>JAUDJH010000017.1:12933886-14400829 GCA_036320925.1 Automeris io | reverse complement strand
TGTATTTTGTGTTTTGCTTCTCGAGGGCTCAGCATTTACTTAGGCAAGCTTTGATGATATTAAACATTTTTTGAGAATATCTGTGCAGGCAAAATCGTATATTGGTTTAAACGAACAAAATATTGAATTTGTCAAATATTAAATTTATTAAATATTAATTTTTTTCTATCTGCTTTCTTTTTGAACAGTCATAAATTATATAGAAACATAGAGGGTTGTGGGAAGGGAATTTTTGTATAGAATTCTGAGCCTAACTCACAAACGGCCGTCAAATCAAAATTGTAACCGACAGTCTGCCTTTGTTTTTCATACTATTAGCAATTAGAAATTAGTATTCAGATTAAAACAGTGTTTTCGAAGTGCTTTTGACCTGATTTGCTTGATCATTGAGATCTTAGAACAGCATTGCTTTGCATATAGCTTGTAGAAAATTGTTGGAGACCACGAATTGTGAGTTTTTTAAAAAAAAAAAACTAGATCCTCTTGCTTTTTGGCTTTTGTGATTGTTATAAGGTGTGTCGTACTTATATATGTTAACGCTATAAATATTGCATAGCGAATACTGAGAGTGCTCGTTCTTCCTGCCGGGAGGCCTGCGTAGTGTCGTGTTGAACGTCTTCCTTCCTTCCATAGGGAAGGTTTTGAGAAACAACTGTGCAAATTAATAGCTGTCCCTGCTCGCCCCAAGTGCCAATAAGGTCAGATAGTATATAGTTTTTCTCTTTTTTAATTGTTATAGAAATTGCCCATCCCTTTTGACCCTTATTTCTTGTCCCGGTTAAATATTTTGTGGAGGAGGAGGATTATATTAGGGGTCCCGCACGGGCGCGTCCAAAATTAAAGATCTGGACCCCTTTTTTAGGCCAAATTAACACATAAATTGAACATATTAATAAAATTTTACAAGGCGCTTGTTCATAAAAATTTTAAAAAATTCTGAAAATTACATTGTTCGACCTATAGCTACTTTTTCACCTGCAGCACGAGGGCCGCGTCCCCGGGGATCTGCCTGGACACCTAAAACCCGAAATTCTTAAAACGAAAGGGCCGGAAGTGGCAGTTTAGCGGGCGGACGAAAGTACCGTTTTTGAGGAACATATTTGATCTTATATAATAAATCTTGGCACTATCGGAGAGAGCTCGTCGTCCCGAATCAGCCGAGGGGTCGCAATCCCGAATCAGAGAATACTGGAACCCACAGGACTCGACACCAACTCGGTGAAACATAATCATCACCATCATCATCTTTTTGTATTGAGACCTGGTCATCTTTCAGCTTCAGCGGGTGCGCCCTTACGAGACGCGTCTTTTGACGTATCGTGCTCCTCTCTCCGATAAGTACTTCTCGAGATAATCACGAAAAACTGAAAAAACGAGCTAACCTAACCTAACCTAACCTAACCTAACCTAACCTAACCTAAACCTAACCTAACCTAACCTAAACCTAACCTAACCTAACCCTCTTTTGTGGAGGAGGAGGATTATAATAGGGGTCCCGCCTGGGCACTTAAAACCCGAGATTCATAAAACGGAAGGGCCGGATGTGGCAGTTTATTGGCCAACCGAAAGTACTTAATCTAAGGAACATATTTGTTTTTATATAGTAAATTTTGGCACCATCGGAGAGAGCTCATCGTCGCGAATCAGCCGAGGGGTCGAAACCCCGAAGACATACGTACTTTTCGGGATATTCACGAAAAACTGAAAAAAATCTCTATTTTTAATGAATTTAAGGTCGAAATTTGTATACGCAACCGGAATCTAACCCAATTTTTCGTACCATTTTATTTGTTTTTGCAAGCTTTTTTTGCTAAATAGCACCGGATTATATCCGAGACGGACTATATTTGTTTTTTTGTATTTTGTGTTTTGCTTCTCGAGGGCTCAGCATTTACTTAGGCAAGCTTTGATGATATTAAACATTTTTTGAGAATATCTGTGCAGGCAAAATCGTATATTGGTTTAAACGAACAAAATATTGAATTTGTCAAATATTAAATTTATTAAATATTAATTTTTTTCTATCTGCTTTCTTTTTGAACAGTCATAAATTATATAGAAACATAGAGGGTTGTGGGAAGGGAATTTTTGTATAGAATTCTGAGCCTAACTCACAAACGGCCGTCAAATCAAAATTGTAACCGACAGTCTGCCTTTGTTTTTCATACTATTAGCAATTAGAAATTAGTATTCAGATTAAAACAGTGTTTTCGAAGTGCTTTTGACCTGATTTGCTTGATCATTGAGATCTTAGAACAGCATTGCTTTGCATATAGCTTGTAGAAAATTGTTGGAGACCACGAATTGTGAGTTTTTTAAAAAAAAAAAACTAGATCCTCTTGCTTTTTGGCTTTTGTGATTGTTATAAGGTGTGTCGTACTTATATATGTTAACGCTATAAATATTGCATAGCGAATACTGAGAGTGCTCGTTCTTCCTGCCGGGAGGCCTGCGTAGTGTCGTGTTGAACGTCTTCCTTCCTTCCATAGGGAAGGTTTTGAGAAACAACTGTGCAAATTAATAGCTGTCCCTGCTCGCCCCAAGTGCCAATAAGGTCAGATAGTATATAGTTTTTCTCTTTTTTAATTGTTATAGAAATTGCCCATCCCTTTTGACCCTTATTTCTTGTCCCGGTTAAATATTTTGTGGAGGAGGAGGATTATATTAGGGGTCCCGCACGGGCGCGTCCAAAATTAAAGATCTGGACCCCTTTTTTAGGCCAAATTAACACATAAATTGAACATATTAATAAAATTTTACAAGGCGCTTGTTCATAAAAATTTTAAAAAATTCTGAAAATTACATTGTTCGACCTATAGCTACTTTTTCACCTGCAGCACGAGGGCCGCGTCCCCGGGGATCTGCCTGGACACCTAAAACCCGAAATTCTTAAAACGAAAGGGCCGGAAGTGGCAGTTTAGCGGGCGGACGAAAGTACCGTTTTTGAGGAACATATTTGATCTTATATAATAAATCTTGGCACTATCGGAGAGAGCTCGTCGTCCCGAATCAGCCGAGGGGTCGCAATCCCGAATCAGAGAATACTGGAACCCACAGGACTCGACACCAACTCGGTGAAACATAATCATCACCATCATCATCTTTTTGTATTGAGACCTGGTCATCTTTCAGCTTCAGCGGGTGCGCCCTTACGAGACGCGTCTTTTGACGTATCGTGCTCCTCTCTCCGATAAGTACTTCTCGAGATAATCACGAAAAACTGAAAAAACGAGCTAACCTAACCTAACCTAACCTAACCTAACCTAACCTAAACCTAACCTAACCTAACCTAAACCTAACCTAACCTAACCCTCTTTTGTGGAGGAGGAGGATTATAATAGGGGTCCCGCCTGGGCACTTAAAACCCGAGATTCATAAAACGGAAGGGCCGGATGTGGCAGTTTATTGGCCAACCGAAAGTACTTAATCTAAGGAACATATTTGTTTTTATATAGTAAATTTTGGCACCATCGGAGAGAGCTCATCGTCGCGAATCAGCCGAGGGGTCGAAACCCCGAAGACATACGTACTTTTCGGGATATTCACGAAAAACTGAAAAAAACCTCTATTTTTAATGAATTTAAGGTCGAAATTTGTATACGCAACCGGAATCTAACCCAATTTTTCGTACCATTTTATTTGTTTTTGCAAGCTTTTTTTGCTAAATAGCACCGGATTATATCCGAGACGGACTATATTTGTTTTTTTGTATTTTGTGTTTTGCTTCTCGAGGGCTCAGCATTTACTTAGGCAAGCTTTGATGATATTAAACATTTTTTGAGAATATCTGTGCAGGCAAAATCGTATATTGGTTTAAACGAACAAAATATTGAATTTGTCAAATATTAAATTTATTAAATATTAATTTTTTTCTATCTGCTTTCTTTTTGAACAGTCATAAATTATATAGAAACATAGAGGGTTGTGGGAAGGGAATTTTTGTATAGAATTCTGAGCCTAACTCACAAACGGCCGTCAAATCAAAATTGTAACCGACAGTCTGCCTTTGTTTTTCATACTATTAGCAATTAGAAATTAGTATTCAGATTAAAACAGTGTTTTCGAAGTGCTTTTGACCTGATTTGCTTGATCATTGAGATCTTAGAACAGCATTGCTTTGCATATAGCTTGTAGAAAATTGTTGGAGACCACGAATTGTGAGTTTTTTAAAAAAAAAAAACTAGATCCTCTTGCTTTTTGGCTTTTGTGATTGTTATAAGGTGTGTCGTACTTATATATGTTAACGCTATAAATATTGCATAGCGAATACTGAGAGTGCTCGTTCTTCCTGCCGGGAGGCCTGCGTAGTGTCGTGTTGAACGTCTTCCTTCCTTCCATAGGGAAGGTTTTGAGAAACAACTGTGCAAATTAATAGCTGTCCCTGCTCGCCCCAAGTGCCAATAAGGTCAGATAGTATATAGTTTTTCTCTTTTTTAATTGTTATAGAAATTGCCCATCCCTTTTGACCCTTATTTCTTGTCCCGGTTAAATATTTTGTGGAGGAGGAGGATTATATTAGGGGTCCCGCACGGGCGCGTCCAAAATTAAAGATCTGGACCCCTTTTTTAGGCCAAATTAACACATAAATTGAACATATTAATAAAATTTTACAAGGCGCTTGTTCATAAAAATTTTAAAAAATTCTGAAAATTACATTGTTCGACCTATAGCTACTTTTTCACCTGCAGCACGAGGGCCGCGTCCCCGGGGATCTGCCTGGACACCTAAAACCCGAAATTCTTAAAACGAAAGGGCCGGAAGTGGCAGTTTAGCGGGCGGACGAAAGTACCGTTTTTGAGGAACATATTTGATCTTATATAATAAATCTTGGCACTATCGGAGAGAGCTCGTCGTCCCGAATCAGCCGAGGGGTCGCAATCCCGAATCAGAGAATACTGGAACCCACAGGACTCGACACCAACTCGGTGAAACATAATCATCACCATCATCATCTTTTTGTATTGAGACCTGGTCATCTTTCAGCTTCAGCGGGTGCGCCCTTACGAGACGCGTCTTTTGACGTATCGTGCTCCTCTCTCCGATAAGTACTTCTCGAGATAATCACGAAAAACTGAAAAAACGAGCTAACCTAACCTAACCTAACCTAACCTAACCTAACCTAAACCTAACCTAACCTAACCTAAACCTAACCTAACCTAAACCTCTTTTGTGGAGGAGGAGGATTATAATAGGGGTCCCGCCTGGGCACTTAAAACCCGAGATTCATAAAACGGAAGGGCCGGATGTGGCAGTTTATTGGCCAACCGAAAGTACTTAATCTAAGGAACATATTTGTTTTTATATAGTAAATTTTGGCACCATCGGAGAGAGCTCATCGTCGCGAATCAGCCGAGGGGTCGAAACCCCGAAGACATACGTACTTTTCGGGATATTCACGAAAAACTGAAAAAAACCTCTATTTTTAATGAATTTAAGGTCGAAATTTGTATACGCAACCGGAATCTAACCCAATTTTTCGTACCATTTTATTTGTTTTTGCAAGCTTTTTTTGCTAAATAGCACCGGATTATATCCGAGACGGACTATATTTGTTTTTTTGTATTTTGTGTTTTGCTTCTCGAGGGCTCAGCATTTACTTAGGCAAGCTTTGATGATATTAAACATTTTTTGAGAATATCTGTGCAGGCAAAATCGTATATTGGTTTAAACGAACAAAATATTGAATTTGTCAAATATTAAATTTATTAAATATTAATTTTTTTCTATCTGCTTTCTTTTTGAACAGTCATAAATTATATAGAAACATAGAGGGTTGTGGGAAGGGAATTTTTGTATAGAATTCTGAGCCTAACTCACAAACGGCCGTCAAATCAAAATTGTAACCGACAGTCTGCCTTTGTTTTTCATACTATTAGCAATTAGAAATTAGTATTCAGATTAAAACAGTGTTTTCGAAGTGCTTTTGACCTGATTTGCTTGATCATTGAGATCTTAGAACAGCATTGCTTTGCATATAGCTTGTAGAAAATTGTTGGAGACCACGAATTGTGAGTTTTTTAAAAAAAAAAAACTAGATCCTCTTGCTTTTTGGCTTTTGTGATTGTTATAAGGTGTGTCGTACTTATATATGTTAACGCTATAAATATTGCATAGCGAATACTGAGAGTGCTCGTTCTTCCTGCCGGGAGGCCTGCGTAGTGTCGTGTTGAACGTCTTCCTTCCTTCCATAGGGAAGGTTTTGAGAAACAACTGTGCAAATTAATAGCTGTCCCTGCTCGCCCCAAGTGCCAATAAGGTCAGATAGTATATAGTTTTTCTCTTTTTTAATTGTTATAGAAATTGCCCATCCCTTTTGACCCTTATTTCTTGTCCCGGTTAAATATTTTGTGGAGGAGGAGGATTATATTAGGGGTCCCGCACGGGCGCGTCCAAAATTAAAGATCTGGACCCCTTTTTTAGGCCAAATTAACACATAAATTGAACATATTAATAAAATTTTACAAGGCGCTTGTTCATAAAAATTTTAAAAAATTCTGAAAATTACATTGTTCGACCTATAGCTACTTTTTCACCTGCAGCACGAGGGCCGCGTCCCCGGGGATCTGCCTGGACACCTAAAACCCGAAATTCTTAAAACGAAAGGGCCGGAAGTGGCAGTTTAGCGGGCGGACGAAAGTACCGTTTTTGAGGAACATATTTGATCTTATATAATAAATCTTGGCACTATCGGAGAGAGCTCGTCGTCCCGAATCAGCCGAGGGGTCGCAATCCCGAATCAGAGAATACTGGAACCCACAGGACTCGACACCAACTCGGTGAAACATAATCATCACCATCATCATCTTTTTGTATTGAGACCTGGTCATCTTTCAGCTTCAGCGGGTGCGCCCTTACGAGACGCGTCTTTTGACGTATCGTGCTCCTCTCTCCGATAAGTACTTCTCGAGATAATCACGAAAAACTGAAAAAACGAGCTAACCTAACCTAACCTAACCTAACCTAACCTAACCTAAACCTAACCTAACCTAACCTAAACCTAACCTAACCTAACCCTCTTTTGTGGAGGAGGAGGATTATAATAGGGGTCCCGCCTGGGCACTTAAAACCCGAGATTCATAAAACGGAAGGGCCGGATGTGGCAGTTTATTGGCCAACCGAAAGTACTTAATCTAAGGAACATATTTGTTTTTATATAGTAAATTTTGGCACCATCGGAGAGAGCTCATCGTCGCGAATCAGCCGAGGGGTCGAAACCCCGAAGACATACGTACTTTTCGGGATATTCACGAAAAACTGAAAAAAACCTCTATTTTTAATGAATTTAAGGTCGAAATTTGTATACGCAACCGGAATCTAACCCAATTTTTCGTACCATTTTATTTGTTTTTGCAAGCTTTTTTTGCTAAATAGCACCGGATTATATCCGAGACGGACTATATTTGTTTTTTTGTATTTTGTGTTTTGCTTCTCGAGGGCTCAGCATTTACTTAGGCAAGCTTTGATGATATTAAACATTTTTTGAGAATATCTGTGCAGGCAAAATCGTATATTGGTTTAAACGAACAAAATATTGAATTTGTCAAATATTAAATTTATTAAATATTAATTTTTTTCTATCTGCTTTCTTTTTGAACAGTCATAAATTATATAGAAACATAGAGGGTTGTGGGAAGGGAATTTTTGTATAGAATTCTGAGCCTAACTCACAAACGGCCGTCAAATCAAAATTGTAACCGACAGTCTGCCTTTGTTTTTCATACTATTAGCAATTAGAAATTAGTATTCAGATTAAAACAGTGTTTTCGAAGTGCTTTTGACCTGATTTGCTTGATCATTGAGATCTTAGAACAGCATTGCTTTGCATATAGCTTGTAGAAAATTGTTGGAGACCACGAATTGTGAGTTTTTTAAAAAAAAAAAACTAGATCCTCTTGCTTTTTGGCTTTTGTGATTGTTATAAGGTGTGTCGTACTTATATATGTTAACGCTATAAATATTGCATAGCGAATACTGAGAGTGCTCGTTCTTCCTGCCGGGAGGCCTGCGTAGTGTCGTGTTGAACGTCTTCCTTCCTTCCATAGGGAAGGTTTTGAGAAACAACTGTGCAAATTAATAGCTGTCCCTGCTCGCCCCAAGTGCCAATAAGGTCAGATAGTATATAGTTTTTCTCTTTTTTAATTGTTATAGAAATTGCCCATCCCTTTTGACCCTTATTTCTTGTCCCGGTTAAATATTTTGTGGAGGAGGAGGATTATATTAGGGGTCCCGCACGGGCGCGTCCAAAATTAAAGATCTGGACCCCTTTTTTAGGCCAAATTAACACATAAATTGAACATATTAATAAAATTTTACAAGGCGCTTGTTCATAAAAATTTTAAAAAATTCTGAAAATTACATTGTTCGACCTATAGCTACTTTTTCACCTGCAGCACGAGGGCCGCGTCCCCGGGGATCTGCCTGGACACCTAAAACCCGAAATTCTTAAAACGAAAGGGCCGGAAGTGGCAGTTTAGCGGGCGGACGAAAGTACCGTTTTTGAGGAACATATTTGATCTTATATAATAAATCTTGGCACTATCGGAGAGAGCTCGTCGTCCCGAATCAGCCGAGGGGTCGCAATCCCGAATCAGAGAATACTGGAACCCACAGGACTCGACACCAACTCGGTGAAACATAATCATCACCATCATCATCTTTTTGTATTGAGACCTGGTCATCTTTCAGCTTCAGCGGGTGCGCCCTTACGAGACGCGTCTTTTGACGTATCGTGCTCCTCTCTCCGATAAGTACTTCTCGAGATAATCACGAAAAACTGAAAAAACGAGCTAACCTAACCTAACCTAACCTAACCTAACCTAACCTAAACCTAACCTAACCTAACCTAAACCTAACCTAACCTAACCCTCTTTTGTGGAGGAGGAGGATTATAATAGGGGTCCCGCCTGGGCACTTAAAACCCGAGATTCATAAAACGGAAGGGCCGGATGTGGCAGTTTATTGGCCAACCGAAAGTACTTAATCTAAGGAACATATTTGTTTTTATATAGTAAATTTTGGCACCATCGGAGAGAGCTCATCGTCGCGAATCAGCCGAGGGGTCGAAACCCCGAAGACATACGTACTTTTCGGGATATTCACGAAAAACTGAAAAAAACCTCTATTTTTAATGAATTTAAGGTCGAAATTTGTATACGCAACCGGAATCTAACCCAATTTTTCGTACCATTTTATTTGTTTTTGCAAGCTTTTTTTGCTAAATAGCACCGGATTATATCCGAGACGGACTATATTTGTTTTTTTGTATTTTGTGTTTTGCTTCTCGAGGGCTCAGCATTTACTTAGGCAAGCTTTGATGATATTAAACATTTTTTGAGAATATCTGTGCAGGCAAAATCGTATATTGGTTTAAACGAACAAAATATTGAATTTGTCAAATATTAAATTTATTAAATATTAATTTTTTTCTATCTGCTTTCTTTTTGAACAGTCATAAATTATATAGAAACATAGAGGGTTGTGGGAAGGGAATTTTTGTATAGAATTCTGAGCCTAACTCACAAACGGCCGTCAAATCAAAATTGTAACCGACAGTCTGCCTTTGTTTTTCATACTATTAGCAATTAGAAATTAGTATTCAGATTAAAACAGTGTTTTCGAAGTGCTTTTGACCTGATTTGCTTGATCATTGAGATCTTAGAACAGCATTGCTTTGCATATAGCTTGTAGAAAATTGTTGGAGACCACGAATTGTGAGTTTTTTAAAAAAAAAAAACTAGATCCTCTTGCTTTTTGGCTTTTGTGATTGTTATAAGGTGTGTCGTACTTATATATGTTAACGCTATAAATATTGCATAGCGAATACTGAGAGTGCTCGTTCTTCCTGCCGGGAGGCCTGCGTAGTGTCGTGTTGAACGTCTTCCTTCCTTCCATAGGGAAGGTTTTGAGAAACAACTGTGCAAATTAATAGCTGTCCCTGCTCGCCCCAAGTGCCAATAAGGTCAGATAGTATATAGTTTTTCTCTTTTTTAATTGTTATAGAAATTGCCCATCCCTTTTGACCCTTATTTCTTGTCCCGGTTAAATATTTTGTGGAGGAGGAGGATTATATTAGGGGTCCCGCACGGGCGCGTCCAAAATTAAAGATCTGGACCCCTTTTTTAGGCCAAATTAACACATAAATTGAACATATTAATAAAATTTTACAAGGCGCTTGTTCATAAAAATTTTAAAAAATTCTGAAAATTACATTGTTCGACCTATAGCTACTTTTTCACCTGCAGCACGAGGGCCGCGTCCCCGGGGATCTGCCTGGACACCTAAAACCCGAAATTCTTAAAACGAAAGGGCCGGAAGTGGCAGTTTAGCGGGCGGACGAAAGTACCGTTTTTGAGGAACATATTTGATCTTATATAATAAATCTTGGCACTATCGGAGAGAGCTCGTCGTCCCGAATCAGCCGAGGGGTCGCAATCCCGAATCAGAGAATACTGGAACCCACAGGACTCGACACCAACTCGGTGAAACATAATCATCACCATCATCATCTTTTTGTATTGAGACCTGGTCATCTTTCAGCTTCAGCGGGTGCGCCCTTACGAGACGCGTCTTTTGACGTATCGTGCTCCTCTCTCCGATAAGTACTTCTCGAGATAATCACGAAAAACTGAAAAAACGAGCTAACCTAACCTAACCTAACCTAACCTAACCTAACCTAAACCTAACCTAACCTAACCTAAACCTAACCTAACCTAACCCTCTTTTGTGGAGGAGGAGGATTATAATAGGGGTCCCGCCTGGGCACTTAAAACCCGAGATTCATAAAACGGAAGGGCCGGATGTGGCAGTTTATTGGCCAACCGAAAGTACTTAATCTAAGGAACATATTTGTTTTTATATAGTAAATTTTGGCACCATCGGAGAGAGCTCATCGTCGCGAATCAGCCGAGGGGTCGAAACCCCGAAGACATACGTACTTTTCGGGATATTCACGAAAAACTGAAAAAAACCTCTATTTTTAATGAATTTAAGGTCGAAATTTGTATACGCAACCGGAATCTAACCCAATTTTTCGTACCATTTTATTTGTTTTTGCAAGCTTTTTTTGCTAAATAGCACCGGATTATATCCGAGACGGACTATATTTGTTTTTTTGTATTTTGTGTTTTGCTTCTCGAGGGCTCAGCATTTACTTAGGCAAGCTTTGATGATATTAAACATTTTTTGAGAATATCTGTGCAGGCAAAATCGTATATTGGTTTAAACGAACAAAATATTGAATTTGTCAAATATTAAATTTATTAAATATTAATTTTTTTCTATCTGCTTTCTTTTTGAACAGTCATAAATTATATAGAAACATAGAGGGTTGTGGGAAGGGAATTTTTGTATAGAATTCTGAGCCTAACTCACAAACGGCCGTCAAATCAAAATTGTAACCGACAGTCTGCCTTTGTTTTTCATACTATTAGCAATTAGAAATTAGTATTCAGATTAAAACAGTGTTTTCGAAGTGCTTTTGACCTGATTTGCTTGATCATTGAGATCTTAGAACAGCATTGCTTTGCATATAGCTTGTAGAAAATTGTTGGAGACCACGAATTGTGAGTTTTTTAAAAAAAAAAAACTAGATCCTCTTGCTTTTTGGCTTTTGTGATTGTTATAAGGTGTGTCGTACTTATATATGTTAACGCTATAAATATTGCATAGCGAATACTGAGAGTGCTCGTTCTTCCTGCCGGGAGGCCTGCGTAGTGTCGTGTTGAACGTCTTCCTTCCTTCCATAGGGAAGGTTTTGAGAAACAACTGTGCAAATTAATAGCTGTCCCTGCTCGCCCCAAGTGCCAATAAGGTCAGATAGTATATAGTTTTTCTCTTTTTTAATTGTTATAGAAATTGCCCATCCCTTTTGACCCTTATTTCTTGTCCCGGTTAAATATTTTGTGGAGGAGGAGGATTATATTAGGGGTCCCGCACGGGCGCGTCCAAAATTAAAGATCTGGACCCCTTTTTTAGGCCAAATTAACACATAAATTGAACATATTAATAAAATTTTACAAGGCGCTTGTTCATAAAAATTTTAAAAAATTCTGAAAATTACATTGTTCGACCTATAGCTACTTTTTCACCTGCAGCACGAGGGCCGCGTCCCCGGGGATCTGCCTGGACACCTAAAACCCGAAATTCTTAAAACGAAAGGGCCGGAAGTGGCAGTTTAGCGGGCGGACGAAAGTACCGTTTTTGAGGAACATATTTGATCTTATATAATAAATCTTGGCACTATCGGAGAGAGCTCGTCGTCCCGAATCAGCCGAGGGGTCGCAATCCCGAATCAGAGAATACTGGAACCCACAGGACTCGACACCAACTCGGTGAAACATAATCATCACCATCATCATCTTTTTGTATTGAGACCTGGTCATCTTTCAGCTTCAGCGGGTGCGCCCTTACGAGACGCGTCTTTTGACGTATCGTGCTCCTCTCTCCGATAAGTACTTCTCGAGATAATCACGAAAAACTGAAAAAACGAGCTAACCTAACCTAACCTAACCTAACCTAACCTAACCTAAACCTAACCTAACCTAACCTAAACCTAACCTAACCTAACCCTCTTTTGTGGAGGAGGAGGATTATAATAGGGGTCCCGCCTGGGCACTTAAAACCCGAGATTCATAAAACGGAAGGGCCGGATGTGGCAGTTTATTGGCCAACCGAAAGTACTTAATCTAAGGAACATATTTGTTTTTATATAGTAAATTTTGGCACCATCGGAGAGAGCTCATCGTCGCGAATCAGCCGAGGGGTCGAAACCCCGAAGACATACGTACTTTTCGGGATATTCACGAAAAACTGAAAAAAACCTCTATTTTTAATGAATTTAAGGTCGAAATTTGTATACGCAACCGGAATCTAACCCAATTTTTCGTACCATTTTATTTGTTTTTGCAAGCTTTTTTTGCTAAATAGCACCGGATTATATCCGAGACGGACTATATTTGTTTTTTTGTATTTTGTGTTTTGCTTCTCGAGGGCTCAGCATTTACTTAGGCAAGCTTTGATGATATTAAACATTTTTTGAGAATATCTGTGCAGGCAAAATCGTATATTGGTTTAAACGAACAAAATATTAAATTTGTCAAATATTAAATTTATTAAATATTAATTTTTTTCTATCTGCTTTCTTTTTGAACAGTCATAAATTATATAGAAACATAGAGGGTTGTGGGAAGGGAATTTTTGTATAGAATTCTGAGCCTAACTCACAAACGGCCGTCAAATCAAAATTGTAACCGACAGTCTGCCTTTGTTTTTCATACTATTAGCAATTAGAAATTAGTATTCAGATTAAAACAGTGTTTTCGAAGTGCTTTTGACCTGATTTGCTTGATCATTGAGATCTTAGAACAGCATTGCTTTGCATATAGCTTGTAGAAAATTGTTGGAGACCACGAATTGTGAGTTTTTTAAAAAAAAAAAACTAGATCCTCTTGCTTTTTGGCTTTTGTGATTGTTATAAGGTGTGTCGTACTTATATATGTTAACGCTATAAATATTGCATAGCGAATACTGAGAGTGCTCGTTCTTCCTGCCGGGAGGCCTGCGTAGTGTCGTGTTGAACGTCTTCCTTCCTTCCATAGGGAAGGTTTTGAGAAACAACTGTGCAAATTAATAGCTGTCCCTGCTCGCCCCAAGTGCCAATAAGGTCAGATAGTATATAGTTTTTCTCTTTTTTAATTGTTATAGAAATTGCCCATCCCTTTTGACCCTTATTTCTTGTCCCGGTTAAATATTTTGTGGAGGAGGAGGATTATATTAGGGGTCCCGCACGGGCGCGTCCAAAATTAAAGATCTGGACCCCTTTTTTAGGCCAAATTAACACATAAATTGAACATATTAATAAAATTTTACAAGGCGCTTGTTCATAAAAATTTTAAAAAATTCTGAAAATTACATTGTTCGACCTATAGCTACTTTTTCACCTGCAGCACGAGGGCCGCGTCCCCGGGGATCTGCCTGGACACCTAAAACCCGAAATTCTTAAAACGAAAGGGCCGGAAGTGGCAGTTTAGCGGGCGGACGAAAGTACCGTTTTTGAGGAACATATTTGATCTTATATAATAAATCTTGGCACTATCGGAGAGAGCTCGTCGTCCCGAATCAGCCGAGGGGTCGCAATCCCGAATCAGAGAATACTGGAACCCACAGGACTCGACACCAACTCGGTGAAACATAATCATCACCATCATCATCTTTTTGTATTGAGACCTGGTCATCTTTCAGCTTCAGCGGGTGCGCCCTTACGAGACGCGTCTTTTGACGTATCGTGCTCCTCTCTCCGATAAGTACTTCTCGAGATAATCACGAAAAACTGAAAAAACGAGCTAACCTAACCTAACCTAACCTAACCTAACCTAACCTAACCTAACCTAAACCTAACCTAACCTAACCTAAACCTAACCTAACCTAACCCTCTTTTGTGGAGGAGGAGGATTATAATAGGGGTCCCGCCTGGGCACTTAAAACCCGAGATTCATAAAACGGAAGGGCCGGATGTGGCAGTTTATTGGCCAACCGAAAGTACTTAATCTAAGGAACATATTTGTTTTTATATAGTAAATTTTGGCACCATCGGAGAGAGCTCATCGTCGCGAATCAGCCGAGGGGTCGAAACCCCGAAGACATACGTACTTTTCGGGATATTCACGAAAAACTGAAAAAAACCTCTATTTTTAATGAATTTAAGGTCGAAATTTGTATACGCAACCGGAATCTAACCCAATTTTTCGTACCATTTTATTTGTTTTTGCAAGCTTTTTTTGCTAAATAGCACCGGATTATATCCGAGACGGACTATATTTGTTTTTTTGTATTTTGTGTTTTGCTTCTCGAGGGCTCAGCATTTACTTAGGCAAGCTTTGATGATATTAAACATTTTTTGAGAATATCTGTGCAGGCAAAATCGTATATTGGTTTAAACGAACAAAATATTAAATTTGTCAAATATTAAATTTATTAAATATTAATTTTTTTCTATCTGCTTTCTTTTTGAACAGTCATAAATTATATAGAAACATAGAGGGTTGTGGGAAGGGAATTTTTGTATAGAATTCTGAGCCTAACTCACAAACGGCCGTCAAATCAAAATTGTAACCGACAGTCTGCCTTTGTTTTTCATACTATTAGCAATTAGAAATTAGTATTCAGATTAAAACAGTGTTTTCGAAGTGCTTTTGACCTGATTTGCTTGATCATTGAGATCTTAGAACAGCATTGCTTTGCATATAGCTTGTAGAAAATTGTTGGAGACCACGAATTGTGAGTTTTTTAAAAAAAAAAAACTAGATCCTCTTGCTTTTTGGCTTTTGTGATTGTTATAAGGTGTGTCGTACTTATATATGTTAACGCTATAAATATTGCATAGCGAATACTGAGAGTGCTCGTTCTTCCTGCCGGGAGGCCTGCGTAGTGTCGTGTTGAACGTCTTCCTTCCTTCCATAGGGAAGGTTTTGAGAAACAACTGTGCAAATTAATAGCTGTCCCTGCTCGCCCCAAGTGCCAATAAGGTCAGATAGTATATAGTTTTTCTCTTTTTTAATTGTTATAGAAATTGCCCATCCCTTTTGACCCTTATTTCTTGTCCCGGTTAAATATTTTGTGGAGGAGGAGGATTATATTAGGGGTCCCGCACGGGCGCGTCCAAAATTAAAGATCTGGACCCCTTTTTTAGGCCAAATTAACACATAAATTGAACATATTAATAAAATTTTACAAGGCGCTTGTTCATAAAAATTTTAAAAAATTCTGAAAATTACATTGTTCGACCTATAGCTACTTTTTCACCTGCAGCACGAGGGCCGCGTTCCCGGGGATCTGCCTGGACACCTAAAACCCGAAATTCTTAAAACGAAAGGGCCGGAAGTGGCAGTTTAGCGGGCGGACGAAAGTACCGTTTTTGAGGAACATATTTGATCTTATATAATAAATCTTGGCACTATCGGAGAGAGCTCGTCGTCCCGAATCAGCCGAGGGGTCGCAATCCCGAATCAGAGAATACTGGAACCCACAGGACTCGACACCAACTCGGTGAAACATAATCATCACCATCATCATCTTTTTGTATTGAGACCTGGTCATCTTTCAGCTTCAGCGGGTGCGCCCTTACGAGACGCGTCTTTTGACGTATCGTGCTCCTCTCTCCGATAAGTACTTCTCGAGATAATCACGAAAAACTGAAAAAACGAGCTAACCTAACCTAACCTAACCTAACCTAACCTAACCTAAACCTAACCTAACCTAACCTAAACCTAACCTAACCTAACCCTCTTTTGTGGAGGAGGAGGATTATAATAGGGGTCCCGCCTGGGCACTTAAAACCCGAGATTCATAAAACGGAAGGGCCGGATGTGGCAGTTTATTGGCCAACCGAAAGTACTTAATCTAAGGAACATATTTGTTTTTATATAGTAAATTTTGGCACCATCGGAGAGAGCTCATCGTCGCGAATCAGCCGAGGGGTCGAAACCCCGAAGACATACGTACTTTTCGGGATATTCACGAAAAACTGAAAAAAACCTCTATTTTTAATGAATTTAAGGTCGAAATTTGTATACGCAACCGGAATCTAACCCAATTTTTCGTACCATTTTATTTGTTTTTGCAAGCTTTTTTTGCTAAATAGCACCGGATTATATCCGAGACGGACTATATTTGTTTTTTTGTATTTTGTGTTTTGCTTCTCGAGGGCTCAGCATTTACTTAGGCAAGCTTTGATGATATTAAACATTTTTTGAGAATATCTGTGCAGGCAAAATCGTATATTGGTTTAAACGAACAAAATATTGAATTTGTCAAATATTAAATTTATTAAATATTAATTTTTTTCTATCTGCTTTCTTTTTGAACAGTCATAAATTATATAGAAACATAGAGGGTTGTGGGAAGGGAATTTTTGTATAGAATTCTGAGCCTAACTCACAAACGGCCGTCAAATCAAAATTGTAACCGACAGTCTGCCTTTGTTTTTCATACTATTAGCAATTAGAAATTAGTATTCAGATTAAAACAGTGTTTTCGAAGTGCTTTTGACCTGATTTGCTTGATCATTGAGATCTTAGAACAGCATTGCTTTGCATATAGCTTGTAGAAAATTGTTGGAGACCACGAATTGTGAGTTTTTTAAAAAAAAAAAACTAGATCCTCTTGCTTTTTGGCTTTTGTGATTGTTATAAGGTGTGTCGTACTTATATATGTTAACGCTATAAATATTGCATAGCGAATACTGAGAGTGCTCGTTCTTCCTGCCGGGAGGCCTGCGTAGTGTCGTGTTGAACGTCTTCCTTCCTTCCATAGGGAAGGTTTTGAGAAACAACTGTGCAAATTAATAGCTGTCCCTGCTCGCCCCAAGTGCCAATAAGGTCAGATAGTATATAGTTTTTCTCTTTTTTAATTGTTATAGAAATTGCCCATCCCTTTTGACCCTTATTTCTTGTCCCGGTTAAATATTTTGTGGAGGAGGAGGATTATATTAGGGGTCCCGCACGGGCGCGTCCAAAATTAAAGATCTGGACCCCTTTTTTAGGCCAAATTAACACATAAATTGAACATATTAATAAAATTTTACAAGGCGCTTGTTCATAAAAATTTTAAAAAATTCTGAAAATTACATTGTTCGACCTATAGCTACTTTTTCACCTGCAGCACGAGGGCCGCGTCCCCGGGGATCTGCCTGGACACCTAAAACCCGAAATTCTTAAAACGAAAGGGCCGGAAGTGGCAGTTTAGCGGGCGGACGAAAGTACCGTTTTTGAGGAACATATTTGATCTTATATAATAAATCTTGGCACTATCGGAGAGAGCTCGTCGTCCCGAATCAGCCGAGGGGTCGCAATCCCGAATCAGAGAATACTGGAACCCACAGGACTCGACACCAACTCGGTGAAACATAATCATCACCATCATCATCTTTTTGTATTGAGACCTGGTCATCTTTCAGCTTCAGCGGGTGCGCCCTTACGAGACGCGTCTTTTGACGTATCGTGCTCCTCTCTCCGATAAGTACTTCTCGAGATAATCACGAAAAACTGAAAAAACGAGCTAACCTAACCTAACCTAACCTAACCTAACCTAACCTAAACCTAACCTAACCTAACCTAAACCTAACCTAACCTAACCCTCTTTTGTGGAGGAGGAGGATTATAATAGGGGTCCCGCCTGGGCACTTAAAACCCGAGATTCATAAAACGGAAGGGCCGGATGTGGCAGTTTATTGGCCAACCGAAAGTACTTAATCTAAGGAACATATTTGTTTTTATATAGTAAATTTTGGCACCATCGGAGAGAGCTCATCGTCGCGAATCAGCCGAGGGGTCGAAACCCCGAAGACATACGTACTTTTCGGGATATTCACGAAAAACTGAAAAAAACCTCTATTTTTAATGAATTTAAGGTCGAAATTTGTATACGCAACCGGAATCTAACCCAATTTTTCGTACCATTTTATTTGTTTTTGCAAGCTTTTTTTGCTAAATAGCACCGGATTATATCCGAGACGGACTATATTTGTTTTTTTGTATTTTGTGTTTTGCTTCTCGAGGGCTCAGCATTTACTTAGGCAAGCTTTGATGATATTAAACATTTTTTGAGAATATCTGTGCAGGCAAAATCGTATATTGGTTTAAACGAACAAAATATTGAATTTGTCAAATATTAAATTTATTAAATATTAATTTTTTTCTATCTGCTTTCTTTTTGAACAGTCATAAATTATATAGAAACATAGAGGGTTGTGGGAAGGGAATTTTTGTATAGAATTCTGAGCCTAACTCACAAACGGCCGTCAAATCAAAATTGTAACCGACAGTCTGCCTTTGTTTTTCATACTATTAGCAATTAGAAATTAGTATTCAGATTAAAACAGTGTTTTCGAAGTGCTTTTGACCTGATTTGCTTGATCATTGAGATCTTAGAACAGCATTGCTTTGCATATAGCTTGTAGAAAATTGTTGGAGACCACGAATTGTGAGTTTTTTAAAAAAAAAAAACTAGATCCTCTTGCTTTTTGGCTTTTGTGATTGTTATAAGGTGTGTCGTACTTATATATGTTAACGCTATAAATATTGCATAGCGAATACTGAGAGTGCTCGTTCTTCCTGCCGGGAGGCCTGCGTAGTGTCGTGTTGAACGTCTTCCTTCCTTCCATAGGGAAGGTTTTGAGAAACAACTGTGCAAATTAATAGCTGTCCCTGCTCGCCCCAAGTGCCAATAAGGTCAGATAGTATATAGTTTTTCTCTTTTTTAATTGTTATAGAAATTGCCCATCCCTTTTGACCCTTATTTCTTGTCCCGGTTAAATATTTTGTGGAGGAGGAGGATTATATTAGGGGTCCCGCACGGGCGCGTCCAAAATTAAAGATCTGGACCCCTTTTTTAGGCCAAATTAACACATAAATTGAACATATTAATAAAATTTTACAAGGCGCTTGTTCATAAAAATTTTAAAAAATTCTGAAAATTACATTGTTCGACCTATAGCTACTTTTTCACCTGCAGCACGAGGGCCGCGTCCCCGGGGATCTGCCTGGACACCTAAAACCCGAAATTCTTAAAACGAAAGGGCCGGAAGTGGCAGTTTAGCGGGCGGACGAAAGTACCGTTTTTGAGGAACATATTTGATCTTATATAATAAATCTTGGCACTATCGGAGAGAGCTCGTCGTCCCGAATCAGCCGAGGGGTCGCAATCCCGAATCAGAGAATACTGGAACCCACAGGACTCGACACCAACTCGGTGAAACATAATCATCACCATCATCATCTTTTTGTATTGAGACCTGGTCATCTTTCAGCTTCAGCGGGTGCGCCCTTACGAGACGCGTCTTTTGACGTATCGTGCTCCTCTCTCCGATAAGTACTTCTCGAGATAATCACGAAAAACTGAAAAAACGAGCTAACCTAACCTTTTTTTTTTTTTTTTTTTTTTTTTGTTACCCGGGGGAAATCCTCATAGGATCGTCAGGGGAGTGGTGAGGGCCACTCCCCCGGTATGCCGGACTTTTACCGACTAAAACCCCCGGGGTGGTCCACCGAGCGCTCTAGGACCGAGGGGCATGGCTATTCGCCTTCCCAGAGCCCGGCCCTGCGCGATGCCCCATTACGGGCAGCCTTGAATGTAGGGGAGGCAGATGATTCGCCTCCCCACCGCCTTGTGGTGTGTGGGACCACACACTACACCACCGGAGTATGGTCTAAGCAGCTGGCCCCTCAGCCGAGCTGCCCGACACTCCGTGGGAGGACCTATGTGAGATGAGGTCCTCCTCCCGCGGCACAGCGGAGATTGTGTCCTCCTGCTGCGTCTCCATTGCCGCGGAGGCGGCAAGGCGGGCGCCTCTGAAGTAGGCACCCCCTCTTCTCCTTGTCGGCCGTTTTGCGGCGGCGCACGCTGGGCTGCCGACGCGATGGCCGGCGGGTTTGCTCACAGCGGCGCACAGCACGCAATAGGCACGACTGTCACATTCCTGGGCCTTGTGACCCGGCTGCGCACATCGGAGGCACAGTCTGCTTCGGTCCGTGCCGGCTCTACACTTTTCACTCACGTGCCCCGGCTCCCAACAACGGAAACACCGGAGCACGCGAGGCTCCACTATCTTGACCTGGGCCCTTGTAAAGCCGATCTCTATCCCATATTTTAACACCATTTCGGCGACATCGGCTGGACAAGTGGCCCAGCATACGCCGACGCCGAACGTGCCGAAGCGGACCTCGCTCACCCGAATGTGCTCGGCCAGGTGAGCCCGCGCCTCCATACAGTTGCCGACCATCTTGATGGACGAAAGGACATCCTCCTTTTCGACGGAGTCGTCCAGGCCCGACACGCGAAGGCTTACGCACTTCACGGGTCGGGTCACCTTGACTTCCGTCTCCGGAAGGATGGCCTTAAGCTTGCCATACAAAAGGTCGGCCTTCTTCGCGGCCTCCTCGGGCGGCCCAGGAATGTGGACCAGCCTCGCATCGGAGAGGGTGCCCGACAAGAACGCAGATTGCGCCCCTGCCTCCCCCAACGCTCTTTGCATCTCCCTGCGGGCTGTTTTGAGAACATCCCGGAGGGAGACACCACGTTCCTTCGCGCCCGGAAGCAACTTAAATGAGACGACTGCGTCTTTCGGCTTCCGGGTGCGGACTCGCTTCCGCGGCTTTTTGGCCTTCGGGGCCTCCTTAGCGGGGCCCTTCTTCTGTTTGGCAGGGCGGTTCGGTCTATGTTTGCCGTCCCGCCCGGCCGTCGCCCAGTCGCCACTATGGCCAGCGACTTGGGGCTCTCCTAAGGGCGGGAAGTCCGCCACTGAGTCTACATTGGGAGCAGCAGGGCGGGTCTTCTTCCCCTTGCCCTTGCCTTTGGAGGGTTTTGGGTCGGGGTGAGAGCTCCGCCCTGCTTCTGTCTCGTCCGTGTGGGGGGCGTCCTCCGCGGCGCCGCCGGCCGGCTTCGGCCGGGGCTTCCGCGCGGCTGACTTCGCCGCGTAGGACACCTTCTCATGCTGCAGCGGTGGGCGCAGGAGTTGGTTCTCCATTACCTCCTGCCGCTGCTGCATAACCTTCATGGACCCCACGACCTCACCGAGCATAGAACGAAGCTCGGCAAAGCCGGGGGTCTGTGTCATATCCGGTTGGGCAGGGGAGGGGTCTGCCGACAGTGGTGGCACCTCTATCCCCCGCAGCGCCAGCTCACGCTCGCGCGCGCGCATGGCGACCACAATTTCTCTAAGATCCCGGAGCTCTTCTCTGAGGCGGGAGTTCTCTTTGTGTACCTTCTTCACCTCCTCAGAGACTTTGCTCCGGACGATTACTTCAAGGTCTTCTTTGATGGCCGCCATGGCGGCCTTTACGTCATGTACGACCGTACCCTTGACATTCTTGGACTTGACGAGCCCGTCGCCAATGACGTCAAGGTTACGGCCGATATTCTCCATGCGAGCGTAGCAGCCCTCGTCCTCTGATGCGGTCGCAGATAATCGCGACGTGAGGCGGGGACGCACGCTACGCTCTGTGAGTAGGAGCTCCTGGACGGCCAGTCGCTCTTCCTCGGCCTTTTTCTCGGCTATGATAGCCTTTTTAGCCTCCCACAACCCAACATGCTTCCCATGGGTGGGGGGCCTACCTCTCGACCGTCGAGGGAGCGCCAAGATCTTGGCAGGCGCGTCCCCGTCCGAGTCACACTCCGACATTGACTGTGCGCTCTTATAAGAGCGTTTGCGCTCTAGTGTTGAGCTAGAGCCCACAGTCGCCATACTCTGTCCGGAGTCAGAGTCCTCGAGGCGCTCCAGTTCAACCCGGAGTACCTTTTCGCTTGCTAGATCGGTGTCCATTGAGTGGAAAGCCGTGGTCGTCGGTGCGGTAGGGGGGTCGGCCCTACCGCCAAGCACTTGGTTGCCCCCCCCAGAGAACGCGGGGCTGCCAGTGCGGGATCGAAGTTCCCGTACTGGGAGGGATTCTCCGACCGCGGAGCGGTCGGTACCCTCCTGGGGTAGTTTGCTTGGACCTTGTGCTTGCATCATACTTGTTTTGCATTCATCGATTTTCGTACATCTTCTGGGGTTGAAAGTAAAGAAAAGAAAGGGGAACATAAAGGGGGGAGAAGAAGAATGAAAATATAAAGAAGAAGAAGGGGGGAATAGAAATAGAGAAGAGCATGCGTCGTCCTAACATTACCTAACATAAGTCCCTAACAGATATACCTAACATAACTTGCCTGGAGTTGGGGAAGACGGGAGTAAGTGGTGATGGGGTAGGAGTGGGTAGAATGGCTGGGGGAGGATAAGAGAGACGAGAAAGGAATACAAGGTAAAGGGGAGGTGGGAGAAGGAATTGTTGGTCCTCTTCGCCAATAGCCAGCAATGCCTAAAACATTACTGCCTATTGTTGCCCAGGGTGCACCACGAGGAGGTGAGACCAACTTCGCACCCCGAGCTAACCTAACCTAACCTAACCTAACCTAACCTAACCTAAACCTAACCTAACCTAACCTAAACCTAACCTAACCTAACCCTCTTTTGTGGAGGAGGAGGATTATAATAGGGGTCCCGCCTGGGCACTTAAAACCCGAGATTCATAAAACGGAAGGGCCGGATGTGGCAGTTTATTGGCCAACCGAAAGTACTTAATCTAAGGAACATATTTGTTTTTATATAGTAAATTTTGGCACCATCGGAGAGAGCTCATCGTCGCGAATCAGCCGAGGGGTCGAAACCCCGAAGACATACGTACTTTTCGGGATATTCACGAAAAACTGAAAAAAACCTCTATTTTTAATGAATTTAAGGTCGAAATTTGTATACGCAACCGGAATCTAACCCAATTTTTCGTACCATTTTATTTGTTTTTGCAAGCTTTTTTTGCTAAATAGCACCGGATTATATCCGAGACGGACTATATTTGTTTTTTTGTATTTTGTGTTTTGCTTCTCGAGGGCTCAGCATTTACTTAGGCAAGCTTTGATGATATTAAACATTTTTTGAGAATATCTGTGCAGGCAAAATCGTATATTGGTTTAAACGAACAAAATATTGAATTTGTCAAATATTAAATTTATTAAATATTAATTTTTTTCTATCTGCTTTCTTTTTGAACAGTCATAAATTATATAGAAACATAGAGGGTTGTGGGAAGGGAATTTTTGTATAGAATTCTGAGCCTAACTCACAAACGGCCGTCAAATCAAAATTGTAACCGACAGTCTGCCTTTGTTTTTCATACTATTAGCAATTAGAAATTAGTATTCAGATTAAAACAGTGTTTTCGAAGTGCTTTTGACCTGATTTGCTTGATCATTGAGATCTTAGAACAGCATTGCTTTGCATATAGCTTGTAGAAAATTGTTGGAGACCACGAATTGTGAGTTTTTTAAAAAAAAAAAACTAGATCCTCTTGCTTTTTGGCTTTTGTGATTGTTATAAGGTGTGTCGTACTTATATATGTTAACGCTATAAATATTGCATAGCGAATACTGAGAGTGCTCGTTCTTCCTGCCGGGAGGCCTGCGTAGTGTCGTGTTGAACGTCTTCCTTCCTTCCATAGGGAAGGTTTTGAGAAACAACTGTGCAAATTAATAGCTGTCCCTGCTCGCCCCAAGTGCCAATAAGGTCAGATAGTATATAGTTTTTCTCTTTTTTAATTGTTATAGAAATTGCCCATCCCTTTTGACCCTTATTTCTTGTCCCGGTTAAATATTTTGTGGAGGAGGAGGATTATATTAGGGGTCCCGCACGGGCGCGTCCAAAATTAAAGATCTGGACCCCTTTTTTAGGCCAAATTAACACATAAATTGAACATATTAATAAAATTTTACAAGGCGCTTGTTCATAAAAATTTTAAAAAATTCTGAAAATTACATTGTTCGACCTATAGCTACTTTTTCACCTGCAGCACGAGGGCCGCGTCCCCGGGGATCTGCCTGGACACCTAAAACCCGAAATTCTTAAAACGAAAGGGCCGGAAGTGGCAGTTTAGCGGGCGGACGAAAGTACCGTTTTTGAGGAACATATTTGATCTTATATAATAAATCTTGGCACTATCGGAGAGAGCTCGTCGTCCCGAATCAGCCGAGGGGTCGCAATCCCGAATCAGAGAATACTGGAACCCACAGGACTCGACACCAACTCGGTGAAACATAATCATCACCATCATCATCTTTTTGTATTGAGACCTGGTCATCTTTCAGCTTCAGCGGGTGCGCCCTTACGAGACGCGTCTTTTGACGTATCGTGCTCCTCTCTCCGATAAGTACTTCTCGAGATAATCACGAAAAACTGAAAAAACGAGCTAACCTAACCTAACCTAACCTAACCTAACCTAACCTAAACCTAACCTAACCTAACCTAAACCTAACCTAACCTAACCCTCTTTTGTGGAGGAGGAGGATTATAATAGGGGTCCCGCCTGGGCACTTAAAACCCGAGATTCATAAAACGGAAGGGCCGGATGTGGCAGTTTATTGGCCAACCGAAAGTACTTAATCTAAGGAACATATTTGTTTTTATATAGTAAATTTTGGCACCATCGGAGAGAGCTCATCGTCGCGAATCAGCCGAGGGGTCGAAACCCCGAAGACATACGTACTTTTCGGGATATTCACGAAAAACTGAAAAAAACCTCTATTTTTAATGAATTTAAGGTCGAAATTTGTATACGCAACCGGAATCTAACCCAATTTTTCGTACCATTTTATTTGTTTTTGCAAGCTTTTTTTGCTAAATAGCACCGGATTATATCCGAGACGGACTATATTTGTTTTTTTGTATTTTGTGTTTTGCTTCTCGAGGGCTCAGCATTTACTTAGGCAAGCTTTGATGATATTAAACATTTTTTGAGAATATCTGTGCAGGCAAAATCGTATATTGGTTTAAACGAACAAAATATTGAATTTGTCAAATATTAAATTTATTAAATATTAATTTTTTTCTATCTGCTTTCTTTTTGAACAGTCATAAATTATATAGAAACATAGAGGGTTGTGGGAAGGGAATTTTTGTATAGAATTCTGAGCCTAACTCACAAACGGCCGTCAAATCAAAATTGTAACCGACAGTCTGCCTTTGTTTTTCATACTATTAGCAATTAGAAATTAGTATTCAGATTAAAACAGTGTTTTCGAAGTGCTTTTGACCTGATTTGCTTGATCATTGAGATCTTAGAACAGCATTGCTTTGCATATAGCTTGTAGAAAATTGTTGGAGACCACGAATTGTGAGTTTTTTAAAAAAAAAAAACTAGATCCTCTTGCTTTTTGGCTTTTGTGATTGTTATAAGGTGTGTCGTACTTATATATGTTAACGCTATAAATATTGCATAGCGAATACTGAGAGTGCTCGTTCTTCCTGCCGGGAGGCCTGCGTAGTGTCGTGTTGAACGTCTTCCTTCCTTCCATAGGGAAGGTTTTGAGAAACAACTGTGCAAATTAATAGCTGTCCCTGCTCGCCCCAAGTGCCAATAAGGTCAGATAGTATATAGTTTTTCTCTTTTTTAATTGTTATAGAAATTGCCCATCCCTTTTGACCCTTATTTCTTGTCCCGGTTAAATATTTTGTGGAGGAGGAGGATTATATTAGGGGTCCCGCACGGGCGCGTCCAAAATTAAAGATCTGGACCCCTTTTTTAGGCCAAATTAACACATAAATTGAACATATTAATAAAATTTTACAAGGCGCTTGTTCATAAAAATTTTAAAAAATTCTGAAAATTACATTGTTCGACCTATAGCTACTTTTTCACCTGCAGCACGAGGGCCGCGTCCCCGGGGATCTGCCTGGACACCTAAAACCCGAAATTCTTAAAACGAAAGGGCCGGAAGTGGCAGTTTAGCGGGCGGACGAAAGTACCGTTTTTGAGGAACATATTTGATCTTATATAATAAATCTTGGCACTATCGGAGAGAGCTCGTCGTCCCGAATCAGCCGAGGGGTCGCAATCCCGAATCAGAGAATACTGGAACCCACAGGACTCGACACCAACTCGGTGAAACATAATCATCACCATCATCATCTTTTTGTATTGAGACCTGGTCATCTTTCAGCTTCAGCGGGTGCGCCCTTACGAGACGCGTCTTTTGACGTATCGTGCTCCTCTCTCCGATAAGTACTTCTCGAGATAATCACGAAAAACTGAAAAAACGAGCTAACCTAACCTAACCTAACCTAACCTAACCTAACCTAAACCTAACCTAACCTAACCTAAACCTAACCTAACCTAACCCTCTTTTGTGGAGGAGGAGGATTATAATAGGGGTCCCGCCTGGGCACTTAAAACCCGAGATTCATAAAACGGAAGGGCCGGATGTGGCAGTTTATTGGCCAACCGAAAGTACTTAATCTAAGGAACATATTTGTTTTTATATAGTAAATTTTGGCACCATCGGAGAGAGCTCATCGTCGCGAATCAGCCGAGGGGTCGAAACCCCGAAGACATACGTACTTTTCGGGATATTCACGAAAAACTGAAAAAAACCTCTATTTTTAATGAATTTAAGGTCGAAATTTGTATACGCAACCGGAATCTAACCCAATTTTTCGTACCATTTTATTTGTTTTTGCAAGCTTTTTTTGCTAAATAGCACCGGATTATATCCGAGACGGACTATATTTGTTTTTTTGTATTTTGTGTTTTGCTTCTCGAGGGCTCAGCATTTACTTAGGCAAGCTTTGATGATATTAAACATTTTTTGAGAATATCTGTGCAGGCAAAATCGTATATTGGTTTAAACGAACAAAATATTGAATTTGTCAAATATTAAATTTATTAAATATTAATTTTTTTCTATCTGCTTTCTTTTTGAACAGTCATAAATTATATAGAAACATAGAGGGTTGTGGGAAGGGAATTTTTGTATAGAATTCTGAGCCTAACTCACAAACGGCCGTCAAATCAAAATTGTAACCGACAGTCTGCCTTTGTTTTTCATACTATTAGCAATTAGAAATTAGTATTCAGATTAAAACAGTGTTTTCGAAGTGCTTTTGACCTGATTTGCTTGATCATTGAGATCTTAGAACAGCATTGCTTTGCATATAGCTTGTAGAAAATTGTTGGAGACCACGAATTGTGAGTTTTTTAAAAAAAAAAAACTAGATCCTCTTGCTTTTTGGCTTTTGTGATTGTTATAAGGTGTGTCGTACTTATATATGTTAACGCTATAAATATTGCATAGCGAATACTGAGAGTGCTCGTTCTTCCTGCCGGGAGGCCTGCGTAGTGTCGTGTTGAACGTCTTCCTTCCTTCCATAGGGAAGGTTTTGAGAAACAACTGTGCAAATTAATAGCTGTCCCTGCTCGCCCCAAGTGCCAATAAGGTCAGATAGTATATAGTTTTTCTCTTTTTTAATTGTTATAGAAATTGCCCATCCCTTTTGACCCTTATTTCTTGTCCCGGTTAAATATTTTGTGGAGGAGGAGGATTATATTAGGGGTCCCGCACGGGCGCGTCCAAAATTAAAGATCTGGACCCCTTTTTTAGGCCAAATTAACACATAAATTGAACATATTAATAAAATTTTACAAGGCGCTTGTTCATAAAAATTTTAAAAAATTCTGAAAATTACATTGTTCGACCTATAGCTACTTTTTCACCTGCAGCACGAGGGCCGCGTCCCCGGGGATCTGCCTGGACACCTAAAACCCGAAATTCTTAAAACGAAAGGGCCGGAAGTGGCAGTTTAGCGGGCGGACGAAAGTACCGTTTTTGAGGAACATATTTGATCTTATATAATAAATCTTGGCACTATCGGAGAGAGCTCGTCGTCCCGAATCAGCCGAGGGGTCGCAATCCCGAATCAGAGAATACTGGAACCCACAGGACTCGACACCAACTCGGTGAAACATAATCATCACCATCATCATCTTTTTGTATTGAGACCTGGTCATCTTTCAGCTTCAGCGGGTGCGCCCTTACGAGACGCGTCTTTTGACGTATCGTGCTCCTCTCTCCGATAAGTACTTCTCGAGATAATCACGAAAAACTGAAAAAACGAGCTAACCTAACCTAACCTAACCTAACCTAACCTAACCTAAACCTAACCTAACCTAACCTAAACCTAACCTAACCTAACCCTCTTTTGTGGAGGAGGAGGATTATAATAGGGGTCCCGCCTGGGCACTTAAAACCCGAGATTCATAAAACGGAAGGGCCGGATGTGGCAGTTTATTGGCCAACCGAAAGTACTTAATCTAAGGAACATATTTGTTTTTATATAGTAAATTTTGGCACCATCGGAGAGAGCTCATCGTCGCGAATCAGCCGAGGGGTCGAAACCCCGAAGACATACGTACTTTTCGGGATATTCACGAAAAACTGAAAAAAACCTCTATTTTTAATGAATTTAAGGTCGAAATTTGTATACGCAACCGGAATCTAACCCAATTTTTCGTACCATTTTATTTGTTTTTGCAAGCTTTTTTTGCTAAATAGCACCGGATTATATCCGAGACGGACTATATTTGTTTTTTTGTATTTTGTGTTTTGCTTCTCGAGGGCTCAGCATTTACTTAGGCAAGCTTTGATGATATTAAACATTTTTTGAGAATATCTGTGCAGGCAAAATCGTATATTGGTTTAAACGAACAAAATATTGAATTTGTCAAATATTAAATTTATTAAATATTAATTTTTTTCTATCTGCTTTCTTTTTGAACAGTCATAAATTATATAGAAACATAGAGGGTTGTGGGAAGGGAATTTTTGTATAGAATTCTGAGCCTAACTCACAAACGGCCGTCAAATCAAAATTGTAACCGACAGTCTGCCTTTGTTTTTCATACTATTAGCAATTAGAAATTAGTATTCAGATTAAAACAGTGTTTTCGAAGTGCTTTTGACCTGATTTGCTTGATCATTGAGATCTTAGAACAGCATTGCTTTGCATATAGCTTGTAGAAAATTGTTGGAGACCACGAATTGTGAGTTTTTTAAAAAAAAAAAACTAGATCCTCTTGCTTTTTGGCTTTTGTGATTGTTATAAGGTGTGTCGTACTTATATATGTTAACGCTATAAATATTGCATAGCGAATACTGAGAGTGCTCGTTCTTCCTGCCGGGAGGCCTGCGTAGTGTCGTGTTGAACGTCTTCCTTCCTTCCATAGGGAAGGTTTTGAGAAACAACTGTGCAAATTAATAGCTGTCCCTGCTCGCCCCAAGTGCCAATAAGGTCAGATAGTATATAGTTTTTCTCTTTTTTAATTGTTATAGAAATTGCCCATCCCTTTTGACCCTTATTTCTTGTCCCGGTTAAATATTTTGTGGAGGAGGAGGATTATATTAGGGGTCCCGCACGGGCGCGTCCAAAATTAAAGATCTGGACCCCTTTTTTAGGCCAAATTAACACATAAATTGAACATATTAATAAAATTTTACAAGGCGCTTGTTCATAAAAATTTTAAAAAATTCTGAAAATTACATTGTTCGACCTATAGCTACTTTTTCACCTGCAGCACGAGGGCCGCGTCCCCGGGGATCTGCCTGGACACCTAAAACCCGAAATTCTTAAAACGAAAGGGCCGGAAGTGGCAGTTTAGCGGGCGGACGAAAGTACCGTTTTTGAGGAACATATTTGATCTTATATAATAAATCTTGGCACTATCGGAGAGAGCTCGTCGTCCCGAATCAGCCGAGGGGTCGCAATCCCGAATCAGAGAATACTGGAACCCACAGGACTCGACACCAACTCGGTGAAACATAATCATCACCATCATCATCTTTTTGTATTGAGACCTGGTCATCTTTCAGCTTCAGCGGGTGCGCCCTTACGAGACGCGTCTTTTGACGTATCGTGCTCCTCTCTCCGATAAGTACTTCTCGAGATAATCACGAAAAACTGAAAAAAACGAGCCCGCCCACCCGCCCATTATCTTGGTTTAGGGATATAGACTTCGATTTTAGGTGAAAAACTTTTGTTCTGGAATCACTCTTGGGGACCCCTAGGGAACCGAGCGAGCACTTTCGGCACGTTCTGCGTGCGTCTCGGGCACTGAGTCGCGATTGTGGGGCGTTCGAGAGGCAAAGTTATGTCTTGGTTGCGATAAGCTTGTGTTTTATCATAGATTATAAGTAGCAAGTTTGGTCCTAGGAATCTGTGTTAAAAACATTAGAATAGATTAGAGGTCAATAATAAAAAAGTGACCTGTGTATTTGTGTGTATAATAAATGTTTACTGTCTGTTGGAACTTTAGAATGTTGGAAACGCTGAGGGTTTTCGCTTGTGTACTGTCTTGAACTGTAAACGAGTAGCTAAATAGTGTTAAGATTTATTGATGTAAGGGTTTAGGCATACAGTTAGTACCGCAATAGGAATTATTAGGGAAAAAATTACTAGTCTATAAGTAGGTAATGTGGTTGTAAATTGTTACGTAAGAGTTAATGTGTGAGTATTATAATTAAGTAAGTGTACGTACCCGAGCTGTGTCTCCTTCCTGTCTTCTCCTTGTGTTGCTCGTTATCCTCTTCTTCCTCTGCTGCTACTCCTTCCTGTCCTCTACTTCCTCCCGCTGTCAATACCTGTAATTAAAAAACCCAACGTTAAAAATGCCAAAAACCAATAAGCCGAAATGTAGGGATGCCACGCAGGCGGTGGCTGCTCGGACGAGGGGGAAAAGAGAGGCAGAGGCGAAGGTCCCCCCTCCGGTTTCTACACCGGATGCTGGGGGACCGAAACCGGCGATCTCGACTCCTGAGTCGCGGCAAGCGGCTCTGACGGCGACTGCTGTCAACATGGAATATGCAGTCTTCAAGGCCGGCCAACTGGTTGTTGAGTGCAAGAGGGCCATGGACGGGGCTGGGGAAATGAACCGTGACTCTAAGGCAGTGATGTTGGTGGGCATTTATGATATGTACGAGAACGTCGTGGCTCTCACCGAATCCAGATCACGAGAGAGGGCGGAACGGGAGGCGGAGAGGGCCAAGGCGACTCAAGAGTTAAATCGATTGGAGCAAGCCCATGCAGCCGAGATTACGGAGCTGCACAAAAAGCTTGAAATGACCCAGGAGCTAGTGGAGTCCATCAAAAATATAAACAAAGTGGTTGTTGGTGTTCGCGATTGGCTCGGATCTGAACTGTCCGAACCAATCGAGAACATCAGACACATTAAAAAAAAGGTGTTATGTTTATGCTATAATTGAAACACAATTCGCGTATTATAAGAAATCACTAGCTTTAATATTCACAATTATTATTGACATATATTTGGTTCTCTTTTGCATGCAACTGTCTTGAAGTTGGTTACAGATCCATCCGCCGCTGTCTTCGTACGATTGCTATCGGATACGCGTACAGTTGTAATATTTTGTATGTTCGGATAGTGTAACACTCTCCCACGTTAATAATTTAAGCGCTGAGGGGCTCTTCGTTCCCTAGTGCTCCGTCGTAAGATACGTTCTGGTTGTGGTATCTCCTGTGGTTGTATGTCAGCAAGTAACTGCTGAGTTTGATCTTTCTGCTGAATCTGATCTTTCTCCAGTGTTGTATTTTGTTGTTCAGTCAATTCATTTGTAGTTTCTGGCGTTGATATTTCAGCAACTGACTGCTTTCGCTTAGTTGAAATTCTTGTTTGTAATGGACTAGGTTTATTATACAATGTCTCTTTAGAAATTGTATTCGGAATGTTGTAGTTAGTATGACACATATAATTGCTGTTTCATACTGAGCATTTAATAATTTGATCAACATGTCTTTTATACAGCTTTCCGTCTACCTCCACATCGTAATTTAGTTTACCTGTTCTATTTACTATAATTCCAAATTTCCATTTGTTGTATCCATCATAATTCCTAATTTGTACTCTTTCTCCAGTTTTAAATTCTTTTTTTGATATACTTTCATTTTCTTCACTTTTCATTTTTATTCTATCTCTTTTTACTAAATCTATCTTAGTTCTGTACAGTCTTTTAAACATCATTTCTGCTGGTGATAATCCTGTGGTGCTGTGTGGTGTTTTCCTGTACATCATCAAAAATTTCAATAATTTTTCTTGTAAAGTACCTTCTTCATACATCATTGTCTTTAATTTATATTTAAATGTCTGTACATATCTTTCTGCTTGTCCATTTGTTGAAGGATGAAATGGTGCTGTAAATCTTGATTGTATACCATTTTCTTTAAAAAATCTTTGCATTTCTTCTGAACGAAATTGCGGACCATTATCGGACACTATTGTAATAGGTAATCCAAATGTTGTAAATAGTTTCTTTAATATTCCAATAGTTGCTGTTGCTGTAATTGTTGATGTAGGAATTACTTCCAACCATTTAGTGTATGCGTCAACGACTATCAAGAAGTAATTATTCATGAAGGGTCCGGCATAGTCTATATGAATCCTGCTCCAAGGTTCCTTCGGGTATTCCCAACTATGTACTGGAATCTTGGCTGGGTTTTTCTTTATTAAGCAACATGATTTACATTCCCTTACCATTCTTTCAATATCTGCGTCAATATTTTTCCACCACACATAGCTCCTTGCTTGCTTGCTTTCATTCTTACAATACCTGTATGAGCTGAGTGTAATTCTTGTAATATCATATTCTGTAATTGTTTGGGTATTACTATTCTTATCCCGTAGAAAATGCAATTGTCTTGTAGAGAAAATTCATGTTGTCTTCCAAAATCGTCTTTACCTGATTGTATTTCTCTGTATAGTTGTTGTAATTCTGGATCTTTAGCTGCCGCCTCTTTTATTGTTTCTAATGTAACAGGCATAATTGTAATTTGATTTAAGTAAAACATGTCGTCATTTGTTAAAATTTCCTTAGTTTCCATTTTATGCTGTAATCTTGAACAATAGTCTGCGTTTGCATGTTCTGTAGTTTTTCTTAGTTTTATTTCAAAGTTGAATCCTGCTAAAAAGTTGGCATAATGAACAAGTCGTATTGCTGTTGTTGCTGGTATAGCTTTTTCTGGATGTAATATTCTAGCAAGTGGTTGATTATCAATAACCAGTATGACCTTCCTACCGTAACAGAATTGAAAAAAATTCTTAAGACCCCATATTAATGCTGCAGCTTCCTTGTCCAGTTGGCTGTAATTTTTTTCTGCTTTGGTTAATGATTTTGAAGCAAAAGCTATGGGTCGTTCTGATTTATCTGGCATTATGTGTGACAACACTGCTCCAAACCCTGTTGGTGAAGCATCTGTAGCAAGTGTAATGGGTAAGTTTACATGAAATGGGATTAAAACTTTATCACCACATATTTCGTCTTTTAATTCTTTAAAAACCTTATCACATTCTGTAGACCATATAAATTTTGTATTTTTCTGTAAAAGTTTATATAATGGGTTTAGTTTTGAAGCTAAATTAGGTATGAATTGTTGATAGTAATTTATCATTCCAAGAAATGTTCGTAATGATGAAATGTCTGATGGAGGTACACTGTTACTAATATCCCTGATTTTATCTTTGGTAGGGTGTAAGCCACTTTCATTTATTGTATATCCCAAGTAATCAATAGATTTTTGGAAAAATTGACATTTTTTTTTATTTAAAATGTAATTCGCTATCCCTTAGTACTTGGAACACTGCTTTAATTCTCTCTTTTAATTGTATGTATGTCTTCCCTTATATGGCAATGTCATCAAAGAAACATGCTGTTCCAGGCAACCCTTGTAACATTTCATCCATATACCTTTGCCACAAATTTGGTGCCACTTTTACTCCAAACATCAACCGGTTTACTTGGTACGTACCCTTGCATGTGCTTATTGCCTGCATTTCTGAAGTAGCCTTATCAGTTTTCATATGTAGATAAGCTTGATTTATGTCTAATGTGCAGAAGTATTTTCCCCCACTTAGTTTAGCAAATATCTCCTCTACTCTGGGAATTGGGTAATTGTCATTATGTAATTTTTTATTTAATGTAGCTCTATAGTCTGCACATAAACGTAGCTTTCCGTTAGGTTTTACTACAGGCACTACTGGAGTACCCCATTTTGAATAAGTGATTTTTCTAATATTCCTGCTTGTTCTAATCGATCTATTTCTTTTTCTACCTGATCTTTCAAGGCAAAAGGTACCGGTCTTGGTTTCAAAAATACAGGTGTAGCATTATCCTTTAATTGGAATGAAGCTGTATAATTTTTATTTCTCCTATTTCATCTGTAAATAAATCTTTATACTCTTTTAATAAATTTTCTAGAATTTGTTTGAATTGTATTTCTGTAAAATTTTCTTCTGTATTTATTTTATGTATTTCAAATTGTAAATTTAATTTTCTTAACCATTCCCTTCCTACGACTGGGTCTACTTCTTTGTCAATAGTGAATAATCTTCCAAGTATTTCTTTCTTTTCATATGTTATTTTTATTTCGCATGTTCCTATTGGTTGTATTATTTCTCCGGTGTATGTTCTCAACTTCACTTTTGTATTTTGTAGTTTCAGATTATTAAAATGATCCTTGTAATATTCTAATGAGCAAGTTGTTACTGCTGCTCCTGTATCCAGTTCCCACGTGTGCATTTTATTATTTAATTTTAATGTTATATTGAATTTATCGTTCTGTAAACATTTATTTTGTACATGTAATTTGTGTATTTCATAAACCTCTTTATCCTCAATTTCTTCTGAAGATAAACTATGATCAAATTCTATCTGCTTTTGTTCTCTAAAACATACACTTTGTATGTGGCCTCTTTTATTACACTTTTTACACATTAATTTATCTATTAGTTTGCATTGGTAGGCCTTATGGTTTTCTTTTCCACATCGAAAACAAAATATTTTCTTTTCTTCTGGTATGGTATTTTCAGTATTGTATTTATTTTTCCTGTATAATTTTTCACTGTATGTATTTTTCTTTATTGTAATTTTATTTATGTTTGAATTCTCTTGTACCATTTCCTTGCTATCACATTTTGAAGCCTCAATTGCTAATGTAATTTTAACAATATCATCAAATGTTGTATTTGAAGACTCTTGTAACAATCTTTCTTTGATTTCAGAATTGTGTAAGCCACGTGACTTAACGTATAAATTGTACTCTCAGGTGTGTCTCAAATGTGGTTTCTTTGCAGTGATTGCAAATAAAGTTACATTTTCCTCCAATCTCTTTCAAACCCGCCACATAGTTTGCAATTGATTCATGTTCATGCTGAGATCTTAAGCAAAACTTATGCTGTTGTGCTACTTCTCCTGGTTCCGGTGCAATATGATTTTTTAATATCTTTATTAATGACTCATATGTACCTGATTCCGGTGTATCCGGTGCAGTGATGTTTTTCAAGATTTGATAATACTTTGGGCCTATACAATTTAAAAATATCTGTAACTTTGTATCAGCTTCCGTAACGCCTTTTAAAATAATATAATTGTTTAGTCTTTGTAAATAACTATCGAATGTTTCATTTATTTCGTCGTAAGGGATGAGATTAATGCCCGTAATTGTACTTGTAGAACGTAATCCCTGATTAAACAATGCTTGCTGTAAACTAGCCTGCTGTTCTTGTAGGCCGCTCATCATTTCCATCATTTTTGTCAAAACTTGAGATAATTGGTGTTCCATTGTATTTCATATTGCTGTACACAGACCGACTGCGCCACTTGTTATGTTTATGCTATAATTGAAACACAATTCGCGTATTATAAGAAATCACTAGCTTTAATATTCACAATTATTATTGACATATATTTGGTTCTCTTTTGCATGCAACTGTCTTGAAGTTGGTTACAGATCCATCCGCCGCTGTCTTCGTACGATTGCTATCGGATACGCGTACAGTTGTAATGTTTTGTATGATCGGATAGTGTAACAGAAGGTCCAGGAAATGAGAGGGGAAATTTTGAGGGGGTTGAAGAAGACAGGTGCAGGGGGGATCTGGGGGCGCTGTAGGGGGCGGTTTCGGTAATGTCCTCGCGGTCCGAGGAGGTTGCTGCTACGCTGAAGGCGATCAGTATGGAGGTGGCGAATCTCTCCGGAATCAAGGGGGAAATCGCGCACCTGAAAGCTGAGGCTGCTTTGGCGACAGCGGCTGCTCGGGCGGCGGCGGATCGGGTGGGGGAGGTGGGACGGCATCGCTAGAAGGGCAGTGAATTACGTGTGTTAGATTGCCTAGAACAAAGGAATTGCAAAGGGCGTTTTTAAAGGAACTTAATTTATGGTACAAATAAGCAAATAGATAATAGTGTAAAATTGGGGGGGGGGGGTTCTAGGACTTGGTCGGGGGTTGATCTTTGGGTGAACCAATAAAAGATTTAAATTCATGAATTGTTAACTAAATGGGTAACTAAATGTTAACTAAATGGAGCCGAGAAACAGTAATAAAATAGACAGAGTTAGAGTAAGGAAAAGTAAATTGAGGAGCAGACAGTAGTGAAATAGGGGTATTAGATGGTGTATAAAATAACAAACTAAAAGGGCAGTGGTTAATAAAGATGTAAACGTATAGATTAAAGAACAATGGGACAAGAAATTGAGACAGTAGTACTTAAAAAATAAATAGAGGGTGAGGGTAAACGGACAATAGGTGGAATAAGGAATAGGTATTTATGTGCATCAAAAATGCAAAAATTTGAGTAAATAGGAAATAATAGGTATAGAAATAAGAATAAATAGTATTGGTAGAGTAAGGGTAACAGATAAGAAATTTATAGCTAGGAAAGGTATAAGAGAGAGGTCAGGGCGGCGATAGACGGCGCGAAGACAGTGACGATGAAGTACCTCGAGGACGCGCAGGACAAGGTGCTGATGGGGCCGGAGCGCCGCTCCCGGCTGCCGGACGAGGAGGCCAACACCATCACCGCCTACCACGAGGGGGGGCACGCTATCGTCGCCTACTACACCAAGGTGACTATCATTCGACAATGTTTGCATATTTAGCGAGACTGAAAGAAATAATATTAACGCCATTTAAGATTTCATCTAAAGTATCTCTGCTCACCCTGAAAGGGGCATAGCGTGACGATATATTAGGTCCTTACATATGAAATTGGCGTTTTGTATGGGAGGAACAAAAAGTCGAATATTTTTTAATATAATATATTTAATTAATCAAAGTATGAACCATTATTTTCTATGCACTTTTGCCATTTCATAGGTAGTTCATTGATCCCTTTACTAAAAAAACCAGTCGGACGGGAATCAATAAAATCTTTGAAGGCGATTTGGACTGCCCCATCGGAGTTGAATTTTTTCCCTTGCAAGAAGTTATCCAAATTTCGAAAAATATGGTAATCTGTTGGAGCAAGGTCCGGGGAGTACGGAGGATGTCTTAGACTTTCCAATTGAAGCTCTTCTAATTTAGTAGCCGTCTGTTGCGCAGTGTGTGGTCTAGCGTTGTCGTGAAGCAGCAGTGGCGTGGAGCGATTGACCAGCCTAGGTTGTTTAGCCGCTAGCTTTTCGATCATGGTTTGCAATTGCTGACAATAGACATCAGCCGTAATAGTCTGGCCAGATTTGAGAAAACTGTAATGAACAATACCGGCACTAGTCCACCAAACGCTTACAAGTAACTTTTTTGGGGTTAATTTTCGCTTGGGGCAGGATTTGGCTGGCTGGCCAGGATCCAACCATTGCGCTGAGCGCTTCCGATTATCGTAAAGAACCCATTTTTCATCACAGGTAATGATTCGGTTTAAAATACCTTCATTATTGTGCCGGTTTAGTAATGTAACGCAGCAGTCGACGCGCGTTTGCCGGTTTGCTTCAGTCAATTCGTGAGGTACCCACCTTTCAAGCTTTTTAATCTTCCCAATTTGCTTCAAGTGAATTAAAACAGTTTTATCACTAACATCGCAGCCTGCAGCTAACTCGGACGTGGTTTGGGATGGATCCGCTTCCACAATAGCCTTCAACTCTTCATTATCAACTTGAGTCTCAGGCCGTCCACGGGGCTTGTTCTGCAGGTCGAAATTTCCAGAACGAAAACGTTGGAACCAAAAACGAACTGTGTTTTCTTTTGCAACACGACCGCCATACACATCATTCACCCTTAGAGTTGTTTCCGCAGCACTAGTGCCACGGCGGAACTCGTACTCGTAAATAATGCGATATTTTAAGTTTTCCATTTTGTAAAATGAGTGACGCAAACAGAAAAAAACAGAAGAAAAAAACAAATGAATGACGATCATCGAAGCACAAATACATGAGTCTATAGCTGTACAAATTTTAATTTGGAATTCCTTACCAAAGAGGAGAAATTTGTGATTAAAGTGGCTAGTACGAAAAACGCCAATTTCATATGTAAGGACCTAATATTATATTAAAAAATATTCGACTTTTTGTTCCTCCCATACAAAACGCCAATTCATATGTAAGGACCTAATATAAAAGTTATTGTATGGCGTGTAGTAACCAGATAAGTTACAGAGTTTTTAGGAGTATAATAAACTTTTTAATACATATTACTTGGATATGGAAATGATAAGTCACCAATTTTTGTGTCGGAACATCTTTCACCTTATTTTAAAAAGCTGCATGCAGATACTAGAAGGCTCGCTCGAGAAAAGGGAGTCAAATATGTCTGGATAAGAAATGGCCGCATATTTAGTCGTAGGAATGATAACTGTCCGGCTATTATGATAAAATCTCATGATTGCTTAGCTAAATTCTAGTACTGCTTAGACTTGGCTCAGACCGTATTTTATGTATTCAAAATTCTTGATTTATTACCAGAACGTTCGTGGTATGCGAACTAAATTGAAGGATATAAGATTGGCTTCGTTAAAGAATAGTTATGATATAATAGTATGCACAGAAACATGGCTGGACGAATCTATAAACGACAATGAACTTTTTAACAATAACTACGTAATTTATCGTAGGGACAGAGAGACCTCCTATCTGAGTGGTAAGACGGGTGGAGGAGTCCTGATAGCTGTTTCTAAAAAGATCCAGTCTAAACGGCTAACTCAATATGAGAGTAGTTGTGAAGATTTATGGATTTCACTAAGAGTAAAAGCCAATGGAGCAATAAAACATCTCTTAATGTGTTCTGTCTACCTGCCTCCTCCTATTACGCTTACTAATTTAGATACTTTTTTAAAAAATGCATGTGATGTTCTGGACGCCAATCCAATGGAAACTATAATAATAGGTGATTTTAATTTAAGTTTTGTTAAATGGGAAAGAATAATTAATTCTACTCAATTAAAACCATCACAATTTGAAAATTCAATAGGTTATACTTTTGTAGATTTTATGTCTAGAAATAATTTAAATCAATTTAATTATGTTCTAAATTAAAACCATAAAATTTTGGATTTGATATTAGGTAACTTGGTTTCTATGGATGTTATAGAAACTTCCGATTGTATAAGTAGACTGTATGCCCATCATCCGGCACTTGAAATTTATTTTGATTTTGTGAGCTTGTGTTTTCTTCAGAGGAGAACATTTGCAACATTCAGTTTCAAAAACGCTGACTATGATCAAATTAATTTAGAACTAAGTCGAATAAACTGGGAAATGGAGCTTTGCGGTGATGATGTCAATGTTATGACTCAAAGATTTTATGACATTCTAAACAACATAATAGAGAATAATGTACCGAAATTAAAACAACGTAATCGTAAATATCCTTGTTGGTTTACACGGTCATTGATATTACTAATTTCAGAAAAAGATAAAATTAGATCTAAATACATACGATACAAAAATCCTAGAGACCTGATAGAAATTAAACTTTTAAACAAACGTATAAAGAAAATTATGAATTGTTGTTATAATAGCTACGTCGGATTCATTGAAAAATCTCTGTGTAATTCACCAAAAAAATTTTGGTCTTTTGTAAAAGAACGTGGCAAAGGGTCTTCAGATATACCTTCAGAGATGAGATTGGATAATACAATAGTTAACACTGGTCAGTCAATTAGTGATTTATTTGCTACACATTTTTGTTCTGTTTATTCTGGTGTAGGCGGCAGAGTTGGGCCAATTGCACTGGATGATACTTTTCCGCAATATTCTTTTACTGCTATAAAAGTCACCGAAAACGTAATATCAAGGACTCTTAAGAGAGTTGATGTTGCTAAGGGTGCTGGTCCCGATGGAATTCCACCACTATTTATTAAAAAAACGTCCCGCTTTCTGACTCTACCTCTAAAACTTATTTTTGTGAAATCTTTGCAGACGTCCATTTTCCCTTCGCTGTGGAAAGAAACCAACGTTGTTCCAATTCATAAAAAGGGTGATAGGAATTCAATTAAAAATTATAGACCCGTTTCAATTCTAAATGTGTTCTCCAAAATCTTTGAATGCATAGTACTCTCACCGTTGTCGGCATACTTGAAAAATATTATAGATTACAATCAACATGGTTTTAGCAAAAATAAGTCCACTGTCACTAATCTCGCTGTCTATGTTAATGATATATCTGAAGCGTTGGACTCTGGGTTACAAGTTGATGCAGTGTACACGGATTTTAGTAGCGCTTTTGACAAGGTAGATCATAATATACTGATCGCTAAAATGAAACACTATGGGATTCATGGCCCAATTTTATTGTGGTTTCAGTCATATTTAAAACATCGGGTTCAAAGATTAGTGGTGCACGGTTATAAATCTAGTCCTTTTTCTGCGACATCAGGTGTTCCTCAAGGCTCCCATTTGGGGCCGATACTTTTCTTAATATTTATTAATGATATTACTAAGAGTATACAAAACAGTAATTGTCTTCTTTTTGCCGATGATGTTAAATTGTATAAAATAATTAAGAGCTTAGATGATGCAGACCTACTTCAGAAAGATTTAAAATTTCTTCAAGACTGGTGCACTGAAAACAGGATGAACCTGAATGCTAGTAAATGTTTACATATTAAATTCACAAAAAAGAAGAAGAATGTGATCGAATCAAACTACTTAATAGGTACAGAAATTTTAAAAACTGATCTGGTTACTAAAGATCTGGGGATCTTAATCGATAGCAAATTAAAATTTAAAGAGCATTTAAACCACATAATTACTAAAGCCTGGAAAATGTGTGGGTTTGTTAAGCGCATGTGTATTGATTTTCGTGATATCAAATCGTTAATTTATCTTTACAGATCCTTAGTTCGCAGCATTTTGGAGTATGGAACTTGTATCTGGAATCCTTATTACAAAAACTGTATAAATCGTTTGGAACGCATACAGCGTAATTTTACAAAATTTCTTGCTCGTAAAGACAAAAACTGCCCCTACCGTGCTGATTACGCTGCTCGGCTTAAACACTATAAACTGACATCACTTGAAAATAGAAGGAAGTTGTTCGATCTCGTGTTTCTATATAAAGTCGTAAATGGTATCATTTTTGTTCCGGACCTGATCAACAATATAAATTTGCTTGTTCCCAGAGTATTACCTCGTTTCCCTATTAGGAGAACATTCGACAAAAGGTTGCTCAAAACTAATATATGTTCACCTTTTGATCGAATGAAAGAGACATATAACAAAGTTAGTGACATTGACATCTTTCACTGCTCCCTGTCAGGATTTCGGTCGGCTTTGATTGCATTGTTCTCATCTGAGTCCGCTTGAGTGTAACGGGATAAACTTATATGTTTTTTTTTTAATTCTGTTTATAATTGTGCTGTATATTTAGATATACCTGTAATGATATAACACGCGGCCTTAGGACTTGTATATATGTTTTTTTTTTTTTAATGTTTTCGTGTATATATCGATGGTATATTAAATAAATAAATTACAATCGACAGAACTGATGTGCTGTGGACATGAAGAGGACCATAGATGCCAAAGTTATTGTGGATATAAAGAGGCCACAGTAAACCTCAACAATACAAGTGAGCAATATATGTAAATACAATTAATAATGATTTTGTGTTAGAGATAGTGCAGTATTCATTATTTTATAATGATTGTGTTGATGCTAGTTTACTTATATGGATTAATTTAGTCATAATGTGGAGGTCAGCGCCCCCACCAGTTCCAAATTCCGTTTATGCATCGGTAGACGTGGTAACCACGGTTTATAAGATACAGGAATAGAACTGAATTCCGCTATTGCATCTTCCAAAGTCCTTCTCAACTGCTGTTTATCCTGGTCACATACAGTACTGTTTAAACCCAATCAGACGAAATTTCCACAATCGGTACATCTTCAGTAAGTTGGTTGCGTTGGTCTGGAATAACTTAGACAATATGTACAGTAGAGCGCAGCCGTTCAAGCTCTACATTATCCAACAATTTATTCCGTTGAATGACTCGTACCTGATCCGATAATCGTTGGGCAATGCAACCGGAGTCTTGCCAGCCATGACAGCCGGCAAGGCAGTACTCGTTCTCGGCGAATTAGAAGTAGCTACCGTCTGGTACAGCTTTAGTGATACGACTTCCAGCAAGTTGGTAGTGAAAGAATAGAAGTAGCTATCCTCTTGTTCATCAGTGACGATGTGACAGTGATGCGACTTCCAGCAAGTTGGTAGTGAAAGAATAGAAGTAGCTATCCTCTTGTTTATCAGTGACGATGTGACAGTGATGTGACTTCCAGCAAGTTGGTAGTGAAAGAATAGAAGTAGCTATCTTCTTGTTCATCAGTGACGATGTGACAGTGATGCGACTTCCAGCAAGTTGGTAGTGAAAGAATAGAAGTAGCTATCCTCTTGTTCATCAGTGACGATGTGACAGTGATGCGACTTCCAGCAAGTTGGTAGTGAAAGAATAGAAGTAGCTATCCTCTTGTTCATCAGTGACGATGTGACAGTGATGCGACTTCCAGCAAGTTGGTAGTGAAAGAATAGAAGTAGCTATCCTCTTGTTCATCAGTGACGATGTGACAGTGATGCGACTTCCAGCAAGTTGGTAGTGAAAGAATAGAAGTAGCTATCCTCTTGTTCATCAGTGACGATGTGACAGTGATGCGACTTCCAGCAAGTTGGTAGTGAAAGAATAGAAGTAGCTATCCTCTTGTTCATCAGTGACGATGTGACAGTGATGCGACTTCCAGCAAGTTGGTAGTGAAAGGATAGAAGTAGCTATCCTCTTGTTCATCAGTGACGATGTGACAGTGATACGACTTCCAGCAAGTTGGTAGTGAAAGGATAGAAGTAGCTATCCTCTTGTTCATCAGTGACGATGTGACAGTGATACGACTTCCAGCAAGTTGGTAGTGAAAGAATAGAAGTAGCTATCCTTTTGTTCATCAGTGATGATATAACAGTGATGTGATTTCGAGCAGGTTGATAGTGAAAGAATAGAAGTAGCTATACTCTTGTTCATCAGTAATGATATAACAGTGATGTGACTCGCAGTCAAGTTAGTTGCCTCCCCTGCGACGCTCCATAGTAGGCCTGTATGACATTTTCATTTAATGTTTTTTTTATCCATCTCATGCGGAGCACTACTCCACCGGTGACGGGGGCCATAGACGGGACCTAGCGTCCCGCCCAGTCGACCGATGTAGGTGGTCGTCCTCTGCGCCGCGCAGGTCTCAGCGGCAGCGCAGGCTCGTCGCGCAGGCTCGACGCGCAGGCTCGTCGCGCAGGCTCGACGCTTCACCGCTGGGCGACAACGGCGGAGTCGCTGTCACCGACATCCACGATGCGGAGCTCGACGAGCTCTCAAGAGGTGTTAAGCGTGCGTTTCGTCTTCTGGCTGTACGCTTCACGCTTTGACTTATTTTTTCTTTTCTTACATTCTTTTTCACGAGACGTGAAAAGTGTCTGGAAAGGCCAACTGTTAGCATTTTTAAGTGTTAAATATTTAGTTCGCTTTAAATTAAGGTAAAATTGTATTTGAATACATTACGTGTCAATTAAGTCATGGTTTTTATTAATTCACTCACTGGCAACATTTACGTTTCCGGTAAAGCCGGTTTAATGAGCCCCCTCCACCTTATATCCCCATATAAAGACACGCAACGGCATTCGAACGGCATTCGCATTCGGACGCTAGCTCTTGAGCAGAGAGGACGGATTGTAAAGGCAATAAACAAGTGATGTAATATATAAGCGTCCATGACCACAAAGTCATCGTCGGTTGCCGGCACCCCGGTATCTTCTTCGAGCGGCCTTCTGCCTCTCTTCGTCTGGGGTCTCCTTCTTGGACATGACGTCCGCACAGGAGACCACGGCCTTCCAGTTGTCATACCCTGCGAACATGGCCGACACCACTTACGGTCCGTGCCCGTGAACCGCACCTTATCCAACTGCACGCGCCACATTCTCAGACTCGGTTGGACGCTGTTCATTCCCCTTCCGGCTGTATGCCAGAGGGCAGAAAGCGTGGCAAGTACGTCGCCGCCTCACTTGAGATGGTTCTGCAGCCGCGTGCGAGCCGTATGCCCACTGACCGCTGCAGGCAATACAACACAACACGTCTGAAGCCGGTGTGAGCCGTATGCCCACTGACCGCTGCAGGCAATACAACACAACACGTCTGAAGCCGGTGTGAGCCGTATGCCCACTGACCGCTGCAGGCAATACAACACAACACGTCTGAAGCCGGTGTGAGCCGCTACGGGCGGTTGCGCTGTCTCGGGCCACGGCGATGCTGTGGGTTGGATCGCAGCGCGCTGCAATCTGACTCTCATGTGGTTGAACTAACATCGCATTAACATCAGGTACATGATTTCGACATTTCGGCGGTAAAGCTAATTTCCTGTCGGAAAACGCTGGCGGGTACATACTCGTAGATACTGGCGCTGCGGCCTCCGCACGTCCCACGTGTCCGGGCGTCAACAGAGTGTCCGACAACCGTTACGTCAGCTCTACAGCGAATTCGCGTAATTAATTTTAATATTATATTATGATAGTAAATATTATATTGCTTTCATAGAAAAGAAAGTTGGCATGAATATAGAATACATTTTAATATAAATGGTTCCTTTTTTTTTTGTTTAACTTTAAGGAATTTAGTCAAGACTTATTTATCGTCAGGGCATGCAGTGCTTCCATGCATCTATGGAATGAACGTTACTGCATACTAGGTAGGTTATTTATAATATTGGTTTCAGCAAATTCGAAGAATGCCTCCGCGGCAATGAAGACACAGCGGGAGAACAACTCCGCTGTGCCGCGGGAAGCATCGGTTCCGCAGAACCTCATCGCTGGGTCCTCCTAAGGAGCACCGGGCGGCTTGCCAGAGCCGGCTGCCTAGACAATAGTCCGGTGGCGTCGTGGGTCATCCCACGCACCACTCGGCGGTGGGAACACGACCATTAGCCTCGCCTACATTCTGTGGCGAGCCTGTGATGGGTGATGACGCGTATCAGCGATACCCTAGCTCGGCGCACCCCTGCGTTGGATCATCACCCCCCCCCCCCACTCCCCCGGATGTATTCGTCATGTTCTCTCACAACTCTATCTTTTTATTTTCATCGACATGGATTATTATTCCCTTTAGTCCAAAAGCATATCATTAGCAAACGTTAAAACAGAGTCTATACGTAATCGAAATCATTTGAGAAAATAATAAACGAGTATGTTTTTAAAGTCCTTTATTACTTAGTCGACAGAGCGCGTCCCCCGCGCGCGTCCGCAGGGCTGCGCTATGGTACATACAACATTGTTATACAATTAAAAGAAATGCTCATTCTCTGCCTGCGATTAGTTCTGCGTAAAACTTTATATTGAAATAAATAGTAATTTCAAGAGCAGAAAATATTTTGTAAAACATAATAAAAAAAAATGAATAAAATAACAAGATTGATATAAATTGAAATAATGAATTAAATTTGTCTAAATACATGAAGATATAAATAGTCAAAATAAAGTAACGCAACACTGACACGAGTCGTACTGTATGTATTATTAAAGTCTTAATTATTAAATTTGGTGTTTCTTCAATATAACTCTGGTTTAGTGTAAGTACTCGCAGTCGCGCCGCGGGTGGACCGCGCCAGGCCGCGCCGGGCCGGCGTCGCGGTGGCTGCCGGGGGCCGGTGACGAGTCGCTTCATTCGATTGACTGATTGACGGCCAAGTCTCTCGATGGCATTATGGGATTTCCTTGAACTTGCATCGAAACAACCGAACAGTATGTAAATGAATCAATTGACAGATAGATTTAATTGGTAATGCGATTATAAATTAGATCAAGTGCGATTCTCTCGTTCATAGAAACCTACAGCAGTCGGCCGGCGCCGCCAGACGGAGCACTGGCCGCGGGCTCCTCGCTCTCATTCGGCATTGGACTCGTTCCCGCTTCACCCTGGGCTACCGGGTGCTCCGGCGCTGGGGCGCGCTCGCCGGCAACGTCCGCGGCGCCGGTGTCTCCGCTGGCCACGCCCGTGGAGCCTTCCACGATGTCCGCGACGAAGCGCTCCGCATTGTCCCTAGCGGTGGACCGTCCGGAGATACCGCCCTCGGCGATGGCCGCGGTGGCGACTTCCACGTCCTCGGCGAGCGCCTCCTCGGGGGCGTCCACGGTGTTGGCGGCCTCAGTGTCGCTAGTGGCGGCGACGTCTCCACTGCAGTGCTCGACGACACCCTCAGTGGAAAGCCCAGGGGAGGCTTCAGTGCAAGTGTCCCTGTCGATGTCCGCGGTTGAGAGCACGGTGGGGAGGCCACTGATGGCTTTAATGCGGGAGGATCCGTCGATGTCCACGACAGGCTCCGCAGCAGCAGCGGTGGCGGCGTCGCCACGAGAGTCCTCGACGATATTCTCAGTGAACACCGCAGCGTCGACTTCAGCGGTAGGGTCCCGGCCAACGCCCGCGATGGAGAACTCCGCAGCGCCGGCGGAGGCGGTACCGCTGTCGTCGTCGGAATCGATCTCGAGCACGGGAAGGGTCTTCTTGTTGAGGCGGCTGACGAGCAGCGCGATGGTGGCGCGCTTGTTGACATTCATTTGTACGGCGCGCACGTTGTGCCCGGCGGGCGCGGCGGGCGCGGCGACAGCGGGCAGTTGCGCGGGCAGCTTGACGGTCAGCAAGCCGAACAGATGCACCAGCTCCTGCGGACACACCGGGGTACAGTGCAGTGCAGAGCGGCAGGGCGCGTGCTGCCCAGTACAGCGCCGGCGGGCGGGTCTGCGCGCCTGTGCGTGAGCGATGTCTCCCGTGCGAATGGGTGTTCCCACACTCTTCAGTGTGAGTGGCGGGGAAGGCGGAGAGGGTAATTTTAGAAATTAACAAATATAGTGAACTCTGTCATTATGACGATTAGATGTTGGGACCTGCGAGCGGCTTAGACGGGGTGCGTGGGGGGAGGGCTATGGCGCTTAATTTTTTTTTATTAAAATGTGGTCAGAACATTTTTTTAAAATGAAATCTTTAAATAACCTTGATTATTACCAATGTGGTTTCTAAACAATTTGACAGCGCGACGCACAAGAGTAAAACATAACGTGATTTAAATGGAGCGTCGCGTACGCGTGCGTGTACGTGTGCGTGCGCGGCGACGCAGCGGGCCGGCGGCCGCGGCCCGGCAGGCACGGTTGCACTGGAGCGCACTCTATTGCAGTGGGACAGAGCCCCTCCTGATGCCGCGGTGACGATAATGTATTGTTTATATTCGTTACTGACACCGTCAACAGGCGGCGCTATATTCAATATTAATTCTATTTGTAACCGCGGAGGTAAGTGCAGCGCGGTGCGGGGCAGGCGGGGCGCGGGGAGCGGGCAGCGGGCAGCGGGTACCTGCAGCGGCTGCACGCGGTCGCACTGCAGCCCGAGCAGCCCTTGCCGCGGCGCCTTGTGCGTGCGCACCGGGAACAGCTCCGCCGTCTGCGCGCACAGCAGCAGCAGCGGCATCTGTGCCACCAGCAGCCGGCGCGCCTCGGCGGCAGACGGCACCGCGCAGTACACCTGCGGCCCGAATGCAGCGGTTCGATGTGGGAACTACTCCTGCCGAGCCTCTCGCGGACGAGCAGCGCGCGGCAGGCCCGAGTGCGGCCCGAGTGCGGCCCGAGTGCGGCGCGGGTGCGAGCCTCATTCGATCGGTGCTATACTAATGTCTGCTCTCTTTTAACGATGAAAATGTGATCAGGCCAAAGACAGGGCAGTCGGGACGCGGGTACCTGCGCGTACCGCAGCGGCTGGTCGCACATCTTCTTGTAGCGCTTGTCGCTCACGTTGAGGCAGTCGGGCGCGGCGACAGCGACGGCGCCAGCGGGCAGCTGGCGCAGGAACACGAGCCTCGCGGCGCGGTCCAGCGGCTCCAGCGTGTAGTACTCGGGCCGGCGCAGGTTGTGCTCGTAGGGCGCGCTCGTGACGACCACGTAGCGGCCGGCGAGCGCCCACAGCGCGCAGCCCGCCTCGCAGCACAGCGTGCGCAGCGCCGTCGGCTCGCGGCCCGCTATGTAGTCCGTGGCCAGCGCGAGGCCGCCGGCGGGCCGCAGCGCGCGCTCCAGCTCGGGTTCGCCGCACTGCGTCGCCGCGGCCGCCGACGCTGCCGGATACCACATCGCATTCGTTCCCGTACCACCCTCGCCAATGTCTGTGCGCCCCGGCACCCGTCCCCGGGTTACACGCGGCGGCATGTCTAGTTCTCTTATGGGGATATAATCAAGCGATTGAATAATAACAATGAATGCAATTTGTATGAGCCGGGAGAAGCGGCCGCGCGCGCCCCGCTCGCCGGCAACTGGACCTGCGCCGGCCGGCCTGGCTCACTCCGTTGCGCATCACGCGGAGAGAGGGCGAGAGGGCGAGAGGGCCGCGGTGCCGGGCGGGAGGCTCCGCTCGCGCTCGCCCGCCACGTTGCGGTCAATATCATGATACTTGTATTTAGTATCTCTTTTGGTGTGAGCAGAGATGCTTCAGGGGCTGTATCCACTTTGCACTTATATGTCGTGTCCAACGTGACCAGCCGCCGGTCATCGTTCCCAGTATACTGACAGATGACATTCCCAGCGGGGTCACGCGGGCTGCCCCTTGGCGTTCCCCTGCTCCGGCGCGACGCCGCCGCGCAATCAATCTGGGAAGCCCTAGAGGCACACATCGGGATTCGAACGTACGACCCTTTGGCTTTTCGCGCCCTTATCGTCCCTATACCCACTAGGCCATCGCAGACCCTAACTTATGTTCAGATCAAGATATGTTGGACGAAGGCATTGACCGCCGGCCTCGTCTCAGCCTTCCCCCAGGTGCGGTTCATGTGTTGCGTTTGGCCGGGACTCGTATGAGCTTTACGTATTTGTAGCACTCGCACGGCGAGCGGCGCCGCGCTGGCCGCTGTGCGCTGTGCGCTGTGCGCTGTGGACCACTCCATACTCACAAAACTCAAGAGCAGACTTTGAAGAGTTCGCAATGTAAGATACAGAGTTGGAAAGGAATGGGATGTGTAGTCCAGCGTTAACGACACGGTCACTCACTGTGCGCCGGCGGGAGTGCGGGCTGGCGGGCGGCAGCGGCTGCACCGGCTGCCCCGGCCGGCGCGGTGTGCGGCAGAGTCGGCGTCGGCTCCTGCGACATTCGCTTCTCTCAGAGACAGCACCGCAGCACCGCAGCGCCGGCGCAGAGAAAACACCACAAGACAGGTAAGTTACTGATGCTGTGGGACAAGAGAGACCCCAAGGCCGGGGAACAGCTCGAGCCCGTCCGGGATGAGCCGCGGTTGCGTGCCGCACCGTGACGCGAACGCGCCGAGCCGACGCGTGTGCTAATATTAACGCACTCGGGTGCTAATTTAATTATTAGGTCCTTACATATGAAATTGGCGTTTTTCGTACTGGCCACTTTAATCACAAATTTCTCCTCTTTGGTAAGGAATACCAAATTCAAATTTGTACAGCTATAGACTCATGTATTTGTGCTTCGATGATCGTCATTCATTTGTTTTTTTCTTCTGTTTTTTTCTGTTTGCGTCACTCATTTTACAAAATGGAAAACTTAAAATATCGCATTATTTACGAGTACGAGTTCCGCCGTGGCACTAGTGCTGCGGAAACAACTCGAAGGGTGAATGATGTGTATGGCGGTCGTGTTGCAAAAGAAAACACAGTTCGTTTTTGGTTCCAACGTTTTCGTTCTGGAAATTTCGACCTGCAGAACAAGCCCCGTGGACGGCCTGAGACTCAAGTTGATAATGAAGAGTTGAAGGCTATTGTGGAAGCGGATCCATCCCAAACCACGTCCGAGTTAGCTGCAGGCTGCGATGTTAGTGATAAAACTGTTTTAATTCACTTGAAGCAAATTGGGAAGATTAAAAAGCTTGAAAGGTGGGTACCTCACGAATTGACTGAAGCAAACCGGCAAACGCGCGTCGACTGCTGCGTTACATTACTAAACCGGCACAATAATGAAGGTATTTTAAACCGAATCATTACTTGTGATGAAAAACGGGTTCTTTACGATAATCGGAAGCGCTCAGCGCAATGGTTGGATCCTGGCCAGCCAGCCAAATCCTGCCCCAAGCGAAAATTAACCCCAAAAAAGTTACTTGTAAGCGTTTGGTGGACTAGTGCCGGTATTGTTCATTACAGTTTTCTCAAATCTGGCCAGACTATTACGGCTGATGTCTATTGTCAGCAATTGCAAACCATGATCGAAAAGCTAGCGGCTAAACAACCTAGGCTGGTCAATCGCTCCACGCCACTGCTGCTTCAGGACAACGCTAGACCACACACTGCGCAACAGACGGCTACTAAATTAGAAGAGCTTCAATTGTAAAGTCTAAGACATCCTCCGTACTCCCCGGACCTTGCTCCAACAGATTACCATATTTTTCGAAATTTGGATAACTTCTTGCAAGGGAAAAAATTCAACTCCGATGGGGCAGTCCAAATCGCCTTCAAAGATTTTATTGATTCCCGTCCGACTGGTTTTTTTAGTAAAGGGATCAATGAACTACCTATGAAATGGCAAAAGTGCATAGAAAATAATGGTTCATACTTTGATTAATTAAATATATTATTTTAAAAAATATTCTACTTTTTGTTCCTCCCATACAAAACGCCAATTTCATATGTAAGGACCTAATATTAGCCCAGTCCAGTTGCGGTGCGGCAATCCTGTTGTGGCACTAGTACGCAATATAGATAATTATGAACATGAAAGCGATGATATAGCACAACCCGTTACTGACGAGTGGGATAACACAACCAGCAACAGCGCTCCACGAGCTGCGGCCGCGTGCAGCGTGCGGCGGCCGCGTGCCGTCGCGCAGGGGTGGCTCGTCGGGCTGCAGCACGAGGAGAGCGCCGAGTGCACATCAAGTGTATAACGGTATTGCCGCGGCCCGGCGGGCGCAACGCGGCGTGCCGGCGTGCTCCACGGGGAGTCCGCCTCCAGCCGCCGCGCTCACTCTGCCGGGGCAGCGTCAGCCTGGTCTGCGCGCGGAGGCGCCGCACCCCTGAGCCTCGTTACCTCTGGTGCGCTGGCGGCAGCGCGGCGCTCGGCTGCGGGCTCCCGGCGCTGCGGCGGGGGCGGCGGCGGGGGCGCGGGCGCGGGCGCGGGCGACGCGGGCGGCACGGTCACCTCGCACATGACTCCCGACTGCGTCACCACACTCTCCACGAGCATGTCCACAAACAGCGGGCCGCTGCGCCCGCCGGGCCGCGGCGGCTCCCGGTCCGCGGCGCTCAGTGCAGCGCGGCGCGGCGCGGGGTCGCTCCTTGCGTTTGGGAGACTCGAACACGTGTCCTGGTGGAATGGGATGGCAAGGGGGTCCGCGACATCGGCGGCGAGGTCGTCGGGGGCGGGCGGGTCTTCGCCACCATCGGGGCCGACGGCGAAGCAGGGGCCGACGCCGGGCGCGGCGCCGGGGCGCGGGACGTGCGGCAAGGGCACCACCAGCTTCCGGAAAACGTGTTTCTTTTTGTCGTATTTGTTATGTTGGCCCGGTTTGGCCTTCCCCCCGGACCCGTCCCGGGTGGTAGCGAGGATGGCGTCCATCGGGGGGTCTGGAGACGGCGCAGGCGGGGCAGGGGGCGCGGCCGGTGCGGGCGGCGCGCGCCTGCGGGCGACGGTGTTGCTGCCGCAGAGGTCGAAGTACTTCGCGAAGACGTTCCGCTGCCGGGTCCACTCCTCGTAGTCGCGGCTATTGTCAAGTTCCACGTAAGACGCAGGCGCAGGTGCGTCTGCAGGTGCGTCCGCAGGTGCGTCTGCAGGCGCGGGTGCGGGTGCGGGCCGAGGGCCGGGGGGCGGGGGCCGCTCGATGTCCTCCTCCACGGAACCTGTATTTATTAACGCTGTAACGCATCGGCTGAGTTAAATTGCGATTAATATGGATTCGAATGGGGCGCATTCCTTCTGATTTGGTTCAAAACGATCAGATTCAACGCCTCCTGTCGGCAATGGGGACTTCTTCGGAGCTAGAAGCCCTAAGGTTTGGCGTCGCCAGTGCAATCTGCTCAAGTGGAGCGCGGGAAGAGCTCAGTGGCCAGGTCGGCGCGGCGCACCGGCGCACCGGGACGCCGGCCGCGACTCTCGCCGATACCCCGACTGTTGTGTGTGTACTCGATATAATTAAATAACGTCGGAAAGGTTGAATAATTGAATATATATATATATCGAGTGCGCATGCCCAGTACAATGATAAAGACTCGCTGGACATGTGAACAGTCGCCATCAGCAGGCGCCGCGTCACCGGGCACGACGGCTCCGGTACGGCCGGGACGAGTCCGCACTCTCCGGCGGCGGCCCGGCGGCGGCCCGGACGCTTGGGAACGCAAGCCCCTTGTTAAATTTGCACGAGGCGTACGGGACTATAAGGAAATGACAAAAACCGTTTGGATTTTTATTTCATTTCCAACATTGGCTTTCACCCAATAAACGAGGTAAATATACATATGTATATTGAAGTCTATTTTGTTCAAAAGTATTGGAATATTGAAATTCTCAATGTGCTTTTCCTAATGTCAAGAGTACGCGCTACGGGGACGAGTTCGCGAATGATAACGCAAGCGAAAGGGGTGTGTAAGAATGGATGCAAGTGTCGTTCCATTCTAGCAAATGTAGTACTCGCCGGGAACCGAACCGGGGCCGGTGCGGGAGCCCACGGGTTGACTCTGAGCGTACACACGTGTGCAGGTGCTCACCGGGCTGCGGCCAGTCGCCGTCCAGCGGCAAGGCGGCCCCGCCCGACTGCGCCATCTCCTCCACCAGCTCCTGCAGCCTCTGCAACACGGTCGGCGGGAGTGTGAGCGGGCTCCGGGGGGAGGCCGGGCTGCGGGCGCAGGCGCAGGCGGGTCGCGGTACCTCTGCGGGGCGGGTGCGCCGGTCGGGCAGCAGGCGCCTCACGAGGGTGTCGAGGCGGCGTTGGTCCTCGGCGATGCCCTTGCAGGCGTCGTCGCGCAGCAGGTGCGTGCAGCAGCAGTCGCAGGGGCCGCACGCGTGGTGCCGGTGTATGCGCAGCGGCGCGTAGGGGCGGCCGGCGCGCTCGGCGGTGCGGCGCCGCGCGTCGTTGAGCACGCGGTGCCGGCGCGCGCGGCAGCAGTGCCTGCCGCTGCGGCCCCGCCCGTGCGCCTGGCCGCCGCTCAGCGCCTGCACGAGTCACCCGCGCCTCCTGTACGCCGGCTCCGAGGCGCATGCTACGCCATTTCACGGTCTCATTAACTTTTAGCTAAAACAACTTCCCCCTACCCCTACCCCTCCCACTCTCTCTTTCATCTTCTCTCCTCTGGTTTTGATAATTCTCTATCCTTTTCTATCTCTAACAATGAAAAAGTATTTTCGTGTAGTAAATTGCATTGAGGCAGTAAGCCCGGGCCTCCGGACACTCGAGACGGCTCCAAGCCGACGAAGGTGAGCACGCACAGCGTGTAGGGCGCACAGGCCAGACGTCGCCGGGCGCCGGGGAAGCTGGCACAGCCTTGCCCTTGGCCCCGGCAGACGGGAGAAGGAACACCCCGTGGTTTTAGTCGGTGCGAGTCTGACACACCGGGGGAGCGGCCCTCACCGCCCGCTGACGGCCCACAACGAGTTTCCCTCCGGGCCTCCGGAGAGACGAAATATTATAAAAATTAAGACCACTCGACACAATTTTAGATAAGAAGAAGACCCTTGCCGAAGAAGTCCGTAAGGAGCCTTAACTAAAGTAATGTTCAAGTCCGAAGCGAGGCGGGCCCGGGCGCGCGGCTCGTCGATATCTCAATATTAAAATCTTAGTGGAACCTGTTATTTAACCGGCACTTTGAAATATAAATGAAAAATGATCCTTTTCTTTAAGAAATCCGGTGGAAAGCTCATGGGCCGTCTGAACCGCTCTGTCAGATTCCTACAGACTGAAACCGCCAGGGTCGCGACCTGACGCGTCTCCTCGACACCCGGCGTCGCGTGGCCTCGGCGCAGTATGCGGGGAGCGCGGGGGGGGAGCCAGCCCGGCTCGCGGCCGGTCGCGCGGCGCACCGCTGGCGCTCGCGTGCACGCCCGGCGTTACGGAGTCCTTCCCCGGTGGGGCGGGTCACCGACTGGCTACGGAGTCCTTCCCACCGCCTGCTTCTCTTTCATCACCTCTTGTTTGTACCTATACCTCGGCAATCAGTCACAGAATACAAAACGTAACGGCAGTTTCAAAAGTACTACGGCTGCCAAGATGTTTGGGACATCACTTTTTTTTGCATGTCCTTGACATGAGTGCGAGTCAAGGTCTTCGTAAAAATTTTAAATGTATGACAAAGAAAAACGTTCAAAATTAGTTTCCACTGTTCACGTTTTTATTTTTCCTGCCAAACTAAATGATGGCTGGACGAGCCAATTCGAACAATTAACACGTTATTATAATATTTTCCTTCCCTTTTCCACACTTTGGATAAACCGCTCTATCACGATAAAAAATCATTGGTTGTCGCCAAAACCAACAAATAAAATCATCGCACAGTGCCGCCGAAATAAGCAAGCAACGCTTTTGATAAATACATCTCCCGCGCCCGCTCCCGCGCACGCGCCCGCGCCCGCTCAGGCCCGCGTCAGTGTTCTGCAAAGGCGTCCTACAATTGTTACTACGCAAACACTGTTCCGCGAGCGACTCTCTCCCCCTCTCTCTCTCTATTCGCATTTGTGTCGCGCGCGACCGCCGAGGGGTTTGAGCTGTCGAGGAGCCGTCGCCCGAGCGGCCACGCTGCGGCCACGCTGCGGCCACGCTGCGGCCACGCGGTCGCGCGAGAGGCAGGTACAGTCCAATGGCGCTGACACGAAAATTACTTTAGTACATATATGCCTATAAAAAAAAAACAATTTCGTCGATTTTTCGTAAATTTTCAATTTTATTTTTTAGTGACTTCTCTGGCACTGTATTGCAGTATCTTTTGCAGTTTAGGATAGTTTATTAGATTTAACTCCAAAATCATGGTTTTCGGACTTTTTATACGTGTGATATAAGGTCTTGTTCATTGTCGGTTGTTATGATTACCCGCAAACGGGAAGTGCCCTACACGTGCCAGTGTTCCGGCGGTGTGACGGCGGCGCGTGCAGGCCGGCATGAGGCGCGTGCAGGCCGGCATGGCGGAGTACTCACGGTCAACTCGTCGAGCAGTTCCGCGAGCTGCTGCAGCGACGGCGCCTCCCCGCGGCCGCGCGCGCCCGCTGTAACCGATTGCAAACTGAACCTCGCCGCGGCCACGCCGGCCCGGGGCACGCGTCGCTTTACGGTTTATATCGACACCTTGGTAATCAGACGCACCAATAATTATTTACAATAAATAATAATAATACTCGTTGGTATATCCCACTGTCCGGTTGTATCCGTGCACGCGGTGCGTGTCCGCGCGCCCCTGCGCCCTGCGCCCCGCGTTGCCGTGTGACCGGTTTGCGGAGCCGCGGCTGTCCGGCTTGCTGCAGCCGAGTCGTCGGGCTGCGGAATGATCCTCCAAATTCTATGGCATGGGGCCTTTCTAACGAAGCGTAAAGAGATAGTTACGCAGGCCGGCATGATCGCTGCGGCTACAGGTATCACCATCAGGCGCGGCGTGGTCGCTGTGGCGAGTCAGGATGTGCGGAGACAGCGCGCGCGTCGGCCCGCAGTAGAGCTGCGCGTTACTGTGACGGTACTGCGGCACGGTGCCGTGGCAGGCAGGGGCGACGCTGCGCCGGTGGCGAAGGGGTTTACGTTCAGCAGTGGACGGTCGCGGGCCGGAATGGTCGCGTTGTGCAGGTTCGAGGCCCGGCAGAGCTCACCTCGCGGCGTCGCCGTCTCCTTCGGCTCGCTCGTCTCCTGCGGGCACAATCAACTAACAATTATTATGGATAACACTTTACACTGCTACATTACAATGGATAGGATGGCGCGCTGCGTGCTGTATTCAGTGTCACATTGGGACGGCTCCTCTGCAGAGAGAGGGGAGCGCAGAGTGGACGAGTGCGCGGGGTGGGCGGGGGGGGGCGGGGTGCACGTCGCCTGCGTACCACCTCGGACTTGAACACGACAGCGAATGCATTGAATATTACGCAGTCCGCGGCACGCACCTGCTGCTGCTGCTGCTGCTGCGGCGCCACCTGCGCCGTCAGTATGGTGCGGTTGACGCGCCGCACCTCGTCTATGTCCGGCAGCTCCACGCGCTTCGTGACGCGGCGGCCGCCGGCCCCCCCGCCGGCTCCCCCGGCCGCTCCCTCACCGGCGGCGGCGGCGGCGGCGGCGGCAGGGCCCGGCGGCGCGCGTCGCCCGCTGCGCCTGCTGAGGTGCTTGAGGGCGACGTCCTCCTCCGCGCCGGAGTCGTCGTGCGGGGCGGGCGCGCGCGGCAAGTCCTCCAGCCGCACCACCTCCACCCTCACGTCCATCAGCAGCTTCTCGTCTGTAACGCGGAGGCGCCGCATCACTCGGCTGGACGGCCGGCCCGGCGGGACCACTTTTACACCAAATGACCCGTTGCAGCCCGAGCAATGAATGCATTCATATAAAGATCCTCTCAGAGAGCCGCTCGGTCGGCCGGAGCGCACCTCACCCGACCTGACCCGGCCTGGCCTGGCCTGGCCTTGAGCCCTGTTCCTCCTGTGAATGATTTGTGCGATTATTATTTGCCCGTCAAGTAACGTTATATATTTATGTTCCTGAGGGATACGAGCAATAGATACGGGCGAATCAAACTGACTTGCAAAATTAAATACTCAGCGGGAGGCAACGCCCACGAGCGGGGGACGCGGGGGCCGCGGGGGCCGCCGGCCTGTCCGCGTCGCTTTGCGTTTGCTCTGTTTAGATGTAAATTTGTTCACAAAATGGACGAAACGTAACGCGCTGGATCCTAAGTGGTCACCCACGTTTCATCTCTCCTCATTTTTCATTATCAAATAATATACCGTGACGGTATATCCCTTTCGGGGTGGACAGCGGTAGCGTAACGGCTGCGTCCCACTAGTGCACATGGCATTTCTATTGGATGCAGCGCGGGCCGCCTCGCGATGTCGCCCTGCACCGGGGAGCACGCTGCACGCGGCACGCGGCGCCGCACTCGATGCGGAAAGTCCCAGGTGATAACGGCACGGCCGGAGCCGATGCCGAGTCGCGTCGCCGCGCACGGGCGCCGGTGTCCCCGATGCACTGGGCCCCCCATCACCCCGCCCCACCTCACTACACTTACGTTCAGATAGATATGAGATGAAATAAAGCTATATTGAATTGCTCTGGTTCTGTTTCTGTATCAATGAATAAAGGAGACTGGAAATGGATACAGGAATTGGAGCAAACGTTAAGTCAATACAAGTATTAAATATGCAAGCGCGCCGGATCAACGGAGCCTATTGCGCGAGGCCCGGGTCAGGCTCTGCTCAGTGCCCGATGTCCTGGACAGGTGTCAGCGGAGCGCCGGCCGCGTCGTGACTGGTCCAGACGCTGAGCGTTGCGCACCGCCTGTACCACGGCGCGTGTTCAGCCGAGTCCCGGTCTCTGCCGCCCGCAGCGGGACGGATTCAGGGCTGTTCGGCGTCACCGTCACCGTCCTATGATATGGGATCTTTTAAGCGAAGCGTGAAGAGACATCAGTGCGGGCCGGCATGCTCACTGCGGTTGTCGATGTGTTTTGGACCGCACCGCGCCAGAGGGACGGCCGGCGCCGGCGCCAGGGTCCCGCGACTCACCGACAGCCCCGCCGTCCTGCTCATCGGCGCACGCCGTCTCGCTCGCGCCGTCCCCCCGCCGCCCCTCACCCGCCACTTCATCCGCGAACTGTATCCTCGATCTAAAACTCGGTTCGTCTCCGTCCAGCCTCGGTTTCTTTATTGGCATTTCCTCCGCTTCCCCGGAGTCGAGTTCCCTTTTGACCGGCACGAAAGGTTCCGTGTCCGCGGGCAGGTCGGTTTCGTCATCGCTGTCGAAGAGTACCGTCGCCTGTACCGCGCTAGGGTCCAGCTGCTCCAGTTCCTCCGCCGCCGGGCACGTGGCGGGGCGGGGCGGGTACGGGGGCGGGGGCGGGGGCGAGGGCGAGGGCGGAGGCGGGCCCGCGAGCTCGTCGATGACGAGGCTGTCGCCGGCGTCGTCGCCGCCCTCGCGGTCGCTCGGCTGCTCATCGTCGTCCGGCAGCTCGATGGTCTCGATGTGCCGCTCGACTAGTATCAAATCGTCTTCCTCATCTGAAACAGGTGAGCACTTGCTGGCACTTGGCTGTCCCAATCTAATGTCAATCACTGATAATAAATATGATTTTGGAGTTGCATTGTGTTAATATGGCGAATGTCGTGTTTTCTGAGTAGCGATTGTGCCGGATTGCATTCGCCGTGTGCGGAGGGCAGGGGGCGGGGGTTGGTGCTCGATCTAGTTATTTAGCTGCTTGGGATAACCAGACAGCGGCGAGCATATCAGTAGGGAAAATGCTTATGAACAATCCAAAGCCACACCCGCGCACACACGTGCGGCAGGCGGCGGGCGCGCGCGCTGCCAGTGGGATGGGGCAATGTTCTTAGCCTCGGTTAGCCTGCAGTGCTCGACCTGTAAGTGCTCACAGTAACCGCTTGATCGACATGTTAGGTTCACATTTCCTGCAGCTGGCCTGCACAACGACGGGTCGGAGTAAACATATCACGCCGGATATGAGACGAGAGATTTTGTTTTCTTTCTGAATGCGATCGTTTTAAAGCTGCACTGGATACACACACACCGAAATGTTCTCAATAACTGAACCAAATATAAGTGTCCACTCCGTTCGGCGTCGCCATGAATAGAGTTCGGACCGAAAGGACGTGTTGCTCGCAGAAAACCGTTCATAAGCAAGAAAAATCCCAAAACAAGATTACAGTTCGCTAAAGAGCAGATCAACCGGCCTCGAGGGGAGTGGGCCGAAGTTATTTTCACCGACGAATACAAGTTCAATCGGTTGGGTTGGGTTGGGTTGGGTTGGGGCGGGAAAATGTACACTCGACGTCGAATAGGCGAACAATTCAAAGAAAAGTGCTTGAAACCAACCGTCAAAGGAGGCGGTAGCTCCGCAATGGTCTGGGCTGGGATGGCTGTCAACCAGTGCTGCAGTGCTCCAGCCTGTCGTATGAGTGGCAAGACGGAGCAACATGTTCACGTTGATATATTAGACCGACATTTACTTCCCTTTGCTGCCATTCATTTGCCCGAGGACTGGATTTTCCAAGCGGGCAATGATCCGAAGCACACGTCGCGCAAGGCAGAACGATTGACGTAAAGACATGGCCGACACGACCTCCAGATCTGAACCGCATAGAATCCCTTGGAATGACGTCGAGAAAGAAATTAAACGATATCAGCCATCCAACGACAACAAATTGCAGGCTTGGGAAAACTTTCCCATTGATCGATTGCATGCCTCGTAGATGTGCTCGGGCGTCTCAGACAGAAGGTGCGCCCACTAAATATTGGTACAAACCAATCAGTTAACGGGGATAATTGTGAGTAATGCAAGAAAATCGAACTCGATAATCTATTCCCTATTTGGCTGCTCGTTCAGAACAGGTGATTCTCCAACACATTTATACGTCCTTCGAAAACGAAATGAGAATAACATTGTACAATTATGATTTTTCATCGTCTGAGTAGCGTACTGTTGTATGGTGTATTCCAGAAAGAAATGACGATACAACGTGTGTGTGTGTGTGTGTGTGTGAGACATGGCCGTTTTAATTTGAAAATGAACACTTCCGTATTTGTACGCTCGCCACGGTAGCTTCTTTTCTGGCGCCCTTTACAATGGCAACACGAGGCAGGCATATCTCGCATTGCGGCGGTACAGACTCACCGTATCTCTCTCTCTCTCTCTCTCGGAGTTCAGAATGACATGTGGATAACGACTGATTTTTTTATATTTCTTTGCAAAAATGTATAGTACCTATTACATTATGTTTTTAGTTATATATTATGCGATGTAATCTATTGTATTGTCTCTATCGCGCTTAAATCGCGTGTGTCGAAAATTTTCTTTATTTTATTTAACTATTATATTATTTTCCAAGTTATTGTAAAGTATGATTAAATATAAATGAGTGCGCGTGCGGCGGCGGCGGCGGCGGCGGCCTGCAGCTGTGGGCACAGCTATATGTTCCAGTCCGCGCACCCGGCTCCGCTGTGTGGCACGCGTCGTGTCGGGGCCTCCTGTCGTGTAAGATACACGAGTAGAGAGCTGTATAGCCGTGTCTGCACTCGCAGGATGCAGGCGCAGCGCGGCGGGGCGCGCTCCCCGACACGGCTGCGCGCGGTTACTTTTTCAAGATCGCCCTTCTTACCGATCCGGTTTCAATTTTTCCTGTTCTGGACATTCGTCCGGCTCGACTCACAATAGCTCTGACGATACTCAATTTCCTTTTTTTTTTCACACTAAACCACAGTAATGCGACACAGTAATGAGTATATAAGCTCTAATCTGGGGGCGCTCACCCGAGTGGTGTCCGTCGGGAGCGGAGGGCGCCGGCCAATCCCCGGCGAACTCCTGCAAGGGAACAAACTGTTATGCCGCGGCTAAAGTACTCACGTCATGACGTCATCATGAGCAGGGGGAGGGGGAGGGGGAGGGGCGATGCAGAGCACTAACGCCGTCACTATTCAGTTGATAGTACGTGGACGCCGGATCTAGAGAGAACTTGGCCCGCGTGGACACCGCCACCGCTTCAACTGAATAAAGCGGCAACAGCCAAGCTCTCAGCCGAACACAAAACGTATAGTGTGCAGCAGCAGAGCCGAGCGGCCGGCGGGCACCGCGGCGGCACGCGACGCGCGACACGCGACAGCGGGCCGCGCCGCCCGGCGGCGGTGTGCACGTCCGCACAGTTGGAACAGTCGGAGTCACGGGTACGACGATATTGACCAATCTACTTTTAAACGATAACCATATCAACAAAGCCGGGCAGTCACACTCGGGCTAATTGCAAATTTGAATGAATGAATGAAAAAGTATTTATTTCGCCACAAATATTTAAAAAAAAAACGGAAATTTAAATGTAGCAATACAAACAACACACAAATACAAAAGAAAATACAGAACATATAAATATGGCGAAAATGGCCCTTCATCAGCCTAAAGCCACAGATGAAGTCTGCAGCGCTGGTTTTCGTGAAGGGCCCCGGTCGTGTGTAATTTAGCAGTAGGTTTCAAAGTGTGCCTGTCCCTTTGAGCATGTGCACATCGCTTTTGGGTATTTTTGATTTACGTGATTTACGTTACTTACGTGAACCAAATCGTAATACAACGCATCTGGACGTTTGACAAGTCAATCAGTGGAATGTGTACGTACCACTTGACAGCCTCTGGGAATAATGTTGCCGCTATCGAAGCAGCGTCTAGAACACCCCTCCCTCGGGTTATGGCGTAAAAGCGGGCTGCTTGAATGAAATTGATTTTCTTTCAGTTGAGAGATCAGGTAGTGTGCAGGTGTGCACTCCGCGTGCGTTCCGCAAGGTTACCGCTAGATGGCGTCGTCCGGCACCCGGCGGGCTCGCACTCGCTCCGTCGCTCTCCCCGCGCGCCAGTTGCTTTATAGGGATCGCTTTATCACGATTTATTGTGGTGTCGGTGTTGTTTTTGTGATTTGCGTGACATCCTTTGGCATGGAGCCGGAATCAAGTCTCACGGACCTGTCGCTTCGGCTCTTCGGGCACATGGTAGCGCGCGCAAGATTCGCTGCCCCAGAAGCTACTCCTGGATTCACGCAGAGAGGCACCACAGTGGCAAGAAGGAGAGAAGAGGAGTGAAGAGGAGTGAAGACTATGTGATGTAGTAATGTATATTTTTGTAATCGGTAAAAACCGCTGATTCCGAAAATATATATATTACTATATCACCAAAACATGTCGCTTAAACCAAACAGCCTTTGACCCCCCGATATGTTGGGGAATGGTCGCGTGCATTGTCCAGGGTCCGAGTTACCGGCAAGTACGATAACTATCGGGCAGGGCCGCGCACTGCTGCTGTGCCACGGCAGCCGGTGTCGACGCATTGTACGCACCTGGGGAGTGAAGACGAGTCCCGCCTGCACCAGCTCGGCCCAGGTCTCGGCGGGCTCCGTCACCACGTGCGGGTACCTGCCGCGTACACATCACATTCATGCACTTGCCATATACTTTTTAACCGGCTTCAAAAATGCTTATGCGATAAGCGTTGTGTGTCGGGACTATTCTAATTATAAAGAACAAAAGAAGATAGAGGGAGTTATAACCTGCTCGCGAGTTAACTTCCGCGGCGCGTCAGTCTGCTCCTAATGACCTGCGTAACCAGTTGGAAACGTCGAGCCATTATTAAAAGTAAGCCCATTCGCGCATATGACCTGTTGAAGTGTTTATATTCCCTTCGATAAGGTGGGCATTCTGTATTCAGCTGTATGTATTTTTTTATATTACTTGTAGAAGTATTGCGTTTCAAGCAAAAATCGAAAAGCAACAGCCGCAGCTCCCATCTGTTAAGGTTGGAACGGACTGCAGCGCGCGCCGGCGGGAGGGAAAGTGCGCAGGAGAGGAGAGAAAAAAATATTTTTAGCTACAACTTTAGCTTACTTTAGCTAAAATAATTGTTTTAACTTAAACACGACGTTTATTGAATTTAACTACAGTTGTACTCTCCCGTCATAATTTTATGTAAAATCATAGTGCTTCCCTAGCGTGCAGCAGTGCGGCGGCAACAGAGTCGCAGCGTCATTACTGTTAGTGCCGCGCCGCACGTGCCGCTCGGGCAGCGCGGGCAGCACGTGCCGCACTCTGCTGCAGACGGGCCAATATCGCACGTCGTACGATGTAAATAATGAAACAGACTTAAAGGTAAAATCAGCCGTGTTTATGTACACAGGTGTTTCTGCCATTGTTTTTATTTATTTGTTACATGATATTAAAGTTATAGACTTATTATAAAGGAGTTTGTTTCGCAATGTTAAGAGTACGTCACGTTAACATGTTTCGTTTGGAATGTGAACAATACTCGGATTATTATTGATGCGAGCGTGGACACTGACCGCCTGACGAGGGCGAGGTGCAGCTCGACCGGCAGCCGCGCCGCCGTCTGCAGCGCCGCCGCCTGCAGCGCCTTGCCGCGCGCGCTGCTCCGCCAGTAGCGCAGCACGCGCCGCCGCGCCTGCCGCTTCAGCTCGAACCAGCGCCGCTGCAGCATCACCAGCGACGCCGTCTGACCTCTGCGCGCGCACGCACACACACACACTCACTCACTGCCTCGACTGCAGCGCCGCAGTGGCCACCGCTCGTGCGCGTGCCCTGGCCGCTGTGCACTGCTCGCTCAGCGCGCGTGTTACACGTCACCGCAGCCTCAATAACAGCTGAGGAGGGGCGGGGGGGGGGGGGGGGGGGGGGACACTTGAGCGGTGCTGATTCTAGACATTACAGAACCTATTTCTTATGGGCTGTGCAGAGTATTAACCTAACTGTATACGTGTGTGGTACATCCTTAAAAGTGTGTCTTAATAAAGGTCAAGTCACGACAAGCAAACTGGACATTGCAATGTCGGACACCAGAGTGATCGCACTTGTTCCGCTGATTGCACCGTACCGTGGTTGCATTTATACTGGCTGTCCCCGACGCCAGGAGCGGGCTCCGCAGACTGCTTTTGACTACATTACGGCTATACTGCCAAATTGCTTGACGATTCCAGACAATCCACCGGCTCATCTTTTGTTGCTATGATTTCGAGTGACAATTTTGTTTTTGTATTCAGTGAGAGAATCGTCGCTGATCAACGCTTAGTACGTGAGGACTCACTCGGACTTGTAGGCGCAGGCGGCGGCCGCCCAGCGGCGCGCGAGCTCCCTGCGGCTGCACGGCTCCTCCAGCCCGTGCTCCTGCGCCAGGTGGAACAGCGCGATGAGCGGCTGCAGCTGGTCGTGCAGCGTGACGCTCTCGTGGTCGACGAGCACGTGCTCCCGGCGGCACCCGTACACGAGCATCAGGTCGGCGACGAGCCAGTCCGTCTCCGTCATGGGGACGTGGCCGAGCGAGGTGGCTCTGTCACCGCGCGCGACCAGCTCGCTCACCTTGCGCCGCACGAGCGCACAGATGGCGCTCCAGACGCGCCGGAGCCGCCCGCCCACTGCGCACGGAACGAGTATGAGGTTCAACGTCTGCAATGTGCGCCCAACGGTGCCGGAGCCGGAGCCGGTGCCAGTGCGTACCGCGCAGGGGGTCTGCGGTGCGGAGTCTCCAACCGCGCGCGGCCAGCTCGGCGGCGAGCGCCTGCAGCTCGCCGGTCTGGTTGTTGGGCAGCGCGCTCGTGAAGTCCTGCGCAAGCCTTGCCGCCACGCGCTGCGCCCACGGCGGCGCCGAGAGACCGGCCCCCGCCATCTGCACCGCATCATTCACACTCACTATTTCATTAGGTGATGAAAATGCTAAGAGCCTTACTAAATGTACGTTCCCGCGAAGCCGTGCGCCCGCAGAGCGCTGTGCTCTCACCATTCGGCCAAAAACATCGCAGAACCGGCGGCAGACGTCGCCCATCCGCGGCACTTGCACGCGCAGCTCCGCCTGCATCAGCGCGTAGGCCGCCTTGCGCCTCTCCTGCAACTGGAACACGTCTCGTTCGGTTACGCTCGACTTCCATATTACTGATTCACAACCGTCTTTGATTGGTAATAATTGTGATAAAATACACGCGCATGTACTATCAGGTACTAAAATATGTGCAGCAGCACGGAGAGGTGGAATAAACTCGTTACATGATGCGGCGGTGCCCACAGCGCCATAGCACCCCCCCCCCCCCCCGCGCCCGCGCCCGCACCGGTTGTACGTGCGACCGTATGCTCTTCACACCCCGAGACCGCAATGACTGCACTATTTGAACTACCATGGACAAAATCAACATTTTCCATCAGGAGTGATTGGAAGGATGCCTTTAATAATAAATATCAGACTAACCTCTTTGTGACTCAGGTTAGGCACGGATTTGTAGAGGATCTCATGCTTCACGAATGCTTCAGCGAACTGTTTCAGGTACAAGCCCCTATAAAACTTCCTCCACCAGGGCAAGTTCACTGATGTTTGCGGCGTGGATGCGACTGACATTTTGCTAAAATCCTAAAATAAAGAATAAACAGATTCTTATAATATTTTTACCACAATTTAGTGTGGGCTTGTAAATTCTTAGTTTTAAAAGTGAAACTGCTTGGATGACGGTTTGATAATTGATAAATGAATGAGAATTTAGAAAAAGTAAAAAAGATAGCCTTATCATACAGCACGGAAGTGGAGCAAAAGTGTTAGGTATATTGCTAAATGAAGGAACTGGAGCAAAGTTAGAGACATATTTATAAGTTGCGGAAGACTAGTAAAAAAAACGGATCTACATTTCCACAGCACGGAGGTAGAGAAAAGAGAACAAAATAGTGTCCCGCATGTGTGCATTGCAGCCGTAGGACTCACACTATTATGAACAGCTGAGGCATGCATTCACTTCTGTTATGTGTATTGTATCTATTCTTTTTCAGCTCTTGAACCATCAGTTCTATATAAATTCTATGTAACATTTGAATGATATATATAACATGCTTCGACTCTTTGGCAATGAGGTGTACACACAACTTCTCAATATTGTTGTAGACATAGTGGTGGGGTTACAATATACAATTCATATAGAACTGTATGGTTATGTCATAGCATGACAGAAATTTAAATACTACTTATAATAAGAAATTTGAAGCTTCAGAATGTTTGTGGGTACAGCTGTATATAACATCAAATCCCAAAATAGCAAGAGGCCTGGCATATCTTGTTAGGAAATAATTTGGAGTTTTAACACAGGAAATAATGTTATAGGTTTTCAAAACTTTTATATGCCCTATATTGGAGTATGCATTTCAGGTGTTTTGTGAAGTAGGGGTACTTCACAAAACAGCTCAGTACCAGCAACAGACAGGCTAGAGCTGTCAAGTGAGGGTCCTACGAGGACTGTCAAGCTATGTTGAATATTAAAGGGCTCAAGGGTGATTTGGTGGGAACCTATAGGCAAATTAAATGGGCATTTTGACCTTGAAGATTATGAAAAATGTTCAAACTCAGTACCAGCACCGGTCTCAAAGGCTATCAGCTTAAGCTATATATTAGTCGATTAAAAAACAACCCACACACACTCACTTTTTAAGCAACAGGATTGTCTGAGCGTAGAATGATCTCCCAGAAGACGTAATTTAAGCTCTGACTGTGAACCAATTTAAAAATGGGCCAGACAAATACTATCTGAATCACAAAAGAAATGATTTAACAAAGCGGAACAGCAGGACACAGGCTCTCATCAGTTGTTTTAATTGCTCACCTGATAATAAATAAATTATACAATAAGATGCCTTTACAAATAATGTTAAAATGTAGGTAAGGATGTTCCCTTTCTATTTTATTCTGATAATAATGTGTAAAGTTTTTACTGTTAAAAAGTAAGACACACAGTATAGGTCTATTTTGACATTTTTAGTGAAAATATCACAGGAAAAGGTGTTTTTTTAATTAAAACTTGAATTTATTTAAAATGCACTCTTATTAAATTCATAATTAAGACTAGCTTTGCAGTTTTACATTTTTATTATTTAATCTTGCAAATTAAGTAAAAGCTAGAACAAGAGAAATCAGTGTGTTCTAGCAAAATAGCAATATTTATCTTTGAGATTTGTATTACTTAAATAATTCCTTTTTCAAATTCCTGAATTGTTTTTTTGCACAGGATATCCGGGATCAAGTGTATCAGGAGAACAAACCTCCATAGTCAAAACAAAAAGTTTAAAAAATAATGCTCATCAAAATCTTACCTCAATAACCAGCACAAAGGATAGCTTTAAAAATACAAACGTAAGGGAAATTTCTTAAATTTGAACTTAAAATGAAAATTAATTATAACAAGCTCTTTATACACATGTAACTCCTCTACACACTACAACAGAATCCTTTCAATTTTTTATCACCTATAGATTATCAAATTACGCCCTGAAAACTTACATTTAAATATCATTTATTCCACAATAATTTTATTCTCAACATCACATAACGTTAATTTTAGTCTCTGATATTGTACAAATAAATAGAAACAAGTCCGGCATGACTACTAACGGATGATACTGGTCAGAACGTTCGATTCAAAGACTAATGATTATTATACTATACGCGTTAATTCTATAGTCGTGGTGAAAACCATAATTTAACGTAAATTTGAATAAAATAATGCCTGTTTATACAACACAATACATTTCTAAACTACGATACTTAATGGATAATCACATTTTATAAACCTCAATCGTACACAATATAGGCTTGTCGAATAAATATCGATATATCGATATTTTCAATTCTATATATCGATATTTTTGGGTTATATATTTTGTAATGATATATCGCTATATCGATATAAAATATCCAGTATCAAAACGATATTTTTTTTATTTTTATGATAGTGAAGTCGCTGAAATCTGAAACTGTAGAAGATAGGACCGAACGAAAAAAAAAACTATATTATCTATGACTATTGAGTATTATATTTTGTTATGCAACGGCATGCATTGACATCTGAATTCGTTGCATGTATATTATTTGCCGTCATTTATTTATTATTATTTATTTTTGTTTGATATCTTAAAAAGATCTTAAAGTTAGAAGATAGCCTTTTAGTTCTTGATATTTTTGTAATTTTGTGTGTGGCATACTCACTATTCATTTATTTATTTCTGTCCTTAACATTATCTATTTTCTAATTCTTTTTACTATACTAACCTATAACTAACATCTACTTTAAATAACATTATTATATCTTCACTTATTTATCTAAGTAATTTTATCAACACATTTCGTACTAACACACTTGATATTTATTTCTTAAAATCGTGTCGTGCGATGGAAACGGCGCTAAGCCAGAGAGCCGCGGGATACCGGGCGCGCGCGGGGGGATTGTACATGTACACACGAGGCGAGCGCCCGCGCACCCGGCAAATAGTCTCGATATCTCATTCGACGCACCTCCACGCACCACTCGCTCGCTATTTATAGTTTTCGCCCGCATTGTTATTTTTGTGTTTGTTATTTATATTATTGTGTCGTGAACTTTATTTCTACTTGAACTATCATACTTGTGCTTCATTATTCCTTCTGGACTTTGTACTGTGCTTCATTAAACGCTATCTACTTGCTGTCTGGACTTCTTCATTTCATTTCTTCATCATTTCATCTCTATCACGCTATCCTGCGCTTTAGCCTACGGTAGGTTTACTATATACTTCCTGCATACCTACCACGCCAAATGTCTAATAACAAGGAATACTGGTAAAATAATTTCGTGTTTATTGAGATTTAATCGATATATCGATATTTTCCTTCGATATATCGACGCCGATATTGATATTTTAATAAATATCGATATAACGATTTTTTTTTTCATTTTCGACATCCCTAACACAATAACGTAGCCAAACTAGTAGTGGGCGATATGTATCGATATTTTTTGAATCAATCGATATATCTCATCAAACTGATATTATCAAATCATCTAGTATCAAATGTCATATCGATATATTTCATCCGATATACCAAATATCGTGTCACATTCAATATTTTTTCTTTGTATCTACTTATTCCTTTCAATCTGCAACATTGTCAATTTGAGTAAAAATAAAACGAAAAACTCCGGATTATTGAAAACTAGACTTTGCAACAACGAAACGCTGACATGAGATACTCTCCGCGAGGGCAGCACTAGTAGCAAAACTTTTATAATCTATGATGGTGGCAGTATTGGGACTACCCAAACGCCATGCCAAAAAAACAATATGTGGTGTCTATGGTCACTTGTTTTGTCCAGCTCAGTTGCATCTGAACGACTTTTCTCAAAAGTCGCACAGGTTCTGACACAGCAGAGAAGCAGATTGCAAGCCAAAAGGGTAAATAAAATTTTGTTTTCGCAAGGCTTAGAGAAAAAGTACTGGGATTTATAAATCTTTGATATTGGTATGGTAGAAAAGAAAAAGTTGCAATTCTTTAAGCGCAGATGCTAAACATGATTTTTGTGTCGTATGGCCCTGGATTCATTTTGGTATGATTTATAAATAATGTTGATTTGTTTCTTCTCTCTGAAGTGTTTTTATTCATAATTAACCTAATCCCTTTTTTCATATTATAGACTAGTTAAATACAAGTAATTAAATACGATATTTTAAAAATAACGATATTTTTGTTTGATAAATCGCAAAGTAAAAATATATTATATCCAAAAAAAATATCGATTTATTTTTACATCAACATCCCTAAGCCTAACGAAAACAGTTACTGTGTTACCAGATCTAAATTGAAAATCCTGCTGGCTGCTATCAGCTCTAATAAACTTGAATCCTGATAAAAAAAAATGCTACAATTATGCTAACGAATTAATATAATTTGTAAACAAAAGTGCTATGTTATTGTATGTGTTTATGCTATGTCCTGGGACGCTTCTCAAGATTGACATTCTTTATATTTGAGAATAATTAATATTATAGTAGAATAAAGAAATGGTAAAATATGTTTTTCTAAAGTTTGTTTATTTTATTTGACGAAGCATGTACTTCTTATGAACGTTATATTTTCAGCAGGACATAATACTGTTGACCGAGAAAGGCCTTTACAGCTTCACCGGGCGGGAGCGGCCAGCACTTTATAGGCTAAGCAGGAACGCAAGGGCACCCCCGTAGGTATGAACCTTGTAGTGCTGCGCACGACTGGGCAGCCATCCAGGAAAAATACCTTACGGTAAAATATTAGCCTTTTCGAGTTAATAATGTTATAAAGTGAATTTGTGTGCTCAAAACCACCACAAAATAAACAGGTTTGCAACTTGCAAATAATATCAATTTAACAAGGTAACTTTCCAGCTACTGTACAGTTCATCCGGATTATTTTTAAGATCTTTAGTAAAATACTTTATTCAAATAATATCGTTTTTAACTATATAATTCCGTTTACATATACAGTGTAAACTCCATATAACGTCACTCGATTTAATGTCAAACTCCCTAAAGCGTCGATATCACTCTGTTTTGGTTGGTTTAGCTTGTTTCCCATACAATGATACACTCTATATAGCGTTACACCCACTCTATATAACGACAGAAATTTAATAATATAAAGTACTTTTGAAGTTGCCAAAATTAGTAAAAACTGCGCAGCTGTGTACGTTCTTTTGTCGCTTTATTATCCGAGCCCGTAATAAACTCGACTTTCGGCATTACACATACCGAACTTTATAAAAAATCCATTCTTTTGTTTACAAATTGGGATTGCTTGCACGTGTTGACTATTGTTAGTAGGAGTTATGAATTATCTATACGTTATCATATTCTTAGTTGCTCACAAACTTTCAAACTCTAAACATGGCAAGTAAGAGAAAATCTCTGTGTATTGACGAAAAAGTTTTACTGATACGCGCAATAGAGGCGGGAGAGAAGATAAGTCATGTTGGCAAACGCTTTGGATTTAGTGGCTCTACAGTGTCCACAATATGGAAAAATAAAGAAAAAATTCTACAAGCAGAGCAGGATGGAAAATTTTCTAAAAAATTGAAGAAACCTAAATACGAAGATTTGGATCGAGCTATACTATCATGGTTCCAACGACAGCGCCTGAATAATATGCCTATCTCGGGGCCGATCGTGAAAGCTAAGGCGGAGAAGTTTGCTGAAGAACTTGGTTTACTTTCTTTCAAAGCATCAGAAGGATGGCTCGGAAAATTCAAGCAATGTCATCATATCAACTACGGTAAAATTAGTGGAGAAGCACGAAGTGTTGATACGAATGTTACTCATGACTGGATTAATAGAGTGTGGTCAAAATTGACAGAAAAATACACCCCAAGTGACATTTTTAATGCTGATGAAGCAGGAATTTTCTACAAGTAGACCCCAGATAAAACTCTGAAATTTAAAGGGGAAAAGTGTGTGGGAGGAAAGCTCTCCAAGGAGCGTATTACAGTGCTTGTGGCTGCTAATATGGATGGCACAGAAAAAAAAAGCTAATGGTAATAGGCAAATCAAAAAATCCGCGGTGTTTTAAGAACATTAAAAAATTGCCAGTGACGTATAAAGCTAATAAATCAGCTTGGATGACCAGTCAACTTTTTGAAGAAGAAGTGCGAAAATGGGATGCAGAATTAAAGGGACGAAAAATTTTATTTCTTGTTGACAACTGCCCTGCCCACCCTCGTACAACAAACCTTCAAAACATAGAGTTGGTATTTCTTCCTTCAAATACGACTAGTGTCTTACAGCCAATGGATCAAAGCGTGATTAAAAGCCTCAAGGGTCACTACAGAAAGAAATTATTGATGGAACTAGTCGAATCTGAGGGTAAAACTTCTATTAATATGCTGCATGCAGTAAATTTCTTATCTAAAGCCTGGGAAGAAGTCACTCCCACAACTAGACAGTACTCTTTTCGACATTCTGGACTTTGTACAAATTCTATGAGTGATGAGGTGGAAACGGAACTGGAGTTTAATAACAACGACGCCCTTCCATTAACTGAGTGGATTCAACAGTTCAACATGGCAGGAAAATTTACAGAAAATCTTCAAACCTACATCTAAGTAGACGACTGCCTGCTTACAATGGCATCATTCACAGACAAAGAAATTTTGGATTCGGTGAGAAAAACCGAGTATCAAGACCAAGGAGATGAAGAAGATGAGACGGATGAGCCACCGCCGAGCATTAAAGAAGCCCTGGAAGCAGCAAAATTATTGGAAAAGTACTTTCTTTATCACCAAGATGACTCAATATCGCAAGATATGAATAAAATAATGGAAAAAATACAACAAAATTACTGGTGCAGCAAAAGACGTCAGACAAAAATAACAGACTATACTCAATAGCGATCAAATGAGAATTGTTTTTTATGTAATTATTAACACTAGTCTGAAATAAACTTTTTTTCTAATACAGATTTTTCTTCTCTCCATTTAACGACCACTCTCTATAACGCCAAAATATGCACAGTCCCTTGAGGGTCGTTATATAGAGTGTAAACTGTATTTTCTTTATTTCCAATAATATTCTCAATATTGCGGTCGCGTGAGTCATTTTTTGTTGAATTGTGTTTCTTTATTTTGAAACCCGGAGGAGAATCCTGGACGGGAGTATCATGGCCGAGGTAAGGGTAACGATCCCGGTGTGTCAGGCTCCTGGTGTGTCCCGGGCCTGGGATCCGAATTCGTCCAGAAGCTTGGGGAGTGAATAGAGTTCTTAAGGCTTCCTCGCTTAGAGGGAGTGGGTGTAAAAGACCGGCGAGTCCGGAACCTCGCTCAGGCAATGCCCCGTGCACTGTGCGCCGCTCCCTCTCTCCGGGCAGCAGTCTCCCTTACGCCTACTGCCCGGCTAGAAATAGCGTTTCTCGGTTAATTTATTTCAAATTGGTAATTTGTAAAATCCCTTAGTAAAGTTCTTTATATGTATCTCTATTTGATTTTTTTTAAATCGTTACTCTATTTAATCGTTAATCGATTCTGTTTCTAAGATCAAGAGTAAAGGGATTCTGTCATAATGGCGCAATATAGATTGCGTAGTTGATTAAAGTCATTCGAATAATAGCTCTTATTTTCGAGAAATATATAGTTGGTGACGTGACAGATGCAAATCGTATCCATGAGATTCGCGTACAAGTGGAACGTGACGGCGCACCAGCGGCGGCGCATGCGCGCGACGGGTCCGAGTCGTTCTCGCGGTGCTCGGAGACGTAGAGTGGGGGGGGGGGGCAGTGAATGCTGGGCCTTATTAGGTTCACAGCTACACTGACCAGCCCGCCATAGCCAAGAGCATTCTGGACTGTTTACGAGTGAAAATATCATTGGGAACGTTGTGTTAAGCGAAAGTGAACTACATAAGTTATAGTCGTATAGGCGTTCTCGAATCGTCGAGTTGACACACACACACACATACACACACGCACACACACAAATGTTCTACCTTTGCTAAGTTCTGCTGGAAGCCATCGGTGTGGCTAGTTCGAATTGGGCTTTCGATGACTACGTTTTTAATTTTCACTTGGAACTTGAAAGTGGAAACGTGTAACAAGTAGAACGCGATAGAAACATAAATGACTGACGTGGTTCCGAGTGCTTGGCGTAATCTCTCAAACGAGATGCCGAAGTGTGGTTCTCCTACTGGATCTCAGCTGAATACACGTGCTCTACATTCAGGGAGGCGCAGTGAGGCAAGCCGGGAGGGGAGGACGAGTACCTTTTGGAAATATATTAATGTACTGCACCTAAACAGTTGGAGATTTTTAATTTAATCATCTAAAAGATAATCTGGAACGAGCGACCGCTCGCAGTTTTTTTACTAATTGTGTAGGCTTACTGAAGAGTCATCTTGTCATGCGCACGTGAGGATTACAACAGGCGATCTGACTAAATTGAGTATTGCCTGAATTAAATTGTGAAATGGCTCGAATAACACAAGGGTAAGTTAATCGAATGCCAGTGAGCGGTGCCGTGGACGCGACTGACGGCTGACAAGTCGCCACCGTGCTGTCTAGAGTGAGCGCCTGGGGGGGGCGCGGGCGGGGGCGGGGGGGGGGGGGGTGGCAGGCCATTTGCATGCCGTTGCATATTCAATTATGATATTATGTTAAATATTTATAACAGAACAACGTTCTCGAGTGAATCCATTCATGTACAATGGCAAAGTTATAATTACTTTCAAATCAAATTATTTTATTCAAGGATCCGCTAAGACGCGGTGTGTGTTCGGGCGCGCGGGTGACTGATGCCTGCTGCTGACGCACACTTGTCCGGGCCTCGGGCTGGCGCAGACGAGCTCTGCAAGGAGAGGGAGGCGATGGTTCGGCGTATTGATACGGCCTTACATTTCGTATCCGATTGGGATGATGCGAACCTGGTCAGGCTTAACGCTCTGAAGGCACAGGCCTGTCTCTTTCTACCTTCCAGGGTGTTAGCGTACCATTGGCTGATAGCCTCGAGTGTCTAGGCATGGAGCTAACTGCTGACCTTAACTTTGGGCGTTCGATTGAAGCTAAGGCTAAAACAGCTGCTCGGAAACTGGGGGTTCTTTTCAAGGCGGCATTTTACAAGTGTGCGGCTGAGTTATGTGATTTAGTTCCCCCCTCCCCCTCCGACCATAAACTGACCGCGCGCCGTGCGAGCTTGCGCCCACAAGTAGTCGATATTCCAGCTGCACGCGCGACGCGATTCGCCTCCTCCTTTTTGCGGCGGACCGCCAAACAGTGGAGCTCGCTTCCTGCGTCAGTGTTTTTAACATCTTACGACATGGGCATCTTCAAACGCCGAGTGAATCGGTGTTTGCCGGGTGAGCGCGCTCCATCGTCGGCCTCATCAGTATTTTTCAGCAGGTGAAATTGAGGTCAAGCGCAAGCCTGTCAGCAATAAAAAAAAAAACATTTGTTTTGTAAAGCAAAGATATTGACTGTGTAGTTAGTGTTTTATCCTTCACTCTGATCCCGGCTCCTAGAATCCCGCATCAGAATCCCGCAGGCTGGTTTGCAAAGGCACAGCTCTATCCCGACACGCACTCAACAGATTTTGATATCGTACCTCTACTGTGTCCACAGACTGTAGAATCTTAGAGTTCACTCTCTCATGATATCGGGTTTCAGATATGTTGAAGGGACTGTGAAGAGACGCGTCGAGCGGGCGAGCGGGCGAGCGGGCCGCCATCATCATTACGATTTTGTACAGACAGAATCTTATTCAATGATAGTCGCGGTCGGCTTTTGCATAACGCTTAGGGTGACATTAGACAGCCACTTTGCTCTTTTAAGTTAAATATATTGACTGTATAAACCTGGTGTTCTTGGTAAACATACCGAGTTCCCGGACGCCGGACGCCGGACGCCGGACGCCGGACGCTGGGTGCCGGACGGCGAGCGCGCGGCGGCGCGTGTCGTGCTTGTCCCGCGTGCAATTAGTGGGTCGCGGCGGCTTTACAACTCGTAGTGATTTCAACCGAGGGAAGTTACCATTAAATTCAGGAGTTTTAAAAAGGAATAAGAATATTATTAAGGATAAATGTGCTTTATTTAGAACCTTTTGGATCTGTTGATTGAGGACAATATTAGAAGAAACAGACGATTTAATATAAACTGTGCCAGCTCAGAATACCGCTTATTATGGCGACAAGTACATTTTAAAGATGATAAAAACTGTTCAATATTCAGTTGCGTTACATTCTGGTAACAGCATATACTATGTCAAACAAGGTACTGTTACGATTCGTGATTAAGACAATAATAATAATCTAAGGACATCGAGGGCATGCATCAGCAAAGCATTGCCAAGGTCGCCAGCACGATGGCGACGCCTCCGCCGCCGCCGCGCTCGTTTATACGCAGTAAATAGTAACAGCACTTTCCGGCGTGGGATCGGTTGGCTTTGTTGCGTCCATTCGGTATAAAATTGGGCCTTTTTTTTCTAGAGTTAGCAACCCTGTCCATAAGTCGGAGCAGCGTTCGCCGGAACTGTTTACAAGGTTTACATGTACAAATTAAGCGGCCGGCGAGGCGTAGGGCAACCGCCGCCGCCCGCCCCCGCGGCCGCCGCGTACATAAAGCGCGGCGAGGGCGGGCGGAGACACACTGCAGCGGCGGCTCGCTCCGTGATCACCGGCACAGGCGGCAGGTGAGTGCGACCACACCAACCCACCACACATCGGGTATCGTTCAAATACTTTATTGGTCCTCAGTGCGCTTTTAAATGATTTCCTAGTGTTTAAAACCTTATTTTGATTATCGCATTTAACCTCTTTTAATGGCATCTTTTCTCTATATAGTATAAATTGTAATTTTTAAATTTAGAAGGTTATTGTTTTAGTTTTCAAATATAATAAAATATGTAAAAATAGATAAAACACTTGAAATTATTATTTTAATGGTCGCCTTCAACGCAAACGCCTACATACATAGGTCGATAGTTGCGCTATAATAATGACTTCTTGTTAGGAAACAGCTTAAATAAATTATTAATTTCAATATAGTGACACATATGCATGTGTGAGCAATAAACAGATATACAATAGATGTGGTGCTGTGCTCATTATTCCGCGTGGTCCTGAGCGGAGTCCGAGGTCCGAGGAGTTTACAGAAACGCATAACGCCAACCAGTCGCCAGCCAGCTGCGAGCCAGCTGCGGCTGGTGTTCGTCCGAGCCGACTTGTGATGACGGCACTTCCTTTATTTATTTTCAGGAAAACAGTGAATTATGATAATGCACATATAATGATATAAAACACTAAAGTAAAAAAGGTGACTAATTAAATTTGAGCGAAATGAAAAAATGAGTAAATTCAGTTTTAGATTTTGAGAACTTTTTGTGATGTTTGCGGTGGCGCGGCGACGCGGGGGCGCGGGTTTCACCTTGACGTAGCGGCAAATTATTAGAAAACAATACAAAATGATAATATGTAAAACCGCGTAGCGTCGTGGCTCGCTACTGGCTTCTCCGCTGGAGCCGTCGCGCTGCTCTAGTATGTGCCTTGTGATGTACGAGTATATTAAAATATAACAATAAAGTTGAAAGCGGCAGACCGGCGGGCACCGCGCGCGGGCCGTGGCGACGCCGCAATGTTCCTTCTATTCTTTAATAATGAACTTCACAAATGTTTTCGTTTCCTTATAGTAAATTTTTCTAAAGATTTTATGCATTCGAATGAAGATTTCTTCACATCAATATTGTTTAGTGACAGCATAATTTTTATTTGCTTTTGTTGAGTTAGTTTGTTGGTCTGTAAGTCCCGTGATAATCGTCTCATTCGTTACATATTTGATTAAACGATTTCTTTGGGTGTACATTGTGAGATTATGTAATGTTCTGCTTAGAACTTGAAAAGTGCGTTGAGCGCGTTGATGTCTTTTCTATGAAGTAGCAGAGTTCGTAGCAATACATCGTAGCATGGGACCGTAGCTGTGTGTCATGACTCATGACGCGCCGCGGCGTAGCACTGTCCCATTGCGTAGTCGTGCGGCATTATCCTGTAGAAAATGTGTATTTATTTCCATAGACACACTTGAGGATGCCGGTGCAGCGGCTGCTGTCCCAGGCGCGAATCGTAACTTTTAAAACTATTGATTGTGAACGATGCGCGGTGACGTGCGTTGTGCTGTGAACCCAGGCAGAGTCCAAACGACGTCACTTGTGCGGGACAATATTAGCGATTAGTTTGTCGTTCTGTTTAAAACCAGTTAAACAGTTCCTTTTGACTGCTGTATGTCTGGTTGAGCTCAGGGTATTTCACAATTAGAAACATAAATAAAATGATATCCAGCTGCAAATGAATATAAATAAATATCTGATGATCGTCTTGTGCAGCGTACGGCATCGAGCGCGCCGTGCGGCCGCGGGGGGGGGGGGGTACATTACTTTTAGAAAAGTATCTCATTTGGAAGAAGCAAAGTAACAGTTTTCACTGTTTATCTATTAATTAATTATAAAAATATTTTTTCAACTGAGTATGCAATAATAAATTTCTTTATTAATTTACTAATGCTGTTAGCCGAGCCGGGACCAGGCGTACGGGGGGGGATGGGGGGGGGTGAGCGCTAACGTGTGACATTGATAATTGGTCCAAAATGTATCACGAACATAGATGGGCAAAATGTAATCAAATTTATGAAAATGATTAACGATTACATTTTACGTTTTTTACCATTAGTATGACTGCATTTTGCTCATTTATGCTTTAAACACTACAAAATCCCAGATTGTATACACATTTATGATTTCTTAATGTTTTAAATGGATTTAATAATGATTACAGAGCGAGAAAATATAAATTACGACTACATTTTGTAATCGTTATTCATTAATGAGATTACATTTTGCCCTTCTCTGGTCACGGGTACATGATTATTTGAAACACGGAACGAGTCCGCGGCCGCTCGCGCACCGGACGCACCGGGCGCACGGGGCGCGCGTGGGCGCCGAGGCTGCGCCCGGTGACCTGGAGCTCGCGTCCTTCCAATATGCACTAAACATGAAATTACTCATTAAACTAATGAAAACAATCAAGCCGCGCCCCGCGCCCCCCGGCCCCGCGCCCCGCGGCATCCCTCTCCCGCCGCCGGCGCTCATAAACCTGTACAATGGCCATTGATTTCAACGCGAAGTAACGTTTTATTCCGTTTTATTAAGATTATTGTTGGCACACAAACGCAGACAGACAGACGGACAGTCGGCGCAGTGAGCACGTCGCGCCTGACGGTAAGCGCGGCGCAGTGCGCTAGCAAACGGCGACGGCTCTCGACAGTAAAGGGAAGCCCATTGAAGTGAACAAGCCAGTGCGGCAAGCACAAGGGAACGCCACCCCTCCCCCCCCTAGCCACCCGCCCCGCCCCGCCCGCCCTGCGCCTGTCTCAGTCGGCTGACGGTGGGCAGGTAGACGGGCAGAGACGGGTTTATACGTTACTGCTAAAAATAATAAAGTCAACTTAAGCTAAATACCAAATATTTGATTTTGTTCGTTATTGTTAGCAATAACTTCTTCCGAAAGTGGAAAACAAACTCGTTGTACAAATAAAACTAAGCTTTGGGCGCCAATTACCGTTCCCGGGAGAGCGCCCCCCCCCCCCCCCCCGCCCCTGCCCGGCACGTCTAGTCCGCCCGCGGGAGAGGAGCAAGCATCCGGTGCTCGTCTAGGGTTCATCATACTTAGCAGCAATGGGCATAATTGCCACAGTGTATAAATCATAGAGTCGCCCGAGGAGGGCGCGGCGCCGGGGCCGAGGCCGAGGCACGGGGCGCGTGAGCCCGAGCTGCATACAACCGCTGCCATAGTAGTCTGGGACACGACTTTCAGAACAAATGTAAATGCGGATGCGAGTTCAATTCTGGTTTATTTTGTTTTCAAATATTGCTTACGCAGTGTGTTGCGAGGGATGGCCGCTCGCAATCTTGAATAAAGAACATTTTGCGATTCCATCAAATTCAGCTCTGCACAGAAAAGTACAATATTCTCGGCGGTTCACATATATTGTTTTTGCCATACATTGTGATAACTTGTTTAGTTTATGTTTTGAGCGATTGATTTTAAGTAAAATGGCTTTAAATAAATGTAGAATTGAGAAAAGATTTATTGCGGATGAAACCATTTTATTTAAGAAAAAAAAAAGAAAGTAAAGTAACACTTTCATCTGCTTCGTAACATTTTTTTTTAAAACACCTGTCTGCTACGAAATGATTTAACGTCACTAGCTGTTTGCCCAGCGGCACGGCGGCACGGCGGCACAGCGGCACGGCGGCATCAGCCTATATATTTCTTATCTAAAAAAATGTAAAAATAACTAGAACAGTTGTGAACACAGAGCGCATATAAACATGTCGGGCAATTTGATTAAACGCTAAAAGCGTGCCTCGTCGCCGTCGCGTGTGCCAGTGGACAGCTCTAGTGGACTGTGGATAATAATACCTTTACGAAACAGTTAATACAGTTTGCCCCGACCTCCGACTCATTGTCAGAGGGACAAAGTTCACCGGCGATATAACAGCGATAATAAATAATTTGAGGACGCTATCGGTTACAATAAGTGTGTTGTCCTCTGGCGTGTGTGACTCTGACAGAGTGGCCCAGCGCTGCGCCCACGCGCCCACGCGCCCACGCGCCCACGCGCCCGCGCGCGGTGTGCTGCTGCAGTGCTCTAGTTTCCTGTATTTGTTATGATTGCACTTTTCTGTGAAAATAAATAAATGTTAGCCTTTATCAGGTTTCGGAGATATAATTACCGTGACCTTCGCCCCCTGCCTGCCGCAGCGCTGTTGCGCACCGCGGCCCACTCGCTGCGGACGCTCTGGAGACCGTTCCAGTGTCATCTAAAATATAATATTATACTATATTGAATTGAATAGTACTGTCTCTCTCTGCATTATCCTCAGCACTCATTGTTACATACGTTTATAATGAGATGTATGTACGTGTGTTGTTATCCATATGCGCACCCTGGTACAGTTTCTTTATGCCAAAGATGACACGTGGCAGGCCGAGAGGAGACCGGTGGCGGGGCGTGGGGGGGGGGGGGGCGGTGGCTTTGTCGCCAGTGGGCAGCTGAAGCACCGCAAACGTTATCCTCGTGCTGCTGACCCTTAACAACTTGTTCACTCCCTTTTTAAAGAACCTCAAGTTACATCTTCAGACAAAAGTAATTGTAGCATTTTATAGTTTGAACGCGAGAAATGTGAACGATGTGTGTGTGTGTGTGTGTGTGATGTGTTTGATAAAGCATAGAGCGTAGGAAAACGTCATGAGGAAATCCGCCCAGCGTCTGATGGAAATGTCCTGTTAGAGCGGCGATCAGTTGCGCTACTGATCACGTTGGGTACGACATATAAGCACTAAGTGGATACAGCCACCAGTGTGTCACTGCTGACCCCGAAAGCGATATAGTATGACGATATATTATTATTAATTTGCCATCGACAGCGGGGCGTAGCATCGACAGTTGCAGAGCGCTAGACCGCCGGCCGGCCCCGCCCGGTGCGGGCTCGGCTAAACCATAGTGCTGAGCGGCTGGACTCTCATTTCGGCTGTTTATCTTTCGCAGTTGAAGACATCTCCAAGTCGATTAAAATAATTAACATTTATAGCGGAAGTCATCGTCCGGAAGGTGCCGACGCGAAGCGCTGCGGCCGCTCTGGTGCCCGGGCGCGTCCCGCAGGCGGCGCGTGTGATGCACAATTGCAATATAGTGTCTGTATGCCGGCGCGCAGGGCGAGCGGAGCCAGTGGTCCTCTAGTGCGGTCTCGTGCGCTCTCGATGTGGCTGCGCGACGCGATGGCGCTGCCGGTGTTGCTGTGCGCGGCGCTGGCGCTGGCGCTGGCGCTGGCGGCCTCCGACAAGCGAGCTGACAGTGAGTGCACACACAGACACTCGGTGCCTTACAGTTACAGCTCTGCCGTTCATTTGTGTCATTATTTATGGTTTAAATTCAAACTGGCTTTGAATCTTCAAGAAAAACTAAGTTCAATCTACCACCGGCTCGGAAAACAAAATTTACCGAGATGAGCCGGCGAATGTGGGCCGCAGGGCTTGCCACAGCGCAGCTGCGCCGTAGACGTGACACACCTGAATAGACACATCTATTACGACCTATTATTCCCTCCTGTCCATTCCCCTCACTATGAATCGACTGAAAGAAGCATGCGCCGCCCTAGCGCATCCCTAGCGCCGGCGCATTCAAATCAAGAAGCTTGTAACGAACGGTCTGCTGAAAATGCGTCGTGTGGTGGCACGCGGCACCGCAAACCTCGCCACCACCAAATCCCAGTAAGTACCTTATCCTTTATACAAGTCGTTAACAGTCAACATCAGAGAAATCAAATTAATTAAAACAATCTAGTTCAATTTATAACATAAATTGTGGTAATGATACGTCTTTATTGGTTGTCACACCGGACCCGGTCGGAGAGTTGAAGCGTGCAACGCGCAACGTGTACGTAATGTGTTTATGTGTTGGTGCGCAGTGTCGCCGGCGCCGTTCGTGATGGGCTCGCGGTACGGACGCTCCCCCGCGCGCCCCGTCTCGCCCCGGAACGACAGGTCAGTCCCAGGTCAGCTCGCTCCGAGCGCCCACGCCCTGTGGACCGGCACACGCGCCGCCGACACTGCCCTAGTGTACAGTTTTGTGGTTGTAACAGCCGCTACATTTGTCTTTGCAACGAGCGTTACAACAATATGAACAGTCGCGCCCGGCCTCATCGTCGCTGCGATGTCCGGCGCCTGATGGCGAGTTCGCCTGTCGAGAGACAACTACCCGCCAGTGGTCGCCGCAATCATGCCGGCCTGCAGGACACTATCCCTTCGCGCTTCGCTTAAATAACCCAATATCATAAACGAAGTAAACACGTTCGCCGGAAGACCGTTCTATAATCCAATGACCCAACAAAGAAGAACTCAGTTCTAGATGAAATAAAAATCACCGCGAAATGGAATTGACTGGTAACAGCTGTGAACAGCTCGGCGCTCGCAACTTTAAGTATAGTGACGGTCGATTGTTAATCAAAATAATTATTCGAATTAATTCAAGTAACGATTACTGTCAATGTTCCCCAAATGCTATATGTAGTGTTGACGTGACGGCGCTCCGACACCCAGCCTGCACATCGTGCGGGGCCGCGTCACATTCGATCGAATAACAATTGATAACAGCGGAGGCGTCTCTGCATGTCTCTCTGTAGGTTTTTCCTGGGCAGCCGGTACGGCAAGCGAGCGGGGCCGCGGCGCGCGCCCCTCGCCTGCGAGTACACCGGCCTGTACCCGCTCTACCGCTGCCTCCAGAGGACGCCGCCCCTCTACGGCAAGAGGTCCCACCGACATCACTATTATTGTATACTTGCAATGTTTTCCTAACTGTGCGTTTGAACGCGCCATGACGTCACAGCACCAATAGCCAGTCCACATAAAGTACAAATTGGATCCCGGCAGCTGCTTGTCGGCGGAGAGCGAGGGGGACATCGGACCCGCTTCCGTGTAAGCGCACACAGAGCGGGACAGCGCGAGCCGCCGAGCGCCGGGATCCGAAGCGCGCCTTCACCGGGCGATACTTGATTGCTCATTAATGCAATCGCACAGAGCGAATACATATTCTCAATTATAATCAACATTCTTCAATCGTAGTCGATTGTAACCCGACTGGTTGAGTTTGCGAGTCTATTTATTATACTCGGAACTTATTCGAATGTCGATTTACATTTAATAAGTCTTCGTTTCAGTAAATAAATCGAGCAGTAAATTGTCACTTATTGTTCCATTTTTGACACATTCGATACCAGTTGCTCATGATTAGCGTAAGACGTCAAGTAGTCGCACCCGGCGGCACGGGGCTGCGGCTCTGCACAGGAATGCCAGAGCTCGGAGTCGGCGCCCCTGCAGCAGCTCAGCTCACCGTGTACCCTTGTGTGTGACAGCGCGGAGCCGGGCCGCAGCGAGCGCGAGTAGCCGTCCGGCGTCTCCGGCGTCTCCGGCGTGACGGGCGAGGCCCGCGCGACATGCAGACCCTCAACGGACAAAGCCACGAACCAACTGAACTAGTCTAAGTGGACCGGCCGCACACGTCACGACTTCGATTCGCATTGATTCTTTAGGAATTATTTTTATGTTTGATATTTAATTCACTAATATGTAAGGCAGCGACAGGCGGTTGTTAGTATTCACAATCGTATTACTTGAATATCCTGTACACTCGAATGTATTGTATCAGCAAGCGACACTATTCAACAGTATCCGGTAGTAGCCGCCGCAGCCGGCCGCGCAGGCAGCGCACTGGCCGCTCTGTTGCACATGATTCACTTGGATAACAATCGACATTATTATTATTTTAATGTATTTTTATTTCGGGGCTTTTTTTCTATAGAACATAACAGGGCCACTGTATCTTGAAGTAGGTCCTTACGTTCCGGGGGAGGTGCCGCTGATGGGCCGCTGATGTGCCGGACGGCCGCGGCACAGGCATTGTTTTGTAATCGTCGATTGAGAGCAGTCAGGCGCGGCGCTTGTGATCACCAAGTCGATTATCATTGTAATACTTGTTTAGGTCATCGAATTAAACAACAATTGCTAACTTCAGTTGAAAACATTAATTTTTTTGGCATCAATCGCTTATCACTAGTGTGAATTGAAGTAAAAGTGAGGTGCGCGGGCGGCGTTCCGCGGCGCGGGGGCTGGGCCCTAGCCGCGGACCGAAGCACCGGGCTCCGCCCCGCCTGTCTCGGATGCAACGGATTTAAATAATTCTACTGAAATAGGTTCCTCGGCGCAGTCTGCAGTCGAGCTCAGGCGGGCGGGTGACTTTTATTATTTTAATTAGTAACAAGCCACCCGTGCGATCTCCAGCGCCAGCGCCGCGGCCAGGCGTCGCGCGAGAGCCGGGCACGCGCAGACAGTTTGAATTAGCATACCCTAATAATTTGGCCGAGTTCTAAAGTTATAATAAGGATATTTCTATGTTTACCAAGCAGCGTCGCGTGCAGAGTCCCACATCAATATATTATTTATGTACTTCTATGAAACAATCGTCGCTCGCCTCTCTGAGTTAGACTTCTTTCTAAAACTGTATGTATATATTAATTGATCATTGTGTGTGTATGCATGTAGAGAAGTGCAGCATGCGGGCGGAGCCGGGAGCTAATGTTAGTACAGTTTATAATAATGTTGTATTGTATTGTATTGTATGTACGCAAACTCGCAAATGTTACTAATGTTCAATAAACGATATCAAATGCGAACCGCCTTGTTTCTGTCACCCGCTGCACGATCGGCGCCACACCGGCGCCACGCCGGCGCCACACCGGCGACACACCGGCGACAGGCAGCCTCACGGGCAGAACGTACTAACTTAGAATAATCTATGTATTATTATCACCTGTATAACGGCACACCGCTCAGTCCGGTCGACACACCATCGTGGAGCCCGCATCACTACTGTAAAACGAAATTAAAAACAATAAGACATTTGGTTCTTCATTATTTATAAGCATCCAATCAGGGTAGATTTTTTTTAAAGGGTGATATAGGGTTTGATTTTTTTTTAATATTTCAATTTTGAAGTTGGGACTAAGAAAAAATGTACATAGATTTATGATTAGGAGTAAACCGTGTTTTGACGATTCTGAAAGATCAATATCCAAGGGGATAAATGATTTCTCCTCGGACAATCCCGGGCCGCAGCCAGTCCAGTATATACGCATAGCTGTGTATGGATTAGTATGTATTGACTGAAGGCGATTTGAAGTTCCGCGCTGAAGTCATTGCGCCGTGGGGTCGCTGTGGTCGCAGACGACGCGCGCGCGCTGCAGCAGCCATGGCTCTGGCAAATTTCATCGAGAACAAATATTCATAAAGCTCTAGTCATCCATTTAGAGATCTGTTTTATTATTAAAAAAAAACTTTACAATTCTATAGAAATGAGAAAATAAACCAATTTCAAATTACTAATTTCAATTTTCGACTATTTATTGTGAATATTGACAAGAAATATATACAAATTTCAATTCGTTAGGAGCCTAGCCCACTTGGCTTAGCAGAAATATACTTCTGACAGACGAACTGCGGGATCCGGGGGTCGACTGGAGGCCCCCGCCGAGCTCGGCCCGCTACTTGTCACACGCACACACGCACACACGCAGGCGCAGCGGCGCGGTATAGTATGTATACGGCGGCGCTGCTCCTCTCCTCCAGACAATCTCTCGCAAAGGATTGCGGCTGTAAAGAGGAAATGATTTGATTGGTAATGGAGTAAAACCTTTACGGTGCGACGAAATGATTGCAGTAGATATTCATACATAGTAATGATATATTAAAAAATAAAACATTATTGTACCAATTGAAATGTTTTATTGTGAAATGTTCACCCGACGGCGCAGAGAAGTGGAGTGTCAGCACGCGCGGCCGTCCCGCTCGCAGCGCACAGCGCCGCCTCGCCTTGTACGCCCCACGACGCCCTTAGTCACGACAATCATTATTTATTTAAAAATCGACTCTCTCGTATTTCCCTCCCCTCCTCCTGTCACCTCAGCCACCGCATGCGGCCGTGGGTTCTTAGCACGGCTATATTTAATGACGTCCGATACGTGATTCCTGACGGTCGGGCCAGAAGCCGGCAGCACGCAACGCGAGGACACCCCGCTGTGTTGGTTCCTTTCCGCTCAGTGGCCGCGGCGGCGCACCCGCGGCAATGTGCCAATAATTATAGTGTGGTCCGCGTGCTCTGGTGCCGCGCCACAGCCAGAAGGAAGAAGCAGATAGGGCTGATGTCACCAGGGCCGCGAGGATCTAACGGTCAGTGCGTGTCCTTAATCAGTTCTTCTTGCCATTTTCCCAACACATTCTACCTGTCCGCACTTCCATTGGCGCCACCAGACCACACGGACCGTCTGGAAATACTTGTATAAATTGTAAATGTTTTAAGATGGCTGACGACGCATTGTGTGTCACAGGGTTTCATACATACACACACATATAAGCGGTTCCGTTTCGGAGCGGGCCGCGCGCGTCCGGCTGCCCTCCCCGTGCAGCGGCGGCGGGGCGTTTGCTTGCTCCGGGCAGGGACCGCAGTACACAAGTGTGAAGACTCGCTTCGGCCCGTCGCGTTTCGGGGTCAGCCTGTGTACATCCAGTTGTCCTTACACCTCGAGACCTTCCGTCGCGGCACGTGTGGGCCTGCACAGCCGTGCCCATTGTCAGCGGACTCTCGCACTGCACTGCACTGCACTGCACTGCACTGCACTGCACTGCAGTCTCCGTCGGGGGCAACGCAGACACCTCGTCCAGCCAGTATGAAACAAAGCGCGCTGTGCCCGGAGCGGCGGTGCCGTGTTTGAGTTGTTGTTTCTCGTGAATCTCGTTCCCGTGCACTTGTTCACTGGTGACGAGGCAGCGAGCCGGCGACAGCGAGCAGCGCCGCGAGGCGGGCACAGTCTCGGGCGGTGAGCCGTTGAGTTCGAATGTAACCATCCTTCACTTCTTCCTTCTTCAAGGTGCTTATGTCACCATAAAATACATAGAATAAGCTCATAGAGTATTCTAATGAGCCAATGTAAAACACATTAGCAGCTGACGCGGCGCGCGCGCTGGCGTCGCGTCCGCCGGCGTCGCGAGGCTCACGTAGTCCAACACATATGAATAGAACTTAGAGCTTTGTTCGACACACGATCTTTATAAACCTGGGATCCGCGCGTACGCTCTAGATGCCATGCCGTGAATAAGAAGTATATTTAAAATTAAATGCCGTGTTTATAAGTTATAAGAGTTCCAAATGTCAGTGGCATTCATCTCATATAAGCATAAAAGCAATGCTTGTCCTACCTACGCTCTACAAGCATCTAATTCTAACATTATGAATATTAATCAATCAATCTTATATATAAAAATGAATCGCAAAATGTCTTGATAAGCGCGAAACTCGAGAACGGCTGAACCGATTTGGCTGATTTTTTTTTTGTTGTGTTTGATGAAGTCTGAGGAAGGTTATTACGGAGAGAAAAATTTTAAAAATTCCCTGCAACTGTCTAAAAATGACACTTTTCTGTATTCTCATATAAAAATTCGTTATAAGTCATTTTGAACTTTAATACCACACCATAAAGTTTAAATGTTAGTGGACGAGTTCCGGGAAGGCAAAACAATTATTGAGTGACGTATAAATATTAATGTCAATATTTGTCAATTTTTATACATATAGCATTAAGGCCAGGTTCCTTCAAACAATTTTCAAAAAACAGCCGACAGGCCAATAGGTTTTGGCACAATAAAATGTGACGGGGAAGCTATCCACATTAAAAAAAATAATGTGACTTTGTTTTAGAGAAATAGGGCAGAACAAGGTCTGCCGGGACAGCTAGTAATAAATAAATTCGCATTCCTAAATAATACATTTATACGTCATTAATCGAGCTATCGAGAAAATAGGCATCTGGCAGCACGATTACTAGGAACTATTCGTTTTGATATAGGGTCAGGGCAAGACTGGTTATGAACAAAAAAAAAAGTAGTTTTTTAAATATTTTAAAAAAGTGAATAGTCACCAAAAATGCGGCGGGGCTCGACCGACTGTCGCTCAGTATATTGTAGGTACTATATTTTCTGGCGTTGGCTAGTTGTAACACCAACAGATTTGGTAGACGGTACAGTAGTGCTTGGGGCGAAAGCTGGCCCGGGGGAACTCCGTCCCATCGCGTCGGCATGTTACAGCGCCTCCAACCTTCTCCTCTATTTTACTTGCGTCGTGGTAGAAGTCCACCTCAGTTTCCGGGGAGCTAAGGATTCCCCATTCCCTGCCCCGAGAGAAGGTCATGAACCCCGACCGTCCCCACTGCCACAACCCCACTGTTTGGGCACAGGGCATGGGTATAAAAAAGGTACTTGAGATTCCCTTCTGTCTCCCTACATTACCATTCCACGCTTGGTCCTTAACGGTGATACATGTGTACGCACGGCGGTATCGCTACACTTATCATCGGCGGCGAACTCGGTCACACTACGGAATAGTCAGTTGCTTTGGACATTACGGCGGAACATCTAATTAATTGTATACGGTGAACGGTGCGGAGCTGCAGTAGCCTGTCCTCATCATCCAGTTTCCAGGTGAGTGCCTTTTGAATATTTCACTGTCACTGTGCCTGAACGAACTCTTTGTTCCCTTATTCTCTACGTGGAAATCCAGACCAGCAACGCTCTCCGGCGGCTACATAAATTTTTAATACCTACGGTCTTTCCTGCGCTATCCTGCGCACACACCCACCACTGGCGCTTTGCGTTCCAGCTACCTCCCAATGACATGGGTGTGCCAGCGTTCATGACGTATCTTTGTAGTTCTGCTAGTTCGTGATACAAATCTCCCTGCTTATACATGTACAGAGACACGAAACGCACTCGCCTACCCCCAATCGTGAACCCCACCGCGACGCGGTCCCGGCGCAGACGCTCCGGGTGTGCCACGGTCCACTTCACATTTCGATCCGAGATGGCCGGTCTGAAATACGCGGCAGCCCGTCGCCACCGTAACCCGAGCCGCTCTGCCCGCGCATGGTTACCTTAATATCCCTGCAGGTCCCCCCGGTTACCCTTAGCAACTTTAATTTATAGTCCGTCTAGCAATCGCCTCCCACCTACGCCAGTCGGAGCGACCCGTGCCGCCGCGCCGTGCCGCGCCGTGCCGTGTGCGGCCGGGCTGGCGGCAATCTCTGGGAGCAATCGGAAGGCAATGACAGATAAGTGCGTCAGCTATCGGGAAAACAGTTCTGCGGCTACTGGTCGCACTGATACTTATTCATAATGGATAAAACTACACTTTTTTATTTTCCTACCCTCATTCCGTCCCCAATCATCATCACCAATCACGCGACAGCGCCTCTAGCACGGCCGTGCTGGTGTCACGCAACACGGCATTCCGGTCGGCCGCCGCGAAGCCCGTTTGCCCGCGCCGCGAGAACGCCTGCCTCGTTGTCTTGTGATTGCAGCCCTCGCCGCATCTGCCGCCGCGCCACAACCGCCGGGGGCAAGTAAGCCTGATGACACCAGAGCCGTGAGGATCGTGAGGTCGGTGTGTGTTTTTCCATTGCTTTTTCTTCTATTTCTATTATCGTATAGATATTTCGAATCGTATTTTCATGGATGGATATCGAATGCAGTGCGCAAACAGAGACAAATGGAGGCCGGCGTAATTACCGACTAACGCGACAGTGATCAGTGTTAGCGTGTGGGAGGCGGCCCGCACGCCCGCACGCACGCACGCACGCCGGCTATTGCGTTACCGCTCGCTACAAACATTATAACTAGATTTATTAGTTTGGGCCGAGCGGCCGTCTGCTCGCGCACACTTCGCCGCTCGTAACCCTTTGTGCGTCTAAATTAATGATAGGATTATCTGAGAACAAGTGAACACGTCGCCGCTGGACCGCTCGCGCCCTGGACGCGTGCAGGGCAGTGGCGCGTCGGAGGCGCTTCAATGTCGTGCACGCTGTGGCTGCAGAGATATGAACACGTCGCCGTTCAGTAAGATTTGTCCGTCGTCACACGAAAACGATACGCTTTAATCGATACTGTTGCAGCTAAAACTGCCGCCATCTTGAAGAACCTAAAAACACGGCATAGGTTTGTCACATCTGCGTTTGACACATTGCAGCTCCCGAGCGGACGAGCAGCTTATGAAGTAGAGCGAGCCGCACAGGATCACCGCGTCCACTGTCTGTCTGCTTGTCGAGACCTTGTTTCTCCGGAACGCACGCGTCTAGGTATTGAGTTCAAATCTATATCAAATACTCAGGTATAAATCACGCTTGTAAGTTAAAACTTGTGTCCATTTGTGTCGTATTTCAATCACGAGGGAACAAAACCTTCTTCAACTACTTCTTGAAAACTTGATCTGGTGCTGCGCCGTCGCCGGCAGGCCGCGGCTCTGCGTCGCTCTGCAGCACCAGCACAGTCACTGTATCTAGGAAATACAAAAAAATATTACAAGCACTGACGTCTTTGAGTAAATATGTGAATGGAATAAAAATATTTCAGTGTATGTACACAGTATCTATTTCCGTTCCCTTTATCCGAAATAACAAAAGGGTTATTTGACTTCCGCTTCCGGTCCGATAGTTCAATAAACTTTCTAATTATCTAACGATATGAAATCCAAAAAAGGTTTGTAATTTTTTATAGACTTTATTTATTATTTATTTATTTATGGGCTGTCAACAGCTCCATTACACTTCACATTCACAATCTGAATCACATACATAAGCTAAATGTCGGTAACGGATACCAATAATAGACAGCCACAGCATGGCCCAAAAGCATTAACTAACAATATCAAAACAGACAACTAAAACCAAAACACAAAAAAACTAAAAAGAATACAAAAAAAACAACAGCAGACAAAAATACCTTAAATTAAAATTAAAAATTATATAACACCAAGAACAATGCCAAGCTCAACATACCTGCTCACTGATTTTCCTCTTGAAGGCCGGCATCGAATCCGCAAAAATATCGATGTTCCTATCCCCGGCCACACACTCGTTATATAAACGCGACAGCCTTGGCACTATAGAAAAGTGGCCAAGGTTGGTCCTATATCGTTTGGTGGCAAATATGGGAGCAGGATACCGAGGCAGCCTGCGAGGTACCGCAATATTAAATTGTTCTAAAAGTTCCGGATCGTACACACGGCAACGGAAGAGTTACTTAAACGTGGTACTTATACGTGCACTGGAGAATGAAACCACCACCGATCTTGGTCTGCTTTTGTTGTCTGGATTTAACTTAGCCACTCGGGTGCAACGATGTATATTTTCCTCCTTTATGTTACTTCCGGTGACTTTACTCAGTTGTAATAATGTATTCATTAGGTTTTCTGATTTACGTTCTGGTATACAATGAATACCGACATTTTTAAGTCTATTATGTTGCTCCATAAGTGATAATCGTTTCTGCAGATCACTGACTGTAGATTTCAAGTGGTGATTTTCATCTTGCAGCCGTTTAAAATTACTAAATTTCTCGGATAATTCATTTTTGAGATGCTCGTATTGTTGGTTAATGAAAGTAATAGATTCACGTATGTTGTTAACCTCTGTTGCTATCTCATTGGTCTTCATATTAACTGTATTCAATATTTTCCTTTCAAAGTGCAAAAATTCTGTCCGAATAATATTCCTAATTTCCTCCAAAGTTATTTGCGAGTTATGTGGTGTATTATTAGCATCCCTACGCCTAACTGTTATATTAAGTTGTTCATTAACATCTGGCTTAGTATTTTCAATTTGAGGGCTGGTCATGGATTGGCCCCGAATGGGGGTATTGATATCACCTACTTTTGGTAATTTACAACTACAAGCTGGACAGAGCCAAGAAGTCTTAAGATCATTATTAATATCCGAGAAACTCGAGCATTCATTTAGTACACACTGGTAATGGTAGACAAGTTTACATGTTCTACATTTTAAAACTTCATTAGATTCAATTTGCAAGGAGCATCCCCCGCAAAACGTAGTTCTTGACCTTGCCTTAGACATTTTTTCCTATTATTATACTCTCTTTCCTATTATTATATTATTTATATATATATATATATATATATATGTATATATATAATTATTTTTTATTTTTATAGCGCAATATAGCAGTAACGTAGTAATATTCTCTGAGCGTAACTGTCAATGTATGGACATTGACAATCCGGCAGCGCCGGCGACACGCGCGCGTGACCTGCTGGGTTCTATTCGCATGAAGACTGCCATAGTGACTCTCGCAGGTACATCACGAACAGAGATCAGCTTGTACGTGTAGGCACCTGAAGGGCTTCTGTCGCGGTACACGTGGAACAGGCGCGCCCTTGACCTCGAGCACAGCCGGCGGAATGCGGAGGCCAGTCCGCCGGCGGGCCGCGTGCGCCCAACAAATGCCTCTGTTCACTTCGCTGTTCTCTTAAAGGCTCCCAGTCGTAAGCTCGAGAAAATATGCCTCGCTGGAAGCACGCTCCACTCCTCAGCTGATTGCGTGATGAATGTAGAAGCGAATCATTTCGTTTGGATATAAGGAACGGCCACCACATACAGATGGTATCCGACACGGCGTCTGGTGCTTTTATGATTTTTCAATAATACTTTCCGTCAGATGCGATGTAGTCATATTTTCAAGCCAATATTAATGAAAATACCTGGAAATAATGAATTCAGAGTTGATTACAATCGATTAAAGTTTAGATTGCTCTCTGAACGTTATTGCAATGGTTGTAATAGGGCCGGTGAGGCCGCACAAGTGCCGCGGCGGGCGGCGCGCTCCGGGGCAATCAATTAGTCCCTCGCGATTGATGCGGCGGCGGCGCTCGGCCCGCGTCACTACCGGGAACTCGCGCACAGCCGCAAATCACACGGAGAGAGATTACACGCGCCTTCCTGTGGCAACGCATCAATGGAATAACACCAATGTTTTGCTACTACGTCTACGCATGATTCTTAGATATTAGAATTTAAATAATACATTTGAGTGTCCTCGTCTACTTCAATAATGTTCATCGTCCCCCGGCAAATATCCCAAACGGGCCGAGAGGGGACTCTCAGCCGCCTTTTAAACGAATGAACCTTGGCTTGAACAGAATTTTGTGAAGAATATCTAGAGCCCACAATCTGCTTGTGGATTCGGTCGCTTTGTTCGCGGACTCCATGCCGAGATTCACGAGAAGAGTTTTCAGGTTATTGAGAGATGCACAGACTTATAATCTTGAATTTCATTAACATTAATACAATATCAACAGGCCACTCTAATGTATGTTGTGGAAGCCATAATGGGAACTGTAACTGGTTGATTGTAATTGTGTGTGTGTGTGTATTTTGTGAGTGGTGCGTTGTATCGGGCACTGGCAACCCTATAAAATAAATAAAAATCAACAGATGGCCACTAGTTATGTCCGAAGCCGGCGATACAGAGCGATGATGTCCTCAAACTGCACCGAGCAGGCCTCTGGAGTGAACTAGCTGGCGGCAGGCCGGCGGTCAGGTACGCCGACGATGCTGTTGCGACAGGGCTGCGGGGCGGGCCCGGCGACGCAGCGGGAGGGCGGCCCGCGCCGCTGTCGCCGTAGGTGTCTGCTGAATGAGCGTTTCGCTGTCGCGAGACGCAGGCACTTTAAGAAGTTCCATTTTTAGTTTGACCCGCGTGAGAGCTGCCATTATAAAATAACAATACGCGCGCTACAGATCTTTAAAAATAAATAAAGAAAAAAGCTGAATACTAGTGTCCGACCGAAAGTTCGGTTTCGGTTTCGGTTTCGGCCGAGTTTCGGCCAAAAATCAAGTTTCGGCGGCAGTTTCGGTTTCGGCCAAAATTGGCCGAAATTTTTGCCGAAACCGAAACTGATTTCGGTAGTTGTTGTACATGCTTGCCTAGCTTCGTTTCTCGCGGCAACTCTTTGACGGACTTGTTCGGGATTCGTGCGCCGTTCGCATTGCTTTTTTTTTTTCGAATTTACGCGTGTTTGTTGACCGGGAAAGGTCTTCACAACTTACCCGGGCGGTTGGGCGAACACTGAGGGCGCTCAGCCGGCAATTTATGGGTTGGGTGGCAATGCAAGGGTACCCCTGTGGGTACGAACCTCGACTTGGACCGCCAGCCAGAAATACGAAACCTAACGGTGATCTACTAGCGTTTCGGAAGCGACTACCTTGAGAAGAAACGCCGAAAGAAACTCAAGGCTGCGTCCGAGTGTAACTGCGTCGTTTAGACGACAGTTGACGGATCTAATTCGCATTGCTCTATAGCAACACAACTTAGTCAGTGCGTTATCACCCGACGTAAACATTCTTTAGAGGTTATGCTTTGATGGAACTGATTACATGTAAGTTTTTGTTTCATTTTTTTACTTGACCACGTTGACTTTTATACTTGACCACGTGAGTTTCGGTTTCGGTTTCGGCCGGAAAACCAGTTTCGGTCGGACTCTACTGAATACGCACAAAGCGATCTCATCGCGTGAGGAGGCAGTGTGCCGGACTCCTCGCCTGTGCATGTGCAGCGCTCTCGAACCAGTTCTCTATTGATATCATCTATCAGATCATTTGGTACATCCGTCCCCGGCTGACACTGAATAAATGCTCTATTATATTTATGTGTGCGTTGCCGCCGCTCGCGTAGTATATTGTTTGTATAATCTCGGCAAAATGATACCATCCACGCGAATGTCGCCTCAGTGCGCAGCGCCCTCAGCGCCCTCAGCGCCCGGCTCCACTGCCACAGCCACAGCTGCATAACAGTAATCCTTAAGACTTTTAGAATTGCATCCGCCTACACGCATTGCGAATAACAAACCTTGTCGGCCAGTCCGCGACTCCTGGCAGCACCACGCAGCGACGGACAGAGTTGGCCGAATATATATTTCGTTTTACTGAAATTTAATACCTAAAACAAAAATAGTCTTTGTAAACTTAATATCAAACCGTCTTGGACCAAGCCCGGTTTTCTTGTGAAGGTCTTACCCAGGCCACCAACGTTGGACATGCCGAAAAAAAAACCGTCTTGTTCCTCGTGCGATGAACACCTAAGAAATGAGTTAACCAGTGCTGTTTCATTAAGGAGTAGTGAGTAGCCCTGCTCACGTCTCGGGCTGTACTTTGTAGTCACTACGTTCACTTTACTCAGCATGTGCTTAATTAGATCTTTGCTCAGTAAATACATTGTAAAGTCCGTGTTTTCAAATTTATTGTCGCGCAATTTGTAAGGAACGTTTTTTTTTTTACTTGGGGAAAATCCTCATGGGACCGTCTCGGTCGCTCTGGGGTTTGGGCGAAACCGAGGTGTGTCGGACTTGTACCGACTAAAAACTCCAAGGTGACTTCTTCTGCGTATTGACGGGGACCGCGGGACCTGTAATCAATTCGCCGCAGCCCCGTCGCGCCGCGCCCGCTGGGCACAAACTCGGAGGAAGATATCTTCCCCGACACTGCTCATTGTATTTAGGCAGAGCACGTCACAATGCTCTGCCTGCTTCTTGAAGGTCGCTAATCAGTCGTTCAGGGCCCCACCCTGAGCGGCGGCGACCCCAAAGGCATCAGCCAACCGGTCGTGGATCGACCGATCGGCTGGTACTGATGTGCCGGGGCGGTTGCCGGCACCCCGGTGTCTTCTTCGAGCGGCCTTCTGCCGCTCTCGCTCTGCGGTCTCCTTCTGGGACATGACGTCTTCACAGAAGAAGACCACGGCCCTCCAGTTGTCACACCCTGCCAGCATAGCCGACACCACTGCTGGCAGGGAGAGTTCGTGTCCGATCCTTTGGACCAGGTCCCGCCGCTCGCTGCCCCACGCCGGGCAATGTGCGAGCGTATGTTGGGCGGAATCCAGGTCCGAACAGCAGTGGTAGCACTGGGTCGTTACTTCTCGTCCAAACCTGCACAGGTACTCAGGGAATCATCCGTGTCCCGTAAGGACCTGTGTCAGGTGGTAGGTGACGTGATACCTACTTTTAAAGCAGGCTCCGAGGTTCGGCAGAATGGCGCCGACCACGCGCTGGCGCATGCGCCGCACCTCATCCAGCTGCACGCGCCACATTCTCAGGGCTGATCGGCGTTCTTCTGCCTTCATCCTCTCGAGCGCCACGGGAGCCACGCTTTCGCCTCTCAGACGGAATTCGCGGACTCGGTTGAACACTGCCGAGTCCAGTCCCGCCTGGATTGTAAGGAACGTCTAGTCTGTCCGTTGCTTGTTTATGCCGATAATCAAAAACATTCTGTTATACGCATTGTCTTAACATATTTTTTTTTCTAATTATGCAATAAAAACCATTTTGTTAATTAAGTATACCCTTAGCAAAAGTACGTAAAGACGTTGTATTGACATTTAATTAAGGTCACTCTATAGATCTCATTATTTTATGCTCAAAACAATATTTTACAAATTCTTACACAAATTAACGGAATCGAACCCCACTCCATCTACGTCATAATAAATAAACACAAGACGAGCTATCTAGTGCTGCCAGCCCTCGAGAACAAAACCTCTAAAAATGATTTAGTTAAAATCTATAATATAAAAATGAATCGTTAAATGTGTATAAGCGCGAAACTCGAGAACGGCTGAACCGATTTGGCTGATTTCTTTTTTGTTGTGTTTGTTGAAGTCTGGGGAAGGTTATTGCGGAGAGAAAAATTAAAAAAATTGTCTGAATTAGTCTAAAAACAACACTTTTCTATATTCTCATACAAAAAAGTCAATTTGAACTTTAACACCATACCATAAAGTTTAAATGTTAGTGGACGGGTTCCGGGAAGGCAAAACGATTGAGTGACGTATAAATATTAATGTCAATATTTGTCAATGTAATACATATAACATTACACTCAAAAAGAATTTTAAGTGTTTTATAATTTTTGACATAATCTAATTGTTGAATTAATAACTTTCTTATTTCTTTTTTTTTTTATTTTACTAGCGGACCCGGTGTCCCGAATAGCAGAATAAGTATAAAAAAAATTGAAGAATCTACTGTTAGGCGATACGACGTTCGCCGGGTCAGATAGTGAATTATAAAATCATATGCATTTGATAACTTTATCAAACATATACGAGAATGTGTAATCCGAGATTTATATGGAAATGAATTAATTAAGTATAAATAGATATAAAAGTGTATATAAATAAATCGTCGTCATCAAACAAAACAAAACGGCCTCTTCTTTTGTCGGTAGCGTCACCGATTTCGTCGACTTGAGACTTTGCTTAGCTCAACGCGCAGCCCATGCTTAAGAGACGACTATAAATTTCGTTATAGTCAAAGTCGAGAACACGAGTTAAGCAAAGTTAAAGAAGCATCTATAAATTGCAGCCTCAGAAGCTTGCTGAGTGAGGTCGTGCTCGCGCTGCGGCCCCGGCTCTATTAGTTTGTTTTATACAAACTCATCGCAGGCGGGCGAGCGCGGGCGCGTCCGCGGCACAGTTGCGAGTGCCGGCGGCGTCCGCTATCGATTTGTATCGCTCCATGTCTGTGACACATTACACGAGCCCCTGACCTTCATATTACCTATTTCTTTTTACAATGACCCGCACCGATCTAGTCGCAATCCAAGCCGCGTTGCTACTATCCGTATATAAAGGAAAAAATCACACATCCATGACTCGTGACAAATAACATGACAGCTCATGACAAAAAAGTTTTCCGCTGCCTGGACTCGAAGTCTGTATCTAGTGTTGCAGAGAAGATCACTAATCTCGCGCTATCAGGCCTATACTATAATAGACAATGAATAAATAAAATATCATAAATCAATAGCGTTGCTACATTGGGATGACTGGGAATTCGGAAATATCTCGCAGTGTTCAGTCTGCTTTATTGTTTAGCGTCAGATTCAAGACATGGAGTCAGGCTGACCTCGGGGACACCGAGTCCGCAACCGCACTGGAGTGATCCGACACAGCACTGGCTCGGGGCGGCGCGGCGGCGCCAACGAGCTGGATACAGTGTCGAGTGGAGACGTGTAGGATGCCTTCGAGCGCTACAGGGAGGGGGAGGGCCAATGTCGAGCACCTATAGGGCAGAGGCGGTCCATCATCTTCTCTCACAAGTTGTGATTAAGGTCAAGCTTCGAGCTGATGAAGCAAATGCAAACGGGTACAAGGGGCGGGCGCGTGTGTGCGTCGGTGCGTGGCGCCTACATGTGTGTGCCGTGCGTGTGCCCGGCGATGCAGAGCGACAGCTCGGTGTCGTGATTTATCTAAATGACATTATAATAACCGCGACCGAAGCACGCACTGCCAGCGCCGCCCGCGCCGCCCGCCGCACTGATCCGCTCGAGCAATATTTATAAGTAACGTACGTTCAAGAAACGGCCGTTTATTGCACGGACATGCGCTGTGCAGTGTCATACTCGCATACTGTACGAACCCTTTTCCGCACGCCGACGCAACCGCCTCCGTAACAACTTCAGTGGAAAAAAATATTATATATTACATGATAAATGTTTTAAATAGCACAGTACCTAGAGATAGTTTTGCGTGCTTAGGGGCGCCCCCTAGGCCCCAGCCCCCCGCCCCTCACGCAGAGCACACGAGTGTGCGGTGTGCGCTTGTGTCGGTGTTAGGTAATATGCATGCGAAGTTCCTGCTTGTAAACGCAGCTACGACTCAGAATTAAATGCCACTGCCGGTCAGCGTGGAGACATCGTGTGTAAATGAACCTTAACTCGATTTGGAGCTGATGCACTCCTCCGATGCAGATCACATATTTATTAAAATGAACGTAATACGTTATATTGTAATGCGTTAAATATTTAGCAATGAAAACTAAGTGGCATATGCTTAATTAAACTTCAAATTAACCAATCTGTCTGTATTCTCAGGTGTCCACTTTTTAAAGAAAGTAGACGTGCGTGCTGAGTGCGCAGGCACGCGGCGGCCGGCCCGCGCAGTGCGTGGTCGCGTTCGCTCTAATTAGCTCGTGGCGTGTCGCGCGATAGTGTCGCCACGCGTCGCGCCGCACTAGCTCCCGCGCGCGGGCTCGTTCGATAATACTACTCTCTGAGAAATAATGTATTCGTTTGTATTGGTGTTTGGGATCAGTAGAAGCTATCCTACGGACTGTGTGTACATACTCGTATGGTAATGTGACATTCACAGCGACGTGCAGCAACATTTTTATTTACAACCAAGTCATAACCAAAAGGAGGTCATTACAGAGTTTCTACTCCAAACGCGCGCTTAGGGTTCCAGCCGTCGCGACTGCGGCAACGGCGACTGCAGCTGTCAACGCCGGACGCTTGCCATATGTACGCACACTGAGTGGTACACGGCGAGCTGCGGGCGCTGCGGGCGCTGCGGGCGCTGCCGGCGCTGCGGGCGCTTCCTGGCACGGCGGCGCAGTCCGATAACGACGACCGATCTCAACAGGGAAACAAACCTATCGACAACCGCAGCGATCATGCCGGCCTGCGCAAATTCACGCTCCGATTAAAGGATCCAATATCGTAGTTTTATGAGAAAAGCATTCCTTGCATAAAGCGGAGTACAACTGGATTCGAACTGCAACCCGGTGCTATAAAACGAGTTGTTCATACTTTGATGATCTAACATAAAACATTTGAAAATAAACAGATAAAGGAGCATATATATATATATATATATATATATATATTAGGTCCTTACATATGAAATTGGCGTTTTGTATGGGAGGAACAAAAAGTCGAATATTTTTTTAATATAATATATTTAATTAATCAAAGTATGAACCATTATTTTCTATGCACTTTTGCCATCTCATAGGTAGTTCATTGATCCCTTTACTAAAAAAACCAGTCGGACGGGAATCAATAAAATCTTTGAAGGCGATTTGGACTGCCCCATCGGAGTTGAATTTTTTCCCTTGCAAGAAGTTATCCAAATTTCGAAAAAAATGGTAATCTGTTGGAGCAAGGTCCGGGGAGTACGGAGGATGTCTTAGACTTTCCAATTGAAGCTCTTCTAATTTAGTAGCCGTCTGTTGCGCAGTGTGTGGTCTAGCGTTGTCGTGAAGCAGCAGTGGCGTGGAGCGATTGACCAGCCTAGGTTGTTTAGCCGCTAGCTTTTCCATCATGGTTTGCAATTGCTGACAATAGACATCAGCCGTAATAGTCTGGCCAGATTTGAGAAAACTGTAATGAACAATACCGGCACTAGTCCACCAAACGCTTAAAAGTAACTTTTTTGGGGTTAATTTTCGCTTGGGGCAGGATTTGGCTGGCTGGCCAGGATCCAACCATTGCGCTGAGCGCTTCCGATTATCGTAAAGAACCCATTTTTCATCACAGGTAATGATTCGGTTTAAAATACCTTCATTATTGTGCCGGTTTAGTAATGTAACGCAGCAGTCGACGCGCGTTTGCCGGTTTGCTTCAGTCAATTCGTGAGGTACCCACCTTTCAAGCTTTTTAATCTTCCCAATTTGCTTCAAGTGAATTAAAACAGTTTTATCACTAACATCGCAGCCTGCAGCTAACTCGGACGTGGTTTGCGATGGATCCGCTTCCACAATAGCCTTCAACTCTTCATTATCAACTTGAGTCTCAGACCGTCCACGGGGCTTGTTCTGCAGGTCGAAATTTCCAGAATGAAAACGTTGGAACCAAAAACGAACTGTGTTTTCTTTTGCAACACGACCGCCATACACATCATTCACCCTTCGAGTTGTTTCCGCAGCACTAGTGCCACGGCGGAACACGTACTCGTAAATAATGCGATATTTAAGTTTTCCATTTTGTAAAATGAGTGACGCAAACAGAAAAAAACAGAAGAAAAAAACAAATGAATGACGATCATCGAAGCACAAATACATGAGTCTATAGCTGTACAAATTTGAATTTGGAATTCCTTACCAAAGAGGAGAAATTTGTGATTAAAGTGGCCAGTACGAAAAACGCCAATTTCATATGTAAGGACCTAATATATATATATATATATATACTACTGTAAATATTCATCTGTGCCAACCTTTAGTACTGTTTGCTAACAGAGGCTTCCCTTTAACACGTTGCGTGCTCGTGGCCGGCAGCAGGTGCCAGCGCGGCGGTGATCGGTCACGGCGTGATGTATGCCGCGTCGCCGCCGCTCAGCGGGGCCATCGCTCTCCGCCGCGCCGGCACACGGTCAGCCGGCAGGTGCGGGCACACACTCGTACAAGCTTAATACGTTGTCATATTAAACGCGAATTAGATATTTACGATGACACACGAAGGGCGCGCGAGGTGGGATTACAATTTGTTCCGTAAGTCTGTTTGCATATTTTGTGTGAAGCACGTTGTTTATCCACGTGTTCCGGTAATAGCGCCCTGCGTGCGCCACAGTGCAGCGCCGTTACGGTAAAGCAAGTACACACAACTTCACGTCGCAATGCGGAGCGAACACGTTCTGTCTTGACCTTCATATGAATAGTGTTGCGTCCGCTTTAGTATTGACATTCAAAGAGAAATAATACCACTTGATACAATACCGCTTATTTATTGCATACCAGTATTTATGGAAAAACTTCTATTTTGAGATCTATACCAAAGCTGAAGTAGTTATTATAATTGTATTTATACCGGGGTCACCAGTAGCTCAATACGTTACTCCATTCATATTACACGTGCAAGTACATTATTAAGGCACCGTGTCTGTTTCAACAACGCAATAACGCTGTTGTCATTGGTATTGCTGATTGGGTTAGGTACATAGCGCAGGTCCGAGCAGAGCGCCTGGCGCGAGTCCTGCGCTCAGACTCAAAGTCAAGCAAGCGTCACACGGGGGAGCTTGGGCCTCGAAAGTGGAACTTGGAAAGCGTGCGGCCGCATGAGACCTCAGTGGCGTCACATTTTTTCCGAGATGCCAAATTACGACAAGTCTTGGCTCGCTCACATTAAGTAGAGGAGGCTGCGTGGGTCCGGTGCTCTTGTAGGAGCATGACTTCTCGCACTGGCGCCCACTGCACGAAGAGATGTCGTGCAGCTTAGGTTGTGTACAGCCCTCGGATGCGTTGTGACGGATGAGGCTGACCCGACTATAACAATGCAACTGCACTCGGTGCAGCCATCGTCTGCGCCCATTAGACTACAAGGGACTGCACATTCGCCATTACACTTGTGTTTGTGTACACCGCCTTCTCGAAAATCTCATAATATCCCGAGTTCATTTAATCAGTTATGGTATGGTTGTGCGCCGGGAGTTATACAAAAATCATTTCAAACTTTGTTCTAAGCCGGCAACAGAAGGTTGCCACGAGGCTGAGGGCATGTGTGCCCTACCCGAGAGTTGAACTATTACATAGTGGTATGGCGGCGGCGATACCTGGGCCGGATTTGTATCGTATGACAAGCCCCAAAGTGACTACTTCTGGTCACGGCGAGGACTGTGGGTCTTATAATCAATGCTCTACAGTACGTGAGGGTCATGCCTATCAGAGCGAGGTGAACCGGCTCTCACCACTTAATTAATAATATACTGAGCTTAGTAAGAATAGTGTTGTGCTAAATAATAAATTTTATAATATGCCGAAAACTAATGCCGACACGTGTTGTCAATATCGACGCTAAAAAAGAAAATTAAAATTACAAAAAAAAAACAAGAAAAAGTTCAACAGAACGTAGTCGCGAGTTTCGTGCGCGTAAAAAACAATTATTGAACAATCAAGATTGATGTTCAAATATAAGTGTTAATAAATTCCAATAAATTATGTAACATATGTTAAATCAAATATTTTTAAAAATTAATCAAAATACTTTCTTTTTTAAACAAATAAACTTTATAATTATCCTACCCTTATTATATACATTCATCTCATTCTTTTGTCGATTTACTGAAGTTTCACTTCTATCGTGTGTGAATCGCACACACACATTTTTTATTTAAGAGGGATATTTGTATGTACAGTTAGTCTACTGGATATTGTTGTACTGTGTACACAAATTGCGTTAGGATGCAATCTCGGTCGCGGATTAATCCCTAAACTCAGAAAGTACTATGTAATTGTGTAAAGCCAACACACACTACGCGAACATTGTCCCGCTTCCCGCTTCCCGGTTCCGAGTCCATGGAGTTACATCTTGTAATAGTTTTAGTGCTTGTCAAACTAACATAACATTTACGGACAGTTTACACACATTGATCTAGTCGTGAACTAAGTGTGAAGCTTGCGCTTGTGTTGAGGGTACTACTAGACATGAATATACATATATACTCAACTACATATAAACACATACTTGACTCGCGAGAAGCTCATTTACTCATCGCAGGGGCGCGACTCGAACTCAAAACCTTCAGCATCACAGGCAGGGTCACACAAAGTGCGCTACCGAGCCGTTTCGTGTTTATAAAGCATTTGTGTAATAATTACTTTAAATAGTATACAGAGAGAAAATAAAAAAAACATTCTATGGTTACGGTGCCTTAATGTATAAGGAGGAGTCGCGTGGAAACGCGAATGGTCGTAGGTTCGGATCTCGGCTCGTACTTCTAGATGTGCACAGGTGGAGATGTCACCGGTGTCGCTCGCCTCCGCACAACAATGAGCAAGACCGCCGCGCACACTAGCGCCGCGCACACTAGCGCCGCGCGGGTGGCGGCCGGCAGCGCCACTGCTCTCGTTGCGCGCGATGTACAGGTACAGGATCATTTTGTAGGCGAGGGAGATATTCAAGGAGGATATTCAGCATTCGATTCTAATTCCAAATATATAGGAATAGTGATATCTTAATATTTCATTTGAGTTTCTTCCCTCGAGACAATACTGAAAGAACGTGTTTTATTTTGCTCCGCATTATAAATTGATTTTTTATGTCTAATTCGCTAATTGTGCCGTGTACCTGTTTTTATAATTTCAATTGGGTGTTTCTGTTTTGATTGGTGATATCCGGGTAGTGATACGTATTCTGTTTATACGAAATTAAGAAAAGCACACTATCATCTTCGTAGTAAGGGAGGTATTCTTATATATATTTTTCTACACTGGTTGTTGTTGCATTTGGCAGATCGTACTTTTGGCTAAGACAAATTAATAAGACGCTGGACTGAGGCCTAAATATATTTACATTTTGTTTTGCTATTATTTTTGTGGAGGAGTCGCATTGATTTTATCATGAAATGCAAAGTATGTAATAAAGCAGTCAAATCAATTGACTTGAAATGCTGCACATCTTGTTCGGGTAATTATCATTATCAATGTTTGGGAATCACTGCTGAGAACCATGGAAAAGTATCTAAATGATCAAGGTCTAATTGGTAGTGCCCTGATTGCCAGAGCTCTGTTAATAAAGATATAGACTGTTCCATCACATATCCGTCTTTAAGCGTGGACATCATGGACGAACTTAAGGGCTATTTTGATAAAAAAATTATGGAAGCATCTTCTAGGATAGTCACAGACTTGAGAAATTTAATGAATTCCCAAAATATAGAATATGGGCACCTCTATTGAAGAATTGAAATCAAGTGTTTCTTTTATTAGTTCTCAGTATGATGAGTTTCGTAAAATTTTTAAAGATAAGATTAAAATAGTTGATGATCTTCAGTCGGAAAATCAGAATCTACGAACTGAACTCGCCCTGGTAAACTCCAGATTGGCGCAAATTGAACAAAACTCACGAAGCAGTAATATTGAAGTACAATGTGTACCTGAACATAAGAATGAAAATATTCTAACTATCGTAAAACAACTGGCAGATACAGTTTCGTATGATTTAAAGGAAGCTGATATTATTGATTTCCACAGAGTCCCCAAGGTTAATCAGGATTCTAATAGGCCAAAGTCTATTATCGTGAAATTTGTAAGCCCTCGTGTAAGGGATAACGTCTTAGCATCAGTTAAGATATACAACAGAAGTCACCCGGAAAATAAATTAAATTCCAGTCACCTGGGTATTTCGGGGCTGTGCCAGTCAGTTTATGCCGTGGAACATGTATCGCCTGCTAACAAGCAGCTTCACGCTGCTACAAGAGCTATTGCTAAACAAAAGGGATATGAGTTTGTTTGGGTACGTGGAGGCCGTGTTTTTGTCCGAATGGATAGCCATTCTAGGTCCATCGCTGTTAATCCTGATGTTCTTAAGCTTCTATAAATGTATTTCTTATGTAATTTTGAGCATGTAACTGTGTATTAATATATAAAATTCAATTTGTCAATTTATTATCAGAATGTCCGTGGCCTGAGAACTAAAACTGAGGCTTTTCATATTAACGTTCTGAAAAAGGAATTTGATGTAATAATTGTAACGGAGTCTTGGCTTAATGATTCGGTCTTCGATTCTGAGGTATTTGATGATAGATATAATGTATTTAGACGTGATTGTAGCTCAACAATTAAATCCAACAGGAAGGATGGAGGTGGCATCTGTATTGCTATTCATAAAATGATAAGTGTTTTACGTATGTTTACATGGGAATCGGAGTGTGAGGAGCTTTGGGTGTCTTTAGACTTGGGGCATAATAACAAAATGTCGAAGCTCAACTTATGTACAGTATACTTGGCTCCACCGTTGCATTGTGAATATGTTGAACTGTTTCTGAAAAACTTTGGTAGAGCTTTACGTAATAAAACTAATAATAAAGCATTTACGATTCTTATAGGAGATTTCAACTTTCCTAGTATTGTCAGTGGGATGCCGCCACTAAAGCCTGTTTACCATTACCGTGGGCCATACCGCGTGGGCGCCATAGAGAATATATTTATTGATAATACTACTATATATAAATAAAGGCTATATAATACCTAAGCTTTCGATGGTTTCATCTGGGGTACCACAGGGATCACATATGGGGCGTCTGCTATTTTTAGTTTTTATAAATGATTTAGCAAATTCAATAACTTGTAACTTTAGTATGTATGCAGAAGATCTTAAACTGTACAAGGTTATTAGTAGCGTTGAGGATACTATGGAATTTCAAAACCAAATTAATATTGTTGTTGAATGGGCTAAGAGTAACCGTATGATACTTTATGGGGCAAAGCGTTATTTTGTACACTTTTCTAATAGGAATGATCCTACTGGGGCAACCTATTATATTGAAAATAATCCAGTAAGTGAAGTTTTTAGTGTCAGGGATCTTGGAGTAATGATTGATAACAAGCTAAATTTCCGTCAACATACTGATAAGATAGTACATAAAGCTAATAGGCTGTCAGGTTTTGTTTCTAGACAACTCAAATCTTTTGGCGATCCCAGTATTATCATTCCTATATATAACTGCGTCGTTCGGAGCATATTGGAATATGGTAGTCAAGTATGGAACCCCGGTTATGCTACCCACTCCAATAGAATAGAACGTGTACAGAAGCGATTTGTTTATCAGCTATCTTATGTCAGTAACAAATGTAAATCTTTAACATCATATGAGTCCAGACTCCTTTACTTAAAAATGTCTCCATTGAGTGTGAGGCGAAAAGTTGCGGATGTTGTCTTTTTGTACAAATTAATACATAATCTAATTGACTGTCCTGAACTGTTAAGCAAGGTAAATTTTGCAGTCCCTCGTCAAGGCAGTAGACTTTCTATACGTAGACCTTTTTCTGTACTATTTTATAAAACTAATAGCGGCAAGCACTCCCCTTTCAGTAGAATGTTCTCTGGTTATAATGGTATCTGTAAATCTTTCGATATCTTTCACTCTTCCTTTCCCTTAGCTAAACGTAAGATTGTGCAGTGCGTGCAGGTGTAGCGCGTTTTTTCGTTTTCTGATGATTCTATGTGTCTGATTTATTTATCATAGCATTATTTACTTTGATTGTTGTGTTCACTTGTTAAGGACACAGCTTTTGTATTATTTTAGTAAGATTCGTTTATGTTTTGTATGTTTTTGTGTGATGCCCGGTATGTGAACCAAATAAAAAAAAATCCATTAAAACAAAGTAATTTGTAGTCATCATATTGTTACGAGCGCGGGGAATTAAAACGCCGGTTTAGACGGACAATCGATTTATTTGTCGCAGGGAGCACACAAAATCAGAACGCAGCCGTAGAAATATCTAGTAGCGCAGCTGTCGAACGATCTCGATGTCGAATCGTCGAAAGTACTAGAAACACGTCGATAAACGCTCTCGAAGATCCGTGGTCAAAAATCCAGTCGCAGAAAGTTCTCGAAGTCCAGTATCAAAAATCCAGTCGAAATAATCGCACGTAGAATCACTATACAGTCGCAGTATGATCGAAAAAGTCCTTGAAGATCACTTGTGATATCGCTCTGTGTCGCTGTGCAGATTAGAACTGTCCTGTGATCGCATCGAGCGCGTATTTATATCGGAACAGACGCTTTCCAGCATTTTCATGTAATAACTAGAATCTTATAGAGATTTTTGAACCTTATGTTTTTACTCGTAAATTCCAGAATGGGTTCATCGACCTTTCGCGAATCGGAATTCCACGAATAGCGGCCGTCTCACCGATATACGCGTCACGAACTCGGGCGGCAAAAGATTAAACAGATGCGACCCCTCCGATGTTTTCGATGGTAAACAATTTTTACCGGGCTGGTTGAAAGTTACTTCATTCGAAGCAGTACCTCAAGACTATCTATGAGTTTTAAAATCATAGTCGTGCGATCCCTGGAAGCCTAGAAATCTAGGGCTAAGGTTTGGCCCTAGTTCCGTCGTAACAATATTAAGGCGCAATTACACACATGATCGAATAAATAACAATTAATTATCAAGTAGGTATGTTGTCTCTCCTAAGCCAGGATAAAGAACGAAAGGGTAACGGGTCAATTACCTGTTTACCTAAAATTACGTAAAAAGAATTTTACTTACATGCCATTCAATCGCGCGCCACACGCGCTGCGGTGTCCAAACTATTTACGGATCAATTCTTCATCAAAGTTTCTTTATGATTTATTAGGGAATATTATTATTTACATTTTTATTAGTTATAAGAAGGTGCAAATTATTGTATTCTGAAATATTTCCCTCGTCTACAAAATCAGCCTGTATAAGCGCAAAGTGGATACAGCCACTAATGTAACTCCTCTCCTCAAATAACGAAATGTAATTAATTAATAAAATCCGTCAAAACAAAATGAAAATAAAAGATGATTTGAACAATACTCGAAGGCACCGCCCTAACTTTGTTGTGCGTCCGATACATCGTGTGCAAATACTGAGAAACAAAAACAGAGACGGGCCCGTGGGCCGTATTTATCTAGAACTTCGTACAGCCCGGAGTTTGTTATATTTAGTAAGCGCTCGAGTGATTATCCGCACAAACATCAGGCATCACAGCCCAGGAGCTGTCAATAACATTGGACTGAGCCAAGCACCGCCCGCAGCTCGGCATCAGGACTCAGCGAAGCAGCCAGACCCCAGCCTGACAGTGAACCTTTTTTAGACAAGACGTCACGATTGAGACATGATTTTTGTATTATAGTAGTTGTGCTCAAATATGTATGTGTAGTGAAAAAAGAATTTAATTTTTACGTGGTAGGGCAATTGCGCAGGCTGGATGGCGACCACGGTATAAAAATGTAAAGACCATCATAGGGACCCACTTCGGCCTGCCGCGTTTTGGGATCAGCTTGTGTATGTCCAATTGTTCATATACCTAGAGACATTCCGCGGCGGTGTATTCGGGCCGGCACAGCAACGACGACCGTCAACAGACTGTCCTCCCTCGGCGGCCGTTGCCGTTGTTGGACTACATTGTACTCTCCATTTGGTGCAATGGTGTCCCTTTGTCGAGCCGGGAAAACAATCCATTGTATCAATTAAGTTTAACCAATGGCATTTATACTCTGTCGGTGTGTGTCACGGCGAGTGTACTGATTAGTTATTTAAGGGGTTATATCCAGTTGGACGGTTAAAAAGAAAAAACAAAATTTTCTTTTTCAATAAAAGTTATTATTTTGTGCAACCGGAATATTGTACATATATTGTGGTAACTTTCAAGTGTACTTTCTTTTTTTTTTGTAAAATACTTAGTTGGAAGGTGCTACAGCTGATTTACGGAAGCACTTCTAAAAGAACGCGTCTTGAGGTGAGCATGATATCTCTGGACTGGATTATCTAAAATGGCAAAAATCAAGATTATTTCGTTAATATAATATATTGTCTTGTATATTGCTTGATCGAAGTATTAAGCAAAACAATGATTTTCCGCAAAATAGTGGCTTCGTAAAAAAAAAAACATTTTTTTATTACATACAGGTTTGCGCTTGACCTCAATCTCACCTGCTCAATTAGAATACATCCTGTATATAAATATGAGTTTAGTTGTGGTGTCCGAGGAGTCCGCTCAATTAGAATACATACTGTATATAAATATGAGTACTATATCAAAATAATAAATAGAAATGAAAAATATCTTCTATAATATAAAAATGAATCGCAAAATGTAAACGCGAAACTCGAGAACGGCTGAACCGATTTGGCTGTTTTTTTTTTTTTGTTGTGTTTGATGAAGTCTGAGGAAGGTTATTACGGAGAGAAAAATTTTTAAAATTCCCTGTAACTGTCTAAAAATAACACTTTTCTGTATTCTCATACAAAAAATTCGTTATAAGTAATTTTGAACTTTAATACCATAACATAAAGTTTAAATGTCAGTGGACGGGTTCCGGGAAGGCAAAACAATTGAGTGACGTATAAATATTAATGTCAATATTTGTCAATTTTTATACATATAGCATTAAGGCCAGGTTCCTTCAAACAATTTTGAAAAAACAGCCGACAGGCTAATAGGTTTTGGCAGAATAAAATCAGACGGGGATGCTATTAACATTAAAAAAACAAGGTGACTTTGTTTTAGAGAAATAGGGCAGAACAAAGTCTGCCGGTACAGCTAGTTTTATAATAATTGTGTTTTGCTACAGCTTAACCTTTTTTTTAAGTCAAAACTAGTATTCAAATAAGGTCTTGACACTCGTGTATCAGCGACAGTAGACAGCTTCCATTAGATGTTAATTTAGAGTTTCATAAACCTATCTGCTAAATTTTGACATAAGAAACATGACGGGCGCTGAAGGTGAAATCAATAAGGAAGCGCGCTCCGCAGGCTCCACTAATAAATATTTGTAACGCTGATGTATGCGTGAGAACTTGGAATTGATTATATCGAGAAGAGGCTGCGGCGGTGCAACTGAACTACTCGCTCCAACTCCAACGCGGGGGGCGATCTGTCTTCCCCGACATGAGCGCGCCAATGTCGCCGCAACGCTTGGATGCAAGTCGGGCCGGTATTGCTCTGTCGGGCCGAAGACGGTTACAAATCGTGTAATTATTTGTAATCCTGCGACTTCGCCCATGGCACTCGTGACTTCTGTTATGGAGTGTCCGCAGCTAATGTTGCATGTACCTGGGAGTACAGAAAACAACGCCCAGGTATAAAATATTTGTTTACTATCACGGTTTAGTCTACTTCATTTATGGATTTAACGTAAAAATATAGGAAGTACCTACTTAAATAAATGTACTTACCCAATGCAGTGTATGTAATTATCTGTTCAATCAGTTATTAGTATAATACAGTTAACTTTATTTTTATAATATTTAATTTGGTTAAAAATCCATTTAGTCATATTTGAGCGGGTAACGCTAGACATCAATAAAAAACGTATAGACGTTTTTTATTGATAATAATGTTTTGTATCGGCATTTGTAGTACTTACAGGCAGGTACAAGAAACATGTGCAGCGGTCGCGCGCTTAGAGCTGACCTGAAGTCGTTAATTTAACTCATCCCCTATCTCACGGACGTCACCACAGCAGCCACAATATCTCATTTATACGTTAATTGCGTAAAACAATTGAATTATTTAGTTAACCAACATTGCTAATTAGACAATTTTAATATAACTGAGTAATTTCATGTTTTACTGGACATCCTCAACGAATGAGATATAGTGTTGTGGGGCAGTGGTAATCATTAAAACCTATAATTCAGTGAGGTTTGGAAATAAGAATTTAAAATGTTTATAGTGAGATGTGGCCGCTTGTTTGTTTCTTCGCAACCGAGGAGTGTCAGCGGTTACACACAGTCAAATATATATTACATTAGACGGTGACAGCGCGCGAGGCCGGCGCGAGCGGTTTAATCAAGTATATAAATTCGTTTTTTTTATAGACTCAACTCATTGACCAGAGCAGTGGTGAGGGCGAGCGTGACGCGTTCTTAAAAATGATTGCGACTATCAACAGCAAATAAATACCTACCGATGACCGCAGTGGTCATGCCGGCCTGCGATCTCTTCGCATCATACTCTGTTTAAAGGACCGAATAACACAGGAGGGCGAGCGCGGCAACACGCTCACCGGAAGCCCATTTCACAGGTTAACGTGTCTGACAGAGTAACTGTTAGGGAATTTGTTATTCCTGGCCGGAATCCGAGCCACCGCACAGCCGGCACTCCGTGAGCTCACGCGCGCGGTCCCGTCACATAAGCTGGTGGAAGTACATTGAATAACAACTGTCCAGAACACTCGGCACGATACAGCCGCAGAACGCTCAGTGGCGCGCTACCTCACAAGGCGCAATCGCACAGCTTGTTGACCGGGCGTGTTGCTATTGTCTAAACTTATTATTATACTTAAAATTATATAAGCTGTATGTTATTCTATTTCTTGTGTTTTCTATTGCTTAATAAAATGTAACACGACCGGGACCCTTCACGAAACTCAGCGCTGCAGACTTCCCCTGTGGCTTTAAGCTGATGGAGGTCACAGTTTCGTCATGTTTATATGTTTTTGTATTTTTCTTGTTTCTGTTACTGCTTTTAATTTTCTAGTTTTTTGTTAGTTTGTGGCGAAATAAATACATTTCATCTCGATTCGATCGGGCCGGTCCGTAGTGCTAAGTAGCGTTAGGATCATTCGCGACGTGGATAGAGTTCCGTTCAAACCTATCCAGGGCACCTAGTACCGAGCGGCACCGTCCCAGCGATGCAAGCACCGCCGTGCAGGGCCCGGCCTAGGCCCTATATAATAGGTAAAGTCGAAGCGGCCAGTGCAAACTGAACGTGATGTTGCGCAGATGCCGGTCGCCAAGGTCGAGGTATCAGTTGAAGACCATACACGGGTTATGTGACAGTATCATTACAATGCAATCAGCACATCGAGCGCGCCATAACGCCGCACCCGTTCGGGGGTGTCCGGCGGCGCAGGTGACCGCTGTTCTTAGTTTTGTGTTACAATAATCAACTTACGTCCAGTTGCAGAAAGAAGCTACAAACACTAACGGCCTATTCATTTTTCGCGTTTGAAAGAGTTATTAAATTTCTATAACTGAGCCATGGGAAAGCCAAAGGATGCTCAAGGTGCATTGCCATCAGTTCTGTTGCACTTCGCTGGGAGGGATGATTAGAATTTTTGTAAGGCCAATGACTTACTTGACTGGACTGTATGAATAAGTAGGGCAGGCGAGTTGGGCAGAGGACAGGGCAGGCGAGTTGGGCAGAGGACAGGGCAGGCGAGTTGGGCAATAAAACGACATATAACCAGTACAAGTGTATTGTAAATGTACAGAGTTACAGTGCCGGCGCGGCGGAGCGTCCCGCGGCCGGCTCATACGTTCCGACACCTGCCACGGACAAGGCAGTGAACATGTTTATCTATTATATAAAAATAAGTCCGGTTTTCCTTCCTGTCACTATAACTCCAGAACGCACGAACCGATTTCCACGGTTTTGCATTCGTTGGAAAGATCTCGGGCTCCGTGAGGCTTATAGCAAACAAGATTCATGAAAAATTTCAACAGTAAAGCAGGAAAACGGGGAAAAATCATTTTTCACATACAGCGCCATCTCTGATACATAGCATGTACTACAAACTAATGTGGTTTTGCATGGTGGTGGAGCAGGTCGCACCAGTATTTTAAGTAGATGGCGCCGATGCGTTATACATTGTTTGATAGCTAATCATTGTACTCTGCTCAGTTAATTCATGTGACATTTATTATGCGCACGTTCTTTCAAACGCTAACTAAAAACCAAAACGAAGCTCTCTGGTGGCGAAACGAAGTTCGCCGGGTTTGATAGTATAAAATAAAACTATTAACGTTCACCGTTCAATCATTACTTTTAAATTTATCATGAATCACTATAATCAGAGTAAAATAATGGGAAAGGTTTCCTGCGCTGCGGCCATGTTTAAGGCGCATACATACGGTGCGAGGGTGTTATTAATAAAGTGATTTTCGTAGATAATTACATTATGCGCATACGAGTTAATGCGCGGGAGGCGTCGCTTTGTCTGCCGTTTAGTGGGAACACACACCGCGGGACGCGGGCTGCCGAGGAGCCAGTGCTGCCAACGCTAGTGGAAAGTACAATAAACATTAGGGCATTTCAAAATTTTTTTTTTTATTTTTCCTCGGAACCACGCTCAAAAGTTTCGTTTTAATGCCAAAATAGGCCTCTGAAAATATGAGCCCTTAATATTTAGGTTGTCCCCATCGCACTTTTCGATTTCCCATACAAATAACATAGGACAAAAGTTTTTTTTCTTTTGATTTTTATAACTAATGAACGATATATCGTATTGCAATACCCATTCATTATTTTATAGAGAATTTAACGCTCTACAAAAAAGGTCTGAAGTCAATTTTTGATAAATCAACTCAGTCAAAAGTTATTCAAGATCGAACTGTAACTTACCCTCAATTCAGTTGTTTTTTTTTTATAATACTCTCACATTTATAAGTTTACGGGTTTTAAAACAAACGTAAAGTTTATTTATAAGTGCTCAGAGTTAAAAAAATATACATCTATTATCTTTCGTTCTCGAATATTGCTGTAATTTTATTGAAAAAATATTTTTATATAATTTGCGCTTGAAAATAGCTGAAATTTTATGTATGTTTTGAAAAGTTATCAGCGTTTTTAAGTTTTTATAGCTTACAACAATTTAGAAATATATTACTTTTAATAAATTTGGATTTATTTTATCTAAAAATATTTTTTATACATTTGCATTAAATTGATCTTGCTGTAGAGCTGTCTTATTATAATTAGGATATTTCAGCCGATGTTCGCGAACTACTAGCAACACCTAACACAAGATAGTCCTATCCTGCCGTCAATTATGTTTTTAAGAAATGTTTAAGTAGAATTTTTTAAACTGTTGTTTAGTTTAAATAAATTCCAAACTAATGTTAAAAAAAACTTCAAATTTATGTAACTAATGTTAAAAAAAATGATGTCAATTTGATTGATGTTAATTTTCAACAACCAGAATTTTCAAATGTCGGGTTAACTGTCAATGATAATTCGTTTTAAGTACCCTGTCCACATTTACTATAAAGCAGGAAATAAAGATTAACAGTTTTCAGAAGTCTAATTTATATTTTGTAAAATGTTTTGGTTTCAATTTTTCTAAAAACATAATATTTTGCTAAATCAGTCAATAAACCAGCTGAATTAAGGGTAAGTTAAACTTCGATCTTGAATAACTTTTGACTGAGTTGATTTATCAAAAATTGAATTCAGACCTTTTTTGTAGAGCGTTAAATTCTCTACAAAATAATGAACGGGTATTGCAATACGATATATCGTTCATTAGTTATAGAAGTCAAAAGAAAAAAAACTTTTGTCCTGTGTTATCTGTATGGGAAATCGAAAAGTGCGATGCGGACAACCAAAATTTTAATATTAAGGGCTCATATTTTCAGAGGCCTATTTTGGCATTAAAACGAAACTTTTGAGCGTGGTTCCGAGGAAAAATTTTTTTTTTTTGAAGCACTCTAATAAACATACATTATTGCTATAAGCTATCGTAATGTCACACGCTCTGCATTATCAATGTAGTGCCGGAGGACCTACGCGAACTGAGAGCCGGTGCGCGAGGTACGTTGCGGCGTCAAACGCGCCGCGCGTGCACCGTGGACACGCGTATGTAAGACGCACAGCGACAGCCCCCGGTGCGCTCTCACGCGGCTGTCGCAACGCACCGTGTGCCTCGGTACTAACACCTATAATTATTTTTGAAGTGACCCATTTTTAAACGTGTATTACTTCTTTGTTTGATGTAAAAAAAAATGAAGCACTTAACTTCCTTCAAGTTCATTTTTGTCAGTTTTCATATAAAAATGTGGAAGAAACCGAGGACTCGTCCACAGGATTGGCTACGAATCTGTCGCTACAGCACAGTACACAGAATGGGTCCCGTATATTTTTGTACTTTCCAATGATTTCGCTAGCGTTGCGCAGCCCCGAGCGCAGACAGCTCGCTCGGCGCCGGTCAATGTTTGTATCAGGTCATACGTGCGCTGTATACATTCGTTTTCTCGAACTCTGCAGGCTTCATTCGAACCATCCACGCAGTCTGCGAGCGGATCCGCAGCAATTCGTTGATGCGATTTTACTCGAATCATTTGGTCCACCTGCAGCGTGTCCCAGACAGTCCGGCAGCACCGAGGCAGTTCCACGACTCATTCTCTCAAATCGTTTGCGAGTTTTTTAAGCAAGTCCATTACCAGATATTAAATCACAAATAAACAGCATATACTAAATTTTTTTATTTCAATAAAATTCGATTCCAAAAATTTCGTGATGTGTATTATATAATTGCAAATGACAAATAGTAAGTATCGTGTAGGATAACGATAACCGTGACGAGACGCAAATGTACAGACAGCAAGGACATGAAGTACATAGCCTATTTACACACGCACTGAGCGCGCCGAGCGCCGGGGACGCCGCCCGACACCGGGTAGCTCGCGTGTCGTCAAAAATTCAAATGCGGTTTCCCACAGGCGAGAGCTGCCCGCCTGCCTGCCCGGCCGCCTGCCCGCCCGCCCGCCTGCCGCGTGGTGCGGCGCGCGCGACTCGAAGCTGGGACCCTGCAGGAGCGTGCAAGCACTGCGGGCATACACCGGACTGGCCGCGGCGGGTGCGCGTTGTGTTGCCGCGCAGTGAGCGAGGCGGAGGCCAGCAGAACGATTGTTAACACCGGCGGGGCGAGCCCCGGCCCCGAACGCGGCGGCGCAGGCATCTCCGGCTGGCAGCGCGGCGCGGGCGGCGTCCCGTGCGCCGTTAGCGTTCAATAATAACACCTCCCTAACTACATATGTATACAGTCACTATGGCTAGCTCTTTGCAGACGACCTCTCCCTTCGCCTGGCCGACACCCACCCCCCCCCCTCCCCAAACTCCCATCATATCTATATAAGTCACGTATAAATATGGCGTTTCATAAGATCAGAGCGACAGGTCGCGCCGTGGGCCGCGGGCCGTGTCGGCCGGCATGACGGCAACAAGTAACCTCTCTAGGAATATTTAGAGTCGGTACATGGACACGTCGCAGGAACACATATAGAAAGGTCGACAAGATTTATTTTACAGTGAAATAGCGACAACAGAAAGTTGAGTGAAATAATCAGGCATAGATATTACTGAGCACACGCAATGGCTTCAGGTGACACAAGATCACTTAAAGCGGAAACACTCTGCAGGAGTGGAGGCGGTCCCGGCGCCGCGCGCGTGCTTGCAGGTGAGGGCGCGCTGGACCTGACGCACGTACGCGCGTGAAATCCTATTAATAAATACAATGAAGAAAAAAATGATTCCAATAAAATTCCAGAAAATTAGCAAACGAGGCGAACACACACTTTTGCTCTTTAATTTAGAACTAATGATACATAAATTGTGATCAAACATCATTGAAAAATACATTATATTTTATATGACAATTATAATAAAGTAAAGTATTACAAATTGAGTAGAAGGCGGGCCTCTGTACATTCGACCGCTTCCAACTGCGAAGTGCGGACAGGAGCGCAAGATGTGGGGGGGGGTGTCGGTTCCGGGCGCTGCGAGGGATGTACGGCATTATGCGAAAGGAAGTGTAAAAGTACAAACATTATTTTTATTATATTATCCGTGGCAAGTCCCCGCGGCGCCCTCACAGCATTCGGCGGGACGTAAGTCGGGACACACTTTCTATAAAAGAGTTCAGCTTTGCTTTAACAATAGCTTTTTATATTACAAAATAATTTAATACAAAGATGTAAAATAGTTTAAAACTTATGCTCTTCGTCTCCGTGTACCGTCACGCCGCCGCCCCCCGCCCCGCCCCGCCCCGCCCCGCGCAGGCAGGCAGGCGGGCAGGCGCTCTGGTATACAGAAACGGAGAGTTACGCCTACTCGGAGATCACAAAGAAAATCGTTGACTTTCCGATATTCGTTCAATACAAATTATCATTTAGTTATAATTACAAGTTTAATATATGTACAGTCTTGTTTCCAGTTCGTAATGACATACTGTATGTATGTACAGGTTGCCGTTTCATCACTACATCACATTTATAAAGTGAGCCGACCCGCCCGGGCCCGGGACACCAGTGGCGCCGCCGTGCGCTGAGGGCGTGCGTCAACGGCTCCGTTGCGCCCGGTGCCCGGTGCGCGCTCGGCTCGGCTCGGCGCTGTGAGTGCTTCACGAAGAAACACCGCATCGGCAGTGACGGCGGCGCGGCGCGGGGCGGGGCGGGGCCGGTCCGCTGCGCGCGGTCTGTCGGTGCTAGGTGTTGCTTCTCACATATTTGAAACAAATATAACAACGTACTGGTTCACTCCAGCGCCGGGAAAAAACTCAATTTCCTATTACGTTTCAACAAGGACAGTTTTCTTTCTTGTGAAGTGAAAAGTGTCAAAGAATTAGTGAACAAGACGTGTGCGCATTTTGACTATTGGGCACTTGGCGCGGCATAGTTGCACCCCGTTCAATAATTAGGACGCGAAGACGGCAGGCCGCGCCGCAGAGGGGCGGGTCGGCGCTAGCAGTGGAACTGGTGCTGCGTGATGGCGGACAGGTCCTTCATGAGCCCCTCCAGGTTCTGCATCTCGCGGTGCAGCCGCTCCGTGGAGCGCGACGGCGTCAGCGGCTCCAGCGGCTCCAGCTCGGCGGCGCAGTGCGGCACGGCGGCACCTGCGGAGGAGCCCTCACTCACCGTGTCGGCAACATTTTTTTTAAGAACATTGGAATTTCATCTCATTTTTCGACCCAGAATAGTAGTTTTTCGGTTCCAAAAAGACTAACGCCATGGTTTGAAAGAAATACATACAAACCGTGGCATTACAGTCCTTTTGGAACTCAAAGACTACAAGTCCTAATCATTAAATATCATTGAATTCCAATGATCATAAAAAAAAACAAATTAAAAATAATATGTTGTATTGATATAGAAGCGGGATCGTTCCGACACCCGGCGCAACGCGGAACTGGTCGCTTCGCCGGGTCCGGGCGGGCACGACGCGCGACGCAGCCCGCGGCACACTTTACGAAGCATAAAAAGTATGTGCGTGTGCCTTTGAGCTTATTGGAATTCCTTCATTTTGCTTAATTGGACGTCGTTATAAAATCTTTTTTAAATTGTCGCAAATGTTCCTTGCGTCGGCTGTAGTAAAAAATGGGAAGTGGTGTATGACTGACCGAGCTGCAGCCGGTTGCCGAGGTGCCCGGGCGACGAGCTGGCGCTCTTCTTGTACGGGGAGGTCTCCCGCGCGCTGCCTGCGGACACACACACACACACGCACGATGCGATGAGAACCACTGCATCACATATCGCTACGAGGGAACTTTGTCTCAAATGAGATAGGCGGCCGATCGCGCCGACTCCTGCAACCCAGGTTTATGAACAGCCAGGGCGATGGGATAAGACGCGCCTTGGTGAAGTTGTAGCGGCTGGCCACCGCCTGTGGAAGGCTTGCGAATCAAAGGCAGTCTTTACCTGAATCCTGTTTATTATTTATTTGGTGCACATTTTACACACAGTATTTCCGTGACCTAGACTAGATATGTATGCACTGAAGTTCAAATAGCCTTGCAGTGCGCTCCGGCGCATGGACTCCACACAACTTCAATTAGGCTGACACAGCATTGTCACGTGCAGAGTACTAAATCTTGGTCATCCACTTAAACTTATTATCGGGTCTAAGGCTGAGATCTATGGACTCTACTTTGGTTTTCTTTAGCCTTTACTCAAAAATTATTTTTTTTATTTATTATTTCATTAATATCACAATTTTATGAAGTTCCTACTATGTAATCAGTTTCTTTGTTTAAAAAGTATTTTCTGAGCAAAGTAAAAGTAGGGTCTATAAATCTTAATATTAAATTCATCTTTAATTGATTTCTTGGACCTTGTTATTACCGAGCTATTAACGTTCTATAAATGTATACTCGTATTACTGATTTTAAACAGATGTGATCTCATTATGATTGTAAAATGCAATGGAACTGTTGATAGCCCATACATAAATCTTTGAAATAGAAAGATCAATTAATATAAATCCTAATAAAGGCCTAATCAATGATAAGTGTGTACTAGGGATGTAACGGAGGCAGTTTTATCGGAACCGAAATCGGAGTTTTTAAATTTGATTTATCGGAGTCGGAACCGAAGTCGGAATCGGAGTCGGAGGTAATGTCAGCCACAAGTGACGGCAGAATAAAATAATTTTATTAAGGGACAAATTAAAACATTATTCAGTGAACATTTTTAATTAGAAAGTGATAAATTAACACATACACAGACAATGAAAATAAAAATTGCTGTTTCTTATTAACATTTTTCCATTAAGAATGCACAAATTAAATCAAATTTGCTCCAGGGTTGTTTTTGTGTTTATTTCTAAATTAAATCTAATTTATTTCTTAATTAAATTAAATAATTGTAAATGTAAAATAAAAAAAAATCTTTTAGTAATAAATTAAAATGAACATTTGTTCTAAATTTAATAATTTTAATCATACTTTTTTATCTAAATTAAAAAAAATGAGATCTTTAAATTAAGTAGGTAGCACTGATTGTTTGATTACATATAAAATGAAATCAAATAAATTGACTACAATAGTGGTGGTGACCTCCGGTGAATACCTCCAATTAAATAGTTTCGTAACCGAAGTCGGAACCGGAGGTGTAATATCAATCGGAAGTTCCGACTTATCGGAGTCGGAGTCGAAGCTCCGTAACATCCCTGGTGTGTACATACCGCGAGAGAGCGAGTGCGAATGATGTGGCGTGGAGTGGTCAGAGCCGGGCTCCGGTAGCGCGAAGCTATGCATCGGCCCGACTGGCCCGGGGCCCGGGCGCCGCGGCAGCGACCCCCCACCGCCGCCGCCCCCGCCCCCGCCGCCGCCGCCGGGGCCCGCGTCGCCGCTCAGCGAGTCGCGGCTGCAGACGACAACGCGCGTATTAGTAGTAACACCGTACATCATTTAGAGCAGTATTTAAACGCATCCGGCAACACCGTCGTGTTTGCTATTATGATGATTAAACTCTAATGTCCAATAAAAACAACGGAGCTCGTGCCGCGCACATGTGTCATTGTAACGCAACATTGTGGCGAGCGCCGGCGCCCGACGCGCACTGCCTCGCCTCGAAGCCGCCGAGCAATCCGCATTCCGATTGGTCGGAGTCCACGTGTTTTCTTGATTAGTGCACAGTTTGTTTATATATATTCAATCGTCTATAAAAGTTCTCGTAAGACTAAACTATTATGAGACTTGATGTAAATTTGTAAGTGAAGTAAAATGACGTTTACCTGAAACTATTTGTTTTCTAACATTAATAGTAGTTTCCAATTGAAAGAGGGAGGGAGGGAGGGAGGGAGAGAGAGAGAGAGAGTGTAAAGAGTCCATATGAGGGTAGGTACTAACTGCGTGTAGTGTCCGAGGGGTTCATAAGCGACGTAGTGGCCGCGCTCTCGCGCCGCCGACGCGTACACGTCGGACCCCCCGGCGCCGGGGGGCAGCAGGGGCCCCGGACCCCCCGGCACGCACGCCGACCCCAGCGGGCACGTGCCCGAACCGCCTGCGACAACACGCACACACGCGCATCAAATTACCACATATCAGTAATCTTTACGTAGCATATGAAAAATGTACATAATAATTATATTGCAACATTATTTATTGCGATATTTTTAATTTTTGTTGGTTTCTTCCGCTTTGTTAATGTGCTTCTTTTGTAAGTTGTATTGTTTGTGTTTCTGACGCACGTCGCGGCGGCCTAAACGGTGCAACACATTGATGTATTTTTTTAAATTGTTTTGCAGCGTGTCGGCCGCCGGCCGCCCTTAATATTGGAAAAAATAAAACAAACTCTCGCCGTAGCGAGTGAACAGCAGCCCTAGACATAGTAACATTCGTTTGTCGATAACGATATTAGAAAAATACTAATATACGAAACGTGCGAATGTGATATATTGAAATCCCAATATCAATCCTATAAATTTTGCACTTTATGTTAGCGTTATCGTTAAGCGAATGTTACTTTGTCTGTGTTGCTGTGTTGTAGTCCCGCGCGCTCGGGCTGCACGCGCACGCGCACGTGTCAGCGTTGCGGGCTCTCCATGCGCACAGCTCTAACTGGCGATTCCAATGCACTGGTAGAACAAGCTTTACATACAGATGACCCTTTAAAATGGAAGAGGGATGGGTTGTTGTGGAGCTGTGCTCAGCCCGCGCTTCAGGCTCCGCCAATACAAGCGTCACATGCGCACGCGGGCGCCGGCGCCGACAGGGCGGTGCGGTGCGGTGCGGTGCGGTGCGGTGCGGTGCGGTGCGGTGCGGTGCGGTGCGGTGCGGTGCGCTGACCATCGTTTGTTTTCTTTAGGAGTGATTATGTCGTTCGGAATGGATGCCGCATTCGATGGAACTTGATGAAGTGAACGTGTTGCTAGCTCGAAAATGTTCTCTTCTAGCGGACTCCGTGGGCGAGCCTACCGAGTCCTAGCCGAGTCCTGTGCGCGACCACATAACAATTGGTCACCGCGAAAGATTAGCTATTGGGTAATTGCTAAGGAGGTAAAGCGCTTCAGAGATTGTCGAGAAGCACACGCATTCCCGCGGCGCAGTGAGCCCCAACACGTGCTAATAAAGATACGAGACGGACGCCGCCTCGAGACCCCGCACACACATACACACACACACACACACGCACAGCGACAAGACAACAAACTTGCTCGCCGATTGCTGCGCTTCGTATGAACTGAGACTTAAAAGAAAAAATATAGATTTATATTAGTTTTGATGAATGATCTGCGGCATGCGTACGTACAGGGCGCGGGGGGCGGGTGCAGCGGCGCGAGGGACGCGAGGGAGGAGTGCGGCGACAGCAGCGGCGCCACGCCCGCCAGCAGCGGCGTGCTCTGCCAAACACGTTCGCATGTTGTGGCCGCGAGCGCAGAGCGGCGCGGCGCGGTGCGGCGCCCCCCGCGCTCGCCTGCTCACCAAACTCAATAACCAATCAGACCGTTAAATAAATGTTCATTTAAATATCATAACAGTTGGCTAAGAAACTCGCACGGCATCAAATAACAATTGTAAGTGTTTTGAGAACGGCGCGCAACTGGGTTGCTGGTCCCGTTGGGCACGCCATCTGAGCAAAGTGGATACAGCCATCAATGTGTATCTCTCTGCTCGCGCTGAAAGGGATATAGCGTGACAATTTATTATTATCCTAAAAATTTGCATCAACAATTACACTCGTTACGGAATGTGTGCGCAGAGTAGTCAGCTCAATGATATTTATCCATGTATGGCAAAGTGTCAACAGGCGCCACCCCCCCCCCCCCCGCCCGCCGCCGGGTGCCGTGCGAGTCGAGCGCTAGTCTGATACAAACTATAATAAAAACCCATTGGTGCCGGCCGGGCTGCACGGGTAGGCTCTTCACGCTGCAAGGCAAGGGTACCTGGTCCGAGTGACCGGCTCGCATCTGCCTCCGGTCGCAGCTGCCGACGCAGCCCACGCCCACGCCCACGCCCGCGCCCATGCCCACGCCCACGCCCGTCATCGCTGCACACAGGGACAGAGGCGCGATCGTTATATGCACACACGTACACTACTGAACAGCTATAGGTACACATGACGAACATCTAAATACACTGACAACGGATGCAAATAAATCATAAATAAATAATAGGTGCAACTAATAGAACGAAGTACTCTAGTCGAGCAAAGAGAGAAGAGAGATCACTCGTCGGTTCCTGCTGCCAGCAATGGCTACGTGGGTGTTCCATTAAATAAAATAATATATACCAGCGAATGCAGAAACTCCTTCAAATCAAAAATACTGTATTCCACTGTGCACATTTTTTTTTATTTCTTCAGTTATACAATATAGTTACAGCATCGACCTAAGCAACATGGGTGCACTTTCTTGCCGTAGAGCCCGCACCCTCGGCCCGCGGTAACTGTGTGCAGTCTACGGCGAGCCGTGTACGGGAATACAAATATTAGCTGCTGGGGTGCGGGGTGCGCGGGGTGCGCGGGGCGGGAGGTGCGCGCGGTTCTACAGGTTAGGTTAGGTGTGGGTCCGAGGTGTTAGGGCGGTCGCTCGACCTGGCTAGTGAGCACTCTGTCGCGTGCCGGAATCAGTCAGTGTATATCCAGTTGTTCATACATATATCGTGCATAGGGGCGCGATAGGACGCCGCGTCGTGTGCGGGCCGACTGACGTGGCGTTGCCGCTCTGAGGCTACAGTACATGCGCGGGCGCAGAGGCCGCGTCGCCGCCGTGACTCACGCTTGCAGCAGTCGCAGAGGTCGCAGCGCTTGCAGCAGCAGCTCGGCAGGGAGGCCGGCGAGGCGCGCAGCACGGTCGTCTCCTCGCTGCCGGTGCACGAGCCCGCTCTGCTGTCTGCGCGGGACCGCCGACACGGGGCACGGGGGGGACGGGGGACGGGGGACACGGAATAAAACAAAACTCAAGTAAACGAAATGATAAGCTCAGCGATGCCAACTTGTAAAGTTTATAGGGGCAAGAAGAAGAAGTTTTAAATTATTTACATCACGCTAGAACGTCGTTATCTATACTCATCCGGGAAGCCAAATCGTGTATGGAGCCATACATTGTTTATGATGCAGGTATGAAGCCAGGTTTAGTTGACCCGTAGCCCCCGACCGAAGCCTTCAAGTTGGCCTTTCGCCAATTTTTGTCGAGTTGAGAGGCCATTATAATAATCTTAATCGTTGTTTATATGCATTAAATAATATATTAATATAAATTTTGAATTTTGATGTTTTATAAAGCATTTTGTTTTAAACCAATCTTGACCTGACAATTTTTTTTAATTGAAAACCTCCGGTTCCGGCCGAAGGTTGTAGCGGGAGTCAATACATCGCGGCTTTTGTTTCGGAAAGATGTCGAGGTGTAATCGGACAGTTATCAAACGTAGGTAATTGACCAATCACAATCAGATCAATCAGCCTCAGTTCGTTGCTCGTTACAAGCCTTAGGCTTTAACTAACATTTTTGCCTCTTGGAAGGTCTACCAGAATATGAGATTTTTAGGCCGAAGATGACCGAAACCGAAGCTTTCGACCGGACACTACTGATTTATATGTATATGTATTATAGGAGGTCGTGTTCGAGGTTGGCAATACTGAACAAACGAAACAATAAAATAAATAAAAAAGGAAGTTATTCAAGAGGATTGTGGAATAAGTTATTGTTTGGTTGTTTCCTTTTTCTTTTTTTTTTTTGCAAATTGGTTTAGTGTTTTTCTTTTTGTTAGTGTTTTCGTCTGTGTGTTGCTAGGATTTTCATTCTCCTTCCCGTCTGTGCAAGTAGTCTGGCCTTTTAAATATAGTCGCATTTGTAATGCACCTTGTTCATGTCTCATACATTTATTTATGTATTAATGTAGACTGTGCGAGTGTTCTAATAAATAAACAAAATAAACGAAGCGACATCAGCATGAGGGCAGGCTACACGCGCCGGGTGCGGGTGCGGGTGCGGGGGCGGCGCGTACTGACCGACGTAAGTGGGCACGTAGTGTCTGCGGTCGAGCGACGCGGCCGGCAGCGGCGGGTGGCGCGCCGGCTCGTACTCGCTCCCGCCGCCTGCTCCGCCCCCGGGCCCACCCCCAGGGGGCACGCCCGGGGCCAGGGGGCCGCGCCCCAGCGACATGGACACGCCCTCTGCGCTGCCAGCCGATACTGCAACGCAATGCGGTCGCACTCCTTATACAATCTCACTCACCAGGCTGTAAGAGCGTTCTCCAATCCAGTGGGAGAGAGGGGATCGTTCCTTCATCTTTGTAGGCAAGATTTCGAGCAACGGAAGCTGGTATCCATGGTCCTACAGCTGTTCATATGTAGCGTTTAAAGAGTACATTTGCAACGCCCGCATACGCTACTCTATTATGTTCATCTTTTTTTTTCTACGTCAGATGTTTTTTTGTCTTTCATTTAACAGAAAAAAGTTTAATATAACGCGTTCTAAAAATTCTAGTTCAATTATGTCGCGTGGTCAGGGCAGCTTATTTGTTTGCGTTTACTTAAGGTGCTGTCTTTATAAACATGAATGTCAGAGCTATATTTGTAGGAATGGGAGGGAGAGAGAGATAGAGATGTATATCGTACTCTTACTGGCGGACGTGTGCAGTCCCTTATCGAGATGCTTGAGCTCCATCTGGTCGTGGTGGATCCACAGGTCCGGCGGCTTGATGCCCGCAGACGCTGACGACTTCTGGTACGTGCTGCAACAGTACGCCCTGCGTTTGTTATACGTCGCGCTGTGCTCGCATACAAACTACCCGGCTCGAAGGACCAAGATGTGCAGTGCTATATGCATTGCGGCTCCGTACGACATTCCACGACACCAGTGTCGCGTCGCGTTCAGCCAACTTTTGCTGACCGGTTCATCGAGGTGTACTTCCACTTCATTGCAGCCTTGATTTTTTAAAGGCGTTTCCTCTCAGAGCAGTAGCTTCCGAAATGCTAGTGGATCATCTAAGGTCCTTTCCCTGATTGGCTAAACAAGTCGAGGTCCATACCCACATGAGTGCTTTTGCGTTGCCACCCAACCCATAAATCCGTGAGCTAAGTACCTCTCAGTGCTCGCCCCTCTCGCCTGGTGAGGTCGCATAGGCGCTCCTAGGCCGACAACATACTGTCCTGCTAAAAAGCTCCGTACAAAGATTGTCATCAAGGGAAACATGAAATAAGAATAGGTAACGGGTTTTTATTTTGGCTACTTTAAGCTTAATGTGGTTCAGGAGTACTTACGAACCCTGTGGTTGATAAGCATTCTAAATGGTGAACTGTCCCCAAATTCGCGTACCGACGTAAACTGCTGGCAAAGCGTAGAGTCGAATATATGGGAAGATCATGGGTGAGAGCACAGTGGGGGAACGGCGCCGCAGAGAGAGAGAGAGAGAGAGTGGCGGTCGGCAGCGCACCTGGTGTCCGGCGAGAGCGGCGGGTGGTGGTGTGCGCGGCGGCAGCACAGCGACAGCGCCAGGGCAGCCGCCAGCGCCAGCACCGCGCAGGCGCCGCCCGCGCTCGCCCACAGCCACGCAGACGTCGCGTGCGCCAGACCTCCGCCCTCGCCCTGCTCTGCACATGCACGCACACACGCACTTCGTGAGCACTACATTGTCCAGAGTGCATACATCATGACGAGATCACGAACGGTAAGTCAACAATTAATAAGTAAGGGTAAGAACAATCTTGACCACTAAATGGAGGTAACAATGAACGTTGTTCCGCATTCAAACCACTGTGCGGGTATTTCCGATACTGCTCTGGCAACTCCGCACGGGTACTTAATTGAATTCCACTCGCTCGACCCATCCGCTGAGTAACGACAAACAAATATCCTTTTTTATATATGTACATCCGATTTCAAAAGTGTACAAGTGTGCTAAGGCAGATCTTCGAAGACATCAAGTTTCCTGAAGTACAAAACAGGAGCCTCTGAAGAGTTGGCGAATTCGTGATCGCAGTAAATGAACCTGTTAAGGCAGCCCGTGCCACTGTTGCGGACCTATCGAAGTACCGTACAAAGGTAATACCAAAAATAACATACTTATAAATAACTGAGCAGGCAAAGAGAGGAACGAACCGCAAGAGGTTTGTAAGCATCGATTGTCATCCTTGTGGGAATAACTGTTAGAGTGATATCACGAGGTGGGTGTATGCGTGCGGGCTCACCGAGCGGCGTGGTGTAGGCGAGCGCCGGCGAGAAGGGCCCGAGCCCCTTGGCGTTGCGCGCCTGCACCTTAAAGGCGTAGGTGGTGCGCGGTCGCAGCCGGTCGATGCGTGCGCGCGTCCGCTCGCCCGGCACCGCCACCGCCGTCCACTCCTCGTTGCCGGCGGCGCGCTGGATCGCGTACATCACCACGTACCCTGCCGTTGCCGCACACACATACACGCTGAGCACTGGGGCCCGAGAGCGACTCCGGAGACGGGCGCCGCCGTCACGATTGCGACTCTCTAGGTATATGAGCAACTGGAGCTCAGCACACAAGCGGACTCGTGCGCCTGCAGCCCTTGCAGAGCCACGAGGGCTCTTCTATGTCATGTTATCGAACCAGATCGAATCGTATGTTGTTTTGTATTACTACAATTCAGAATGAGTTCGAGCCTGGCGCAGCGGCCGCATTCCGTTTGACGTAAAGTGGTCGGTGGTACGGTGGTCTCGTGGATAATCATCCGGCATCCACGTCGTAGGCTCCAACACCGGCATATACCTCCGGGGTTTTCCAGCTTATATACAAATTTAGGCGCCACAAGCTCACCGGCGAACAAAAACATTATGAAGACACCCCCGCATGGCATCTGTCTAATAGACATGTCGCGTGTACCAGTGTTGCGCGGACGGCGACCAACTGCCATACTGGTCACGTTGCGCACGGCACATAAGCGCAAAGCGGGTACAACCACTAATGCAGCCCTGCTCACACCGATAGGCATATAGCGTGGTGATATATTGCTATTTTTGTAGCATGTCTTAGTTGGTCCGGTCATATTAAAAACTGGACGAACCGACCCTCGGTCTGAATGTAAAACCAGTGTCACCGACCTGTGAGCAGCCCGTTGGGGCGGAGGGGCGGCTGCCAGGCCAGCTCCACGTGCCGGGCGGGGTGCGCGGGCGGAGCGGAGGGCGTGGCACGCAGGTCGCGCGGGGCGGAGCCCGGGGCCGCTTCCAGTGTCGTATTTGTCACCAGCATCGACCACGCGGACTCGCGGCCGCCTGTCACACAACCAAGTAACCTAATGATCACCCCATCGCTGGATATAGATTGGCTCAATACCTACATACGGTTTTGAGCATTAAGAACCCCTTTAAGGGATCCTTTGGTACTATAGAAATATATGTTTTTTTTTTTTAATTTTGTCTCGGAACAATGTCAGCTCCACGCTAGATGGTAAGCACAGTGCAGTCTTATTACGACTAGCAAAAGGAAAGATAAATGTATCGATAGTTGAAACGATCATGCGCGGGGCGACGACAGGCCCGCAGCTCGACGAGGCGGCGGGCTAAAGCAAGAGAGCGCCAGAGAGGCTCTGCGCGGCCTGACCTTTGATGAGCTTGACGGCGAACTCGTACTTGGTGTAGGGGCGCAGGTCGTCCAGCATGCAGTTGAGGTCGGTCGCGTTGAAGGTGCGTGCGCGCGCCCCGCCCGCCGCCCACCGCACCACGTACCGCCGCCCGTCCGTCGCCGTCTGACACACGCACACACATATCAACACTGTCCTAGCTGTGTCCCTATCACGCAATGTTTAAGCGGCTTGTCTGGGCAACACCGCGAAGCGTACTCTTCTCTTCGTTCTCATTTTTTCCATTTTTATTATGATTTAAGAAGGACAAAGATATATGTATACACTTGTTGGTTTGAAATATAAATGAAAGGGCTGCGAGGCATCCGGCGCCGGGGCCGCGGGGAGCGCGCGCGGCGATGCAGCCGGGGGCGGGCGCTGAGGCACGGGGCGCACGTGTCGCACCGGCGCGGCGCCTCTCATGAGCAGTCATTCTAAAGAACCTGCTCCAGTTGTAGTGAAAACTCTTCAATTGTGTAATAGTTTTAGTTTTTAACCCAAGAAATAATCAATTGTAAGATACATGTCGTAAGAGCTACACTTGCGAAAAATGACCAAAAATAACCAAAACATCCAAAATCGGATGCTACTTAAAATCAAAATGGCGGCTAATGGTGCACTAATGGGTTCGGCCACTAGTCCCCGCGGGTCGAGCACTGAGCACTGAACGCGTACGCGTGTCGGTAACATGTGACATTTGGTATAACTGATCGACGCGATGCGATGCGTGTCTACATTGAGGTCCGGGTAACAGGCCCCGCACGTCGGCAGGGTGCGCGCGCGACTCTCGCGGCGGGCGCGAGGGACAACATGGCAGAGTCACCTGTCCCTTGGGCAGCGTGGGGTCCGTCCAGTAGACCACGGCCGTCGTGCCGCTCAGCATGATCACCTGCGGGCGAACACGCACAACCTCACTACGCCTTCGCAACTAAATACAACTAATCTCAACTGTTTAGGGAATCTATTTGCCGAGCTCGTGTGAGGCGGTGTGACATGAGCACCGCACCGGGGCCGGCGCCATGTCTGTGGCAGCCGCCGGATCACATTGAAATATAAACTAAATGCGTTTATTTCGCCACAATAAAATACTAAAAGCAGAAAGTATAAGGAATAAAATATAAAGATAGGGAAACGGGCCTTCAGTCAGCTCTCTGTTGCACTCTGTACATGGAATATATTTTCTATATTGTGTGTGTGCGTGTGTGAGGCGCGCCCGCGTGCTCGCAGCGTTGCCAAGTTTCGGCAGGGCCTTCATTTGAACAAAATGTCTTTTTAGGGATCCCTTTGTGTGCGAGCAGAGATACATTAGTGGCTGTGTCCACTTTGCTGTTGTATGCTGTGTCCAACGTGACCAGTGCAGTGCAGTGCAGTTCTTTACACGTAAATGAACTTTATTGTCGTATTTTTTATGTTTACCGAGCAACAAAAATTGTTTTTACAATTAAACCTAATATAACTTTTAAAGATGGTAAAGGATCCTATATGGATATATGTGGCAGACGCGGCCATGTCACCTTGAGCCCGACGGGCGGTATCAGCGGCGGCGGCGGCGGCTCGCCCTCGTCCTCGTCCTCGCCCTCGCCCTGCTCCAGGTCGTAGTCGTCGCCGTCGTCGGCGTGCTGGCGGTCGCCGTCGAGCGGCCGCGTGCGCACCGTCGCGTACACCGGCGGGCCCAGCCCCAGCGCGTTGCTCGCGCGCAGCGATATCACGTACTCCGAGTTCGGTTCTGCCGTACACACGCACGTACACTTGTTCTGCACGGGGTCCCGCGGGCGGCGGACGAGGTCCAGCCCGCAGGCTGCCAAGCGTGATGAGCGCTTGGCATTGAAACAGCAATTTGGGAGGCAGTTGCTCGGGACCGCAACGGGCGGACGGAGAGCCCGCCTCGACCCGGTGGCCGACAAGTGCAATGCCACAGAGGGCCTTTTTTTTTTTGAAGCAGACTAACTACTGTTTGCCGGGAAAGGCATTTTCAGCTCAACCGGGCTTAGGGGGCGAGCACAGAAGGTGTTCAGTCAGCGAAATTTTTGGGTTGGGTAGCAATGCAAGGGCACCCCTGTGGGTACGAACCTCGACTTGGACCGCCAGCCAAAAAGTACTAACCCTACGGGTGAGTAACCGGCGTTTCGGAAGTGACTACCTTGAGAAGAAATGCCGAAAGAAACTCAAGGCTGCGTCGGAGTGGAACTGCGCCTCGGAGTGTAAACGCACCGGTTGGCAGCAGTTGACTGAACTATCCTTCTTCAGCGCCGCCGGCGACGCCGGTGTCGTGGAGTGAGACTAGTGCGTGCGTGTACCTCACTGTTTGATCGATCGGTGGCTCTTCTAACAGCCACTGTGATTGGATCATCCGGATCCCCTAGCACGCCGCGAGGGCGACGAATGCCGGGTGCGAATTCACTCTTGCGTACGTATACGCAAGACCTACTGATTAAGTTGTTAGAGTGGTGCTGCGCCTTGTCGAAGTATCGACGAGACGCTTCACGCATGTAACTGGCGATCGTTTCCAGACCGAAGTCGTCATGGAGGTCGACATTGCGTATATACCGTGGAGCGTTCACGGCTCTACGCATGAATCTAGTCTGAACTGCCTGAAGGGTGTTCCGAGCGGACGGGGAGGAGTGGGCGAATACTGCAGAGGCCACAGAAGGCCCTGTGCTTCTCGTTTATATATGACCAGCTGACCCGGCAAACGTTCTTCTGCCATATAAATAGTTTCTAGTGAATATTTTAATATTTAGTTCAGTACTTTTATGACAATAACACTAATATAAATAAAAAAGTACAAAAGTTAAGTACATCAATATCAAATCAAATAATGTATATATATATATATATATATATATATATATATAATAAGCTTTAAAAACTATATAACTATAAACTTTTCGTTTGTTTTAAAACCCGTAAACTTATAAATTTGAGAGTATTATAAAAAAAACAGCTGAATTGAGGGTAAGTTAAACTTCGATCTTGAATAACTTTTGACTGAGTTGATTTATCAAAAATTGACTTCAGACCTTTTTTGTAGAGCGTTAAATTCTCTACAAAAATAAAGACTGGGTATTGCAATACGATATATCGTTCATTAGTTATAGAAATCAAAAGAAAAAAAAACTTTTGTCCTATGTTATTTGTATGGGAAATCGAAAAGTGCGATGCGGACAACCTAAATATTAATATTAAGGGCTCATATTTTCAGAGGCCTATTTTGGCATTAAATCGAAACTTTTGAGCGTGGTTCCGAGGAAAAACATTTTTTTTAAACGTCCTAATATATATATATATATATATATATATCCTTTGTTTACATAAAATACATTTCTGAACGCATGCATAAATGTTTGACAATCAAAATATTAGGTCCTTACATATGAAATTGGCGTTTTGTATGGGAGGAACAAATAGTCGAATATTTTTTAATATAATATATTTAATTAATCAAAGTATGAACCATTATTTTCTATGCACTTTTGCCATCTCATAGGTAGTTCATTGAACCCTTTACTAAAAAAACCAGTCAGACGGGAATCAATAAAATCTTTGAAGGCGATTTGGACTGCCCCATCGGAGTTGAATTTTTTCCCTTGCAAGAAGTTATCCAAATTTCGAAAAAAATGGTAATCTGTTGGAGCAAGGTCCGGGGAGTACGGAGGATGTCTTAGACTTTCCAATTGAAGCTCTTCTAATTTAGTAGCCGTCTGTTGCGCAGTGTGTGGTCTAGCGTTGTCGTGAAGCAGCAGTGGCGTGGAGCGATTGACCAGCCTAGGTTGTTTAGCCGCTAGCTTTTCCATCATGGTTTGCAATTGCTGACAATAGACATCAGCCGTAATAGTCTGGCCAGATTTGAGAAAACTGTAATGAACAATACCGGCACTAGTCCACCAAACGCTTACAAGTAACTTTTTTGGGGTTAATTTTCGCTTGGGGCAGGATTTGGCTGGCTGGCCAGGATCCAACCATTGCGCTGAGCGCTTCCGATTATCGTAAAGAACCCATTTTTCATCACAGGTAATGATTCGGTTTAAAATACCTTCATTATTGTGCCGGTTTAGTAATGTAACGCAGCAGTCGACGCGCGTTTGCCGGTTTGCTTCAGTCAATTTGTGAGGTACCCACCTTTCAAGCTTTTTAATCTTCCCAATTTGCTTCAAGTGAATTAAAACAGTTTTATCACTAACATCGCAGCCTGCAGCTAACTCGGACGTGGTTTGCGATGGACCCGCTTCCACAATAGCCTTCAACTCTTCATTATCAACTTGAGTCTCAGGCCGTCCACGGGGCTTGTTCTGCAGGTCGAAATTTCCAGAACGAAAACGTTGGAACCAAAAACGAACTGTGTTTTCTTTTGCAACACGACCGCCATACACATCATTCACCCTTCGAGTTGTTTCCGCAGCACTAGTGCCACGGCGGAACTCGTACTCGTAAATAATGCGATATTTTAAGTTTTCCATTTTGTAAAATGAGTGACGCAAACAGAAAAAAACAGAAGAAAAAAACAAATGAATGACGATCATCGAAGCACAAATACATGAGTCTATAGCTGTACAAATTTGAATTTGGTATTCCTTACCAAAGAGGAGAAATTTGTGATTAAAGTGGCCAGTACGAAAAACGCCAATTTCATATGTAAGGACCTAATATATATATAATGTATATATTAAGCTATTTCTTAGCTCTTTATTAAAATGATCTGTTGTAGTATAAAGGCACTGCCGCAGCGTACTGTACGCGCGTACTGACCGAGCTGCCGTATGACGTGCGAGTGCAGGTGCGCGGGCAGCTCGCGCGACACGGAGTCCGGCACGCCGAGCCCCCAGCCGAGCACGTACCCGCGCACGACCACCTCGCCGCCCGCGCCGCCGCCCGCACCGCCGCCAGCACCGGCGCCGCCCTCGTCCGACCACCAGACCGAGATCCAGTCGCGGCCGGCGCGCGCTGCGCCCGCACGACACGTTAGCCGCGGTACATATGGACGCGCCCCCCGCGCCCCGGCGCCCCCCGCGCGCCCCGCGACAAGCGTTGTCGTGTTATAATACACTTAGACATTTCATAAATATGTTCACTTTAAATCTGATAATTCTCAGAATCCAAATGTCAAGTTAATGTGACAGGCTAACCTCTGATATTGTTTCGAACCCCTGCCAACGCGCAGGCCGCCGCTGTTCAGGTTTTATTATGTAAAGATCACGTGTACTGCTCTAAGGAGACCATTTGGTCGGCAACGGTTGCCCGGTGCACGTGTTGCGTAGTAGTCGTTTGCAGTGTACATTTTGTGTGAACTCTTTGTTAAATTACAATAGTTAATGAGCTAGCAATAGATCTAAATATTTAATAAAATTATTAAAGGGATATAGAAGTGGATCGGGTGGATTGTGAATACACGTTATTCTAATTGATGATGTCTGCCGCTCCTGCGCCTACAAATATACAGGGCAGTTTTATAGAGGAGGGAGATATTTAGGGAGTATATTCAGCATTCGCTCCCAATTCCAAATATGTAAAAAAGTGATATCTTAATATTTCTATAAAAACAAAGTATATGTTGTCACCATAATAAATAATTGGAAGCAGTAAATAGGTACCTAGTTGGAACTCATCCGCACGGGCAGATCCTCGAGCCTCAGTTATTTACGTCCTTACTCCAGCTGTCCTTGGCGTACCTTTCAGTGAGAGCGCGAGCGAGGTTCGGTCCGCGCGCGCGTTATCGCTAGTATATAGTGCGCGTGACTAGGCAAAGTGATGAACGCGCCTCACGGATACAGCAATGCAGGACGCCGAGGCGTGCCGCGTGCCCGCTGGGCAGGTTGGCAGGTGGGCAATGGCAGCGCGCAGGAGCGAGCTATTAATTGATGTCGACAGGAATGTCCGAATCGCCGCACCGCACTGCACTGCACTGCACCGCACTGCACTGTGCAGTTTGCAGTTCGCAACAAGGCAACACGCGCGGGCGGGCTCTCACCTCGCACAGCTGGCAGCGTTAGCGCCGCCGCCGCCGCCGTGTCCGCACTCTTCGCGGTTCAACTCTCCTTTGCTCTGTGATTATCCTTTGTGATTGATTAAGGAATATGGTTTTTTACATTTTTATTCGTTACAATAAGACACAAATTATAATATCCTGTAATATCTCCTTCGTTTATAAAACCACCCGTATATATATGTAATGATTCTTCGATATTTTATATAGAAACTAGCTTAAGTGAGTTGCTCTGTAGAGAGAGAAATTTATTAATTAATCAAATTTATTTTACAATTTTAACAAATACGTCTATTACAAACTTACCTGTAGAGAGAGAAACAACATTTAAAGCTAATATTACGGATTATGGATAATTTTATATTTAAATTGTTTACTATGCTTTGTAACTGTTTTGTTTACTGTGTGTTAACGTAACCTCCAAACTTAATGTCATCGAATCAATGTCGCCAACAGTTCCATAAAGTAAAGTGAGTTCGGATACGTTCATAGATCATACGCGTTAAATAAACTTTATTTAAATGAAGTGTCACACGCTTCGTTTACATCTCCCCCCCCCCCCTTTTTATGTTAAATTTCAAAATTTACTGTTTCACTCTACTACTGGAATAAGTTTTGTAATATGGAAGAGGTTTGATTCTAATTTTTTATGACCCGTGTTTACTTTGTAAATTGAATTGGATATTTTTTCTACTATCTGAGAGGGTCCTATTTTCAATTCATCTAGTTTTCTCCGGTTTAACCGATTTCCGTTTTCCACATATACTGAATCTCCGGCTTTTAGTTCATAGTGTTTCCTGGTTTTATCATATCTTTGTTTATTATAATTGTGTGATTTTATACTATTTTCAAAAGCAATTTTTCGGTCTTGTAATAAATGATTCTGTGTTATACTTTGTTTTAGTTCTTCTGGTAGAATGTCAACATTTTTTCCTTCTAATAAATATTTTGGAGCAAAACCTGTTACACTATGTTCAGTTTCATTATATTTTTCTGTGCATTCGTGAGCAATAGTTGTCCAAGCAATTTTATCCCTTCTTTCATTAATCTTACAACGAATTTTATTAACCAACGTTTGGTTCAATCTTTCGTTCAATCCATTCGAAAATGGTGCATTTACTGCAGTGAAAACTATTGGTATATCTTTTTTTTCTAAAAATAGTTTGAAATCCTTTGAATTTATGCCTGGATATTGGTCTGATAGAATCAAGTTTATTTTATAATCTTGTGTTACTTTTTCAACAAGTTTTATAAAATCATTCGCATTCTGGGTTTTGGATGTCAAAATATGAGCGTATCGAGTGAAGTGATCTACTAGAAGATGTAAATATGTTTTTGTTGAACGAGAACCACCGAATCCACCTATGGTATCTATAGATACTATTTCGAATGGACGGGTAGCAGGACCTAAGTGGGACATTAGTCCAAATTTGTATTTACCTCTAGATTTATTTTTTATACAGACATCACAGTTTTCGCAAATCTTTTTTATATTAATCAATAAATTTTTAGCCTGATAAAAGGGCTTGATCTTGTTTTCCATTTGTTGTCTTCCTATGTGACAGTAGTAGTGATGTACATGTTTGATAATATTTTTACTTAGCTCCTCAGTTAGTACGATTTTTTCTTTTTTTCCTATCTTTTTATAATATATATTATGCTTGTAAATTAGTTTATTTAAATTTTTTTTGATATCTTCATTTTTATCTTGATCATTTTGTATGTCTTTTAATTTAACCAAATTCACTACTTTAATCTATTATCTTGATTTTCATACGATTCCAACACAGGGTTTCTGCTTAAAGTATCAGCTTCTATATTATATTTACCAGGAGAATATATTATTTTAAAATTGAATTGTGATAAATAATACGTTAAATCACCCAGTTCTTCATCCGTTCTGGCTTTAATATTCATTTTTTCTAAAGGTTTGTGATCTGTAAATACCGTGAATGTTTTTCCTATAAGCCAGTGTTGCCAGTATTTCACCGCCTCTTTGATTGCCAAACACTCAAGATATATGGCTTTTTTCTTTTTCTGAGAGTTGTTTAATTTTTTGGAAAAATATGCGCAAGGCTTTTCATCGCCGTTGGGTTGAATCTGTTTTAAAATCGCACCTATACCTTGTATGCTGGCGTCTGTATAAACATGTATTGGCAGGTCCGGATCAAAGATAGCTAGAATTGGTTTTGAGCACAGTAGTTTTTTTATAGTCTCAAATGATTCTTGACATTTATCGGACCAAACGAATTTTTCTCCTTTTCTTAATAAATTATGTAAAGGATCCAGTATAATTGAAATGTTTGGCACATATTTTCCGTAGAAATTAATTTGTCCTAAAAATTGTCGGACGTTTTTTTGCGTTTTTGGAATTGGAAATTCTTTTATAGCAATCAAATTATCCTTTAATGGTGTGACTGTGTTTTCTTTTATTATGTGCCCTAGATATTTTACAGAGTCCTGTGCAAAATTACATTTTGTGAATTTTAACTTAAATCCTTCTTTTAAGATTGCTTCCAATAACAAAGATAAATGCTCAATATGTTTTTCGAACGTTTCTGAAAATACCAAAATATCATCATGTAAACGAAGCGTGTGACACTTCATTTAAATAAAGTTTATTTAACGCGTATGATCTATGAACGTATCCGAACTCACTTTACTTTATGGAACTGTTGGCGACATTGATTCGATGACATTAAGTTTGGAGGTTACGTTAACACATAGTAAACAAAACAGTTACAAAACATAATAAACAATTTAAATATAAAATTATGCATAATCCGTAATATTAGCTTTAAATGTTGTTTTGTAATGATTCTTCGATATTTTATATAGAAACTAGCTTAAGTGAGTTGCTCTGTAGAGAGAGAAATTTATTAATTAATCAAATTTATTTTACAATTTTAACAAATACGTCTATTACAAACTTACCTGTAGAGAGAGAAACAACATTTAAAGCTAATATTACGGATTATGGATAATTTTATATTTAAATTGTTTACTATGCTTTGTAACTGTTTTGTTTACTGTGTGTTAACGTAACCTCCAAACTTAATGTCATCGAATCAATGTCGCCAACAGTTCCATAAAGTAAAGTGAGTTCGGAGTTCGGAGGGAGTTCGGTTATATATATATATATATATATATTATACATATATGCATATGAAATGTCCGAGTATAACCGGATAATGCGTTTTCTATGCTTCAACGGGACGCGTTGGACTGTCCATCGCGCGGCATGACGCGGCATGACGCGGGGTGCTATGTGTATATAGCTAGTGGGCGTGCCGGCGTACGTACTGGTGAGCGGCGGCGGCTGCGGCGGTATGCGCGTCTCGTCGCGGTGCTGGCGCAGCGTCGTCGCCGACACCCACTCGCTGAACGGGCCCGAGCCGTTCGCGTTCACCGCGCACACGCGGATCTGTGCACACACACACAGAATTTAGAAAAATGAAACGTTATAGAAGAAGAAGAAAGAAGCTGGCCTTGTACACGAGGTACGGGCTGATGGCTACGAGAGCGCTAAGAGCGTCCCGCCGGCGGCTTGCCTGGTACGTGGTGGCGACGTCCAGGTCCCGCAGCTCCGCCTGGCGCCGGTCCGCCGGCGTCGTCAGCGAGTCGGCCCGGCGGCGCGCGGCGGCGGCCCCGGCGGGTGCGAGGGTGGCGGCGGCGGCGGCGGAGGCGGGCGCCACGCGGTACCGCACCTTGTAGCCGGTGAGCGCGCCGCGGTGCGTGCGGGCCGGCGGCGCCTCCCACCGCACCAGTATGGACTGGGGGCGACACGGCCGCCTGAGCGCCCGGCTCAACGCGCCAGTGGCGGAGCTGCTTTGCCAACTAATCGGATCGCTTCACCTCACAAACGGTGCCTCTTAAGAAGCAAAGTTAATCGACAATTTTTACACATTACAACATGATCTAGCACAGGTTCCTTGGCAGCCCGAGCCGGTTTCACTATTTGAACTTTGTCGCGAGCCGCAATTAAAGGGAAACGTATGCAAATAGGTTTTTTTTTTTTATTTAAAATAAACTAAACAGGACAATTAAGGGTGCAAAATAAAAAAAACAATTTTTTCCCCAATTTTCGATGGTCAATATCTAAACGCACAATATTTACATAGAAAATGGAAGAACAGTTTGTAAAAGTGGAATAAATTTGTCACAAGTTCCTATTAAAACAAAAATATATACCTACATCTATCTACTCTGAACAGCAACTTGAAAAAAGATGAAAAAAAGCATCATTTTCCTTGTGTACCTAGCTAGGTAAATCAAGTGCACCTGCGTGCGTATCGACTGGGAGGGGGGGGGGGGCGCGGCTCTCGGCCAGCTCGACACCCCGGCGCGACATCGCCGCGGAATGTCAGGTGGATCCATTGAACGGCTCTTCTTTCCCGAGCGATCAGAGTTTTGGAAAAATTATATGAATAAACTTTATAATATACAACGAGGTGTAATTCTCGTAGAAATATATTTTATTCTTTAAATAATAAAATCGATCGAAAAGAATAAAAACAAATTATATTAGCGAAATTTGACCTTGGATAATTGACATTGCGGTGTGGGATCGAATGGAGTTAACTATAAGATAGTGTCGGTACCGTGGCGCCGGCCGGCACGGCGGTCACGTTGCCGGGCGGCGCGGCCGGCGCGTCCGAGGGCGTGCGCACTAGCACCGCCGCCGGGGCGCCGCCCTCCGCCGACACCTGCACCGAGTACAGCGTGGCCGCGCGCAGCCCCGCCAGCGTCCACGCGCCGCCCGCCGCCCCGGCCCCGGCCCCGGCCCCGGCCCCCGCCCCGGCCGCGTCCGCCGGCACGAGCTGGTACTGCTCGCGGCCGGAGTCCACCTGCGGCGCGACAACGACACCTCAACGACTCCGCCGGCTGCTCCTGACGAGGGCAGGATGACCTCTGCCCGAGGGGTACCTCCCGGAGTCCGCCCTGTGCACATTGCGAGATAGCTCATCTCGTTGCGCCCCCCCCCCCCCACCAGTGACGCCTCCAGATGATCCCGAGCGCGGTGCACAGTGTCCCGGCGGTACCGGTGCGGGCTGCACGAAGGTCTTCCCAATTAAAACAAAAAAGTTGTACACCTGAACTCGATTGTTCCCTTTTTCACTGCGTTGTGCGCATTAGCGCACCGAATACGTTGCATGTCAGGTGTCAATGTCAACTGAGCGGCCAGCGTACGCTGAGCTGAGCGCCCTTTGCCGCATCACAACACGGAGTATTCAATTATGCTGTTCCGTAACTCGATGAAGGTACTCTTGCGTGTTGCAGGTACCTATACGAGTACTGTGCTTTGTCAAACGGATGTCTATTTCTCTTTTTTTGTTTTACTGCAGCTCTAGCAGATAGATGCGCTGTTCTCCGGCCATAGCTTGTTCTAGTCTTGTTTATTTATAAGATACATTTACTAAGTCGACATCGACACAGACCAGAATACGAACACGGCATGTGCGGGGCGCGTTACAGGTGCGACTGCCCACTGGCCAGTGCCCAGTGCCCACTCGGCAGGGGAGGCCCGTCGCAACACGAGCAACGCACAAGCGGGAACACTAACTAAAAGAAACACTAATATGCAAAAACAAATCGCACTAAAAGGAAACAAACAAGCAATTAAGTCCTTTTTCTTTGAGTTCAAAAATATGTTCATGAAATATGTATATCGAGATCTACCGGTACACTTGCACGGCCCTGTCGCTGTACAGGGGCTGCGTTACGGCATGCGCCTGCTGGGTGTCGCTGCTGGAGCGTTGCGGGATCTGTACGCGAGAAGGCATATCGACATGCGCATCAATCTGTCTCGCAGGAGCCGCGGCATACGTACCTCGGTGTACTGCAGCGTGTACTTGTCCGGGGGCGCGGCAGCGGCGGCGGCGGCGGCGGCGGCAGGCGCGGCCCAAGAGACGCGCAGCGCGTGCGGGCCCAGCGGCTCGGCGCGCACGCTCTGCGGCGGCCCGTAGGACGGCTCGTCCCCCGGCGTCTGCACCTCTATCTCCTGCCCGACAACGCAACCGCACCGTCACGCTCGGCACTTCTCTATACTGTTACGTTACGTCACGTCACGTTAGCGTAGTGGGGCGCGGCACGACCTGCGAGGGCGGCGAGAGGCCGTGTGCGGTGCGCGCGCGCACCCTCAGCCGGTAGGTCGTGTTGGGCTGCAGCGCCGGCACGTTCATCTCGTGCTTGTGCGCGCCGCCGGACAGCACGCGCTCCCTGCACGCAACAGACACGCCCTCAGGTTATACGGTAACGCAGCGGTGCCGCAACGGTGCCGCAACGGTGGACTGGGCCGTCGGGTACTAAGTATCCCTAGAGCTGCGGATACGGAGAGTTATTCGAGAGAACAGTGAATAACGTCCATTTTGATCCATAGCCTCGACACTGTCAGGCAGGCGGGCCGCCCGCGACATGTTAACCAACAAAAATTTAGAAAATAAAACAGAGCTCTTTGTATGCGAGGACAATATATTTAGGTGACTCGCGCCATCTTTGGTTGTCCAAAAAATAATGCTTCGGCAATTGCCAAATGCTATTCGGCAGCCCAAGCTCCGGGACACTCCTGTTTGCTCACAGGATGTTGTCAGTTTTTACTATATTTATTGTCACAATTAGGAATTGTATGAGGTCTTTCGTTAGGGCCTCTGTCAGGTCATTTAAGAGACTATACATTTTTAAAAGGTTAAAAGAAAAAAAACTTTAGCTTACGTAAAAATAATCAATAATACACCGACTACCGATATTTAACGAAAGCCGAAAAACCATATTTGTTTAATATATAAAATTATTTATATGTAAAAATGCCTTATTTATCCAGCCCGTGCACTGACCTGTTGCTCCCCTGGAGCCAGTAGACGAGCTCGTAGCCGGTGACGCGGTCGGCGCCGCGCTCCGGCGGCTCCCAGCTCACGGTGACGAAGCGGTGCTTCACGATGAGCGCGCGCAGCCCGCGCGGCGGCGACGCCGAGCTGCCGTTCCCGCTCTCGCCTCCCAGTCCTTGCGCGGCGTGCAAATAATCATCATAGTCGTCGTCAGAGCCCTGCTCCAGCGGCTCGCTCGTATACGCCGATGACGTTTCCCCCAGAAAGTCTAACTGTTCGGAGTCTTCGGCGCCGTCCGCGCTCCCAGGGTCGCCGGAGGAGTTCAACGCGACCGACGCGTTCGGTTTATGCGCAGACGGTACGGAATCCGGTCGTGTGCCGGTGGGTACTTCTGCAAGAGGCAACTAAATATACACGTGTAGCGAATTAATCGGTCACTTGTGAAATTACTTTCCACCCCAAACGGTTCGCAATGTCGCTGCAATGGCGGCAGACCGCACAAACACGCGTGACGCATATGTATGTTTAATAATCGGTAGCGCGCTGCGGCTAGATGCGGTGCTCGCCTTCGAGCGGCGCGTCTGCATTCACCAGATACAATGTTTTTTCTTTAAAATGTCCCTGAGGGTATGCTTTCAAATGGATCCTACATGTCGAGATGGTACAGACGGTGCGGAAGTGGCGCCAGCCAGCCAGCCACTCACAGTGATCTTGAGAACGCGTCTCGGTGCGAGTCCTGCTGCGCGGCGTGCGAGACACAATCACACATGAACTGCACTTGTCTGTACAGCAGAGAGCGCTGTCCTTTTTGTTTTTACTAAAAGCCATATCTCGAGCATGAATGTAAAGTTGGTCCTGACCCTGGACAATAGAATATGCCATGATTAGCCTTGATTTTGTATTTTTTGCAATACAGCTACAATACTATTGAGAGCTTTTTAAATTGCAAACAGTCCCGAGCAGGGCCCCCCTCGACTGATGGAAAGTTGCGATAATGTGGACGCCAGAGCGCACCCGGCAGGCACGACCGCCGGTTGAACAATGGTTACCGTGGTCAGGCGGCAGCACGACGAGCCTGATGGAACCGACGGCGGAGCCTGCGGGCGAGGCGGCCGTGCACTGGAACATGCCGGCGTCGACGCGCAGCACGCCCTGGATGCGCAGCGAGGCGCCGTCCAGCAGCGCGATGTCGTGGTGGTTCGGCGTCAGCGGGTCCCCGTCCTTGAGCCACGCCACCGCCGGCGCCGGCCGGCCTCGCGCCTCGCACGGCAGCGTCACGTCGCCGCGCTCGCGCCCCACCGCCGCCGCGCCGCCGCCGCCGCCACCGCCGCCGCCACCGCCCGGCATCAGCACGCGCGGCGCCGTCTGCGTCACGCACCCCCGCACCCCGTCACTCACACGCACCGACCGGCGGCGCGCGTGCGGTACCGGGGCAGGACATAACGGACGCACACGGGTGCTCGCGGCTCCGGTGCCAGCGGCGTTAGCTCCTCCTTCCTGGTTGTGACGCGCCACTAACGTAGACGTACGGACGAAACTGTAATCATTGTCACATTGTCGCATGCGCGCGGTCGCGGATCAATGTATTGCGTCCAACATTCCGCGGGAATCCTAATTATTTGCAGGACAATGAGGTGTCCTCGCGGAGTACGCAGCCGGGCTGCCCTGCGAGGACTCCGTCAGCAATGATATATTGCACATTACTAAGAACATGGCCGCGTTCGGTGGAAAAGATAACAGGACGAAGGTAAGAAAATAAGAAAAGGTACACTTTGAATAGATAATCATTGGCGCAACCATCAGCCGCTCCCGAAACGCCAGTGCGCCAGCCCCTGTCAGGCTGCCCGAGGCGGGGTCCCTCCGCGTCGCCGCAGGATCATAGAGCGAGCCGGCCGGGCGCGCACGGAGCGGCACGCACCGCGACCGCGCCGCTGCTGTTGGCAGTACTGTTGGCCGAGCGCGCCTGGGCAGACAGCGGGCAGAGAGACGCGTACCAGCACGTGCAGGTGCGCGGTGTGGTCGGCGGAGTCGAGGCGCGAGTGCGCGCGGCACGTGTAGGCGCCGGCGTCGAGCGCGCGCGCCGCCTGCACGCGCAGCGAGCCCGCGCCCGCCAGGTAGAACCGCGAGTCCAGGTCGCTGCAACAGAGGGCGCCGCGGCCCGCTACACCGACAGCCCTGCGCTCGCCGGCACCGGCGCCCGCAACGCGGCTATCCTGCTCCCTTCTATACACACTCACTCGACTCAACTCCACACGGTACATATTTTTACACCATTTAAGGAAACATACAGCTTCATAAAAATAATAAAATATATTTCGAAAACATGGCAATGGTGGCGTAGCGGACAAGGGGCCCGTATCCACACGCGGCGACGCGAATGTTCGCCGGTTCGGATCCCGGCACGTACATCTGGATTTTTCCACATTAACTCATTAGCGCCTGAACGGACACTTTTCGAGACAAAAGTTCGGAGATTCATACACGATCAAATTGGTCGAAAAAAAATGTAAACTACTGTACCGTATGATTTGAAGGTCACTCTTTCGAATGGTGATGGTAACAAGTCCATAAAATGAATTTGCCTAATGATTGCCTAAAATATAAAATGCTTGCCTAAAATGAATTAAAATATAGCCACATATTGCATTGAAAGTCAATGGTCCATGTTTGTAGAGTTACTTCTTTGCCTTTACTTACACTTTGAACAAAAAAATAGGTTTACCTTTAATAGAAAACTGAATACATGATAGGAACCTGAATATGGCCTAAGTAGTTCAAGTTAACTAAATCCGTGACTTACTATACTACTATACTTTGAAACGTTTTAATTCATATAATTTGTAATATTTGAATAAAGTGTAAGCAAAATCAAAATAGCGCCTCACTAGACGCTGCTACCCTCCGGTAGGTAGTACTAGAGGCTGACACTCCAGCCCAGGGAAGGGGATGCTAGCTTCCGTGTATATTGTCATTCGTTCACTCCAATACGAACGTCCTGCCGGCCTGCGCCGACGCACCTGAGGTCGATGGCGGCTCCGTTGTTCAGCCAGGTGATCTCCGGCTTGGGGTTGCCGACGGCGGCGCACTCGAACGTCGCCGAAGCGCCTGCGACACACGACATGGCTCAGCACCGCACCCTTCGCGTCACGACACGGCGGCGGGGCCGGGGACCCGGGGGGCGGCACCAGTGTAGATAGAGTCGCATGACGGGAGCGAGTGATGCGAGCCCGGGCAGCGGGCAGCCGTTCCACGGAGCACACAGTACAAAAGTGACAGTTGCAATAAGCGAGCACAAGTGTGCCAGGCCAGGCCGAGTGGAAACGGAGCGCACGAGCGCAGTCATGTCAAATAGACACAAGAGTAACGATGGAAGCAGCACGGGCGGCGAGCGCGAGGGGGGCGCGGTGGCGCTCCTACTGCGACACCGAGACCGAGGTGTGCGGCGGTGCTCAACCTCGCCGCCCGCCGCGTATCATTCCCGAGGGCCTCTAATATGAAGAAGAGGTAGACAGATAAAGGAAGCAGACTACAATCTCTCCCGATCTGCTTCCCGGTGTGGCTCAGCTCGCCTCATCTAATCCCTCCCGGCCGCCAAGTGCAACGCTGCGTTTGTTTATTTATTTTCACTACAATAATTGTACCAATAAAAACATAAACATCGAATTGATAAATTCGTTAATTTATTGAACCGGTTTAAAAATACCTTTGCGCGGTCGAGCGCAAAGCCGTTTATGATTTAAAAGTAGGCGCTTGACCTCAATCACACCTGGTGGAGGGTGGAGAGTGGAGGGAGGAGGGTGGAGGGTGGAGTGTGGAGGGAGGAGGGTGGAGGTGAACCCGACTATGTATTCTTACGCTTGTCGTATTGCGAATGATAGAGCTAATTGAGAGTGCAGCGAGTCGAGCGGTACCCTCAATGACGGTGAGCGGCTGCGGCGTGGCGACGAACCGCGGCGGGTACTCGGCGCCGGGCGGCTCCTCGGTCACGCGCAGCTCCACCGGCTCGGCCACCCTGCGGACACAAGCGCGCGGCCCGTCAGCGCCACCGGGGCGGCGGCGGCGGGGCGGCGGCGGTGGGGCGGCGGGGCGGCGGCGGCGGTACCTGTACAGGTGGTGGGCGTGCGGCAGCGAGACCCGGCAGCGGTAGGCGGCCGCGTCGCGGTGCCGCAGCGGGTCTATCTCCAGCGCGCCGCTCGCCGTCACCGAGACGCGCGCGCCCTCCATGCGCACCGGGGAACCGTTCTTCAGCCACGTCACCTGCCGACGCGCACTACTACATAACTGCACACACACAACTACATTCATTTGGCACTCTAGGTGGTACGGACTAATAATGAATATACCGCCATATAGTTTGTAACAAAAACCATGTCCGACCCGTCAAAGCATTGCTCGGTATCCACGCTAGATTTTATGTACGTTATTCTTTTAAGTTAAATAAATAGGGAAACTTAAATAGCACTGGGAGAGTGTGCAGACCGTGAACAAATGAGAAAGGGGAAGCCAAGTATTGTGCTGATAAGTTATGACGCCGCAAAGGTCATTAACCGCCTAGATCTGTAGCTCCGTTTATAAGTTGGATCGTTTGATCAGCCTCCGCGCCGAGCTGGCGTCGCGCGCGGGGGGGGGGGCCAGCGCCCCTGCTGCGATTCTGTTCGACCAGCACTTGTTGATGTTCGTGAATAATTTTGTGATGTACTCGCCATAAGTTTAAACTGACACCCGTACCACTTGTACCGCGCGGTGTCTGACTCGCGGGAGCCCGAGTAGGCTATTCGCATCGCGGGCAACTGGGCGTATTCTGGTTCCCCGGGCCCGGTTGGAGCGTTTAGGAAGCCCCGGGTGGTTTTAGCCGGTGGGAGTCTGACACACCGGGGTCGCTGACGCTCCTATGCAGGATTTTCCTTCGGTTGCGAAGGGCAGGCGAGCTGAGACATACGTTGAGTTTGAGTACAGGCGGTGAGGCGTAGAGTCTCGCGGCCCCGTAGACGCGGCGGTCCGGGTGCGCCGCCGCCGTCAGCACGCGCAGCGCCAACCGCGCCGGCGGCCGCAGCCCGCACGGCAGCAGCGCCACGCCGCCCGCCACCGACGCCACGGTGCGCGGCGCGCCCGCCAGCTCCGGCACCTCTGCGAGCACGGGCCGGGGCCGCCCTCCCATCATATCACTCCACAGAACATTACACACTGAGCCGACGTGAAAGCGAGTGACAATTCTAAATGTACAAATCAGACTCGTCATTGTAACGGGCGCCGCGTGATGTGCTGCGCTACTGTCCGCGCGCTCAGCCGGGCGTCTGCCGGCGCCTGCGTCGCGGCGAGCGCTCTCGGGACCTGGTTAGCCTTGTTCCGCCTTCTCCCTTACCGGGGTCACGTCCCGGCGGGTACCGACAAGTTCTCCGACACTTGCTGCAGCCGAGTCGTCGAGCCGCGGCGCGGTCTCCCGGCGAGCGTGTTTCCACCATCCTTCCGATATTGGCACCTTTAAACGAAGCGTGAAGAGATATTTGCGCAGGCCGGCATGACCGATGCGACTACCGATTGTTCTTCTTTACTGTCGATAGATGCGCCGCTCTCACCATCAGCGTGCTGTGCGCGTTATGCCGAACCGGGATAATATTGTTGTTATTTAAAGTGGTTTAGGACAATGACATTAGTATGTATTGGCAGGGCACTCACCGGCCAGGAATACGGTGGCCACCCTGGAGACGATGGTCCCGATGCCGTCGACGGTCGCCACGCACTGGTACTGGCCCGCCAGCGCCGGCGACATGCCCTCGATGGCCAGCGATCCGTTCAGCAGCTGCCGCCTGCAACCACAACCGCTCCGCTTGCGTGCTTCCCTGGCGCGTACACTTTTCAGTGCAGACCAAGTGACACGCCACCAGTGACAATTGTATCGGTCGGCCGGTCGATCCAGCACAGGTTGCCTGATGTGTTGGAGATCGCGGCCCCGGCAGCGTTGCGGCGGAGCATATCGCAATGCACCGAGTAGTGCCGGGAGAGACAGTATTTCCTTAAATGTTTGTGTGTTGTGTGGGAGCGCGGTGAATTGGTTACAGGCTCCACAGTCCTCGTCTATACGTAGCAGTAACGCTGGGATACTTTGCCGATACGAGTCCAGCACACCTCGGCGCCGGCGCCACTCCGCCTGCTGCGGCAGAGACGATCCGATGAGGAATTTCGCCAAATAATATAAAAATTAGTTAAGGAGGTATTCTGGTCTAGACGCCTAAATTTTAGGTATTTTTCAAACTAAGATAAAAAATAAATGAAAAATGTTTTTACTATATTTTTTATTGATATTTGAAGAGTATAAAAAAAATTTTTAAAAAAATTGTCACATTTTAGGCCGATGGAGTGGGGCTACAAAAAAAACCGGTGCTCCCTGGTTGGCATGATTCCAACCTTGTAGTAATCTAAAACAAATAAAAAAAATCTTCAACAGTAAGGATGTCGCTATAGCATTGGCCATTACCAAAGAAAAAAAAATTCACTAAATGGCGTCAACATGAAAAAAATAAATTATTTTTACCCTTTTTTTTATCTTTTCCTATTTAAAAAAAAAACTTAAAATTTAAATTTACCAAAGTCCGAGGCAGGGGCGATAGAAAAATGTATAACAACGATTCTTATCAAGTTTCAAAGGAATTAGTAAGGTAGAACCTGAGTAATCGTGACAACCACCTCAAAACAAGTAGTTGTGAGAAAAACGCGTTTGAAATTTGAGAAACAATTCCAATAGAATCAGAACTCAGATAATAATATTGATTACTCACTCTGGAATCATCGGCGACCCACATCCATACATTGGGCCTTCTTCTCTTTCATAATTAATGTCTTGCGAAGTTCTTTCTGCTGACCGAGCTGGTCTGCCCTTTCTTGAAGCAGCAGAAGCTCGCAGTTCAGAACGATCAATCCTAACTTCACTTCGTCGGACAGCAAATTGAAATCCGCTGTATCTCCGAAAATAATTCGAATTAAAAGGCAAGGTTTAAAGGCATATTTTTCAAGGGGTAAACTTTGAAAATATTAAAAAAAAAATGATTTTCAAATTTCTAGACCAGACTACCCCCCTCAACACTCGTAATATTCGGATACAACTTATGTGAACCTCGAACATTTTCGGTAGTTCTACAGGTGTTATTATAGCTTTTAGTTTTTCATTGTATTGGCCCTCAGTAGCGGCACGGTCAGGCGAAGGTATGCCGTGTGCAGTGTGCTGCCGCCTGTAGTTCCAAAACCACAAACACCGCTTGTCAATTTTGGAATCAATCATCGCGGTCACCAAATAAGCCCACGGGCATGGCGCGCAGAGCGAGCGCTGTCTAAACGAGTTTACATATTGATCTTTTATCGGCTTCATGCTGGAGAGCACGCGGCTCACTTGCAACGCATTTCAAGCGGCGAGGGCGGCAGTATCTGTTGGCAAACGAGTCCCATGGTCGGGCTCATCTTCACTGATTCAAATAAGCTGACGCGTGCAACGCCCGCTCTGTGAGTGTGACCCGTATTCCGGTCTGGACGAGATGAGATGAGACGAGATGTGGTGAGTGGGTAAAGCGCAGCCCACCTGTGCTTATCGGTGGTAGAGAGCGCGTGGTCCCTCGTGGGCTGCGCCAGCGCGCTGTGCCGCCAGGAGAGGCGCACGGCGTGCCGAGAGGCGGCCGCGCAAGGCAGCAGGGCGCTCTCTCCCGGCGCCACCACAGCGTCGCTCGGCTCCCGGCTGAACCGTACGCCCGGATCCTCGCCCTCGCCCTCGCCATCGCCGCCTGCGGACATCCATGACATGTTAATGCTGCTTCATTTAGAATTGTTTACAACAATTAAGGTAACACCGAGTTTTCTTTGAACTCAAAGGTTGGATTCAGGCAATTGCAACTCGGCAGATGCAGCCCAGATGCTGGGTCGCCGATGTCGAGTTGCGACTGCCAGAATCCGACGCGTGCCTTTACTCAGAAGACAATCTATTTTTATATAGTAAAGGTGCTGGTGGAGTTTTACTAACAGGCCACATGATGGACAGGAACTGCTGCCAGCGAAAAACGAGTGCAACACCCGAGTCGTCATCATCGCACTGCTGACCTTGGAGAAGAAAAAGAGAGAAACGGGCTGCCCCTGAAAGGCAATTGGCGTAAGCAAGTCACTGCGACGGTCTGTGTACTCGTGTCTAATGGTCGCGACTCAGTCGGACTGCGACCCCGCCGACACCGCCGCCGCCGGCTTACTGCTGCTCGTCTACAACCGCTCTGAATTGCAAAAGTCGTGCCTTACAATTCCAGAAACGTAGATGTTTGAGGGCGGCTTGCGTCATCATATTAAACCCAGTTTAAGCTTGTACAAAACGCTTTTAATTGAAAAGGTTTAATTCACCTCTGTGACAATTTAACTTGCAGCTTTTAAAATTAGATATTTCAGTGCATGACAGTAAATAAAGTTTAACGATAAACAGTGCCTTATACAAGATTGAAGTAGATTTAAATTGTTAGTGCAATACGTCTTTCGTTGTGATTCAAATCACCTTTGCCCAACACTGGTGCGTAATATAAAAAAGGAGGGGAATCGCTTCGTACCCGCAGTTGGGGTACCAACAACATACTGATCTAATGTCGCGCGGCCTTTCATTAACATATGGCCGTACAGTCTCCCCCGCAGATTGTGCCGGCGGGCTGCAGTCCGCGTTGACCCGGAAGAAGTCGTCATGAGGTTCAGCCGGAGCAAGCCGGCACGCCTCGACGCCAAGCCTCGCTTTGCGGCCAGGACGGCCCTATGAGGATTTTCCCAAGTAAAAAAATATGACATAAAGGCAAAGGCTGAATGAATAACATTATGCAGTTCAGCGGCATACCTTCAGAGTACAGTTGGTTGACAAGAAACGCGGGTAAGCGATGTTTATGTCGAGCGCATAGGGCTCATACTCGAGTGCTGAATTGTCCAGATGGACAAATGCTTGTTTCCAAAGTTTCCAGATCTATGATCATTATAATATTGCTGTGAACCGTTACGTTTTAACCGATCGTAAAAGGCAGGATTCTTCTGTACTCCCCTGTATGTATTTTTGTGTGTTCACCCGTACCTTCACTATTTGTAAACCGACTTGGATAATTATTTTTTTACGCTGTTGGGTTTATCATAAAGCCGGTCGTCCCGTTTTGTCATGGTGTAATTGTTGTCTCATAAAGACTTCTCTGAATACAGCAGATTTATCATGTTAAGGTTTATTTAAGTTGGGACTCTCTCTCTCTCTCTCTCTCTCTCTGGAGTAAAATAAATAACCTGAATATGATGTTACGAGAATATAAAAAAATAAAAATTAAAAAATAAATTCAACCATCTACAAAAAGTTAATAATAATTATAAATTTATCAATTGGACTTAGTTATTTTTCAAATGAGTGCCCATTGCTTAGTTGTGTAGTATATCACACGAAGCCGACTTCGAAAATTACAAAGCGTGGTGTTCGAAGATTTAGGATAATAATGGTTTTTTTTAAATAGGTCCATTTTTTTATCAAAAGATTTGAAGAGTCAAAGCACAAAGCACGTCCCCAGAGCCGCCCATCGGCATTATCGGCTGATGAGCCGCTTCCAATGTGTGTCACGGGCGGCGACGAAGCGCCGATCTCCGGCGTTCGCTTTTCATTCCGATTGAAACAACCCGGCCCGGCGCCGCCCCCGCCCCCGCCCCCGGGCCCGGTCCCGCTCCGCCGCCGGCGCGCCCTCGCAGGCGGCTTGCGAGTCGGAGCGGGAGCGGACCGGCGCGACGCGGAACTGAAGCCGGCCAGGCGGGGTACACACGATGAGGTTTTAATCGAACAACGTTCATCAATATCTATTGTTATACAATATCGTTTTACTGTTACATTTTTTTTTTTAATCCTGACGCGTCACAATGACCACGGCACGACTGATTTAAACGATCCAATATGATAGGACGGTGGGAACGCGCTCGCCGGAAGACCATTCCACAGCCCAGCGACTCGGCTGCAGTGAGAGTGAGTCCCAGCCGGGATGTGAGCTGCCGCGTACCCGCGACTCCGTAGGCCCGCGTGCGTGGTTCCACTATGCGAGGTGCGAGAGCCAGACAGAATAATATCAATGTGGGATCTATACTTGTGTTAAATCTCCTGACTGCACCGTTCTGTCCCTTTCCGTCCCTTGCCGCGGCCTTAGATTTCTTTCGACGTCTCCTCTTAATGTAGTCATTTCCGTAACGCTACTAGATCACCTTTAGGTATTCACGGCCGCCCGCCCAAGGTGAGGTTCGAACCCACAGTGCTCAGTGCACCCGGGTGCTCTTGTGTTACCACCTAACCCATAATTCGCTGGCTGAGACTCTGAACTGCTCGCCCTTCTCGTCCGGTGAAGCTGTAAAGGCTTTGCCCAGCAACGGCATCATATCCTGCTGAAAATAGAAATGTAGTTTTTAAAATCGTGTGCAACAAGCGATCGCAACTATAAGGAAACTAGGAACCGTTGCCCGCCGACAGCGGCCGTGCTGACCGTGCCGATCTCTCTTCACGCTACCCTCGGAATAATCAATGTCGATGGGAACAAGGGAACAGCACACCGGCCGTATCGTTTGCTCTGGACGTCACACAGGCAACGGTTAAGTAATAATATATCGTCACGATATATCTCTTTCGGTGTGAGCAGGTACATAGATACATCAGTGGCCAGGTCCACTTTGTGCTCACACGCCGTGGCCGATGTGGCACAAAGCGCACCCGTACGCCATTTCCACAGCACAAATGACATTTCTATTAGACGCCATGCGGATTTCCTCGCTCTGTTTTCCTTCACCGGCGAGCATGTGCTGCCTTTACCCGTATTTAATCTGGGAACGGCCAGAGTTACGCGTAAGGATACGAACCTACGAGCACACGCGTTGCTTCGCATGGTTGCCGGTCCCTCCTCCATCGGGGCTGCACGGCATTTTTATATTTTTATTTAACTCCCTTAATTGTAGTGCGGGCTTTATGTAAAACTTGTCCAATGTAAGTTTGAAAGGCACTCCGCGGAATCACAACGACGCGCACAGGGTGGCGCGACGCTCCGCGCTACAACGTTGCGGGCGCGGCTGACGAGGGCGCGCTCCGGCGCCGCAGCCAGCGCCACCTTCTCGTGGCTCGCGATCCGGACTCGCTCGTGTAAGACGCTACTGACTGTGTCTATTATCTGAATAACTGGCGCCTTTCCTCAAAACGAGCTCGTCTGCAAGGGCTCGCCTGTCGCTACAGTCTGATTACTGCTCCGGTAATTAGCTCTCTCTGCACAAGTACTGTAACACTTAACAAAAGTAAATACTTTGTCGTATAATACTATCTTAAGTAAATGAATGCATGTATGTATGTATTATTTCTATGGAGGCTAATTTTATACACGAGAGAGATATTTCAGTACATAATCATTTGTAACTTCTTGTAACGAATAAAAATGTTAATAACTATATATATTCCCTAACAAATTATAAATAACAATTGCTGATCTAATGAGAATTGATCCGGAGCGCGTGTGGGCCAAGACTGATTGGTAAGTAGATAAAGTGTCACTACCTATTAACCTAATTTTAGGTAAACAGGTAGTGAGTGACTCGTTTTTCCTTCGCACTTTATCCTGACTTAGGACAAGCAAAATACTTACTTTATTGTTAACCAGTTAACTGTGATTGACGAGTATACTCGTCATGGATAAGTGGCAAAATTTTGTGAATTGACGAGTATACTCGTCATACGTCATACGTATATCAGCGATCATTATTTAAATTGATATTAAAAAAAAAAACAAAACTCATCCTCAAATATCAAGCTTAGAAAATTTTGAGGCTATGCCGAAATAAAACAAACGGAAAATATAAGCAGTGGTGAGGCGATTAAGATACTTCCGCTTCATAGCAAAATCCTTCTATCACTCCATAAGTTACTTGCGAATGATATAAGGATAATCTGCATCCCTAATTCTGAAGTGAAACCGATAGATGTCGCCTTACTACAACCGCTCTGTTTTGACGTCACAAAAACGTTCGTATATAAAAATTATATGCAACCGCCGCGACGTCGTGCTATCTCCGATCTTATTTTAAAATATATTTAAACCGCCTTATTAATATAATAAAACCGCCACACGACGTTGTTATTAAAAAGAGAAAAATGTGTAATTGTGAGAGAGGAAACTTTCTGTGCCCGTGGCCGCTACCGGACCCCTGGAACCTTACCGTGCTGTAGCATATACTGGACGAGCTGCAGACCTACAGGTTAGTGATTCAGATATTCTGGTATATCAGCTGCGATTTATGGAGTGATAAGTTTCCTTAATACTCGTTTTGATCTAATTTTAACTTCTCTTAACCGCCAACCAAGTTACGTTCCCCGCTCATATGGAGGGCTATTTACACGCCTCTCCAAGCAGTTTCAGACGATGTCGCGCGTCCCCGCCACACCGCTCGTGCTGCTCGTTAAAGTTAACTAGTTCGCGTAATTAAATAATTTATTGTATTAATATATATTTATATTTGTTTCGTAAGATCAGGAAGGAATCGCGTCACTCGTTACTCGTGTCCGATGAGCAACGTCTCCCTGTTCCGCTGAATGTCACTCCGCAACGACGATTTCAATTCTCACTATTATTTATACATGTATTATATTTAATTGAATGTATTGCGGTTTTAGTTTAATACGTATGTAAATGCTTATGTTAACAAAACAAGTAGATATTAGTAATAAAATAAACGCATCTTTTTCATGCAATATCTTACGAGCGCAACTTGGTGTGCGATTGACGAATGCACTCGTCGCGGGCACGGCTCGGCCGGACCGCCCTCGTCGCCCGCACTGAGCCGGCTCCGCGTTCAGTCCTTGTGTGTCTAACCGCTGTCCGCAAATATTATAGGACCGTGCATGTTGCTTATATACAGTGACGAACTAAAGTATTGGCACAGCGAGGTAAACAAAATTATTATAGCGCTAGCAATTATGGGAATACAAATAACATCTGGATTATTTATTATAACAAAACTTACTTGCTTGATACTTCATTATATTTTAAAAAATCAATTGAAAACAATTTCATAGTTCAGGAAAAAAATAATATAAATGTCATCATCTATTTTGACCGGAACATAAGTATTGGCACAGTATAAAACATAAGTTGGCAAGGCGTTCTATGTTGCTATATTCTGTCGGTAGGTGAGTGTAACTAGAGGGGAATCCCAGTGTTATAGCTATAGGAATTATCTATGTAGTATAGTAAAAAGAAGTAAAAAAATATAATAATAGAACGTAAAGGTAAAGAAACGACATTGTCCGAGAGAACAATTATATTAAATTTGTACAATCAAAATAAACTTTATGCAGGAATCGCAAAACTATTTATAAAAGCCGTTAAAATGTGCAAAGCATTATAAAAAATATAAAGGTAAAGAAAACGTCGAACATCGTTCGCAAAGCGGCCGCCCACCCAAGCTCAACGAGAGAGAGAAGAAGAAAGTGGTCAATAAAGTCAAACAAAATCTGGAAATTTCATCAATGGCGATAGCAGTAACATTAAGAGAAGACCTTGGCACAGTTTTTCATCCCATAACAGTTCGCAGAGTCCTCAGGAGTGCCGGGTACAATGCGAGGGTCGCAAGAAGGGAGCCCCACGTAAGCAAAAAATAAATAAAAAAGAGGATCGAATTCGCAAAATATTTTTTGTATGTGAAATTAGATTTTTGGGACACAGTACTTTTCTCGGATGAAAGAAAATTTAATATCTTTCGATCCGGTGGGTGAATTTTAGTGTGGAGAAAATTCAACAATAAGCTTGAGGCGAAAAATCTTCTATCTACGGTTAAACACGGCGGTGGTAGGATAATGGTGTGGAATTGTATGAGTTCATCTGAAGCTGGAAATCTCGTATTCATTGAAGGAACAATGGACCAGTATGTATATATGATTTTTTTAAAGAGAACTTAAATAAAAGCGTTAATGATATGAATCTTGGACGTAATTTTTACTTTCAACATGACAACGATCAAAAGCAGACGCTTACAACATTCGTTAATGGATAGTTTTCAACACCCCACATACGCCACCATATCCACCACAATCCTTAGACCCCAATCTGATTGAACATCTTTGGCACGAACTGGAAATAAGGATAAGGAAACATTATATTTCCAGTAAAGCCGATCTCAAGAGAATCATCGTGGAAGAATGTAATGCCATCGAGCCCTCATTCGTGGCTAAGCTAGTGCATTCGTTGCCTGATAGGTTGAGTGAGCTACTGAAAGGAAAAGGGTTGCCAACTAAATATTGATTTTTTTTTTTCGTTATTTTTGTGTGCTGTGACAATACTTTTGTTCCGGCCAAAATAGATGATGCCATTTCTATTATTTTTTTCCTGAACTACGGAATATTAATTTAATATAATGAAGTATCAAGGATGGAATTATTGTTATAATAAATAAAACAGATCTTATTTGTATTCTTATAATTTTTTTTTTCTCTTTATTTAAGGCTTAGTCACTTATGCGACTATGTCGCCAAAATACAAAACAGTAGAAAATGAACAACAAATAATAAACAAATATACACAAGTTAAAACTTAATACTATACAATACAATTGCGTCATGCGATAGGGGGTCGCTTAGTATGGAGTTGAATCGCGTGGTGTGGAACGCATCAGATGCACTGAGTCTAGACCTAGCGCCGGCGCCCCGGACACACTCCAACAGCACGTGATATATATCGTGTATGCGGTCGCCGCCACAAGAAGTACACTTTGGCGACGGCACTTTGCGCATCATAAACGCGAATTTATTTGTTGGAATATGTCCCGAGCGCAGCCTCAGACCAGTTACAGATTGCTCTCTGCTAAGGATGCTGTTGTCGATCCATGTAGCCTTCAGTGGGTGTGGTTGAATCGTTTTGTACCATATTCCCTTTTCCCTCGACCTTTCATCAAAGTACTCCTTCCAGTGCTATTCTTATAATTGCTAGCACTATAATCATTTGGTTTACCCCACTGTGCCAATACTTATGTTCATCACTGTATATACCTACATATAATTATGTTAATAATATTGTTGTTGTCAATTTACTTCGTTTTAATAGTAATATGAAGATATTCATAATTATTACATATTTGTTATTAGAATCGAATGCTGAACGACCTCCTTCGACATCTGCGTCACCTATAGAATGGCTCCGCTCTGCTATTCACAACTCGAAGAACAACGGTTCGGCTAGTTTTGTTTTTATACATCTTCGTGTGCGCTTTGCCACACTCCTACTGGGTTGACAAAGTGACTAGATTGCACCTGATGGAAAGTGCAGTGTGCGGTGCAGGTAGATTAGTGCCAAAGCCACCGGTGTGCACCCGTGATACAATAAAACTGTGCATTAATTATTGTAATTTCCATATGACTCAAGTATTTTATCCTTAACTAGCTGGTCCGGCAAACGTTGTTTTGCTATATAAGTTATTGTAATATCTTCTAAGATGTTCATTGAAATTAAGTGATGTCAAAGATAATTTTGTTCACAATTAAGTACTCTTAATCAACAACATATTTATTTGGATAAAGATTAATATTATTACGTTGATACAACTCTAAACAAATAATGCATTAATTTCGACCAAATTTGATTACCATATTAACGGTTCTAGTGAGTTAATCTTAAAAGATAGACATATACTGTCCGGGACATTTTTTTAGATCATTTCAAGAGGAATGATTCTTTCCTACATATATTTTTGGTATCTTGAACCGTTTTCGCAGCGCACGCAATGGAAGCCTTCAAGGATGAATAACTTTCCCCGTTTTTTTTACATTTTCCATTATTTCTTCGCTTCTAATAGTTGCATAGTGATATTATATAGCCTAAAGCCTTCCGCGATAAATAGTCTATTCAACTCAAAAATAATTTTTCAATTCGAACCAGTAGTTCCTAAGATTAGCGCGTTCAAACAAACAAACAAACTCTTCAGATTTATAATATTACTAGTATAGATATAAAATTGTTCGGAGTCGAATTCTATATATTTCGCTAATTAGGCAGTAACAATACATATTTTTTAAATATAAAACATAGGTAACGTTTGCTGAAACATAGCCCGAGACGAACCTCGAGCGATATGCACGCGGTCGCCACTCTCTGTGCCGCCGTACAACTAAACGATGTCCACCGCTACCACAAGTGGCTTCGTCTCGCTCGTTACATTGCTCAAGTGAAATGTTGTATTCCTCAGCGTATGCTGTACAGCTGGCTGGCTATGCAGACTCAACTGATTTCAATTGAAAGGAGTTTGAACTACGTCGTTGCTAATGCCGACACAGTCGCCGGCAAACGTTACTCTTTTAATAATTAGTACTAGCCTACTGATAAAACACCACCTGCATCGGTACTCGACGTTACGATTGTACAACACTATCAGTTACGTACAAATGGACAGTTTACGCACACGGACGCATTGCAACTTGATGACTGTAGCAAGGCCACGGGTTGTGTCCGTCGCCTTTTGTCGACGTGACCGCACTAGTCGCGTCGCGGTTCCTGCCGCCTGCCGCCTGCCGCCTGCCGCCTGCCGCCCGGCCGCGTGCCGGAGTGAAGGCAGCCCGGAGTCCGGATATCGCCCGCATCGGGTCGCGTCTACTCGGACAATTGACCGCAATATCGAACACAACACATCAAGCATTTTAATAATAACATGAATAAATAACCACAGGCTGAAAATAATGACAAAAAGGAATCAAACCCCACCTACTGCGTGCCCCTCGACCGTCCAATCACTTGCCTTTTAAAGACTGGCAGACTGTCAGCAAACATTACCACAATAATTATAATACGGATATGACGTCCTCACAGATACCCTGCGCTGTGGTGAGGCGCCAAACAGGATTCAGCTCAGCAACGCTAGGTGGCTCAGCTGAGCTACGCATCGCTGATTTTCAGCTGACACCCATTTATTGCGACGGAACGCTAAAAGGACAATAGAACATAGATACACAACTCTAGAGGGGGTTACAATGTATTATAGGTAATTATAAGCACAGATACTAGGTTTAAAAGTCATAAAGCCTACAAGAAATCCAGGGCAGGCTGGCCGTTTACGCAACGCTAGATCCACATCTTTACTTCAACTGAGAGTCAATTCAGACGGAGAACGAGTATAGAGACGAAGCCGAGTGGAATAGCGAGTACTGTGATTGTAAACAAGTGTATCCCCTCGGCACCTCTCCATCACTCGGGACGGCCTCGAAGAATGTAATAACGAGGCAATTCCAACGCGCCCTCGTCTCTCTGCGTCTCCCTGCAGCACCGCGGCTAGTGTGCTCTCGTAATGGAGAGCGATCGCATCTTCTGCACAATTCATTTTGTTATAACTTGTAATAATGCAGAGACTATAAGCGCAACCGCATTTGTACGAACCCTTGACATTCGTATAAATGCGCTTTGTTTTTACACATTCTTTGAGTCATATCTCCTGATCTGCCCAACTAATCACGATCGAAGTTTTTCTTTCTGACTCGCTGGAAATCTTCATCAACGATCAGAGCCACCGTGAGGATCGCGGCCCCGGTGTGCCGGACTTTAACCGACTAAGTCCACCGGGATGATCCTCCTCGCGTCTGCCGAATGCTGAGGGAAAGCCAGAGGAGCCAGCTTCTATATGCAGCGTATATCCTCAGACAATTGGACAAACAGATGGACAGGAAAGGAATCCAGATAATATTATAGTAATAGAGAATTAGATGTTATACGAGCTATATTCCTAGTTATATCGACCATCGATGTAACAGCACACTCGTACAGGACTGGCCGCGGCGACTCGGCACTTCTCGGGTACAAGTAAACGATACATTACAATACTATTTTTTTTTACATACGAGTATAGTTACATAATTGTAATTTCCGTGAGAAGGGATAAAATATGACCCGTGTTACATGCTGATAGCACAGCTCTTTGTAGCTACTTTTTTTTTAATTAGAATATTTTTGTTCATCACTTACTAACAAAAATCCAAAAAGAAACTCTTTAAAATATTTAGACTTTTTTTTAATTAATTTGTTTTATTGTGCAAAGTCAATTTATAATGCAGGATATGATTGTTCACATTGAAAGATATGGTCGAGCCGGCCTACTGCTGCAGCGAGTGTGCCAGTGCGGCAGCGGGACCCTCGGCGTGTGCTCGCAGAGCGGGCGGGTCTCCTAGGGCCGCGTGCGCGACTCCCCTCTCGGTAATACAATATTATTGACTACATTCTGAATTGAATTACTTTTATTGCTACGCTGTGGCAATAACTCGGAGCCATTCGCAGGTTATATCTAGTAGCACGTTCATTTGCCCTCGGGCGAGGGAGCCACTCGGTCTGTATCGAGAGCCGCTTTTGTCTTAACTTCAGAACGATAAGGATGCACAGTTCTATGCCGAGATCCAGCGATCTCGATATATTCAAAGATAACATTTGGGAACCTAAGAAAAGGATATTAATAGAGAGAATTGTGAAATAGGTTGTTGTTGTGGATTTTCATTTTTTCTTTTCTTCTGTGCACGTAGTCTACAAATGTCTGTAAATGTGACTACATTTACAGACTGCGACAATGCGAGAATGCGACTGCATTCCCAGTATGTCTTATTCGTGTTTTATATATTTATGTTTGTATTAATGTGGACTATGTAAATGTTCCAATAAATAAATAAACTCCTGTTATAATACATTTAAAAAACTAAATATACAAATAATAGTAAAGATGGTACAGGAAGTAATTAAATACAAATATGAGTACAATGGGGATGTATGGTACACAGCGCCTGCCTGTCCCGTGTACTCGCGTTGAGCCATTTGCCGACTTCATAGTAAGTATTCATGAAATAATTAAAATATAGAACTGTTAAAAATGACTCAAACGAACTAGAGCAGCACCCGCGGCATTTGGCAACATTGCGTGCAATAACTGACTGTGGCACCCCTGTGGGTACGGGTCTCGACTTGGAGCTGCCAGCCAGGGCACCTAAGGTGCTCTACCAGCGCTTTGAAAGCGACCACCTTGAGAAGCGTCGAAAGAAACTCAAGGCTACGTCAGAGTGGAACTACCTCCTCCTTTTTAAAGTCTGTCAAAATAGCAACATATAATTAGTGAGGCGCGGCACAAGGACCTGCACAAACGTAACCGTTTCGTGAGGAGAAGTTAATCGGTCTTTGCCGAAACGCGCTAGTGCCGGGGAAGGCCCGGCCGCGTGTCCCTCGCCTGGCGCCGCACGCTGCAAGCACAGAGCGCAACCCTCGAGAGCATCCGGCAGACGTAATGCTGTATACTGCGACGCTATATCCCTCCCAGGGTGAGCAGACATACATTAGTGGCTATTAGTATCCACTTTACATATTCCACATGTCGCATCCAACGTGACCAGTGGCTAATGTGTCTGTGGCCTAATGGATAACGAACCGGTATCCACGCGCAGCAACGCGCATGCTCGTAGGTTCAAATCCCAGAAGGTACCTCTGGGTTCTTCCAGATTAATTACGGATTTAGGCAGCACATGCTCACCGGTGAAGGAAAACGTTACGGGGCAACCCGCACGGCCGCGGCGTCTCACAGGAGCGTCGCGTGTGCCAGTGCCGTGCGGACACCGGTCGCGTTGCGCACGACATGTAAGCGCAGGCACAGAGTGGACACTAATGCCACCCATGTAGAGATACTCACTGCAATAGGGATAGGGCGTGACGATATATTATTAAGATTATTTAAAATAAATGATTTCGACAAGCGTGTCGCAATGTTGAACTAGAAAGAATGCATTTGAAAAGCAACGAAAAATGTTTCCGAGAATCTGGGCGCTCCGGCGGACGCACACGTCGCAGCGGACACGCCTCGGACACAGGATACAGTTGGCGGCTCGCACTGAACTGCCATTCGTGTTGATGACATATTACCAGAAAGTGATTAAATGTCACTGTACCTGACGGAGAGCACTGAGCAATTCAGAAACTGGGCGCGACGGTCGCGAGAGTGCTCGTGCCCGCCGGCTGCCGCCGCGATCTTTTTTTATCCTGACTCGGCACAGTGACCACATCACGCCCGATGATAAGCATGGTGCAGTCCAAAAAACGTAAACGACCATGAACAATAAAGTCCATCGGTAGTCGCAGCGGTCATGCCGGCCTGCACGGATATCTCTTCCCGCTTCGTTTGCCGGAGCCAGTACCGCAGGGCAGCGGCAGCGTGCACGCCGGCAGGGCATTCCGCAGCGCCACGGCTCGGCTGCAGTAACAGTCAGAGAACTGCTCAGTCCCGGCCGGGGACACCGCGCCAGTCACCGTGTGAGCTGCGAATCCGCAAACCCGCGCGCGTGCTTCTATTATGGAAGGGGGAGGGTGAAACAAGGCATCACACCGGGCTCCACAGATAACCCTTCACGTTTCACTTAGAAAACCCAATATCATGGGAGGATACGACCACGTTCGCCGGAAGACCGTTCCACAACTCAATGACCTAGCCAGGGTAAGAGAGAACTTTATAATCTTATCCGGGACATGAGTCGCCATGTGGCCGTGACTCCGTAAGCCCGCGCACATGTTTCATTGATGAAAGGCAGAGGGCGGAACAAGGTTAAATGACTCATCGGGACAGCCCGCGCGGCCCAGACGGAGTGCAACGCTCAGCGAGGCAATATCCCCGCGCAGCCGGAGCTCTATGTTTCGCTTAAAAAAAGCCAATATCATAGGAAGATGGGAACATGTACGCCGGGACGCCGGGACGCCGGGACGCCCGCTCGAACCACGACCAAACGACCTGGCTAACGTAAGACTTAGAGATTTTTTTTAGTTCCAGCCACCGAAAATTTGTGCCTTAAACTTTTTTGTCTAGTCACATACAAAATTAATATATATATAACAAATACAATATTAGCAAGGAATCAAAAAATAACTCTCGCAATGTTCAGCGCACTGGGCACGGCAGGACAGCAGGACAGCAGGACAGCAGGATGGCAGGGCACAGCGGCCTTATTGATTCATCTCATTCGATAGTCGGCCTCAGCCGAGGGCAACAAAGGGAACCAGGCGGAAACGCTCCCCGCGGCCGAATCCCCTCTCCAGTTTCAATTTCTCAACGGACAGACGGAATGTCACATTCACATCCCGCGACATATCTGCACTCAAAGTGTCACATTCTAGACAACTTTCTACGGATTTATCATGAAAATCTTCCTTAACATCTCATTTGAATTCAGGTATTATTATGCAAGTATTTGTTTAGAATATTTTTTTTTTAATTTAATTAAATGTTGGAGGTTTATATTTGAATGTTTGTATTAAAATAGTATAAATAATATAATGGATGAGATGGTCTAGTGGATAATGGTCAGGTAACCATGCGCGGAAGTTGCTGCAGCTTCGGTTCCCAGCACGCACGTCTTTGTTAAGTAGGGATTTAGGCCCCACCTAAAAGTTAAGGTAACAGTGACGAGAGGTCCGCGGCGGTTTTAGGTGAACAATTAATGCTATTGGCCAGTCACTTAATTCAAATATCGCATCAGTGTAATTCAGGCACCTCAGACTCGAACCGTTGCGGATATAACTTGCAATTGTTAGAGTGCAGGGGGGCAGGGGGGCAGGCGGGCAGGCGCAGCAACTAAGTGCAGGGTATGACAGGGCTGTAGAGACCGTTAGACATTGAATAGTTTAAAAAAATGCGTGTTTATTGATTGTACAAAACAGTGTTTTAATTCTTAAAAGCTAACTTTCATCACTAGGAGAGTGTTATTCGATATGACAAAGTAATAAGAAGTTTATTTCGGCTTCGTTACAAATAATTTGAATCATGTTAAATCATGTCGTTATTAAACAGAAATTGTGAATCGTCTGATATTGGGCCACATCTCCAGAGATCGAATTGGTCTGTTGTGTCTGATAGCGAGTGTCGACGTATGCGAGCAGTAATCCCGGAGGGCGGGTTGCCTTCGTCGCGGTTCCGCTCGGTGCGATCATAAACCGGCGCGAACACAAACCTCTGAATAAATAAGAGTCCGCCAGCGGAATCAGCTCCCGAGTCACGCGGCGGCCTCGCCCCGCCTCTCCTCGCCTCGCCTCAACGTACTTTGTTACCATTTTCAATAATTCACGATTCGAGAACGGCTTCACGGATCTCCGCAATACTGCAATACAGCTCAACTTTTAACCTCGTATAATAATTTCGTAATGTCTCTTTATATTCGCGATAACTGCTCATCTCTCTGTATTATGACTTTGTTTGTGTAATCACGGTCGAAGGCGGTAAAACTACGAATACCGCAAGGTCTGCAATAAGATTACACAATCAAACGGAACTCACACACTGTAACCTGACGAACGACATTAGGGTGTGATTAGGAGCATATTTGGTGGCGAGAGTTTATGGAGAAGCGTACCCTATTACACTGTATTGGCGTATTTACACAGAAGTCTAGGGGTGATAAACAAAAGGAGGCCGTCCAAAGAGAGAGAGAGTGAAAACATGTTTCCTCTATATTCGGCGGCCGGTGGGCGCGCGGTGCGGCGGTGCGGCGGACTGCGCGGACCTGCTCGCCTGCTTACTAGACGTGCCAGTACAACGGCCACTTACAAAGTGTCCCATCAGTATGTATGTATATCTAGATCTATTCCTGAAGGCATTCGCTAAAAGTAATGTTGCTGCTGAATGTATTCGAAGGCGTACTACAAACATCCGAGTTTGACAACAATACATCAAAAGTTATTATTAATTCACAAGTTCTGTCAACTGAACGCGCGCGCACGGCGACGAGCCTGTTACACCTTCCCGGTGAAGGTTTTCGTGAAAGTTCAAGGGGCGACTGAGATTATAACTTTGTCTTGAGCACGGCTTTGCAAGTTACCACTCGCACTGCTTTACGCCTTAGAGATCTCATCCATTATATCTGCGGGTACTTCGCTCTGAACTTTTCCTTGTCCGGTTTCACTTTTTAGTAATAAAATCAGTTTTATTATTGTTATAACATTACAAACTGAATAAGGCTGCGGGTAAGCTGGGTTCTGGGATGTTTAGCGCATTTATACTAGCTCGACACAAGTCAGGTAGCTGATGTAAAACGTGCTGGAGTCCAACAATCAACCGGAACTATCAGGATACAGTATCCTGTTCCTCGATAATGACTGTTATCATTCCGGTCTTCTGATAATAATCTTTAAATATATGAGAGGAGGAAGGGAATACAGACGATAGGAGTAACAATTGAAAAATGTATGTGATCAATTTGGTGGGCATTAACTTCGGTTTAAAGTTCAACGCATTTGTATTCCCGGAATCCTAAAACTGACCAAATAGACAGCAGCACTGGGCGGCCAGCGCGGTGCACACGTGCGGCCATTCCTTACGAGCACAGCGACGCCGCGCTGCCAAATGAACTAGTGACACAACAACGGTTACATTTGTGTCTGCTCTCATCACTTGGTTGCTTCCTATATTTATGACCTTGTATTAATCCATTCAAATAAACATTTATAAACACAATTTCATAGTTTTAGAAAAATACAATAAACTATTTTATATTGAGAAAAAAAAACAAAGAAAATTGAATTTAGTATCAGCTCGAAAGAAGAATCTAGCGAAACAACTAGGGCACGTATATAACGCAAACGTGTCAGTGTTAGAGGTCCACATTCATGAATAAGAGCAGTCCCTGAGACTGGGAGCACGCCGCGCCGCGCCGCGGGGACGTGACGTATCTGTCAAACGCCACAATGGAAACGGTGCAAGAAGCGCTGAAGGCGGTTGAACTGAGCAAAGCCTTGCATTCTAAAAGGGAGTCTATAACTGTTTTATTAATGGCTATGTGCCGTAAATTATGTTGTACTCATAAAAACACAAATGTTCCGTCCGAGGCAATGTTTGGTGTCAGCCAGCCACTTCCACCTCTGACGCTAATGACGTGTAATGGCCAGGTATATGTAGTAGTATGATTTTAAATTGACAATAAGTTGTGCACAAAGAAACGATGAAGAATAAACACATTTAAAGAAAACTAGTTGCAGCATTTGATTGTTAGGCTGTAGACATAGTGGTGTTCCCTCGCGCACACGTGCCACTCCGGGAGGCTGCTACGTGCTTACGGCGCGTAGTAAAAGCGTCCCTCCGCATTCTGCAGCGCTGGCAAATAGCATTTGTAACGACTTGAGGTCAGTTAATTCAGTTGTGTTTGCAGACAATAGCCAGCGCCGTAGTACGGTGTATACGACAAACGGTTCCCTCGGGACACCTGCCTCCAGCCCTCTTTGTAGGGCGACACTCCGTCCAATGTTTACTACCCCGCCGCCCAGTTCAGCGTCTGATATAAACACATTTACGTCCGCCTCGTTTTATGGCATATAAAAGTTTCTGTGTTTAAATATTGACATCTAGGTAATTCAGTTTTATGCCTTCACTGGTTTACATACGACTGTACTTTGTATTTGTAATCCACTCGAGCGTCCAATAGAATAACTAAAATCTCATACAATCCAATACAATCTTTTTCAAAAATATAACATTTCTAAAAGACCAAGTACTTCAGAATTTATTACTTTTCGTACCGGTGGGAAATTATTTTTTTAACGTACGCTATCAGTAAAAACTATCTACTAAGTATTACTTTAAATGCACAGAACTGAGAGTAAAACAATATAAAACAGGTAATAAGACAGCGAGCTAGACTGCAGCGTGAAGCGGCCGATCTCGAGATGTCGCACGATTAATGACTGCACCGTCCACCGCGGCCGATGTGCAAGTGATCCTTACAATGATTACGGCGTCCGCGCGACTGGGTCGGCAGGGAGCACTTTTTTCGTTTCAAGAGCGCTTCGATGTTGGTCTATTTGGATAACGTTATATGTCATTCCATTATTCGAATATCGATTATCATTCGAGTAAATGTTTCGTAGTGTAGCGGCCGGGGCGGCACAGTCGCAGTATCAATATCTACTGTGCTTATGTTCCACGGTGGCGCAGTGGACACGAGGCCGGTGTACATGCGCGGGAACATTCATGCTCTCCCGGATCTTCGAATCCGGGCCCGCATCTTCGGTTTTTTCTAGATTATGTACGGATTCAGGTACTATATGCTCGCCAGTAAAGGAAAATAGTGTCCGGAAACCGGCATGGCATGTAATATACATTTCACGTGTGCCTAGTGCTGTGAGCACGGCGATCAGCGGCGCTACTGGTCACGATGGGTATGACATATAAGCGCAAAGTGGATACAGTCACTAGTGTATGTCCCCTCTGCCCGAAAGAGATATAGCGCCCAACCCAACCCGGCAGTGGGCCAGTGCGGGCTGATGATGTCGCCCCGCTGCAGGGCAAAGGCCTCCTCCTGTCCCTTTTCCAGTATATTTGTGGAATCCAACGGAAGGGGGTTTGGACATGTAGCCCGGTACACGCTGTCCAACGCGCTCGGCTGTGCGCACGCCGTATCCCTTAGTCGGCTGTTACGCTCCCACGCCACGCCAGCACAATGAAAAGGAAGACACTGTCCCAATTAGCTGGAAAACATTTAAATATACATTTTTATTTACAGTATAGTTTTGTAGCAACAAATTCAATAAATATGTTATTAAGTAAATGATAAATAACATTGCAGTCGCAATACACACAATAGAATACGTGGGAACAATAACGCTACTGCGGTAGTGCAGCGGGAACATCGGTAGGCAAGCGCAAACAGGGGGCGCATGCGGCGTGCGCGCCCTGCGCCGACATCGCTGGGACATGACCACTCTTGATAGCTCGTAAAGCTCCGTCACGTAAAGGCACGAGTCGAGAGCGTTTCTCTCCTTCAACGACTATAATATTGCCTCTTCAAATAAATACTCTCACGTATGTTACAACAGTTTATTATTTTGTATGACATTTGTTTGTTTTGTATTTTATGTGCTGTGTGCAGATAGCGGCCCTGATGTACCTCTGCTCACCCAGAGGTCCAGACCTCAGTTGTGGCCAAAGCAGGAGGCCCCGAAGTTAATAACATATCGATCAACATTTTATCATTTCTAATTGTTTCTGCCTGTACGCATGTCAATGGACAGTCGGCGTAATTATAAAACGTTATTGGCTCGTAGTAAATGCGCTACGTTACATCTGTTTAAACTCTCAGAATAATCGTAATAATCGAAACACATAGAGTATTCACGGTGTCGTCTAAACGGGCTGATACTATGAACACGGTTGCGATAATCCCGATGTTTCAATGTTATCCAAATATTTGTCCGGCTCTCGATGCCGCGCCGCCCCGCGCGGAGTGCGCCCGCTCACACAGGGCCGCGGCGCCCAGCCGGCGCTTATCCTGTACAAACGTGACACACTACATCTAATTGCTCAATACTATTGCACTGGCGACCACGCAAACCGACAATATTTGTTCACCATTATCGAGGCTATTTCCCCCGGGAGCGCGGCGCGATGCGCGGAGCTCACCTTCCTGCCAGCCCTTGCGTCACGGCCTGAACCAATTCGAACCCTCCGCCCTTGAACGATAAGTCCAAAATGACGTGTAGCGCGGCACAGCCGGGACATAGATCTGGGCAGGGTCAGGGTTGTTAGAATATCGAATAAGGATATATTCAATAGTTTCGGATATCAGTATTGTTCCAGTTAAGGACATTCCAATACAGAAAGTATTCGATTTAGTCGATTTAGTTATATAGAGTTTATTTTGTTTTGTAAACGGTTTCATACAGCAATGAACTAAGAACAGCAAGGCCTAAGACGCACCGAGAGCTTCCACCGTAAATTCTATAACACTTGGAATTATTTGAAAGCGCATGCAATGACGGGAAAAATCCACGCGGAAAAATGGTCCTAGAAGGAAAGGCGATAAAATACGTTCGGAAAAAAAATCGCAGAAGAACCGTAACTAGATCTAATTACAAAAAAAAACGATATCGTTTCACTGTTTTGTACATATGTATGTGTGTCGAATCAGAAATAAAGCAGCTCGGCACAAGCTACCGGGACGCGACGTGGCCGGGCAGGGCGCAGGGGATAAGGCAGCTCTCCAGCGCAGAGCGCCTGACCGGGCGCAGTGAGTACGGCGCTCCCGACGGTAAGCGCGGCGCGGGCCGGGACACGGCGACTATCAACGGCAACGGTCGTGCTGCGTCTCAAGGAGCCCATAGTACCGGTCGGTTACACTCTATTATACATATAATACAACATGAATGTCGATCCCATTTGACAACTTATCAATATTTAGAACGGACCTACATACGGGGTGAACATTCCCTTGTCAGTTGACATACCTTGGCAGGTTTCATTAAATCAAATGATTAATTTTAAACGGTTTTTTAATTAACGTAAAAATGCCAAGGAATCTACCACCGCCTCGCAAGACAACATCTACCGAGAAGAACCGGTAAAAAAGACAATCAGTAGCTCTGCGTAACATGTTGAGGTACAAATCAATACGTAGGCCATGAATATTGCGTGAGAAAATAGAAATAGGTTACGAATTCCCACCCGGTTTAGTTGTGAAGACCTTTCACGGTAAACCAACAAGCGATATTTCGAAAAAAAATAAAGATCACAAATAAACATTTTTGTCAATTAATAACCCATTACCCGAATAATATCCGTTTAGTATGAAAACTGTCATAGTATGTACGTGACACGGACACGTTGCTAAGCAAATCAGAGGTGTTGAGTGGTAGCTAAGAGACAAGACATTAAAATGGATTACTAATTATTAAATCTTTTATTTAAAGTACATCGTACTTTTACATGGCGCAGTCGGATATACAAGAACGAATAAGTATTTAAAAGTTTAAATATGGAGAGTAAATTATTGCCTCCGTCGCCGTTTACATACCAGAGTGTGGACATGACGTCCGGCGAAAATGATGAAAAATGGAACAAATGGAAGAAAAGTTTTTTGATATATTTTAGTGCGTGTGAATTGGAAAAGAAATCATCATCGGTTCAGGTAAATGTCTTATTACACGTTATTGGAGAACAATGCAGAGAGCTTTTAAATCATTTGGATTTCGGAAATATAAAGACGATAAATGAAATTTTCCAAAATTTGGACAAACATTTCTATTTCAAAAGGAATTTGACAGTTGAGCGTTATAAATTTTTTACGAGAAATCAAGAAAATAGTGAAACAATAGAGCAATATGTACTTCAATTAAGAAAATTAGCGAATTCATGTAAATTTGGACAATTAATTGATGATTTTATTAAAGACAGGCTGGTATGTGGTATCATGAGTTCCTCAATTAGAGAGCAATTGCTTAGAGAGGAAGATCTTACATTAATGAAAGCTTTGAATATTTGCCGAATAGCTGTAACAACAGAATATTATTTAAACAAAATAAAACAAGATAAAACGGAGGTTTGTACAGTAGAACGGAAAGAAAATTGCGTATCAAAGGAGGCATCAACAAATGGCCACGACAGGGATATAAATAACAGGAGCTTTAATGATGATAATTGCCTTCACATAAAAGAATACATTATAAATAAGTCAAGAAATTATTACAATCCATACAAAAAGTGTTGTTATAGATGTGGCATAGCTCATAGAAGGTATAGGTGTCCAGCATATGGCAAAAAGTGTACTCGTTGCTTGCGAATGAATCATTTTGCTCGGGTTTGTGGCAGAAATTACATTAAAAATTCACAAAAGACATATTATAATAGAAATACAAATTTGTCGGTGTTAAAAATTGGACAAAAGGTGAAGGTATGGGACAAACTTAAAAGGTATTGGATTTCAGGGATAATAAGTAACATGCTCAACAGCAGGTCCTATGAAATACAGCTATTGAGTGGAAATAAAGTTGTACGAAATAGAAGGCATATCATTGTAGATTCCCCTCATGAACAGGATGTTTTATTGGAACATAATTTTGAACATGATCACGTAACTCCTAAAGAAAATTCACAATATAATGATAATCAAAATACAAATGAAAATAAACTTAATAATTACATAACTCGTTTTGGGAGAATGGTGTGGTTACCCAATAGATGGGGCTATGGGTAAAAGAACATTGTTAAATGTTTCTTTAAATATATTTTTTGTTACATTAATTTGACAACTTCTCATGCAAATATTATAGATTGTTTTATTCTACTCTATTGTTACAAATAACTGTTAATGGTATGTTTTATTATATATATATTAATTATAATAGAAACATGTAATGTTATTTTTTTTTAAATAAGGGGGATGTCATAGTATGTACGTGACACGGACACGTTGCTAAGCAAATCAGAGGTGTTGAGTGGTAGCTAAGAGACAAGACATTAAAATGGATTACTAATTATTAAATCTTTTATTTAAAGTACATCGTACTTTTACAAAAACAACCGTAGTTCAGTGTATCCGAGCGCCCGGCACCGGGTTAGACGTAATTTGAACTGTTCGCTTTAGTGTCAAGTACGGTTTGAAGTCGAGCCGCGCGGACTCGTGCTCGTCCTACGTGACGGAGGAGCGCGATGCGGCGCGACGCGGCGCGATGCGGCGCGATGCGGCGCTGCACGCGACTACACTACTGACTTATGCGCTTTTAGTTCATTCCTATTATAGCAATAAGAGAGCAACAGAGTTAATAAAAATTTCCTTATATAAAAACTATAAAAACAAACAAACTTATAGTGAGATTTATAAACGCTACTGAAAAAACAAGTTCACCTTAGATTAAAAAAAAACTGAATAAAATATCGTCGGGTGAAAGGCTATTTGGTTTAAGCGACATTTTTGGTGATATAGTAATATATATATATTTGGAATCAGCGTTTACTGCCGCACATTGATATCCTCTCTGCATATGTCTGAAGAAGACCTCTTTCGATCTCATGATTGTCAACATCAGTTTTCTTTTGCGTTGATGTTAGTGTTTCAGGTGAAACTAGTCCACCAATTTCTGAACATTTTTCCCAAGACCCACATCTCAAAGGCCTTAATTCGATCACAGATTACCTCGAATATTTCTTATATTTTCACAAGCAACGTATCAACGCAAAATCATCTAAGATGACACAAAAGTCATTCGGATTACGTCCGTCGCCTTCGTGAAGTAAGTTTCACAACTAGCACGTACCAGAGAAATGTTAAATTAACAAATGAGCCAGTCCGGCGCTTCGTTCGCTATGCATGGAGCTTGAATCCCGCTCTCATACATTCGGAATGCGAGTTAATTTACTTAAATAATAACAAACGTCGGCTTTGTTCGAAGGCCAGCGTCTAACTTTGCTGTCTGCTCAAACTTTCCCCGGATGACCCCTTTTAGTAATTCTGTGCGCTTGCATTGTTTAGGGTCTCATGTCGGTGTCTAGCAGCAGCGTTGAAACAGCATGGACTTCATTTTAATAATACTGCCACAGGTAGGGCCGTTCTCAGAAATGCGCATCTCTGTTCCTTACCCAGCACATTCCGCGTCATCTTAGCACTAATACTAAAACCAATCCTCACGAATGTCTTCGTCTATCATTACCTTAGGCTTCCTCCATCCTTGCCTTGGTCCATTTTATATTCTAATTGTAAAACACTTCATATTATAGGACTTTTATTATTTCTGAATAGCCAACAATAAGATCCTTTTTTATTGGTAACCCGGGGAATACCATAGTACTGCACAGGACCGTCCGGGCAGCCGTGAGGGCACCGGCCCAGCTGCGCCAGACCCGTACCGGCTAAAAGCTCTAAAGGTTTCCCTGTACTCGCTGCTGCCCGAGCCTGAGGGTCCATGTCCCTCCTACGAGCCGTTCCTACCGAAACTATTTCGCGTCGAACTGATTTTAAGCTCGAGTCGTCTCGATCTGGCATCGTCGCACAATGTTATGCAGCGCGGCCGACCGCGGCGTGAGCGTCTCAGGTTCCCGTCACAGTCTTGCTATAGACCCTCGACGTAGAAGAGGAGTGCTAGCGGTTAAAACCGTTAATTCAAACAACGGTGCTTCCACTACATTCGACATCACGTCGTCGGGTTCAGCAGCTTAGCGCGGTAGGTTGACCTGCTAGCATACCGACCACGCTAAAACAGTATATAAAACGGACAGCTGCGCAGTGTATCTGTGTGTGTCTGTGTCAGCCAGTAGGCACAGCCGAACACCGTTGCGGTCCAGTACGGAGCCAGCGAGTCGGAAACTGCACATGGATTTATAATACATCGGCCGCGGCGCTCTGTCGGCCCCGAATTCGATAAAACGCCGCCAACTGAAGCCTCGGCGCTTCGCGTCCAGGGTCGCTATGTTTGTATTATTAGCCCTGTCCGGCTTAATGTTTATATTCCCAGCTCGCCCACCTTCTAGTTAGCTTTTTGATCTACCAAATGATGATAAAGAAAATACTGTTTACTTAATGTTTTTGAATGCTCTCCCACCACATTAAACTAGTGGTGTATAAATTTACCGCTTGTGTAGCCTACTCATTATCTATTTCTGCCCTTAATATTATCTATTTTGTACTTGTTTATATTGTACTAACCAACAACTATATTAAAAAATATTTCTTATATCTATAAATAAATAAATGTTCACTTCTTTATCTAGGTGATGTCGTATTAACACCCTTGATATATATTACCTAATATCGTGTCGTGCATTGCAAAGAGCAGGCCGGAAACTTGACATCTTCGTACTGCAGCGGGCAATCCGATGCGCAGGCGCGCATAGGGTTTTCTAATTGTTGAAGGAATACAAATCACTTGTAATTTCAAGAATAATATGATAACATGGTAAAGTGGACCCGATGCAGTCGCATCATATGATATAAGCAGGATGTCCAACTCTGCACTACATACATACGTCACAGCAAAAGTATCGTGTTTGACCTCATTGGAATTAATAAATGAATAATAAATACATAATCGAGTCAGGTGTATTAGATTTTTAATTTATAACTTGGGCCCTAGACAGTTATCTTTTCTGTTAGCGTTCACGATAAACGTATCTTCAAACGTAGCTTTTTAAATATCAGGTGAACGCGTTATACCATACCTTTGCACTTTTCTACTGGCTCTACGAACCAAGACAAGATAGGATAAGCGAATCTGATTTTGTTCAGGGGCTCTAGTTAGCGTCGCACTGCGTATACTCGATGAAGTAGCACCGCTCTAAATAACCCGCAACGGAACCACAAGAGGACTCGCAACGCGAAGTAATAACGTGACAGAGGTTCGCAGTGCGGCCGCGACACAATGAACAAACGATGTATTTGCCTTCCGCATGACGAAACACCTCGTTATCCACACACAAACCTCACGAAAATATACCCAACTACGAATTGTCAATCGCGCGTACTTTCATTCTCAGAATAAGGCCGTACAATTTAAATAATCGTGCAACTCATTTTTTTTTAATAATCAGTAGTCTCAATTATAGTTTTTGTCACAATCGATACCACTTTTTAGTTTTAATAGGCTAATTAATTCTATCTACTATGCATGAAACTGACCAGCTCAACGTGAGCGCAATCTCAAACGGTTGTAAAAATCGCATTGCTAAACCATTATCATCATTAGCAGCCCGATTCTGCCCACTGATGGGTTTTGAATCCGTGCTAACTTTATCCAGTTCCGGTCCGCAAAATGTCAGGACATTTAGCATCCAGACATTAAAATTGAGCAGCACATCTGGTTACATGAGGTGATGTCGCGTGGGGCTTTGAAGTTAGTGTGCGGTGAAAGGGCGCCCGACACGCGCGGCTGCAAGATGGGTGGCTAATGCGGCCATCGCTAAATACAGAAATAAAATCAACACAAATTTAAATGCATTAACACATTTAAAATTTTCATGTTTTCTTCTCATTTTGTTATTCAAATTATCAAGAACAAATGAGGGTAGAAGAAGTAATTTCTCGCCCCCGACGTAAACTCCGCAGCGTTCAGTCGGCTCGCGCTGCCGTCGCGGGCTGTGCTGTGTCACACGTGTCATCATTAAGAGCTGTATTAATGAATGCACAGGACCCGTTCAAAGTGTTCATAATATTTAATTTGTTCTAGCACACAGTAACACAGTAACACGGCTAATGTATTATAATGTACGGGCAGAGGACAGTGCGCGCCTTGCATCCGGCGCGTCACTGGATACGCTTCATGTAAACCTGTCACTCAACCACCGCTTGTCCCGTCCCGTCCCGTCCTGTTCCGTCCCTGCCCTATCCTTCGTTAGGTTTCGTCGTGTTCCTGCGCGTTATTTTAATCCGCCTTCAAACATGTCCGCGATCTACTGTCGACGGATTTATCAATTTATCAATTCATTTATCTGCGCTTTAATGTATTTCAATGAGGAATGTTATAAACATCGCACATCCACTTACCATACACATGAATCGACATTTCTGGGATATTTTCTTTATAAGGCATAACTATTTTTAGAAAAGTCTGAAAATACTTCTCTTACTGGTTTACTTACAAACTCTTCCATAACACTTGCATATATTTAAAAAATACAACAATATATAAACAATAAAAAATACACGACAAACTATAATTAAATCTCATATAAATCAAAACGCGGAATGTTTTGCGGATCTGAACTCAGTTTCGTGTAAGGATCATCATTATCTGTAGGATGTAGCATGTAAAACATTTGAACAGCGGAGGAAGGTCAAATTCAACTATAACATAAGTATTTTCATACATATACTGCGGCTATCAGGGATCAAATAAATTTGTAAAAAAACATTATTGTTTTAGTTTATGATTGTCAATCATTTTGTCGAATCTCTTGCAGTGTATGGTTCACCTGTACAATCGTATTTTTAAAAAGAACACCGTATGCCCTTGTAACCGTGATGACCCGTCAATGACGAAACCTTTGTTTATGTAATTTTTCTAAAGTTGTGGGGCGTCCCAATAAATGTAACATATAATAAACAACTATAAGTAGATACTCTTTGAACCTAATATATTAACGTTAATATAAATCTAAAAGTTAAACATTATTCTAAAGATTGCAATCTCGTGCGACAAAGCAATGTTACAAACTAGTAGTTATTATAAATGGGTTGCGACAATTCCACCAGGCGACCATCCGGGGTTTACCAGATTGAGTGCGGTTTTAGGCCTCGCGTGCTCACCGGTGAGGCAAAGCATCGTTAGGAATCCCGCACGGCATCTTAACAGGAATGTCAGGTGCTCTAGCGCCACTGGTCGCGCTGGGCACGGCGTACTGGGTGCAGGTCCGCAGCGCAAAGTGGATACCGCCAGTAATATGCCTCTGATGAATACAAACGACGTAAATACACATGTACTCGGTACGTATGTGTGTGTGTGTGAGCCGGAAACAAAGCGCACTTGATACGGCTCTATAGAAGGCGATGCTGCAATACTGCAGCCCGCCCGCACACGGAGCGATCACATCGAATCACCTACATGCAGTACATAGTTTCTATCTATCTATCTATCGTCACGCCGGATCCCTATTGGCGTAGGCAGAGAGGGAATGAAACGCCACGTCTCTGTATTCATGGCAATCTCTTTCGCTCCGTTAATATTCATGAGTCCCCCTGTCCGTGTGCTCTGTGCAGGCGAGTGCCGGTCGCCTCGGCCCTCACTTCCATTCGCTTTTATATTGCGTATCGTTGTTGTCACCTCCACGTCGCCGAACCGTCGAGGCGTGCTGCGGCCATGCTGCCGATGACGCTACGTTTCAAAGCAACCGTTCTGCGTATCTCCTCGCTCCTGACGCGGTCCATGTATTCGTATTTTCTCGGACGTTTGACTACATTCCTGCCTGCATCTATAGACTTGGTTTGGACGGTGGACGGGCGGCGCTGGCGACCACCGCGTCGCCGCTAGGACGCGACACGAGTCCTCGCTGCCTCGCTGCCTCGCGAGTACTGCCATCATCATGTCACACGTACACGTCACGATGTGCGAGACGCTCGCCACAGTATGAAATACGTCATTGAATCAGTACTGATACATGTGACTATGTCTCAGTCTCCGTCAGATTTAAACAATTTAAATTCTTTCACACGATTGAATGGGGCTTTAGCGCTTTATTACAAAAACGGTACTCCAGTCTGACTATAGTTTGATCTGTAACATGCGATATTCCCAAGGTTTTGATTGGCCAGCGCAAAATGTACACACGATAAATAGATAGAACTATTCGCGGCAAATGGCCGATGCGTAGTCACTGCAACAATACAATCGCAAACGCAATACCGACTCGACAAGGAAGTTGACATTACTATGAGACTGGGCATCGAACCGCGACCGCCGAGCGCAGCAGCTGGCCGGCGCACGTGCCTTTTAATACAGTAGAGATATATCAGATCATAAACTGTTATTTGACACGCGCAATAACTTTTTTTTTGTGAATTAAAACCATTTTCATTTTCCCTAAAAGTGAGGCGCACGTCGCGTCGCAAGGTGGAGCGACAGCTCGCGGGAGACAACCGACAAATAATGAGTAAGACAAGTTAAAGACTGCGCTCGGTGGCACCCATGAAAGCAACGTCTATCCAACAGCGGATTCATCGTAACGATGAGTTGACTCTAAACATTTCCTCATTTTATTTCTAACTAGCTGTCCTGGCAGACCTTGTTCTGCCCTATATCTCTAAAACAAAGTCACATTGTTTTTTTTAATGTTAATAGCTACCCCGTCAGATTTTTTTGAAAATTGTTTGAAGCAACCTGGCCTTAATGCTATATGTATAAAAATTGACAAATATTGACATTAATATTTATACGTCACTCAATTGTTTTGCCTTCTCGGAACCCGTCAACTAACATTTAAACTTTATGGTATGGTGTTAAAGTTCAAATTGACTCATAACAATTTTTTGTATGAGAATACAGAAAAGTGTTATTTTTAGACAGTTGCAGGGAATTTTGAAAAATTTTCTCTCCGTAATAACCTTCCCCAGACTTCAAGAAACACAACAAAAAAGAAATCAGCCAAATCGGTTCAGCCGTTCTCGTGTTTCGCGCTTATCAAGACATTTAGCGATTCATTTTTATATATAAGGAGATAAACAATTAGACCACATAGTACGGACCTAACGACATAACTTTAGTAGACCTGCTCGTTATGAAATAGATAAAAAAAACCATGTAAATAAATACAAAAGATAATTTCGAGATGATCGATCACGCGAATGTGGTGACAAAGTACCAGGCAATCGTAAGTGAGAAGAGAATGTACCGCGCACGCGGTCCGGCCAGGTGTGCCGCGCTGCACAAACAATGCATTGTCTGACGGACCTCGTGTCCCCGCGTTGTTATGGGAGCCTGGTGTACAATAGCCGAGCGAAGACAATGCCCTCACATATCTGTCTATACAAGAAATACCATAGTTTGTTTGTTTCATCAATTAACGTTCAACGGTCAGCTGACGGTCGGTCTAGGCACAATCAATCCCGCTACCGGTGTACTGTCTGTGATGTATTTTTAAGTAAGTAATTAATAAGTCACAGATGTATGTTTATTTAGTAGTCATAAAACAGATACAAACGTAAATTAGGATTAGAACATAAATAAAACTTGTACATTAGGTTCTAACCTTGAAGAAAAACAGAGTAAAAGAAACCCGATTCTTAAATTTCACAAAAGTACGCCAAAATATACGCCGCGCACATATTTCAAGAAATTCTTGATATTTTATATTTGTTCAACAAAGAAACTCACCTGATGGAACGTTCATGCCTGCCTATATACATTGCCAAATACAAACCATCGCAAAAGGCCTCTCGGTATATGAACTGTTAGAAATAGACCACAATCTGACACCTGTACGTGAAGACCCAGCAAGTCACTGTGACAACCTTGCAATTAGTGTACTGTGGGCACGACCCAGTATGAGCAACCGCACTACTAGCTCAAGATTATTAGGTTTAGATTGTCGTCCATTGAGATTGTTGACGCATTTCAATTTCCCCATATTCCTATTTCGAGCTATGATTTCGCCTTCTGGGAGATCATTTCCCGCCCTGTCAATCCTGTATGTCAGAAGGTGTTTGTATGGGTTGTTGTACGATCGACTAGTACATATGTAGCTTATGCTGATGGGCTCTAAGGTTTATGTTTGCGGTTAAACTCAGTATCGTTTATTCCGCTGATATATGGTAGTGCGGATGTATTGCATCAGTTAGGAAAGGGATCCGAGTTGACAGTGCCATCGTCCCGAGCACGACGTCAATAATGCAGAGAGGCCGGGCCGCGGAGCATTCATTTGCATAGGTTTGGTTAAGGCCTCGCCGCACGCGCGCCCCCCCCCCCCGCCTGCCTGGCAGCTCATCTACTAATATCAGTCTGTTTCAGCGCACAGCTGGCCGTAGCACAGCACAATCGAGCTCAGCACGTGCTCCCTCCCAAGTTCGCAACACGTTGTTCAAGTTGACGTGTCTTGGAGCCGTCCCACACTACGTTTCCTGATGCGCGCTCTCAAGTCAAGGGCCCGTCTTCTCCAGCGATCGTCGGTTCTTCGGCATACGCGGTCTACCCGCTGCGACTTTAGTCTGCTAATGCAGAGAGCTATGTCGATGGCTTTGGTTCTCTGTCGAATAACCTCATCGTTAAGGATAAAGTATTGCCTAATGGAAAACACAAAGCAAAAGTTCCAATTTCAGCAGCGCAGATTGATACTGATTCATTTTGCATAACTGGTGTATTGTCACAAACTGTTATCATCAGAAGGGACTTCCGGCTTTGATTACAATAATACATAACACTCATAAGTATTTTCCTACTCGTGTTAGAGGAACCAAAATATTTTCCAAAGTTGCCTAATTTAAGAAACTTTGTTCAGATTCAAATGTTTTAAAAAAAGCTAGTAACGTTAAAACCAGATGGAAAATACCTTGCAAGACCAGTTGAACAAGACGAAAAAATAAAACAATGCACACAGTTAGTCATTCAATTTTAACAGAGGCTAAAACCATGGATGACATCATGGATATAAGCCTAAACCATAGACTTCAACTATATATTTGTTTTCATGATATACTGTAATATATGTGTAGGGTGGATTAAAACATTTGTATCGACGTAATTTTATAAGTAACCTCTCCATTATATATGCTTTCAAGTACGATCAACTTTTATTGTGCTCTGGAAATACTGTGGTGTCCTGGACATATATATCATATACAATAAATTATTTATAATAAAAAATAAAATGTAATTTGTATAAAAACTGGATGTGTATTACATTCCTTGCTGGCAGTCATAATTGTTCGCAATAAATAAGTGCATAGCGAGCAATTTAACCGCACAGCACTGGACCACCCGTCCCCGGAACAAAGCCTTAGGCTAAGATTTATAGACGCTATTTCGACTTTGCTTAGCAAAGATCTTAAAAAAAAAATCGTTTTGGTCAAAAAATTAATATATTAATAGGAACATAAGTATAGCCATAGTATTCACAGAACCAAGTCCATGTTGACAAATCGGTGACTTACCAAATCCTTTGACATTCATTGAGTAATATAAATTGTATTTTTTTAGTAAAGTCTAAGAAAACTTAAAGTTGCGTGTATAAATCTGAGCCTTACTTCTCTGCTTGGATACTAAGCGCCCCCGCTATACTCGTATAGGCGTCACCAATCACCTGCCGAACTAGTATAAAAAGGCAAAAGATCCTGATGAGGATATGTGAACGAGCCCTAACACAGACTCGTCCGCAGCGATCTCGAGAACATTAAATACCATAACATTAAACGACCCAACCCCACACCCCTACCCCCCCCCCCGGGACTTTATCTTTTTGTTATCCCCGCCCCCCCGGCGCCCAAAAAGCACCCGGCGCCTAGAGCCTAATTAGAACGTACAACATTAAGGCTAATTTGGACAGTTGCCGTACTGTTTGCTCTGACATATGAGGCAAATAATAAACTTTTTCAAGAGGTGCTTACTCAGTTAGTGTTTTTGTATTTGATTGCCTTCCTGCTTTAGTAAACATTGGCCCCACTGTGCCCTATGCTATTTATTGTATTGCTGTCTAGGACAGTGTTTCTCAACGTGAGATGCGAAGCGCGAGGGTTCCAAGGCAGTGAGAGCCATCTAAATGTACATTTTGAGTGTTGTAATTTGTGTCTTTATTTTCATTTTACTTTTGTTTTATATTCTTGTAGTTCTAGTTTCTATACCTATGAGCATATTCTCTTCCGTTCTTCCTTTTGTCATTACTTTTTAAATTCTTTGATTTTTGCTGTCAAATTTCTTTTTCTATTATTATTATTATTTTCTGTATCCTCTCGCTGCACGCTGCTCGCTGCAGCGGCGCGCCGGTGGCCTGCAGCGGTTGACGCATTCACACGTTTGTTGTTATAAGTTATTATTGTTATATGTTTTGGGCGACGGTTGCCTTATAAATAAATAACTAAAATGCCTGTGTACGTTCCGAACGAATTCGATGCATCTTCGTCAATTCCAAAACCACCTTCGCCACTCTGACGCCCGTGGATACACCTCTAGCTAAGGTAAATGTTCTGTCAAACGATCCCGGACAAAGACATTCATTATGAACTGCGCTATCAGCAGTCCATACTGGTCCTACCTGCGGCGCTGACAGTCCCGGGCTCGGGCCCCTGCACCGGTAAACAGCACTGTCCTGAGCAGAATAGTTTATTGCGAGTCATGGATATACATATGTATCTAGGTCTAGCAGCCACAGTATAAGCACAGGCTTAGTCAGGTGCGAGGTGAATGTGAATCATGTCATAGCGACCCGCTCTGGGGATCAGCTCGTGTATATCGTGCAGTCGTCCATATACCTGAAGACCTGCCGCCGCGGTATGTGTGCGCTCAGCCGACAAGGGAGACCCGGTGGATTTTCGTCCTTTGGTAGTCGCTGTCGTTTTTGGACTGCACTGTACTTTCCATCAGGTGCGCTGTAGTCGCTTTGGCGAGCCAGTGTAATAAAAAAATTGTGTAATCTGTAAATGTTATGCTAAGTTATCCGACGTGTTTATGCAACTTAAGTCAATTAAAAAATGATCCGTAACTAAATACATTCGGACATTTACAGTTATTGAAACAAACTTCATTAAAGTGATTGCTAGTAAAAAAAAGGTAATTAAGAAATAAAGACCAGAGTGCTAGAATTCCCTCGGTCCACCCTCCCCCTTCCATAATAGAAGCACGCGCGCGGGTTTGCGGAGTCGCAGCTCACACAGTGACTGACACGGTGTCCCCGGCCGGGACTGGGCAGTTCTCTGACTGTTACTGCAGCCGAGCCGTGGCGCTGCGGAATGCACTGCCGGCGTGCACGCTGCCGCTGCCCTGCGGTACTGGCTCCGGCAAACGAACCGTGAAGACATATTCGTGCAGGCCGGCATGACCGCTGCGACTACCGATGGACTTTATTGTTCATGGTCGTTCCGCGGTCACTGTGCCTGGCCAGGAATAATAAATGTCAGGTTCAGCGCGTAGACAGACGGAACGGTTGACTGTTTCAAGCAAATCGATATGAACACGGATATTCCCGGAACGATACAACAATTCACGAATTATGCGCGCTATGTTGATAACTACCTGATGATTCTTATTTCATCGAAAAATACACCCTAAAACCGGCACTTAATGGTTGAAAGTCAATTTGCATGACTTAAAAACATTAAATAATGATTATATTTGATGCATTATGAAGTTTATGGCAATACAATAAAGTGTATTATTGTTTGGAGGCGGCGACGCGTCGCGTGGGTGCCGCGAGACGAGAGACCGAGTCGGGTTTTGGGACATTTCACGAGTTTATGTTAATTTAAAGGCAATAAAGCGAACACGGCGCTACAGGTTCGCCTTCGGGTTTGCGCTAAATAACGTCATTACTTTTGTGTTGTTTTCTTTCCCTATCAGAGGCGCGGGATCAATGCGCCGCGCTCCGGCCGCGGCCGCGGGCAGGACGACTGACACTTCAATACATATGTATGTATGTACATTATTATATGTTTATTCGCGTACTACTACTATACCTGTTCGTGCGGTGTCAATGCTCGTAGGTTCGAATGCCAACTCGTACAGCTGGAAATGTTTCAGATTAAGGACGTAGTTAGGCACCGCATGCTCGCCAGCGGGCGAACCCGCACGGCATCTAATATAAATATCACGTAATACAAATGTCATAAATGGCGGTATCCACTTTGCGCTTACACATACATATGTCGTGCCCAGCGTGACCAGTAGCGCAGGCGCTGCTGGTCGCCGTTCTCACGGCGCTAGTACACCTGACATTTCTGTTAGATATAGCAAGTCGTTATGTTATTATTGTTTCAATAAATAGCCACGTCACCGGTGCAAGCAACGTCTCAAGCTAGGGCTGGCCAAACTCTCGGGACATTTTAGTCGATATCTTTTAAATATCGCAGTTACCATGTTATACCGCAGTTCCATGATAACTTCTCAAATATCGCAGGTACCCCCTGCTACGTCGCATGGTACTAGAGTCAGCCGACCATCACTGGCTATAGCGTCGTTATGTAAAAACCAACAATGATATATTACTGTATGCGGTTTCCTAATGACTTCCTCAGGGCATTGAGTTACACTACATAGCAGTGGCGTGCATCCCATACAAGCATAAATACATTATCTTGTTATTTTTGAATATTTCATAGATATATTGATTTAAATATACATACATGTATGTTATAACACTATGTCGAGATCAGTATATCTACTATTTAATGATAATATTTTGAAACTCGAAAAAAATCATGTTATGCGACAACTTTGTGGTAATAAGTTACTGTTTGTTTGTTTTTTATTTTATTTTCATCTGTTTTGTTTTCAAGTTATACTAGTGTCTTTCTTTATGTTTCTGTTCCTGAGCGTGTTTTGCTCGTATTTTCATTTTCTTTCCTTCTATGCTAGTACTCGACGTTTTTCAAATAGTCTCATTTGTAATGTTTCTTGTTCGTGTCTTATATATTTTTGTACGTGTTAACACATTGACCGCCTTGTCGGTCACGGGTGACTGACACTGGAATACTCCAATAGGGCTACGTCAGTCATGTCAAGCTCATATAGTGAAATAAATTATTGAAATAAAATAAAAATCAGAAATATTAACTTTTTATTAATTTAAAATTAAATAATCATATCTGTTCATAATTTATTAAATATAACTTAAAAAACAAAGATTATTTTTTTTACATTTTATAAAAAATCTTATTGGCGGAGAATGTGTTAATGTAGTCTATGTACGTGTACGTATAAATAAATATAATTTGTTCCAATTTGGTTTGTGTAACTCCAATTCTGGTAATGTCCAGAGTTTAAGTGAATATATTTAATTAATGTTCAAGTTTGTATAACAAGATAATGCTTTATATGATTTAGCGGCGCGCACGTCGCTGCACACAAGGGTATTGTACCGCGCATACCGGCGGCATCGGCCTACGCACGCCTGCGGCGCGGATCACTCGCAGTCCAACCGTCTTGAGGTAAATCGGCAGCAGTTCAAGTCAGAGCTGAATCAGCCTGCATGTCGCATCGGATTATACGATTATAAATAAGTAAAAGAAATATGCGCCCAGTACGTGAGCACCGGCGCGCTACGAGCTACGTGCCGGCTACGCCGCGCCGCGCCATTATGTTGCCGCTTGTGATATGTATACTGTTCAGCGCAACTTTGTCTAAAGCACGCAAATTATGACAATCCTGCTCGTCATATTATACAGTTACGAGTATCTGTGGCCAAAACGTGACAACTTGTGCAAAAGTAAACCTATCGTCACCGAAATAAAAAAGGACTGAACGGCACGTTTCTAGTGCGTAAAAAGAAATAGATTTCAGTAATATATTACGAAAGTGACTAAAGTAAATTTAAAATTAAAACTCGCAAAATGAGCTCTTTTTGATAGAGGCGCTGTCCCTGCTCAATTTATCAAGATTCAATATTGTTTTAAGATCGAAAACATGAGTTTATAATAGTGAAACACCGTCACAATTTGATACAGCTGATTTAGCGTGATATTTTTTTTTACACTTTTACCGGCAAGCAGACTGACTGCCTACCTGATAGTAAGTATTACCACAGCCTGTGGACAACTATAATACAACACAAGAAGTGTTGTTATTGCGTTGTCGACTACTTACTGTTACGCGTACCGTGCACTTAGCAAATATAAAAACAGAACTCTGAAATAAGTTTTCCCTTGTAAACATTTCCCGAGCAGCCGGGCCCAGGCCGCGGGGAGCGTGGCGGCGCGACCGCAGACACGCGGGGAGGGCCCTACACCCCATTTACTAATACATGCTGCAGCATTCACTGCGTCACCAGTAATGTATGCTAAGCCGTAAGGATAGACATGCCTTTTTACTTTAGGAAAATCCTTATAGGACCTTCCTGGCCACTTCAGGGGATGGTAGCCGAGGTAGGTCAGACTTGTACCTTAGGCCCTAAAATCAATACTCCACAGGAGGAAAGAAACACCTAGACCTAGTGCCAGCCATCCCCTAAAAGCATTACCTTGTTATACGTTTGACATTTAATCAACGTATAGATTTAAAATCTATCAATCACGAAACTGTCGGAATCCCGATCCCTCAAGGTCACCAACACATCGACAAGCAACACATGCACTCGGCATTAGCAACGCCGGTAAGCACTTGCGATCGAGTGTCACATTGTAATGTTATAGTATTATAAAATATCTAAAGGAAGGTAAAGAGTTTGTGGGAACAACGAGAGCGCACGAGGGAGTTAAAGGAAAGACAGAATCTTGTAAAGATACAGGAGCGTGCGGACCGAGAGTATACTTTGTTATATTTTCTTATCCCGTTATTCCCATCATCCTGATGATAAACAGATGAAAGACTTTCAATGAACATTAACAAAGGCAAGTAACGACAAGAGCAATGGCGCCGTAGTTCAGTAGGAGGGCGCGCCCTCGTCGCCTGCACGGGCAGCTATTAATATCCCGTGAAATTGTTCGGGAATATTGTTACAGAGAGCGTTTCCCCTCCTGCTCAGATCTGAACATCTGCATCTATACACTGTGTCTACAGATGCGTAGAGTACGCTCATGTGTCTGCACTTTGCCGTACATCCATTAAAGACAACAGCTGGCTGGTGCGTCCCGACAGAATTCAAAACTCGTAAAATATTAAAAAACAACTGTTTCAAGTATAATTCACAGCCTGACGTTTGACCTCAATCACAGCTGGTGGAAGACGAAGATGAGTTAGACGATAAACCGCGTCCGTCCAACAAATGCCTATTCGCTCTTCACTTAAAGACTTCAAAACTCCTAAGTCATAGAAGCGAATCTTTCTATCTTCTGATGGATCGCGTCCTCCCAACAAATGCCTATTTACGCTTCTTTTAAAAATCGTAAGAACGTGGAAAAATTGACACGGAGTGCATTCGCAGCTCTCAATTGATCTCACAGTAATTTTTTAAGCTCGTTTTCATTGGCTGACGCGTTAGTCAGGAATTTAATTTGATTGGTTCAGCGTAACGAAAAACTCCTACGGGATCTCCTGATTCCATCCAGTGTTCCCTGCACGATTACTAATTCCTTGGTACAAGCACGCGGCTCGTCTCGTCGCGCCCGATGGCTAGCGCGGCGCGGCGTGGCGCTGTCCAAAACACGACTGCGACTGTCAACAGTAAGGGAAATCCTATCGACAGTGGCAGCGATCACGCCGGACTGCATTTTGTTTAAAATTATCAGATTTCAAAACTCACACAAATCCTATTTCTATCCCCTAAGCTCTATTCGCAATACTCGTAAGCATCCTTTAGAGAAGTAAATCGACAATTGTGCGCTGGTTATAGTGGATGTGATTTAAAACAATCGACTGTCATTGAAGATTTGAATAATTACGATAATCAACAAATTGATTCATAATCACGCTTGTCTGCTGTACTACATCAAACAAGGAATGGCTGCACGACCACATACGGGAAGGTTTCCGGCAGCCGTGAGGGCGGAGGGCGGAGGCGACACATTCCCACGTGATGTATCGGAGTAAGTTATGAAGTGTCGATAAGGCATCGCCACCGCCACCACCGCGCCCCGATAATGGACCCCCGGCACGCGATACACGGCTTAGAGCGCGCGGGCAGCCCCGCCGCGGATGCATAGGCGGTAGCGGGAAGCGATTGCTTTGCTATTATAGTGGATCGAAAAATCCAAATTACGGTACCAATTATAATTATTATTATCTACAAAGAAAATAAATCTTCCGCTAGTGTATTTTATGATGCATTCAAATTGTAAGCAACGTTACCCGTGCTTACGTTTATATTCACGAGTACACGAACACTGAGAATAAACGCTATAATGTGATTAATTAACCGCAACTATTATACATTAATCCAATTATTATCTTTATGAAGAATAGGGTTGCCACAACAAGCGCACTCGATTGAGGAAACTGCGAAGTCGCGACTGCCAGAACCCGACATCTACCTTTAGGTCGTCATTGGCAGCGTTCGCCACAGCTACTGTTTGTCAAACAGGGACGTCAAGCACATCTGTATTAAAAAAAAAACAGTAAAAAGGCTTGAAACGATGAATTAGAAGGGTCAAGATAATGTATAAAGGCGATATTTCATTATTTCTGCCTTTTGTAGAACTTTATGTTGTTTATTACACCTTTGACTTATCTCAGCTTCAAATGCAGCCAATAAAATTAATTTTAATCGGGATGATGGGTTTAAGTTATCACCGGCGCGGAACCCGGCGACAAGAAGACGAACTTGCTGGTGATGCCGTGAGTGCCGTGTGTCGGGACTATTCTAATTATGTGTGATCAGATAGAAATGTCGAGCCATAATTAAAGGTAGTTTAATTCGCGCATAAGACCCGTTTAAGCATTTACAATTATAAACTATTTTCTTTATAATTGTACTAAAACTGTCTATCGCGTATGGTCCCCGCTCACCGTCCGCCGGCACTCGAACCACGCCCCACGATTCACTTTCCCTTTATTGTACGAATTGCGAAAGGACAATTATTTCGGACTTAATTCCATGTCAGCGCGCACGCATTTTGTATCTTATCCATTACCAAATAAGAGAGATATCAGCACGAGTAACAAAAACATAATTTTTCACCCGGGCCACATAAATATTAGATAGTGTATATTGGCTCGTGGAAAATAATTGTGTTTTGTGGAAAGTTATCTTTCATGTGGTATCCGTTGTACCTTTGTATAGAAAACTAGCGGACCCAGCCTGCTTTCGTTCACATGTAATTTATACTCAAATCTAATGGATTTCCACATAAAATTCTACCTCCGTTTCCCTCTCTTAGGAAATATCAAATAATATGCTCTTAGTGGGTGTCTACATCAAACAAAGAGTCAAATGTCTAAATTTCATATTTATAGCCCTAGTAATTTAGGTTGACGATGATATGTCAGACGGACAAAGTCTTTCTATATATATACAGGTGATTTTACAGACAAGGAAGATGTTCAGTATTCGATTTTAATTCTAAAAAAACAAATAAATGTAATAATAATAATAATACATCGTCACGCTATATCAGTCACGAGGTGAGCAGAGATTCACTGGTGGTTTGTGCCCGCTTCGTGCCCCCAGCTGAGCAGCAGCAGCGCAGCCGGCCGCCAATCCCCGGGCACTTACATACGACAGCTCGATGTGTTCCCTCGCCGGAGTAGCAATACTCATATCTTAATTTTGCTTTTAAAACAAATTAAAGTGTAATCAACATATTTAGGGACATTTACACACACGAATGAATGAAAGTAATTAAGTTGGGGTGAGCTGATGATGATGAATGTTGCCTTTATGATTTTTACTCTTCAATAATTAATTTTACAGACGAATTGCTTATCTCTGACAAATAAAACGAGGTTTAAGCACTGCACACAACTAATATGACAAGTGCCCGACAACATCGCGCCTCCCGCCTCCCGCCTCCTGCCTCCTGCCGCGTCGCATCGTGACCGGTAACACTATTCAACTGCAACAGTCACAATGCACCGCGACACGAGTACAGACTACAGAAAGTACATATAGCTGTAGGTAATCCGGTAAAAATAATCTATAATGTCTAAGAGTATAAGCATTGAAGGCATTTTTATGTTGCGTCGCTGGTCCCGAATATTCATCTAAGTGCGAGTCGTAAAAGAAACATCATGCGGCAGTAAAGGCCGCCGCGTGCGGGCGTCGCGCCGGGCCCGTGCGCTCCGGCCTCTCGCTCTACCGCTCTACCACCAATACATATAAAAACAATAACTGCTATAAATTTCAGAATGTAAAGCAAATACAAAAGCTTTCGTTTATAAAACATAGGCTACCTGACCCGGTGACCTTCGTACCAGCTAAGAATCAATTAAAGTCATGTTAATTTTTAGGCAAACCTATCCTACCCTACCTCTCAAGTCCCGACTCCTCTATTATTTATAAGCTATCCTCTTTTCAAAATAGTCACCACACTTAAATTTATTTTCGCGCACGTTAGTTAATATTAATTTTCCAATAACTCATAAGATCTTCTATTTCGGCTAGTACTAAGAAGTTGTCTAACTCTTATCTTTGTCGGGTCATTGGATTGTGAGGCGTGTTCCCTTCGTCTCACGATATTGGCTTCTTTAAGCGAAACGTGAAGAGATATTTAGGTAGGCCGGTATAATCGCCGGACTCTGTTTTTGGATTGCACCGGACTTTATACCGGGTATTGTGACTGTCACTGTGCCGGGACAGAATAGAAAAAGTCATTAAAATGATATGGTGTAAAGCGTTTAAAAGCAGAAACCTGCCTGTTTCTCAACCATACACACATCCCCGCCACATCAATATAATCCCATTTAAAGTTAAGTATATCCAATTAGTTCATGCAAACATAATACGAACTCAACATACAAAGTGAAAAACAAATTTTAAAATCTCAATTACCTATACACACTTGCCTAATTACATATTTCTATTAATCTCTAAAATTACGAGGGTTAATCCCTGCGCACTATTTTGAACTTAAATAATATTATAATAAGATTCAGTTTTATAAGCACTGGCCGCGATATAAGCTTCGTAGTGATTTCAACCTAAAGAGTAAAGCGATAAAGTTGGAAATGAGTTGCTACCGCAAAGTTGCCGAGTGTAAACTGGTTAATGGGCACGTTAGGGCGAGGTCCGTCTGCTGGCGACGGGCGACGAGCGGAGGGTCCCTCGAGACATCAAAGCGTGCAGAGCGTTTAGAGATGAAGACCCTACTACGATGTATGAATCCGTTTTTTTTATGCTAGCTCATTTAAATAAATGCACAGCATCTAAATATGGTCCAGATTACAAGCGGCTTAGACCGCCATTAGAGTTGATAAGCTATTGACAGACGTCTCCGCACTAGGTAATCTATGCAGAAACTCGTCTCTCCGGCGATTTTTACTATTTATATACGACTGTCTGTCGAGATATTTATACTATGGTTTAACACAAAATACAATTAATTATTTAATACAAAAACGTATCTCTCTATTGTTTCTTTTGCAATATATCGATTTTTTTCCACAGTGAATTAATTTTAAAAGTGTTACATTTAAGGAAAATATTAACATCTGAAATACATTTACAAATACTATTCAAAAAGGCTACGTTTTTTTTTTTTATTCGATTTTCCTTTTAATAATATTTTATTTTTAATTCCAAAAAATATTCATTTTAATGTATGTTAATTTATCTATTAATTAAAGACGATTGTTCCAAGTAAATACGTGTGAAGCCGAGGACAAAGGTGCAGTAATATATAAAATAAAACCAAGCACAACAAACGGGCTGGAACACGGCTTGTGCATTATAATTATTATAATAATGAGCTCAGAACGCGGACCTGCTTTACTATTCACAATTGTTCGACATTTTACATTATTAGCGTAATGATGTAGTAAAATTCAAAACACAAATAACTCATTTAGTTGCAGATGTGTGAAAGTTTTTTTAAATATTTCATTCCAACAGAAAAAACTTACACAAATTTAACTTGATGACTTAAGCTTCTATACAAAAAAAAATGAATGTTTGAAATATAAACTTAATTAAATAGCATTATTTATATGTATCTATCAATAAATAGTCTAAAATTAGTAAAAGGAATTTATTTTAGGTTCATCATTTAGAATCTTATTTCCTCGAGCCAAATAAATAAATGAAACGTAATATTAAAAAAGTACCTGTCTCGATAGGTCCAGAATCAGTGCCCTTTTCAGGACTGCTATTAGTCGAAGTTCTCTGTTTTGTTCCTCGAGTACTCGCGGTCCCTAAACCCTCCCCGAAGGCAAAATATTCCGATGCTTCAACGAATACACCATTTATTTACCACGACTTTTCCGTACATTATTTATGTACTTGCAATACACTGCAATACAATAACATATACCTTTACCCTTGGGGAAGTACAAGCTTGTAATTAATAAGTTCTAAAAACTTTATTTAAGTATAGGGTAGAGTCTCCAAATATACTATTTGGATACACCTTACCTTTTTTGCAAATATAAAGCAAATTTGATGGGGCGTTAAAGATCTTTACGGCCTATGTGGGCTTACGGGCTAGCGGGTTCGCTAATTGTATATTTTATATCTACTGCGGGTTACGTCTTTATCAAATGACGTCATCAGCACCAGCCTCCGAATCATCGTAGTACTTCCCGGACCAACTTGTTAAAATATAATATGTATATAAATCTATGATATATAGAATCATTTACGATATTTGTTACATTCTTTCCTGGCTCTAAGCGTTGCAACCAAAATTTCTAATAATGTCTCAATTTCAACAACTAATGCTCAATTTCATAAATGCGCTTGTTTTTAAAGACAAATAAAGAGTATTTCTACAAATGGGTGGGAGTCTTACCAAAAACATAATCACCAAGATTATATATGGCCTTGCAGCACACTAATTAGAAAAAACACAATTCTTGTTATCCCCAATGAAGTCATTACGTATGTGTCTGTAACATTAGTCACGAGTGAACACACTCAAGAGCTACGGCAGCCGATTATATCTCGTAGACCGCTTTAATATAAGCCTTGCAGATGATATCAACCGAACAAAGTGATGTCCGATCCGTAAGGAATGAAGAGACTTAAATATCGATCTGGTCAGTGTTGTTGTCTACCTCCGTGACCATTATATTCTTTTGTGTCGAGTAAGTTTTATTTTTGTGCAACATTATAATTTTTTTCTTAGTTGCTTTAGTTCTTTTACTAGAATCCTCTGATTGGCATCGACAGTTCTGAAATTGCAGGCAAAACCACGTGCAAATATCATCTATTTTTTGTAAATCTTAAATTCAATATGTTATTATCCTAAACTATATTATTTACACTTACATTAATAAAAAATGTTCAATTTCTCTCGATTGAGTCATATATTCAGAAAGTCCGCGTTTAGTAATAACTTATTTTAATGCATTTAAAGGCACTGAATTATTGAAATCGTGTTTTCAATAATTCAGTTTTGATATAACACAATGACATCGAATCCCGTGTACAGTTCATTTCGCTGAGCATTCATCATCGGTATGAGAAGTCCGGAGGTACGGCCTTGCTGCGAGCGATTTACCAATACGAGTATCTACACTAGACATATGCGTGGTATTGTATTTATAGCATTTTATACAGAGAAGATATTATTTTCAACATTTTACACGTACGTTTGACGTTTATTTTACGTCGTGTTCTAACCTAATATTCTAATTCGATAATGTTTATTTATATTCCAGCAAAAACGTAAATATGAAAAAGTGAAATGTTCGTTCCAAAAGAAACTTTGCCCATAAAATAATAACGAGTGTAATCACGTACTTAAAAAATGTCTTAAATAGTAACATTATTAATAATAAGTTATTTATTTATTATTAAATAAATATTGACCAGGGCATTCTTCTTGAAGTCGCTCAAAAATACGTATAGTTTTGAGAAGTCAACAGAAGAATATAGCTGGGTTGGGCAGCTTGTGGCAAACTACGTTGAGTCTTCTCATCACCGAAGTATACAACTATTGCGTCCTTCCTTAATGACGTACGGAGCTAAGATGTGGACAATCGCAGTCTGGCTAGTCCACAAATTTAAAGTTTCTCAGTTAACTATGGAACGGGCTATATCTGGTTATTCTCTGAAGGATTGAATCAGAAATGAAGTGATCCACCAAAGAACTAATCTCATCGACATAGCTCAGAGGAATAGTAGATTGAAGTGACAGTGGGTTGGTAATATTTGCCAAAGAACTGATTATCGCTGAGGTAGAGCGGTGACCAACACAAGCTCAGTGAGGGACGCCCTCTGGCTAGGTGGAACTACTATTTGCGCAATGTGTCAATCAATTGTTAGATGAGAAGAGCCGATGATCGGGCTAAATGGGAACCTTGGGAGAGGCCTACGTTTATCTGTGGACGGATACGGGTCGATGATGAAACATGTAGTAGCTAACAATAATAAAATGTAGGAAACAATCGGTGTAAATATAGTTTTATTATAAAGTTGATCCGCTAGTAATGCCACTCGACATCGAGTGCAGTTTATTTTTAGAGCACGCGCCGACCCACCATCTGCCACATCAGCATCTCGTCTGATTTAACTTAAGATATATTTAGACACGTTTATGTGCAAACATGACTCCGTTTAATATTCTTTAAATTTCTTTATGGGCAGTAGTTACTACCAAAAGCGTGAAATTACACGGACTTGCAAGAACATTCCACCATTCAACCAACCAGCTTCTTAGCAGGGTTAAATGCAGTTTACTTCGTGTGTTTATTTTGATAGCACACATTAAAAATGTTTGTTGCGACAGCAGGTTTATGTGTTTAAAACTAAGACAAAATTTTAAATTAATAGCACTATCTACATACATACGTGACTGTCTATAGATGAAATGAGTATTCAAGCATATCATAATATACATGTTTATATAGTAAAGTATGTTTTTATATAATAAGTTTTTGTAAATATTATTATACGAATAGAAAACAGTTATAAGTTGTAATTGCATGTAAAATAACTTTCTTCATAGATGATAACTTAACTAGAACCGTTAAATTAACTAGAAAATTAGATAAAACATCTTTTTTTTTGCAACACAGAGTGAAACATATTCAAATTGCAATCGTAATTGGAACCACCTGTAAATACTTTATTCGATACTGAGAATGGAGATCAGCTGCGCTACCGGTCACTTTGGGTACGACACAAGCGCAAAAAATATAGTATACGGCCAGTTTCTGAAACTTGCCGTTGATAACATTGTTATTTATTATCCGCGTGAATCAGTATATAAATAATACAATAATATAAAGAGTATAGATCATTATATATATCATTAGAGTATACAGTGCATTTACATTTTTAGAAATATTAGGGAACTAGCTGTCCCGGCAGACCTTGTTCTGCCCTTTTTCTCTAAAACAAAGTTACATTGTTTTTTTAAATGTTAATAGCTGCCCCGTCAGATTTTATTCTGCTAAAAGTAATTGGCCTGTCGCAGTCTAATAGAAATAAAATTACATTGAAAGACTTAAGTCATATCTAAAGTAATGATATTTTTACTATAATGCCTTATGGGACATTTTTGGGTTATTTTTTGTTTGATTAATAATTGTTTGATAAATTGACGCCTCACGTGTGAACGGGATGCGCCGTGTACTATGTCCTATGCTATACCCCTGACAACAACGTGACAAGGTATAAACATAATTTCATGATGATCAATTAAGTAATTAAGGCGTAAATGTGTATCAGACAAAGAAATTACGATTGGAATTTGTAATGTTAGAATAAAGTCGCTAACAGTGTGCCCACGCCCCGAGCCGCGCGCCATGTGCGCCGTCAGCTACCCGCCTAATTTATCTCGAGATATGTTTAGACACGTCCATATTAAGACGCGGGTTTTCTCTTTATATCCTCATACGCATATTGCATGAGTACCCACCCTGACGCACTCTCTGTCTTTCATTTAGCAACAATCACAGAAGCTACGTCTAAAAATGTAAGCACATCACCTGATGATTAACCCACACTCGGGCGTAATGTACACTACAGTGACTCGCGTTTCGGGATAAGCCTGCACATACACATGCGGTGCTGCGGCGAATTGATTACAGGACCCGCAGTCCCCACTAATTCGCAGAAGTAGTCACCTTGGGGTCTTTAGCTGGTAAAAGTCCGGCACACCCCGGCTGCTAGCCCCTTGCGCGGCCCGGACAGTCCTATGAGGATTGTCCCCAAGTTAAAATAAATGTATATACACGTGCAGTTAGTACGGAAAGGGCTGTGTAGTTACATTTATTGAGCTTTCAATGAAATATTCAATAATGTAGATATTATAATGATACATCCTGATTTATATTAAGTTTGGACATTAAAAAATACCGTAACCGTGGCTATGGTTGCCTTGTAGATGAGGGATACGGGTATGGATCCATATGCGGCACCGCCAATGGTCGTAGGTTCGAATTTGGGCATGTACCTCTGGGCTTTTCCGAATTGAGTAGAGGCTAAGGTGGCACATGCTCACTAACGAAGGGGAACACCACGCGGCGTCTAGCAGGAACAACGTGTGTACTAGCGCTGGGAGAACGGCGGTCATGCCGCTAATGCATCTCCGCTCGCCCCGAAAGGGATATGCCGGGACGATATATTATTATTACGTTACAGTATATTTGACAAGATAACGTATAGTTTCGGTTCTATCAAACCAATAGTTATCAAACATAGCCCATTTCAAGTTAAACATTTAGAATTGCAGAAATCTCATCAAGATTGATACAGCAATTCCGGCGTAATACTCACACAAACATAAATAGTTTTTATAAAGATAATTAATTTATTTCACGCCTCTAAAAAGATAATACGATGGATAATAGATGGACAAATCGTTGTTAAGTTGAAACGCTCTCTGAATGTACTCGTTACCAAAATGAACAAGTCTCGACGTATGGTGAGGGCACGCCGGGGGGCTGGACCGGCGGATGGCACCGACACAGATCGCGAGCGCTTTCGAGATGCGATCTGTGCCCCGCCTTGCAATAGGTACACTTCGTTCATTTGAAGAGACGTCTATAAATATCTCAAAATCCGACAATAAAAACAGCAACTCTACAAGTAGATACACGATCTCTGCTTCTAATAATATAGATACTTATATTTATTTAATTAACAGATCCCGCATAACTCTTACTTTCTTTCGGTGTTTGTTTTCTAGGTAATTACTTCTAAAATGATAGTAAATCAAAGAGACTTCTCGGTGTTCGCCCGACTGAAGTCCAGATCCACAGGCGAAGCCTAGTTCCAAACGAAATCCTATTAAAAATTCGTACATTCGCAGCCTCATTGTACCTACGACAAATTGATTGAAAATTTTAACAAACGGCTTCTATTGCAAAGGGCCGGCCGGTAACGAGCTGCCTCGCGCGACGCAGTAGGGTTGTCTATACTGGCACACTTCATTCAAGTGTTACAGCTTCGAAACCGTACAAAAAAAGAAACACAATCATATCAATATCTACTACGAGTATTGTCTTTTCGGGTTATTTTAATTAGTTAACGGTTTTTACGTATTTTATTCCATTTTTAGGGAAACACAGCAATGTATAAATAATAAAAAACGAAACATAAACAAACATTTTCCACAAAAAAAAAATTATAATAATAAACAAAAATAAATAAAGCTTAGACTGTCATTGTGTTTCTTAGCATTCTTCTAAAGAAGCCAAATGTACAGACGGAATGTCGACATCACAAAAACGTTTGCAATACATATCGCACTAACTATAAGTATTATTGTCATAGCTTGTCTGCGCGAATGTCCGTATGTATGTATGTATGTATGTATCGCACTCACACATTGAAATACCTGAGCCATGACACAAAGTGCCACTGACCGGCACGGACCTGGACGCCTCCACGGGCACCGTTATCCTGCTTTACACATATAATATATTTATTTATTATTAGTACGTCTGATCGAGATAATCTCGACACCGAATCGTCCCTTGATAAAAGGAAATAACTTGGTTAATAATGGTGTGTTTCCGCGCTGCGCCGTGTATTACCACAAGCCGGAGAATACGTAACAACAGTGAGTGCGCTTCGCTTTGGATCTGCGTCTCCCGCACTGGTGGTGCGGCCCACCGATTCAATGTTCACCTATCGGCAGGACTATTTTGTTGTATTCCAGCTCGGCACTCGGCACTCGGCACTCGGCACTCGGCACTCGGCGCAGTGAGCACGGTGAGCACGGCCCGCCCGATGACAACAGGCGCGCGGCACGTCTCGTTAACTATGTCGTGTTGCTATCCTCGGCGACTCGGCACAGTGTTAGTAAGCGCACGTGGGTAGCATGCTGCAGTCTAAAAAACGACAACGACTATCTTCAACAGTAAAGAAAAACCTATCGGCAGTCACAGCGATCAAGCCGGCCTGCACGAATATCTTTGCACACTTCGTTTGAAAGTCCCCATATCACAGGACGGTGGGAACACGGTCGCCAGAAGACCACGATCCATGGATACCAGTGGCGTGCATCCCATACAAAGCATAAAAAGCATTTTCTCGTTATACTCGGATATATAACACATATACATACTCAAAAATTGGTCCAATTTGAACTCTCAAACTATTCTTTTGTTAAACACCAGATTTTAAGTTAATATATTTATAAAGGTCCAAGTATAACAAGATAAAGCTTTTTGTGCATTATATGTAATCCATGCCGTTGATATATACTTTTTGTTTTACACTGGCTCGACATAGTGACTACAGAGTACCTGATGGTAAGTACAGTGTAGTCCAAAAACGAAAGTGACTATTAAAGGATGAAAATCCATTGATAGTCTACATCGTCATGTCGGCCCACATATACCACGACTGAAGGTCTCTAGGTATATGAGCATATATCTAGAGACATATATGTGTATACTTAAAATTTGGTCCAATTTGGACTCTCAGACTGTTATTTTGTAAAACACCAGATTTTAAATGAATATATTTATGAAATGTCCAAGTATAACAAGATATTGCTTATTATGTTTTATCTGGGAAGCGCGCCGCTGATGGACACCATGTATTGCCATGAACCGCGCTGCGGTGAACTGTGTTAACGAGCGAGCACCCATCTGGGTGTAGGTACCACGTACCTCTCCCAATAATGCTTTACCTCTGACTTAGCCATGCTGCACATAATAAAATAGTGTATATTACTATATAGGCTGCGGGCAGCCCTGCGCGTGCCGGAAGCCCCCGGCCCGCGGGACCGTGTATTAATTAAGAGACATCAAAGGGAACCCCGATATGTTCTAACGACAGCAAATCCTTGCGCTAAATAAAATATCCCTTTTGATTTGCTTAAAGCTTAACTTCCCGAACCTGTTAGCCCCGGAGCACACGTCTTTTACTTCCTAATCACTATTCCTAACTCCATGTTCGAGAGATATGTAAATGTGTGAATAATGGCAATCCCGTTCTAAAGCTCGAACTGCACGACTATGGGCAACCCAGTACTCGAGCTCCGAGCATGCCTTTAGGCTCGGTTACCCGCTAGCGCGCCGAACCGACCTTTATCATGTCATTTTCAGTTCTTCTGCCATCAAGGTGATAAAGAAGCTCACCCCACTGCGCTACTACCGTGTCGAAGAAGCCTATATAACGCGTTGCACAAACTTTCAAACGCAGTAAAGGTCTCCCTTGTTAGCAAATGCCATCTTTAAACTGTATGAAAATAAGGAATAGTGGTAACGCCACAGACTATAAATTGTTATTTTATCTGGCTCTCCTTGCGTCCAACTGCCGCCCACTTCGAGGGCGAGGTTGTCAGAGTCATTACCAGCTATATCGGCATTGCACAGCGACGCATGCATCGGCAGTGCGGTGAACTCTCACTTTCTTCATCATATTTAGTGTGTGCTTACATAATCAGTGCTTGTGAAATTTGGCGTGATATAACGAGGGAACTCCTGACCTGCCTTTTTTTTACTCTGTGGAAATCCTCATGAATCGGCAAGGCTGCGGTGAGGGTCGCTGTCCCAGCATGGTGTTCCTCCTCCTGTCTGCAAAGTGCGGAAGGAAGGGCCAGCTTCCTCACAAACTCCTGAGCAGCCTAACAGGTGGGTGGCAAGACCTTTTGTCGCATGAACAAGAACTTAAGAAAATAAAGGCGAATTTCTAAGTCCGCAGAGCCTTCTAAATTACACGGCGGTTTAACTTGAGAAATGTTTCATTGCAAACGCAAGTATTGCTTTACCTGGCCAATGAACCCACAAAAGTGTCAAAGTCTAGTACTAAGGTTTACAAAGGATTCTACAATAAGTAAATAGATTGTATTCCTGACTAGAGTCGTAAAATGATGGCGAATATCAAAGCTGGATTTAGTTGTCGCCCAGAGCACGTCCGGTCCGGTTCACGGAGAGGGCACGGTTTTATTGAATACTAGAGGAGTGCCACCCCACGGGACACGGGACGCGCCGTTTGATTATATACACTTCGGAATAAATGCCTCCTCTACATTCATACATAGTTGAAAATGATTGAACGACCAAAAGCTTCGGTTTCGGCCAAAAATGATCTAAAATTGTAGCTAAAGGTTCTTAGCCGAACGTCGAATTGAGACTGGGTAATCTGACTGATTGATAAGTTATTTGTAATAAGTACCTGATTATGAGTCGATGTCTGGCCGAGCCAGATTAATACTATGATAGATACTATGATTCAAAACATCATGTATGTTTTAAAAGTGAGTGGCCAGAAAAATGTAACTTGTGCCATGTAGGTTAAAAAAGGTGTTTCCGAATCGTTAGTCAATATGCGGACACTTGTACGCGTTTGTGACCGCTAATCTCAGAAACGGCATAACCGCTTGAAATGCGCTTTTCACTAATTTATTAAAGGCTGCCTTTAACATTTAGTATTAATTCTAATTCAATCGGTTCATAAATAAACAGTTATGTCTGTTAAAAAATACGTTGTTTTTTATTGAAAAAATAAAAAGGTAAAAAATAACTATTAAGTTGATTTGGCTGAAATACATATAATACGAGTTTTATACTTATAATAAAAGTGTGATTAATTGCTGTCTGTGTGCAGACAATATATGAGAAAAGCTCAAAATAAAGATTAGCATAACAATAAGAGTAGCACTTCCCACACTCCTACTAATATAATAATTTTTAAAAGGTTTAAATGTAAGCTTCATGTTGATATGCAAATGTAAACAACGTCTAGGTATTATTACGATGAGCTCGCAACTTTCAGAAGGTTGCAAAAGCCGACAGACAGTATTGACAATATATTTGGGAACGGCGTAGCGCAGACCTTCGCCGTTACCGGGTACCCTCGGGGTATCTGTAGGCAGTGCAAATAAGCCAGACGAGTTCACTCATCCCTCTCCATTCCATCACAAAACCTCCACGCCCGACTTTGTGTAACACAAACAAATTAAATGAAGGTATTCTTCCTTTCATTCATAATGTAAACATGTAACCCTCTAAATATTTATATATAACTCAAAGGTGACTGACTGACCTAGTGATCTATCAACGCAGAGCCCAAACCACTGGACGGATCGGGCTGAAATTTGGCATGCAGGTAAGTGAAGTCTGCTTTGCCATGACAATAAACAAGTCTCAGGGGCAAACTCTCAAATTTGCGGGTGTTGACTTGAGAGAACATGGTCAGTTTTATCTCTGAGGTACCTCCGCTCACCCCGACAGGGACATAGTTCTGATTCCCTTGCGAGTATCAAGATATGCGGTACAAACGGACGGCCGTAGATATATTTTGATTGCGTTTATTTAGAAATATGATTGTCGAAGCGACCCGTGCAGAGCACCGTGCTGGTGTTCCTCTACGTGATCGAATGTTTCCATAGCCACACGGGGCTGCTCACCTGACTATTTCATATTAATTACAATTAAACACCTTGAGACGTTCCTAAGAATCAGTCACGACAGACAGACACGCAGGCAATAAAGTTACCATTACAAGCGCTTCTATTTTTTCCCTTAAAAAAAGAACTTCATTATTTCCTTTAAAAAAAAATTATCACTACGTTTTCCTTTTGAGGTACGAAAGCCTATAAATGACAATGATTTCTTAAAAGCGACAGCCAATTCCATTACAAATAGCTATAGGGTAGTAATAGGCATTATCAGATCGTTCGACACACGACCAGTTGACTGACGCTTTCAGGGCCGTGGCTGCTCAGGGTGAGAGAGTGTGACGTGCTCTGCCGAAATACATCGAATAGTGTCGGGAGAGACAGCGTTTCCTCTGGGGTTTGTGCTCGGCGGGCGCGTCGCAGCGGGACTGTGGTGAATTGATTTTTTAATTACTGACAGGCTTGCGCTTGACCTCAGTCTCACCTGTTGGAAAATGCTGATGAGGCCGACAAAAGAATCACAGATTTCAGAAATCACAGTCCTCGTCTATGCGTAGAGGTAGTCTTGGAGTTTTTAGCCACAACAAGGCTGGCACGCCTCTAGTGCGGCTGAGATGTTCCTATGAGGAATTTCACCAAGTAAAAAAAAGGTATGTTTTCAGGGTATCATTGCCTAAAACCCAAATGAGACATGGCGTATGTATAAAAAAAAAACGATTTCAGTAAATTACAGAGAAAGCAAACATTTAAAACGCTCGGGAACAGCTTGCCTATGCACTAGATCTTGTTCATATATTTTTCCAGCGAATGCATCAATACTAGTTTGAAAATACGATAAAAAAGTGATGATATAATGAGCTCGTGCAGGACGAAGCGCGGCATAAAAACCGGCGTCAGAGCCGGCCCGTATCGGCGAGTTAAGGGCTGCCCACACTAATATCGGCGCGCTTGAATTGGTTCGAATCGAGCGATTCTGCTTTCCGGACAGATGATGGGTTCGATATCCTTTTCTTTCTTTAGACAATGTTTATAAATAAGCTTCATTCATTCATTTGCAACCCGATTCATTCCGCTAATTATTTATTAAGTTTTAATTTAATACAAACTCAATACTATTTTTCATAAATATTCTGTCCCTTCTCCCTCTATATTTCAATTTAATAGTATTTAACAGTGACATCTGTTTTTAAACAGTTGATTTTAAATTTCAAATTATTTAAGCCCTTTTTTTCTTTCACATAAATATTATTTAATGTGTATATAATATTATAAATGAATTAATAAATACAATTGTGTACTAGTGTTGCAATAACGATTACCTTAATGTTATGGTCTCCGTGATGTGTCTTAGCAATTTCTACAACTGTTCTTAATTGTCACTGCAAAACAAGTAACGCGGCTCTTGAAAAACAAAAAATAGAAGAGTTCAGCCTAGTGCTGGGCATTAGCCTCCCTTATACTATGCCACAGGCCGGTCAATCCCGTGACGCGCCGCGACTTGACCACGTCGACCACTTATCACGCAGACGGACCAAGGGACACAAATCTCAAACTCCAGCTGCCAACATCTATATCTATTCTTGTCATATACACCTGCTTAAACAAAATTACATTTCGTTTTAATTCACGTATCACCACAATAATATGGCATTATATTGACAAGCAATCTTCACGGAATCGCTTGCAGCGTACACCAGTGGCTGGGATGTCATGTAATTGCTTTGCCGCTGCACCAACGCGAATGAATCCATGCCAGTACCTTCGGATGTCCTCCTATGTTCAATCAGACAGCCATGCAACATTACCTTAGGGCACCATTTTTATAATGAACTTTGGAAGTCAACAGGTAAAATGTCTTGCCATCCCATGTCTTTAAAACAGGAATGCTCAATATAGTCAACTTTTTGATGATGTCAAGCCACTCCCGTCTTTAGATGGCCTGGGCTGATCCATGCATACAAAATCATCCAAAACAAAACTAGGTGTAAGACTTCCTTTTTTCACATGAACGTAAAATTGTAATTGACACAAATCGATCTTGCATCGATAAATGTGGTCATTCCCTTATCTATGGTATAAGAACTTATAATTAGCGAGCTCTCTCATGTGCTAGAGATGTCCGCATCCGCGCCGTATCCACTGTCACAAGCGCAAATATCACTCGGCGCGGCCATTATCCGCAGGATTAACTAAATCCGTCGTCGAGTCGAGTGACTGTCGACCAAAGTAAAACTGAAAGACCCAATTAAAACTGTAAGCAGTCACAAATTACGTGCGGAGATAACACACACTTGTATTATACTCTGGAAATGCAATTAATAACGACTTTTTACCGAGGGCAACATATTGCGGGCTATAGAACTAAGCACTTCATATCTATGACACTTCGAAATAGTCTCTAGGTCTGTGTATCAGTACTCTATTATTCCTTTCGGTGCCGTTTTGTGCGCGTCGACACTAGAAGTGGGTGTCAATTGAAAATGAACGCCGGGTGGTTCAGCTGGTCGCCCAGCATTTACTGAGCTGACTTATCTTATTCTGACTTGGCTTAGTGGCCATACCACGCCTGATGGTAAGCATGGTGCAGGCCAAAAAACGACTACAACTATCAACAGTAAAGAAAAACAATCGATAGTCGCAGTGATCATGCCGGCCTGCACAAATATCTCTCACGCTTCGCTCAAAGGACGGTGGAAGCACGCTCGCCAGAAGACGAACGACTCATCAATAGTAGTAGTAGTAGTAGTAGTAGTAGTAGTAGTAGTAGTAGTAGTAGTAGTAGTAGTAGTAGTAGTAGTAGTAAGAGTTGGAGAACCTGGTAATCCTAGCCGAGATATAAGATACCGTATGACTTCCCTATGTATCGTGTTTCGCGTTGTATACTTTAAGCCATATTAGTGTATTTGCTTTCTGTTCTTTCTTTCTTACTTACCAACTTTATACTATGTCATTAAAAATAGAGCCTAAGTAATCAAACTTGATTGATGTTTGTTACTCAATCACGTATGATGGGTTTCATGGATCTGGATGAAATTTGACATAGAAATAAATTATAGTTTGGTTTAGCACATACTCGTGGCCTCTATTTTATGGCAATATACTCAATTCCTGTGGCAACGCGAGCGGGGCCACGTAGTGCTGCTACACTCGATAACTATAGGACCTAGATCAATTCTATCTACCCGGGCAACGCCGGATCACCACAAATACTATTTCGTACACATGTTATGTCGAGTAACGCTATTGGAAGTTTTACGCGCTTCATGCAACGTAACGTTATTTTATAGTTCAAAGAACGATATCTGGGTCACGCGCATTGTATATAACGCGCGTCAAATAAGTAATAAAGGAGATTCTTGCCAGGACTGCCTTTGATTCACAAGCCTCCCACAAGCAGTAGAGGTCCCCACCACAAGAGGTAGCCAGCCACTACAATTCCGTCGACTTGGATCCTACTGTAATGTATTTAATTAGACTTACATGAAATTAGATATAAAAAGGCAAGTTTAAACACTAAAATGGTATGAATGATAATGAATAAATGATAAGACGGGAGCCGAAACTCGGTCTCAATAGCGCCTATTAGGAAAGGCTTATAACCAGCAATGGATATAATAACGAGTCTGGGGGAATAATGAGACGGGTCATCGAAGTGATGTACCATTTCCAACTAGTTGATGTTCATTCGAAGAGCGCCATAGCGTAGTACTCGCTTCGACATGTCGCTTTACGAGATTACTTTGTGTACATTCGTTTGTTGATATATCTGGAGAGCGTCCGCCGCGCAGTATACAGGCCGGCACAGCGATGGCGGCTGTGACCATGTCGTCGCCGTCCGTGGACTGCACTATGCGGCTTTCCGTCAGGTGCGATGTAGTCACTTTGTCGAGCCAGTATAAACAATCTGTTTGCTATTGCGATAGAGGCAATATTTTTTATGAGTATTTTAAACTATTCCACAGAATACGTATCAGGACCGTACTCTCTCTCTCTATTAACTCACTAAATTTGTAATTCAGAACAGATATGTACGTATTACAAACGGCAGACCCTCACGAAGCCCACTTTATATGTTAGTTTTTGTTTGATTACATTAAGGCGAAATAAAATCTATTTCTGTTTATTTCAAAGCGGGTTGCGAAATGAAGTTAAGGCAAATTGTTAGCTAAACAAACATTTTGCATGATATATGTAGTTGTTGTTGTCGTTGCGGCAGACCGCTCGGTGCCGCGTGCGCGCCTGCCTCGCACTGTCAGCACACACGTCAATGTCATTCAACTGTGCTTGTTTAGATCATTACCAACCTGTCAAAGGAAATCATTTCGATATAGGTATTGGATCTTTCAGATGGTTGGAAAATTACTTAAATTCACGGACTCCACCGCCCCCCTTTTCACCATTAAAACCAGTAGACACAATGCTGGATACCATGCTTAAATGACAGTTATTACCTATATTCCCAAAAAAAAAGTTTGATTCACAGCGGGAACAGCGAAAGAGTGGAATACATTCCCCGCCTCTATTTTTCCACGTTGCAAAGAAGAGTGAATAGGCACCTGTTAGACGCGGCCCGTTATCAGCCTCATCTTCTCCTTCCACCAGGTGTGAGTAAGGTCAAATGTTTGACTATAAATCATAATAAAAAACTGGGTCGTGCCCACCGTAGCCGGCAAGTGTAAAAACCTTTACAGTGACTCCCTTCGCCTGTCGCGTATCTATTGTTGATGTAGAGTCAACGGATCAGCATCACAGCTATTCTTGGACTACACTGTAGTTCCACAAGTAGAGGTGTCGTGTGATCACTCTGTCGGCCCGGCATACATAAACTTGTCCGATAAAATACAGGCTCAGCTCTAATATCCGTTGCTAGTCTAATGAGGAGGCACAGTTGTGCGGTAAAGGGGCTCATTATCGCGTCAGCATCGCGGATTGCATTACTAACATCCTATCATCACGCTATACTCCAATAAGGAAAGACTAGATAGAGCGACATGCCTATTTTCAAGATGTGACGACTTCCTTTGCATAGAATTAGATCTTATGGAATCAGTTTTTTTCTCCTCCCCACACGAGCCCACGGGCGCTGATAGGAGTATTTTTGATAACCCACAATCTTCAGAGTACAAATTTAGGATACCTTGTAACTCGGAAGCAACAAAAATGTAATACTATGGTTTTTTTGGTTCGTCAGTATTTCTGACCCAATTCATACAAATAGTTCTCCGGCATATTTGGAAGGTATTTTCACTGTTTCCTCTTTTTTTTAAAGTGGCTCGTCGGTGAGGACATTGCACCTGAGTGGAAACACGACGCGGTCCAGGAGCACAACCGTCATGGCTCCGTCGTGCCGGGCCACGTGGACCGCGGCGGCAGGTCTACCTAGCTATATACACACACTGACACCGAACGCGACAGGCCAAAGCGCGTCACCGTGACTGCCTTTACACTTGTTTACTGTGATCACGACCCAGTTCGGGCAATCGCCCTACCACCTCAACATCCGATTCGGAACAGTTCCAGTGCGTAAAGTTCCTTAATAGGTGATTTTCGGAGTAAGAAGTATCCCGTGTGCTTCCCGGGCTCTCAAAGTATTTCCATATCAAATATCATCTAAACAAGAGCCGTAGTAAAGCTATTGCTATTATAAATGCCGGCGCGCGAGGGAGCGCTCTCGCTCTCGCACTGGCTCTCGGAACAAGGGAGCTGCGGCAATCGGTGCCATCGGTGATATATTTTTTGCCTTCCAATCCTTTTCTATTAATGGAAAGGTGGAATTATTTCAAGTTTCTTTTAAATGCATTAAATACCGCATTGAGAATGTTTTTTTGCATCAGATTTGTAATGCCTGATGCTGTACCATCTACATATATATATAGAATATCAAAAGGGCTGCTAATAACAATAAATGTAGAACTGTCACGTTTGAACCCGAATGCGGATCATTAAAGTGGTCAGCTGAAGGCGCAGCAAAGCTGTTTGGAAATATAAAAAGAATGTAAATTAATGAATTCAATTAAGCAATCGCTCCAGCGCCGGACTAAATAGCTAAGCGCAAGCGCCATTTGAATCATAAAAATGGCGAACTGAGCTTTGCATAGACTAAAGGTCACGTCCTATACTAAGCTATACAAAATAAATACATCCTTTTCACATTTGCAGACTTCTCAAACAACGTATCCCTTATATCACTTCCTTGGTTGGAATTCTTTGTATACACGATGAACGTGCGAATGAAATTAACAAGTTTGTTAAGATGTAAAGATTGAAAAGATGTTTGCCAGTCAGATCAGTTGATTATAAGCATTAAAAAATATAAAGCAAAATATTGTTTAATATCGTACATTTAGTTTTAATATTAACAGTCACCTTTATGTAAATTTAGCCGCATGTAAAATTAGTTATTAGAATAGTACATATTTATGAGATTTCAGCTCCAAATTTTGGATTAAATAGCTTGTTATATAAAAGTTCAAGGACGTATACCTGATGACAAATTCAGTTTTTGCAGTGGAAGGTATTGCCCGACATGGGCCGTGGTCGCAGTACGCAAGTGTAAGCGCCGCCATATTGACTCGCTCCGGCCTGTCTCGTTTCTATTCAGTTGTTCATATAGTTAGAGACCTCGCGTCGTTGCGTCTATGAGCCGACACAGCGACTGCGACTGTCAACGGGTTCTCTTACTTTAACATTCGTTGCCGTTCTTGAACTACATTGTACTTTCCATCAGGTGTAATGTACAAAATTAATGAATTGATAGCGTGGTAGCATAGCTTTATCAGTGCGACCGCGCCTCTACCGGCTGGCGTCAAATAATGTACGCGGTGGAAGGATCCAGAATGCGGCCCGCGTCGCCTCGCTTTACTAATGGTTTTAGTGGCTCAGTTAATATCGAACACGCTTCCGATTTGCGTAAAAACCCATTTTAATCTTAAACAAAGTTGCTAATGAAGTACTGATTGCCTAGAGTACATCATTAGAGATGTGTGTCTATAAAACGTTTTGTAATGAATGAAGGCTACATTTACGCGGAATCGCCAAATCGCATTCAATAAAAGCTGCATTCTCTAATTGCACTATAATCTTTAATCATTTTATATTATAGCAGTTACTTTGACTCTGCTTAGACTTTGCTAAAGAAATAAGTACTTAAGTGACTGTGGTGGCCTAGTGGATAACGGACCGGTTTGCACGCGCGGCAACGTGGACAATCTTATCGTAATCGCGAATTCGGATCCCGGCACGTTCTCTCGGTATTCCAGGTTAAGTACGGATTCAGGCACCACAGTGTCTTCGAGGAATTACTCCTCTGCCCCCTATTGTACCAGAGCCTCTTTTACATTTTATTTTCTGCGTAACCAGGTTTCAATTTCGAGCCATAATTGATGGTCATGTTTCCGAATGGCATCAAGGAGGCGCGCGCTGCGGCCACGCGCGGCGAAGGCGAGCTCGCCGGCGAACATATTCGGAAACAGCCAATCGCACAGGGTACATTTGGTGCGTGAATGCCAGTGTTTGCACAATTGCACCCTCTCGTCCAAACCTTTCTTATTCTAACGGAACGGGACACCGGCACAACTAGGGAGAGCCAGGCCGCAGTGTCTGGGTGCTGGGTGCCCTAGGACCTAAGCCTTTGACAATCCGTAAAATAAAATAAATATATAATCAAGCGAGCCATAATTAGATAATAGTATGTTAATTCGATCATAAGAAGACCCTTTAAAGTATTTGTAATGAAATTATATTGCAAGTAGAAATAGAATAGGATAGTCGTCAGCCTTATTCCCAGAGTTGGTTGCGCGCGTAGAAAGCTGCCCCGGGGCCGCATTCTGTCCGCTTATCTAATCTGACAGGATAACTACTTGACGACAATTCGCTCTGATACCTCGCCGCGCCGCGTCGCGCCGGTCTGCCGGTGTCCGCAGAGTCGTTTGTCTCTTTCGCGTTTATCATTTTGATATACGAGCGACAGGGACGGCAGGTGAACGCACGGGGAAATCGCTCAATGATTGATGTATATTTTTATCACCCTGAATGCGATATAAAGTTTAGCGAGACGGTGTTATCGTTTCGTAGATTTAGCCCGCCTCCACAGCACACTGCCGCCCTGAACATTTTTGATAAATAACTTTCATCACTACACTCACACTTAATTACTCAGTAATTATAATAATATATACACGGTGTATCCCTTTGGAGACGAGCAATGATACATTACGCGCTTGTACGGCGCGCGCAACGTGCCCAGCGGCGCGGCTGATCGCCGTTCTCACAGCGCTAGTGCACGTGGCATTTCTATCAGATATCGCCGGTGAGCCTGTGCTGCCTAAATGTAATGCCGGAACGTGGAGAAGCCCCGAGGTGAGCAGAGATATATTTGTGGCTGTATCCGCTTTGCGCTCATGTATCGTAGCTAACGTGATTCGTTCCCACAGCACTGATACATATGAGATCTCCATTAGATGCCATCTGGGTTTTGATATTTTCATACGTCGGTATGAGTATGATGTCAAATACAACTTAATGATAACTATTTCTACCCGGGCAGCGGCGGTTCAACGCAACTAGTATATTCTAAGCTACGCGTCGGATCTTAATGCTGTTTTTACCGTCATTTAGGAAACAGTAATCGGGCTGTAGACTTGAGGGTGTCTGCTGCCCGTATGAGGTGGAGGAGGTGCGTTGTTTACACCACCTGCATCATAACTAGAGGGGTGGATAATTTATATCCTTTCCACCAAGAGATGAGACTTCTATAGGCCTTTATCTAGCTGGGCCGGGACGAATGTGGATTCCCAGACCCGGTGTCCGATGTGGCGATGACATCCCCGGGAGCTTTTAGTCAGTAGGAGTCTGGCACACCGGGACTGTGGCCCCCAGGGGCCCCGATGGTCCTATGCAGGATTTTCCCCCGGGCCATCAAAAAACGTGCAATAAGATGAGTAATTAAAAATATGGTATATAGATATATGTATCTCAAATGAATGTATGGAATAACAGAAAAACGCTTCCGCGCTAAGCCAGACCGTGTTATACAATATTCCCGGCTTTTGTTAAAATTTAGCCTAAAACAAGCACATCAAGTCGCGATGGAAATAAAGCAGCGGCTTAAAGGGAAGGTAATTAACATAATTAATGAGCAGGCAGCGCGCGGCCGCGGCCCTCACGGCACTTGGAACAGGTCCAGCAGCCAGCCGTACTGCGTGTTTAGATTCCTATTTAATTATGATCGTTCATCTTCTTAAAGGTTTAAGACTTTGGATCATTCGTCCAGAGCTTTAATCTCACGGGCGGGCTCGCTGCGTATACGCTGAACGGTCTATTTTGATTATTTCCAGCAGAGCGCATCACACTTGTATTTATTATTTAAGCTATATGTATTTTGTTGTTTATCGATAATTATTATAAGATGTAACACGACCGGGGCCATTCACGAAAATCAGCGCTGCACATTTCCTCTGTGGCTTTAGGCTGATGAAGGTCCCATTTTCGCCATGTTTATATGTTTTGTATTTTCTTTTGTTTTTGTGTGTTGTTTGTATTGCTACATTTAAATTTCTGTTTTTTTTTTGTATATTTGTGGCGAAATAAATACTTTTTCATTTTCATTTTTTTTTTCTTTTCATTTATAATTCTTATATTTGGCTATCTGTTGCTAGCTATTTATGAACCACCGAGAAAGCCTTTTTTTGTTATAAACCCGGTGGAGACCCTAATGGGGCGGGGCCAGGGAGCGCTGCCGCCCGGTCTGCTGGGCTCTCGCCACCGGGGCACCAAGCACAGCCTACTATTCGTCATCGCCGGAGAGAGAGCCTACACAAAGTGACATCACTTTTGCAGAAATCTTCTGCTGTAGGGTAATCTCCCGGCGAGCGCGTTCCCCCTCCTGTATCTTTTTTTGAATGGCTATCTGACTAAGTGGGCACAGTGCACCTGATGGTAAGTACAGTGTACTGCAAAAACGATAGCGACTATCAGATAACGTACATCCATTGGCCGTCCCCGTCGGCATGTCGGCCCACACATACCGCGACTGAAGGTCCCTCGGCATACCACTTACTGGATGTATACAAGCTGAAATGCGACAGGCCAAAGAGAGTCACTATGATGATGTATACACTGCATACTGAAACACATCGAGTATCCATAGATTTTCCTTTGTTATTAATATTCGTAGCCGTGTTGTTGGCCTGCTCCACACGTAGCTGCTATCAGCTGTAGTGCGATCACTGTGACGAGTTAGGATAATAATAAAAAACATTCCATCAGCACCCGCGCAGCGCCGGCTTAATTTACAAAATTGACATTTATGACGTTTTAACGTAAACTACATTATACAATATATCGATATCTTACGAGTACATCAATCGCGTGTTCAAATCACATCGAAGTCTTGTCTCGACGTGATATACTTATACTTTAGTATTACTAATCGAGCCAAGCTTTGTTATCAATATAGTTCCTGGCGCCACAAAACGGCACGGCAGAATACACTGACAGGATACAAGTCATCTCCGCCTTCATCCGGGAGTTATGTACGATTATCAAGAAACATCCCTCCGATCGATTACAAGCCGTACCTTTAACTGAGGACGGGGAGATGTTCTCTATTAGTCAGTTTGTTAGTTAGTGTTAGTTGTTGGGTGCGCGCTGCGTCCACGCGTACGAGCCGCATCAACCACGCAGCGTGCCTTGCCGCTGACCGCCGTGTGCTTTACTTGCCTATCGGTACGTAACAATATACACAGATGCTCAACGAAGAATTTTTAGAGTTTATGTCGGTTTTTCTGTCCTTTTGTCACTTAACGCTGAAACAAGTCAAGAGTAAAATTTCACAAAGACGTAACATGAATACTGGCTTGAAAATGGAACTACTTTATATCCATAGGAAGAAAGCGGGGAAAAGTTTAAGGGAGTTCTGTTATCGTTGCAGCGGGAAACCTGAAAATTATTAATTAGACAGTTCATTACGGTCCACTGGCAAGGGCAGGGCAGACGCACCGCAGACCGCCTGTCCACATCATTCAAACATGTTGTCCACGGATCCTTACCGACTAGACAGCGCGGTACACGCACATCGCTCCATGTACGCGGAGCACAAGCTGCATCGCGCATTCCGTCTAATCGGTTTCAATCATATTTATTGGAGTGACCGAGTGCAGCCGCCGCGCGGGCCCGTGCCCCGGCCCCCCTCGCTCCGCGAATTCACAAAACCACAACGAGTCGGACTGATGACTGAGCACCGAATGCTCCGTGCAAACCTGTTAACTATAATGAAGCTTAAAGTGACATAACATATATATATTACAAATATATATATATATATATATATATATATATATATATATATATATATATATATGTACATAACATTACAAATAGTACTAAAACATATATATATTTGTAGGGTTCCGGAACCATTATAGAACAATTACGTCGTCCGTCTATCAAGACCTTTTTTCTCAAGAGCAAGTGGCAATCTCGAGTTGAAATTGTTTATTAGTAAAAGTTGTTTATTGACCGAGAAAGGTCTTCACAACTTAACCGGGCGGGGTTGAAATTAATATCAAATACTGAGTCCATTATAGTATCAGTCTGTTTGTACGGAACTGTTAGTACGCGGGTCCGATACGTACCTGACCAGTATTTTTAATGAATTCTTCAATAAAATTTGATAATTTCGTTTAGTAATGGTACTTTAAGGATACTAAGCGTAAAGTGTTAGGACCAGGTTCTGAAAAATAATTTTCCCGTGTCGGTGCAATCTGATAACGCCGGGAGATATCTGTTTGTCCGCCAAATTTTATGATTCGATCAGCGGCAAGTGCTCTTTAGGGTTAGATCCCCGTATAAAAATGTAAATTTCGCGATATGCCGGCCGTATGCTTTCACTGCGTTGATTTCTTCAGAGCTATGTGCGAGAAACTGTCGACCAGAGTCGGGCATTCATTTCAACTTGATATCTCCTCCAATCCCGGACAAAACATGTGTTAACAGAAACACGGCCAGTGAAGCGATCCATGCGGGCTCTTCTTTAATTTTGTGGCACTGATTCCTAGAGATACAGTAGAGATGACATGTGACTTTTCACCCTATATCCTCATATTATTGCACATGCAACATCCATCGATAACAATGACTTATAGGTAATATGAATGTTTATTTCGTGTGTTAGTCGAACACAACCTGCAACATGAAGTCAATAGGCAGCCGCTGCGGCAGACTAGCAGACATCAACGTACGTTTGCGCGGAAAATCAGTCCAATGGCACAGGATTCGAGATAAAATGCGCCGTGTGAAGACACCACAATAAACAAACGCAAATCCATATATATATAATATCGACATAACACAGTAAGTTTTAATTTGAAAATTACCTATGAATAAAACAGCGATAGACTTATCCGACATTTGGCTTGGTTTAGTAGTTTTTGCGTAATGCGTGGATAAACAGGGAAACATTCTAAAGAATCTGATTTCATTTTATTTATAATGTATGTCGCATTTATAATGTATCTTGTACATGTCTTATATAGTTTTATGTGTTCATGTAGACTGTGTAAGTGTACTTATAAATAAATAAATAAATATCTAAAATTTGGATCAAGTATTTTAATTTTAATAGAAGCATTATAAAACTACTGGCCCGCATTTGACGGTAAGTACAATGTTATCTAATTACATTTTCATATTATTATTTTAATTAAAGTTTATGTTATACATCGAATCATCGTCATATTAACTATTTTTATAAGTTAAGTATGTGTTCAATTTTTCACACAACTTTCAAGAACCAAGCAACAGAAATTTATAGTAAAATTAAGAAAGAATTAACGTACTCTATAATTTCAAACAGTGGTACATAAATACTGAATAAACATAAGAGAAAAAGCGTTAAAACGCCCTTAGAAACAAAACTGCCGTCGGGGTCGTAAATGTCATTTATAAATTACTTTCACTACCGTTGTATAAGCTCTTCCTTAATTTAATACGACATTAAACAAAAATGAGAAGAATGAATAAGAGTTTATTATTAATGTAAAAGATAATAAAAGACAACAATATAGTGCTATAAGATAACTGAGTTCTTATAAGATATTATAAAAATACATCGAATAACAGATTTATGAAACACCATACGGAAAACGGATCAATAACAAAAATGATTATTTTACAAGATTATGCTTACCTTGAACGTATGTAAACAAATGTAGCACCACTAACAAGTAAATCCAGTTTTTGATGTCAAAACGGAAAATCCCTGTCCGGTACATGATAGAAATCACTTAAACGACACTGCACTAAATGTTTTCATTCATGATTATCACATTTTCACTTAGTATTTACAACTTTTTGTGTAAAAGTTTCTCACTCTGTCTCATCGGTACGATATTGTGAGTTCCGCCATTTTCAGAACCGCCGCGTTCAAATACAATTCGATATTGAAAGGGCAATGCCCGGGACTGCGGCGTGAAGGTGGCTACAGCCGTTAGTATTACGCGGAAGTTAGATTCAGTACTCATGTTTCGCAGTCTTCAATACTATTATTGTTAATTTGTTATCGCTTTAACTTTTGCAACTTCAAAGCAGGTCATTTAATAAGTGTTTTGTTGCTAAATCTTCGGATATCAGTACAAAATATTTGTAACTTTTATACATTATCAAAAATTAGGTATTTTGATTTAATATTTTCACAAATGTATGTTAATACATGTACTGGTTTTATGATATACCGTGAGATTTATATATAATTAATTGAAATACCGTGAGATTAGTTATGCAAAACATTATTTTTTGGAAAGTTTTAATATTTTGTGTAAAAAATTCGGTTGAGGCTAGCATCACTACTTAGTGCTTGATAACATGTGAGTTGATTAATAGTCCTGACAGAGTAAATTTGAGTGAATTAAATGATTTATAAATCTTTTATGACAAAGATTTAGTACTTATATATCTCTTTAAATTGCTAATAGATAGTAATCCTAATTTTACCAATCACAACTGTATTTTAAATCAAAGTCTAAGTTGTAATGGCAAATATTATTTATTAGTTGAAAAAAAATCTGACGCTTTATTTTTTTTCTTTTTCTAATCTTTTTGTATTTATCTAATTGAGCTATTTTTAATTTAATCTTCTTATAGTATTTTGATTTGATTTTAATTATTGTTATATAATTTAAAATTACAATGATGGTGTTTTCAAAGAAATGAAAACATTGCACTGCTTATAAGTGAAAGGACATTTTTTCATTGCTTCTGAAGTTTCTCCGAAAACTTATACACAATTTAAGTACATTTAGTCATCTTAGATCATACCTCATTATGTTAAAAAGAGCAACTACCAGAGTTTCTTTCAGGCTCTTCTTGGAATATTCTGCTTTTCGAACCGGTGGTAGATTAACTATACTTTTTTTTGGCTATTTAAAAGTGCTTAGAAGTAGGCCTATGGGAATAAAGTTATTTTTCATTTCATTAGATTCAAAGATTGAAAGCTATATTTTACTATCAGGATTTACCAGTAGCAATAATCTTTCAATATTGTTTGTTTCTTTGCATTCTATTATAATTGTCACAATTTAAGTAAGCCTTTTGTGCCAGTATTAACGGTACTAAAATAAAGAAAATTGATTCAAAGATGTATTTGTGTAACTTAGGATTCACTGATTTATAACTCATCATCAAAAATGTACTTAGCATTACTAATATTGCCAAACTCAAATTGTCACCCAATTCTGATACAAAATTGTTATTATTGTTTTATTTTAATAATTTTAATGAAATCGCTTAATGTCCTATAGTATCCTGTGAATCTGTGAAATAATTTAATTGTGGTGTAAATTTAAATCAACGCTACCGTTTCAATTTAATTTATATAAAAAAGGTTTTTCATTGTTTACAGATACACAAAGTTATTATTTGCTTTATATATTAAGTGTCTGAAATGTTATAAACTCATAGGTTAGCAGGAAAAAACAAAAAATATGGAATTGGTGTATTCAATGCGAAGGAAACCTCTCAAATGTGAGCCTCCCCACTTTGAAAGGTAAACGATTCTTTTTACAAAGTTCTTGATAGTCATTTTAAATATTGTTTAAAGTCTTTCACTCGACAAATAGTAAGTTGTTTGTTATTCAAAGACAAAATAGAATTTAATAAAATATTCCAACTAAATAGTAACTTGTTACTTGTATTAGTCAATGAACATCCTATCAAACATTAGATGAACACATTAGTACTGCATTAGAAAATTTAAACGACTTTCTTGATCTCTCTCCAGTAACAATCACCTTATTTAATGATCATAGACTGTCAGCACAAACATAGGAGCTATTGTATTAAATCACGAATGTGTGCATTAAAGTATAAAAATATATTCCTGAAATTATGTTTGTAATGTTTTTTATCATCTAAAATCATATTAATGGAGGCTTTGGTAGCCTAGTGGATAATGATCTGGTATCCATGAATAGAATGGTTGTAGGTTCAAATCCCAGATTGTAACTCTACATTATTTTATTTATTGAGAAAAACATCATGAGAAACCCTTCATGTTATACAGTAACAATGTCAAGTGTAATTGCCCTGGGAATGGTGATCGCATGTGTTACTTGTCATATTGAACTCAACATATAAGTGCAAAGCAGCTACTAATATATCTCTGCTCACCCCAGAAGGGATATACTGTGACAATATATTATTGTTATATAATATTTCACCTACAACAGGCGGATGATGGATCAAGGAATGATATGGAGTATTCTAGCTGTATAAAACTGTATGTACAATTATTTGTATGTTTTACAGCACAACTGACAAGGATGTGATTCTTCCAATATGTACGATATCCATTGGGAACATCATAGCATTCTCTTCTCCTACAGAGCTCTCTGACACAGATGGAGATACATGGGGAGGGCATGTCTATGTGTGTGACTTGGATACACCATGGGACAGCCATAAAGTAACTAGTACTGCTAATCCTGTGAGTATCCAATACTTTTTTTTCTAAGTGTAATCTTTATTTTACTTTTTGAACCGTACATAGTTATTTTTCTATAAGTCTTCAATTCAACTAAACAATGAATATACAACATTTTATATGCATTTGAAAGTAATCAAAATTTTTGATATACATAAAGTGAATGGTACTATAAATAATCATGATGAGAATTGAAAGGTTATTTATTTGCTTGATTCTTAGATATCAGTCCTAGAGTGGGATCTTGAAGGGAAACAACTGCTTATTGGGACCACAGTGGGAGAAGTCTCTGTTTATGGACAGCAAATGTACTTGCTTAATAAGTGGGAATGCCTCTACACTGCTGTCTTTCCAGGTACGTCTCCACTGCTATCATTCTGGGATATATTTTGTACTAGTTCGGCAAACTGACTACATTGCACCTGATGGGAAGTACAGTATAATCCAAAAATTAAAACAATTGCCAAAAAATGAAAATCTGTTGACAGTTGCCATTGTCATGTCGGCCAACACGTACGCCCACAGAAGGTCTCTAGGTATATGAACAACGGAATATACACAAAGTGGTCCCAAATTGAGACAATCTGAAGCGAGTTACTACAACAATCTTTGCACTTTGCTGCAGTGGACCATGGTACCATGGTAATTTTTGTTTTGTAGTGTTTTTTTTTTTGCAAACTTAAAGTTTCCACAAAAGCCAGCATGCTTATGTATATTTTTATTTATATTGTTTATATATTACTTTGTCTGTTTCTCTGAACATGTAACATGTAAAAAAAGTATAAATAAAAACATATAAAAATAATGAATGGGGCAAGCAAAATAGTGTGAAGTGTGTGGGTAGCCTAAGCAGCGTGAATCGCTCATGGCTACATAGCAATGATGTTACAGCAGTTGTAGCGTCGCTGATACGTGTGTCCTTTGTGTACCATGATGCACTATACTACTGGTTAAATCAGATGTTAGTAAAGCTTTTTCCACATTTTCTTCTGCATGCATACAATTCTATGACCCTGTGGAGTGCAAACTTATACTCGGTCGTTGCAGAATCATTCTCGAAATTCCAGGGGAGCATATAATAACGGCCGCGTTCTTCCACCCTGGTCGTCGAGTGATTGCACTGGAAAAGAAATCTGATGCTCCCATCACGGAGAGGATACAGATGCTGCGCCCCATGCCCACTCTAAAAGGATTCGGGTACCTATTTACAATTATTCACATTATTCAGGTAGCAGTCAGTCTTGGAATCTTCTAGGTAATGTATTGTAAGATGGGATGCTCCACAAAAGGAGTTAAAATTGCTCTTGTAGGTCGGCAGCGCAGTGATTACACATACTCCTTGTGTTTCAGCTGTCTACAGGCTATAGTGACTGTTTGCCTTCCTTTCACATAAAAACATGTCTTTCATAAATATAGTTTTAATTGTTTGGTATTTCATAAAAGATTTTCTCTTAGATATAAGTTAAATTGAAGTTTCTATGAGAAACATAATATATTATAGCCACATAGTAGCCCCGGATTTAGCGCCGGGGCAAGCTGGGGCCAACACCCCGGGCTCCAAATTCTAGTGGCGGCAGACGAGCACATCACTCAGAGTACCCACGGAATAACATATGAAGATAGCGGGCCAATTTCTCCATAAAAATGGGCAGTAAATTTGTACAAGCCTTTGATTTGACGTTCTAAAAGTTAACTCAAAAGTCTTAAGTTATACCAGGTCAAAGATTGAATTTTTTTCGTGAATATTTCGCTTTTTATGTGATAAATGACGTTTGAAGCACAAAGTCTGTAAAAATTGTGCTGTAAACAATGTTTCTTAATCAGCTAAACAATTGTTGAGAGAATAGTAAGCTTTTGTTCAAAATGATGTATTTATTAAAATATTAAGAAGATCCCGTCTGTGTTTTAATATTCTGGCAGTCGCTGCCAAATTCCACATTGTGCATAGACATATACATATAGTCAGAGAGTATCCCACAGCGGCGTGGGCCTGGCGGGCCTGTGTGCGGTCACCGCCAGCGGGCTGGTGTGCGCGGTGACGCCGCCGGCCAGCACACCCGCGGAGGAGCCGGACGCATGCTGGACGAGCCCGGGACCCGGCGAGGGCGCCGCGCTCACCGCCACCGAGTGCCTGCGCCCCGCCAGGGACCACGTCACGCACGCCGCCATCGCGTACAAGAGTTAGTATCATTCCAGTTCTAATAGACGCTGCTGCTGCATCATCGACAAGACCGTCATGGACTTCTCTGTCTACTGTCTCCAGGGAGTGCCGTGAAAGCATAAAATGCATTATCTTATTATACTTGTGCATTTAGTAAATACATGTGTGGATAAATATCATCATCATCAGCTCATCCTAGTCCACTGCTGGACATAGGCATTGCAAGTGCCATTGAGCCCGGTCTTCGGCTCCTCTCATTCCTCTCAATCCCCTCTGGCCACCTTTCACAGAGGTTATCTGACAGAGAACCAAATATTGTTGACTAGCTCTCTGTACTGGCAAGCTGGAGTGCCGGCGGGCGAGTCCTGTATGTCGAGAATCCGATGGTTCTTGGAGCAGGCGGGTTCTTGAGCGAAGACCGCTGATCGGCAGACGTAGCGTGGGGCGCTTCAAGCAGGATGGAGCGACCACCTGCGATAAATATTAATTCCCAGTAAATCATAACTCAGAGAATTGAGAGTTTTACTAATTTTGTAAATTAATTAGTTAACATTAGTGTTACGGAACAAGAATAAGGTATGTAGCGACCTCTATTGTTCAGTAGATGAACCACCGTATGTAATACTGCCTTGTGACGAGTAACGTGACTACAGCCACTAGCGGTGCCACCTTTTCCACAATATAAGGCAATTTCTAGAAGTGTCAGTCTAGAATATTAATTTTTACGGCTCTGGACACAAGTGTTTTTCAGCCTGTCGTTGTACATTTAATGTTCAGCAGTGTCTGATTGACGTCGAAAGCATCCGCTCGCACTCCAGCCCACGCCGTCAGAAGAGATCTTCTCGTGTTCAGATCCAACGCCAACATAAAAAACAAGTACAAGTCAAGAAGACCACAGAACGATAAATGAACAATTCTCTGATTCATGATACAGAGAACACAACCGCTCTCTTTCTATGCTTGGTCGTGTCAACCCGTTACCAGATGCCGTGGGTTGCCCCTCTTATTAATTCGGGTCACTTTTTTATAGTGTATCTCTTTAAACATGTATATTTTACTATAATAATATAAAATAAAATTTGCTATTAATTATAAATATTTTGACGGGGCTTATGCGCGAATCATCTTACTTTTAGTTATGGTTCGACGCTTCGACCTGGTTCCACAGCGTACGGTCACGAGCAGACTGAAGCGCCGCGGTGTTTACCCCGGGGGGCGGGTGGTTACAGCCTCTACACTCTTTTGTTCTTGATAATTAGAATGGTCACGGCGCACGACGCTCACAGTATCGGCATGTTCACAAGGCGACGTAAAACGAGATCCCAGATTTATAATCACTGGGCTATACGCTACAGCAAAGTAATTTAATTCGCGCATAACACCCTTTAAGGCATTTATTTATTATAAATGTGATTGATACACGGTGTTAAGTTAGAAAATGCTGAGATTAGCGTTAGCGTCGAGTGCCCTTGCGCTGTGCAGACGGCAGCCTGGCGGTGGCGTGCTCGTGCCGCGGCGGCGTGGTGCGCTGCGCCGTGGCCACGGTGTCGCGGGCCGGCGCCCCGGCGCTGCACCTGCAGCCGCTGCCCGCCATATACCCGGACGACGCCGCGGGACCTCCCAGTCAGTACATCACACATACACAGTGCCCTAGTCGCTAACGGACCGACATCCATGCGCGCCAATGCAAATGCTCGCAGGCTCGAATCCCGACGAGTACCTCTGTGTTTTGCTAAATTACTTGCGGATTTAGGCCCCACATGCTCACCGGCTAAAGAAAACATCGTAAGTAAACTCGCACGGCATATGATAGAAATGTCATGCGTACTAGTGCTGTGAGAACGGCAAGTAGCTGCGCCACTGGTCACGTTGGGTATGACTAATACGCGCAAAGTGGACACAGGCACTAATATATCTCAGCTCACCTCGAAAGGGATATAGCGTGCCGATATTATTATTATGTATTCAAATAGGCCTAGTTGAAAGCACTGTTGAATCGGCAAAGGAAAATGAATGTACCGCCAGTTCGGAAAGCAGAATCTACCGGGAAGAGCCGCCGAGGAACGAAGTGCAAGTACATACCGTGACGCGCAGAGGAATGAATGTCCCGTGAGAAATATTGCGTACATACGAGCACAACTCTTTTTTCCTTTAAACAGTCATTGATGGAATAATTCATTTCCCTTTTCGAAAAATTGATGGTAATTACTCTAAGACTGAGATTATAGCCTTTACTTTGACTTTGCTTAGAGTTTACTCTAATGTTACAAATTATATTATTTAATCAATATCAAAGTATATGGTAAGTCGCTGATGTTCTCAACTTGAATTTGACTCTGGGAGTGCTTAAGCTATACACGAATTCTTATCCAGTTTTGCGTTTAGTACTCATTATAAGTGTATACTATTATACTCTCTATAACGGGTCTTATGCAGGAATTAATTTTCTTGCTTTCTATTATGGCCACGAGCAAACTGACGTGCAGCGGAGTCTTCGCCATTTGTTCTTGATAATAAGTTATAATTAAAAGTAAGTCAATTCGCGTATAAGACCCGTTAAAGCATGAATAATTCAGATTTTTGTGTGTGTGTGTGTGCGGTGCATTCCAGCGTGCATAGCGTGGTGCCTGCGCGAGGAGACCGACTCGCTGGTGGTGGCGGCCGGCGGCACGCTCTCGCTCTGGAAGTGCACGGAGCGCGCGCACCCGCTGCACAAGCTCCTGGCCAAAGGTAACCCTCGCGTGGTCACGACTCGCAGCAAGCGAGCGAGCGAGCGACACACCCCACCCAGCCGACATTCTGCATACTTACCGTTCAACTCTCTTTGTCTCTTGTTTTTCAAATAATCGGCTTCGTCATTTCTGCCCAGAAAGTGAGATTAACACATGGCTCTTTTTACTCGAATTAAAAGAAAAAGGTATTTGCTTTCCATTAGATACGTTCTTATCCTATTTGTAAACTTTTAATATAAACAATTTTACGGTCGCCCACTACGTTGAAGCGCAATACACAAAGCGAACGGGCGCGGGTCGCGGGGCGCGGGTCGGGTCAGGAGTTCCACGGGTCTAACTCCTTGTATTTGTATGGAAGACTATATATTGCGTGCCCCGCTCCGCGCCCGGCTCGCGAACGCTTTCAATGTGTAATCTTCCATATTATTGGATTAAATGGAACGCAACTCATCTAACTGTTGCCTCTATAACATTTTAACGTATGTCGTTTGTATTCGTGTGCCATTGGTAAACATTATAATGTTTTATATTAATATTTTCTTTATTTTTTCACAAATAAATCATATATAAATACAAGGAATTTCTTGTATATGATTTGGGTCAAATTAGACCTGTCGAGCTCCAGACCAGACCCGCGCCGGCTCCGCGGCGTATGTTGCGCTTAACGGCTAACGTACAACGTTTCCCTTACGGTTCTGTAATAGGACGCTGGGAACACTTTCGCCGGAAGACCGTTTCACACCTCAACGACGCGGCAGGAGTAAGACTTGTTTTTCAAACACATTCAATTAACTAAGTAAATAGAAAGCGTCAATAATAATAATGAAATAAATAGAGATGCGATGTCATTAGAAAATAGCCATGTCGAGGCTTAAACCACTCCAGTAGCGCAGATATATATCTACACTTGGTAAAGTGTCTGTTACCGCCTGCATCACAGCGAGTGTTCGGAAGAGTTATTTAACCTTGTCCCGCCCACTCCCTTCCATAGTAGAACCACGCACGCGGGTCTACGAAGTCATAGCTCTTCGGTAACTCACATCCCGGCTAGGACTAAGAAGTTCTCTAACTCTCACAGCAGCCGAATCGTTGGGCTGTGGAATGGCCTTCGGGCGAGTGTGTTCCCACCGTTTATGATATGGAGTCCTTTAAGCGTAACGTGAAAAGCTGTGTATGCGTGCCGGCACGGTCGCTGCGACTACCGATGAGTTTTTCTTTACTGTTGATAGCCGTTGTCGATTTTTGGACTGCGCCGCGCTTACCATCAGGCGTGTTGCGGTCACTGCGCCGAGTCAGGATAAAAAAAGATATTGGCGCGGTCGGTATCGACGGACGAGCTCAGAGATCATTTTTACTTTAAAGGCCTATTAGTATTGGCCGATAAGTTCACATCAGGTGCTTATAAAATACAACGAGAGACTCGTTTGTATTGTTCGTTGGCTGTTTGACTAGTACATCGGTTTGGTGAAATGTCGTGTCGTGTGGTGTACAGGAACGCTGCAGGGCGCCGGGGGCGGTGCGCCGGGGGGCGGCGGGGGCAAGCCGACGACAGACTGCTTCAACACAGTGGTCAGTTAACAACATTACATTATTATTTATTTATTTATGTATGGGCTATCGACAGTTCCATTACATTTTACATTCACGATGGGATCACATGCACAAGCGAAATATCTGCAACGGATACTAATAAAAGACAGCCACAGCATGGCTCAAAAGCATTAACTAAGTACTAACAATATCAATACAGAAAAACAAAAGCAAAAAGAAGAAGAAAAAAAATAGCAGACAATAATACCTATAATCTAAATTAAAATTAAAAATTATCACACAAACTATAAAACACCTTGGTTGGCATTGTTCTTGAACAATGCCAAGCTCAACACACCTGCTCACTGATTTTCCTCTTGAGGGCCGGCATTGAATCCGCAAAAATATCGATGTTCCTATCCCCCGCCACACACTCGTTATATAAACGTGACAGCCTTGGCACTATAGAAAAGTGACCAAGGTTGGTCCTATATCGTTTGGTGGCAAATATGGGAGCAGGATACCGAGGCAGCCTGCGAGGTACCGCAATATTAAATTGTTCTAAAAGTTCCGGATCGTCCGCACGGCAACGGAAGAGTTTATAGAGAAATGTCAAGTCGAAAAACTGCCTACGACCTTGCAGTGTGTGCATTTCAAAAAGTTTAAGTCTGTCACCATAAGGAACATATTTTTTAGTATTAGTTAGACCAAATCTAGTGATCCGCCTCTGCATCCTCTCAGTACGGTCAATGTGGACTTGGTAGTGAGGAGACTAGACTGTACTGCAGTAATCCAGTTGGCTACGAACCAAAGTTGAATATAAGAGCTTTTTAGTGCGATTCTTTTTAAATTGTTTACTATTCCTAAAAACGAAACCCAGCATCCTTCGAGCGGCTACACAAATGCAATCAACATGTCTTTTAAAAGTAAGCTGAGTATCAAAGAGGACCCATAAATCTCTCATTTCTGTTACTTCTTGTAATGGGAATCCGTCGACATCATAAGCAGTTGCAATAATATTACGATTTCTTGAAATTTTTATGTGATTACATTTCCCAACATTCAATACCATGCCATTATGCTGACACCAAGCTATTAATCTATTCAACATTTGACATTTATGTAACCCCGAACCCAAAAAATATCTAAAATATAATAATATATCGCCACGGTCTATCCCTTTCGAGATGAGCAGAGATACTTGATCTTGAGACCTTGAAGTGGCGGGGCGATTGCACGAACTGACTCGTGACCATCTTACAAAATGCAAAGACCGTAACGGCACGTTCCTCTGGGTTTTTCCAGATTATTAACGGATTTGGGAAGGAAAAACATCGTGAGGGAACCCGCATGGCATCTAACAAAAATGTCACATGTACTAGTGCTGTGAGAACGGCGACCAGCTGCCCTACTGGTCTCGTTGGGCACGGCGTATTAGCGCAGGTGGATACAAGCACTAGTGTGTCTCCGCTCACCCCGAATGGCATATAGCGTGACGGTATATTATTGTGGAAAACTACAACGGGTTTATCCGCTTGGGAGCTCCGACGCCGCAGAAATACGCACCTAGCCACGCTCAACTTATATAGTACAGTTAATTATTCGGCTGTTGATCATTATTGGCGGCAAAGTTTTGAGCTTGAGGATAGCTTTGGGTAATTTCTTGGACTTGGAAATTTCTAAAATCGAAAACTGTGGGGTTGTTTTTTTTTAATTACTGATAGACTTGCGCTTGACCTCAATCTCACCTGATGGAAAGTGATGATGAGGCCGACGATGGAGCGCGCTCGCCTAGCAAATACCGATTCACTCGACGTTTCAAGATTCCCATGTCATAAGAAGATGGAAATACAGACGCAGGAAGTGAATTCCACTCCTTGGCGGTTCGCAGCAAAAAGGAGGAGACGAATTGCTTCGTGCGAGCAGCTGGAATGTCAACCACATAAGGGTGCAAACCAGCACGGCGTCTCGTCAATTAATGGTAGAAGGGGGAGGGGGGAACCAAATCATACAACTCGGTCGCACTCTCTCCAGAGTATTGTCTATAGAAAACCGAAAGGCAGGCCACTCTACGCCGGTTGTCTATATATTGAAGTTTATTTGACGTGTGACCAAGCCGACCTATTCCATTTTGATACATATTATTTTATCAATAATCATTAGCTATGCTTCATATCATTAAAATTCATTTTAGTTATAGAATTATATTTTTTTATCCATGGATTAAGAAACATACTCCTTTATATGTAAAATAATTTCGTTGAGGAGTGTTTTTATCTAACAAATAAGTTAATACGTACTTTTTCGCACAATTTATTTCCAAATTATGACCTTTTAACTAGTTAATGTTTTCGAAGCAACATCAATAATATTACAAAATGTTGTATAGTTATGCAATAATATCCGCAGACATGAATTGTGACTCCTGCAGGGGAATCAGCCGCTTATACCACATCCATAACAAACTGGCTCCCCTTGGTCGTATATAGGGGGGTCCCGCTGGTCTCCCGCTGGTAGTCCGCCAAAGTAATCATTTCCCTGGCCGTATACGAAGTTATCTTGCGGCTCCATTACAGGCAGAATGCCGTAGTCATCCAGCCCCTGGTAGTCTACGTTAGGATCCGATTCGCTTCCCGTCGGCAGACCGCCGTCCTTATCGGTCCCCTTTTTAGGGAAGACGGGATATATGGCGTGCAGTGGCGTCGCCAGCAGCGCGGCCAGTGCCAACGCTGCGGACAAGTGACAAATTGTGATCGCAGTCGGAGTCAGTACTACCACTGGTAGCAGAGAGACACTTACTCAAGAGCAGCTTCATGTTGAGTGCGATGCAAACGACCGAGTGCGGCAGCCGACCCGCGATGCCAGTATATAATGAGGCGCGTTCACTCACGCACAGCGGTGTTTGCGACACTCGGGCAAACATTTCTACCGGGGTCTGTTAAGGAAGAGGCAGGCGAGCGTTTGCGAACTTCATTGTCGGGTTGAAAGACTCTTCTTGGTTACCTGGGGGAAAATCAATATAGGCGTTTAAGCCGGTCAGGGCAACTGTGAGGCCGACAGTCCACATGTGCCAGACTCCTACTGGCTACGAACCTGCGTAGTGTCCCTCACCTCGCTGCCAGTCGGGCCTGGGCGCTTATATTCCTCCAATGACCAAGGAAAACGGGTGAGAGACTGCTCCTAGGTAATTTATATTGACTTTTAATTGACTCATATGCAAATTAAAAATTACTAACGTTCTCCTGTGTACAGAACATTCTGTTATGCTCTGCCTCTCGATTATCAGTTTTCGTTGGTCGTTCTTCTTTTTATTAGAGGATAACCCTCTTAGCGAAATCCCTCGATCACAAACAGCTGGGGTGTGCCGGACTTCTACTGGATGTAAATGTCATGCCGCTTTGACATCTGGGAATGAAGGATTGTGGTCTTCTATATCCATTCGGTCTGCAATTACCTCGGCATTCGCCAAAGAACCTCATCAGTCAAAATAACGTTACTGCCGAAGGAAGGGTACACAATATTTTCTTTTCAATATCTTACTTAATATATATAAATCTCCTGTCACGATGTTTGTCCGTGATGAACTCCTAAACTACTAAACAGATTTTAATGAAATTTACACACCACGTGAAGTTTGATCTAATTTAAAAGATAGGATAGTTTTCATCTCAATTCATAGTCGCAATATTATTTTATTGCAAATTATTTGTTTATTATTTAGCAGTCAATTTACAGTTAGCTCCAACCGATTCTAAAAGATGGCGCTATCCGTTGACTGGATTGAGTAATTATTCAAAAACCAGTCACAGCAAAGCGTGGCTGGTCTGCTATAATTTATATGGCAGAACAACGTTTGCCGAGTCAGCTAGTAAAAATATAAAATCTTAATATAAAAATAAAAGTTGTATAGCAGTAGGTAATCTGAATTAACGATATCAAAGGGGTAAAAAAATATATGTGTTATTGCTGATTCAAAGATCTTTTAGTATTTTTTATTGTTTTGGTGGCTTCTAAAATTTTTTTCTCTTCTCGATTTCAGTAATTTCATTCAAGTTTTTTTCTACGTTTATGATGTCTCAGCATTGCACATTAACGGGTCGGCGTGAGAGACAAGGAAGAAGGAAATTATATTCGAGGACACATAATAATAGTAACCTTGACGAAATCTGTGATTATAGAAGTATAGTCTTTGACAATAAAACCTTCATTATATCCATAATTATGGTTGAATTCAACCAATGGGCGACCACTAATGACTAATGAAAATGTAAAGAGTTGTGTATGCGAAAGTCCAGTGCGCATGCCAGTGTCGCGGGTCAGCGCGTGCATTAGAGCCGCGCGAGTCCGCGACCCGTGTATAATTCCGCAATCCGCGCGCGACACAACTCTATTACTGCGATAAAGTTTTTCTATGTGCCATTGTAGCGGTCGAGCGGGTCAATCGGATTCGATGCTGCTCGTTCGCTCCACTTGTATAACAACTAGCTACGACCCGCGACTTCGTCCTTATTAGTAATGAGGAAATATCTCCGTTAAGATCGAGCTAAATGAGTGCATTTAGATCCTACCATTATTTTAACGTAACGCAGGAGATCATTTCTCAGTGATTTATTAAAATCTATATACTTAGTCTTGCCATAAATATTGTTGCTAAGAAAAACAATATTTTTTTATTGTACGTAACGTTTATTACTTTTACAGTGTGTTAGTTTAATACATTTGAACAAAAATTTAGTATAGATGTCACCACTGTCGACTCGGGATGTGATTCAATTAAAAAAACAGTTGCTTTGTCGCTACTCATTTATTAATATTTTGGCAGAGTTGTATATGATCACGTGTGATAAAACGATATCGTGTGTCAATTCTCTGCCAACGCCATCTTTTGGATAAACAAATAACTATAATCATTATCAATTTAACAACATTGATATAAAACCATTAAAGATATATAAAGCTTATTCGATGGGCTCCATTGGCTGCAGTACAGTGGCCACATTTATCAACAGCAGCACGCACACTTTCTGTGGGAAAATTTTTCTCTGTCAATCGTAATAATTTTTTTAGGGACTCCAAATTATCATGGCGCTTAGAGCAAGCCTTACTCTCTAAAACTGATCATATATCATAATCCAGTGGATTTAGATCAGAACTAGATGAAGGCCGGTCTTCAGCTCTGATGAAGTCCGGAACGTTCGTTTCTAACCAAGATTTGGGAGATCGAGCTTTTGACCCGGCGTCGAGTCCTGCTGAAAGGACCATTCTCGGTTATTGAACATGGTTATTGAACCTTCACAAGAATGGTATCTCGATACACTTGTGCCGATTTTTTTATACCTTTTTCACAAAAATATGGCTCAGTCACTCCTGCATAATAATGCCTACATACCAAAATAACCATATGCCAAAATAGATAATGCCCTCGTACTCTGTTGACTAATTGGGAAACTTTTTTAGAGCTTTCAGCATAAATACGGTCATTTGTTTGGTAAAATATTGCTCAATTGTAAAAATTTACTTACCAGTAAAAAAAAAAATCTGTGACCTCCCTTTGCGTACTGCTTAGGTATTTGTGTTGATTTTGCCACCCTATTTTTTTTCTAATTATCAGTGAAGAATGACCAGTGCGTCTCTTATAGCTTGCAAGTCCGAAGTTATTTTTTAAAATACGCGACATGGTTCTAGGTGCTATTTTCCTCTCCCGAGATAAAATATTTTACATTCGGACAGGATTTCTCTGAATTCTTTCCCTTACTGCTTTCATCGCCTTTTTCGTACGAACACTATGTGGACGGCCAGACCTTTTCTGTCACAAGCAGATGAGGTTTCATTGTACTTAACAATTGTCCGGTATACAAATATTTGACTAATACCAAGCGTATGGAGCAGTACAAAACATTGGAAAGTTGACGAAAAATAATAATAAAAGATAAATCATTTTCCCATACAAAATGTTCCTGGGTTTCGTAAATGTCAAATATTTCATGTTCATCCCGTCGATACTGTAAGCTCTCCCGTCAAATTAGAGAACTTATATAAATAAATGTTTCGAATCGCCAAGATATCTGTTCGGCAGTAAGTCTGTACGGCACAGCGGGCATAAACATAGAAACCCAGCTATGAGGTCGTCTACTCCTAGACGTATGTGTGTCCCGACCGTATTGCTGTCTCTGTTACTCTCTATTCTTGTTACCCCTTTAGTTCCCTGCTGCATTCTGATTGGTTAACCAACTTTATATAAGAACTATACGTGTACTACATGTTTTATCCGGAACATAAATGCATCTCATCATTTCGCTATGTGTCCTCGAAGAGAGTACTCCAGACCGCTCCATTCCTACCACCGCTGCTTGAGGCGCAGCGTCTTCGTCTTTGAATATAGAATCCGCCGACGAACCCATATCCAGTGGGGTCCATAAGGGAGCGGCGCTCATCTCACCATAAGGCTGCTCCTCTTCTGGCTTCTCTAACAACCGGAAGGACGTCAAAGACACCGGGGCAGCGGATATTTCTTCCTTCAATAATGACGACTCAGTGAGCGACTCATAATCGGGAATCTGGGGGCTCGCGCTAGTTATAGGGTCGTAGGGGCGTCTTCAGAGTCCAGTGTGGCTGCAGAGGTTGGTTGGTGACCCTGAAAGGAGCCTCTGAACGGCTTCGTGAGGTCTCTCCGGCGAGACATCGTGGCAGGGAAGCTGAAACGGGCTTAAGGCAGCAGAGTTCCGCGGTGCAGCTTAAGGGACATACATCGCTATGTTTCTTGATTCAGGGCCCCGCGAGGGGTCAGAAAATGATCTGGCGCACGATAAGTCACACAACAAGTATCTTGCGGGGCAGCAACGCGCAGGTAACGACTGCGTGAGGAGCTCTAATACTAGCGCAGCTGGCGGGCATAATTGATAAAACTGGCTATCCTGGTTCCTAGTAGTTGTGCTGCCAGATACATAAACATTTTGAATGAAATTAAATGCTATTTAGTGCTTGCTTTCCGCCAACAAACGCGCTTAGGTCGCACAGCGCCTGGGTTCGTTGCGCCATGGTTCCTTTTATTATCCGGTGTGAATGATTTATTTTAATACTTTCTATCGGATCGATAGATGGCATAACAAATATATTAATTAGAAAATGCCAGTTTATTTATTAGTTTATTATTGATTGATTATATACCATAATATTAAAATTAGATGCTCGTAAAGCGCAGGACAAGCATTGCTTTTATGCTTATATGAGATAAACGTCACTGCTTGAGGGGAATTATCCACCTGAATTACATCCATAACAAATTGGCTCCTCTTGATCGTATGGGGGAGGATTTTGCTGGTTCTTTGCCGGTAGTCCGCCGAAGTAATCAATTCCCTGGCCGTGTAAGAAGTTATCTTGCGGCTCCACTAAAGGCAGAATGCCGTAGTCATCCAGCCCCTGGTAGTCTTCGTTAGGATCCGATTCGCTTCCCGTCGGCGGACCGCCGTCGTTGTCGGTCCCCTCTTTGGGGAAGACGGGATATATGGCGTGCAGTGGCGTCGCCAGCAGCGCGGCCAGTGCCAATGCTGCGGACAAGTGACAAATTGTGATCGCAGTCGGAGTCAGTACTACCACTGGTAGCAGAGAGACACTTACTCAAGAGCAGCTTCATGTTGAGTGCGATGCAAACGACCGAGTGCGGCAGCCGACCCGCGATGCCAGTATATAATGAGGCGCGTTCACTCACGCACAGCGGTGTTTGCGACACTCGGACAAACATTTCTACCGGGGTCTGTTAATGAAGAGGCAGGAGAGTGTTTGGGAACTTCATTGTCGGGTTGAAAGACTCTTTTTGGTTACCTGGGGGAAAATTAATGTAGGCGTTTAAGCCGGTCAGGGCAACTGTGAGGCCGACAGTCCAAATGTGCCAGACGCCTACTGGCTACGAACATTCGGGGTGTCCCTCACCTCGCTGCCTGTCGGGCCTTTAATAACTTTATTAACTTATATTGACTTTTAATTGACTCATATGCAAATTAAAAATCACTAATGTTCTCCTGTGTACAGAACATTCTGTTATGCTCTGCCTCTCGAGTATCAGTTTTCGTTGGTCGTTCTTCTTTTTACTAGAGGATAACTCTCGTAGCGACATCCCCCGATCACAAACGGCTGAGGTGTGTCGGACTTCTACTAGATGTAATCGTCAAGCCGCTTTGTCATCTTGGAATGAAGGATTGTGGTCTTCTATATCCATTCGGTCTGCAATCACCTCGGCAGTCGCCAAAGAACCTCATCAGTCAAAATAATGTTACTGCTGAAGGAAGGGGACATTTTTTTTTCTCACATCTTCCCAATCTGCCGACGGGTGATGGCAAACCCTGAGTCTAGGCTCCGTGGGTGCTAAGAGGAAAGCGCGCGATCGGTTGTGGTACTCAGACCGAGTACAGCGTTGACTGAGTTATGTATTTCTATGAATGGCTCGTCAGCAGAAGATCCAGAGACGCGGCTCTCTACGGGGTCTGCCCTTCAAGGCGGTGTTTATGGGTTTCGTAATGGGTATTAGCCTTAAATATATAAATAATGAAAATGTAAACAGTTGTGTACGCGAAAGTCCAGTGCGCATGCAAGTGTCGCGGGTCAGCGCGTGCATTAGAGCCGGGTAAGTCCGCGACCCGTGTATAATTCCGCAATTCGCGCGCGACACAACTCTATTACTGCGATAAAGTTTTTCTATGTTCCATTTTAGCGGTCGAGCGGGTCAATCGGATTCGATGCTGCTCGTTCGCTCCACTTGTATAACAACTAGCTTCGACCCGCGACTTCGTCCGTATTAGCAATGACGAAATATGTGCGTTAAGATCGAGCGAAATGAGTACATTTAGTTCCTACCATTATTTTAATGTAATAGGTGCGACCATTTAATTTCAGTTTATCGAAATAATTTGAATAAAGTTTGTTTAAATGTAGATACTACATCCTTATGTCATGATGTCAATAGGACATTAAGAAAAAAACTAAATATAATCTAATCGATTACTAATATATACAGTGACGAACATAAGTATTGGCACAGTGAGGTAAACAAAATTATTATAGTGCTAGCAATTATAAGAATACAAATAAGATCTGTTTTATTTATTATAACAATACTTCCATCCTTGATACTTCACTATATTTAAAAATATCTGTTGAAAACAATTTCGTAGTTCAGGAATAAAATAATATAAATGGCATCATCTATTTTGGCCTGAACAAAAGTATTGGCAAAGCACATAAAAATAACGAAAAAAATAATTAATCAATATTTAGTTAGCAGCCCTTTTCCTTTCAGTGGCTCCCTCAACCTATCACGTATCGAATGCACTAATTTAGCCACGAATGAGGGCTCGACGGCATACCATTCTTCCACGATGATTCTCTTGAGATCGGCTTTACTGGAAATATAATGTTTCCTTATCCTTATTTCCAGTTCGTGCCAAAGATGTTCAATCAGATTGGGGTCTAAGGATTGTGGTGGACATAGTAGCGTGCGTGGGGTGATGAAAATTATCCATTGACGAACGTTGTAAGCGTCTGCTTTGGATCGTTGTCATATTGAAAGTAAAAATTGCTTCCAAGATTCAGGTCACTAACGCTTTTATTTAAGTTCTAATAACAAAATCATATACACATACTGTTCCATTGTTCCTTAAATGAATACGAGATTTCCAGCTCCAGATGAACTCATCCAATCCCACAGCATTATCCCACCACCGCCGTGTTTAACCGTAAATAGAAGATTTTTCGCCTCAAACTTGGTGTTGGATTTTCTCCACACTAAAATTCGCACCTTGAATCGAAAGATATTAAATTTTCTTTCGTCTGAGAAAAGTACTGTGTTCCAAAAATGTAATTTCTTACACAAAAAATCTTTTGCGAATTCGATCCTCTTTTTTATTTTATATTTTTTGCTTATGTAGGGTTTCCTTCTTGCGACTCTCGCATTATACCCGGCACTCCTGAAGACTCTGCGAACTGTTATGGGATGGGTCTTCTCTTAATGTTGCTGCTATCGCCGTTGATGAAATTTCCAGATTTTGTTTGACTTTATTGACCACTTTCCACTTCTCTCTCTCGTTGAGCTTGGGTGGGCGGCCGCTTTGCGAACGATTTTCGACGTTTTCTTTACCTTTATATTTTTAATAAAGATTCGCACATTATAACGGTTTTAATTTATAGTTTTTGCAATTTCTGCATAAGGTTTATTTTGATTGTGCAAATTAAATATAATTGTTCTCTCGAACAATGTCGTTTCTTTACCTTTACGTTCCATTATTATATTTTTTTAATTCTTTTTACTATACTACATAGATAATTCCTATAGCTATAACACTGGGATTCCCCTCTAGTTAGTTACACTCGCCTACCGACAGAATATAGCAACATAGAACGCCTTGCCAACTTATGTTTTATACTGTGCCAATACTTATGTTCCGGCAAAAATAGATGATGATATTTATATAATTTTTTTACTGAACTAAGAAATTGTTTTCAATTGATTTTTTTAAATATAATGAAGTATCAAGCATGTAAGTATTGTTATAATAAATAATCCAGATGTTATTTGTATTCCCATAATTGCTAGCACTTTAATAATTTTGTTTACCTCGCTGTGCCAATACTTTAGTTCGTCACTGTACATATATATATATGTCGGAATGGCAGTTTTTATATTCTCCATCATGTTTATTTCAATTTAGCAATAGGACTCTCGTTGATTTTTGCATATTCAATGAGGTTCGCCTATTCCGTCAAAAACGTCTAGCACGAGGTTAGGTGGAGCTGTTGCGCCATCTGCTCGCAATCGTTCGTATTTTACCAATAATAATAACTTTGAAGAACAAGCTTTGTTTCGTCTTGTTGTAGCGCCATCTATCGATCTACATTCCATACGAGCTTTTCATTACATTAAACAGTTCGCCGACATATATATACATATATAATTTCAAATCGACTGCTCGTTAATATCGGCTAAATTAGTTACCGATGTATTTAGTTTGATTTGAAATGTGACCAAATCAACTGATTGCATTTTGATAGATATAGTTTTATCAATAACCATTAGCTATGCTTCATAACCTGTCTACGTTTTAAAATTATTTTACTTATGGATTTTTATCCATGGAAAAAAAATATATTCCTTTATATGTAAAATAATTTCGTTGAAAATTCTTTTTTTTAATCTGACAGATAAGTTAAATACGTACTTTTTCGATAAAATTGCGTTTTTTGGTTTTCGCAATTTTTTTCTTCTAATTTTAACCTTTTTAATTAGTTAATGTTTTCAAAGTAATATCAATAATAGTATTAAATGTTAAATAGTTTTGCAATAATACCCACGGACATGAATCGGGACTTCTTGAGGTCAGGAGCGTGCATTGGATTTTGAAACAAGGCGAGCAATCGTAAAGAAGTTACCTCGGGTCGTCTACAGCTCACCAGCGTAGAGCTATGCAGTGAGTTAGTGGTAACAAAAGGCTGACCGAAACACATATCCAAACAGTGGCCTTGACTAACTTATTATGCAGTTCGTGTTTGCCTGATAGTTTCACTGGATATTGTAAATAACTTTTCTACTGATCATATTTAACCGCGGTTTTATGAACATTACTATATCTCGTAACATTCCAATCGACTTTATTATTAGAAAATATAATACAAAAAATGCAGCTACGGTGACCCAACGGGTAAAGAGCCGCAGATCCAAACTAGGAAACGCGAAAGCGGCAGTTTTCAATAAGTTAGAATTGTTTTTGTTTTCTTATATAATTAAAAACTATAAGTAAATAATTATTATTTTTACAACATAACCTTTCATTACAACAAACAGTTTTAAGTTTAATTGGTGGTATAGCGATTGCCCGAACTGGGTCATGACCACAGTACACAAGTGTAAAGACCGTCACAGTGACTCGCTTTGGCTTGTCGCGTTTCGGGATCAGCTTGTGTACGTCCAGTAACTCATATACCTAGAGACCTTCAGTCGTGGTATATGTGGGCCGACATGACGACGGAGGCGGTCAATGGACTTCCATCCTTTAATAGTCGCTTTCGTTTTTGGACTACACTGTACTTACCACCAGGTACTCTGTAGTCACTATGTCGAGGCAGTGTAAAAAAAAGTAACACTGGTAAAATTATATCTCTCAAAGTACACTGACAGACTCATAAATTGTGTCAGATTTTATGATTACTTTTAAATTCAAGATAAGTGTGCAATCTTTTTAAATTAAATTGTATGAAAATTTCGAGACTCTATTAATCATAAAAATAAAATAGGACTGCAGTAAAGATAAACTCTATTCACAGTGTCTCGAATTCGTGTGTTAGTCGGATTAGGTTTGTAGACGCCATTTACACTTTTTTTTTTTGACACAAAAGCTGAACATATAGTTGTAACTTGAGTATAGCCATAATATTCGCAGAGCGAAGCCTGTGTTGACAAAAACGGCGACTTACCAAACCCTTTGACATTCCTTGAGTAATATAAATTGTAATGTTTTAGTAATGTCTGAGTTAACTTAAATTTGCGTCTATAAATCTCAGCCTTGAAGTAAAGTCTTGATTCTTTTTTTTTTTTCATTTGCTATTCAAATTATTGTTATCAATAATTAGTATTGGCTATTAGTCTTTTAAACTCAACAAAAGTTTCGTAACCATAACTATGGACACCTTGCTCGAACAAGCCGCTCTAATTGTGGTACTGACGCGGGAAGGCTTGGGTCAACATACGATTGTTAGAAATTAATTTTTTATCCAGTCTAAGGTTTCTAGAGTATATTGAAGATTTGTAGAGACGGTCTTCCAAAACAAAACCCAGTACCGGCAGCAATCGAGCAAACACCCGTCGTGACGACCGATTTATTGTTTCAACTTCCCTACGAAATCATTTCCTTACGTCCAGATTAATGTAGAGGATTTAAAAATAGCACATAATATTTTTTTATTATTATTCATTTTTATAAAATATTATAAAAATTTTTATTCAAAAGCATGCGTTGCCCTTCTCCTATATCAAACTCAATGGTTCCTAGCATATAGTTGTGCTGCCATGTACCTATACAATTTGTATGATATGAAATGCTATTTAGTGGTCGCTTTCCGCCAACGAACTATTGCTTTCTTAATGGAATCGATCCATCATCCAATGAGGTAAAAATTAATATTATTTAGAAATTGCGCATTTATTTATTATTATTGATTATATTTCCTAATATTAGAATTAGATGCTCGTAGAGCGAAGGACAAGCTTTGCTTTTATGCTTGTATGAGATGAACGCCACTGCGTGAAGGAAATTATCCACCTGAATTACATCCGAAACAAATCGGCTCCACAGGCTCGTATGGGCCCCACTGGTCTCCCGTTGGTAGTTCGTAGTAGTAGCTTTGGTCTTCTACATAGGAATCCTGTTGGTCATGGAGACCCTGCTGGTTTCCCGTCGGCAGACCGCCGTCCTTATCGGTCCCCTCTTTGGGGAAGACGGGATATATGGCGTGCAGTGGCGTCGCCAGCAGCGCGGCCAGTGCCAACGCTACGGACAAGCGACACATTGTGATTGCAGTCGGAGTCAGTACCACCACTGGTAGCAGAGAGACACTTACTCAAGAGCAGCTTCATGTTGAGTGCGATGCAAACGACCGAGTGCGGCAGCTGACCCGCGATGCCAGTATATAATGAGGCGCGTTTACTCACGCACAGCGGTGTTTGCGACACTCGGGCAAACATTTCTGCCGGGGTCTGTTAATGAAGAGGCAGGAGAGCGTTTGGGAACTTCATTGTCGGGTTGAAAGACTCTTTTTGGTTACCTGGGGGAAAATCAATGTAGACGTTTAAGCCGGTCAGGGCAACTGTGAGGCCGACAGTCCACATGTGCCAGACTCCTACTGGCTACGAACCTTCGTAGTGTCCCTCACCTCGCTGCCAGTCGGGCCTGGGCGCTCATATTCCTCCAATGACCAAGGGAAACGGGTGAGAGACTACTCCTAAGTAATTTATATTGACTTTTAATTGACTCATATGCAAATTAAAAATCACTAATGTTCTCCTGTGTACAGAACATTCTGTTATGCTCTGCTTCTCGAGTATCGGTTTTCGTTGGGCGTTCTTCTTTTTACTAGAGGATAACTCTCGTAGCGACATCCCCCGATCACAAACGGCTGGGGTGTGACGGACTTCTACTGGATGTAATCGTCAAGCCGCTTTGACATCTGGGAATGAAGGATTGTGGTCTCCTATATCCATTCGGTTTGGAATTACTTCGGCAGTCCCCAAAGAACCTCATCAGTCAAAATAATGTTACTACTAAAGGAAGGGGACAAATTATTTTCTCATATCTTCCCAATCTGCCGACGGGTAATGGCAAACCCTGAGTCTAGGCTCCGTGGGTGCTAAGAGAAGAGCGCGCGATCGGTTGTGGTACTCAGACCGAGTAAAGCGTTGACTGAGTTATGTATTTCTATGAATGACTCGTCAGCAGAAGATCCAGAGACGCGGCTCTCTACAGGGTCTGCCCTTAAAGGCGGTGTTTAAGGGTCTCGTAATGGGTATTACCTTGTAGAATAAATAAGAATTGACATAGCCTCGAATATATAAATAATGAAAATGTAAAGAGTTGTGTACGCGAAAGTCCAGTGCGCATGCAAGTGTCGCGGGTCAGCGCGTGCACTAGAGCCGCGCGCGTCCGCGACCCGTGTATAATTCCGCAATCCTCGCGCGACACAACTCTATTACTGCGATAAAGTTTTTCTATGTGCCATTGTAGCGGTCGAGCGGGTCAATCGGATTCGATGCTGCTCGTTCGCTCCACTTGTATATTAACTAGCTTCGACCCGCGACTTCGTCCGTATTAGCAATGAGGAAATATCTGCGTTAAGATCGAGCTAAATGAGTACATGTAGTTCCTACCATTATTTTAACGTAACGCAGGAGATCATTTCAGTGATTTATCAAAATCTATAAACTTAGTCTTGCCATAAATATTGTTGCTAAGAAAAACAATATTTTTTTATTGTACGTATCGTTTATTACTTTTACAGTGTGTTAGTTTAATACATTTGTACAAAAATTTAGTATAGATGTCACCACTGTCGACTCGGGATGTGATTCAATTAAATAAACAGTTGCTTTGTCGCTACTCATTTATTAATATTTTGTATATTTTGTATATGATCATGTGTGATAAAACGATATCGTGTGTCAATTCTCTGCCAACGCCATCTTTTGTATAAACAAACAACTGTAATCATTATCAATTTAACAACATTGATATAAAACCATTAAAAATATATAAAGCTTATTCGAAGGTCTCCATTGGCTGCAGTACAGTGGCCACATTTATCAATAGCAGCACACACACTTTCTGTGGGAAAAATTTTCTCTGCCAATCGTAATAATTGTTTTAGGGACTCCAAATTATCATGGCGCTTAGAGCAAGCCTTACTCTCTAAAACTGATCATATTTCATAATCCAGTGGATTTAGATCAGGACTAGATGAACGCCGGTCTTCAGCTCTGATGAAGTCCGGAACGTTCGTTTCTAACCAAAATTTGGAAGATCGAGCTTGTGACCCCGCGCCGAGTCCTGCTGAAAGGACCATTCTCGGTTATTGAACATGGTTATTGAACCTTCTCAAGAATGGTATCTCGATACATTTGTGCCGAGTTTTTGATACCTTTTTCACAAAAATATGGCTCAGTCACTCCTTCATAATAATGCCTACATACCAAAATAACCATATGCCAAAATAGATAATGCCCTCGTTGTACTCTGTTGACTAATTGGGAAACTTTTTAGAGCTTTCAGCATAAATACGGTCATTTTGTTTCGTAAAATATTGCTCAATTGTAAAAATTTACTCACCCGTAAAAAAAAAATTCTGTGACCTTCCTTTGCGTACCGCTTAGGTATTTGTGTTGATTTTGCCACCCTATTTTTTTCTAATTATCAGTTAAGAATGACCAGTGCCTCTCTTACAGGTTGCAAGTCCGAAGTCATCTTTTAAAATACGCGACATGGTTCTAGGTGCTATTTTCCTCTCCCGAGATAAAATATTTTACATTCAGACAGGATTTCTTTGAATTCTTTCCCTTACTGTTTTCATCGCCTGTTTCGTACGAACACTATGTGGACGGCCAGACCTTTTCTGTCACAAGCAGATGAGGTTTCATTGTACTTAACAATAGTCCGGTATACAAATATTTGACTAATACCAAGCGTATGGAGCGGTATAAAATATTGGAAAGTTGACGAAAAATAATAATAAAAGATAAATCATTTTCCCATACAAAATGTTCCTGGGTTTCGTAACTGTCAAATATTTCATGTTCATCCCGTCGATACGGTAAGTTCTCCCCTCAAATTAGAGAATGTATTTAAATAAAGGTTTCGAATCGCCAAGATATATCCACAATATTGTAATAATGGCGAATTTTAGATTTAAAAAATGTATAATAATGTCAAAAAATAATGTGTAATGAAAAGCAATAGACGTATATTTTGGGTATCCAATATTTATGCATGCGTTTAGAAATTTATTTTGTGTAAACTAAGGAAAATACATCGAAATATTTATTTTGTATTCACTGTATTACTTACATGAAATCATAAAATACGTTCAAGTTTTCTGTAAGACGACAGTCATTGACTGTCAAGCGGTCCGAAGTTCGATGGGTCAGCTATAATTTATATACTGGAATCTAAGATGACACTGGAATTAATTCGCTTCCTGCGACTGTTTTTCCAACATCTTATCACATGAAACTTTTGAAAGGACGAGTAAATGATATTTGTTGGTTGAGCGTGTTTTATCATTGGCCTCGCTTTCCATCGGCTGTCCACATCTCGGCCAGGACTAAGAAGTTCTCTAACTCTTACTGTAGCCGAGTCGTTAGGCTGTGGAACGTTCTTCCGTTGACCGTGCTTCCTCCGTCCTATGATATTAGCCCCGTTAAATGAAGTTCGAAAAGATATTTATACAGACAGGCAAGATCACTGCGATAATCGATTGTTATTGTTTACTGTTGATTGTACAGTTGTAATTGTGTTTCGGACGACACCATGCTTACCACCAGGCGTGGTGTGGTCACTGTGCCGAGTCAGGCCAGCACTCGCTGTGGCCGAGTGCTCCTTGACATTGGCGACAGCACACAGGATACACGATGTGATACTATGTATTATTTTTTTAATTCGATTTTACCAAAAGATTTTTTTATATAATGTTCTCTAATAATATTGAGTTAATATCAGGATGGGGTATAATTATTATCCTGGTGTTCTAGACGTCGTGACACAGGCATACTGTTGTACCGAATCATGACGTAACTAATTTGTAGCTGCACGTCTGTACGGCACAGCGGGCATAAACATAGAAACCCAGCTATGAGGTCGTCTACTCCTACACGTGTGTGTGCCCCGACCGTATTGCTGTCTCTTTTACTCTCTATTCTTGTTACCCCTTTAGTTCCCTGCTGCATTCTGATTGGTTAACCAACTTTATATAAGAACTATACGTGTACTACATGTTTTTTTCCGGAACATAAATGCATCTCATCATTTCGCTGTGTCCTCGAAGAGAGTACTCCAAACCGCTCCATTCCTACCACCGCTGCTTGAGGCGCAGCGTCTTCGTCTTTGAATATAGAATCCGCCGACGAATCCATGTCCAGTGGGGTCCATAAGGGAGCGGCGCTCATCCCACCATAAGGATGCTCATCTTCTGCCTTCTCTATCAACCGGAAGGAAGTCAAAGACACCGGGGCAGCGGATATTTCTTCCTCCAACAATGACGACTCAGTGAGCGACTTATAATCGGGAATCCGGGGGCTCGCGCTAGTTAGGATCGTAGGACCGTCTTCAGAGACCAGTGTGGCTGCAGAGGTTGGTTGGTGACCCTGAAAGGAGCCTCGGAACGGCTTCGTGAGGTCTTCCCGGCGAGACATCGTGGCAGGGAAGCTGAAACGGGCTTAAGGCAGCAAATTCCGCGGTGCAGCTTAAGGGCCATACATCGCTCCGTTACTTGATTCAGGGTCCCGCGAGGGGTCAGAAAATGATCTGGCGCTCGATAAGTCACACAACAAGTATCTTGCGGGGCAGCAACGCGCAGGTAACGACTGCGTGAGGAGCTCTAATACTAGCGCAGCTGGCGGACATAATTGATAAAACTGGCTATCCTGGTTCCTAGTAGTTGTGCTGCCAGATACATAAACATTTTGTATGAAATTAAATGCTATTTAGTGCTTGCTTTCCGCCAACAAACGCGCTTAGGTCGCACAGCGCCTAGGTTCGTTGCGTCATGGCTCCCTTTATTGTCAGGCGTCAATGATTTATTTTAATACTTTCTATCGGATCGATAGATGGCGTAAAAATCTATTAATTAGAAAATGCCAGTTTATTTATTAGTTTATTATTGATTGATTATATATCATAATATTAAAATTAGATGCTCGTAGAGCGCAGGACAAGCATTGCTTTTGTGCTTGTATGAGACGAACGCCACTGCTATAGGGAATTATCCACTTTAATTACACCCAAAACAAATTGGATCCTCTGGAGCGTATGGGGGTGGATCCCACTGGCCTACCGTTGTTAGTTCGTAGTAGTAGCTTTGGTCTTCTACATAGGAATCCTGTTGGTCATGGAGACCCTGCTGGTTTCCCGTCGGCAGACCGCCGTCCTTATCGGTCCCCTCTTTGGGGAAGACGGGATATATGGCGTGCAGTGGCGTCGCCAGCAGCGCGGCCAGTGCCAACGCTGCGGACAAGCGACACATTGTGATTGCAGTCGGAGTCAGTACTACCACTGGTAGCAGAGAGACACTTACTCAAGAGCAGCTTCATGTTGAGTGCGATGCAAACGACCGAGTGCGGCAGCCGACCCGCGATGCCAGTATATAATGAGGCGCGTTTACTCACGCACAGCGGTGTTTGCGACACTCGGGCAAACATTTCTACCAGGGTCTGTTAATGAAGAGGCAGGAGAGCGTTTGGGAACTTCATTGTCGGGTTGAAAGACTCTTTTTGGTTACCTGGGGGAAAATGAATGTAGGCGTTTAAGCCGGTCAGGGCAACTGTGAGGCCGACAGTCCAAATGTGCCAGACGCCTACTGGCTACGAACATTCGGGGTGTCCCTCACCTCGCTGCCTGTCGGGCCTTTAATAACTTTATTAACTTATATTGACTTTTAATTGACTCATATGCAAATTAAAAATCACTAATGTTCTCCTGTGTACAGAACATTCTGTTATGCTCTGCCTCTCGAGTATCAGTTTTCGTTGGTCGTTCTTCTTTTTACTAGAGGATAACTCTCGTAGCGACATCCCCCGATCACAAACGGCTGAGGTGTGTCGGACTTCTACTAGATGTAATCGTCAAGCCGCTTTGTCATCTTGGAATGAAGGATTGTGGTCTTCTATATCCATTCGGTCTGCAATCACATCGGCAGTCGCCAAAGAACCTCATCAGTCAAAATAATGTTACTGCTGAAGGAAGGGGACATTTTTTTTTCTCACATCTTCCCAATCTGCCGACGGGTGATGGCAAACCCTGAGTCTAGGCTCCGTGGGTGCTAAGAGGAAAGCGCGCGATCGGTTGTGGTACTCAGACCGAGTACAGCGTTGACTGAGTTATGTATTTCTATGAATGGCTCGTCAGCAGAAGATCCAGAGACGCGGCTCTCTACGGGGTCTGCCCTTCAAGGCGGTGTTTATGGGTCTGGTAATGGGTATTAGCCTTAAATATATAAATAATGAAAATGTAAAGAGTTGTGTACGCGAAAGTCCAGTGCGCACGCCAGTGTCGCGGGTCAGCGCGTGCATTAGAGCCGCGCGAGTCCGCGACCCGTGTATAATTCCGCAATTCGCGCGCGACACAACTCTATTACTGCGATAAAGTTTTTCTATGTTCCATTTTAGCGGTCGAGCGGGTCAATCGGATTCGATGCTGCTCGTTCGCTCCACTTGTATAACAACTAGCTACGACCCGCGACTTCGTCCGTATTAGCAATGACGAAATATGTGCGTTAAGATCGAGCGAAATGAGTACATTTAGTTCCTACCATTATTTTAATGTAATAGGTGCGACCATTTAATTTCAGTTTATCGAAATAATTTGAATAAAGTTTGTTTAAATGTAGATACTACATCCTTATGTCATGATGTCAATAGGACATTAAGAAAAAAACTAAATATAATCTAATCGATTACTAATATATACAGTGACGAACATAAGTATTGGCACAGTGAGGTAAACAAAATTATTATAGTGCTAGCAATTATAAGAATACAAATAAGATCTGTTTTATTTATTATAACAATACTTCCATCCTTGATACTTCACTATATTTAAAAATATCTGTTGAAAACAATTTCGTAGTTCAGGAATAAAATAATATAAATGGCATCATCTATTTTGGCCTGAACAAAATATTGGCACAGCACATAAAAATAACGAAAAAAATAATTAATCAATATTTAGTTAGCAGCCTTTTTCCTTTCAGTGGCTCCCTCAACCTATCACGTATCGAATGCACTAATTTAGCCACGAATGAGGGCTCGATGAAGAATGGTATCATTCTTCCACGATGATTCTCTTGAGATCGGCTTTACTGGAAATATAATGTTTCCTTATCCTTATTTCCAGTTCGTGCCAAAGATTTTCAATCAGATTGGGGTCTAAGGATTGTGGTGAACATAGTAGCGTGCGTGGGGTGATGAAAATTATCCATTGACGAACGTTGTAAGCGTCTGCTTTGGATCGTTGTCATATTGAAAGTAAAAATTGCTTCCAAGATTCAGGTCACTAACGCTTTTATTTAAGTTCTAATAACAAAATCATATACACATACTGTTCCATTGTTCCTTAAATGAATACGAGATTTCCAGCTTCAGATGAACTCATTCAATCCCACAGCATTATCCCACCACCGCCGTGTTTAACCGTAAATAGAAGATTTTTCGCCTCAAACTTGGTGTTGGATTTTCTCCACACTAAAATTCGCACCTTGAATCGAAAGATATTAAATTTTCTTTCGTCTGAGAAAAGTACTGTGTCCCAAAAATGTAATTATTTACACAAAAAATCTTTTGAGAATTCAATCCTCTTTTTTATTTTTTTTTTGCTTATGTAGGGCTTCCTTCTTGCGACTCTCGCATTATACCCGGCACTCCTGAAGACTCTGCGAACTGTTATGGGATGAAAAACTGTGCCAAGGTCTTCTCTTAATGTTGCTGCTATCGCCGTTGATGAAATTTCCAGATTTTGTTTGACTTTATTGACCACTTTCCTCTTCTCTCTCTCGTTGAGCTTGGGTGGGCGGCCGCTTTGCGAACGATTTTCGACGTTTTCTTTACCTTTATATCTATAATATAAAAATGAATCGCAAAATGTCTTGATAAGCGCGAAACTCGAGAACGGCTGAACCGATTTGGCTGATTTTTTTTTGTTGTATTTGATGTAGTCTGAGGAAGGTTATTATGGAGAGAAAAAATTTAAAAATTCCCTGCAACAGTCCAAAAATAACACTTTTCTGTATTCTCATACAAAAAATTCGTTATAAGTCAATTTGAACTTTAACACCATACCATAAAGTTTAAATGTTAGTGGATGGGTTCCGGGAAGGCAAAACAATTATTGAGTGACGTATAAATATTAATGTCAATATTTGTCAATTTTTATACATATAGCATTAAGGCCAGGTTCCTTCAAACAATTTTCATAAAACAGCCGACAGGCCAATAGCTATTAACATTAAAAAAACGATGTGACTTTGTTTTAGAGAAATAGGGCAGAACAATATCTGCCGGGTCAGCTAGTTTTTAATAAAGATTCGCACATTATAACGGTTTTTATTTATAGTTTTTGCAATTTCTGCATAAGGTTTATTTTGATTGTGCAAATTCAATATAATTGTTCTCTCGAACAATGTCGTTTCTTTACCATTACGTTCCATTATTATATTTTTTTACTTCTTTTTACTATACTACATAGATAATTCCTATAGCTATAACACAGGGATTCCCCTCCAGTTAGTTACACTCGCCTACCGACAGAATATAGCAACATAGAACGCCTTGCCTACTTATGTTTTATACTGTGCCAATACTTATGTTCCGGCCAAAATAGATGATGATATTTATATAATTTTTTACTGAACTAAGAAATTGTTTTCAATTGATTTTTTTTAAATATAATGAAGTATCAAGCATGTAAGTATTGTTATAATAAATAATCCAGATGTTATTTGTATTCCCATAATTGCTAGCACTTTAATAATTTTGTTTACCTCGCTGTGCCAATTCTTTAGTTCGTCACTGTACATATATATATATATATATATATATATATATATATATGTCGGAATGGCAGTTTTTATATTCTCCATCATGTTTATCTCAATTTAGCAATAGGACTCTCGTTGATTTTTGCATATTCAATGAGGTTCGCCTATTCCGTCAAAAACGTCTAGCACGAGGTTAGGTAGAGCTGTTGCACCATCTACTCGCAATCGTTCGTATTTTACCAATAATAAAAACTTTGAAGAGCAAGCTTTGTTTCGTCTTGTTGTAGCGCCATCTATCGATCTACATTCCATACGAGCTTTTCATTACATTAAACAGTTCGCCGACATATATATATATAATTTCAAATCGACTGCTCGTTAATATCGGCTAAATTAGTTACCGATTTATTTAGTTTGATTTGACATGTGACCAAATCAACTGATTGCATTTTGATAGATATAGTTTTATCAATAACCATTAGCTATGCTTCATAACCTGTCTACGTTTTAAAATTATTTTACTTATGGATTTTTATCCATGGAAAAAAAATATATTCCTTTATATGTAAAATAATTTCGTTGAAAATTCTTTTTTTTTAATCTGACAGATAAGTTAAATACGTACTTTTCGGATAAAATTGCGTTTTTTGGTTTTCGTAATTTTTTTCTTCTAATTTTAACCTTTTTAATTAGTTAATGTTTTCAAAGTAATATCAATAATAGTATTAAATGTTAAATAGTTTTGCAATAATACCCACGGACATGAATCGGGACTTCTTGAGGTCAGGAGCGTGCATTGGATTTTGAAACAAGGCGAGCAATCGTAAAGAAGTTACCTCGGGTCGTCTACAGCTCACCAGCGTAGAGCTATGCAGTGAGTTAGTGGTAACAAAAGGCTGACCGAAACACATATCCAAACAGTGGCCTTGACTAACTTATTATGCAGTACCTGTTTGCCCGATAGTTTCACTGAATATTGTAAATAACTTTTCTACTGATCATACTTTACCGCGGTTTTATGAACATTACTATATCTCGTAACATTCCAATCGACTTTATTATTAGAAAATATAATACAAAAAATGCAGCTACGGTGACCCAACGGGTAAAGAGCCGCAGATCCATACAAGGAAACGCGAATGCGGCAATCTTCAATAAGTTAGAATTGTTTTTGTTTTCTTATATAATTAAAAACTATAAGTAAATAATTATTATTTTTACAACATAACCTTTCATTACAACAAATAGTTTTAAGTTTAATTGGTGGTATGGCGATTGCCCGAACTGGGTCATGACCACAGTACACAAGTGTAAAGACCGTCACAGTGACTCGCTTTGGCTTGTCGCGTTTCAGGATCAGCTGGTGCATATCCAGTGGCTCATATACCTAGAGACCTTCAGTCGTGGTATATGTATACCGACATGACGACGGAGACTATCAATGGATTTCCATCCTTTGATGGTCGCTTTCGTTTCTGGACTACACTGTACTTACCATCAGGTACTCTGTAGTCACTATGTCGAGGCAGTGTAAAAAAAAGTAACACCGGTAAAATTATATCTCTCAAAGTACACTGACAGACTTATAAACTGTGTCAGATTTTACGATTACTTTTAAATTCATGATAAGTGTCCAATCTTTTTAAATTAAATTGTATGAAAATTTCGAGACTCTATTAATCATAAAAATAAAATAGGACTGCAGTAAAGATAAACTCTATTCACAGTGTCTCGAATTCGTGTGTTAGTTGGATTTGGTTTGTAGACGCCATTTACACTTTTTTTTGACACAAAAGCTGAACATACAGTTGTAACTTGAGTATAGCCATAATATTCGCAGAGCGAAGCCTGTGTTGACAAAAACGGCGACTTACCAAACCCTTTGACATTCCTTGAGTAATATAAATTGTAATGTTTTAGTAATGTCTGAGCTAACTTAAATTTGCGTCTATAAATCTCAGCCTTGAAGTAAAGTCTTAATTCTTTTCTTTTTTTTCATTTGCGATTCAAATTATTCTTACCAATAATTAGTATTGACTATTAATATAGTCTTTTAAACTCAACAAAAGTTTCGTAACCATAACTATGGACACCTTGCTCGAACAAGCCGCTCTAATTGTGGCACTGACGCGGGAAGGCTTGGGTCAACAAACGATTGTTAGAAATTAAAATTTTATCCAGTCTAAGGTTTCTAGAGTATATTGAAGGTTTGTAGAGACGGTCTTCCAAAAGAAAACCCAGTACCGGCAGCAATCGAGCAAACACCCGGCGTGACGACCGATTTATTGTTTCAACTTCCCTACGAAATCGTTTCCTCACGTCCAGATTAATGTAGAGGATTTAAAAATAGCACATAATATTTTTTTTATTATTATTCATTTTTATGAAATATTATACAACTTTTTATTCAAAAGCATGCGTTGCCCTTCTCCTATATCAAACTCAATGGTTCCTAGCGGTTGTGCTGCCATGTAGGTACCTATACAATTTGTATGATATGAAATGCTATTTAGTGGTCGCTTTCCGCCAACGAACACGCTTAGGTCGCACAGCGCCTGGGCGCGTTGCGCCATGGTTCCCTTTATTATCAGGTGTGGATGATTTTTTTATTGCTTTCTTGATGGAATCGATCCATCATCCAATGGCGTAAAAATTAATATTATTTAGAAATTGCGCATTTATTTATTATTATTGATTATAATTCCTGTTTTTAGAATTAGATGCTCGTAGAGCGAAGGACAAGCTTTGCTTTTATGCTTGTATGAGATGAACGCCACTACGTGAGGGAAATTATCCACCTGAATTACATCCGAAACAAATCGGCTCCACAGGCTCGTATGGGCCCCACTGGTCTCCCGTTGGTAGTTCGTAGTAGTAGCTTTGGTCTTCTACATAGGAATCCTGTTGGTCATGGAGACCCTGCTGGTTTCCCGTCGGCAGACCGCCGTCCTTATCGGTCCCCTCTTTGGAGAAGACGGGATATATGGCGTGCAGTGGCGTCGCCAGCAGCGCGGCCAGTGCCAACGCTGCGGACAAGTGACAAATTGTGATTGCAGTCGGAGTCAGTACTACCACTGGTAGCAGAGAGACACTTACTCAAGAGCAGCTTCATGTTGAGTGCGATGCAAACGACCGAGTGCGGCAGCCGACCCGCGATGCCAGTATATAATGAGGCGCGTTCACTCACGCACACCGGTGTTTGCGACACTCGGGCAAACATTTCTACCGGGGTCTGTTAATGAAGAGGCAGGCGAGCGTTTGGGAACTTCATTGTCGGGTTGAAAGACTCTTCTTGGTTACCTGGGGGAAAATCAATGTAGGCGTTTAAGCCGGTCAGGGCAACTGTGAGGCCGACAGTCCACATGTGCCAGACTCTTACTGGCTACGAACATTCGGGGTGTCCCTCACCTCGCTGCCAGTCGGGCCTGGGCGCTCATATTCCTCCAATGACCAAGGGAAACGGATGGGTTATTTATATTGACTTTTAATTGATTCATATGCAAATTATACGTTACTAATGTTCTCCTGTGTACAGAACTTATGTTATGCTCTGCCTCTCGAGTATCGGTTTTCGTTGGTCGGTCTTCTTTTTACTAGAGGATAACTCTCGTAGCGACATCCCCCGATCACCAATAGCTGGGGTGTGCCGGACTTCTACTGGATGTAAATGTCATGCCGCTTTGACATCTGGGAATGCAGGATTGTGGTCTTCTATATCCATTCGGTCTGCAATTACCTCGGCAGTCGCCAAAGAACCTCATCAGTCAAAATAATGTTACTACTAAAGGAAGGGGACAAATTATTTTCTCATATCTTCCCAATCTGCCGACGGGTAATGGCAAACCCTGCATCTAGCCTCCGTGGGTGCTAAGAGGAGAGCGCGCGATCGGTTGTGGTACTCAGACCGAGTAAAGCGTTGACTGAGTTATGTATTTCTATGAATGACTCGTCAGCAGAAGATCCAGAGACGCGGCTCTCTACAGGGTCTGCCCTTCAAGGCGGTGTCTAGGGGTCTCGTAATGGGTATTACCTTTCTATAATAGAATAAATAAGAATTGACATAGCCTCGAATATATAAATAATGAAAATGTAAAGAGTTGTGTACGCGAAAGTCCAGTGCGCACGCCAGTGTCGCGGGTCAGCGCGTGCATTACAGCCGCGCGAGTCCGCGACCCGTGTATAATTCCGCAATCCGCGCGCGACACAACTCTATTACTGATATAACGCGACTTCGTCCGTATTAGCAATGAGGAAATATCTGCTGTAAGATCGAGCTAAATGAGTAGATGTAGTTCCTACCATTATTTTAACGTAACGCAGGAGATCATTTCAGTGATTTATCAAAATCTATAAACTTAGTCTTGCCATAAATATTGTTGCTAAGAAAAACAATATTTTTTTATTGTACGTAACGTTTATTACTTTTACAGTGTGTTAGTTTAATACATTTGAACAAAAATTTAGTATAGATGTCACCACTGTCGACTCGGGATGTGATTCAATTAAACAAACAGTTGCTTTGTCGCTACTCATTTATTAATATTTTGGCAGAGTTGTATATGATCATGTGTGATAAAACGATATCGTGTGTCAATTCTCTGCCAACGCCATCTTTTGGATAAACAAACAACTATAATCATTATCAATTTAACAACATTGATATAAAACCATTAAAAATATATAAAGTTTATTCGATGGTCTCCATTGGCTGCAGTACAGTGGCCACATTTATCAATAGCAGCACGCACACTTTCTGTGGGAAAATTTTTCTCTGCCAATCGTAATAATTGTTTTAGGGACTCCAAATTATCATGGCGCTTAGAGCAAGCCTTACTCTCTAAAACTGATCATATATCATAATCCAGTGGATTTAAATCAGGACTAGATGAAGGCCGGTCTTCAGCTCTGATGAAGTCCGGAACGTTCGTTTCTAACCAAGATTTGGAAGATCGAGCTTGTGACCAGGCGCCGAGTCCTGCTGAAAGGACCATTCTCGGTTATTGAACATGGTTATTGAACCTTCTCAAGAATGGTATCTCGATACACTTGTGCCGATTTTTTATACCTTTTTCACAAAAATATGGCTCAGTCACTCCTTCATAATAATGCCTACATACCAAATAACCATATGCCAAAATAGATAATGCCTTCGTTGTACTCTGTTGACTAATTGGGAAACTTTTTTAGAGCTTTCAGCATAAATACGGTCATTTTATTTGGTAAAATATTGCTCAATTGTAAAAATTTACTCACCCGTAAAATATAAAATTCTGTGACCTTCCTTTGCGTACCGCTTAGGTATTTGTGTTGATTTTGCCACCCTATTTTTTTCTAATTATCAGTTAAGAATGACCAGTGCGTCTCTTACAGGTTGCAAGTCCGAAGTCATCTTTTAAAATACGCGACATGGTTCTAGGTGCTATTTTCCTCTCCCGAGATAAAAACTTTTACATTCAGACAGGATTTCTTTGAATTCTTTCCCTTACTGCTTTCATCGCCTTTTTCGTACGAACACTATGTGGACGGCCAGACCTTTTCTGTCACAAGCAGATGAGGTTTCGTTGTACTTAACAATAGTCCGGTATACAAATATTTGACTAATACCAAGCGTATGGAGCGGTATAAAACATTGGAAAGTTGACGAAAAATAATAATAAAAGATAAATTATTTTCCTATACAAAATGTTCCTGGGTTTCGTAAATGTCAAATATTTCATGTTCATCCCGTCGATACGGTAAGCTCTCCCCTCAAATTAGAGAATGTATTTAAATAAAGGTTTCGAATCGCCAAGATATATCCACAATATTGTAATAATGGCGAATTTTAGATTTAAAAAATGTATAATAATGTCATAAAATAAGGTGTAATGAAAAGCAATTGACGTATATTTTGGGTATCCAATATTTTTGCGTGCGTTTAGAAATTTATTTCGTGTAAACTAAGGAAAATACATCGAAATATTTATTTTGTATTCACTGTATTACTTACATTAAATCATAAAATACGTTCAAGTTTTCTGTAAGACGACATTCATTGACTGTCAAGCTGTCCGAAGTTCGATGGGTCAGCTATAATTTATATACTGGAATCTAAGATGACACTGGAATTAATTCGCTTCCTGCGACTGTTTTTCCAACATCTTATCACATGAAAGTTTTGAAAGGACGAGTAAATGATATTTGTTGGTTGAGCGTGTTTTATCATCGGCCTCGCTTTCCATCGGCTGTCCACATCTCGGCCAGGACTAAGAAGTTCTCTAACTCTTACTGTAGCCGAGTCGTTAGGCTGTGGAATGTTCTTCCGGTGACCGTGCTTCCTCCGTCCTATGATATTAGCCCCATGGTGAAGCGGCTAAGATATTTCCGCTTCATACCTAAATTATTCTTCGTTCACTCCATAAGTTGTTTGCGAATGATATAAGGATAATCTGCATCCCTAGCCTATAGTGAAACAGATAGAAGTCGCTTACCCACCTGCTCTGTGTGACGTCACAAACGTCACACATTACATTACTCTATAACAATTGTATGCAACCGCCGCGACGTCGTGCTATCTCCGATCTTATTTTAAAAATATATTTAAACCGCCTTATTAATACAATAAAACCGCCACACGACGTTGTTATTAAGAAGAGAAATAAGGTGTAATTGTGCGAGAGGAAACTTACTGTGCCCGTGGCCTCTACCGGACCCCTGGAACCTTACCGTGCTGTAGCATATACTGGACGAGCTGCAGACCTACAGGTTAGTGATTCAGACATTCTGGTATATCAGTTGCGATTTATGGAGTGATAAGTTTCCTTAATACTCGTTTTTGACCTAATTTTAATTTCTCTTAACCGCCAACCAAGATACGTTCCCCGCTCATATGGAGGGCTATTTACACGCCTCTCCAGCCCCGTTAAATGAAGTTCGAAAAGATATTTATACAGACCGGCACGATCACTGCGACTATCGATTGTTATTCTTTACTGTTGATTGTACAGTTGTAATTGTGTTTCGGACGACACCGTGCTTACCACCAGGCGTGGTGTGGTCACTGTGCCGAGTCAGGCCAGCACTCGCTGTGGCCGAGTGCTCCTTGACATTGGCGACAGCACACAGGATACACGATGTGATACATACTATGTAATATTTTTTAATACGATTTTACCAAAAGATTTTTTTTATATAATGTTCTCTAATAATATTGAGTTAATATCAGGATGGGGTATAATTATTATCCTTGTGTTCGAGACGTCGTGACACAGGCATACTGTTGTACCGAATCACGACGTAATTAATTTGTAGCTGCACGTCTGTACGGCACAGCGGGCATAAACATAGAAACCCAGCTATGAGGTCGTCTACTCCTACACGTGTGTGTGTCCCGACCGTATTGCTGTCTCTGTTACTCTCTATTCTTGTTACCCCTTTAGTTCCCTGCTGCATTCTGATTGTTTAACCAACTTTATATAAGAACTGTACGTGTACTATATGTTTTTTTCCGGAACATAAATGCATCGCATTATTTCGCTATGTGTACTCGAAGATAGTACTCCAGACCGCTCCATTCCTTCCACCGCTGTTTGGGGCGCAGCGTCTTCGTCTTTGAATACAGAATCCGCCGACGAATCGATGTCCAGCGGGTTTCATAAGGGAGCGGCGCTCATCTCACCATAAGGATGCTCATCTTCTGCCTTCTCTATGAACCGGAAGGACGTCAAAGACACCGGGGCAGCGGATATTTCTTCCTCCAACAATGACGACTCAGTGAGCGACTTATAATCGGGAATCCGGGGGCTCGCGCTAGTTAGGATCGTAGGACCGTCTTCAGAGTCCAGTGTGGCTGCAGAGGTTGGTTGGTGACCCTGAAAGGAGCCTCGGAACGGCTTCGTGAGGTCTCCCCGGCGAGACATCGTGGCAGGGAAGCTGAAACGGGCTTAAGGCAGCAAAGTTCCGCGGTGCAGCTTAAGGGCCATACATCGCACCTTTACTAGATTCAGGGCCCCGCGAGGGGTCAGAAAATGATCTGGCGCTCGATAAGTCGCACAAAAAGTATCTTGCGGGGCAGCAACGCGCAGGTAACGACTACGTGAGGAGCTCTAATACTAGCACTACTGGCGGACATAATTGATAAAATTGGCTATCCTGGTTCCTAGTAGTTGTGCTGCCAGATACATAAACATTTTGTATAAAATTAAATGCTATTTAGTGCTTGCTTTCCGCCAACAAACGCGCTTAGGTCGCACAGCGCCTAGGTTCGTTGCGTCATGGCTACCTTTATTGTCAGGCGTCAATGATTTATTTTAATACTTTCTATCGGATCGATAGATGGCGTAAAAATCTATTAATTAGAAAATGCCAGTTTATTTATTAGTTTATTATTGATTGATTACATATCATAATATTAAAATTAGATGCTCGTAGAGCGCAGGACAAGCATTGCTTTTGTGCTTGTATGAGACGAACGCCACTGCTAGAGGGAATTATCCACTTTAATTACACCCAAAACAAATTGGATCCTCTGGAGCGTATGGGGGTGGATCCCACTGGCCTACCGTTGTTAGTTCGTAGTAGTAGCTTTGGTCTTCTACATAGGAATCCTGTTGGTCATGGAGACCCTGCTGGTTTCCCGTCGGCAGACCGCCGTCCTTATCGGTCCCCTCTTTGGAGAAGACGGGATATATGGCGTGCAGTGGCGTCGCCAGCAGCGCGGCCAGTGCCAACGCTGCGGACAAGTGACAAATTTTGATCGCAGTCGGAGTCAGTACTACCACTGGTAGCAGAGAGACACTTACTCAAGAGCAGCTTCATGTTGAGTGCGATGCAAACGACCGAGTGCGGCAGCCGACCCGCGATGCCAGTATATAATGAGGCGCGTTCACTCACGCACACCGGTGTTTGCGACACTCGGGCAAACATTTCTACCGGGGTCTGTTAATGAAGAGGCAGGCGAGCGTTTGGGAACTTTATTGTCGGGTTGAAAGACTCTTCTTGGTTACCTGGGGGAAAATCAATGTAGGCGTTTAAGCCGGTCAGGGCAACTGTGGGGCCGACAGTCCACCTGTGCCAGACTCTTGCTGGCTACGAACCTTCGGGGTGTCCCTCACCTCGCTGCCAGTCGGGCCTGGGCGCTCATATTCCTCCAATGACCAAGGGAAACGGATGGGTTATTTATATTGACTTTTAATTGATTCATATGCAAATTATACGTTACTAATGTTCTCCTGTGTACAGAACTTATGTTATGCTCTGCCTCTCGAGTATCGGTTTTCGTTGGTCGGTCTTCTTTTTACTAGAGGATAACACTCGTAGCGACATCCCCCGATCACCAATAGCTGGGGTGTGCCGGACTTCTACTGGATGTAAATGTCATGCCGCTTTGACATCTGGGAATGAAGGATTGTGGTCTTCTATATCCATTCGGTCTGCAATCACATCGGCAGTCGCCAAAGAACCTCATCAGTCAAAATAATGTTACTGCTGAAGGAAGGGGACAAATTATTTTCTCATATCTTCCCAATCTGCCGACGGGTAATGGCAAACCCTGCATCTAGTCTCCGTGGGTGCTAAGAGGAGAGCGCGCGATCGGTTGTGGTACTCAGACCGAGTAAAGCGTTGACTGAGTTATGTATTTCTATGAATGACTCGTCAGCAGAAGATCCAGAGACGCGGCTCTCTACAGGGTCTGCCCTTCAAGGCGGTGTCTATGGGTCTCGTAATGGGTATTACCTTTCTATAATAGAATAAATAAGAATTAACATAGCCTCAAATATATAAATAATGAAAATGTAAAGAGTTGTGTACGCGAAAGTCCAGTGCGCACGCCAGTGTCGCGGGTCAGCGCGTGCATTAGAGCCGCGCGAGTCCGCGACCCGTGTATAATTCCGCAATTCGCGCGCGACACAACTCTATTACTGCGATAACGTTTTTCTATGTGCCATTTGAGCGGTCGAGCGGGTCAATCGGATTCGATGCTGCTCGTTCGCTCCACTTGTATATTAACTAGCTTCGACCCGCGACTTCGTCCGTATTAGTAATGAGGAAATACCTCCGTTAAGACCTAATTAAATGAATACATAATAATTAATTAATTAATTCGAGTAATTAGTTCGTGCCATTTTTTTAATGTAGTAGGTGATACCATTTCATTTTGGTATGTCACTTGGCAACACTGGGAGCGCAAACTGGCAAGTACATTTTCCGCCTGTATCGCGGCGAGTGGTTTGAAGAGGTACTTAGCCTTGTTCCTTGTTTTCGTTTCCGTACAAGAACCACAGCACAGCTATACAGCAACTCACACCCCGGCTTGGATTAAGAAGTTCTCTAACTCTTACTGCAGCCGAATCGTTGGGCTGTGGAATGGTCTTTCGGTGAGCGTGTTTTCTCTGTCCTCTGATATTGAGTCCCTTAAGGGGTTACATCCACCTTATGCTCTAAAAAACAAGGCTTTTTTAAATTTTTTTTAAAGGACATTTGAGATTAAAGGTATACAAATAATATAACATTGGATTAAGCAACTCTTGAAGAAAATATTTTTTTTTTAATTATTTTTTTTTTACAAAATGGCGGCTGTTCAGTGATTACCGTGAACCGCTTTTTTAAAAAGGTCTTCCGCGGCGAGCTGTAGAGGTCTTGTTCAACTCCACGTATAAACAACAAAAAAACCTTTTCATTATCTACATGAGTTTTTCTAGTGAAGTCAGTACACATGATTACATTGGTAGTTTTTTTTTTCGCGAAATGTCGATTGTGTTAACAAAAAATCGTTTTTTCGACGAAAAAAATCTACTTAAATTGTTTATAACTTTTTTCCTGTTAATTAATTACTAAAATCGTGTCTACGTCAGTAGATAATAAAACAATAAAGCTACTGTAAAAATGTCAGGTCAATCGGATGTAAACTTTTTGAGTTCTACTGCTTTCCGATTTTGAAAACATGTTTAGCGTTGCTGATGATGCTGAATAGCATCCAATGACGATAGTTGAAGTAGAAGTGACGAAACGAGAGTAGTGAAGGCAGCAAGGTAGAAACATGTTGAGTACGACACATTAAAAAGTCACAAGATGAAATGATATAGCACAAGTACAGTTCAAGAAGAAACGAAGTTCCCGGCACAAAAATACAAACAAAAAACAAACAACAATGTGAATACTATAAGTAGCGAGCGAGTGGTGCGTAGTGGCGCGTCAAATGTGATAAGCGAGACTACTGTGCCGGGCGCGCGGGCGGTGGAGCTCTCGTGTAGCGCGCGCCCGCGCAATCCCCCCGCGCACGCCGGTGCAGTGGCTCTCAACCTTACCGCCCACCACATACGATTCCAAAGCTTGACACAGTACGAAAAGAAAGAAGTTGAAAGATAGTAGGCTACACATGGTTTCGATAAAAACGCGTTTGAAGTTTCAAAATGCAATAAATCTTAAGAATCGCAAAAATATTGTCCATAATTTTTTTACCTTCACTTTGCTATCCCTGCACCATATAATTGTCCTTCCAGGTCCTTTTTTCCTCTTCTTCTTTTTTTTTATCTGATGTAATGCTGCGTGTGGCCTCTTTCTCGATATCGGGCATACGATGCTCAGCGGTTTTGACGCGATTGGCGTCCGTTTCCATGCAAAACTGGTACATCTTTGGTCCAACAGTGAACCCAAGAGCACCGTAAACGGCAAACAGACCCGACAAGCCGTCATTGAAGGCAATAACGGCTACGTCAGTCGCAATGTTAACTACAGGCTTGCCTCTTGACACCGTCTTTGGAGCAATTGACCCCACGACATTGGGCATTAAACGACTCGTTATTGTTCTGAGTATACGCACCCAAGCAGCGTGACCGAAGGTTGTCTGAGCTGAGTTCATTATAAAAATGGGTTTTATTGCGTTAAAAACATCCTCATGCATTGGACTGTCGTGCTCGTACGTTGCAAGTGTACGCTGCGCTTTACTGCGCTGCCAAGAACACTAAGAGTCTACTCCGACGGACACTTGTCGTGCTCTGGATTCTCGTTCGTCTAAATTTGATGAAATAACGTTGCCCATATTTAATTCCGCATTTTTTCGACTGAATCGGAGTTTTTTTTTTTAATTGCGCAGACGTATAGTCGAGGCGTAGAAGAGGTAACTTCTACTAATTTTCATAGCCAAGAAATTAAATAAGCGAGCATCACTAAAATAAGCGAAAATTGTGATTCCGGAGCATCAAAGCTATTTGTAAAAAATTGATTTAAAAATATTTTGAGCTTAAATTGATATTTGGGCGTTATACATTTTGATTCTAGGATTGTTTTGGCATGATTTAAGCCAATAAAAAAAATGGAAAAAGAAAAAAATAGGTGGATGTAACCCCTTAAACGAAGCGTGAATAGATATTTGTACAAGCCGGTATGATCGCTGTGACTATCGATTGGTTTTCGTTACTGCTAATGACTATTAGCAGTACCCTAGCACCTGCTAGGGTTTTTAGGGCTGCACGCCACTAGACGTGCTGTGGTCTATGCCGAGTCAGAATTTTAAAAAATCGACATTAAATATGTCCTTTAACTTTACTGTACTTACCATGAAGTGCGGTGTAGCTACTTTAATCAACAGTGATTCATAGCGAGAATGATGTGTCGTATAGACCGGCGGGCGGTACCTGATGGAGTCCATCGGCTGGTTGTTGAGCGCGTCGCAGTGCGCGTAGGGCGGCGCCTCCGGGCTGTGCCGCAGCGCGTCTGGCTCCGCGCCGTACTCCAACTGCGCACACGTACATCACACCTGAACAATACACGTCAGCACTGTGCTGCTTGATTGCGACACTGCTGACGTCTATTGGACATACACTGAAAGTGATAAAAGTAACAAATGGTAAACATTGTCATTTAAATCTTTACAACCCTGGGATGCTCTCCCCATCTCTCATTGAAATCGTCAACCATCAGTATTCAACTGGATCGCGATTTCTATAAAGTGCGGTGTATTCAACTGATCGGGTCCAGATCGAATACCAGTGACCGCATGCGTGTTCAGGTGTGGCAGAAGACAGCGGTGTGGGGCGCGGAGGGCGGCGAGCGGGCGGTGTTCGTCGCGAGCGCCCGCTTGCCGCTGGGCGCGCCGCTCGCGCTGCTCGTCACGGCGCGGCATCTGCACCTTCTCTCCAGGGACTCGCATCATTACGTACGTGTCTAAACTTTCCTTCTAGCTCTTTAATCAATCGCGCAGAACGAGACTGAAACTTTTAAACACATTTGTCTTCTCTATCTATGGAGTACAAACCTAGATTCTTACTACGTAAGACTCTAACGTCTTACGTAAAATTTAAAGACAGCGCCTGCGACCTCATTTTATACTATATAAAGAAAAGAAACTCCCCTATTTTATTTTGTTTCAAGGACAGAAAGTACGGTTATTGCTATTTTTTATATTAGCTCGCTTAAATGTCTGCAACACACCTGATGCAAAGTACGGTGTAATCTAAAGACGGCGACGATTATCAAAGAATTAGACTCCATTGACTGTCGCCGCTGTTGTGCCGGCTCTCGTGTACCTTCACTTCAGGTTCCTAGAGACTTAATCATTTACAAATTTTGTTTTAGCCATTTTTATTTTACAATCTATACTTTTTGAGCTAGAAGCACTTTGCGAATAATAACCGTGTATATCTATGTTGACCAGTTAATAGCAATTATCACCTAACAAATAGCTAAGACGATTAATTGGTACCTTTTACATCAATGTGATATTGGATAAAAACTACATCGTACTTGGTGCCAGCAAAAAACAATAAAAATAAATATTTGTATGTAAAATCGGGCTAAATAAGTTTCTAGAATTAGGGAGTTTGAAACTGTAAAAAATTAGCAAAATTAACAATTAAAAGTTATTGTTATACGATTTAAAATTGAAATGATATTTTTACAAAAACATGCAAAGATATTTCACGCCTTACCTCTGAAAGGAAATGTTTACATTGCCTCTGGTTTTTATCCGATAATTTATACACAATTTAAGAGCACATTACGACATGATAAAAAAAATATCCAGAACTCAACACGGCAACCTTTCTGAGTGACAACTGCCGTCAATGAGGAACGTGAGGGATAAATATTCGTTCAACTCATTGTAACTGTCCTGCGCGGATAGTGCTCCGTCTAATCATTTTTGTTTCCTAATTGCTACTACTTTTAAATACTATATTGGATAATATTGATTGGTGTACATGACTACTGAATAAAGTGTGGTTTTGTCATAGCTGTGTAGCGTGCCGGTGCCGAACGGCGCGGGGGGCTCGCTGCAGTCGGCGGGGGCGACGCCTCCCAAGAAACCCAACTACGGCTCTGGACAGAACGTGGTATGGCTCACGAACTTTAACTGGCCATCGGTCACAGGATATCTCACAAGCTTGCAATGGGTGGTAGCAAGGCTGATCGCTTAGCAAAGTTAGCTCTATCAGAAGGTTCTCTAGTTAGCATTCAACGGGTTTATACTGAAATTCTAGGGAAATATAAAAATCAGGGTCGGATTATGTGGAAGGAATATTCCGATGAAATTTCTTAAGAAAAAGGAATTCGGCATAAGACGCTATAGTGGCAGCCTCCTATTCCTTGGCTTGCCAATTTTGATATAGGCAAATCCCGTGCGACTGCAGCATTTAGGGTCATATTTAGTGATGAAAATGCCCGGGAATTTTCCCAAAGTGCCCAAAACTTGTATGGGGAATATTCCCGGGAATTTACGAAATGTTCGCGGAAGTGCTGGGCACTTTGGGAAAATTCCCGGGCATTTTCATCACTTCATATTCCATCAAGGAAGTAAAATTGATGATGTCAATTCGATTCGAATGTGACAAGCATAATAAAGGAAGAAGAAGATAAATAGGCTGAAGCTTAATGTGTGCGATGTGGGCATGTATATAGGCAGAGTTGTCTAGAGAAACCTGATGCCACTAGAATGTTAGAGCAAATTAATTATTAGCTTTTTATTCTACATTTGTTAGCTTTACTGTTATTTTGTTTAGTTTTAGGTTAAGGAATGATGGGACTGGCATGTTCTTAGAACAAAAAGTCCCTTTAAGAAATAAAGAGAAATAAAAAGTGCAGATCACGGGACCTAACATAAAGCACCGTGGCTCCTGCAAAGAGTGTCGTGTGCGCGCAGGTGGCGTGCTGCGCGGCCCTGTCGGCGCTGGGGGGCGCGGCGCTGCTGGTGGACGCGAGGGCGCAGCTGCATCTCTACAAGATCACACAGCCGACGACTGACATATGTATGTTGATGAGATTCGTACCTTATCTTGCCTGTATTAGGAACGCGTCGGGCGCAGAAACAGGAGATATAAAGAAAAATGTTCTCAGAAATATTCTTAAACAAAACAAAACAAACTCTGAACAAACTGTCGCGAGTTGAGACGTCCTAATCTCGTTATTCTATTTAAATGATGCCGTTGCTGTATCGCACTAGTGTCAAGAAATGGATTTGAAATATGTAACTCCATGTTTAAAGGCACGTTTTGTTTTACATTATATTATCACGTATTTTTCAGTGTATGTAGTCAATGCACTTGTAAGGTTGTTTGAAATTCCTGCACTAGTGAATACATTGCACTGCAATATCTAGGCCGCGCGAATTATATAAGACGCGTAGCAAATAAATAATACACAGAATTCACGCCAAGGCTGCCTTCTGATTCACACGCCTCCCACAAATGGTAGAAGAACCCACCACAAATTCCATTTTATTAAAAATAAAATTTTTGTATAGAAATATATTAAACTACACCCACTAGAGCATTCGTATAATAAAGGGGGCATGTCGATAAAGCGGCAGAAGCATACAGCAGTAACATGCAAAACGACTAGTTTGTATAGATTTAGATATAGAGCGTATATAAATGAAGCATGATTGGTACTGCTGGTGTGTGATGGACCCTTCGACATTCCGCTTTCAAAGCTATATTTATATGATAACAGAGTTTCTTTATCCGTCAGCGCCTTCTGCGTCCGTGCAGCACATCACCGGGTTGCTGGAGTACTCCATGGTTTCAGGGTACGACTGTCTCGATGTCATCATCACCCTGAAGCCGGCTGTCATAGAAGCGTTATACGAGAGGTGACCAATCATACATCACTCTGTATCACTTATGGCAGGTATCTGAGCGTGCTGGCCACTGGACTTACAGGAATCTGCTGCCCACGGCACAGCTTGACTAGAGGCCCTGAGAGGTGACATTTAGCCTCACTGAGCGTTTTCTACCGTCTGTATGACGGCGAGTATTCAGATGAGTCGCTTAACCCTGTTCCGCCCTCTGCCTTCCGCAGCGGAGCTACAGAGTCACGGCTATTCGGTAACTCACGCCCGGCTAGGACTCAAAAGTGCTCTAACTCTTACTGTAGCCGAGTTATTGAGTTGGGTTCCCACTGTCCTATGACATATGATATGGGATCCTTTAAGTGAAGCGTAAAGAGATATTTGAGCAGGCCGGCATGACCCGCTGCGACTAACGATAGATTTTTTAAATGTTGATAGTCGTTGTCGTTTTTGGACTACACCATTCTTACCATCAGGTGTGGTGTGATCACTGTACCATGGCCGGATAAAAAACATGAGATGAGAAGTGTAGAAAGGCTGCGTGAATTGTCATCAGGTTCTTCGTACCCACTGCTGAGGATAAGCCTCCTCTCCGTCATGTCATTAGGATTCAATCTGTGAAGCTCGTGCGCAACTTCTACTCAAGATTTTCCAAATGTCATCAGCTCACCTCGCAGCGAGTGTACCCACAAGTATCTGGTATCCTCTCGAGCCCCCCTCCGTGGGGGCCTGGCTCCGACGACCATCAGTATAGCTGGCCCGGTGTCACGTTCATCGCCGCTTGAATGACGCGATTCGTTTCACGACGTCTTACAAATGAGTTATTAATCAGCGAGTTTAGCATACTATTGTGGCTGTAGTGGGTAATGGACCGGTTCCCTTGTGCGGCAAATTGAATGCCCGCTGATTCGAACCCCGACACGTACCTCTGTGTGTTTTTTTTTTCTTCAGATTAATTACGAATTTAGGCACAACATGCTCACCGGTGAAAAAAAAAATCGTGCAGAAACCAGCATGGCACCTAATTGAAATGTCACGTGTACCAGTGCTGTGAGCACGGCAATCAGCTGCGCCGCTGGTCGCGTTCGGTATGACGTATAAGCGCAGAGTGGGTACAGCCACTGCTGTATCTCTTCTTACCCCCTAAAGCGATATAGCGTGACGATATATTATTGTTAGAAAAGTATTTAAAATTGAACCATATGACATTTTACCGGTCTACGCAGATCCCGTACTACAGCTCATTATACTTATATCATTGTACTAGAGGATACCGCACCGCCGCTCGCGGGTAGCGCAGTCTCCACCACTGGGCCAACGCAGATGTTATTATATTATTATTACACGTAGCCAGCATTGGAAACGCGTCGCGGGTTAAATGTCAAAACCCCTTCCTAAGGATTCCACGAATGCAGTAAATTGAGGGAAGGAAAGCCTTCGCCCTGCAGTGGGAAGAAGCTGGCTAACAATAATAATGATCTGGTTGCAGGGTGACGGAGTCGTTCCAGCGCCAGCCGCAGCCGTTCCAGCAGTTCTACTACCACAGCTGGCTCAAGCTCAGGACGGCTCTCTGCAGGTGACGCAACGCAGCGCACGCGAGTAGTGCTGCGAGCGCGGCGACCTCATGCAACGCCAAAGGCTGCCTGCTGTCGAGTACAGTGCAGTACAGTACAGTGCAGTGCAGTGCAGTACAGTACAGTGCAGAACAGAGCGGTACAGGAACCGGCCGCAATTAGCAAACAGCGGGAGACTTCGTCGACACTAGCCATAATTGTGCCGTCCTGCTCAAAAAACTCTTATTTATTTATTTATTTATGGGCTGTCAACAGCTCCATTACACTTCACATTCACAATCTGAATCACATACATAAGCTAAATGTCGGTAACGGATACCAATAATAGACAGCCACAGCATGGCCCAAAAGCATTAACTAACAATATCAAAACAGACAACTATAACCAAACCACAAAAAAAAAACAAAAAGAGTACAAAAAAAAAAACAACAGCAGACAATAATACCTCAAATTAAAATTATATAACACCAAGAACAATGCCAAGCTCAACACACCTGCTCACTGATTTTCCTCTTGAAGGCCGGCATTGAATCCGCAAAAATATCGATGTTCCTTATCCCCGGCCACACACTCGTTATATAGACGTGACAGCCTTGGCACTATAGAAAAGTGACCAAGGTTGGTCCTATATCGTTTGGTGGCAAATATGGGAGCAGGATACCGAGGCAGCCTGCGAGGTACCGCAATACTAAACTGCTCCAAAAGTTCCGGATCGTCCATACGGCAACGGAAGAGTTTATAGAGAAATGTCAAGTCGAAAAACTGCCTACGACCTTGCAGTGTGTGCATTTCAAAAAGTTTAAGTCTGTCACCATATGGAACATATTTTTTAGTATTAGTTAGACCAAATCTAGTGATCCGCCTCTGCATCCTCTCAATACTTCACACTTTTTTATGAAGAACCCAATATCACAGAAGGAATGGAGTACTCCGACTGAAAGATTATTCCACATCCTGACGAATTGGCGGAGGCATGAACTGGAACTGGATAGGTGCAGTAGTCGGAATAGAAGGCACGGCAAAACTGCGCAAGCCAGCCCGCATGCTACTGCCGGGAAAGGGAGAGCGTGGAATCGGATGAAACCCTCGCCATGATACAAGAGGTAGAGGACCCTAAGCGGGACTATATCCTGCATCAGGCGGTAGACTTGAGGCTCTCTGTATCATGTATTTTTTCCCTCATATACGGGGCCGGACTGGAGCTTTCAGCTTGAGTCACCTTCGACCAAAAATACTATGGTGTCAATTCCGTGTAAGGTTATTTGAAGTTCGATGCTTCAGTGAATGCAGTGCTCTGCGATATCTAGCTCACACGAATTACATAAAACGCGCGCCAAATAATAAAGAGAGATTCGAGCCGAGACTGCCTTCTGATTTAAATGCCTCTGGTGATGGTCAACTGGTGGTTGGCCCATCCTCAACAATACGACGATTGGTGACCTAACTTTCAAATGAGCCTAATTTTAATCAAAGCCTAAGGTTCCTAGCAAGCGTCGAACTTCGACTAATGGATCTTATTGCAGTTGTTAAAGTACATTTAATAAGATTTCGATTACAGGTCGATATCTGGCTGAAGAAAATTAATCGGCTATTGCCACAACCATCGACAAAAGCCGAAGGTTTTATGATCTGTTAAAAGAATCAGTTAAAGCTCGCCGAAATGGTAAATACACATCTTTATCGGAGTGAACGCTTCATACAGCGCTGGCGCTGGCTGTACGGCCACACCCGGTCCTAGTCCTGAATAGGGACCGCTCTAACTGTACTGCAGCCGAGTCGCTGCGCTGCGGAATGCGCTTCGGGCGGCCGCGCGCCCCTTGCCTCGCCGTGTGCATACCGTGTGGAATGCTTTGCAATGAAGTGTGTGCGTGTGTATGCGTGTGGGCCGGCACGAGCGCAGCGGCTCCCGGCGGGCTTCCCTCCCTCCCTCCACTGTTGACGCTCGTCGTCGCTGTTTGCATTGCGCCATGCTTACCGTCAGGCGTGCCGTGCTCACGGCGCCGAGGGGACATTACAGAAATACTTTACGCTTACATATACTCGTATGTCGTGCCCAGCCTGACCAGTGACCAGCACCAGTACACATCGCATTTCTACCAGATGCCGCGCGGGTTTCCTCACGATGCTTTCCTTCACCGGTATTGTGTTTTTTTTTTACTTTTATGTTTAAGGTTTATGTCGATGTACAAATTTATATACTCGTATAAAAATTGACATACGTACGTACATACTCGTATATGAACAAATGTTTACAATGAGCTCACAACTGTCAATCCCCGAAGGAGCGCGTTAGAGGTTTCCCCTATAGAAAGGCCGCCGACTGGTTCAGGTGCAGCGCGTCGCTGCAGAACAGCTCGTCGTGGCTGTCGATGGTGCAGATGATGTGGGCGCTGTGGGCCGCCGCCAGCCCGGCGCTGCGCCCCGACGACAAGCCGGACGCGCTGCTGCTGCAGGCGCTGCTCGACGAGCACGACCACGACTACGACAAGGTACCGCGGTGACGGTCGGCGCTCCCCCGGCGGCGAGGCCGGGCCGGACTGGCGCGGGCGCGGCACACTCACTCTCACCCGAGTATCGGAAGGCGATCAGAACTAACGCGGCACACTCACTGCACCGCGCCCGATGTACAGTAGAGGAAAGTAGCCAAATATGGAATACCATTTTATTTTTTAAGGATAATTTGCATAAACGTTATAAATAAAAAACTTTTTGTAGTAATAATTAACAATTATATATTTGTGCTTTATTTTGTAACAAGTTTTGGTCACATTGATTACTTTCAGGCAAGATTTTTTGTTTAAACTAAATAATGATAATGGTACCTACATATGGAATAGGTACCCCAAATATGGAATACTATAAATACTATCAAAATTTAACCTTAACTTGTATGAGACTCTTTAGGAACTTTAGTATTACGTAGCAAGGAACATAAATCATTTGCAACAATCACAAATCCAGGCGTCAAACTCTGGACCTGCGCAAGCATTATGTGCCCAGAGCCCACAATAACTTGTCCTTATGGCGCTTAAGAAATAGCTTAAGCCATTTTTTCCAACCATTCCCGTGTCACCAAATGGATTTTCCAACTGATTACGTCTTGCCAACATGTACGCCATTCTTCGAGCATCGTTTCTCATTAAGCCATGAAATTTGCTCTCCATCGTTAAAATGTAGTCTACCAAAAGATTTTCAAGGGTAATCCCTAAACCAGTTTTCCTCCCAAGTTTGGTAGCAGCGGCTTTTTCTGGGGATAATTCGTTTTTCTAGCATAATCGAAACAAGGTAGATCTCAGTACATGAAAGTCTTTTGCAGTTCTCATATAACCCATCTTTTCTCTCTTACTAGTTTAATAGCTTCCGCCATATGGTCTGAATTACATTATTTTTCCGTAATTTAGGAGTTGTTGCTAGTCATTCTGATAAAAATGAAAAATTTACTTTCAGTTTATAATTAATAAAATCATGAAGTCAGCTGCTATTCTTAAGAGAACCAAATATGGAATAGTCCATAATTGGATACTTTGATCTGTCCATATTTGGATTTTTCGACAACTTCAAACTGACATTCATATTTTTATATTTAGGAAAGTAATACAATCAAATGCCGCTAAAACCTACAAAATAACATGTAAACTATCTCTAGAAGTTAGGATAATAATACCGTGTGCACTTTTTGTACGAAAAATACGTATTTTTTACATACCTTAGAAAGTTATCCGGAAGCAACAAAGCAAAACACTGCGACAATGATGAAAGGGCTTGCTTGACTGACATGTGATGACTTGAACGCGCGAATGGGAATAGAAAGAAGAAGACAAACACAGTTTATTGCGTGTGTGTCCTTCCGTTTGAAAGAATTGCCGGTATTTCATATTAGGGATACTATCTCATATTTGGTCACTTTCCTCTACAATCGTACGTGCATCGAGAGTCGAGACCTTAATGTCCAGTTGACTTGACCTGTATTATCATTCATATTTTATTTTAATAGGCTTTCAAACACAGTGTATGCATTCAAAAATAACAATAGACATCATGCCATACACACATACAGTGCACCGCTCCAATCACGTGATAGCGCTACATGCACTACAGCAAATTTCCATATAAGAAAAAGTGAACTTCGAATGCAAAAATTCCTAATGGCGCAGCGATATGGAAACAAAAGATCCTTTATACACAAATTATGAATAAAAAAAATATGTTAACCGTAAACAGTTTTAAAAGACTTGCTTTGAAAGAGGTCAGAGGACTACAAAATACATCTGTACTTTCATTATGAATCTTATTAAAGTTCCCACATATATGCCACGAAGGAGCCTGTTTGCCAAGGTCGGTGCGGGTATGCACTGTGGCAAATGGTAATAATGTAATGGTAATTCATATGCTAATATGTGAACAAAGTGAGTTAGTGCAATGTTGTGCAATGTAGAGCGGACGGTAGTGCTCGTGTGCGCAGAGCCTGACGACGCTGGAGGGCAAGGCGGAGGCGCTGGCGGAGGCGCTGGCGCCGCTGCAGGTGCCGCGGAGGGCGCTGCTGCGCGCGGCAGACACGGCGCTCACCGCGCTCTGCTCGCTGGCGCACGGCCAGCACCAGCACCAGCTCCAGCAGCACCACCAGCCGCACGGGTACCTCTATGTTCAGACACACGTGCTGGACCGTCAGCAGGCCAGGCTCGCACATCGAGTCACGTTCGATCGGCGCCAATGCAATGCCTCTGTAGGGAAGTGCAAAATGTATGAACGGATCATAACAATAGCGATTGAATATTACGTAAGCATACATATGTTAATGTCATACATTTTTAAGGTTACGTCAATTCGATCCTTGGTTATGTGAATTCTATACATTTTGCACTTTTCTATTAACGTTATCGATAATCGAATGCTGCTTTGACCGAGCCCTCTGAGTTGTTGCTAGAGCCGATTTGGTTTTTTTTTAAGAATCAAAGTTGTTAACATTCTGGTACAATTGTAACAAACCTTGAAGAAATTGTACTCTGAATAATTAAAGAAATAGTATTTGTGTTTTACGTACGCCATGATCCGGAGATGTTGTCTCAGCGCTTGTGTGTTCACTCCACCGATAGCTTACTTTACACTGGACAGTACCTTTTCTGTATTTTGAATGCAAAAATATATTTAAAAGACTTTAATACCTTAGGTTGCAAGTATATTTATTTATTTATTCAACGGTAACTACACAGCATACTATAAGATTATATACCAAAAATAGGAAACAAAAAATAAAAAAATCTAGAATGCCAATAATGTAGTACACATTAAATTTAAAAAAAATAATGAAAATAGTTAAATAAAAAATAGTAAAGTAAAATAGTTTAATATTAGGTCCTTACATATGAAATTGGCGTTTTGTATGGGAGGAACAAAAAGTCGAATATTTTTTAATATAATATATTTAATTAATCAAAGTATGAACCATTATTTTCTATGCACTTTTGCCATCTCATAGGTAGTTCATTGATCCCTTTACTAAAAAAACCAGTCGGACGGGAATCAATAAAATCTTTGAAGGCGATTTGGACTGCCCCATCGGAGTTGAATTTTTTCCCTTGCAAGAAGTTATCCAAATTTCGAAAAAAATGGTAATCTGTTGGAGCAAGGTCCGGGGAGTACGGAGGATGTCTTAGACTTTCCAATTGAAGCTCTTCTAATTTAGTAGCCGTCTGTTGCGCAGTGTGTGGTCTAGCGTTGTCGTGAAGCAGCAGTGGCGTGGAGCGATTGACCAGCCTAGGTTGTTTAGCCGCTAGCTTTTCCATCATGGTTTGCAATTGCTGACAATAGACATCAGCCGTAATAGTCTGGCCAGATTTGAGAAAACTGTAATAAACAATACCGGCACTAGTCCACCAAACGCTTACAAGTAACTTTTTTGGGGTTAATTTTCGCTTGGGGCAGGATTTGGCTGGCTGGCCAGGATCCAACCATTGCGCTGAGCGCTTCCGATTATCGTAAAGAACCCATTTTTCATCACAGGTAATGATTCGGTTTAAAATACCTTCATTATTGTGCCGGTTTAGTAATGTAACGCAGCAGTCGACGCGCGTTTGCCGGTTTGCTTCAGTCAATTCGTGAGGTACCCACCTTTCAAGCTTTTTAATCTTCCCAATTTGCTTCAAGTGAATTAAAACAGTTTTATCACTAACATCGCAGCCTGCAGCTAACTCGGACGTGGTTTGCGATGGATCCGCTTCCACAATAGCCTTCAACTCTTCATTATCAACTTGAGTCTCAGGCCGTCCACGGGGCTTGTTCTGCAGGTCGAAATTTCCAGAACGAAAACGTTGGAACCAAAAACGAACTGTGTTTTCTTTTGCAACACGACCGCCATACACATCATTCACCCTTCGAGTTGTTTCCGCAGCACTAGTGCCACGGCGGAACTCGTACTCGTAAATAATGCGATATTTTAAGTTTTCCATTTTGTAAAATGAGTGACGCAAACAGAAAAAAACAAGAAAAAAACAAACGAATGACGATCATCGAAGCACAAATACATGAGTCTATAGCTGTACAAATTTGAATTTGGAATTCCTTACCAAAGAGGAGAAATTTGTGATTAAAGTGGCCAGTACGAAAAACGCCAATTTCATATGTAAGGACCTAATATAATATATTCACGGATGGATATACACGAAGTGAATGCAAAACCTGGCTCCTTGGACAAGCGAGCAGTGGAGCTTGGAGCTCGGGCGGTGTACAGCAGGGCGGCGTGTGCAGGTACGAGCTGTGGGCGGACCCGGCTGCGGTGTGTCTGCTGCGCAAGCTGCTGCTGCTGCGCGGCGGGGACCCGCTGGGCCGGCTGCTGGCGCGCCTGGCCGCCGGCGCGCCGCCCAAGCAGGACCTCATCGGTACGCGCCTCTCCTCATACCATCCACACATTGAATGCGACGCACGCACTTGCCGCTGCGAGCCCCGCCGGCCGGTGCGCGTGCGATGGCGCAGTGCCGTTTGTAGTATATATGCATAAAAGCGATGCATACCTTACTATGTACATATTGGATAAATGACTAAACGTTAAATATAAAAGAGAAAACATTGACATCATTATAATATATTCCATTATGACGCCACCTGTCGTTCTGATAAGACGAACAAGCGAGCGCAGCGCCTCTCACTGAAACCAGAGTGAAGCTTGCGGAACCGCGCGGCACGCGAGTACGGTTCTTGGCCGCGCCCACAGCTCTCGGGTTTCTTCGCAACTAAAAGCAGCGTTTTTTGGGGACGTAGGACTATAAAATGTTATTTAAATTTAGCGTCGACACTCGTTTGCTGTGCGCAGCGTGCGTCGATACCGTTATTTCATGCTGGAGTCTCCGCCGTCGTGTTTGTTAAAATAAGCTTAACTATGTCATGTAGATAGAGAATATTTTATGTTTATATGAAATAATTTATATTAATTCTTGTGAAGGACTAAGTGCGGATATGTGTTTATTTCCAATAAGCTGCAACAGAGTAAATAATTTTGTTTAGTAAACAATTTGCGTTTAATTTGTTATTAAATTTTTTTTTTTCCTTTGCTCTGAACAGGTAGCAAAGTGTTGAGGTCGCAATAATATAACGCATCCAAAAATATGAACATTTTGTTTTAGCGGGTTAGGAACGGCAAGTTAGCATGCCCGGGGCATATTGATTACGCTCGCCACTGGATCGCATGTGGATCGTGCCCGGGGCGGCGTGTCGACTTGCTTGGCAACGCCGCGTCCCGGGATCGCTTCCCGACGCGGTGCACGCGGGCCGCGGCCTGCTGGGACTACGCTGTGCCTTCCACCGGGTGCAATGTAGTGGCTTTGTCGAGCCGTATCGAAACAATAAACTATTTACATTAATTACTTAACATTTATACTAATGTATTTTTTCCCGTTTTACGTGCATTGATATCGAAAAACATCAAAGTATGTGGTACGTAATTTGTAATGTGATTAGGTATTTGCTTTAATTTTCCACATGTCAGTTAACACGGACCGCAGCCTGTTCATATATAACGACACATGGACGTATAAAAGATAACGGTCTTCGTAAATATGGATGAGCTATACGAGGGCAGGTCACGCGCTGCTACGGTAGTCGTGTAACCGTGCTTGGAGTGCTGCGATAAAGGCGGTGTGCCGGTGAAGCGGCGCCCCCCGGTGCTGGCTCACCGGCACGCCGCCTTAACGCATGCGCTGGTTACGCGCCGCAGAGGAGTGCGCCGCGCTCGGCGCCAAGCTGGGCCCGCGCGTGTGGGAGGCCTTGCCGCGCTGCAGCGTCTCCGCTCCGCACGCGCTGCCGCTGCCGCTGCCGCTCCAGGTCAGTCTCTCTGCTTCTCTCTTTCTCTGAACAGTGCCCCATTACCCTCACGGCAAGAGTTACCTGACCACATGTCTTTGGAGCAAAACTTTTTTAACACGTTTGTCGCCTCGCCTTCGGAGTGTAGATGACAAACAACAATCAAGCGACTCAATTCATCATCATCATCATCAGCCCAGTTTCGTTCACTAGTGGACATGGGCCTCCCCTAACAAGCGCCGTTGAGCCCGGCCCTCGGCTTTAATTATCCAATCCTTTCCGGCCGCTCTCTGCCACTCAATTTTCTAAGGAACAAGTTGTCCCTCTGTTAAAAGTATTGTTATAAACAGAGACGGGCAAAATGTAATCTGATCAATGATGAACGGTTACAAAATGTAGCCGTAACATTAATTTTCTTGCTCTGTAATCATGATTAAATCCACTTAAAACTTTAAGAAATGATAAATGTGTATGCAATCTGGGATTCTGTAGTGTTTAAGACATAAATGAGCAAAATGCAGTCATATTAATGGTAAAAAACGTAAAATGTAATCGTTAATCATTTTTATTAATCTGATTACATTTTACCCATCTATGGTTATAAATATAAACAAACAACTTCAAAATTTATATCCTTGGAGTACATCTTACCGAATCAAAGATTATCATAAAAATCAGTCATCTCACGATGGAGATATAAGAGGGAAATTGATATACCTTGTGACAATAAAGTGCCACGAAATTGTGAATGAACCTCTTTTTTATTTCTTAATTATCCGTCAATATTCATTTTGTCGCCTCCGAAGTATTCCCCGTTGGGTGCAATACACGCGTGCCGGCGTTGTTCCAATCCTCGAAACGTCCTCGAATTATCTTCTGTTTCTGTATGTTGCTTGTGTTACTGCATTTACATTTTTTGTTAGTTTGTGGCGAATTAAATACATTTCATTTCACTATAAGCCTTTTCTAATATTCGTAATGATTCGTCGCACGAAATTCCCATAGAAACACAAAATTTGAGAAAAACTCTTTGTTCAATATTCTTATTCATCGTGAGAATCGAGACACGCCACTGAGGTGGACGCTGGACTGATTTAACCAGCTGCTGTAAATAAACCGGTTGACCGATTATATTTGGCGCAGAGATCGTGGACAGCCTTATCAACTTAGCGAAATAAACGTATTTCAATAATAATCAGGGAGAGAAGTATAAATCACAATTTCCGGGCACTTTATTGTCACAAAGTATGTCGCTGATGTTCCTTCAAGCATTATGATTTATATCTCCAAAGGCCTTCATCAGGACTGCACCATATTAGCAACTTTACGATATGCTGGATAGCTTACACAATATTATGTCAATCGGTCCACAAATGGCGGGACTATGGGTGAACATATGTACATTAAAACAATACAGGCAGTCGAAAACAAAACCTTCTTTAATTTACTTTTTTTATGGTTGACAGGCGGACGTTTGACCTCAGCCACACCTGGTGGAAGACGATGAGTCTGACGATGGACCGCGTCCGCCCAGCCTGTTCAATTCACTCTTCTCTTAAATATTCCGAGTCATCAGATCGTGGAAATATGCTCGCTGGACGCTTATTCCAATCTTTAGCCGTTCAATGTTCATATGATGAATATAGAAGCGAATCTCTTCGTGCGGATATAAGGACCGTCCACCTCTTACGGATGGTATCCGACACGGCGTCTAGTGGTTTTATGATGAAATGGGGGCTGCCGGAATTACTTACTGTTAGGATCAGAAGTTATTTTACTCAAAAAAATAAATAGATGTCAGGATCAAAAGCCATTTTACTAAAAATAAACAAATATACGTGCTGACTTAAACTTAATACGATTTAACATTTACGTGGATAACCAAAACAACAACTATCAGAGATTCGACACAATAATACAATCCTCACGTAAACTAACAAGAGCTCCGCTCCGCACAGAGCCTCAAACAAGAATCCCCCGGCCGACGAGCCTGCATGGGCTTATAAACGGTTTCTATATTGGGTGTATAGAAACGGTTTATTTTGTTCCTATTTTTCAATCTATCTAATATTACCATAACAGAATCGGACTCATTTTAGATCACTTTCAGTGTATGTCCAATAGACGTCAGCAGTGTCGCAATCAAGCAGCACAGTGCCGACGTGTATTGTTCAGGTGTGATGTACGTGTGCGCAGTTGGAGTACGGCGCGGAGCCAGACGCGCTGCGGCACAGCCCGGAGGCGCCGCCCTACGCGCACTGCGACACGCTCAACAACCAGCCGATGGACTCCATCAGGTACCGCCGGTCTATACGACACATCATCGTCACGTCGGTCCCACATGCTGGACACAGTTTCTCCGGGCCAAATCTTGGAATCTCATGATGTAGTTATTACTGGCTCTCTTTTGCATTTTTTTCGTATTTATATCGTCGCAAGTATTTGTGGCTTTGCGTCAGTCATTCTATGACCGTCAATACAAGCTGGGAGCCAACATTCTATATAATATATGCACATACTGTCTTGTACATTTGGCTCCTTTAGACGAATTGTGAGAAAAAAATGTTAGTTCGAATGTTTTTTGCTTTATTGTATATTTTATATGATTAGTTAGCTAGCTTTCTTTAATTGAATTGTGTCTTTTGGCTTGATTTTTGTGTTGTTTTTGTTTTTGCGGGAACTTTGCTGTCTTCTGTAACTTTTTGTGTATTTTTATTGTATATATATTACTGTTTCCGCTCACTCACTGCGCTCACGCCGGAAGGGATATATCTATTATTAATTTTTATACATTCTTGTTGCCAGCACTTCGCACTGGCTGACGTACGGAACGGCGAGATATACTTTTTTTTTCTTGCTTCGTTCCCTTGTATCAAACAATGTTTTTGGTAACCCGGAAAAAAATCCCGCTTAGTAGCGTGAGGGCGAGGGCCCCCCGGGCGTGCCAGACTTCTACTGGCTACAAACCCCGGGGGCTACTCCCTACGATTCAGCGGGCCAATAACCGTTTTCGGGCTCCGTCTGTGCGAGGTGTTAGTTAATGCTCATCCTCGGGAGCTCTCCATCAGGCGGCAAGCAGGACTCGTTCGGCCCGCCTCTCCTTCATCTGGGCTGGAAACTCCCTAATGTCTACTCCCCGATTAGCGTCAGACAGGAATCGCTGCCGATTCACAAGAGAATATGTTTCCCCCTTTTCTCTTATGGCGACCCTATTCTGCCCTGTAACCCCTTCGCAAAAGACCATCATGCTCTGTCAGGATCTCCTGCTGCCAAACATGGCTCTAATCACTCTCATAGAGCCTTGCCGAGGCCTGCATGCGGTAATGACGGTGCACACTCAGGTACGTGTACCTGGGGGGCGGAGCGCGGCCGGGGCGCTGGCTGCAGTGCGCGCGCTGCGGCGTGCGGGCGCTGCCCAAGCCGGTGCCGCATCGGAACCCGCTACAGAAGGCGTACGACGCGAGGTTCTACACTCACTGCAGGTCTGATGTGCCTTCTTTTTTTATAGCCCCAAGTAGGAAAAGCCAACTTGGGCCCGTTTGGACAGCCTTAGGGACGGCGGCGCCCGTGCGCCAGGCTCTTACCGGCTGAGCACCCCCCGGAGTGTCTCTCGGCTCGTCGTCAACCGGACCTGGGCTTCGTTTCATTCGACGACGCGGTGACTGAATAACCTTTATCAGACTCCGTCTAGAAATGATCTGATCAAAGTTTCATAGACGACCAGAACGTCCTGCACTCGCGTTCAGCCAACGAATTGCCTTGAGTCCGGCGCTTGCTTGCCTTTAGGAGCATCGATAGCTTATACTATTTTAAAAAAGATGCTTTCACTGGCAGCTTGTGGCAGTGTCCTGAAGCTGCAATGGGTTCCCTCTCATGTTGGCATACGTGGTAATGAGGAGGCAGATGTACTGGCCAGAGAAGCAATATCAAATGGCACAGAAATTCACCTTAAGCCCGAATATTCAGAGGTATTATCAAAATACAAAAAGAAGATACGAAATGAGTGAAAAGAATACTTTGATATTGCTTCTCTAGAAAAAGGCATTTGGTTTAAAACAATGCAAAGTGAACCCCCTCATATACCATGGTTTGCCGATGTGGGATGGAATAGAAAGCTTATTGTGATCTCTCATAGATTGCGCTCTGGACACATCCCACTCAATAAATTCAAATTTTTAATGAGGAAAATCGATACTCCAAATTGTGAGCTATGTGGAGTCCCGGAAGACATATACCATTTCTTGGTGGAATGTGTTCGGAGCGTTTCTATGAGAGAAATCGTGTATAAACAATTTGGTTTGAACAGGTCTGATGTGGGTCTATTTCAGAGCGTCTTAGCTGAGCAAACATCTTGCGCAGCTGAGATGCTTTGTAGAATCACATATACATTGTTGAATTAGCATTTACATAGTGTGATTATGGGACTGACATGGTCAGCCTGATCCAAAAAAAAAAAAAACAATAGATATGTAAATAATACAATGACAAACCAAGATCTAACTGAGAATTGTACGTGCTAGTTGACACAAAGTTAAAATAGACTTATAGATTTTCATTTTTATTTTACAAAGACTTAACATTATTTGATCTCTATGAGCAATTAACGATTTTAATCTATATTTCAGGTGCGGAGGCAAATGGACGCTATTCTCAAATATTCAAAAGTAGCTGCCAGTAAAATCATGTACATAAGTGAATAAATATAACACGAATGTTGCCTTTTATTTGTATATTTTATGTGTGGTACGACTGTGGCTAATGTTTCGTGTTACGCTAAACATCTATCGATCTTTTTCTTTCTCGTGTGCACTCAGGAGTCAACTATTTTTCTCTTTCCCGCTATGTTTTGTATACAAACAAAGCATTTCCCTATGGTTTGCGAAAAAGAGAAAAATAATTCCAAATACATGAAAAAAAAATTACAGAAACATTAACTGGAGACGCACCAGTAATCCTCTTGTAATCTCGTAAAATTGATGTATAACATAGATGGGCGTAATCATGATTACTTTTAATCAGATTAATAATCAGATTACAAGTAATCATGACGAATGTAATCATGATTACTTGTAATCTGATTACTTTTAATCATGATTACATGAGTAATCATTAATCTTGATTACAGTAATCATTCAATTAATCATGATTATTTTAATGATTACTTTTGAGTTCTGGCTGAGAGAGAGACCGATTTAAATACTCGTTTACTTAATTTTTCAAGTTATTTTATTTTGAATTAAATATTACCCCAAACTTCCGTCTAATAGTGGGGTGATGTCCAGCGAAGAGTGAGGGGTGGCGTCTAGCGGAGAGAGGGGGGGTGGCGTCCAGCAGAGAGTGGGGTGGCGTCCAGCGGAGAGTGGGGGGGTGTCCAGGGGAGAGTGGGGGGTGGCTTCCAGTGGAGAGTGGCGGGTGGCGTCCAGTGGAGAGTGGGGGTGGCGTCTAGCTGATAGTGGGGGGTGGCATCCAACGGAGATTGGGGGGATCCAGCGGAGAGTGGGGGGTTGGCGTCCAGCAGAGAGTGGGGGGGGTGGCGTCCAGCGGAGAGTTGGGATGTCGTCCAGCAGAAAGTAGGGGTGGCGTCTAGCAGAGAAGGGGGGTGGCGTTCAGCGGAGAGTGGAGGGTGGCGTTCAGCGGAGGGTGGGGTGGTGTCGTCGTGTGTGTGCTCACACGCCGCCCCAATGGGAGGTATTGTTTGGGTAGTTTTACGACCCTCTCCCAGGGAGGAGGCCTGTCTAAGACCAAGCGCTCGCCGGGCCCCTAGGAAGTATCTGGATTCCTAGGCCCGGTGAAGGCGAAGATTAGGCAGTGCTGGCACCCGGTGGTTTTAGCCGGTGCAAGTCCGCCCCCGAATATCCGTCTCGTTGAGCGAATCATAATCATTATAAGGGTCTTTGCAGTTGTGTACTGTAGTCACGAGTCACGACATTGTTCGGCCAATAAACCTACCAACTCATAGTAACTCGCTTCGACCTGATTACGTTCAGGACCATTTTTTGTGCTTTCAGCCGTTTGAGTTGGTAGGGTAATTGCCGGAATTGGGTCGTGACCATAGTACAAAAGTGAAAAAACTGGCATAGTGACTTGCTTCGACCTGACTACTTTCAGGATCAGTTCGTGCTCGGTGGCCATTAAGTAAATCCAACGAAATCTAGCTGATCATAGATGCTTTTACTATTGTTCTGAGTGATTCCTGCACTATTAGAAGTGATTATCAAAGTACCGCCCATATTTTACTGAAATACCGACTCCTACCCGATAATCCACGCCCGCCTTGGAGATGGAAAATACTTCTGATAATGGCCAAAGACTTTGTGTGCAGTCCTTTAAGTTAAAGTTAAATTTTTAAAACAGAAAAATGAAATTACTATTTTTTACTTTTATTACTCATTAAACAATATATATATATATTGGTAAACCAAAAAGCGTTTTTAGTGAGATAAGAATGGCGCGTGCCCGTATGTCGATTTGCTTCTTTTTTTCTGAGTACTATATTCCTTAGTCTTTAAGAATATGGAAGTCAAATGCGAAAAAAATGAAGCGAACTGAGAAAAAAAACTATGTATGTGTCCCGCTGATTTATTGTAAGAATCAAAGTTATTAGGTAGAACGACAGTTATCCGGAAAAAAAATTAAATCTATATCTCAACTTTAATTATGAGTTAAAATTCAAAATACGATACGAACGTGTGCGGCGCGGCGGCTCGGTTTACATCAAAGACGAAACCGAGTCGGTAGAGAGAGACGGATGACCAAGAAAGGTGATGTTGCGCTCTGCGCTATAGAAGCTTGTGTAAATTTGAGAAAATAATGTCTTATTCTGATCAATTAAAATTTTGCGCTATCTTGCTCTCTCTATCTCCATCCCGAAGGCGGGCGTGGATTATCGAGTTGGAGACGATATTTCAGTAAAATATGGGCGATATTTTGATAATCAGTTCTAATAGTCCAGGAATCACTCAGAACAATGGTAAAATCATCAATGATTAACTAGATTTCGTTGGATTTACGTAATGTCCACCGAGCACGAACTGATCCTGAAAGTAGTCAGGTCGAAGCGAGTCACTATGCTGGTCTTTGCACTATTGTACTGCGGTCATAACCCAGTTCGGGTAATTGCCCTAACACCTAACTATGTGGTGGTACTTAGTTCGCCAGTTTAGCTAGTAGTAGTCGAATACTATAAATAAAAAAAGGCGAGCGCCGCTCTGCTGTCGGCAGCACATTTTACGTATCAAACAGAAAAGTAATCATAAAAGTAATCATGATTAATTGTAATCCGATTAAAGATTAATAATCCTTAATCACCGAAAAATGATTACTTTTTTTGATTAATTTCGTTAATCATTAATCATGATTAATGATTACAAAATGTAATCGTAATCGTTAATCATTAATCTGATTACATTTTGCCCATCTCTGATGTGTAATATGTACAGCGATGTTTACGATAGTGTGACGTGCTGCAAATTGCAATATCGGAATTGCTGCCGATTGCGATTCTGCCTGCTACCGTGGAGACTCACGTCCACATATCATAATTACAAGTTTTATTAAAATCAGTTGAATAGAAACAATTGCTCATGCCTCACAAATCTAGTTCATATTATAAGCAGAGATGGGTGAAATATAATCTAAGTAATGATTAACGATTACATAATGTAGTAGGTATAATTTTCATTTTGTTGCTCTGTAATCATGATTAAATCCCTACAAAACATTTAAGGAGTTAAATTACGTTAAGTAGGAGTTAAGTTACATTAAAACGTTTACGATAGGGACGCCACAAAATTTAAAACACTGTTATGTAATAGATGATTATGGCTTAAATATCAATTTATGTTATAATATTATATCGTCACGCTATTTTTCTTACGGGGCGAGTACCTCACATTAGTGATTGTATCCACTTTGTGCTTATATGTCGTGCCCAACTTGACCAGTAGCGCAGCTGATCGCCGATTAGTTATTATTTGCTTATGTTAAAATTGTTGGTAATTTTAAGTGTTGTTTATAAAGAAAGAATAAAAAGTTGTATTAACTTTAAACGAACACACTTTTAAAAAAATACTAAAATGTAAACATATTATTCTAACTGCGGGTAATCTCGGGTTAACAGCCGGTTACTTTTTAAGGGTTTTAACTGGGCCACGGGTCCGACAAAAATAAGTCTTTTTCAACACTTTTAAAAGTTGTTATGGAACATTCATCTGAAACTCTCATTAGTTGTGTAAAAGTATAGTTACGTGTCCAAACCTTTTTTTTGTAACCCGGGGGATATCCCTAACGGACCTCAGGGGTCCATGAGGGACGCCCTCCCCCCGGTGTGTCAGACTTGCACCGACTAAAATCTCCGGGATGTTCCTTCTCCCGCCTGCCGGGTGCCAAGGGCAAGGCCGGGCCGGGGCAATATGCGTGAAATACATGCTTATTTTAATATTTTTTATGTAACTGTAAATAAATCCGACTGTCAATGAATAGATTATAATTCTGTAACCAAAGACTCAATACTAGTTTCGAAAGTTAATTATGAATTCGGAAAAATTACGAAAATGTATCTATGTAGCGCATTTGTCGGTACTATATATTTACTTCCTTTTTAAATGGAAAACTATACAAACCTCGTTCCATCATTGGAACTGAGTTTAATAATTTTTACATAATAAACTGATTATAGTAGTGAAAGTATTATAGTCGATTGTTAAAATATTTGATTACAATGTAATGTCAAGTAGCGAACTGTGATGCCAGCTTAAGAGTTTTACCTTAAACTTTAGAGGTTCTGTGATGTAACATAGATTTGATCATGTAATTAACGATTTACATAATAAAAAATTGACTTCGATATATGTAAAGTATCCAGTGTATTCCAGAATAAGCAACAATTTGTAGTTTTTAAAGATTTTCTTTATTATTTCTAAATTATTTATGATTCTTTGTGATATCTTTTTGAAATCTAATTTATACAACTATTGATCTTTTAGTTTAATAGCTATGAACTACTTAAGATTGGTTTATTACATATCTACATACTAATAAATTTATGATGATAAAATTGTTTTCGAGATTTTGTCGTGTACAATGTTTTTCCAGAGCGCGTTAGTTTTAGTGGAATTTTAAACTATTTCAATTTTAGGGAGATATTTCGTCTAGAGCTCCCAATACTGTACGCGAAAATCATTGCAAAGCGTTTTTCTGTGCTGTGTGAAGTACAATTGCGTTTATAAAGATTCTTCGTGGATTTCCTATATTCATCGTTTCAGATATATTTATTAATTGTTTTCTACTATAAATTTTTAAATTACACGTTTAAATGGCAGATAAAAAAGGTATTTATGCGCTTTTATAAATTATTTTCTTTGTCTTTCGCAGTCTTTCGATATGAGTTTGACATGTGTAACGTCAATTTAAGGCCTCTGAAATCATTTTTCTTCTACTAAATATTACGTTTTGTGCAAGAAGACTCTTATTAATTGTAATTTAGCAAAATAAGACGTATGATTATTTTACAAGTGTTTTTTTGTTTACGAAGCGCTCTATCGATTGCGGGAATCCAAGATGGTCGCTCACCTTGGGTGTAAACGGGATCTTGAAATGTTCTAAAATTAGTTTCATTCATGAATTATTCTAACTTCTTAGGGTATTTATGTTCAATTTACTGAATAATACTATTTTGCTAAAGTTTTCATAATTATTTATTGATAAATACGCTTACTTAATTGATATTAAAACAGTTTCTTAATGTCGGTGAACTGATTTGTATAATAATTATAAATTCTCGTAAGGATTGATATAAATGAAAATTCAATGTATCATTGGAAGCAATATTTTTTATAATTTGGCATTTATCTTATTCTCTCCTAAGCTACAATATTTCCAATGGTTTCAAGTGGATAAATACTTTCTTGATTACTCAATTGGTTTTGTACAAAGTTATGTACATATTTCCCAATTTTTACACATTTATTAAGAGCTACAATTAATTTATATAAAAAAGAAGTCTTAAGTTGATATGTTTGTGCAGGCAAATATTTTATTATAAGAAATGGAATGTCCAGTTGGTCATAGCCAAGTATTATAAAAATTACAATAATATCTCAAATAATGTTGAAAGATGTTATAAATTATTTTGTTGTATGCAAAAGAAAATTATTTGCATTAACATGCAACCTTGATAGTTTACAAATGTCAAACCATAATTGAAACATATGGGCTTGGTAGTTGATTATAGTATATCTTTAACATTTAGCAATGTTTACATTACAAGGTTCCGTCAAGTGGATTTGGAGAAAATATACTTGTAACAATTGTCTTATTTTTCATAAGAAAAATGATAGTATATTTTGAAAAAATATACATATATGGGTATGTTTTTTAGTCATTTTACTGGGCATTTGAACATTGTTCTAGGCAACAAGGCAACTGCTCTTTGAATATTTATTTTATATTTCAAGAGTTAATGTCTCAGTAACTTCATTTTAGACAGACATGCTGCATATAAGAGCAAAACCATATGGGACTTAAATACAACTTTGTAGTTTAAATATGTATGGGCAGAACTACTGACTGAGCATCTCAGTGTTTGCCCGCTCGCCCGGTTTAGTTGTGAAGGCTTTTCCAGGCCAACAACCCCAATCATGTCGGAAAAAAAATGGGCAGAACAAAAGCAAAAAGTCTAAAACCATAGTAGTTTGTAATATCAGATTTTAATGATGTTCTTACAATAATACGTGTGAAATATTCAGCATTCAACTTGCAGATAATAAAGCTACTGGAAAATAAGTAATATCTACATACTTACTTCCATATAAAAGTCTCAAAGATTTTACTTCAAAAAACACGTCATATATTAAAAAATGATGAAATGCTTCAATTGTAGTATGGAGAAGGTAAAACAATGCATTAAAGTCATTAAAATTTGCATAAATACATTAATTCTAAACAACATTGAGGGAGTGAAGCTATAGTCTTGACAATAAAATGGTAATAGTAGTATGTATGTAAGTGTAGGGGGTAGATGAGTAAAAGACAAGTAGTAGCCCAGAGACAGTTTTGCCTGGCAGCCTGTGAGACATGTTGATAATGAATGTAACCCGCGCCTGTCCCGCTCAGCCGACAGACGCCTCTCGACAGGTGCCGCGCGCAGCCGCTGCAGCCGCCGCGCCTCTCGTCTAACCATGTAATGAATCACATAGAATTTTTCTTTATATTTTTTCTTTTTTTTTGGAACAAATAGAAGAGACATACATGATATGTGTGTAACGGAGTGTGGAAGATCGTATGTGTTATTTGACTGTAATTACTATTTTTTGGTGATTGGATTGCTCATTAAAGTTTCTCTCAAGTTAATTTAACTTTTAATAATGTATTAGTTGTGGGCTCACTCCTCAACACAAACTGGTTACTCTGCATTTAAAAAGGCAATATATCTGAGGCCAAAATATCTGCAATCTCCTGTTTAAGATCTTTACCACTGGATATTTTGGTGTCCTTTAAATAACTCAATGTTATATAAACTAGATGTAGCATTAATACCAAATGACTTACCAGGTACATCTAAAAAAAAACAAACTGTAATAAAAATTATAAACAAGATTGGAAATAGCCATCTAATATATGTTTTATAAAGCAATCTAGTCATCATAATATTTTACTGTACCAAAGGAGTATGTGTGTGTGTTGAATCAAATAATTATAGTTAAAACTTCTATTGTTTAAATGGTTACATTGCTTGTGTCTTGAGTATGAAATAAAATATTTGACCACTACATAAATATAGAAGTTTTGACTTAAAAACGGTTGCACTTTATTTAGCAAGAATTGCATTTGACACAAAAGCTAAATGGTTGGCTGTACAGTAGATGTTTTTGGCTTGTAATATTTCATGTATAGCATTCTATATCCTTGCAGATAAAGTGACATCATAGTGAACCAGTATGAGACATACATACTCCTTAGGTGCTTAGTTAACCACTCAATAAAAAAATAAGTTGTTTTTGTTATCAATTTTAGTAAAAAAAGAAACATTCCACATAGATACTTCTTTTAAATAAGTGTTTTATATTCCATTTGTTTCTTTTCATTTTATCAAATGTATATTCAGTTACAGCTTATTTTTCCATTATTTATTTTTAACACTACTTTTATTTAAAAGTAATGATTGCTGTTGGATAATGTTTTAATAATGAAATATTAAAAGGAGAAAACAATCATAGTGGTCATTACTTGCTAGTTTTTTTGTTTCTGCACCATTATTCCACAGTGTGAAATATTTTATCATATGGAATATTACAAACAAAAATTAAATTCACACTGTTGAACGTTCCCTGTTGTTCTGGATAGGGATGCCTTTTTTGTTTTTAGTCTTAAGCTAACTCATTAGTGTAATTATTGAAAAAAATGTGAACAATGACTGGTACAAATCATCCATGACCAATTAAAATAACTCTTTATTAGGTATCAGATGTAGGACTGACAAAAACTAGCATCCATCAGATAACACGTATTCCTTAGAATGTTTCGATGACGTTTTATTGGAATGTTAATAATAATAATAACTTTATTAAAACTAAACTTAAACTTTAAACTTTATTTTTAAAAGCAGGATAATTCATACAACGAAAATGTTGTTTTTTAAATAATTTCACGAGAAAGTAAAATGTTAAAAAAACTATAGTAAATTCCATGAAAACATGTTTAAAAAACTAGGCAAAATATAATTCAAACTCATCATGGTAATAAGATGATATCCTTACTAATAATGTTATAACTGCGAAAATCTCTCTGTCTGTCGCGTTTCACGCCAAAACTATTGAACCGATTTAAATGAAATTTGGTCCACAGATAGTCTAGAGCCTGAAAAAGGACATAGGCTACTTTTTAATGCAAAAAAAGAGCTGAAGGGGGGTGGGGAATGAAAAATATGGAAGTATCGTCATATTTAGAGCTAAAAGCTTGAAACTTATTTTTTAGGCTTTTGATTCGATATAAATAAATATGACATTCCAAGTTTGTAAAAGTTTTATCCTTAAGGGTGTAAAATAACAATAGGAAATAGGGGATGAAAGTTTGTATAGAAATATGTAAGGTTTGTATGAATGTTTTATAAGTTTGCGACAAGGGACAAAATATTAGCGCTGTTCTGATCTCATATTTATGGAGTCATTACAAAATGTGAAACTGAAGTTAACGCGAGCAAGAAACTTGCCAAGCTCCGCGCCGTACACAATGAGCGCCGCGCAGCCGCGCGGTCGTGCGGTGCTACGGCGCAGTGTAGATGGAGAAATATGCCCGTGTGCTTACCTGACCGGCACCGCAGACATCTACTGATTAGACAAAATATTAAAAATGCTACCCAAAGACGCTTCCACGCGGACGAAGTCGCGAGCACAGTTAGTAATTTATAACTAGTCACTGTCTATATTTAGATTTATGAGTAATTTGAAGTCATTATTCACATCCTTTTTTGTATCTGAATACTAAAACATTTTCTTTGAGTATTCAAATAAAAAAAACCAAATTCATAAAATAATTACTAAAAAAATAGTTTTGTGTTGTTGACTCACATTGAAGATGCTCATTTGATCATTGAGAAGTAGGCCGTGTCTCATTGTTATGATTGTGTGTGACCATAAACTAACATTAAAATGAAGCAAAAGACAAAACATATTTGCTATTTTTTTTTAATAAGAGCTGAATTAAAATTAAAACATTCTATGAAAATTACGTTTTAAAAATAAAAAAATCATTCTCATTTAAAAACTGTTAAATGTTAAAGCTTTAGTCTCTATTAAACACTACCTTAGAAATTTCCATTTGATTATCCTTACAAGCCCAATTTCTAGTTTTTGAGATAAGGTCAGCTTAAGTTTTTTAATATGATTATATTCTAAGATAATGACATTGCTATCTCACTTGGAAAGCTAAACCCAGTGGCGCCATGAACAAGCAATTTTTTTTTTTCAAATATGTTTCTTATGCCACTTGCTTCATTTTTTTTTCGTATACAGTAATCATATTTTTTTAATATTATTAATTTAAGGGTGATGGTAAAATTGGCTTTTAAGGTTTACCATGAAATTTACAGTATTTTAGTTACATAAATAAAAAAAAACTTAATGGCCAATTCTCTAGTTCTGTGTGTTGACACCAATATGTTTGTTGTATTTGTTTTGTATATTTTTTATCAAATATGCAAATCAAATCATGCCATTTGCCTTTTCCTCCAAATTGTTTGCTGATTTTTGTTATTGTTTGAAAAGGCAAGTGTCTTGTATGTTGAGGTATACTCTATAACAGGAATGACACCATTGTTAGTGCGTGTGATTAGATGTAAGAAGACGGATATAGATAATCTCAGTTTCTTTTTTTCATAAAATCTTTTTGGATTATCTGTATTCTGAGAAATTGTCTTTGGTAATATTTTTGACACCATAGACAATGGTGCATGCATAAATAAGCTTCTTTGAAGGACAGGGAAGTATGGCAGATTGAAGTGGTTGTATTGCCCTTTATCGGTATAATTTAACTTAAACGAACGCTAATGTTATAGACAAACATGATATTGAGGACGCAGATTAGTTGGTCAGTGGGTTATTTAATTTATTTATTCATTGACAATTATTCTAATCTTTTACAGGGATCCAGTGAGATAAATATATTTTTCTCTCAGGGCTATTGTTTATTGCGAAATCAATACAACAATATTCCTTCACTTGTTGTAGTATATACATAGTATTATGCTTGACGTTCCTTTGACAATATTTTGTTATATGTTATTTTAAAAAGTCTGCCATAAACAATATGGCGTTCTTTTAAAACTAGAGAAATTATTATTAGTAAAAATTTGCGGATAAAAAGTGATCGGGATTATTTTGTCATGAAGATAATAAATTTTGCTGTTTCTAAGCAGCCTTTTGGATTTTAATTTGAAACGAAGCATGCATTTGAGATGTTTTGTTCCGCTCGTTGTAATGGCCAGCTACATCGCGTGGCTGTTTTATTTGTTGTCGTAGTTAGTGAAAGCATGCAGTTTGATTTTGTTACAGATCTGTCTGACACTGCATGATTCTGTGTCCTTCAACGCACTCATATCATAGTTATTTTGTTTCTAAAATATTTTATTTTGCTTTTTTGCGCATAATTCAAACGCTTCAAGAATCGGACAGCAAAATTTGTTTAAACATATACATGAATAACCAGTTGTTTGACCAAGATGCAAACGATCTCGGTACTCCTTGGATATTTAGTAAATCTGATTGGTTCCCAACCAATCATTATATTAATTATTTTTTAAAATAATGTTCCCGATATGTATCCGTTACGTGCGACTGTTTTGTGCGGTCGTGTGTTTTTGTAATATTTATTTTGGCATCTCGACAGTTGAAATATTTTTACATTTTACAGTTCTACTGTATAATCATGATATTGTTTGTAGGTAATTATAATAACCCATATTATATATTATTATATATGTGTTTAAAAAAATAGTGCCAAAGTGAAAATTATGAATGTATTATTATACCAGTAATGATTAATGTATTTTAAACCGGTTATTTATCGTGTGATGATTGTTTTGTTATTTAAGAATCTGACTTGTCCACGGTCGCACTAACGTCCGTCTCCCGCCGACAGCGCTAGCCCTCTCTAAAGATACTGATTCTAGATAATCATTAATCATCGTCATTGTTATTACGTACAAACGGAACTAATGCGACCGTGCCATGGAATGCCTTGTAAATAACTTTGGTAGGTATTTCAGCACTCACTTTTGTGTTGAACTTTTTAACTATGTACCTCCTACCAAATTATTATATTTTTATTGACGTATCTATGAAAAGAAATTGAATAATAGATCATTTTTTGTCTATCATTCAAACTTTTTTCTGATCTGCAGCATTGTCACCACAAACAAGCTCTTGAGTTGTTCCAAACAAAAATACATTTTGTTTTTGTTTTGAATACCTTCTCTTACCAAGCGATGCTACCTTTGACTTGAAATATAATCAGACGTTGAGTTTTAAGTATCCGACCGAAGCTCTCGCCATCGACATACTCTGGGCAAAAAAGTACATTCGATAAAACTTTGAAATGGTATGTAATGTTTATTATGATATATATATATAGGGTAATTTTGTATACTAAAGAGATTTAGAGAGGATATTCAGTTATTGATTCTAATTCCAAATATGTAAAAAAATGTGGTATTTTAATATTTCCATTACAAAACAGTACATTTTAGTGAACACAGTGACATTATATTTATGAACACATTAATGAATTAATAACAATTATTAAGTAAGTATTTAACCTGTCTTTAGGCAGGATCAAGTACGAAGCGAAAAGGAGTCGATTTGTTTGTTTACCAAAAAAAACAATATCTACTTACCATACACTCGCACGATTGACCACCGCGCACGCGCTTCGCAACGTTCATCATTTTTTTTATAATTTGTTTGGGAATATATTTATTTGTATTTGAATTCGTTACAAGAAGGCAACAGCTATTACACCGCGATGTACAAACAACGTCTAGACTCTAGAGGTTATTCAAATTGCCTGACAACTTTCAAAAGGTCGCTAAAACGAAGCCGATATTTCACCCGAGCACTGATAAAATTGTATTATTATTTTGTTACAAGTCAAATGTGAACTCGCTTGTGTAAGAGTACGTGGTTAACGCGTTGTATGGGCATCGCTTGATGTTAACACCGGCGTAAGCGGACGAACGCGCGAACGAACTCACTAAACGAATGTAAATACGAGTTGTTCGTCCGCGCTGCGGTCACTCTGAAATAGCTGCTAGAGTACACAACTCGTAAGAGTCGATTAGTAAGGTGTCGATTGTGTAAACGTGTTGTATTTGGGAGTGGCCACACCGCTACGTCACGCGTGAATGCTCGGGCTTGGGTTGCGGCGCACCGGCGCTCCACCGGCCGCCCCGCGCTCCTGTGACACCCTGCACCCGGAGCCGGTGCCGGAGCCGCGGACCTCCAGGCGCCTTCGACGACACGTGTTCCCATGCGCGCAACTGGATCGCGCGAGACGACACTCTGGCTGAGATATAGAGGCGCTAAATCGACTTCTCTTTGACAATATACTTAGCACTAACAACTGGACTATACGTCGCTCCACTGCTTATTTTTCCAGTCTCCGTGTAAAAATAAATAAATATGCTCTAATTTGCACGCAACTGTAAATAAATATATTTTTATTTTAAACATGAAGCATTTATATAGACATAATAAAAAGTATAAAAGTCTTTATTTATACTTAAAGTAGAAAAAAACGATTGTCTACTATAAAATAGACCATTGGTTGACTGGACAAATAACCACTAAGACGGCACATAGGCTAAATAATAAAAAGCCATTCTTAAATAAAGTATAAGCAAAGTCAGAGTTGTGTCTGTGAATGTCAGCCGCAGTCTGTTTCGTCAATACGATGTGCGGATGCAGTCGCACGTATGTGGAACGTGTTTAGTAACCAGTGACGGCAATTAGACTTACTTAGCATAGTTTAACGATAGAGTGAAGTCAGGGGACCTCGTCAAAGCGTCTGGAGGCGGAATGGTAACCGGTGTGCTCGAGAAACTATTCGATCTGACGAAGCACTGATTGTCGCCTTGCAGCCTCCTGGAATTCATTCGGACATAACTTGAAGTTATAGACAAAAATGCAGCGTGCAGTTTGATAACTCTTATTATATTTATTTATAGGGTTAAAACGCTCCTTTTATGGGAGATATAATATTTAATGAACCTATCGATGCAGTAAATATGAAGGGTAATGCCTCAAATACTTACCCAACAACTTAGACACTGGAGATTTTCTTATTTTCAAATTAGATCATTATTATTATAACATGGCCACCTGAGAACCTTATATATCGGGTTCAAAAATATTTAGTAACTGTTTATTATTTTATGGTGTTTGGCTTATATTTTTTCTTTTCTAAACTTTTTTTAAATGCAATTAATCTGTGCAGAAATGTCGTATAAGTACTACGTTTGAAAACAATGATGTGTATTAGAAATGACAAAGAGGAGTTTGTGTTAACTCCAAGATTACACGCGGGGAATAAATAGTGAAAAAAAGAAGATATATAGTATGATAGCATGGTATTCTCTCTTTTTATTGTGCGGCTATTCTAAACGATCTAAATCCGTTACGGAAGCTGCAAGGTCGACTGCGGGTACGTGTACGTAGTAGGAGGGGTGGCGGGTGTGTGCGAGGGTGCGGAGGCGGGGAGGGACGGTGCAGGGTCGCTGAGCTGGTGAGTTGTTGCAGTGACGCCGCCGCTGGGCGCGTACCCGCAGCCGCAGCCGCCGCAGGGGCCCTTCCTGCCGGCGCCGCCGCACCAGGCCGCGCCGCAGTATGGAGGTAAGCATACACACCTACATCTCCTTTTCTTATAGAATACATTTACTTTATTGTGATAGAATTACTTCAATTTTCCCACTTCTTGACTGCCACATCTTCCAGAGAGGTAGCCTTAACAAGGGTTTTTGCTCCCCGGGCCCGGGTGGAGCAATTAGAGGAACACCCCGGGGTTTTAGCCAGCAGGATTGTGATACACGGAGATCGCTGCCCACACAGCGGCCCTAATGTTCCTATGCATTGATACCTTTCTGAATAGCTTATTAAATAGCCATTTTTCCAGTAGTTTGCAGACTATAGAACAATTGTTCTAATACAAATTATAATATGAAATTTAATTTGCTTTTTTAAGGGTCATTACTTTAGATCGTGATAGTTTTAAGCTTTTTATAGATGTATAGATTCGCTATTTATATGAATCGTGTTAATTTACGTTCAAAGAATTTGTTTAGAGTTTATGAGGTTCGTGATTAAATAGTAATTATATTACACTTTTCACGGTTGGCCTTTTCAGTAATCTATCTAACGACAACGCAACCATTACAGAAAAACAGAGAAGGCGGGAATAGTAACTTTTAATTATTACATATTTGTTGCTTAGGTATAGGCAATGACAGCTCACCGTACAGCCATATTTTATAACAGAATTGTTATAAGTGAACAAGGTAAGATAAACTAGATGAATGTGTCCGTATGTATGTATGTGTGCAGTTGCCGGAGGGTCTCCGTACGGCGTGACGTTCGGCGGGGCGGGCGCCGGCGCTGGCGGTGTCTATGCTCCGCCGCCGTATGAGCAGCTGCAGCATCACCAGGCCATACCTGCGCTCAGCCAACAGCTGCCGGTAATTGCTCACATTGCTTCCATTTTTACCCATAATTTATCCAAATTTAATTTTTATAAACTTGCTAATGTTTACATTTAATTTAAATCAGTTCTATCGTTTCTTAAGAAAGATAATAATCTCTGATTCTTTTTTTTGTTTATTGTTTTATTTAAGTTAAAATAGTGATGGCATGTCACTAGCAGAAGAAACCTATTTCATCGTTAGGAATATAACATATTTTTAGAAGAACATATACATTTTTTTTAATTTACTTATTGTTTAGGGGCTTTTATTCTTGTGAATATATCAGCCCCATTTTGCCCTAACTAACGTGCTTACATCCTAGGGGAGTCGCGGATGTGCAAGCGTCACCATCTGGCAGAATATATAATACCGACTGAATAAGCCTAATATGAAAAATCCTTTTTATTATTTTTAAGTATGACGTACCTTCCCCATCGATTTGTAATTTTGGGAGGTATTTCTACATTAAAAACACATCTAAAAAAAATTCGTTTCAAAATTATACCAAAACTCTATCATAGAGAAAAAATATTTTAGAAAAAAACACTTGTTTTGCACCATTATTATTGAATTATAGGCTGGTTTTTTTTTCTTCTAAATATATCTCGCTATACCTTCTATGATGTATCCAAATTTCGTTAAATGAGATAATTTGAGAAAAAAATATTACTATTTAAAAAAAAAATAAGATTTCTAATTTGTGGAATGTACGTTTGTCAATAGTATCAATATATCCCCACAAAGTGGTCCAGGTATCTGTCTGGGGTCGACTTTGTTACGTTAACCTGGAATGATCTTTGTATAAACATTTGTTTTGACTTTTTAAAAGTTAACTCACAAATTTCCTAAGATACCGTTGTCACGATATTTGATTTTTCAAGAATGTCTCTTAATAAAACTCTCTAAAAAATTGTGCTATACGTTTCTTTCCAATTACTATATAGAATTGAAAAATATAGATAATAAAACGGGGGGTGGGTGGTCCCGGTAGACTTAGAGTCTGCTGCTCGGATGAGAGGGAGGCGGCGTGCCTTGTCCGGTGCGCCGCCCGTGAGAAAGGTTAGGAGGAGTGAGCTCTTTACACCTATCCCTCTCAGAGATGAATCCTAAGCAGGCTGTTCGCTCCCTAGCGCCCTAGTTCGCTCACAGCGGCTTTGACAGCCCTATACAGGACTTTGCCCCGGGTCACCAAAAAAAGGGGTATTAAGATTGGCAATTTGAGTAGCGTCTGCTCAGTTGTGCCTGAGCAACGTGGCGATAGAGTCCGGTAGACCTGAACAAGGCCAGACGTGGCCGGGTGGCTGGAGAGATGGCCCAGCCTGCCCTTGGCACTCGGCAGGCGGGAGAATGAACACCGCGCGGTGCAACCCCTCATCTAGGTGAGGGCTGGCCCGCTGAAGTCCGTTTAGGGATTTACCCCAGGTCCGGTATAATGGAGATGGTGTGTTGCAGATGTACAGCCCGGCGGCGGCGATGTACGCGGCGGCGGCGGCCGGCTACCCCGGCTACATCGGGTACCCGGTGCAGTACTACCCGTACTACCCGACCGTGCAGCCCTCCATACAGCCGCTGCGCCCCACCATCATGATACCGGTTAGTCGCGCACACTCGCACCTGTCACCTGCCTGCCTGTCGCGCCTGTCGCGTACAGGGATCAGCTTGTGTACATCCAGTTGTTCATGTACTTGTACGGACTGCGCTGCGCTGCGCTGTGCTCTCCATCAGGTGCAGTGGAGTCACTTTGTCGTCGGTCCAGTATAAACAAAGACCTGCATGTCACAGCAAAGCGATACGCTCCGTACGTCCACTTTTTAGGGTTCTGCACCTGGCAACTCTCGCAGGACCAAAATGTTGCTTGTCGGATTCAGTCAGGCGGCGTGGCAATGACACTATCGGGCGGCCCGCAGCGGACCGGACGCCTTTGTATATATGCAGACAGAGCGGTGCATCGCGCCCGGCCGCTGGGCCGGGGCGCCGCTATCGACTCCTTACTGCCTTGCTTGCTACGCTTGCCTTTAGGAATACGTGAGGATTTCGAGTTCAAATTAATATCATACACTCAGTGGATACAGCCGCTGATGTATCTCCGCTCGCCCCGAAAGAGGTACGGCGTGACGATATATTATTATTACTGAATAATTTATTTCGCAGAAAAAAAACTACATAGATTTACGCCATTTTAAAGGGCAATAAGTGTTTAAGAAATTATCGAGACTCGTTTTAACCCTGTATTGTTTGAATGATGTGCCGCAGAACGGGTTCGAAGCGGGCAGCAGGTTCGAGGGTCTGGCGCAGACGCTGCTGCCGCCGGCGCCCCCCGGCGTGCCGCCGTCCCCCGCGCACCTCGCCGCGCTACAGCCTCACCAAGTGCTGTCAGTATACAGTTACATCACTAACATAACTAATGTTTATTTGATTTGTAATGCACCCACTTTCCAACAAACGATATATATATATATATATATATTTGTGAGTGGTGGCCTAGTGAGACCGGCATCCAATCGCCGCAACGCGAATGGTCATAGGATCAAATCTCGGCGCGTAACTTTGGGTTTTTCCAGATTACGGACGGAGTAAGGCAGCACGTGCTCACCGGTGAAGAAAAACATTGCGAGGAAACCCGCACGGCGTCTGATAGAGATTTCATGTTTAAGTGCTCTCAGGATGTCGATCGGTAATGCTAATGGTCACTTTGGGCACGACATATAAGCGCAAAGTGCATACAGCCAGTAATGTATCCTTGCTTAACCCGAAAGGGATATAGCGTGATACATATGGATATATATATATATATAACAATAACAATATATATTGTTATTGTATATTTAGAAGTGCCTTATCGAGTGACAGGCTTTTTGACCTGTACAGTTGTAGGAAAATTAACTGAGCTCTGCTGATTTTTAGAGTCAATGAAAACTTGCATTAAGAATGGTAGTTTGCAAAAACAACAAAGTCATAATTTATTAAAAGTTGTAATTTTTTTATTTATCAATATTATATTAACAGAGATGTTGATATTATCGACAATAAAAGAATATCTAACCTTAAACCACTTCGATGTTCTCCAATTGGTTGTAAACGCGTAACCGCCGCCTCGTGGGAGTGCTGCGGGGGGGGGGGGGGGCGGGGTTGCATTGTCACCAACTGTGAGAAATGTTGTCATACATAGGTAATGCAACAGAGTGTATGCGTTCCAGTTGGCGCTAGGCGCGGAGTGGGCTGCTGATCGCCGGCCGGCGCCGACCGCGACTGCATCGGCCGCGCTCGGGGTGCCTTCCCTCTTCATTCAACTACCTTCTCTGCCGCTCACACTAGCGATGAACTGTTGTTACCTAAATAAATCGAATTACTCCACAAATCGATCGATTGTCGATTCGATCACTGACTTGAATAATTATTCGAATAAAATTCGACGTTCGAATAGACATGTAAGCCAGTAAGTAGTCGGGCACGCAAGTAGCTGCACGCGGTGATTACTGTCATACAAATACTTTTGATTATTGAAAACAGTTGAAATATTATATTAAACACTTTTAGACGATTTTAAAGTTAATATGCGAATATATAGAGAGAGAGAGTACAATTCGTTTGCAAACGTATGTTATTTGTATTATGAATGTGGTCATTAGGTCTATTTGAATTATCATTGACGATGTCAAAATACACGCGCCGCACTCACTGCTCGTTGCTAGTTGCGTTCGACTACTATCGAATAGTGTCGATTATTGTTCGAGTAATGTTAATAACAATCGTTCATCGTTATCACATCTTATATTAATACCCAAAGAACAAGTAAAATGCATTATTTGCCTCAGAGCCATATAATAATGAACAATTATTTGTTATATTGAAAATAACTTATAAACTATTTGAATTTTTGCCTTGACGGACATTCCGAGGAATCGAATTGATACATAAAATGGCAATTTTTGTTATTATAATCCCATAATGATCAGTATACGTTGCATGGACAATGCGTCTGCAATATGCGTGAACAAACTAAACATGCAAAGTCCCTGTATATAAATGATATATGTAAGTGTGAACGAGTTCTGCTACACTCATAGGAACTGGTCGATATCGAATAATGTGAGGCGGAAACTGAAATTGCCATGTTTGTGTATGAAATCGTAGCAATAAATAATAATGAAATACATTTGTCCTAGATCAGATTCCTATATCGCACTGAATATCTCAGTTTTTTAAAATGTATCTTCTTTCTCAAATAAAAGGCAAAGAAATTTGGTCACGCACAGAGAATACCAATTTATCAGGCAGTTTCAGAAACGCTTTTAAACAATACGCATTTTAAACTTTCCCGTTTTGTGCTCATTGTAAGTACTGTAATGGCACTTATGCGCAAATTAAATAACTTTTGATTGTGACCCGACGCTTAAACCGGTTTACGAAAGACATGGTCACGAGCAGCCTGGCGCGCCGCGGAGGTTGCGTCGGGGGCGGGGGCGGGGGCGGGAAGCTACTTCCTCCGCCCTTTTTTGTTCTTGATAACTTGAGCGGTGTGTCGCATCTCTTGATCAGCTTCAGTACGACGAATCCATACACAACAGAGAGAAGTCCAGTCGCGGCATGCACTGGCCGGCACGGCGCTGGCGGGGGCGGGGCCGGCACGGCGGGGGCGGGGGCGACTGTCACTGCATTCGACCCTCGGCAGCCGCTGCCGTCCTTGGACTGCGCTGTGTTTTTTTATTACGCGCAGTGTAGTCACTATGCCGACCCATTATAAAAAAACGTTTAATTGGTGATTAGTTAGTGTTTAAGAGCGTTTCTGAAACTAGACGGCCGGCTAGTGAATCTCTACCCTCGGGTTTTATGATAAATGTCAAGTAATTGAGTACGCCGCTGAGAGTTGTTTGTTCGGAATCGGCAGGTGAATCTATTTCAGCTATTTGTCAAATCAAATTGAACCATATGTATTAAGTGCGCATTCTGTTTGGAATAAATGAATGACACTGCCAATTCATTTACGATAAGTTTCTTTAAGCGTACAGTTGTATTTGATTAATTATAAACTTGCAAAATATAATATTTCAGTTGAGGTGTCAGGCGGTCAGCCGGTCAGGCCCTCACTCGATATCGTAGTGCACGCCCTGCATTGTCATATAAGTGTGATTATATATAAATATACAGTCGGAGCGCATGTTTGATGCTGTAGCCTAAATGAGCGTTGGTTAAGCGGAAACTGGTAATGAATTAGTTTAAATAACTTGTAGCATATATATATATTGTTTAAAGAAGGCATGACGTTATTGCAAGTGCGCTCGATATCGGTCGGCGTGAGCGCGCCGCCGCGGCCGGACACGGGTGCGATGTCGGCTCAGGTCGCTCCGGCTGCAGTGCCCTCGGCGCTACTCGACAATACCCTATAACTGTTTCATTGAATATCAAATTCAAATACGTCCGCGGTTTGACTAATTTTGTGGGTTAATTAGTTGCATTTGTGTTATTTACTACTCGGGGGTGGAATGTGCTGCCAGCGAGCACATTACCGCGTTCTTATGACTTGGAAGCCTTTAAGAGAAGAGTGAATGGGCATTTGTTGGGCGGAAGCGGTCATCATCACCCATCTTCACCTTCCACCAGGTGTGATTGAGGTCAAGAGTCTGACTATACAACATAAAAAAGAAATGCTCCGTGTTAACTTTGAAATGGCTGAAATCAATCAAATGTTATTAATATATTTAGGTATATTGTAAAATTTCCCGCACATTGCACGAGCGTACAGGTTTTTTGATATTTAACGAGACAATTATTGTTTTACCAAAATATTAAAGTGAAAAAAAAACGCAAAGAAAACAATTGATTACAAGGAAAATTGGTGTATTGAAATGAGGTATATTTATTTATAATTGTGTAATTTTATGTGCGTTTTTATATATAAACTCGGGCCAGTTATTTAGCGATTCTTACATTGGATTCGATGTCCATGTATCTTTATATAAAAGCCTGTAAGGCATTGTCCCACTAGAGCGAAAAGCGCGATGCGACGCAATGTTGCAGGCTACGTGTGTCCCGACTGGCGCGATTCCACATCACTCGTATTGTAATCGCGGGGCAGTAACTGTATTTGTATTACAACATTAATGTTATATTAATCTTACCAGAACTTAGGAAACAGAAAAACAAATAAAGAAATATTCTGTATATAGAACGGAATAAACACGTTGCGGGCACTACAACGGAAGCGAGCAACGCCGCGCGGTGCGACGTGTATCTCAATATGCTCTAGTATTATGGAGGTGAAAGCGAACCGCGGCGGAACCCGCGCGTGGACACTAGTGTAGACGGCGCCGGCGGCTTGCGCTGCGGTCCGACAGCTGCCACTGTGAGAATATATTTCATGATATGCTGTCTGGCATATTGTTAAGGTAATCCCGTACAGCTTGGCGAGCGAGCTGCACGAATATACGGAGGCGGCGCGGCCTCGTGAGGTAGGAACTCGCCTGCGTTGCCTTTATTTATGTGTTCACTGAACAACAAGTCATTTTGATATATAATTTTCACATAATTAAAGCAAACTTTTACAGAAAGGTAAAAAACAAGAAAATGTGTTATATAAATTATACTATACACCTAACAATGCAATAGAACACCACAAAACCACATATGTAATAAAAACTTATCATTTTCTTGTGCCTGGAGAATTTTGAAAAGCTCCCATACATTCAAAGTAGCAAAATAACTAACTTTTTTACAACACTGACAAAAATATTTTGACATTATTGCCATTAAATAAAAAAAGGGTTCCTTTTTTGCACTTTCTTGCCAAGCTATACATTTTATTGTTTTATTTAATGATACAAGCGACGCGGTTTAAAATATTCTAAATGTTTCCGATGCCGAACCACAGCGCAAGCCCGCGCCGCAAATTAGTTATAAAGAAAAAATATATAAACAAGGTTGTGCGTGACACGTGCGAGCGAGATAGAAGCAGTGTGCGAGTGAGAGAGAGTGAGTGTGTGTGACAGAGAGAGAGAGAACGCGATGTGTGCTTATGTTCGTAGTGATTTGTGCGAATGATACGCGGCCGTTGTCCCACGCGACAGAAGATACGCTCATTTCCTCGTGGTCCCATTAATAGGTCAATATTTCAGTTGCACTTCATATCATCTCATATGAAATATTATTTCAAGGCTGTGGCATAGTTAAAGAATCATCTTTGAAAAATAAAAACAACGCGCTGAATTCGGCACACGTGACAAAATCTAATTATATAAGTGAACCAGATGATTCAGCGATCGCGTGTGTTGATGGGAGCGGGCCGCGGGCGCGCTGCTCCCTTGCCGCTGGGGGAACTGGCAACTGGTTAACCTAGTGCGGTGGATATCAACACGAATGAGACCACGAGTTAGTGTTCGAACATATGAGATACCGGCTTCCCGACATATGTTTACGTGCCGCGATTGTATTCGGAAAGTCTTATTGTGATTGAGTATCGCATTAATATCTTCGTTTCGCGTGGGACTACGCCTTTTGGTGTTCCCACGCTTTTTTTTAATTGTTTTTCAAAGACGAATCTCTCGCTTCAGGCGCGAGTTAATCAAATTAATTTTCCAAAATGATCTCTATTTACGGATCGGAAGCTAGTTTTCATGTTATAATTAAACATATCTTGTGACTGTCTTTAAAATAATGATCAAAATTTTAAGAATATTTTTATTAGCTTTAGGGGTCTCTTGTAAACGTATAATGTTAATAAAACTTATGGGATAATGGTGGGAGCACCTTTGCCTTCTGAGCCAATGTGCTGTTGAATGAAAATAATAAAACGTGATGGTAACACTGATACAATGTCGGTTCAAATGTTAATAGCATAATAAAATAATAACTTGTTTGATATTTAATTGTTCCTTGATAATGTTTCCTGTTAATTTGTACTCTAAAGTGTTACCATTGTAAAAAAAAGATGTCGGTAAAGATTAAGTTTTTTTGTAAAAAATTTCAATGAAGAGATGTAATGACGGCGGAATCTCAATTTTTATATATGTGTTAATTGAATATGCATATTTAAAAGTGTTTTTGTTTAAGCATCTCTAGTGCTGTACTAGAATTGTGATCTGTTACTTGGATCTTGTCGTTCCGACAATTTATGAAATATTAATGTTTGTGATCATGAAATAATTAGTGATTGAACTCGTGCAGGAGACGGCGACAAACTGTCCAATTACGCTTGCATCTTAAAGGACGTCCAAGAAGATTCATGTGGGACCAATAAAAAAAATCGTTCACGTGGCACTATTGATTGGTTACGTAAAACATTGATAATAGCGGCATCTAGAGTCATTTGAAGGAATCACTTTATTCAAATCTAGTTGTTTTTTTTTTAATTTGACCGATAGATAGCTATTTAGCTTTAGAAACATTTTTAACTGTTTTAAAATGTGTAATCAAATATACATTACAAAATGAAACGTATAAGTATGTATTTTGGATATGAGTGAATACTTTGGCTTTTATGCAGTGTAATTGGATCGTTTTGCGCTTCTCTGTCCTAGTTCTGTTCGGTCTATTATCTGCGTTTATAAACTTGGGCCACCAGAACTATCGTGGAGCGAAACAACGGTCGCCAACATTCTGATGTAAGCAATAATCAGTCTAGTAACAAAAAAAATATCCTTTTATATAGAGAATATTATCATATACCTTCAGATCCGCGGCCCCGGTGTGTCGGACTACTATTGACTAGAACCACCAGCCTGTTCCTCCTGCTCGCCTGCCGGGGCCGAGGGTGCGACCACGCCAACTTGCTCGGATCCGGAAAATTATCTTCGCAACCCTAACATTGTGAGACAACTAATCTTGAATACATTCATTTTAAAGGTATTACTACATGATTGGCAGCCCACTTTAGCCCACTGTTGGATATAGGCTTCTACTACAAAGCTCCACTGAGCCCGACCTTCGACTCGCATCCAGTTTTTGCAGGCTTTACTCCAGTTACTCCCTGTTCCAGCGGACTTCTGTAGGGTCGACGTCGCGACCACTCTAGAGTCACACCGCTCACTAATACGGAGAGCAATGTCGATCAATTTTATTCTTTGTGTGGTAACCTCATCACTGCACTAAAATGAAGATTCACAAAATGAGTACTAAATAGGCTGGAGATGAATTGTACGTGAGTAGTCAGTCCGAGCATAGATTGCGTATAAAATTCAATTTTATATGACAATAACTTTTAATTTTTCACGAATTATATATATATATATATATATAATTATTATATATTTTTCTGATGTATGCCCCTTTCGGACAGGGGTTTCGAAATATACTGTATATATTCGATGTGGTCGATTTGTGTGCCACTAAAACTATATCTTGAGCCATTTTAGTTCTGGTGGCCTCAATGTCCCAGTGTGGCTCAATCGAGCCCCCATGAGCCGTACTTCAGTGGGACCCGGCCTCGCCCCTCCCAGTTGAATATGTTTTCTATTTAGTTTATTGAATATATGTTTTATATTGCATTTTTAGTTGAATCATGTTGAGTTGTGAATTTATTTAGATATGTTTTAGCGCAACAGAATTGCGTTCCGTATTGCGACAGCCTGTCGAGGAATCTTTCCTTCGTTAGCCTATTCGTATATTCACCATTCTCATCGTTATGTGATATTCAATCAATTTCGTTATTAATTACCTCACGTTTTTATATCCTGAATAAAATAACTTTAGGAACACTAATCAATACGTTTCAATCGGATAGGTGAGGAATACATTTGCTGATATATATATATATATATAGACGTCTCACGAGAGTACTGCCTCGTGTTTGATTGTAAAAGATAATCAATATGAATTGTGTTCTCAAATACAATTGTGCTCGGTTTTTGAGGAGCGGTTATTTGCCTATTTTTCTGTAATTCTATAATGTTTATTATAGTCTATGATTTTTTTTTTGTAAATTATGTGTTTTTGGATTTTAAGTGACAAGTATCGAGGCGAGGCAGTATTATGGTGTTATTATTGTAATGAACTGCAGATTTGTATTTGGCGACGCGTGTGAGGGTTCATGATTTCGCTTGGAGAAGTGTACATTCGACAAACTTTAATGTATTTTACTAAGTACATGTCATCGGGGCAAAATTTCTATCTCAAAAACCATTTAAAATTTAGTTTCGGACAAATTTCAGTTTCAATAATATCAAAAATGACATTCGAGTGCGCTCCAGCAGAACGTAGCTAGCGACAAATTCTTGAGAATAGTTTATCAACGAAATCACTATCTAGCTATGTGACTACATAATTTTAAGTAGTTAACAGTTACCAAACTATTCGTTCACTAGTTGTGTAATAAAGAAACACCTGTAAAAATTCAAATTGTCGCTTCCGATGAATTTACACTTTTTCCAGAACATGCTCGATATGGGAAACCTTCGAATTGACGTGAAATTGAGATACGGCTGAAAGTGAAACGAAAATAGAATGAGAAAAGTAGCCTTTTGCATCAGCAGACAAGTACATATATGCAGTTAAGGAATTACCACATTTGGCGCCGTGAAACTAGCTCAAGGCGATCACTTGTATTAATCGAGTTCGGTCACCGCCGCGCCGTGTGGGCTGTCCTCTGTGACGTTAAGGTCGACTCGCATTGCCGCATAATGCAATTAAACGAATCGCTTGAACTTTACTTTGCTCCGTGTAGTTCGGACATTATTCAATTGACATAAAGTTCATTATGCCACGTGCAATCCTACATAATTCGCTCCATGTTCATTCTGCGACATTGTAAATTGATCCTTATGTTGCGATCGAAAATTTGTCACTGTACGACTGTACGTCCCTGCTAATCGGTGTCGAGTCGATACATGCGATCTGAAACGAAGCGAAGTACTTTTTTATGTTTATTGATCCATCCCTTGGCGCCTCTGTTACTATAGGCGTATCTAAGAGACAAAAACATTCACAAAAGCTTAAGTTTGTTGTTAATGGTTAGATAACATTTTTGATTTATTTCATTCGGTTTCGCGTCGATAAGTGTGGTAACTCTCTTATGTGAATAAAAGCATCGGCGGCCTACATTTTACATTTGTCGAATGTATCACGATGAATTTAAAGATTAATCTTGAAATGATGTCCTGAACCTCTTACATTGACAAAGTTTTTGTTTAAACGTGTTATTAATTTACCGTTTCTCGACGAAATAACGTTATTTACATTATTACATTTTGTTACCGTTATATTTTTAAAGTCGCTTATAATATGAATTGTGTTTTTGATGAAGTATAACGCGGTATTGACGAAGTGTGGTGTGTTCTAAACCAGCTATTTCCGGCGAGCCATGAAACGGAGGTAACGTTATTGAAACGGTCGACAAAACGGTGAGTCCTATATGTGAACGGTGGTGCATTATTGAATATATTTGTTTAAAATATAGTCGTTAATGCGTCCGGGCGGTATCGTAAGAGTAAATGCGTTGCTCAGCCGGCGCGGGGCTGTCCCGTCCCGAGTCACGTGCAATATATAGCATAATTATTATTTGTTTCCAATAAAATTATTAAAATCTGTATTGCGTTTTCCTACCCCTGTCACACGAATTTCCCTCTATACAATCTCGCTGAGTGGAACTTATCATTACGCGAACACCTCAATGGAACGGGGCTAATGTAGTGATTATATTTAACATAATAGTGAGTGAGTGCGCTGGCTCAGTAAGTAACGCGCGGACCTCTGGACTGAGTAGGGATACAGGCAGCACGCGCTCACCGTGGAGGGAAAACATCGTGCGGACACCCGCGTGGCATATCGGAATGACGCCGGTCAGCTGGTCGCGTCGGGCACGACATGCAGGCGCAGAGTGAACTGCACAGCAACTAATGTATATCTGCTCAACGCGAAAAGGATGCAGCGTGACTGTATTGTTACTACAATAACAAAAGTTTAGCTCATACCTGATGTGAGTTACTCTTTGATCACAAATAACACATTTATAAGGATACTAGCTGATCCGGCAAATGTTTTGCTATATAAGGTTTTGTAATATCTTCTAAGATGTTCATTGAAATTAAGTGATGTCAAAGACAATTTTGTTCACAATTAAATACTCTTAATCAACAACACATTTATTTGGATAAAGATTAATATTATTACGTTAATACAACTCTTAACAAATAATGCATTAATTTCGACCAAATTTGATTATCATAAAAACGGTTCCAGTGACTTAATCTTAAAAGATAGACATATACTGTCGTGGAGATTTTTTCATTTCAAGAGGAATAATTCTTTCATACATATATTTTTGGTATCTTGAACCGTTTTCGCAGCGCTCGCAATGGAAGCCCTCAAGGATGAATAATTTTCACAGTTTTTTTCACATTTTCCATTATTTCTTCGCTCCTAATAGTTGCATCGTGATGTTATATAGCCTAAAGCCTTCCTCGATAAATGGTCTATTCAACACAAAAAGAATTTTTCAATTCGAACTAGTAGTTCCTGAGATTAGCGCGTTCAAACAAACAAACAAACTCTTCAGCTTTATAATATTAGTATAGATTCCGTTAAAGGTAAGTTTTGCCGAATGTTTGCGCATTAGACAAACGGCCAATCAAAGCATTGCGGTTCTGATGTCTGGTATCAAATCACCGGTCATTGAGCGCAGCTGGTCGCCGTTCCCACAACACTGGCTAGTACACACGACATTCATATCAGATGCCGGCCGGGTTTCCTCACGGCGTCTTCCTTTACCGGTGTGCGTGCGGTGCCGAAATCCGTATGTAATCTGAAAAAACCCAGAAGTACGTACCGGGTTCGAACCTGCAATCATTGGCGTTGCCGCGCGTGGACACAGATTCCACATCCACTAGACCGCCATAGGCTTATGCTGTTATTATGTCGATTAGTATTATTCAGTAAGGCAAAAATTAATAAACGTAATATTTATAAAATTAATAATGATATAAAATAATACCATAAAACACTAAATGGAATACATTTATTTGGCCATAATACAATAAATCCGCAAACTATATATATGCATAATAATTATAAAAACATTTAAGAACAATCCATTAATAAGCAACATCAATTCTAAATAGCTATAATAATGTTCTAGTACTGGCTTACGAGTATTCATTAACTTATTAAATGTATCCAGAAATACATTAGCAATATCGTTAAATATCAAATTTCGGTAAATCAGATCTCAGTATGATCTAGATTAAACTAATTTTATAAACTTCGATTAATAACAATATCTGTATTTGTAACTTAATTAGTAACATTCATATTGTTTGTTCTCCATATTACATATATAAACTTGAAAGCTATATATACATATAAAATATTATACAAAGACATAATGTATCCCGTTCAAACCGGCGCGTACCACCGGTGGCTCACAGATGATTACCTCATCAGGCGGCGCGTGCCACTGCCGGCTCGCACAAGTCTGCCTCATCGGGTGACGCGCACCACCAAAAATAAATCATATATTTAGTATTATACATTAATTGAAAGTACCTATTTGAAATAAAGATGGTGCGTAAAGCTTTAAGTGCAAACATTTTTGGCTCCCGCTCGGTTTAGTTGTAAAGACCTTTCCCGTTCAATCAACGAGCGTCATTTCGATTAAAAAAAAAACCTTTGGTTGAGAAAGATGAATTACAGCGCTAGCATGGACGTATTAGGTTCACACACTGGCCAGATCGCTGGTTCCTATCCGGCTCGAAGGACCATACATTTCACAGTTATGTTTTAACAAAAGCCTGTTTCCTATCGTGAATTTAATAGTAGAATGAAAACGATAACAAAATGGCAGTTGACGTCTAAAAACTTTCGAACGAACAATACCCGGTTAGCTGTTTTACACTTATGGAGTAGCTACCAATGCTTGAACGAGTTATTAACTTATAATGTCGTTGATAGTTAACGAATCAATTAGAGAAAGTAAGATGGAATGAAAGAAAGTAACGTTTATCGCGAAAAAAGAAACAACACACGACATACACATTTATAAGTACATATATGTATAACAATGATAGAATAATACATAACGTCACATGATATATCCAGATACTATGTAAGTAACGTAATGCCTTCGTCAAACTGAAGCGAACCGTAAGCGTTGTGATGCTATTTCATTTTGTAACTACGGGATTATGTATACCTACTGTGCCGCTTGGAAAAATGAAAGAAAACAGCTCGATTCAATTTTGCCGAAAATTCTCTTTTCCGCCTGCTAGACATTACCTTAAGAGTGAAGATGAAGTATTGATTATATATTATATTTTGTTTACAATTTATTAAGTCGAATTAGATAAACAAGATGCCCCCGTGGGACTCCTTCATCAGCAGATAGCAGCATGTGAAATTACTGTGCCTCATTTTAATAATCAAAAGTATAATTTAAATCTATATTTAAAAAAAAGCAAGATTTATGACTTGAACTAGCTCGGGGATGTTTTAATAATTCGAATTTAAAATAGTGACTATACCGCACCCGGTGGTAGGTTAGTAAACAGGTGCCTGCACATTCTAAAAATGTCAAAGGAACTTGAAGAAGCTTGCCTCTGTAACAAACTACATCGTTTTATACTGTAACACTGTCGATTGCTTAATTAATATGATAAGGTTTTTCTGTTAACATTTCTTTGGGTGTAAATACATTTTCTATTCTCAGTAAAGCGTCTGCCTTTATTATTATTGCAGGAAAACATACAGCGATATATAAATAAAAATACACAACAAAGATACATAAATCAGCAAAGTCTACACAAAAAAAAACAAGCTAGAAGGAATAATAAAAGAAAACTTACTAATATATATAAAGAAAAAAAACTGATATTTCTGACACTTTTTACGTAAAGTCGCAAGATTAGATAACTTGGATATCAATACAGTTATATCTATTTACATTAAAAAACCTTTTTAATTCTTTAAAGATCTACTGAAGCCATTCCATAGAACCTACTCGCCAATTAAATACATTCTCACATATCTTTTCTATTTCCACGATGCGTCTGCTTATTGCGTTATCAACTACAATTAAGTAAGTAAACATTGAATGTAAGTACAAAGTAGAATTATTTAATTATATTACGTTACATGAATAAGTATTATATTGTGCGTTACATTTTACGACATGTACACGAAGCGCGCGCCATTAACATACATCTAACAAATTTACACTTTATTGTTATTTGGAATAATATTTTATTTAAACATTATAATACGAGAGGTAAATAAAGGCAATGTCAAAGGAAGCAGCAGTTGGCATCAATGCTGGTCGGCAGCAGCAATGCGGTGCCGTGGGGCTAGACCGTTCCGTGTACCAGAGTCCCGAGCTCAAAAGCACTTGAACCTTCACCGGCCAACTTCCAATTGAACTGGCCTTCATAATATAAATAAAACAAGTTGCGCCAATCGGACTGTAGTCCAAAAACAGCAACGATCACCAAGGGACGAATATCCGATGACACTCGTCACAGCTATGTCGGCCCGCATACACCAGGACTGAACGCCTCTAGGTGAATGAGTTACTGGAGTCACTATGACGGTATTTATACCTGTGTATTGTGGTCACGACCCAGTTGGGGCAATCTCAAACATTTTAAGGACCTTAACTTTACGAACCGACGATAATCATACCAAATTATTTGAAAATATTCATGGGAATCCCGCGTAAATCTCGCGTATCTGTTTTATTCTTTATTATTATAATAATGAATAATATATCGCCACGCTATCCCTTTCTGTGTAAGCAGGGATAGTCTAGACATCGGTGGCCTTGTCCACTTTGCGCTTATAGGCCGTACACAACGTGACCAGTGCGCTACTGGCTGCTGATCGTCGTTCTCACGGCACAAGTAAAGATGACATTCTATCAGGTGCAATGCGGGTTTCCTCGTGTTGTTTTTTCTTTACTGGTGAGCGTGTGGGGCTTAAACCCGCACATAAAATAGAAATTCCCAGATATGCGTGCTGGAATTTTAACCTCTGAGCATCCGCGTTACCGCTAATGGAAGCGGGTCCATTATACCATAGCCTACATTGATCATATTAACAAATAACATGGAACCACTAACTAAAGACATACATGTATATATAACTATGATATTTGACAATATAATTCCTTATATTTAACTCTAAGCTACCCTTAAGTAATGGAAGACCCTTGTGATATTGTTTGTCGCGATATTTCTTGGTTGTTTAATTCTAAATAACATTAATTTATACAAGATATTTACACTTATTAATCTATATAACCTAACTTTAAGTAAATATTAAACTTTTAGGTTACTACATTCTTTTCTTTAGGAGCAGTAATAACATTCTAAGGCTTCCTAAGTACACACACACGCCCGCATGCGAACATACGCAACACTCGATGACTTTGATATTAAAAATCTGGTACCATTCCGCGCAGAAAATGTGACTCAGTGCATGAAAGTATATACCCTTTGACTGGGTTTTCTCGAGCTGGCGTTTGGAATCCAAGTTTTCTAGACGTTGATCTTCAAACTATTAGAGTCCATCGTCCCAGCCACAAATCTGCGCCACTGCGACCGATGGAGAGAAACTTCTTCTCCGGTTTGAGCTGAGATGTTGCGGCCTTCTAAATATATCTTGAACACGACTTTGTGGCGCAAATATAGCCTCCATGTCGCTGAAGTTCCGCCTTCATAAGAAACGTCTCTTTACCCTTTAATCTAGTTCTTTGGAGCGCTACGGTTATGCGTTTCAGTGTGTTTCGTACACACACACACACTCCCACATGCACACTCTCGCGTATATACAGACACACATGCACACTCTCAAACAGTTATACCCATTTGCTATTTTTCTGTAATGTTATGTTTGTGGTTATTTTTTTGTAACGATTTAATGTCACGCACACACGCGTTCACACGTACCCTCACACACATGTAAATACACACATTTTAAATATGACATGGTTAATGTTAATTTTATACTATATCGGTATATTCATTCTACCAAATTCATTAAAATATACAGGTAGGTACTTATACAAATTATTTTACTAGTGATATTACATTGATGACATACCTACGAAATCCTTAAACTCTATCGTCATCTAAAAATCTTATTAAACAGACATTTAAAATCTACTTTTAGATATAAAGTATTTTTATCAAAATCAAAGAAATTTTAAAAGAACATTAAATTTAACAACTTTCTAAGCAACAGGACTGTCCGAGCGTGGCATGATCTCCCAGGAGACGTAATCTCAGATCGAAATTTGAACCAATTTATAAATCGCCTGGACTAATAGCAGAGAACGTGTGCTTACGAGCTATTTTCATACATACACATTATTAATTGGATTCTTTTATTTTACTTCTTTCTTTTATTATAAGAAGGAAAATCGTTCTAAAACGTTGATTCTAAGACTCGGACTACTGATATTTACTGTGGGTCTCATGAGAGTTTGCTTGGTAGTTCCCTACGTTATCCGTGGTCCGCTACGTAGCCCGGTAAATTGGCATGTTGAGGTTAGTGAGCGGGACACGGCTTGCACAGAGGATGGCCGGTGGGTCGGGCACATCCTCGAGTGGAGACCAGCACCAGCACCGGCAAGCGCACGAAAAGGACAAGCTGCAAACTGATTCTAACCAGCCGTTCTGGAAAATATCAGGATAGGCATAGCTCCAGCTGTGGACAGGCCGGGATCTAGACGGAGGAGGAGGTAAGCCCGTACCCGCTGAATAATAAATGTTAAATAGTGGGCCAACTTCTCTATAGGCAATAGGCTGAAAATGTATACAAGTCTTTGATTAGAGGTTTTAAAAGTTAACTCAAAAGTCTCATAAGATATCATTACCACGTCTAAATTTATGCAAGATCAAACGTCATTTTTTTTGAGCATATCGCTCATGTGATAAATCTATACTAATATTATAAAGCTGAAGAGTTTGTTTGTTTGTTTGAACGCGCTAATCTCAAGATTTACTGGTTCGAATTGAAAAATTCTTTTTGAGTTGAATAGACCATTTATCGAGGAAGGCTTTAGGCTATATAACATCACGATGCAATTATTAGGAGCGAAGAAATAATGGAAAATGTGAAAAAAACGGGGAAAATTATTCATCCTTGAGGGCTTCCATTGCGTGCGCTGCAAAAACGGTTCAAGATACCAAAAATATATGTAAGAAAGAATTATTCCTCTTAAAATGATCTAAAAAAATGTCCACGACAGTATATGTCTATCTTTTAAGATTAAGTCACTAGAACCGTTTTTATGGTAAACAAATTTGGTCGAAATTAATGCATTATTTGTTAAGAGTTGTATCAACGTAATAATATTTATCTTTATTCAAATAAATGTGTTGTTGATTAAGAGTATTTAATTGTGAACAAAATTGTCTTTGACATCACTTAATTTGAATGAACATCTGAGAAGATATTACAAAAACTTATATAGCAAAACAACGTTTGCCGGATCAGCTAGTGATATATACATTTTTACAAAGTTGTAGAGGGGTGACGGGGGAGGCGGGCAGCGGGGCGTCTGACAGTAGTTCTCGCCTTGCCTCGAATCATTTTAAGATCAGGGCCTGCATACGGTTGATATGAGATTGCCTGATGAAAGGCAGTTAGCCGACGGTGATGTAAACGCGCGATGCCAAAACGATCTGACTGTACTAAGTGAGATTGAGTGTTCTTAATTAATGTTTGCGGGACATCGAGTGCTCCGAACCGGCAGACGCGGCCTCTGTTATCGTACTTATTTACTGTTGTACACTCACTCTGCTTCCACTCACACAGTCCGCAAATTTAAAGTCGCTCAGCGTGCTACGGAACGCGCCGTGCTCGGTCTTTCTCTGAAGGATCTAATCACAAATCGGGTGATCTGCCAGAGAACTGAAGTCACCGAGACAGCTCGGAGGATTACCGGGCTGATGTGACAGCGGACTGGTCACACTCGCCGAAGAGCCGGTATCCGCTCGGGGTGGACGTGTCCTTTACGCGCCCCGGGCAGGCGGGGCGACGATTCGCGCAAAAAGTCCGGCAGTCGTTGGATGTGAAGAGCCGAAGACTTGAAAATGTCACCATTAAATCGGTCCCACGTGCTACTTTCATTTGTAAGCCATTGAATAGAAAACTTACTAAAAACCATAGAGTAGATATTTTTATATTGACAATAATAAAATTCTTTTTTTTTTGGTAATAATTTGTATTTTTATTTTTACACTGGCTCGACATAGTGACTACAGAGTACCTGATGGTAAGTACAGTGTAGCCCAAAAACGAAAGCGACTATTAAAGGATGAAAATCAATTGATAGTCCACATCGTCATGTCGGCCCACATATACCACGACTGAAGGTCTCCAGGTATATGAGATACTGGATATACACAAGCTGATCCCGAAACGCGACAAGCCGAAACTAGTCACTATGACGGGCTTTACACCCATGTACTGTGGTCGCGATCCAGACGGGCACCGGCGCCCTACCACCTCGCTGCTGCTCGTTTAGCACCACCCAGGAGTCACGTGTAGGGAAACTAGGGAGAGATATTTAAGATATAAAGAGTCCTGCGTTCGATTTGAAAACCGGTGAAACTATCTAGACTTCTGACACGACGCACTGGCCGCGCCACGCTTCATGGTAAGCATCATGTAGTCCAAAAACGACAATGACTATGAAAAGAATCTCTTCGTGCGGACATAGGGAGCGATTCTATTCCTTTAAACGATATTTCTAATAGATTGCTATGTCTCGTCGATCTCGCTCGCATAGAACGTACAACTCATTAAGCTTGCCGTACCCAGTGCCCGCGAGCTCGACATGGCGCCGACAATGGAGCGTGCGCTATCAGAAAAAATCTATTATTTTTCTATTATTCCACTTTTGTCTAGTGAAACTTACTTTTACGACACTATTTAAGTGGAAATTCTATTCCCCGCGTACTTTATTATTAAATAAGTTTATATTCAATATTTTAATAGTGTACCATAATTTGTGTATGGGGAGAATCTGAACAAATGACGTTCACGATCCATTACAATAGGAGAACAGTAAGTCATTCAAATAATATTAAATCCATAGTGATTTTTAATACCTAATTGTACTAACAATAAATCTTTTTCTCTTCTTCTTCTTCAAGCTCCACAGCACGATGCTAACAATTTGTATGTCAATCTTAACTGCGATTTTTATGGTACATTTAAAATATTAATAGTCAAAAAAAAATCCTGTAGATCATCCCTTCGAATCCCTATTAGGGTAGGAAGAAAGAATTGAACTCCACATCTCTCTATTCCTGCCAATCTCTTTCGCTCCGTTAATATTCATGAATCCCTTCATGCTCTCTCGCCGACTCCGCGTACTAGAGTAAGATCCCAGAGCCGCCAGACCTTTCTTATTTTCTCAGAAATAAAATATATAAAATAACGTAGTGTTAGTATGTACTATGAGTGTATGCATACCCGCTAGCTTGCGCGGGCGGCCAATTTACAGGTACCAGGTGCGAAAGGTACATAAAAATTATACTTACTTTACTTATTTTCTCAGTGCTGATTTTTATATATATTTTAGAAAATATTATTTTAAATTTATAATGATTACTGCCAGACTCGTTTCGGCGGCCATTATTTTTACTAGACGCTTTAAAGCAGCCAAAAAAATAAGGTAACTTTACTTATATTCTCAGTCTTGATTTTTATACATGATACTCAGGAAACTAATTCAATAATTTTTGCAAGCAGCCAGACCACTCGGATGGGCCAAACATTTCCCCAGACACATATAAAGGCTTTCTGTGTGTATGAACGCGATCGTGATTATTAGACCGTTTTATAGCATAGTTTTGTAAAATTTGTTATTAATCATCTAATTATTGAATTCGTTTCCTGAGTATCACGTATAAAATCAAGACTGAGATTATAAGTGATGTTACCTTATTTTTTGGAAGCTTTTAGGGGGTTATCCCATGTGATGGGCTGTTTTTTAGGGATGTTTTAGGATTTTTTTTTCTACGACCAGTAAATAGATAGAGCTTTATTATCATCTATTAATATATATTTTCACAGCATAAATATAAATTTTAAGCTAAAAAAGTTGTGTCGAATATGAGTTACAGCGCTCTGAACAACCCCGCCTCAAAAAAATGGGCTCGCACTTCCTCCACGATTCCGGCTGATTGGCTTATCTGAAACAAAAAAAAAAATAGCAGCGTTTTAATCTGTAGACCTAAATGCACGGAATGAACTATTATCTAATATATATACCGAAATTTGGACTTCTGGTAGGCATTTGAAAAAAAAGTCGCGAATTATGCGTTTTTGGGTTTTGTTTTTTGCTTAAAAAAAAAATCGAAATTTTGGGAAAGTTTAATTAATAATAGTTCATTCTATGCGTTTACATGAGATGAGTGCGCCTTTTAAGTTTTAAGATATTCGGTCAAGCCGTTTTTGAGATACGATGGAGGAAAGTTTGAAAAGCGCAGTTTTGAGAAAAACTTATTTAAAATTTCAAGTCCGCTTTAAACTATGAAGGTCTTAACTTACCTTCAATCGGCGATGCCTGTTCCATAAAGTATTCCTTCCTCTTCCTCTTGAAACTCTTTCATAGCATATTGTTCAGCTCTTGAGTCATTCCTGGCTTAACGACATCGCTTACGCGCCGCTCAGAACGTAAGATTCGCTTTTCATCACGTTTCTTAACATAAGTATGGGCTGCGCGGCCAATAGGGCATCCCATAACTGGCATTAGTTTTAAAACACCTTCAAAACCTTCATTAAAGATGATAACTGATATTAATCGCATCACAAATACAAACCGGCGATTAACTTTACATGCATTCTCGATCAATGGGCCCTAGTTTATAACTGTCTGTTTTTCACACTCACACGATAGAATAATTTTAAAACCTAAGCCTTGGAAACTTGATAGCGAAATAGGCACATCACTTTTACTAGTTTTGCATATTACCATTTCAGAAATTGCAGCGAATACAGAAACAAACTCCAAAATGCAATACGCGAAATTCAAAGCGATGGGAACATCTATGTTCAAGCTATTTTGAAGTTTTTTGTCGAAGCTGATGTAAATACCGTTTCATTTTGGGTGGTAAAACGGTTTCTTATAAACTTTCTTTTTTTACTACGGCCAGGATGAACATATCTACTCGTATATCCGTCCACTCATTATGAAAAGAAATAATTTGTAGTTTTCGCGCTCTTCGAAGTTAAACGAAAACTAAAATAACTTCAGTAAAATATTTAATAATTAGAGAATTTAATTTTTAAGCTTGTAGAAACTTGTATAAACTTATATTTGTATGAAAGCGTGCCAGGTATCAAGTAGAGATGCCACGAATATTCGGCAACTATTCGGTATTCGGCCTATTCGGCCACTTTTTCTGCTATTCGGTAGAGTACATACTATTCGGCTGAATACCGAATACCAAATCATGTAAAAAAGACACGTTATATTACTCAAGATTATCTGTTTATTTCCAAATTACAACACTTTAGTAATTAAAATTGATCAGTGGTAAGTTGTGATGGATGAAAATAAGCTTTTCAGCATTTTTTGGTAGCAACCGATTACGCTTTTCATCGTAAATGTTACTAGCCTCAGAAAATAACCTCTCACAAAACACGCTACTTCCAGGAGAAGAAAGATAAACTTTAGCAAATTTCGAAAGGTTTGGGTATTGTTTTTCGTTTGTATTGGGTATTGTATTGTCTTTGCTGGCCGCGCCAACGCAACGATGAAAACAGGTTGCAACTTGCCTTAATCCAGCTAACGCGCCCCCGACAAGCATGTATTCCATGCCGAATATTCGGCGCTTCGGCCGACAGCGTTGCCGAATATTCGGTATTCGGCCAATTCACTATTCGTGGCATCACTAGTATCAAGCCGACTGTACACAATAGGCCCAACTCCGACTGCCAACTCAGCGCTCCGAATAGCTCCTTCTTTTGACAGCTGTATCTTTAAAATGACTTCGAATTTTTAAAAATCACTATACTACCGTATTCTAGATATGTTAAGAAAGCAATTTATGAAAAAAAAAGAAAAACTTTTTTTGAGCCCATCACATGGGATAACCCCCTTAAAGCTTCCAAAAACAAAAGGTAACATCACTTATAATCTCAGTCTTGATTTTTATACGTGATACCCAGGAAACGAATTCAATAATTAGATGATTAATAACAAATTTTACAAAACTATGCTATAAAACCGTCTAACAATCACGATCGCGTTCATACTCACAGAAAGCCTTTATATGTGTCTGGGGGAATGTTAGGCCCATCCGAGTGGTCTGGCTGCTTGCAAAAATTATTGAATTAGGTTCCTGAGTATCATGTATAAAAATCAAGACTGAGAATATAAGTAAAGTTACCTTATTTTTTTGGCTGCTTTAAAGCGTCTAGTAAAAATAATGGCCGCCGAAACGAGTCTGGCAGTAATCATTATAAATTTAAAATAATATTTTCTAAAATATATATAAAAATCAGCACTGAGAAAATAAGTAAAGTAAGTATAATTTTTATGTACCTTTCGCACCTGGTACCTGTAAATTGGCCGCCCGCGCAAGCTAGCGGGTATGCATACACTCATAGTACATACTAACACTACGTTATTTTATATATTTTATTTCTGAGAAAATAAGAAAGGTCTGGCGGCTCTGGGATCTTGGGCTATACGCGTACTTTTGACACGACCCTCTGTCAGAGCCCTGTCTGTGTGCTCTGTGCAGGCGAGTGCCGGTCGCCTTGGCTCTCACTTCCATTCACTTTTATATTGTGTATCTTTTTTGTCACCCTTTCGGCATTCAATCTTTCCACGCGCTTAAACCATCGAATCGTGCTTCAATGCACGCAGCCGATGACGCTACGTTTCAAAGCAACCATTCTGCGTATCTCTTCGCTCCTGACGCGGCCCGCTGGCGTCACTCCGCATACAGGACGAAGAGGTCGCATTAATTCCACTTTCATGGCACACACATGCCTGTAGATATTAAAAAGAAACAAACTTCCGAACCTCTTTATTCCGAAGCTTTACGTCAATTTCATTTGAAAATCATCCGAGTACATTTAAGACGAGTAAGAAACTAAACCAAATAATAATTTGAATGACATCTATTCTTAGCATGATGCTCTCGCTTATGAGAATACATCTTATTTGACCTCTCAGTATGAACACAACCGGCCTCATTACCGGCAGGAAGCACATACAATTATATTATTATTATACATTACATTCATTACTCATCTGTTATTTATTAACCTGTTTGTTCACACGTCTGTTAGCGCGTCCTATTGCAGGAAACGGTAAAAAGTCCTAATCTTATTGGGTAACTCATATTATTTCTCATAGAACAGTTGCAATGGATTTAAATGTCAAGTGTACTGTAAGAAATTACATAAAGAAATGTTTTACTGATAAAAGTAATTGGAGTTATACAAAATTCCAATTAGATTTAAAGAAAATCAGGTTTTTCTAAGCCTACGTTTCTAAAATTTGTGCTCAAACTTATGCCTGTGGAAAGTCCAATAATGGTATCCGCAGGGAAGCAGTTAATAATCTATTTGTTCTCAAGCCAAATTACTATTCAATAAAGAAATTCAAAAACTAGATTTTAAATATCTGCTTTCCATAAAATGATGAGTAACAACAAGTGATGACATGTAATCTAAGGCTAGTGTCGCTGGTCTACGGTATAATCTACATATATTGTGTTCATAATACTATTTCTAGATTATATATTAAATTATACATCTGTTTGAATTCAAATAAAAAGGTTGGCACTAGGAAAACTAACTTAAACGAAAATTCCATGTCTAAAAAAACTATTACAAGCTAGAATATACTACATCTAATTCCTAAATGTAAAAGGCGGATCACTTTAAGAAAACAATTAAATTTCTTTTTTTTTTTGTTTTTTTTTATTTCACGTTACGAGTAATTCAATATAAATAAAAAAATAAGCGCTACGTTATTCAAACTACAGTAACACACGAACTACTCGTTTCCTATCGTTAATACAAATCGTTTAAAATTGCAAAATTTAGGGAGTCGACTGGCGAAATTAATAATTGACTGGTAGGTTCAAAACGAAGGGACAACTAAATAAAAAAAACAAATAAAAATTAAACTTTAATAAAGAAATTATACAATAAAGTGAAAAGAAAAATGAAACAAAGAATAATTATTTTTAAATATACAGTAATGTACTGCTCTACTCTCATTTATACGTAATTATAATTAATATTGTCCTTCACACAGTATCTTTCTTATTATATAATTTACATATTTTAAATCTAATAAAAAATCGTTGATATATATGACCGATATATGATTTTACTAATTGAATATAGCTTATAAGTGCAAATGAAACATATTATGCAAGAAAAACTTAAATTATTATGTTAATATTTACTATAATTTAACCATTTATCTTAATCTAAGCCATGTACCTTAATCCTAGATATTTAAAACATGTAAATGAATCAAATTCATTCTATTTATTTTAAATGTAAGTGACCATATTCAATTAACTACGTATTTCAAAATGGCGAATATGTAATTATTCATATATAGAAAATTATATTTTAAAGAGTGCTCGCTTAAATACAAAATCGTTTAGGAAAATCGAAAATAAAGTTATTAAATACAGCAAACTACTTGTATAAAAGCAACTGATATTAATTTACTAAACAGTTGTTAAGCACTAAAAGCAGGAAACGTAATTAGTGTGGAGGAGTGGTCTCTTACACACACATTCCCAGAGATGACACCTAAAAAAGCTGTTTGCTCCCCAGCTGTCTCGAAGAATCTAGATTCCCAAGCCCGGGTGGAGTGAGTGGGAGGATACCCGGGGGTTTAGTCGGACCCGCCGGGGTCACTGCCCTCACAGCGGCTCTGATGGTGCTATACAGAATTTCTCCCGGGCCACAAAGAAAGGTAAACGCAACTGAACGCTTTCGACTTGCTAAATAAATGGAGAGCAACATTCAATAGGTAATTAAAAACAATTTGCCAGGTGAACCCGCTCACTGCGGCCTGCGATCTTTTTGACTGTTCTCTCGTGTCGTGTCTAAGAAATTATTAAACATGTAAATGACATACTTAAACTGTATCTTAGAATATTTTTGAAGGTTTATGATTAAAATGTCCTCAAAACTTGTCAAAATGTGGCGAAAATCGAAGCTTCGATTGATCACTACTTAATTAGACTTAATTCGGAATATATCTACAGACTGTATGATCCAGTAAAAATTGACGGTCTGCGGAGCGCCGCATGAGTGTGGGCATGTGAATAGATAAGGTTCTACTACTGTACTGTGGGTGAGCTTACCTGAATACGTCAGAATTTATAGGTTAGGCCTAACACGCACTGCGAATTTTCTCCGTTTGACTTTTACCGCAAATGTTTTAACGTTCGTTCACGTTCGTCGGGCGGGGTGATTCGTTCTCACAAGGGCCAAATCCGGCTCTGGGTGCGCAGTAACCCGTAAACAAGCGATTTGCAGGAATATAAACAATGCAACTCGAGTATTACGATTATGTTGTAATATTATTATCTTCCATTTATCGCAAAAAATTTGTTTTTCACCTCAAATGTCTTTAAAGTGTTCTAACAAAAACATGTGACGTAGTGCAATGTAATACGTTATTCAAAATAAATAAAGAAAAGGTATTGTATAATGTGCATATATATTTAGTATTTTAATTTTGTGCATCCTATGTTAGTGCTTATTGCGTTGAATTTCTTTTAAAAATCGTGTTAATTCCAACAGAAAGAGCGTCACCATATTTGGGTGACGTGGCAACGAACGTGTTAAAAAGATACCGCGCGGCGCGCAGCGGGCAATACTTCACTTGTATGAAACCAACAACTCTGTGATAATAAAAACTGCGCCAAATTGGTTTCGTAATGCGAGCTGATGAATTTCGGTCATGGATAAAATTCATGCGATATTTTCCCGCGCGGTTAAATTCCGCAGTGCGATCTAAGCAGTAGAGTCCGTAGTGAATATGTTATATTAGTGAATTATGCGTAAAAACACTTTCGTGTTCTGATGAAAGCGTCAAGATCCATTGAGAATCGCCTAAAGTCATCGTTGTGACGCCGTTTGTTTCATTCGGCTGCATTGAGTTACTGGAATGGGTTCCTGTCACAGTTGCAAGCGGCCCCGCCGTGACCCTGGCTGCACTGGACGTCGCACCACGCCTGCCAACCCTCGGACGTGTTCAACACCCTGTGAGCGAGCAGTACAGCGTCCGACGGTGGCGGTCCCTCGCAGTTTGGGCAACCTGAACATTAAAATACTACAAAAACTTCCAATCTTTAAGTGATGTCACGAATGGCCCCAGACTCTGTGAAACGTCGGCACAATACAGATTTTGAGCCCCGGCCCAAGTGGCTCTGTAAGTCTGTCTCTCTATGGCCTCGTAGCTCCTCAACGGATGAATTGATTTTATTTTTGTTTGAAAGGTGATTTGATCGAGACTATGATTGAGAAAAAATACTGGTCAGCTGCTTAAAGATAATCGAGTCTTTTCCAGTCCTTGAAGAGATTTAAACGACTTCTACTGGAGTAATGGATTTGAAATTTACTATCCTATGAGTTCAATAAGATTGCAATGTTCAGCTGATGGTGCGGCATCGTCTGGAAGCCACAGGATGCCCAACTCTTCGCTAACTTACAGCAGAAGTACCATGTTTGATGAAATGCTCTCAATGCATAGGATACAAATTAATAGACACAATTGAGGCAGGGCCGTGCAGTTTACAGGCAGAATAGTACAGTGCCTCCCGCTTCATCATACTGAGGTGTCGTGGGAGCCGCCTAAGCGAGCTGCAGGCACCTCCTCTACACATAGCGTGCACCCGTCATGCATTGAGCATTGGTTTAGAGGTTCAAACCCCTTCCCATGGATTTCACAAATGTAGTGGGAAAGGAAAGGAAGGGGAAGAAACTGGCTAATAACAATTGAGTACGGGGCTGTTTATAATTGTTTATTTATTGATTATCATTATGAAATCAGTTTAGTCCTTGAGTGCTAATTATGTAAGAAACGGTTCGTTTATAGTTCTTGTTTAATTATAATATAATTAATTAGTAACCATTATTGTATTAAGGCTAAATCCAAATAAAGTGCTGATTTCAGAACGCTTCGAAATAACGTAGTTTTATCTTATTCTTAACAGATTAGGAAGTCAAGATTAACGGTAAAAATTAGTGAGTAATAAAGCGCTGACCTCCCAGGGTGTATCCGTCGACGCAGAAGGCGGAACAGACGGCGGCCCAGTCCACCGCGTGGTCGCGGTGCCCTTCCTCGGGGCAGCTGCACAGGGGCTCGCCTACAACATCAAGACACTGAAAGTCAAGATCGAACGTGATAGAGTTTTCGCTAGAAATTGAGGCTTCAATGCTGAGTATATATGCAAGATCGTCTACTATGCAGTCTGTCACTGGCTGCGCAATGAAGAGTTCTCCACAAAGTTGCATTCTCTATTTCCAGTAGCCCCAATGAGGCGGTAGGGTGAAGTCCTGACCAGAGTCATCATCATATGGTGCCATCTTCATGTTGAAGCTTAGAGGTCAATAGTCAAAACTTCTTGCGATCTCACGCTGGACTCTTCTAATAGGATGTCGCCGGGTGCCGAGGAAGATGGCTCAGCCTTGCCCTTGGCACTCGGCAGGTGGGAGAAGGAACACCCCGGGGGCTTTAGGCGATGCAAGTCCGACACACCGGGGGGCAACCTTCATCGCCTCCTGAGGTCCGTCAGGGATTTCCCACGGGTTATCAAAAAAAAATGCACTCTTCTAATAGGATAGCTCATTTTAGTCTACTTTTTTCCACTTCCACTTTCGTCTCCGTCGGCCTGGGCTTGTTTTTTCTGGAATATTGCCTTTGAGGATCAATCTAGGAAGCTCATACCGGGATCCTTTCTACATATGGTCAAAGCAAGCCACTTTTGCCTTTGATGATAAACAGTTGTTGGGACTCTGTACATTTTTATTTATCCTGACTCGGTATAGTAACCGCACCGCGCCTTATGGTAAGCATGGTGCAGTCCAAAAAACGCCAACGACTATCGACAGGCTAGAAAAACAATCGTCAGTCGCAGTGATCATGCCGGTCTGCACAAATATCTCTTCACGACGCGTTTAGCAGAGCCAATATCATAGGACGGTGGGAACACGCTCGCCGGAAGATCATACCAGAGCCCAACAACTTGGCTGCAGTAAGAGTTAGAGAAGTTTATAGTCCTAGCCGGGGTGTGAGTTACCGTGACTCCGCAAGCCGCGCGGAAGGTTCTTTTTTGGTAGGGAGAGGGACAAGATTAAATAACTCTTCAAAACACTCGCCATGATACAGACGGTTGAAATCGCTTAATGAGGCCGCATCATTATATCTGCACAACTGGAACATTTTGTGAAAGGCAGCTTTTACTGGCCCAATCCTACGCTTCACCTTCTCAACAAGATGATATCTATAAAGCACCACAGTACATAAATGCAAAGACCGCCATAGCGCCTCGCTTCGACCTGTTGCGTGTCGAGATCAGCTTGAGTACGTCCAGTAGCTCATATACCTAAAGACTTTCAGTCGTGGTGAAGTAGGCCAACATGACGACGAAGACTGTCAATGGATTCCCGTTCCTTGATATTCGATGCCGTTCTGGACTACTATTCTCTTCATGAGGGACGAAGTAGTCTTTGCCGAGCCCGTATAGAAACACTTACCCAAGCGGTTGTCGCAAAGCGCAGGACAGACGGAGACGCGGGGCTGCCCGTACAGCACTTCGGTGCTGTTGCCTTGTTCCAGCGCCGACCGGAGCCCCACGGGGATCATCTGGGAGCAACTTGAACCGCAAGCCTCGCCTCCTAAACCTATAGGAACAGTTCACAAGTACTTTTATTTATTGCATGAAGGCCAACACAGCGTTAATGTTAGCGCCGACAACACGTACGCGCATCGTGCGGTTTCTCGCCAACGCAAAGCTAGAAGGCCAGCTATTATATCGACACCTTAGTTCAACAACGTTGGACCGATTTTCGCCAGGTTCACAGGAGAGCCATTTACATGTTTTTGATATTAACTTGCTGTCGCTGCTTTTAAATAAAACAGAATCAATATTTAAACATTAAATCAATCTATACTAATATTATAAAGCTGAAGAGTTTGTTTGTTTGTTTGTTTGAACGCGCTAATCTCAGGAACTACTGGTTCGAATTGAAAAATTATTTTTGAGTTGAATAGACCGTTTATCGAGGAAGGCTGTGGGCTATATAACATCACGATGCAATTATTAGGAGCGAAGAAATAATGGAAAATGTGAAAAAAACGGGGAAAATTATTCATCCTTGAGGGCTTCCATTGCATGCGCTGCAAAAACGGTTCAAGATACCTAAAATATATGTAACAAAGAATTATTCCTCTTGAAATGATCTAAAAAAATGTTCCCAACAGTATAAGTCTATCTTTTAAGATTAAGTCACTAGAACCGTTTTTATAGTAAACAAATTTGGTCGAAATTAATGCATTATTTGTTAAGAGTTGTATCAACGTAATAATATTAATCTTTATCAAAATAAATGTGTTGTTGATTAAGAGTATTTAATTGTGAACAAAATTGTCTTTGACATCACTTAATTTCAATGAACATCTTAGAAGATATTACAGTAACTTATATAGCAAAACAACGTTTGCCGGATCAGCTAGTGTTATATAAAAGTGAATGCAGTCATATTTCCATACACTAAACAGAAACCTGTTTTGATCAAGTTGCAATGTTAAAATATTTAATTATTTTAATACAAGCACATTGTAAGGCTAAATACCGTAGATCGAAGGGACGAGGCTTATGAGAATCTCGTGACAAAAATATTACTACTGAACTTACAAAGTTTTTATATGTATCAGACAATGAGAAACATGGGCAAATGATTCCATGAAATCAACAAAATTGTAGGTTAGGATACGAGTAAAATTATGATCAGTTTTGGAACTGGTTTATGCGACAGTAAAATGGTGCTATCAACTTCAATGCTTATTAACGCCGGAAATATTTTTTTTATTGTGAATAGTCTTTTACAAGTCAGAACACAATGTTGCTGAGTCCCAAACTTCGACCTTTTCTATTTACGATGCATTTTTTATCACGTAAAATGATTCTATTGGTCATAGAAATATGATTCCTGGACCAAAGGATAGTTCTTTTCGCAAATAAAACTATTATGACATAATTCAATATCATTGTAAAATAAGATACAATGTTGTTGAATGAAGGTGTCGATATATGTAAAGTTAGATCTATCTCATTGTAACGTTCTTCTCCCTGACAATGTATCGATGCACTGAGTAATTAAATAATCATGTATAATGATGCTAAGCGGCGCAACCCCAGAGCTGTTCATGTTCATTGATTGATTATTTCCTGGCCGATTTCAGCCATGGCGACGTTTCCGAATCACATCAAGTAGACGCGGGCTGCAGCTCCCACTCGGCGAAGGTGACCTGGCTGATGAAAATATTCGGGAACAGCCAATTGCGCAAAAATCAATCAAATCTCTGCTGAACCAAATATGCCAATTATTTTATTAAGTTCTAAAATTCAGAGACGAGCAGAGTGGGAATTAAACATGGAGTTACTTCATCTAAATACTCGTAATTATTTAAAAAAAAAAATTATTTAGATAAAACTTATATTTAATAATTCACTTGTTATTTCTTTTTCATACGTACTGTTTTAGTACAATATGAAAATGAACATAAAAAACTAGAGCTTTTATTTCGGAACCATCTATAATTTCATGAATGTCCTGACCGGTTAAGCTATGAAGACCTTTCCCGGTCAACCAACACGCGTAAATTGGAAAAAAAAAAATCATGAATATCTATTAAAAAATTTCGGAGCCAGTGTCACACACAGGGCAACTATTAATCAGTGCAATATGTTACGTGTGACCAAAGGCGACTTGCATCGGCAATTTCAATCTAGCTTAGACTTTTATAAAAGGCTTTTTAACATTTAACTGCGTTTATTGTCTTGCAAGGAAACGAACCCAGTCTTATAATACCACCTGTTCAAATTAAATCAACATTAGGTCGAATTAAATCACTTTAAATGTATAGCGTTTGATACAAATCTAAACTAGATTTAACCTGTTGATGGGAGTCGCACTTAGCATTTCAAGTTTGCAAGCTTAACATATAAATAATTTCGAATCATTATAGTTATAATAAAAATATTAGACTCAATAAATTTATGCAAATAAATTAAAAAAAAATGTAATAATAAAATTAAAAATCTATAGAAAAAATATCTGTAAAAAAAATTAGGCATTGAAAATAACTAAATTCTACACCGAATAATAATTATTCCGTATTTATTCCAACAAACAATCACAGAGCTTACCCATACAATCAATACTTCCTCAAGCTCGCAGGCAGGTGCAGATAGCTAAAAAAGCTACGCTTAAGATTATACAACTATGAGAGCGGCATTTTAGTGAAAAAAAATCACAGATGAAGAAACACAAAGGAACATAAAATAAACAGGCACAAAATAAACCTGCGTGGCACAGGTCCGCGCAGAGGCTAGCCCGGGCGACCACTGACGGGGTCCAGGCTTCCTGCTTCCTAAACTGCGTCAGATATATCTTATTCAGTTCGCCCTTGTCGTACTTCAGCTGCAACACGACCTCGGGGGTGCCTTCCCGTCCTTGTCCCGCGTCATTTCCCCTCGTGCCCATTGGCTGGTCGTTAGGGGTGAAGCGATTTGATTGGTCGGACGCAATAACGTGCGCAGCCCCCAGAACGCCCACAAACATATAGATTATTGTCATTTTCACCATCTGTGGGAAACAATGAGCTTTTTATTCTAAGGTTTATCGCAGTACTGATTTTTTTTATAAAATGAAATATAACTTTATTCAAAGACGCCAAATGAATCTTCGGCATCAAACTCTAGTATCTAAACGCCAAATATAGTATAAAGGAATTTGACCTTAACTTACATCACACGTGATAGGAAGGGAAGATGGAGCTAGTAATGGCCTGCGTTAGACCAATAAATGCCTATTGACATTTAAAGATTCCTAAATCTTTATTATATTGTATTATTGGCCAGTTTCGTCCAACTGCATGGCAAAAGCTTTCCTTTCCATTTCCAGTATATTTGTGGAATCCATGGGAACGGATTTGGACATTTGGCCCAGCATATAATGTCCACGCGGGTTGGCGGGTGTGCACCACGCGCAGAGCTTAGATGCTAGCATTCTGCTTGTCACTCAGGATGCTGTATACCTCAGTCGACTCTTGCGACTCACTGTGATTAAAATGGAGCCTTTATATCTACTATTCTTTCTAAATCTTAAACCATGAACATATAGATACAATAAATATCTATTCTTTAGATGCTCACTTGTGATGAATGTAGAAAAGACTATTTTAGTCTTGATATAGACAGCAAAAGAGTATGTAACACTTGGAATTAAGTTGCAAGGTTGTGTGCCTAACTTTGAAATCCAATACTTGAGATCCACATTGTTGAAGATCGCGGAACGGTTCTTAAACAAGATTGGGCATCTGACGAGGTGATGGCAGGTGGCGCTCTGTTATTAATTTGAGGTGCTCTAGATTGGGAAACGAAGTTCGGAACGTCTGGATGCAAGATTGGTGAACGTAGAAATCAAGTTTGCAAGCTGCAACAACATGAACTTGGTACAGAATGATAGCAAAAATGAGAGAGGTCTAAACCCAACAGTGGGTAGAGTGAAGCTGCAAATGGTGATGACGATAAGTAACATTCAGCATACAGGGATGGCATCCAATACGGAGTCTCAAAGTTTTGTGATAAAATGAAGATGGTGGGATTAGAGATTGGAGCTCAGGTACATTGTGCATCCTTCACGGTCTATAAAGCAGCAATACCGGCGACACTGATGCTTGATCAAAAGATCAAGATATGAATAAGCTTGAAATAAAAATTAACAACGAAATGCCATCATGTTTAAGAAGAATGGACGAATGGCTCTCAAGTAACTCTTCGGTATTCGAACAAACACAATAAAGACCATAAAATTGATGATTGAAATTTAAAATAAACACAACGTTTCAATTCTAATGTAATATTTAAAAGAGACATAAAACTGCAGAAAAGTAATAAGCTTGAAGAAAACAAATGTAATGTATTCGAGTAGTGTGCTGATGCGGAGAGACGATGATGAATAAGTTATTTAGTGGGTGACTGTTCTCGTCAACATGAACTTCGCGCTGTGAGTACTCCGGCTGTACTCGAGTTCCCATTACTATGTTTAGTTTTTCTTAAAGACGCAATTATCTTCTGAGCAAATTAAGGCAAACAGAGGGGTCACTAGTGCTACAAACAGAGTAAAAGTGACACAAGAAAGCTACGGACAGAAATTCCATAATTAAGGTTTGTATATTATTTCTTCCACTGACTCGACAAATGGGCTACAGTGCACCTGATGGAAAGTGCAATGTAGTCCTAGAACGGCAAGGAGGGCCTAGGGACGAAAATTCGTTGATAGTCACCATCTTTCCTTTTTCTTGCCTATTTTCTTCTTTATCATTTCTCCTCTTGTCTAACATTGTTGGGTACTGTTACGAGGTGGGTCTTATAAAGTGTAAGGTTGCATTGACGTCAATCGACATTCAATTCCCCGCGTCAGCATTTCACATTAAACGCATAAACGGTGGATATGTCCCTTTAATCGCTCCACCCGGGCCTGGAGAACTAAATCTATCCAGACACCCGCGGAGCGAAAAGCCTTGTTGGGGCTGCCTCTCTGGGATGGGTGGCTGTAAAAAGCCCACCCCTCCAAAACCTCTCTCTTAGGTAGAAGACTCCTTCGAGTCTACTGCCCGGCTGTTGTCACGGGAGGATGTCGCGCTCGCTCTGGGTGAACGCGTCCCTCCAGGCCCATTAGTATAAAATAAAATATATTTGGTTCACATTCAAATCCGAGACTACGTCTTCTGGGAGATCATCCCACGCTCTGACTATCCTGTTGCTTAGAAAGTCTAGTGCGGGTTATTGTTTGAGTCCAGTACATAGCTTATACTGACGGCCTCTGAGATGGCTGCTGCTACTGAATTTGAACATATTTTCAAAACTTTTAAGCTCATGATTTCCATTTAATATTACGCAGGTTGCCACTAAATTACCGCGATCTTTACGGTCCGTGATCTCTTTAATTTTCGACATAGCTAGCCGCATATACATACATATATGTTTTGTACATTTGGCTCCTTTACAAGAATGGTGGGAAAAAAATTGGCAGTTTAAATTTTATTTTTTATTTGTTTCTCTTTATATAATTAATTGGTTTTCCCTTATTTTTTATATATATTGCTGTGCGTTTCCCTGATAATGTAAAAAATAAAATAATATACACATGGAATTTACTCATTTTTTAACGCAACTTTCTTTAAAATATTGAAGTGAATTTGCCCGAACCGGATCGTGACCACAGTACACAGATGTAAAGACCGTCATAGTGACTCGCTTTGGCCTGTCGCGTTTCCGAATCAGCTTGTGTATATACAGTTATTCATACTACCATACCTAGGGACCTTTCGTCACGGTATAAGCAGGCTGGCATGACAATGGCTTCCATCAAAAGATTTTCGTCCCTTGTCGGTCGCTACCTTGCTTGGGCTACGAGCCAGTATAAAAGCAGAACTAAAAAGACCTAAATGGCCTGCGAATTGCGTTTTTCTAACAGTATATACTGGAATTTGAAGGAATAACATCATGTCTTTGTCATGTCAAGGAATCATGTCTTTATTATAAAGTACCCGGTATCTACCCAATAATTAAATCTCAAAACACTTTTAAAAAACAGTTAAATCAAATATTCAATAGTCGAATAGATATCTATATGAAGTCAAACCTTTTAGTACAATCTCGGAGGCTATACCTCGAGTGAGACAGCGCTACGCGTGCGAGCGAGACGGTACATCCGGTATTGATCCGGGAGGCTCGACGCCCGGCTTATGTACCCGGGTATGTAGTACATAAGAGCATCTACCCGGTTATATCCGTTATGCTCAGAATTTAATATCGGTTTGAGAGTAATTTAGAATAGTTTGGCACAGGGGCGGAACCTACTACCGGCAATGTTGCAGTGCTTCAGGTTCTATAATTTCAATAAAATACGTGTTACACTTATGACTGTTTATTTGACACTAATTAAAGGTACATTATCATCATTCGTACATCCACTGCCGGCCTACATAAGAACATGTAAATGAATCAAACAGGCAATGTTTACAAGAAGATATCGTTTAGATCGCTTACGTTTTTAGGGTTCATTATCTCGAAAGATAAATAAACCCCTGTAGAATCCACTATCATTCGCCATTAATCTTTTTTTGCCAAGACAGTGTGCTGATGGCCAACAAAGGCATTTACAACTTCTCGAGAGAAGAACTTTATTTTTGTGGTGGTCAGGCGATTCCCCGAACTGGTTCATGACCACTGTACACGAGCGAAAATCCTTTATAGAGACCACACTTTGGCCTCTCGCGTTTCGGAATCATTTTGTGTATACCCAGTTATTATTTACCTAGACACTTTCAGTGTAGCGGTATATGTGGGCCGCCTATATGGAGACTGCCAATTAATTTTCGTGTTTTGATGGCAGCTATCTTATTTAAACTACAGTGTAGCTAACATGAGGTGCAGTGTGGTCCCCTCGTCCAGCCAGTGTACAGAGAAGCAGTTCGCTTGCTGTGTACGTACATTACTAGAATTCTTTGTATGATTTCCAGGCGGACGCTTGACCTGACCTGTTGCTGGATGTACACGAGCTGATCCCGAAGCGAGTCGCTATAACGGCCATTACACTTGTGTATTGCGGTCATGAAATAGTCCGAGCAATTGCCTTACCATCTCAAAAAGTTTTAACGTCTCATACTTAACATAATACTAATAATATACGGAATTGAACCCGTGATGTTGAAAGCGACAAAAACGGTTGAATAATGCTAAACTCACTTTGAAACAGCACTCGGCAGCTCGGAGCGGGCTCTGGACGCTTTCTGCTTTTGTGTGCGCGCTGTCGGATTGTGATTCATATAACTACAGACTAGGCCGGTGTCGTGTTCTGATAATATTTAATCCTTTTTCTGGTGTCCCGGGGAATATCCTACGTCGTATCATCAGGGACGCTGTAAGGGCAGCGACCCCGGTGTGTCCTTCCAATCACTCTACCTGATCTGAGGATCCAGATACTTTCAGACGCCCGGGGAGTGAACAGCCTGTTTAGGCTCCTCCTGTATGAGGGGTGGGTATAAGGAGCCCACTCCTTCAAAGCTTTCTCATGGGCGGCGCATCGGACACTGTACGCCGGTTGCCTCTCACCCGGGCAGCACGCTCCTTCAAGTCTACTGCCTCGCTAGTATCGGTGACTACAGCCGCCAGCTAAAAGACATCGCCGATACACGATGGTTGACTATGTATTATTATTCTTTCAATGCAAATCGTTTTGAAGCAAAACTGACAAAATAAATTGAAATTTTTCGAAATATTGATCTAAAACTAGAAAAATTAATTGGCATTGATGTTTGATGATGAATATCTCGTAAACGCTTAACTTAATCGAAAAATTATAACCATTTTTGTAGGGCGGTAAATTTCTTACAAAATTAAGAGTTTCATGATTTATAATGATTTTTTTCATTGAGTTATAAAATTCATACGAAAAAAAAACAGCCTTAAAATAATCAAAGTTCGGGCTGGCGTAATCACATGTGTGATTAAAGCCCTAACCAAAATATAGATTAAAAAAAAATCAAGGTTCAACCGTTAATATCTTTCAAACGGGTAGGTTTACGAAAAAATTGTAAAAGACCTTTTTTGTATAGTATACAATTTCCTACAAAATCTATGGAACGAGATATTTTTTCGAGTGTTTGGAAGCGAGATATGAATATTTCTATCTAATAATAAGAAAAAATAGAAAACTGTAAGGCGTTATAATTAACCCTTTTCTTGATAGTGTATCTGTGGAGATACATTAGAATTTACAAAACCTATTGCCATAAGTTATTAGCGCAAACTTAATATTTTTATATGAATATTTAGGTAATTTCTCAGTTTTTGAACGCACGGTTAGTTTTTTTTAGACATCCTTGTAACATAAGGGTTAAACGGTATGAATATTATTTTGATATTGAAAGAAAGAACACTCTGCCAAATTAAGGGTTAAGAGCTCATACTTGATGAGACTTTCTTAGAGTTCTCTAGGAACTTATTTTTCAGAGTACCAAGCGAAAAAAAAACATTCGTTTGTTGTTTGTTGACCCACCCTAATATAACTATTAAGATATCACCCCTTACCCCGACAGGGATATAGCAAGTCGATATATAATTATTAAAAATAATAATCTGTGATAAAAATGGTGAAAATGAAAGGTGACATGAAATAAAATTATGACAAAATCTTGAATATCACGGCAGGAACGGATTGAATGGGGGGAGACGAAGGCCGGGCTCAATGGCGTTTGCTAGGACACTCAAGAGGACCAGCCAGTCCTAGCCGGGATGCGAGCTACCGAACAGCTGTTACTTCGTAAACCCGCGCGCGCGGTTCTGCTGGGGCAGGAAGAGGATGGAACAAGGTTAAATAGCACTTCAGCACACTCGCCATGATACAGACGGTAGAAAACGCTCAGTGAGGAAGCACCTCTACGCAACCGGAGTGGTCCAAGATGCTCTGAGACGTAGGGCGGGCTGATGGTGATGAGAAAATTGTTTTATTCGTATTACTAACAAGCAATTTATTTCAAGAAATCTTTGCATGAAAATAAACGCATTCCGTCTCTGAATGCGCCGCGTGCTCTGTGCACATTTAGATAATGTGTTATCAAGCGGGAGAGAGCTTTTTGCGTAAATGTTGCCAACTGATAACGATAAATATTTTCTCCCCGCGCGATTAATTGATTTATAGCTCTGTCAAAATATTTAAAACATTTTGCAATAAAATACCTAAAAGTATCTATTTTCCATATAAGTTTTTTTTTTACACTGGCTCGACATAGTGACTACAGAGTACCTGATGGTAAGTACAGTGTAGTCCAAAAACGAAAGCGACTATCAAAGGATGAAAATCCATTGATAGTCTACATCGTCATGTCGGCCCACATATACCACGACTGAAGGTCTCTAGGTATATGAGCTACTGGATATACACAAGCTGATCCCGAAACGCGACAAGCCGAAACTGGTCACTATGACGGGCTTTACACCCATGTACTGTGGTCGCGATCCAGACGGACACCGACGCCCTACCACCTCGCTGCTGCTCGTTTAGCACCACCCAGGAGTCACGTGTAGGGAAACTAGGCTAAAGCCTACGGACGCGAACAGCTTCAACTTCCAAAACAGAACATCTTTCTTTTTGAAGTCGGCCCATAAATGCCATAAGCCATTTTTTTTCTAACTTAAAGAATATCGATCGTAGGATAAATATACTTTACAAGTTGTAATAAATAAGTTTTCTTCCAAAATATTTAAAATAAATCTTACAAATGTATCTTTTAAGTAAAGGTATTTATATACTTATACCATTAAATAGCACCTCTGGATTCTTTTCAGAGGTGCTATTTAAAGATCTTCTTCTTTTAAGAGAAGAGTGAATACGCATTTGTTGGGTGAACGCGGTTCATCATCGGATTCATCTTCACCTTCCACCAAGTGTGATTGAGGTCAAGCGTTCGCCTATAAATAATTTTAAAAAAATGTGTATCTGCTCACCTCAAAAGGGTATAGCGTGACGATATATTATTAATATTGTATAATCGCAAAAACAATTAGTAAGGTCAGTATTATCATCAAAAAAAAATCGAAGGGATTGTATTAATTTTGATAAAAATCCTTTTTCGATACTAGAACTCTTTGATGAAAAATCTATATGAAGGTGGGTAGGGTGGAGCGGAATGACGGGGCGTGTCTACCCCATAACGTCACGCCCTCACCCCAGGGGGTGGAAGGGCGACGATCTCCCCCTGGTGCTTTGTAAGCGATTTCAGACATTTGTCGTGATTTCTGTAAGCTTAAGGACTTTCGTGGAAGACATTTTGTTGAAGAATTTACTCAAGAATAAAGTTTATATTTCTTTATCCTTTTTCTTAATAATAATAATGATGTATCGTAACGCTGTATACTTTTCGGGGTGAGCAGAGTTACAATAATGGCTGTATCCACTTTGCAGTTATTTGTCCTGTTGGAATATTATATATTGTAATAATTATTTTATTACTTAATTCCTTTTTAACTACCCAAAAAGGTTGTCATGGCCTAGTTGGTAAGGAACCAACATCCATGCGCGGCTACGCGAATAATAGGTTCGAATCTCGCCACGTACATCTGGGTTTTTCCAGATTAAGGCACTATATTCTTAGCGGTAAAGGAAAACATCGTTAGAAGCCCCGCATAGCATCTAATAGAAATGCCATGTGTGGGTGCCAGTGCTGTGAGAACGGTGAACACCTGCGCTACTGGTCACATTGGGCACAGCATATAAGCGCAAAGTGGATATAACCACTAATACATCTCTGCCCACTCCGAATGGGGTAGAGCATGACGATATATCTCTATTTTTAAATGTAGAAGAAGCCATTGGTCTCGAGAAATACTTTAATTATCTAAATATCTAACTATTTCTGTGATATATCTGAAATTAATTGGTAAACTGTGCACCGCCCAGTCTTATATAACAGGAGTTTAGCCCCAAACCATTTTCCCACCATTTGGGGGGTGACCTGATTCGGTATTGACCATCCGAGATCACCTCGCGACCTTTCCACAACGCATGCGCGAGAAATCATCCCCTGAACTCCGGCCTGGGTATTCCAGTCCGCCTCCAACCTTGTTGGCGATGCCCAGCTTCGCAGCTGAAAGATTAATATCATTTTTTTCAAAAACACTATTCATATGAAAAATATATACGAACAGTCGACATTGCGCGGTCATACATTGTACTTCATTTCTGATCCTCAGAGGCACAGACTAATCTGTTTCTCGACACAAAATATATTCTATAAGTAGTGCTCAATTCATATCTTTATTGGTAAAGTCGTTTCTGAATCCGCCGAAGCAGCTGCCAAAGGTTTGTAAAAAAATCATATTTCGTCTTAATATATTTGTTTCCTGTTACATAATAGAAAGTAGATTTAGTCTGTTTTCTTTGTTCACATCTTTCATATATTTTCATAAATCCATAGACGAAGTAAATCATTTTTATATTATATAAAATATATTTTATCTACGACATTTTAGTTAATAAAAAAACAACCTAGTCAAACAAAAAGGATAATAATGATATGCTCTATCTCGCTGTATTCCTTCCGGATTGAGCTGAGATATCTTAGTGTATATATCCACTTAGCGCACATACGTCGAGCGCTAAAAATAGTCTCTCAGTTAGATTAACTCTATTTTTCTCTTTCCAGACAGTGATAAGTTAGCAAGGAATGTCAAAGCTAACCCTGGACGGCTTTTTTTCCTACTGCAAGCAAATAGCCGAGCATATCCAGTTGGTTCGTCCGTGATATTACTATCCGCCATCTTGTCCGCCGTATTGATCTCGCATCGCCGCCATTTTGTAGCGTTCCTTTGTTCGCTTGCACCTTTGCCTTTTGTTGCTAATTTCATAGCGTTTTATAATACTACTTGCTTGTTATTGCTTTTGTATAAATAATTCATAGCTTATTATACAATTATTTCATAGTATTTCGAAGGAAAATCAACAGCTATCAACAAAAATATGTGACTTAACAACAATGTGTAAAACAACCTTATTGTTCTGTTGTGTTGTATTGTTTTGCTGAAAAAGTTCCTATATAAGCTTACTACAAATTTTTGTCTGTTTTTATTTTCACAATTATACAATATTTAAATATATAAAGGTGTATGAAGCAGCAGCATTGATGCTGTTGACGCCTCATCGACATACCGTAATAGTTTTAATAGATATGGATTATAATAATAAATAAATCAAATTAAATATTAATATATAACAAGTACCTGTACGTATGTATTATGAGCCGGAAGTGGTTACAGCTCTGAAAAATATTGCGGTCAAGACTTATAAACAAACAGAACTCTTTAATCTAAGGCAGAAATTTATAGAATACTTTTACTTCGCTTAAGCTGTGCTCAGAAAAATAAATATAATAGAATTTGAGTACAGCCTGAATAATCGCAGAGCCAAATTTAAGTTGACTAAATCGACGTCTTTGACATAATTATTAGCCAGTTTCGTCCCAGTGCAGGGCAAAGATCTCCTTTCCCTTTTTCCAATATACCTGTGGAATCCATGGAGACATGTAACCCAGTAACCTAGTCCAATGCAGGTTGGAGGGAATGCACTATGTGCAGACAAGGTGCTTGCAGCAGCAATCTGCGTGCAATGCGGCAAGCTGTATGCCTTAATCCACTCTTAGATTCTTAGCACGCCTTAGTGTGATGTATTAGTTTTCTTTGTTTTCTTTAGGCTGCTCTGATTTTGTATAAACCTTATTGATTTATACTTCGTGTTTAGGATAAATAAAAATGCAGCTTTTAGCATAACACTGTTAACATGTTTATGTTAATTGTGTTATGTTGTTTATTTTCGTGAGAATAAATAAAAAAAACCCTGTGGACTGTACCTGCCTCTTACGCGAATATGTCGCCGCAGCGAAGCTGCACAGAAGTCGGCTCCTCGTCACCTCCAAACCCTTCGGCGGTCGTACGGAACACAAATGTGGATAGAGAAATATATATAGAGAGAGAGAGTCACTCGCGGAATAGTCTTCATACAAACAGTTGGCGAAAGTCTTTGTAGAACACTAACGCGGGCTTGAGCGGGAGCGGGATACGGCTGCTTATGCGGTTCGTCTTTATTCCGTGAACGCGGACTTTTTTGCATCCAGACCCTTAAAACTGAATATTATCAATAGCTATTGACCCCAAAACACATAATTTATTTCTAAAAAAAATTGACCAAATTTAATAATTTGTCGATGATTCAAGTTTGTCTAAAATTTTACTAATACCAATCCTTTGTCAAAACACAAGAGCTTGAGCTTCCTAAGTCAGTTTTATCTTATCTCTTCTACTTTAAGGACTTCCCACAAAGTCCTCCTAAAAATAAACGCGGTGAACAGTATGTAATAAAAACCCTATCCAAGCCTGGCGTGGGCTCGGGCTTGACGTTCATCATCATCATCAGTCCACCCTAGTCTGCAACTGGATATAGGTCTCTCCTAATAAGATCCACTGAGCCCGGTCTTCGGCTCTTTTTACCGAACCCTTTCCGCCTGCAGATTCACGGTCGCCAGAACTCGTCTGCTCCACCGATCAGCGGTTCTTCAGGATTTATGACTTAACTCAGTACCACTTCAGCTTGCTAATACGGAGAGCTGCGTCGACAACTTTTGTTCTCTGTCGGATAATTTCAGTTCAGACTTTATCCTTCAAAGAGATGCTGAACCGTTAGTGAGCACGTTTCATATCCATAGGGTAGGGTAGGGTAGGGCATAACTGGTAGGATGCATTGGTTGAAGGGCACTGTGGAATAGAAGACGAAAAGACCCGGCGTGATTACGCAAACATTTTTTTAAATTTTTTATTATAGTTAGGCTTGCGCTTGACCTCAATCTCACCCGATGGAAAGTGATGATGGAGCGCGCTCACCCAACTGATACCGCTTCACTCATCGCTTGAGAATTCTCATACCATAAGGTGTTGGATAAATATACGTAGGAAGAGAATTCCACTCCTTGGCAGTTCGCAGCAAAAAATAAAAGATATTGAGTACGATTTATAAGCCCAAAGTGGACACAGGCGCTTTCTATTATGATTAAATAGTTCATTTATGATGTGGTATCGTTGCGCAGGGTGACAGGATGGCGTCTCTCTCAGGGCAGAGCACTCCGAAGCTGACGTCGTCGGTCGGCAACCTCTACTATGACTGTAAGTACAACTATTCATCGATCTGTCATCATGACGAAAATTTCTCGGGAGTAATTGACATTCTCTCTTTTTTTTTAATATAATGAATCATCATTTTTTAATTTAAATTGATTATAAACAAAGATACACAAAAACGCATCACCTAAGCAAAGAACTCTTTTGCATCCAGATTGCCCAAAAAAAGTAACTGCTCCACGTATTTTGGGGATTTTCTGTTCCTTGTTCGTGACATATGCTCCAGATTTGGAAAATAAGCACTCACATGGAACTGATGTTATAACATTTAAATACGGTGAGGCATGTTTGTACAGGAACGAGAGAGATGAATTCTATTGTGTCTGAATTGTTTACTAAGAAAGGGGCGTTCAAAATTGTGAAGAAATATGTGCACAGTATGATTCAATTCGATACCAAGTACTTTCGTCTCAATAGTAGTTAGTGTCGCAAGATTTTGTTCAATGCTAAAAGTACTCGGTATCGATACAAAAGCATCGAGTACGTACTTGCATAGGAACGGCCCTATTACTGTAGTATTGCTCGTTCGTTACTAAAATTATGTATTGAATAGCAAAACTTCGCAATTACAGTGAGAATGCATAGTATTAACAATTTAATCAAACAAGCAAATCTTTTACCTATATTCTACGTTCCCAAATCATCTCATCCCAAATCAATTATCACTCCAATTCGTGTCTGACCAATCCCGTAATCTCCCACGCGTGGGAACACCCATTTGAGTACATCAGAACTCACTTTAACCCTCAAGGAGCCCTTGGGGTCGCAGCGAGCCGGCCGCTCTTGTGGAATCAGTTAACGCTATCGGTACGCTGTCATTCACACGCCGCGGGCTATGGGCTGTGGACCCCAAAAACTTTGGAGTTAGGGTTAATATAAAATAAATTGGACATTTAGAAGAAAATGTTACGTAATATATCAGCTTAAGACGTTCATCAGGTAGTGCGATTCGTGTATGTTTCCGACGAGCCCAAATCCGACTCTTTGCACGCCGTTACGTAAACAAGCGATATATGAACAACGTTACTCGATTATTATGATTACATTGTGATATTATATTCGATTTATTACACATTATACATTAATGTATGTATACTTGTTCGGCTGTTTTTATTGTTGTGTAGTGCGTTCGTTGGCCACTGGCCGCCTTTAATATTACAAAAATAAGTAAAAATAAATGTATCCCAAACAATTTTGTTGTTTGCGTCAAACTTATTTAGAGTGTTTTAACGAAAAACATACGACACAGTATAATGTAATATATTATTCTATATATATTAATAAAAGGTATTATATAGTGTGAATATTTTTAGTGTTTTCATGTTGTTAAATCCTTTTAAAAATCTAACTAAAAATCCTTTTAACTTCGAAAAGAAAAACGTCACCCATACCTGGGTGACAAGGAGATAAACGTCTCAAAACATTGTAAATCCTTGTCTGGGGATCAGCATTCGTTTATATACCAAAACACATAAAAGCGTCTGGATATTTCTATTTTAAAATTTAAGAATTTGATACAAATTTATTTCATAAAGAAGCCTTAATCATTCTTTCAATGATTCATTGGTAGAAAAGGCATGCAGTTTATAGTATGTACATATTCATTTGACGACATTCTATTCACTACTAGATAATTGCCTGATGTAGCTGTTTGGAAAGATATGTCGTGCACACGGACTTGTTTCTAGTAAGTCTCTGCATAGGAGCATCAGGGCCGCTATGAGGGCAGCGACCCCGGAGTCTCAGACTCCTACTGACTAAAACCCCCGGAATATCCTTTGATATGATTATAGCCAATTACATATAATTATATATTTACTATCGTGAATGCAAATAAAAGATGTTAGTTCCATTTGTAAGTTATTTAATGCCACACGCATGCGCGGAGTTGCCGACACTGTTCCGCGCGTGCTCCTGGAGCCATCTATACTGGCGCTCCGAAACATATATATCATCCTTCCAATCGCTCTACTCGAGCCTGGGAAACAAAATTCTTCCAGTCGCCCGGGGAACGCACAGTATGCTTAGGCTTCATCACTGAGAGTAGGGGGTGTAAAGGGCTCGCCCCACCAAACCTTTCTCTCTAGCAACAGACTCCCTCAAGTTTACTGCCCAGCTATTGTCACCGGGGGCTATCGCGCCCGTTTTGTGTGAACCCATCCCGAATATCTAGAGAAGCTGTTCGCTCCGGTCGATTTGGCGGTCTCCCTATTCCTCATAGCTGCTTCGTAGAACGCTGAGACCCCATTTCATGCCTCTTCACTACCGACCATGGCTCTCACCACCGCCTATAGCGAGATGTCGTCACCGATACGATCCATGAGGACCTCTCTCCCTTCAGTGCGTACAGTGACTTTTCTAATTGTGAATCAGCTTTTCTCAGTAGATTCTGCTTTCAATTCGGCGGTACATTCATTTTTGTTTTTAACATTTGTCCCTACGAGGTTGTAAGGTGTATTCTAGAAGCACTTAAAAATCTCTTAACCATGTAGCTGGTAGACTCAGATTGACTAACAAACACTTTAGAGTCAGAATTAAATACTATAGGACAGATCTCGGATTTATATGAAACAAACAAATTCAGTCAAAATTAATCTTTACTTATACAAATATAGACTTAAAATCTCTTTGGCAAATAAAAGCCCCTTTCATAGCACTTATTTGTTGAGCATTACATCCGATTCCAGATGTTAGACTGAACAAATATAAGGAAAATCGAGAAGTAAAGGTCTTTTAACTTTAGTGTAATGTAATAAAGCTCATACATGTAGAAATATGGAGCGTGGCTTGGGTAAGAAAGATTTATTTTGGCATGTTTGAGACACTATAAGCCGATTGTCAATGAATTGTACATTTTATGGCGACTGTAGTGGGCATTTCATATAACATGAAATGTCACTTTTGTGTGTAAGCAAATATATTCATAGAAAACGGTTTATAGCTGAGATGTAACACGGCCGGGGCCTTTCATGAAACGCGACCGGCTCCACTGCAGACTTCCTCTGTGGTGTTAAGCTACCGGAGCCCATTTCACTGTTTATATATTTTTATCGATTTTATATTCTTCTTTTCTGTAAGATGTTTATTATTCTTAATTTTAAATTGTTGTTTTTAGCCGAAATGAATGTATTTCATTGTGTTTTAAGAAGTAATTTTTGAAAAATAAATATAAGAATGTAAAGTATATAATCAATCACGCAACTTCATAGCGCGAGCTCAATGTGCATAACAATACAAATATCTGAGTCCCTGTATGTTTTATTAAACTATCAATTGCAGCCGGGCCCTTGTAGTCCAGGGCTACCACAAACAACATACTTAAAATATTGAATATAAAATATGAAATATGCTTTAAATTCATGAGGGACTTAAAAATCGACATTATTATCCAATATAATTAGAAAAACAATAATCATATGCAATTTCCTTATTTTTTACCACCGTACCTATTTTTTAGTAACCCAGGGAAACCCATTATGGGCCGTCAGGGGGCGGCGAGGGCCGCCCTCTGATGTGTCGGAGTTGCACCGATTAAAACCCCCAGGGTGTTCCTCCTAACCGTCTGCCGAGTGCCAAGGGCAAAGCCGTGCCAACATCCTTGGCACCTGGCGACCTCTGGCCTAATGAGAAGGCCATTTCTCAACGTTTGCAAGGGGGTGCTGGAAATGGCCACTCTTTAACGCAGTACCTTCTTAATACTAATAGGGAGTTTTTTTTTTCAAAATTTATTAATAAACATGTAGCAATATATAAGCAACAAAAATCCAATAAAAGAAAACAATAATAAGGGCTTACTAATTATATAACGAAAAACAAATACAGATAAGGAAAAAAAAACATTAATTTTTCTCAACATCCATGTAAAAGCGCCAAATGTACAAGAGAGAATGTCACCAATACGTTTGTTACTATATCACAGGCACGGAAAATGAAATTACTCCACATGAATTTGGTGCCACAAATGGCACTTTGGAAGGTGAAAAGCCTTGCATTAGAATGCAGACACCTGAAACCTATTATTTGGCTTAGCAAGTAGGACGAGTCCGTGACACTTCTATTAATTTTGATTTAAAAAAAAGTAGATCCTTCTCAATCCTAAAATTATTGAAACGTGACAACCCTAAGCGCCGGCACATGCCGAGCAGTGGTACCACGTGCTAGTATGTCTGGAATTTCACTTACGGAGGCCGGGGCGACCCCAGCCCCGGGCGATTAGTTCCGCGCGTGCGGCGCGACAAGCAAACAGCACAGCTGCACTTTAGGGTTATATTTGACGCGGCCTTAATTAAACATTCCTACATTTGAAAAATTCATTTGTTGTTTATTTTTTATAAATAATATTCTTAATAAAACATAGGCTGTCAGATCGAGTATTTTTTTTTTATTATAAAAAGACTTGCGTTTGCTATCAATCTCTCCTGATGGAAAGTAACGATGAGGCTGTACCAAAAGCAAATAGTTACGTAAACTATTATAAAGTTATTTAGTCAAATTTTACGGTTTTTTTAATTAATTGGAGCTTGACAAAGTACAACGATCCCGACAGCAAGGTCCAGGCTGAGACAATGGCGGCTAACTGTAAACAAACTTTTGAAAATATATGTTGATGGCCGCACTGACGCGGACCCGTAACAAGTGTATTATTACATCGTTTTTAAGCTCATAATTATATAAATTATGCAATAGGGTAATAATGACATTGTCGCCCTCTGAGTGTGGTATTGTGATAACTTAACTTGCGCTTACTTGGTCTTCTTATGGCGCTCGCCATGCGGCTCGTGGATAATGTCACCGCATCTGTTTTATCCAGCTTAGCACACTCGTATCATCATAATATACTATTATAACATAACGCGATATTATCAAATGTATAATATCAAACTTTACCTGAATTTCTGCGATTATTTATTTATATGCTTTTTTGTCTCACAGGCAAACTAGAATTTAGTTTTTGTGGGACTTAAGTTTATTTTAATATATAATGTATTGTTTAAGTATTTAATAGTAAATAGCTTTTCGTACCGTCTGTACCACGGCGAACTGAACAGCGAAGAATTATTGAACCTAGTTCCAGTCTCTCCTTGCCGTAACAGAAGCACGCGCGCGAGTTTACGGAGTCACAGCCTCACAGCTGCAGGGTGACTGCCATCCCGGCCAGGACTCAGAGGTTTTAGAACGTCTTACTGTAGCCAAGTCGTTGATCTGTGGAATGGTCCTTGGCTAGCGGGCTTCCTCCATCCTACGAATATCGTAGGACCCAATAAAAAAATAAATAAAGGACGATTAAAAGAACCGTGAAGAAGTATTTATGCAGGCCGGCATAAATACTTCTTCTATCTATTCTTTCTTTTTACTGTTGATAGTTGCAATCGTTTTTTGCTCCATGCTTACCATCAAGCATTGAGTGGTCGCTATGCCGAGTCAGGATAAAAAAATAAATAAAAATAAAATGAATCAAACAAAATCAAAACAAAGTAAATGAAATTTTATAGAGCTGTCAAACAAATCTGCCCCCAGACGTATTCCGGCGGATCCGCATCATTTTTCCGGCGGCATTAAACGGCCATTCGGTTGTCTGTCCCGGCTGTAGTCCGGACGAGCCCCAATTGATAGAGTGCGGGATTTGGCCGGATTTACCCCGGCTAATAGAATGTTTTTTATTTTCTAGAAAGCGAGATTGTGTAGAGTCAGCTTTTACTGTTAAATACCGTATACAGTAATACTTTTGACCGCTGTGCTTGTCAAATTATATAATATATATATGACTGTAACCACTTAACGCTTATATGTCGTGCCCAACGTAACCCGGTTTTACATCGGCGGGTCTGGCCTCCAGTACATCCCAGCATGTAGTAGAGAGTTCTGTACACTTTGTGTACTTACCTGGTTCTTCCGGATCACTTATCGTTCTTCACGGCTCGACATTCCACAAATAAACAGCTGTCTAATTAAAATTCAGGGCATGCGAACCTCGTTTCTACGAACGGTGTATATAGGGCATTAATCCTTTGATGTTCAACCTTCGTTAATCACTTGTTTGACAGTTAGTACATTCGAAAGAACACTTCGAAACAATCTACGCGTTTACAAAATCATAGGCGTGTGATGTCTATAAGTCTAGAAATCTAGGGGTAAAGTTTCACCCTAGTTTCGTAATAACCGTATGATTATCACACAAAATATTTACATACATATAATCATCCCTGACTCGCAGAAAACTAATCCACTCATCAGTGTCGAAAGACTACTCAGGACCAGACTACTCAGTGTTGAATGTAAGGTCACTACAAGCTGCCTGGCAGTAGACTTGAGGGTGTCTACTGTCCGGATGAGAGTGAGGCGGGGCACAGGCTCGGTTCCCTGTCCGTGTGAAAGGCTTAGAAGGCGTGGACTCTGTATAGCCCCCCTGCCCTGAGTGGAATAACTCGAAGGCCACCCCGGGGGTTTCTAGTCAGTATGAGTCTGACACACTGAGGTTGCTGTCCCCACAGTGACCATGATGCTCCTATTGACGAGTTTCCCCCCAGGCGACTAAAGCTGCGCTACCGGTCCGTTGAGTTTATTTGTTTCTGATAAATAAACAAAGACGACTCCACAAACGCGGGCGGCGGGCGGCGGGCGGCGGGCACGCGAGATAGACACAAATGAGGGATTGCGTTGGAATCCCTCGTCATTACCGCGCGCGGATCATCTTGTCTCATTCCGGCTGTATTTATGGCGGCACACTAAATACGACTAATGTACACTCTTACAACATTATTGATTCAATTTTAAATCTCTTCTGTCTTTTATGAGCCACCATTTTCTATTTTGATATGCACTTTTCCAAGGATTTAGTCATTTTTGTTTCATGTATTTATATACTCATTATAAATACTTTAACGGGTTTTATGCGCGAATCCAATTACTTTTAATTATGGCTCGAGTCAACCCTTTTGTTTATCCTTACTCGCCACAGTGACCACACCACGCCAGATAGATAATCATGGTGCTGTGTAAAAAATGACAACGACTGTCAATAGTTAAGTAGAAACCCATCGGCAGTAGCAGCGATCATGCCGGCCTGCACGAATAACGAGCACGCTCGCCGAAAAACAATTCCACAGCCCAACAACACAGCTGCAGTAAGAGTTAGAGATCCTCTTAATCCTAGCAAAGATGTGAGTTATTGTATAGCTTGACTTTGTAAACCCGCGCACGCGGTTCTATTAAGGATGGGAGAGGGTAGAGGGGAGGGTGGTTTATGTCACCTTGTAAAAATGCTGATACTGTGAGCGTTGTGTTGCGAATAAAGGCCCCCAGGTCTAGGTAGCAGCGAGTTGAGGAACACCTCGGGAGGCATTAGTCTCTAGAAGCCAGGCTCACCGGAGCTACCAAAAGAACTATTTGTACACTATCACTAAGTTTGCATTATCAGAAACCTTGTTTTTTAAAAAAATCAATGTTTTGTTAAAGACTGGTATATTCGGCCCTCACATTCCGCGACGTGTTTCGAAAGAGGGTTGAGTTTGCGTCGGTGAGTTTTAATCAAGGGCCCTTCCGACCCGGCCGGAGTGGGGGAGGGTTACAATATCTGTATTGTTATTTTTATTCGGATTCCAATAGTCTTTTCACATTCGTATGTAGATATAGTATGAACAGATTGTAAAGATTGCTTGTGCCTGATCTCTCTACCAAGTTATCCAGCATTGTAATATTTAAGATCTAAGTAACGAATGTTCCATCAATTAGGGTTTCCGTTTTTATAAAAAAAAATAATTGCAGCTGTAGTAGCCTTGACCAATATAAAAGTCTTTACAGGATATTCTGGTCCAGAAAGGCATCGGAGTTCAAAAATATAAAATTGTCTGACAATATGATCCTAATGATGTTTTTCTGCCAACAGCCATCCTGCCTTACCGTGAAGATGCCAACGCTCAGACGCGGGAGTTCCTGGCGAGGGTGGTGGACGTTCTTCTCGACCACGTGCAGAAGGTCAACGATAGAAACGAAAAGGTACTCTCTCCATATATTTCTATATATAACGAGGTCGAGTTATTTACACAATTTATAACTCAAAAAGGGCTGGACCGATTTTTATATTTATGAAACAGAGAGAGTTACTCTCCACCATCGGCCTCCTCATACCTTTCAGTCAGGCGAGGTTGTGGTCTATTTATAAAAAAAAAATCCTGTTTGTAGTTTTAAAATAATAATAACATAAGTTTAATTTCGAATGTGGTCTTAGATCTTGGAATTCAAGATGCCAGAAGAAATGCAGAAGATACTGGACCTGCAGCTGCACGACGAGCCTCTGCCGCTGAAGCAGCTTCTTGAAGACTGCAAGACAGCGCTAAAGTATCAAGTCAAAACAGGTAACTTACCAAAGTAGTTAGAGATAGGCAAGCGCCTTTTACAAGGATAATGAGAATGATCCAGACTTTACTAAGCATCTGGAACCGCTCCAGTTGCGCAGAGATATTGCCTTACTGAGCGTCTACTACCGTCTGTATCACGGCGAGTGTTCTGAAGAGTTACTTAACCTCGTTCGACCCTTCCTTACGTGGGTTTACGAGGTCACGGCTATACGGTAACTCAAATCCCGGCCAGGACTAAGAAGTTCTCTAACTCTTGCTGCAGCCGAGTGGTTGCGCTGGGGAATGATCTTCCGGCAAGCGTGTTATCACCCTCCTATGATATTAAGTTCTTTAAACGAAGCTTGAAAGGGTATTTGTGCAGGCCGGCATGATCACTGCGACTGTCGATTATTTTTCTTTACTCTTGATAGTCGTTGTTATTTTTTTGGACTGCACTGTGCTTACTGTCACGCGTGATGTGACCACTGTGCGGAGACAGAATAAAAAATAAAAAAGCCACTTTTCTAAAGAAATTTTGTTTAAAAAACAAAGTATTTTGTTATTTGAATTTCTAAAATGGCAAGTCTCCCAATATTTTACTTTTCGAAGAATGCCAAATTTAAAAGTATTTCCTCTTTTTAGAGGAACAAATAATTTTGAACAGCAACACAGCTCAAGAGCCTATAGGTTACGCTCAGCCGAGTGCAAGTAACGCCAGGGCTATCATTCTGGGCCATTTCATCACATAATTGAATTGTTTTGTGTTTTGATGCCACGGAATCATCGGCTGCTTTTTAGTAATCTACCACAGTATTATTTAGATCTTACTTTAATATCTATTGCTGCAATAAACCCGTTGTATTTATGTAAACAGATTATTATTCATCGACGTGATCATGGCGGCCTGCTTAACCAATCTTATCACACTTTTAAAAGAAGCCAATATTATAGAAATATGTAATACATTGGCTGTAATTGTGTATTGTATTGTCTAGGCAGAATGACAAAGTTTATTTAACGAAAGTATTTACAAATTAAAAAAAGGATGTTATTAGAGAGGATTGTTGCATAAATTATTGTTTTTTTCTTGCTACTTTTTTGTTTTTATTTCTGTTATAAATTTTAATTAGTTTAATTAGATTAGTTTGTTTCTTTTTGTGTTACTCGTATTTTTATTTTTCTTTTCTTCTGTGCATGTAGACTACACTTTTAAATATAGTCGCATTTATAATTTATCCTGTTCATGTCTTATATAGTTTTATGTGTAGACTGTGTAAGTGTACTTATAAATAAATAAATAATAAAATTAGCTGGTATCACCCAAACTTAGTCGTGACCATACTACACAAAGACCTTCGATCAAAGAAGATAGTGACTCGCTTCGGCCAGTCACGTTTTCACGTCAGCTTGCGTACGTCCAGTGGTTCATATTCCTAGAGTTTTTTGTCCTGGCAAATGCAAGCCGGCACAACGATGGCGACTCTCCTTCGATACTTGTTAATAGTTGCTGTTCATGACCACACTGTACTTCCCACCAGGCGGGATGTAATCACTTTGTCAAACTAGTGTAATAAAGATCGTTTTGCAGCCTAGTAACGTAACACAGGAATAAATTGAAAAACTTTGCAGAAAAGATACAACAAACTTGGGCTTATATCAGCAACTTTGTTTTTGTTCAAACTTTGTTCAGAAAATTGATTCATCTTTATTAAAATTCTGAATATGTAATAGGAACTCTTTATTACTTTTTATTTTTTAATTTATTATTGTAGGATTTTTTTGTGCTCCTTAGCTTGATTTTCATTTTATTTAATAGTTTTTATCGAAGCTTTGCTGGCTTTTATAGTTTCTTTGTGTATTATTTTATTGTTTTTATGAAGCTGTTTATTTCCATAATTATAAATAATAAATAATTCAGAACAAACAGTTTGAGAATGAAACATTTTAGTTAGCCGACGACACCCATACTGTATTTTGGGTGTCAGTGTATTCATATCACTAATATGTTATATACAATTTCTATCCGCTCCATAGCACCAATCTAGATGTTTAATTAGTATTTGTGTACCAAATTTCCCTGTAGCGCGGAAATATAATATAAACTCGTTACACAATGCGCGCGCGCAGTGGTATGCTACAGCATTCGTCCCTTCCCGCGCCAGTCTTGTGCTTACGGTCATCCCGCTCTGCGACCGCGCTCCAAACTTCCCTTAAACTGCACAACCTTGAATATTAACAATAATTAATGAGAAACATCACTGTTCTAATTATTCAACTATCCCAAAAGTATCGACATTGAATAGAGGCAAAATGTCAACAATTATAGACAAGGCATCAGAAACAAGCACATTCTAAACTCACCAATATTAAATATAATCATGTTTAAATGAACTTGTAAATACACAAGTAAATACTGGTGAATACAAAGCTAAGTTAAAATTAACGAAACCGGTGACTTTCATCTGGTAATAAAGTTTGATTAAAGTTTAATAGAAATCAAAATAGTGTCTATAAATCTGAGCCTCAGTATAAAGTACAATACTATAATAACTGGCTGTACGTTCGATAGTCTCTGCCCACCCTCCAAGAGCATAGATTGCACCCGTTCCCATCAGACACGCCATCAAACGCACGCGCTCCGAGCAAGCGATTAGGCCGCCTCGGCGCACACGGCGTCCGCGGGAAATGCATCGGAAAATTACACGGAAATCCCCCCACTCTGTCCCCGGCTTGCGCTTACATCTCTATTCATTTCGAGGGCCAAGCAAAAGCTTTAATCTTCAATCGTCCTGTGAATTTAGACGTAGTAATAGCATTGTATATTTACCATAAACTAAACGAAAAATAACATATCGTCACGCTATACGACTTTCGCGATGAGAAGAGTTACATTAGTGGGTGTCTCCGCTTTGCGCTCACGTGTCGTCGCTAGCGTGACCAGCAGCGCAGCCGATCGCCGTTCTCACAGCGCTAGCAATCATAACAATTCTATTAAATGTCATGTGGGTTTCCTCATTTTCAACCTTTTCCCACTGGTTTATGTCCTTTATTTCTATAAGTGAACACACACGCATCATGTCAGTAGGCAGAAAAACAGTAGCGCCACTCGTGGCATAAAAAGGCACTAAGTAGGTAGTGTTACCATACATTGACAGCTTTTCATCCATCATTACATATAACTAACTAATCTTTTAATATTTAATTTTGTCTCGATGAGAAATCACTTATAAGTTTCTATATATAGCGCCTTACAGAAAACTAATGTATTGTAGAATGCTGACTTTAACATTTAGTGCTAATATTATTGCAATCAATATTTATTTATCTAATAGTAACTGCACAGCACATTATAAGAAAATTATATACAAAAATAGGAAATAAAATAAAAATCTAAAATGCCAAATAACGTAGTTACACATACGTATTAAATTTTGTTAAATGTTGGGTCGTTCCCGTATCGTATAGTGAGTGTTGTGTGACTGTATGAGTTTGCGAGTGCATTTGTGTGCGTGTGTGTGCTCATATCGGTGTTGTACATAAATAAATAAAAAGTTATGTCAGCTTAAAAAAACATGTTTATTATTTATTGAATAAAAAATGGTATTCAATAATTGTTCAGGTGAATTAACTGAAATACATATACATATTATATATATTTGCTAACTGTCGCTGTGTGTGGGTAGAAGTAGCATGAGAAAAAAGTACTATTTCCACGCGAACGAAACCGCGGGCGCAGCTAGTATGTAAATATGTGTTGAAGTATGGTGTAAGGCTACCCTCGCGTCCCGAGTAAAGCCGCAGAGTCCATAAAATCAATCCATATTATTGAAATCCTGATGCAAACTCAACAAAAGGGGATGATCCATCAAAATATGTTAATACGAGTGGAAAATAGAGGGCGCGCGGGCCCGACGCTAAGTGCGAGCTCTTTTATATTTATCGCAACGGGAATCCTGTCGGTTTGTCTGTCTGTGGCCGTTTAAATCGACTCTCGAGGGGCTTTGTTACAACCCTACTAATCTTGAATTAATTAAATTTAGTTAAACCTAAACTAATAATGTGAATTTAAAAGATAAATTAGTTTTTTTTTTATCGAATTTCAACTACGTCTAAAATTTAACTAAAAATGAAAGTGGCTGTGGTAGATCAGTTGTTAAAAGATCGGTGTTCTTCTGCAGCAATGTGAGTGGTCGTGGGGTACGTCTGGATTTTTCTTGGTTAAATACGAATTTACGTACCACATGCTCATCATGAGAAAGCCCACAACGAATGTCATGTATAAGTAACATGACAACGGCGAACAGCTACGCTGCGGGTCACGATGCCGCGATGGCCACCACGTGTGAGCGCGAAGTGGGTACAGCCACTGCTGTGCCTTTGCTCGCCCCCAAAGCACACATTTTGCGTCCAAGGTTAAAGTTAATGTTCGTATAGTCACATTTTTAGAACTTTTTGAAATCGACTGTTTAACCTTAAAGAAAATTGAAACTTTTACACAATGTTATTTTAGCATTTTAAACCACTGATGATGATGATGATGATGATGTCCTAGCCGGATTCGGCTACGGCGACTGTTTCAACGCCGATTAAGAAAATCAAGGCCCAGTTTTCGGAAACAGTCAATTGCGCAGGAGATATTTAAGTGCATAACTGGACGCGCTACCAGAAAGGCACTCTCTCGTCCGAGCTCACTCAGGCCCGATGGAATGGAGAACCAGTACTATCGGGAGGGAGCGGGATGCAGGTTTGGTCGAGTTTTCCTTCTCTGAACACCTGGTTGAATTGCGGCGTTAAAGAGATACCTTAGTCGCCTTTTACGACATCTCAGCAAGATGAGGGGGGAGCTATTCTATTCTGCCGGCAGCCACCACGGCTAAACCACTATAATACATACAAATAGACAAGACTATATTTGGCACTTGACAGCTAAGGCTGGTCTATATATTTTACTTGTCGTGCTTACATATACAGTATTTAATGATTCTAACTATAAAAGACACGATAATAAATTATAGAAGCACTTTGGTTTTATAGTCTTTGACGGCTGGGGCTGTGTCAGTCTTCCAGTGAGTAAAAACTCTTGGGTGTTCCAATCGCGCCGTGGCAGCGAACTACGCAACCTGCCACGGTACCGGCACGCGGACGGCCTGCTCAGGTAACCTCAAATTATGGAGAGTAGGTGGAGTTGGCCACCCCCAGAAAACCTCGTAATAGACACTCCAACTCTGCCTTCCTCATGCATTAGCATTGGACTCACTCAAGCATCGCTGCTCGTGTGTCTGTTAAAGCGAAGGGTTGCACAGGTTTGCATTCGCGAAGGTCGTCCGCCGCCTGTCTGCTCCTACATTGGTGAATGTCCAAAGTGAGTGGTGGTGAGTGAATGGGAGTCGAAGCTGCTCGCGTCCGTAGGCTTTACCCTAGTTTCCCTACAGGTGACTCCTGGGTGGTGCTAAACGAGCAGCAGCGAGGTGGTAGGGCGTTGGTGCCCGTCTGGATCGCGACCACAGTGCACGGGTGTAAAGGCCGTCATAGTAACCAGTTTCGGCTTGTCGGGTTTCGAGATCAGCTTGTGTATATCCAGTAGCTCATATACCTAGAGACCTTCAGTCGCGGTATATGTGGGCTGACATGACGATGTAGACTATCAATGGATTTTCATCCTTTGATGGTCGCTTTCGTTTTTGGACTATACGGTACTTACCATCAGGTACTCTGTAGTCACTATGTCGAGCCAGTGTAAAAAAAAAGACCTCATTGTTCCACTCGGGCTCCTCTTTCTGGGAAGTTACAGGCACACTGAATTATAGGACAGCTTTCCACGACCTCACGCTATCGACCATTGCGCGAAGTTGGCTTTAGAACCCTGGCGGCGACTTAATCCGATGATTTGCGTGCTACTAAGCCGCCGCCGCATGACCCTTAGTCGTAAAGAGCCTCTCTGGTACATTACGATTTTAGCTACGCTTTCTGCATATATATATTTTTTAAATACACCGTTATTTGTTGCAGAATATAGAAATTAATCTTACGCCCCTGATCCGGGCATGGAGCATTGATCTATCTGTCTACTGCCGTCAGATTTATCTATGTAACTAGTTATACAAAGAAAAACAAATATAAAAAAAAATAAACTATCTTTTTTCTCATCAAACTTAAAGGAGCCAAATGTACAGGATACAGGACAGAATGTTGGCGTGATAAAGACGTTTGCTATACCCGTACATATCGCAGGCACAAAAAATAAAAGTATTATTAACGTAATTTGGCTTCAAAATGGAACTTTAAAAAGTCTTTTGAATTGGATCGCGGACATCTGAAACCTATTTGGCTCAACAAATAAGAGGAGTCTATGAGACCTCTGATAGTTTAAAATAAAAAACAAATGATCTTTCTCAATTCTACGGTTACACAAATATTTTTTTCAGTCGTATTCTTCCTCATAAATACAATATATAACATTGCTAAGTATAAATAAAATCGTAATATTATTACAGACAGCTCTCACTTCGTATTCTCGCGGTGACTTTGCGGTGCCGTTTGATTGGGTTTCGGTGGAAATGAGCCTCTATTGATAACCACCTAGCTGGAGAGCGCTGCATGATTCAATTTCGAATTGTGATTGCCACTATTGTGAAGTTATTTCGTGACTGTGGCCGCTTTTCAAACCAAAATATTTATTACTAAAGTATACCGCGTCACTTTTCCAAAATTATCAAAACATATGGCCATTGAATTACTTTAAAATATACGGGTAAGAAATATCTGTTGAGATATTCTCTGAATAAATTAAAACTCGATGTAAATGATCATCTATCAACTCTGTAATATACTTTTCGTAGGAAATCGTCCGTTGTTTCCGAATTATGTCTTTAATTAATGGAACCAAACATTTCAAATCCTCCTAAAAAAATCCTAATTAATTATTTTCTCATAAAATCCTCAAAAACTCTAAATGTTTATGGTTAAAAAACCCTTACTTGGCATAATTGTACAGTACTTGCGTGCAAAGTTATCATGCTGACTATCGTGATTCACATAGGGCCAGCGCATTTCGGGATCAGCCCTCTAGCTTACAAGTATTTTGTTCTTCTGAAAATACATCGGCCGTTCAACAGTATTAGTCCGCTATAGACGACAATAACGCCATTCCAGTATGCTACCACCTTATTTGCCGTCTTTTGATATTCATATTTGTTTTATCTTCTTTCAAAAACAAAGCGCCAAATAACTCCAAAAACAAACAAATAAATACGTTAAACTTTGCTAGTCCGGACACGTCTCCCGTACGTTACGTACGTACATTATGAAAGAATCACAAAAAAGATAAACAATATCAATATGAGTAGAAATAACAGTTGACGTCGGCTGAGCCTTACCTACACAGACTAAATAAAGTGAGTTCTAATGGAGGGTAATGTTAAAAATACGCGGTATGGGCGAGAGTAACATACCTGAGGGACATATTAATGTTAAGGGAGCCAAAGAGGTTCTAAAAAATATAGACACGTAGAATTCAATTTTCTCTGCCTACTCTAATAGGGAATTGTCGTGATGATGGACATAAACAACTTGTCTCAAGCTCTCATCTAGAATTGACTTTTTAGAAATGACAATGAGAGAAAACAAGGCTGTTCATCCAGGAGGAATTCTTTAACAAAGAGCACGCCGAGGCGAGTGATTACAGCCCGCCCCCGGGAGCGCCCTCGCCGGCCACCTGACTTGCTCCAAGCGGACGTTTAATAGCGGCGCACATCTGCTGCACTCGAGGGGGATCCCTATTCAATTCCTTTTGACGTATTATTTTCTGGCTCGCGAGTCGACTTGCCAAAACCTTAGGACCTAGATACGATGACAGTCTGTGAACGATAATGCTCGTAGAAAGGCCAAAATGTGAGAACGAGATATTCCGATATTTAGCCAATGCTTTTAAAGAATGCAGAAGTTATTTGTTTTTTTTTTTTAATCTTAACTCCTCACAGTGACCACACCAAGCCTGCTGGTAAGCATGTTGTAGATTTTTAGTTGAATTTTTAAAAATAACCGGAATTCACACTCATATGTAAATTTAAACTAATATTATAAAGCTGAAGAGTTTGTTTGTTTGTTTGTTTGTTTGAACGCGCTAATCTCAGGAACTACTGGTTCGAATTGAAAAATTCTTTTTGAGTTGAATAGACCATTTATCGAGGAAGGCTTAAGGCTATATAACATCACGATGCAATTATTAGGTGCGAAGAAATAATAGAAAATGTGAAAAAAACGGGGAAAATTATTCATCCTTGAGTGCTTCCATTGCGTGCGCTGCGAAAACGGTTCAAGATACCAAAAAAATATATATAAGAATTATTCCTCTTGAAATGATCTAAAAAAATGTCCACGACAGTATATGTCTATCTTTTAATATTAACTCACTAGAACCGTTTTTATGGTAATCAAGTTTGGTCGAAATTAATGCATTATTTGTTAAGAGTTGTATCAACGTAATAATATTAATCTTTATCCACATAAATGTGTTGTTGATTAAGAGTATTTAATTGTGAACGAAATTGTCTTTGACATCACTTAATTTCAATGAACATCTTAGAAGATATTACAATAATTTATATAGCAAAACAACGTTTGCTGGATCAGCTAGTATAGGATATACGATATTAAAATACCTTTTATTAATTTATATGGCATAAAAAAAGGATAAGATTACTTATACTATGTCGCATATTTTTCGTTAGCACACTTAAACACATTTGAAGTGAAGAACAAAATTAGGGCCCTGTGGGGAACACAAACGAATCGCTATGCCCGACGAACCTGTTAAAGAGGAAAGACTATGGACAAGGAAATAGAAGTAATAAAGAAAAATATACCCGTACGCCGGCCGGCATCAGGATATTCTTCGTGATACAGTATTAGGCGATCATTCAAAATGCGCAAATCCTGAATGGGCCCATCAATTGATTCACCTCTAATCCCCCCGGGGACGCGGGCGCGAGGGGAGACGCCCCCGGGCCGGTTTATCACACTCCGCAGATGTTTACACACCGTTTAGGGGCGCCCAGTAAACAATATTAAACCAAAATTGTATTTGGGATTCAAATTAGACTTATTGTCAACATCGCCCACTGAAATTTGAACACTCCGAAAGGGTGTTTGTCTTGAATGTCGTGACGCTGCGGTGCCACTTGTCTAATAATATATTATATCATTACGCTAAATAATTTTCGGGATGAGCAGAGGTACATTATTGTTATATCTATTTAGCGCTTTTATTTCGTGCCCAAAGTGACCAGTTGCGCAGTTAATACGACACGACATACTCATGGAATTTTTTGTTAAATGTAATTGTTTTGCTTCTACAGTATATTATGAAAACTCTGTCCGTCCCGAATGTGTCATATTAGTGTCGTGTAAATCAACGTCCTGTTGAAAAGGGTTCATAGAGGAACGGTACTTCTATAGCTTATTGTAAGTAGAATTCTCTCATTCCAGCGCGTTTAGGAGATACTGCAATCATTCAATTCTTTTTTAAGAAATCCTGTTTTTTTATTACTTATAAGCGGACGCTTGATCTCAACAACACGTGGTGGAAGATGAAGGTGAATCCGATGATGACCGCGTCCGCCCAACAAATGCCTATTCACTCTTTTCTTAAAGACTTCCAGGTCATAAGAACGTGGAAATATGCTCGCTGGAAGCATATTCTACTCCTTAGCCGTTTACATGATGAATTTAGAAGCGAAATTTTTCGTGCGGATATACTCGTAAGGTGCATCCACCACACACGGATGGTATCCGACACGAATTACTTTATTTAAAAGTATTCGTAAACTCACAAAGTTATAAAATGTAAATTGTCTATTACTATGTTTGGGGATAAATTACAAATATTAAAAAAAATAGTTTCATCACTGAAATCACTGTTTTAATAAACTTATAAGTAAAAATTGTTGTTAGTTATGTGAAGTGTATGTTATATTATTAATCATTTAAAAAAATTGTAAAGGTTCAAAAGGAAATATCTTTAAAAAATGTGTAGTACTTGGTTTGTCCCGTTGTCACAAAAACTTGTTGTTGTAAAAACTACAGCAATCTATGGAGTTTCTAATGTGCTGCAACACTTCGTATTTTATTTGCGAGTTTCTTATTTTTTGTGTCATAAACGGAAAAGCAAATGAGCTGTAAAGCACAATAACTATCATGGAACTTTGATAACGTTATCACAATTTGGTCAAGTTTTTTGAATTAGGGACACGCTGTAGGTTTATTATATAATCGCCTCGATCAATATTTACGCATTAATTTTTATCAAATATTTTAATGAGGCTTCGGTTCATCCTTGATGACAATGCCAGCCTCGTAAGGCATATCATGCATGTTTTGTAAACTCACTTCTGGCGAAGTGACAACTGTATGAATCTGTAAATTCTTTTTGCATTAACCGACGTCGGCTCTCCCAATATGATGTTAATTTCTCCGACACTTCGCCAGTCCTGAGATAGAAGTCTTCTCTTAAAATTTACGCAATCATAAAGAGATATAATTAAAAAATATGTAAAATAGCAGGATACAGGCACATAACAGTTGTTTCATCTGCTTGTCTGATAAATAAATAAATATAGGTTGAATTATTAAATGTTTTATGTAGGAAAAATAATAACAAAACCATAGATAAGGGTCGAAACGGCAGAGGGCCCTCGAAGTCATTTCAACACGTTTCGAACCCACTTATCTCGCGTCTCGCCGGATGCCTCGCGGGACCGGGCCCGCGCCTCCACTCCCATTTTTATAGATATCTGTCATTGACAATGCTTCCTTTACGTATCAGCTTGTCATAGATAAAAAACAAACAGCAGTTATACTATACAAGCTGTGGGCGCGGCTTCCCTCGCGCGGAATTCACGTTTCTCGTTGAAACGGAATAATACACGTCATGAAGATCCATTCCGTTGAAATCATCTGATAGTTTAGAAAATTATATGCTACGCGTTGTCATAATAAACGGGTGTCAGCTGGTGATCAGGGCTGCTTGGCTCTGCTAGTCACCCAGCATATGCTGAGCCCGCTTCCTTATGGCGCATCACAACGCAGGGTGTTTGCTTTTACTGTTTTGTACCTTGATTAACATATTCTTCTATGTTATGTGCTAAGTAAATGTTTTATTTATTTATATTATTACATAAGTATAAACAACAGTGTAATATATTAAAAATTTAAAGACAGAAATTGGAATATAAAACGCTAAAATGTTCCTCCAATTTATTTTAATTACTTCTCGTTTTTCGTTCTTTTTACATACGATTTCTATCTTTTTATAGTATTAGAGTGAACTGGTGTCTGCCCGCGACTTTGTCTGCCTTAGCAATGTTTTAAGTACAGTTCAAATTAAATAAATAGTAGTTATCTAAACGACATATTTTTTGTTTTCATGTTTTATCTATATCTCTATAGTATCTCTAGAAACAAGTGCGGCACAAAAACAACAATGTAATGTAAATCATGATGGGACAACTCGCTATCAAATAGTTAAAATTTCGTGTTCTTATATTTGAGCATATATAAATTGGCTTTACTTTTGGTTGGTGTTTGCGAGTTCGAGTCTCCGGTCGGCCACTATCCTACCTCCCCTATTAATATACTGAGGATGAACATAAAACATACAAAATCCTTATCAAGGCCGCTATAAAAAAGCTAAAAAACTAGAAACCCTCCGATAACCAGAGCATCCCTCACGCACCCTCTGGGGAGAGCTTATCGGAGGGCACTTTGCGGGACTGAGGAATTGATTTCGCAATACTAAGCGATCACCCTGGCTTCGATTGCAATTTTTTTACTGGTAAATAAAATGATCACATCGCTCCTGATGGAAAGTGCAGTAGGGTCCAAGAACGGCAGTGACCGCCGTGGGACAATCTTTGGACAGTCGCCGTTGCCATGTCGACTCAAATATACCACGACAAAAAGTTTCCAGGTGTGTGATTAGTTGTACAGTTACAAGCTGACCCTGAAGCGCTACAAGCCGATACGAGCCACGGTTTTTTTTTTTACACTGGCTCGACATAGTGACTACAGAGTACCTGATGGTAAGTACAGTATAGTCCAAAAACGAAAGCGACTATCAAAGGATGAAAATCCATTGATAGTCTACATCGTCATGTCGGCCCACATATACCACGACCGAAGGTCTTTAGGTATATGAACTACTGGATACACATAAGCTGATCCCGAAACGCGACAAATCGAAACTGGTCACTATGACGGGCTTTACACCCATGCACTGTGGTCGCGATCCAGACGGGTACCGACGCCCTACCACCTCGCTGCTGCTCGCTTAGCACCACCCAGGAGTCACGTGTAGGGAAACTAGGGAAAACCTATAAACGCGAGCAGCTTCGACTCCCAAAAAAAAGGCCTATACGCTTGTGTACCTCATGAGTATGTTATTTATTGAGGTCAGAGCCAGACAGTAAAGGGCCGGCCGCCGCAAACTCAATTTTATTGATTCGAAATTATTTAAAATGTACCATTACCTATGGATTCACTGATATAGTTTACAAAGGGCAGCTATGCTTCTACACTGAAACGTAAACCTTTAGATAAGGAGAAAAGGATATAGTTTAATTTCCTGGCGGATGGAAACAACGTCCCACAGGATACAATAGCACGCGCCATTGCACCAAACAATTGTTCCTCGCTTCCTTTCAGGATATGAAACTGCCCCGATATCAAATTCATTGTCAAAAGAAAGCGAGATGTTCGAAATATATATATTTTTTGAAATTTAGCATTTTTTTATCCTAACTTGGCACAGGGACCACATACATCTGATGGTAAACATGGTACAGTCCAAAAACCGACAATGACTATCAATAATTAAGAAAAACCCACCGGTAGTCGCAGCGATCATGCCGGCCTGCACAAATATCTCTTCACGCTGCGCTTAAAGGACCCCATATCATAGGACGGTGTGAACACGCTCGCTGGAAGACCATTCCACAGCCCATCAACTCTTAAGTCAGAAAACTTCTTAGTCCTAGACGGGATGTAAGTTCCCGTATAACATAGCTGTGACTCCGCAAACTCGCGCGCGTGGTTTTATTGTTAAAAAGAGAGGGTGGAACAAGGTTAAATAACTCTTCAGAACACTCGCGGTGATACAGACTTTTAATAACATTTTTTTTCTGGCACGATATTAATGTAGGTTTTTAAAAAATCGAAATTCAGTTCAGTAGGAATTTTCCCACAGATTGGGGTTTAAAAAACATAACTAAGACTGAAAACACCTTCCACTCGATATGAATGAGTTCAAACAACTATCTTTAGATTTTATTTTATTTATTTTACATAATTGGTTAACCAACATAAGTGATATTGAGTAAGAAAAAACAACCATAATAGAACACAAAATAGAACATATAAATGCCCCCACAATTATAGGGCGCCAGAACATGCACAGTAATTAATATTTAATTCTTGTTTACAATAAAGTATAGAATATCGTAATAATACTTCAAAAAAATTGTAAAGGAGTATACACACATAGACAGAATACAAAAGAGATATTTGCATAATACGTAATTTATAAGTATAAACGAAATTCTGTAAATTATTTCCAAGAAAATACAAAAAAGAAATACGGTCAGTTTCCACGTGCTATTCTAAATTCCGGGAGAGAAACATTCGGGTCCACGTCTCAAACTACGAGAGCGCGTTGTACTGCCTAAATCATACAGTACATCTAGATGTTCAGTTACAAGTTCTGTCATCCTTTCCAGGCCATCCCCACTTCTTTAACCAGCTCTCCTGTGGCCTGGACGTCATCTCCTTGGCGGGAGAGTGGCTGACCGCCGCGGCCAACACGAACATGTTCACCTACGAAATTGCGCCGGTCTTCATACTCATGGAGAATATCGTGTTGGAAAAAATGAGAAACATGATTGGGTGGAAAGGGGGAGACTCTATCCTGGCTCCAGGTAAGCTGCAATGGAAATAGGAAATATTTATTCGACAAACAAGGCAACAATAATGGAGATATGTAAAAAAAGGATGGAATAAAAACACAATAGTTTTTAAAAAACCTGAATATTGTCGTTCGTCGTATAAATATAATGAAAGTGTTAAGGCTGAGATTCATAGACGCCACTTTGTCTTTGCTTAAACTTTGCTTAGTAAATATGTTCGTATTTGAGAAGTAACAACAAATAATAGGAATTTGCCTATGGTCTAAGTATTCACAAACTGAAGCCCAAGTTGAGAAAATCAGTGACTTACCATACTCGTATACTTTGATATTATTTATTATTATAATATGATTTTTTTTTTATTATTTATAGACGAACGCTTGACCTCAATCACACCTGGTGGAAGATGAAGATGAGTTCGATGATGAAACGCGATCGCCTAGCAAATGCCTATTCACTCTTCTCTTAAAGACTTCCAGGTCATAAGATCGCCGAAATATGGCCGCTGGAAGCACATTCCACTCCTTAGCCGTTCGCGTGAGGAATGTAGAATGAGTTGTAATGTTTGAGCAAGTCCAGGCAAAGGCAAAGTAGCGTCTACAAATGTTAGCCTTAATCAGCGTTTTATACTTGCTTTTGTACGATCTACAGGCGGACGCTTCACCTTAATCACACCTGATGGAAGGCGAAGGTGAAGAGGACGATGGACCACGTCAGCCCAATAAATGCCTATTCACTCTTAAAGTCTCCTAAATCTTAAGTTTTATTTAAAAATCTAAAAATGTATCATTGATTTTTTATTGCCAACTCAATTTAAAAGTAACTAATTATTTTATCCAGTTTTGATGGCCCCTAGCATACTCGGAACTTTTTTAATACAATGCCATTTTCTTTGTCTGTATTATATATTTTCAATGTGTTTCATAATGTAAATCAGGCGGCTCCGTGTCCAATCTGTATGCATTCCTGGCGGCTCGTCACCACAAGTTCCCTCAGTACAAGGAGAAGGGTCTCTCCAGCATCCCGGGACAACTCGTCATGTTCACTTCAGACCAGGTAACTTTTCATAATTATTTTTATTATATCTGCTCTTTCTTTAAGGATCTAATAATTAACCTCTTATTTCACTATTTCTATGTTTGATGGATTAGAAAGGATATCAGGTTAGGGCCACTTGTTTTGGTACCCCGGGGAAAATCTGTGAAGGCTGCGGCTCCAGTCTGCCAGTCTCCGACACGCCAAAAAAGCCCAAGGTATTGTCGCTTCATCACTGCCAACCGGGACTTTTTTCTGTTAATCCGATGGAAATCCCTTCGAACCGTCAGAGGAGTGGTGAGGGCTACGCCCCCCATATGTCGGACTTGCATCGATTAAAATCACCGGGGTGCCAAGTCTGTCCTCTTTTAACTTTCGCCGGGCCTGGGTATCCGCATACTTCCTACAGACCCGGTTACCGACTGACCTTGGCAGGCCTCCTCTCTAGGAGGGGATCAGTTGTTACCCCCTCACTACCTCTCAATGAGGCGTCGTGTGGGCACACACACAGCGCCTTCTCCTCTCTGCCGAACGACGGTTGCCCTCAACGTCCACCGCCCAGCCTGTGACAGGAGGGGAGCTCGCCGAGTTCCGCGGCGGCGTCGAGGGTCACGGGGATTGGCGGCATGCCTCTCTCTCTTCACCACTTCCATAGCTCTCATTACCACCAAGCCTGTTCGCTGTCGACCGCAGTGCGAACCACGGCCGGCAGCGACAGATCATTGTCCACTGCCTGCACCAACTCTGCCCTTTGGTCTGCCCAGGCTGGGCATACGTCCAGCGCATGTTGGGCTCTCTCGATGGGGCAGTTGTCACAGTGGTTGCACTTCTCTGTCGGCTCGCTCCCGGGAATCAGGCTCAGGTATCTCCTGAAACTGCCGTGTCCCGAGAGATCCTGAGTCATCCGGTATGTGAGCCATGACGCCGTGACAACCACTGTCTAAGTATCGGGTGGGGTACGTCGATAGTGCTCTGGCCAGCAATGGAACTGCCCAGCCTGGATACCCACTCCGTGCCAACCGGGTCTGGGGATCTACATTCGTCTATCGTCGCAGCGAGTGAATAGCCAATAGAGTTCTCATCTCTTGTAGGGGTGGATATAAATCCACCCCTCTAGTCACCTCGTAGTCCACTATCTATTAGTACATTACAGACGCTAAGTTATTTTGTTCATCCCTTCAAGAACTCAATATCTTATTATGAACAAGAGTATCCTGGCATGTTTTAATTTCATTGTCTCCTGCCCAGTGCCACTACTCCGTGAAGTCATGCGCGTCGGTGGGCGGCCTGGGCACCGATTACTGCGTTTGCGTACCCTCAGACGAGCGCGGCAGGATGATACCGGCGCAGCTGGAGAAGCTTGTGCGATACCACAAGGACAGGGGACATGTAAGTTCTTCTAACTATATTCTTCAGACAACTTTGATGTTTTTTTTAATAATCCACTTGTATGGATCAACATAAGTACAAAAACCGTCACAATGGCTCGCTCCAGCTGGTCGCGTTTCTGGATCAGCTTGTGTTTGTCCAGTTATTCAAATAACTAAAGATTTTCTCTCGTGGTATATGCGGTCTGGCATGACGACGGCGGCTGTCAATAGATTTCTCATTCCATGGTAGTCGTTTCTTTTTTAGATTTGAAATGGTATTCCAAAATGTGGTTTTAGATTTTTTATAGCAAATAACTTTACGCTTTACCTTGATTACACCTGACTCAAAGAGATGACTGTTGCTAATGCCATCGGTGGTGGAGGAGGCCTCTACTAGTTGTGGTAGGCGTCTAAATCAGAAACTAGTCTTAGCTTGAATTCCTTTTATTATTTATTTTATGCGTGTTTTATAATTCGCGTTAGATATCGCCGAGCATTGCATAGTATATTGAACTTCAAATAACATTACAAGTGCATTGTCTCCTATATGACCAAAGACCGAGTGTTTGTTTGAAGATGTGTTTTAAATCATGACACCTAACCCAATAGGTTCCATTCTTTGTGAACGCGACGTCCGGTACGACGGTGCTGGGAGCGTTCGACCCTCTGGTAGAGATCGCGGACATCTGCCAGAAGTACGACATGTGGCTTCACGTTGATGTGAGTATTTATAAAGGTCAACGAAGCCAATTTCGTCATGTTTATATGTTGTTGTGTTTTCTTCTTTTCTGTATGATGTTTGTTTCTGTATTTTTAATTTTTATTTTGTGGCTAAATAAATGTATTCCATTTCATTTTAAACTTGGTCACTGACATTACCAGTGCCATTTTTTACATACGAATATATAGAGCTTCTATGCTCCATTGGAATTTTTAGAAAAATTGTATTCATTAATACTTTACTTAAAATATATATGATGTTATCATTCAATTCCTACTTTAAATAATCGCAGAATTGCCAGGGATCAACTTTTGACATTGAATTTGCTGAGCCCAATAGGTTTCAGGTGTCCGCATGCCAATGCAAGAGACTTCGCTGTTTAAAGTGCCATTCGTAAGGTCAAATTGTGTTAATAATACTTTTATTACTTCGTGCCTGCGATATGTCTACCAAACGTTTTTATGATGTGGACATTCTGTCTTGTATGTTTGGCTCCAGTGGACAAATGCCGAGAAAAAATATATATAGCTAGAATTTTATTTACATTTATAATTCAGGATTTTCGTTTATTGTTTTGTGTCCTTTAGCTTAATTTTTGTTTTTTTTTGTAGACACTTTGCTGGCTTATGTATCTTTTATGTGTACTTTTTATTGTTGATATATTGCTGCATGTTTCCCTGATAATGTGGAAAATAAAATACGTGTAACATTGTTACCAGGCCGCCTGGGGCGGAGGCCTACTGTTCTCCAAGAAGTACCGTCACCCGCGCCTCACTGGGGTCGAGAGGTAAGTAACTTTTTTAATTCTATCATAAGGTGCGCATCGGATTCTGGCAGTCGTTATTCGGCATTAGCTGTCAGGTTACGATGTACCCCTCCGTATGCGTTTATTTGGAAAGCCATCTGATGTACGTAACTGCGCGGCACTGCCAACTATCGCGATCGCAAGTTTGATACGCTGCCTAACTCTCTAACGCTGCCTACTCTAAGGGAGTCGCCGATGAGTAAGCATCACCATCTGGCACAGCATTCTGGCTTCACTGGACAAAAGATCTGTCAAATGCTGTGCCATGCGGCAATGTTTTGGCTGTTCATATTTAAACTGCTCATCAGCGACTTCCTCTGTGCCTCGCTCTGGGCAAACTCCTTCAACTGATACACTTCTTCCGTCCTTCCACACATGTCACAACTGGATGATTTTCCTTTCTTGTCGCTGGATAATGCCTAAGATTGAGTCTTAAACATACTTTTATGTCTTACCTGCTACATTTAGCTTCACTGAACCAGAGGACAAGAAGAGACTGACTAACGATCGTTTTGTACCATAATTCTTTGTTTGCTTATTTTATAAAAAATCGCTTCCAGTGACCACAACAAACTTCCTTTAACAAAGCTAAAATTTCCTAATAATTATTTTTAATTGTGGCTGTGGTCGCCTTGCGGTCAACGGACCGGTTTCCACGTGCGGCAACGCGTTTCCCATTGGTTGTAGGTTCGAAACCCAGCACGCACCACCGGGTTTTTCCAGATTACATACAAATTTAAGCATCACATGCTCACCGGTGAAGTAAAACACTGGGCTTCCTCCCGCAGAGGTCTAATAGAAATGTCATGTGTATAAATGCTGTGAGAACGGCGATCAGCTGCACTATTGGTCGCTTTGGGCACGACATACAAGCGCAAAATGAATGCAACCAATAATGTATCTCTGCTCACACTGTAAGAGATATGGCGTGAATACTTACTATTTCTTACTTCTTTTTAAATATCTACCCTATATTGCTGCTGTCATATTCTACTAGAGATTTAATTAGCAGAATCTACCGATAAGAGATGGTAAGAAACTTTGGTAACAGCAAGATACCGAGAGGAAATTACGTCATATTACTTAACTCGAACTTAGAAACATTAAAAGCATTAATAATAGAGAGTAATTAACTATACGTAGGTGCCATTAACGTCAATCAATCATGACGTTAAACGCCAGCTCTGAGCGCACAGAATCCGGCCAAATGCGAGAGACGGGAGCGGCCAACCGTACCGGGATTATGGTTGCCACTTTGACATTCTATTATTGTTTTTTCCACACTCTAGTCTAAAAATAACACACGAGTGTATTTGCGCATGAAATTTAGTAAAAATATAATATATTGTTTATAATGTCTTGAAAATGATCGTGCAATGCTGTACTGGGAACCATCTATTCTCACTGATAGGTCAATTTTCGCTAATAGACCTGAAGTTGTGGTAGTAGATCATGTCGGGGGGCGGGTAACACTCCTTGATATCACCATACCACATGATGATAATCTCATGAAAGCAGAAAAAGAGAAATCTACAAAGTATTTAGATCAAATAAATCATAATTTGTAATACAATAATAATAAGCACAAAAGTATAAAGTGACAACCCTAAGTGTAGTTAATCGTGACCCTCCTCGCCTGTCATGCAAACATGAGCGTTCACACGTCGCGTCGGCAGCAGCCGGCATCAATAAAACACAGGTTTTCAATCAGAGTGAAGGAGATCGTAATATTTCCGGAAAAAATTGCGATATAGTGGGACAATATGTAAATCTTGTGGAGAGCAACTACCTGCTTTTTACCGACTCCTCTCGGACTCGGTATAGATCATGCTTTCCGACCTAACAGCAAATACATATTATTGAAGCTTAACATATTTTTTAAAAAGGCTAAATTATTCAGAATTTGTAACACAACGCAAACTCCGGCGACGATATTTCCATGTTCTTATGACTCGAGAGCTTTTAAGAGACGAGTGAATAGGTATTTGTTGGGCGGACTCTGTCCATCGTCGGACTCATGTTTACCTTCCGCCAGGTGTGACTGAGGTCAAGCGCCTGCTTGTAAATTATAAAAAAAAAATTAAGAGACCTGTGTAGAAAGGGACACAAATTGCGATAATTGCAGAAAGGTACATTTAATTTGCGATTTTATTTAAGAAAAATATAATATTTACGTAAATGCAGTTATATAAATAAAACGGAATGAGTGGCTATTCATTTTATCTTTTCGATAAAAATATTGTTACATTGGATCTTTGTAATTTTATTTTAAATTATTCTATTAAAATACTTTAAGCTTTTGTAATCGCGTGGTGCAAAATGTTACGATTTGTATATAAGTATTTAAAGAATAAATCAATTAGATCGTACAAGTTAAGGCTGTAAAATAAATTTTAAATTAAAAAAGCACAATCGAGAATTACTAGGGTTAAACTCCGTCATCCCTTAATCCCCTCAGCCCGCATTCTCGGTACAATTAATTACACTCGCCCCTGTCTCTCGCCCCTCGCTTCATCCCGTCTCGTCCCTCAGTAAAAAACAAAGCTACATACCTCCGCACTTACGGCCTGACGGAACTCTCGTTTGTCATGAGTGCAGTTTAAATTCCTCATTCACACCTTACCGTAACAAGTACATTTTTTGCGATGTTACTAATGCCAAGCGGATTGTGTCACCTGTATACAACTACAACATTATCATCCTACAACCAAGAAGAAAAATTTTGACAGCTCCAATTTACACATGAGAATCTAGTGTTCCTTGTTTTCCTTAATGACTCCGATTATCATGGTACGATTCTCAGCCATGGTACATTTGAATATACCGACATGACAACGCAGTTGTTCTTGGGCTGTATTGTATTTATCATCAGGTGCAATTTAGTCTTTTGCCGCACCAACATAAAAAAAGATAATAAGCTAGTAAAGCTCTCTGTATCTACTCTGCGCTTATACGTCGTGACCAACGTGACCAGCAGCGCAGCTGATCGCCGTTCTCACAGCACTGGTACACGTGACATGTCCATTAGACGCCATGAGGGTTTTCTCACAATACTTTCCGTAACCGGTGAGCATGTGCTGCCCAAATTCGTACAAAATCTAAAAAACCCCAGAAGTAGGTGGTGGGTTTCGAAGCTACGAGGTTTTGCGTTGCCACGCATTGAAACCCGGACGGACGGATATAAATGTGTGTATTACACATAATAAATAAAGAAAATCACTCATAATATTCCTTAAGATATTTCTTTAAGAAAAACACTTCGTTTCGCTTTTGCCACTCGTTCGGTTCCTGTTTGAGATTGACTTATTAAGTGCCACATTCGTTGTGAGGTATTCCCCAAATGCTGTTTCTGCTAGAAGATTTAGACTGACAGAAGAGTTGAATCATACTTAAGAAAAAGACAGTCGCTAGCCACTCCGCCGTGTATTTGGGCTTTGAGCATGTACATCTGCACGACACCGTGTGGTTGGCATTGAATATGCTATGTTACGTCTTGTTATGTTTTTCCACCCGTTCCCCTCATTAATTCTCTAACATCCTAGTGAGTATCCCTTGCACCGGAGCATTCGTACCAATCACATCATAGTATAGGCTGAAATAAAGCGTTGTGTTGTTGAACACGACGCCGCAAGCCAGCCCATCACTAAATCCCAGCAAGTTCTCTGTCCTGTCAAGTCGATCTACACCCTTTTTCTGTCTCGGTGGAAATCCTCATTGGCATTCAGGGCCGCCGTGAGAGCAGTGGCCTCGGTGTATCGGACTCTCACCGATTAAAGCCACCCGGGCGTTCCTCCTGCTCGTCTGCCAGTGACAAGGATATGGACACGCTAATTTCCTCGACTCCTGGCGAAATCGATCAACACCCTATGTCCGAGCCGAGGAGCGCCGTTAGGTTCTGGATTTCCGCATAGAGAATTAGGGAATAAACAGTTCGTTCAGGCACAGTGACAATGATATATTCAAAAGGCACTTACCTGGAAACTGGATAATGAGGACAGGCTACTGGAGCTCCGGATCGTTCACCGTACACAATTAATTAGATGTTCCCCCGTATTGTCCAAAGCAATTGACTATTCCATAGTATAACTGAGTTCGCCGCCGATGGTAAGTGTAGCAATACCGCCGTGCGTACACATGTATCACTTTTAAGGACCGAGCGTGAAATGGAACGTAGGGAGAGGAGAGGATGTCAAGTACCTTTTTTATGCTCATGCCCTGCACCTGAACACCCTACATGATCGAAATAAAAACAAAACCTTTGTTCAATTTATAACATTTAAAAAAAAAACTATTCAAAAAAGTCGCGTAACGGTGTAACGGCAGTCGAGGAAGCATCGGGTCCGCATTTAAAGTGGGGGATTAGCTTAAAATGCTCCCGGGACCCGACAACTGCGTCAACACAAGATAACACGATTTTTATACTTTTATTTACACGACCCACGCCTTGGGACTAGGCAGAGACCTATTTATAACAAATACACTTCCCTCATGCGGAATATCAAGCCCGAATGATGTTGTAGGTAGAATGTCCCATTTTGTGATAATACTTTTTAAAAAAATTGGGCACATTGATCTAATTCTGTAGAATTTCAGATTGTTATATTATTTACTTTATATATCATAGCCCTCTGACATATATAGTAGTATATTGTCGCGCTATATGCCTTTCGTGGTGAGCAGAGATACATTAGTGGCTGCATCCACTCATATGTCGCACCCAACGTGACCAGTAGCGCGTCTGATCGGCGTTCTCACAGCACTAGTACACATGTCATTTCTATCAGATGTCATGCGGGCTTCCTCATTGTGTTTTCCTTCAGCATGTGTGGCGTAATCTGAAAAATCCAGAGGTACGTGCCGATATCGAGCCTGCGACCACTCGGGTGGCCCGCGTGGGTACCGGTCCCGTATCCACTGGGCTACCGCAGTGATTGACATAAAAAAAGCTGTACACCCGACTCCCGAATCAATTTTAGAGAATTCGCTTCAATTAATAGTGGAGAATACTATAAACATGGCATTCCGCTAGACGTGGCAGACGGTACAAATTTCAGACATATGACTATTAAAGCGCGTTAATAACTCTCGTACATTCTATATCATACGAATAAATACTGTAAAATAGTGCTGTCATCAGTCACCGCACATATTATCGACTTTTGCGATTACCCTCTCTCGCGTCTTGCGGACAATCACCTTAATGAGACGGAATTAAGGTGATTAAGAAGTATTTGCAATTTAAATATTTGTTTCAGGGCTGACTCGGTCACCTGGAACCCTCATAAGCTCATGGGGACTCTTCTGCAATGCTCCACAGTTCACTTTAAATACGAGGTAAGATGTTGCATAACATATTAAATCTGACGTAACTCGAGTTTCTTATCAAGGCAGCTGCTTCAAAACTGCTACTAAATTAGCTGAACGCAAAGGTCGCAATATTTACTTTAACTTCTAAAGGTGCTTATGTGTTGTTACTTTTACATTCCTTCACATTTGTTGAAAAGATCAACTACCTTCTTTGCCGACACTTTTTAATAGATTCTGCTTCATGGACCGGATGTATATTCATTTTCTTTAGCCGATTCAAAAGTACTTGGAACTGTGTCTATTTATATAAAGTTATATTTTATTTATTTATATTTTATTTTTAGCTCCAAAGATCATTGACCGAGCGCTATCAGCTGTCGCCATCTCATATCTTGTGAAGCTGGTAGTTATAAGTTCAAAATTATGTTCGTAAAAAAATCACAAAATTAAGTATTGTCTGCAGTTTTGTAAATTTCTGACTACTTTTTAATCCTTCTTGAATTTAACATACGGTAATTAAATATCCATTATAAATACTTTAACGGGTCGTATGCGCGAAAACTTTACTTTGGACAATGGCACGACGTTTCGACTCAGTTATATAGGCCATATTCATGATCTCACTGAAGCGTCGCGGAGCTTTCGTCAAGGGCAAAAAGTTGCGTCCTCTGCCCGCGCATGATTTGAATGCTCACTGCATACAGCACTTACAATATCAGCATGTTTACAAGGCGACAAAAACGACATCCTAGTTTTCTAATCACGTTTCATCGAGTTCCACGCCGATGATAACTTGAACCTATCATCCCGATTATTAAATAAAAATAAGGAAGTTATTCTAGAGGATTGTGGAATAGGTTATTTTTGTTTATTTTCCCTGTATTTAATATTTGTTTTTGTTTTTCAAATTTGTCTTTTTCTTATTGTTACTATTCCTGGTCGTGTGTTGTGTTGCTCGTATTTTTTATTTTTCTTTCCTTCTGTTCAAGTAATCTACAGTTTTCAATACAATCTTATTGCAATTGAACATATCTTGTTCATGTCTTATACACATTACACATATGTGGAATATGTTATTAAATCTCCCACTTGTTTGTAATTTTTTTAGAAATTTAAAGTTGTAAGCTGGTATTACTGTAAAACTGTTCAAAAGACGAATGACGTTGAGTGATAAGTTAGTTTGAAGGTGGTTGTAGAAAAAATCTATACTAATATTATAAAGCTGAAGAGTTTGTTTGTTTGTTTGTTTGTTTGTTTGTTTGTTTGTTTGTTTGTTTGTTTGTTTGAACGCGCTAATCTCTGGAACTACTGGTTCGAATTGAAAAATTCTTTTTGAGTTGAATAGACCATTTATCGAGGAAGGCTATAGGCTATATAACATCACGATGCAATTAATAGCAGCGAAGAAATAATGGAAAATGTGAAAAAAAACGGGCAAAATTTTTCATCCTTGAGGGCTTCCATTGCGTGCGCTGCAAAAACGGTTCAAGATACCAAAAATATATGTAAGAAAGAATTATTCCTCTTGAGATGGTCTAAAAAAATGTCCGCGACAGTATATGTTTATCTTTTAAGATAAAGTCACTAGAACCGTTTTTATGGTAAACAAATTTGGTCGAAATTAATGCATTATTTGTTAAGAGTTGTATCAACGTAATAATATTAATCTTTATCCAAATAAATGCTTTGTTGATTAAGAGTATTTAATTATGAACAAAATTGTCTTTGACATCACTTAATTTCAATGAACATCATAGAAGATATTACAATAACTTATATAGCAAAACTACGTTTGCCGGATCAGCTATGTCTTGATAAGCGCGAAACTCGAGAACGACTAAACCGATTTGACTGATTTCTTTTTTGTTGTGTTTGTTGAAGTCTGGGAAAGGTTATTACGGACAGAAAAATTAAAAAAAATGTCTGAAAAAGTCTAAAAACAACACTTTTCTATATTCTCATACAAAAAATTCGTAATAATATTTAAAAGTCAATTTGAACTTTAACACCATACCATAAAGTTTAAATGTCAGTGGACGGGTTCCGGGAAGACAAAACAATTGAGTGACGTATAAATATTAATGTCAATATTTGTCAATTTTTATACATATAGCATTAAGGCCAGGTTCTTTCAAACAATTTTCAAAAAAATCTGACGGGGAGGCTATTAACATTAAAAAAAACAATATGACTTTGTTTTAGAGAAATAGGGCAGAACAAGGTCTGCCGGGACAGCTAGTGTATTATAAAGAGAATGAAGTGTTACTTTGGTTTCCGTATGTAAAATTAAAATAAAATAGTTTTGATCCTAAATATCTCTTTCCTCGTTCCCACATATATATTTGTATGTGTTAATGTAGACTGCGTAAGTGTTTTTATAAATAAATTAAAAAAGTCCGTATTTTCTTATCACGTAATATCACGAGCTTATCGAACCGCAATGCGAAAATAAAATATGTAATCAAATACTGTGATATTCGGAAAATCTAATTTCCGTTCAGATGTAACTCTGTCAACTCAAAGTAACAAAACGTATTTAAAGTCTTATTATTAGGGGGTGAAGGCTGAAATGTCAATGCAAGTAACAACACGAGGGGGAAATTAGCGACGTATGTTGCAAGTGTTACTGAAGAGGAATTTAATTAAACGCACGCCGCCGTCAGATGGCTCTAGTGTAATAGTGCTGTGACTATTTTACATTTATAGACACATATCGATGGAAAAAAAAATCTTCTCTTTTTTTCTTTTTAGTTCGTGCTGTTAGGTTTTTACCTATCTTTTAGTATAAAATCATCAAAGTGTTAGTTTAGCATTGGTGCGTATGAGTTGAAAAAGGAAAGAGAAGGAAATCTGTGAACGAACTTGCTAATCGGCCCAGTTCCACGGCCCTGGTTTAAGCGCCACACGCCACTATTTCGCCTCGCCCGATTTAGTTGTGAATATCTATCAAAATATAGTCTCTTTCTTGATACTGCAATTGAAACGCTACAGATGTCGCTTAACTGCACTCGCAGTTAGGCTTCTGGATTTCGCTCTTTTTTATTAAAGATAGGCTTGCGCTTGTCTTCAATCTCACCTGATGGAAAGTGATGATGAGGTCGATGGTGGAGCGCGCTCACCCAACAGATACTGATTCACTCATCGTTTGAAAATTTCCATATCTTGGAAATCGTTGGAAAAACAGACGCAGGAAGCGAATTCCACATATGTATGCAAATTGCACGGCGTCTTCTCAATTTATGGTAGAAGGGAGAGGGGGAACTAAATCATACAACTCAGCCGCACACTCTCTATAGTATAGTCTATAGAAAACCGAAAAGCAGGCCACAACTACGTCAGTGTTCCAAACTGAGTAGCTTGCGCGACGTAAGTGCCTTATGAATCGCCAAGTTTGGCCATGGATTGAATCCAAGGCTGCCAAATATTGTTAGGCGGAGCCGTACCTAAAGTGGCAGCAACACTCCATACACGACCGCACTGATACATGTTAAGAACGATGACGCCACATCATCGTTTTACTTGTAACCCCATGGGTGCTTTAGCGCTAGTAGCCAGCTCTTGCACTCCGTCATGCTCACTATCGGGTATGGGTACGCCGAGTTCAAATAAAAAAGTAATAATCAATAGAATGTCGATAAAAAAAACATTTCCCAACCCTAAATACGGTACTACAAAGGGGCGGTACTAAGGGAATTTATTATAAACCATATTGTAATGACATTTGAAACGAGTAATTTTGTTACAACGGGTGCAAAATAAAGTAAACTTTATAACCTCCACGTTAAGATGAAAATTATCTGCGATGAATATAGTAAATCATATTAGGGTGAGCTTTGGCTATGGAAAAACTATTTGCACAACTGTAGAATGTGCGGGTGGGTACTAAATAGGGCTACCATACGTCACGGCTCGGGCCAGTGGTTACTGGGGTGGTAGGGCGATTACCTGAACTGGGTCGCAATCACAGTACACAAGTGTGAAGGCTGTCATAGTGACTCGCTTCCGCCTGTCGCGTTTCAGAATCAACTTGTGTAAATCCAGTTGATCATATACCTAGACACATTCCGTCGTGGTATATGTGGGCCGACACAGCAGTGGCGACTATGAATAGATTTTCATCCACTGGCGGTCATTGCCGCTCTTAGACTACACTGTACTTTCCATCAGGAGCAATCCAGTCACTTTGTCGAGGATTGGTATTTTATCCGAATTCACGCGCAAAACGTCCCGCGTTTTTTATATATCCGGACAAAGTGACTGTAACCAACCTAGTGAAAAGTGCAGTGTAACAAGAAACAGGGATGTATTGACAGTCACTGATGGCATATCAGCCAACATATACTACGACAGAAAGCCACTAAAAACATGAATAACTGGCGTACAAAACCTGTTTCCGAAACGCAACAGATCAGATCTTTTACGCGCTGCGTGCTGCACATGTGAATCCGTGGGGTGTAATGGGAATTCAGCGTCTGTTCCTGTCAGCCGGCCTCTATTTAGAGGAGACAGAAGTAAGTTAAACTCGTTCGTTTCCACAAACTGGCACCAGTGGGTCCAAGTAGCTGTGCATCAAGCAGTTCCACACCCTAGTAACCACGTCGGCTCGTGGACGAAACCTATTGTTGCAATAACTTCCCGCTTAGTGCAAAAGTCTACCTACTTATTCCATCATCCGTCGTGCTAACGGTAGCTAAGTCTACCGAGGATTCTGACAAGGAAGGAAGGTATTCTGAAATACCTAAAGTGCTGATAAGGATCAGTTCCCAGAGACTTCATCCTGTCTCTCTCTGGTTGTGTCGGTTACCCCTCCCATTAGGTTAAGACGGGTTTGGACGAGAGGGTGTGTTTGTGCCAACGCTGGCATTCTCGCACCAGATATATCCAGCGCAATTGACTGTTTCGGAATGTTTTCATCAGCGAGATCACCTTCGCCGAATGGGGCTGCAGCCCGCTCCCATTTGATCTGGTTTGGAAACGTCGCCATGATATCACCATCACGTGAGTCCGCACGACCCGGAGACCTCTTGTATAGCACCCGGGCTGTTCCAGGGTATACTGCTGAGCTGCAACGCGATGTCGGCTGAGTATCTGTTCATGACGGACAAGATCTACGACCCGGCGTTCGACACCGGCGACAAGGTGATCCAGTGCGGCCGGCACAACGATATCTTCAAGCTGTGGCTCCAATGGCGTGGGAAGGTATTACATATACTTATGTACCAGTGGATTCAGAGATATCTTAAGAATATTAACTAAAAGTTTGGAAACACTTACACGGGTCTTATGTGCGAATTAACTTTTAATTGTGGCACGTAGTTTCGACCTTCCACAGGCCATAGTCACGAGTAGCAGTCTACTCATGCCGCGGAGATTCATCGGGGCGAGAAGTTACCCCCTCTACCCTCTTTTTTTCTTGATAATTTGAGTAGTCACGGCACACACCCCTTACAGTATCAGCATGTTTACAAGGCGTCACAAAACGAGCTCCTAGTTTTCTAATCGTTGGATTCCACGCGAAAACTCAACCTAACTCTCCATTAAAAAATTGCCTGAGAAATAAATGCCTTTGGTTTTGACACTGTAAAAGTTAATTAAAAACTCTCATAAGATAACGTTACCACTTAAATTATGCAAGACCGTAGTGGTGTTTCGGAGGGGTAGGCTTTTACTCCTACCCCTCATAGAGAGGTAGCCTCAACAAGGCATTTTGTTCCCTGAGCGTCTGGTTGAATTTGATTGCCCAGGCCTGGGTGGAGTAATCAGAGTGACACCCTGGGGGTTTTTAGTCAGTAGGAGTCTGACATACCGGGGTGACTGCCCCCACAGCAGCCTTAATGGTCCTATGTAGGATTTTCTCTCGGATACTAAAAAGTCAAGGATCGTTTATCGTGTATATTTTGCTTTTTATCTATACTAATATTATAAAGCTGAAGAGTTTGTTTGTATGAACGCGCTAATCTCAGGAACTACTGGTTCGAATTGAAAAATTCTTTTTGAGTTGAATAGACCATTTATCGAGGAAGGCTTTAGGCTATATAACGTCACGATGTAATTATTAGGAGCGAAGAAATAATGGAAAATGTGAAAAAAACGGGTAAAATTATTCATCCTTGAGGGCTTCCATTGCGTGCGCTGCAAAAACGGTTCAAGATACCAAAAATATATGTATGAAAGAATTATTCCTCTTGAAATGATCTAAAAAAATGTCCGCGACAGTATATGTCTATCTTTTAAGATTAAGTCACTAGAACCGTTTTTATGGTAAACAAATTTGGTCGAAATTAATGCATTATTTGTTAAGAGTTGTATCAACGTAATAATATTAATCTTTATCCAAATAAATGTGTTGTTGATTAAGAGTATTTAATTGTGAACAAAATTGTCTTTGACATCACTTAATTTCAATGAACATCTTAGAAGATATTACAAAACCTTACATAGCAAAACAACGTTTGCCGGATCAGCTAGTGCGATATAAATGGTGTTTAGGATTTCACAAAAATGGAGAACATCTACTTTCTAAACATGCTGCTATAAGCATTTCTCATTGAACTAATCCATATAATTGAGAAGCACGGGTACAAAGACTGGCGGGAGGAGAGGGAGACAGAAGCCAGTAGTTTTTGCCCTACCTCGGAACATTTCAAGATTCGTGGCTGAACTGCAGACTACTGCCATAATTTATTCCATATTAAAATGAACCGCTAGGGTACATCAGGCTTCGAGCGTCTCATGGATCGGCTGATGGAGCTCTCCGAGTACATGGTACGCCGCATCAAGGAACAGCCGGACAAGTTCTACCTGATCCTCGAACCTGAGATGGTGAATGTCTCTTTCTGGTACCTCCCGAAGCAGCTGCGCGGGATTCCTCATGACGCTAATAAGGAAATACGACTTGGAAAGGTGAGCATCATGATAAAAAATATATATTACGACATCTGAATCAAACTTTTGTTTCTGTGGTAAAATGGTAATGCCCCGGTTAAAAGGGCTCGGAATTATTAATCTTCTAGCTATCTACGTACCTATCTTTTTCTTCTATACATATAAAAAGACATGTACTGACCGACTTTTTTTATAGCCTGTTATCCTGCCGAAAAAGAAAGTTTTAAAAAACTTATGAACGAATTCCATCTAAATTATTAATAATCTTAGGTGTTATCATATATTTCTAACAGGTGTGCGCCAAGCTGAAGGGGAAAATGATGCAGGCAGGTACCATCATGGTCGGCTACCAACCGGACGACCATCGCCCCAATTTCTTCAGGTAATGCCAAAATGCGCAACGATCAGCTGCGTCACTGGTCAGGTTGGGCACGACTTATACGCGTAAATTGGACAGAGCGGCTCCTCGCCTCGAATATACGGACCTTGCAAAAATATATTAATATTATTTATATATTCCAGGAATATAATATCATCAGCCGCTGTCACAGAGAAGGATGTCGACTTTCTGCTGTCGGAAATGGATCGCTTGGGCCAAGATATTGTGGTCGATTAAGCATTTCAAACAATCTAAGCCGTTCACTTGCTTTCCTTTACAACAATCCTTATATTCATTACCATATTCATCGACTTCTACATTATATAATTTCGAATACAATTTTTGAACCAAACGAATAGAAAATTAACTATATTTTATTTAAATGGAAACCTTATAGAGACATCTAGCGTATAATAGAGTAAACAATAGATTTTTTACTAAATCTAGAAAAGGAAAGCAAGTTTTTAACTAAGCCATGTAACTTCTAGTATATACCTCTATATTTATTTGTTTAGAAATGTTGTATTCATGTGTAAAAATGTTTAGAATTCTAGTTTTCTAAAAAGGAACCTTTTATACTTCGAATTATGGCGCCATCTCTTATCGCCAACTGAAACCATCTTATTCTTAAGATTCATGTACACGAGCAACTTATCCAGGCGATTCCGTTGGACTTCTACGACCCTGTCGCGGGTAGTAATGTCCCGCGGGTCCGAGATGGGCAAAATGTAATTTGATTAATGATGAACGATTACAAAATGTAGTCATTTTAATTTTCTTGCTCTGTAATCATGATTAAATCCATTTGAAACATTAAGAAATGATAAATGTGTATACAATCTGGGATTTTGTAGTGTTTAAAACATAAATAAGCAAAATGCAGTCATGTTAATGGTAAAAAAGAAAATGTAATCGTTAATCATTTTTATTAATCTGATTACATTTTGCCCATCTATGCCGCGGGTGTGTCAATAACGAAGCTATTGTAGACGCCAAGCTCTATGACTGCTCTAAATATAACCGCATTGTCTTCTGTGAGGGAAGGTATCAACGAGACATAGAAGAAATCATATTTATGCCATTTAAAATTGCTATAATAATTATTATTCAATCGCTGGATTATATATTGATAATTGGACTAAATATATACTAGCATGTGTAAACTCGACAGGGACTATATTCAGAGCGGTTGAGAAGTTTGTCGAGGATTATGTTGTTTGCCGATTTAGCGTAAATATTATTGCCGTGTTAAACTTACTCGTAGAGATGACAATTTTCGTTTCAGCCATAATTGTAAACAAAATTACAATCTTGGTTACGTATAAATGAACAAAAATACATATACCTTTAAAGAACACAAACATTTTACAATATATAAACCGCAGCAGACACAGCTACTTTAGTTCTCTGATATCATTTTACTTTTTATAGCATTTTTTTCTTTCCTGTCTTCGTTAAGAAACTTCATTTTGCTCTTTAAATATTTTTATTATCACAACCTTTTTTTAATAATCCGGGGGAAATCCCGCACAAGAGTATTCCAAAAGCCGTGAGGAAGTGTCCATGGTATTCCAGGCCCCTACTAACTAAAAACCCCTGAGATGTCACTCGTTTCGCTGCCAGCCGGGCTCTGGTGATCAATATTCCCCCAGCAACCCGGCGAAAATAGTCATAATATCACATAACTGAAAAGTACTATTTATTTTTTAAAAGTAAGTAAGCACTATTTTTGCTATAAGAAATTCAAAAGTTCATTTCAATCTTTTAAATCACAGTATTACAGATTCCTTTTAATAATTTAAAGTTTTTCGCCTTTTTGGTACTTATTGTCTTATTTGGCTTTAGTATATAAATTATTAAAGCTTTATTAAAGTTAACACAGGCTCAAAGTGATTTTTTGACTTTGATCAATATAATTTAGTGACTTTTATTAACGTAACGCACATTTACAAACATAAAATATATTTCATTCTTCTTCAAAATAATAAATGTATGCCGTCTTTCTAAATATGTAAGAAAATAAACTGTAGGTATATATGTTATTCATTAATCGATAATATATAATTCTACCAGTGAAACCTATGTGTGATAGTGCTTGTAAGTAATATGATTTTAAAACTTTAGATTTTGTCGCAGCCATTAGTGAAAATCTAAAAAAATTAAAACTTTATAATTTGGTGATTTAAGTATAAAAATGTTATATTATATATAAATAGAATATCTTTCCAATACTTCTAAAGTAATGTGAGCGGACACTAAATAATATGTTGTTACTCGATGTATTTTATTGACAATGGAAATAAAATATCTAATATAGTTTATTAAATGTTTAGAGATCAATGTTGCTTAGGCTTTTTGCTAATTAATCGCTATTTTTGTTACTAATTTAAGTATATATCAAATTTAAATTAAAAATCGATCATAAGTTATAGTTCATAATATAATTATAATGTAAATTAAGAACACAAAGAGAATGATATATTTGAGTTAGCTTTAAAAATATCGCCAAAATTACATAAGATCTTCAACCAAATTATAACGTTATAGGCAAGTCATCAATTCAGTTCACAAAGCGAGACTAGACCATTAAAAATCTAACTAAAAGATTTCTAGTCAAGTGGAGATAGTCAGGCACAAAAAGTTCTCTAATTCCTACTTTTGCCAAGTCGTTGCGCTGTAGAATGGTCTTCCGGCGAGCATGTTCCCACCACCCTGTGACATTGACCCCTTTAATCGAAGTGTAAAGAGATATTTATACAGGCCGGCGTGATCACTGCAACTATCGATTGTTTTTCTTTACTGTTGATAGTTTTATTAGTTTTTGGTACTGCAGCATGCTTCCCATCAGGCGTGGTGTGACCACATTGCCGAGTCATGTTAAGTAAAACAGTGTAAAACAATAACAAGGCAATTAAGATTTCTTTCAGGAAATTGTTTCCAGGTTTTGATCACTGCTGAACTGCTCAAATTGCCGTATCTATTTCTAGTATATCTGGGGAAATGAATAGAAAAGCCAATCAATATCTGTGTCTATAAAGACATACCGTTAAAGGAATCTGTTATAATATAAATATGTTAATTGTTTAGGCAGCACATGCTCACCAGAGCAGGAAAACATCACGAGGAAACCCGCACGGCATGTAATGGAGATGTCATATGTACCAGTGCTGTGAGAAGATCGCGTTGGGCACCAGTTGTAAGCGCAAAGTGGATACAGTCTCTAATATATCTCTGCTCACCTTGAAAGGGACATAGCGTGCTCCATCAAATATATCATCTCTCTCTGTGAAATAGTTATAATAATATCGAAAATCATATACAAAACATATCTCCCATTTTGCCAATTAACGTAAAATGATATTATATGCATCTAGGTGTTTATCATGAGAGGAAGTAGGTACAGTTTTCTCGGTACTTTATATATGTATATTTATTTTTAAATGGTTATGCATATCTACTAGCCCTTTCGTCTGTGAGACAAAAACCATAGGTTAATTTTATTGTGAAAAATAAGGAGTTGATAAGATTTAATTGTACATCTTATTAGGACATTAAAAAAAATACTCTATTTGGAGGCTTTTAATCTCGTGGCGTGGTCGAGGCGTTACATTGTGTGTAGCATGAATGTTTTAAATAATGCATGTATATTAATATCTACAAAAAAAAAAACAATTTTCATAAGTAATAAAAGATAATTTTCTTATGATTACATCCATTTTCGTTAAATATAAGATAATGTAGGAACTCTAGCGTCATTTATTCAAACTGTATTTCTATCTCAAGCCCCATAAATAGGACCTGTAATAATTACAAATTACAGGTATGCAATAGTAATAATCTGCAGGAATATTACAAATGGAAATTTTAATATTTAACCAATTTATTTGTGCATTAAAGATATTAAATTTATGAAAACCCGATAAAATATAAAACATTTTAAATTCTAGATGTACTTAGTAGCACCTGCTACTAAAAATACAACTGTTATCACATATTTAAAGATTTAATTAAAAATCATAAAGATATTCAAAACTTTAAAATAAATCAATTTACGATATTAAAGGCGTTGTATAGTGTTGAGTATCTAATTTTGTCAATCTGTTTGTTGCATTATACTTTTAAGCTATACGATGGATCTTGGCGTGATTTTCGCTGTTATTTACATTTCTTTATTTAATTCCATCGCAGCATCTTTCAACCTATTCCGCAATAATTTGAATTTCCTTTTTTATTTTAAATTCATATTATAAAATTATTTGTTTTTATTTTATGTAAATGGGTACCCAATATGGGTGCCATTGGAAATGAAAATAAGGAACAGAGATGCACAAAATATAATATATGAAGGTCCCTACAACACAGCGTGAGGACACCACAGCGTGCACAATAATTAATATACAATGCTAATTTACATAAAAGTGAAGATGAACATTATAATTAATTTTTTTTTTAAAGTTATTTAATATTGTTACGTATTTATTAGAAACAAATGTCCTTAGCCCTGTAAACACAATTAAAGGAATTTAGTTAGCGATGTCAAGCTATGTTTAATTTGTAAATTAATATTTAATATTTTTTCTTAGTATTTCGTTTTATATATTTAATTTTAGATAGTTCGTATTTATAAGGTTTGTAAATATAAACTAAAAAATGTGACAATGACAATAGAAAACGTAGATTTAATATTTGTGTAGGAAGAACATTATATTAAAAATGCATTTACCTGTAATTGTAACTTGTGTATAATCTTTAAAAAATAATTTGTGAAGTTATTAAAAGATGAGACCTAGCGCCACGTAGCGGCGAGCAGATGAACATTTTAAATATTTAAAAGTGTGTTTTGTCGGAATAATGTAATGAAACTATTTGTCAAATTATCTACGAATACTTGTAAATATGTAGCGCTACTGTTGCTGTTATGCCTGAGAGTTTATTCAATGTTTAGAAGTATATTGATCATTTGCAATATATTCGTAATATTATATTATTAAGCTTTATTAATATTCGACAATAGATGGCACTGTACTTATATATTTAAACATTGATTTTAACGACTCTTCAAAAAAAATTTAAAAAGGTAGAAAAAATCTCACTGTCAATAAATTAAATCTTCACGAAGTCTTCCATGATGTCTTCCCGTTGTAATTACTGTTTTAGATATAAAAATACGATATTTTATAGCAAAAATGGGTTATTCAAAAAACAATACAAAAATAATACATTTATAAAATACATTTTCATTTTTTTTTTCATTTTCATTCATCAATTTATGCTAGGCACTATAACATCGATTAAAAGACCTGTCTATATCTAAAAAATCTCACTTATCGATGATTAGAGTAAAGTGTAACAGTATATCAGTTTGCTAAAATAAGATTATTGTAAGCAATAATAACGTTATATATGGGTGTCAAAAAGTATAAAAGACGTTACAATCGTTTTTGTAGTGTTTCTGGGTGCGTTAGTATTTAGAAACAAAGTCAATATTTGCCGTTCAGTTTTGTTCCTCCATAACATGTTAATTATAAAATTTAGCTGAAATCTAAATGTATTGTTGCTATATGTAAGAAACTGTATAACCGAATAAATGGTGTTGATGTTACCTTGCTTTTTATTTGAGTATTTTTTTTAGATTAATTTATTATATATTTAGGGTTTTCGCGTGGGTTCAATTTTCAGTCCTAAAATATTAAAATAGTAGTACTAAACATATTAAGAAACAAATTGAACTAATAAAAAAAAGCATTTATTTAAACTATATTATCAAAAATTTACAGCATATTTCTTAATTCTAGAAGTAACATCGCATCCATCCGCAACGTAGTAGGATGTCGGATTTCAAACGTAGGCACACCATCATGCTACTTAAACCGAGGCATTGAATCTTAAGGGGTTGATTTGCATCTGTTCCAAATTCATGAAATTACGTTCCAACGCAGTTTGATCTATTTGTAGAGTAGCGTATCACTCTTACTCATCCATCATCCCCAGATCTTGAATCAGAATTTACATGATAAACTACCTTCCTTTTTTTTCGTTAACCCAGTGAAAATTCTCACAGACCGTCAGGGTGCCGGTGGGGCCATAGCCCTGTGGTGCTGCACTTTAACCCAGTAAACCCACCGGCTTTACACACACTGCCTACTCTTCGCCTTCGTCAGACCAGGGGATCCGTTTAGATTCTACGGGCCGACGAGCAATTAGCCTTACACAGGCCTTCACTCTGGGGCAGGGAATTGAACGATAATTTACTCACTTTCCCTCAAATGAGCAGCGTGTGGACGCACACACGCTTTACATAACTTAAGATGTGATTACGATATCTTATAAGACTTTAGAGTTAAGTAAAACTAAAAGCCTTTTTTTTTACACTGGCTCGACATAGTGACTACAGAGTACCTGATGGTAATTACAGTGTAGTCCAAAAACGAAAGCGACTATCAAAGGATAATTATCCATTGAATGTCTACATCGTCATGTCGGCCCACATATACCGCGACTGAAGGTCTCTAGGTATATGAGCTACTGGATATACACAAGCTGATCCCGAAACGCGACAAGCCGAAACTAGTCACTATGACGGGCTTTACACCCATGTACTGTGGTCGCGATCCAGACGGGCACCGACGCCCTACCACCTCGCTGCTGCTCGTTTAGCACCACCCAGGAGTCACGTGTAGGGAAACTAGGGTAAAGCCTACGGACGCGAGCAGCTTCGACTCCCAAAGCCTATATTTTTATTGACAAGTTGATCACATTTTTAGATGTCTTATTCAGTGGGTATACTGGGTGATGTACTCAGCTGCTGCCTCTAGAATTTGGTGCCCGAGGAGTAGGCTGTTGCTTGTCCGCTCGCCCCCGATCCGTCCCTGCGGCATATTCGAGATGTGTCCCGAAATGAGTCATCTAGATCCCCATTATTACATCCTAGCTCTGGACGAACCAATACTTTTGACTTTAATCACACCTGGTTGAAAGAGATGAGGCCAATATTGGACATGCCATTGGGTAATAAATGCCTATTCCCTCTTCTATGAAAGGCTCCCAAATCGTAAGAATGAGGAAAATAGACGCGAAGAAGCATGCCACTCCTTCGGTATTAACATACATTGAATATTCATCTATTTGTAGTTAAACCTTCATTTGATTTTCAAAAACAAGAGTATTGATCCATTCCTTTGTAGCGTCGTCAACTGGAATCTGTTTTTCTTTTTTCTTGGACAGAGGAACGCCGTGTTTCCCCAACATATGTTTGTGGCAATTGCCGAAATCGACAAAAGTCCTGTCACAAAACTCACAAGCATATGGTCTTTCGCCGGTATGCTGACGAGAATGTTGTACCAATGTACTATGGAACCGGAAAGCTTTCCCGCACTCCTTACATGCGTAAGGCTTGACATTGTTATGAATAGCCATGTGGTTCTTTAACGTGTCTTTCCTGAGGAAGTTTTTCCCGCAATCATCGCACTGGAAGGGTCTCGTTTTCAAATGGATACCGACATGAAGTTTCAATTCTCCCCTAGTGTGAAATGCTTTTCTGCAAACTTTGCACACTTGAGTTTTCTCCCTGTGTACTCTTTTGTGGCACGTCAAGGCACCCAGATTAAAAAATGCCGCCCCGCAGGCATCGCAGGTGTAGTCACGGGATCTGTTGTCATGGATTTTCAAATGCGTTTTGAGGATTTGGTATGTCTTAAAATGATTCCCACAGACGTTGCACGTCAAGTCCGCTACAGTGAGAGACTTGGCAGGTCTGGGTGTGAAGTATTGTTTCATATGTTCCTTTAACATGCTAGAACTTTTAAAGGTCTGTCCGCAGCCGGGGCAAAGATTATTTGATTTCATCTTATGGATCTTTAGATGTCGAGTTAGGAGATTCTCTTTTATATTTTCATTGCAGTACTCACAAAAATGTCTAAAAGAAAAAATATATTTAATTTGTATATGTACCTAATCAAGGTATACTTTATATTGGTTAGACAAAGTGACTATAAGGCACTTGATGGAAATGACAGTGTAGTCGAAGAATGGCAATGCCTATAAATGGATGACAGTCGCCGTCGTCGCACAGAACCTCGTATATCACGACTGCACCTGTCTCCAAGTACAACCAAGTACAACAGGAGATACACGAATATATCGAAGCGAGTCAGATGGCAGCTTAAGCGCTCGCCCTCTTCGCCCGATGAAGCTGTGAAGACCGTACCAGCCAACAGCATTATATCATACGGAAAAAAGGAGCTCCAAACCTACTTACCACAATGGGATGATGATATATGTTTATATCAACAATATTGAGTACTGCAGTTGTCCAAAGATGAATAATCTCTTAGCCTGGTTGTCTTAATTGCTACCTTATTAATACTTTTATTAACCCTAGACGAATTCTTCTTCAAATAATATATAATAATAATATATCGTCACGCTATATCGCTTTTGAGGTGAGCAGAGATACTTTAGTGGTGCTAGTGGCTAGTTAGTAGTGCAGCTAATCGCCATTCTCACAGCACTAGTAAACATAACGATTCTGATATACGCCATGAATAAACTCACGATGTTTTTCCTGCATGGGTAAGCATGTGGTCTCCAATTCCATACTTGATCAGGAAAATCCAGAGGAGATATGTGATACAAATCTACGACGACTCCCATTGTCGCGTATGGACAGATATGGGAAAATGTAATCTGATTAATGATTACCGATTACAAAATTCGTAATTCGTCAATCATGATTAAATCCATTTAAAACATTAAGAAATGATAAATGTGTATGCAATCTGGGATTCTGTAGTGTTTAAAACATAGGCGAGAAAATGCAGTCATATTAATGATAAAAAACGTAAAATGTAATCTCAATCATTTTTATTAATCTGATTACATTTTGCCCATCTATGCATTACCTCTACTACGCCATAACAGCTACATACAACAATACATACTGTAAGCTTGTATACTAACTTTAAATAGAGTCGATGTATACGAACATGCTTCACAAAAGATTCAAAATTCCTCATAAAAATTGAACAATCCATGCATTTCATTGCAAAGCATTTATTGTGCACTTCCTGACAATGTCGTCTCAATGTGTCAACATCTGGCAATCGCTGGCAACACACTTGGCAGGCCCAGTTGTAATCCGCCCACGAGGCCTTGGCTCCACTCTCTAAGACTAATGTTTCATCTTTGATTACTACCCTTGCTATATTTTTCACAAGTCTACTTTTTTTATATTCTTTATTATGTTGCTTCAGTGCACTGGAGTCAATCAATATTTCACCACACGCTTCACAAACTTCTCGTCCCAAAAGATGTGTCGCAGTATGTTCTGAGCACTTTGTTATTGTTTCGAATTTTTGATTACAATATTGGCAGTAGTATCTGGAAATACAAGATTCTTACTTCACTGAGTGATCAGAGTGCCCAGTTCCAATTTTTTTTTAATAATAATATATTGTCACATCCATTATGGGGTGAACAGATACTTTAGTGGTTGTATCCACTTTGCACTTACATGTCGAGCCCAACGTGACCAGCAGCGCAGCTGACCGCCATTCACACAGCACTAGTACACATGACATTTCTATTAGAGGCCATGTGAGTTTCCTTACATTGTTTTCCTTCATCAGTGAGCAATGGTGCTTAAATATGTACATAATCTAGAAAAACCCAGAGATAACCTAGGACCAACTGCATTGCTGCACGTGGAAACTGGTCCATTATCCACTAGGCTACCACAGCCAAAATATACCACACAATATTTTTGAAAATATCAAAAAAATATATATATTTTTAGTGTCAAACTGAATGTTTAAAAATTTTTTGGATTTTATACATTATAAAGGAAAACTATAACCACAATAATTCTTATACATAAAACAAAATAAAAAAATAATTTGACATCCTGCCTAAAACAAAAAAAAATACAAATATTAAAATTGAAAATGATAAGAAAAATAGAAATAGAATTCAAGATAGACTATAAAAATATAATAGGTTTAAGGAAATGAGGACCCAATTACAGGATTGAGCTGCATACACCAAAAATCCTCTCCAGAGATCATTATTATTACCTCAGACTGATTCGAGAAGTGATTAAGAAGCATAAAACTTTTACTCAGCATGGTGGGATTAAGTTATCATTAGTGTGGAACCCAGTGATTAGAAAACTAGGAGCTTGTTTTATCGCCTTGTGAACATGCTGGTACTGTAAGTGCTGTGTGCTGTGACTATTCAAATTATCAAGAACAAAACAGGGTAGACGAAGTAACTTCCCGCCCCAACTAAAACTGTGGAATTTCAATCTGCTCATGGCTGTGGGCTGGATAACCAGATCGAAAACTCGAGCTGTAATTAAAAGTAAGTAAATTCCCTCATAAGACCCATTAAAGTACTTATATTAAGTCTTGTACTGGGATAAAGCTGGCTGATAATAATATTGGTGCACTTGAGGGAGTGCACTGTGCACATACCCTGGGGTAAATGGCCCGGAATGTGTTTCTGCACTTTGCTTCATTCAATAGCTATACTTAGTGGTGAGAGAGAGGTAGCTCTATATACACCACCTCCCTGTAAATAGGCAGAGGCATGTGGAAAGCAGAACATCACCAAAGCCAAGGAAGTTGATATGGTTGTACCCTTTGGTTTTGGTAGATGGGGAGGAGGAACATCCCGGGGTTTTAGTTGGTAAAAGTGCAGCACAACGGGGTTACAGCCCATACCAACACCTTGTCAGTCCATGAGGATTTTCCCTGGGTTACCAAAAAAAGGTTATTATAAACACTGATATCAATGATTACCTCAGTGAAGGCTTGTGGTCCCTCACATGTTCAATAAATTGATTGAATAGTTCAACTTTATCCCTGCAGTGCATGCAAAGGAATCTGTGACATGTTTTATGTGCTGTCCTTTTGTGGTTCCTAAGAGCATTCATTGTCTCAAATGAAACTCTACACTGCATGCAAATCCAATTGTAACCAGTCCAAGAATCATCACCCACATTATTTTTTTCAATTCCTTTTATTTTTTTAACTGTTTCCACTTTCAGTTGTGGTTTTATATCACTTTCGAGTTTATGACTCTGTAATGAGTGTTTGACATGCTCTATATTTTGCACTTCTATCTCAGTAAACGATTCTGGATGCAATATTTTTGAAGTATCTGCTACACTATCATTTGTGTCATCTATATTTTCTAATTCAAACTTAATATTAGTCTCTGTCTCATCTTCAATTTTGATTTCAAGTTCTATATGTGTTTCCTCTTTAGCGATACTGTAAATATTATTCAATACAATTTGGGACTGTTCAATTTTAGAAAGAAAATTGTTGAATGCTTTAATGTTGCTGAGACAGCTACTGCACAGTGTTTTTGGTAAGTGATTGGCATTCGATATATCTAAATAATCTATTCGTAAGCTTTTAGTGAAATTAATTACTTCCTTAACAATGTCTTCGTCGAAGTTAAAATTTATAAAAGATTCATTTTGTTGTACTTCAGCACAGAATCTACAATGGAGTAACTTCGTTTCTATCTTGGTTTCTACAATGCGTAATGCCATCTTCAATATTATCAGAATATTAGTTAAAACATCACGAATTTAACATGAATATCCACAAAATTATTCACAAAACGTAAATAAAAGGCTAGAACAGTGATGATGTTGTTTATTTATTCGCCATAAGGCAGGCAAAGGATCGAGCCATACAGCCTAAGAACAATGATGACTGATGAACAGCACCACATAAAAATAACTACTTCATACCACAGAACACCTATATCCTTCTTATATAGAGATTGGAGAGTCAATATACTATTTTTGATCTTTTAAATAAAAATTATTTCTAATGCGCAATAATTTAATCTTTTAAGTTTTTGTAATCTTAATAGTTTATATGAACTCGACTCCCGAAGGAGAGTGTTAACATCTGCTCCCTCATTGCAATATTTTGCTATCCCGAGAGAGATTTAGAGTCAAGATATATAATGTATTTATTATATTAATTCAATTATTATGTAAAACAATATTCGTGCAAAAATGTCAATCTTTTATAATTTATATATAATTCGACTCGATACGATAATACAGAGTTGGGTTTTCGATTATTGTTATCTCTCGTAACCGCCAATCTATACTAATATTATAAAGCTGAAGAGTTTGTTTGTTTGTTTGAACGAGCTAATCTCGGGAACTTCTGGTTCGAATTGAAAAATTCTTTTTGTGTTGAATAGACTATTTATCGAGGAAGGCTTAAGGCTATATAACATCACGATGCAACTATTAGGAGCGAAGAAATAATGGAAAATGTGAAAAAAACGGGGAAAATTATTCATCCTTGAAGGCTTCCATTGCGTGCGCTGCGAAAACGGTTAAAGATACCAAAAATATATGTATGAAAGAATTATTCCTCTTGAAATGATCTAAAAAAATGTCAGCGACAGTATATGTCTATCTTTTAAGATTAACTCACTAGAGCCGTTTTTATGGTAATCGAATTTGGTCGAAATTAATGCATTATTTGTTAAGAGTTGTACCAACGTAATAATATTAATCTTTATCCAAATAAATGTGTTGTTGATTAAGAGTATTTAATTATGAACAAAATTGTCTTTGACATCACTTAATTTCAATGAACATCTTAGAAGATATTACAATAACTTATATAGTAAAACAACGTTTGCCGGATCAGCTAGTCGCTAATAAACATCTACAGTTGTTGATTGGCGGCAAAACTTCAAGCCAGAGTGTTTGCATCTCTTTTGCACTCTTGTTGAAAAAATGTTTTGTTGTAGCGGTGGGTTGGATGTTTAATTGTTGTCTGAACTTGAGCAGCAATGGAATGCTTGGCTGATTTAATCAAGTAATCTGTACGAAACTAGTTAATTCAAGCAGATTCTCCTGAAACCCAACTGGAGCCGTGTTTTTTTTTTCGGCACGTCCTTTTTGGTGGCCTGGGAAAAACCTTCACAACAAAACCGGGCTTGGTGGGCGAACGCAGAGGGCGCTCAGCCAACGAAATTTATGGGTTGGGCGTCTTGACAATAATGCAGAAATTAGCTGTTTTAATTTAAGAGCTTTGTGATACATACATATAAAAATTATTTTTTCAAAATCAAAGTATGAAGCCACTCTTTAGTTTCATTGTCAACTGCAAACTGTTTTTCTTTTTTCTTCGATAGCGCAACACCGTGTCTCCCCAACATATGTTTGTTGCAGTTGGAAAAATTGACAAAAGTCCTCTCGCAGAATTCGCAAGCATACGGCCTCAAGCCCGTATGTTGCCGATAATGCACAATGACATCATTTCGAAACCTGAAAGCTTTACCGCACTCCTTACAGTCATACGGTTTGATATCACTGTGTACAGCCATATGACACTTGAGCCTTGCTTTCCTGGAGAAGGCTTTTCCACATTCATTACATTCAAAGGGTTTCACGTTTAAATGAACAGTGATATGCTCTTGAAGGTTCCTCTTGAGGTGAAAGGCCTTTTTACATATTTTACATACATGACACTTCTCACTGTGCGTAAGTATGTGAGTTTTCAAGTTGCCAAGGTCCATGAATGCCGCTCCACAGGTGTCACACGTGTAGTCCCGCGTTCTGCTGTTATGAATTCTTTTATGCGCCCTGAGTTTTGACAGCAATGGGAAATACCTCCCGCACACATTACATGTCAAGTCTTCTTCTGTCAGAGACTCCGCTGGTCTCGGAGCAACGTTTTGTATCATATGTTCCTTTAACATGTCAGCACTTACAAATATCTGCCCGCAGCCGGGGCAAACATTATTTGACACCTGTTCATGTGTCTTCACATGTCGAGTTAAGAGATTTCCCTTTAAATTTTTATTGCAGTATTCACAAAAGTATCTAAAAATAAACAAGAATTAAATTTTTACATGATCTTTACTTTTTTTTTTAATAAAATTAGTATAACAAATTTATGGACACAACTTTAAGATTGCTTAAACTTTACTAAAACACTATTGGTAAGCATGTGATGCCTAAATCCACTCTGAATCTAGGAAAACCCAGGATCATGTACAACATATAAGTGCAAAGTGGATACAACTGCTAATGTATCTCTGCTCACCCCGAAAGGGATATAGCGTGACGATATATTATTATTATTATTAGTGCAATTAAATGACGCTATAAGCCTCATGAGAACAAATCTCATGAATCTTGCCTGAAAGAATGTACCCAACTCCAACCTGTCTACAACTACTATGAATCTCCTATTCACCAATCCAACCAATCCACCCAATCCATCCTCGAACCAAGATAATTCAGGATCACTGTATTATTCTATCTTAAAAATAACAACGTCCAATGTTCAACAATTATTAAAATTGTGGTAAAATGTTTCAAATAGCAGATGTGTGTGTACTAACTTTAAATACGGCCGATGTATACGAACATGCTTCACAAATGATTCAAAATTCCTTATACGCATACAGCAATCCATGCATTTCATTGCAAAACATCTGTTGTGCACTTCCTGGCAATGTCGTCTCAATGTGTCAGCATCTGGCAATCTCTGGCAACACATTTGGCAGGCCCAGTTGTAATCCACCCAGGAGGCCTTGACTCCACTCTCCAAGACTAACGTTTCTCCTTTAACTACAACCTTTGCTCTATTTTTTGTAAGTGTAGTCTGTCTATATTGTTTCTTGTGCTGCTTCAGTGCGCTGGAATCTTTCACTATTTCTCCGCACGTGTTGCAAGCTATGCGTCCTACGAGGTGCGTAGCAGTATGCTCTGAACACAGGGATATTGTATCAAACTTCTGGTTACAATAATGGCAGTAATACCTTGAAATACAAAATTCTTATATAGAAACCTTCAGTAATGGTATATGTGGGCCAACATTTGCTTCCCTAGCCTTCCCTAGCGAAAAAGTTAACAACAGCTACCAGATTGTGGTATACCACGAGGTATGCATGAATATGTAATGACCTTCGGTTGAGAGCTTGATATGCCGCCTGAAAGCGTCGTGCAGTTGTTTACATAGGAATATTTTGCCAAGTCGTGACTGCCTGAATCTGACGGCTACCTTAACTATAGACCTATGTCCATAGCTTTCCTTCAATTCTTTCGTTCTTATAATTTTCAGTATTCACAAAATTAATTTTACAGTAAGAACAGTGACAAAGAATATAATTAAAGAATACCTTAATATATGTCTGTGTCTTTTAACATGGTCGATGAAATTATTAAATAATTTAATCTTATCCTGGCAGTCCATGCAACGAAACCTGTAACACGTTTTGTGTTCTGTTCTTTTGTGGCTCCTAAGAGCATCCATTGTTCGAAATGTAACTCCACACTTCATGCAAGTCCAACAGTAACCTGTCCAAGAGTCATCAGCTTGTTGTGAAACTATTTGTCCTTTTTTAACTTTTAATGTTGGTTTTATATTGGTCTCGTTAGTTTTGCGCCTTCGCAATCTTCGGAGTGTAGGAACGACTTCTTGCAATTCTACCTTAATAAATGAACCTGGATTTGGTTTGTTTAAAGTGACATCATCATTGTCGTTATCATTTCCTGTGTCCTCATCATTTTCTAATTCATACTTAATATTAGATTCAGTCTCATCTTCATCTTTAATTTCAAGTCCTAAGTTTGTTTCCTCTTTAGTAATATTGTAAATATTATTCAATACAATTTGGGACTGTTTGACTTTAGAAAGAAAATTGTTAAATGCTTTAATGTTATTGAGACAGCCATTGCATAGTGTTTTTGGTAAGCTATTGTCACTTAATATATCTAAATAATCTATTTGTACGTTTTTCGTGAAATCAATTATTTCTTTGATGATGTGGTCGTCATATTTAAAGTTAGTTAAAAATTCATTATTATGTTGTATCTCCGCGCAGAATCTACAATGTTGTAAGCCGGCTTCCATTTTCATTTCTCGAAATTATTTATTTCGATATGAGTTCTTATTTAACTTTTATATTTTTATAAACTTTTTATCATTTCCAACGTCAAGTGTAAGTTTCCTATTTACTTCCAAGTGTCTAAATATCTATAATATTGAGCAAATACAGTGAAAAATGAAGACAATCTGAAAAAAAAAAATATAATTCATTATTGAAGACACACACTTTGACAAAGTTTATTATATACACCAAACTGAACAAAACAAGTATATATACTGTAGATACTCCCTTTATAAATATTTTATTAAATTATATAAGTCAATATAAAATAAAATTATAACTATAATGGTGCTGGTTTTTGTATACATTATTTTTGTCATAATTTGTGTTGTATCCTGGTTCTTGTTCCCGTTTTATTAAAAAAAATTATATGTTATTTTATATTAGTTATACCGATTACCGACCTTTCTCGAATATCAAAGTGAATATTAAAGCACTGGCACATCGACACAGTCATATTGATCATACACCAGTGGAAAGGCCAGGAGTAAATAAAAAGTATATATACTTATATATTATCTACAATCAATCCACATATTATATTTTTATTTCCATTTTTACGAACATTACACATTGCAGCAGACTAAAAATTTTGCTCCTTTAATGTTTCCAATACTATGATCACTCGGGAAAGAAAAGCCATTTAATGGATTGATCTGCAATTTCACATAGCTATTAGAGGTACATTGAGGCATAAAAATTCATAAAATTCTTGTCCTACCTATCAATTTTCACGAAGACATAGTTAATTTGCCAAAACAAGAAAAAAAATATTTTTAATTGTTTTTTAAGTCAATATTGAGGGTGAATAGTTTTTTTTTCGTTTTATGTCTCGATAGGGACTTATGGGAAATTTATTCTAGTTTTAGAAACTGTCCTTGAATTTTCTATGTAATCATTGTTTGCTGAGATATTACTGACAATTAAAGACAAAATGGTCCTTTTTTGTTCAATTTCGACAAGTGCCTGGGCATAGCAAGTATCTAAAAAAAGCAAACTAAAGCTGAATAAGCCGGATATCACATAGTTGTTTAACGAAAAAAAAAGTCCATGGCTGTACACCAAAAAGAGAAAAACTATTTTTTTAATATATCTTTAGATAACGCAAACAACAAAGTCCCAAAAAATTTTTTTGTCAAAAGATCGTAATACTAGATTCTTGATGCTTCAAAATCACGTTTTTTAGATTTCCAACATGACAATTTTAGATAGAGACACAGCCCATAAAAAATTGGATACAAAATTTAGATTTTTATTTTGCTTCCTTAATTGTGGTGCATAGTATATTAAATTAGGAATGAAAGACCCCAGCACAAAAACAACCACCTGGTGAGAATTTAAACACATTGGCAAAGAATATGTGCCTATCTTTCAAGACTATGTGCCTCAATAAGTTATACCTAGAGTTGGCTTAAGGATTATTTTTAAGAAATGTTTAACTGGATATCAAAGGGTTGGAAGTTGGCAATATGAGAATCCAATAAGGATGACTCCTGATGTAACTTTTTAAAGCTGGTTACTAAAGAAGGAGGTATTTTATTAGATCAGTAATTTGACAAGTCTACTACATTAGAAAGAGCCTTCAGCTTATATATTATTTGTACCTTTTGAATATGTTTTTAATTGCAGCTCATGAATAATTTCAAACTTTAAAAAATTGCTCTGATTATCAAGGAGCTTTGCCACCCCTGTTCTATTACATTCTAAATTTTTTGAGTCTTTTGAATGTCATGAGATGAAGTGTAAAACCGGCTGAAAGAGACTTCTTATTTTGTAAGTGGACTACAAAGAAGAATTGTTATGCTGTATTTATGTCTGTCTGTTAACTGAATTTTTATTAGTTTAATATGGAATGTCTTTTCGGGAATTCTCGTTCAACAGGTTGGCAGGCATCTCTTGAGGTACAGGACGGTACCATTGGAAATCTTTTTTTCTTTATGGATGAGAGATAGGAATGCTGTTCTCTTTTCCATTCTACTAAGTGTGTGGAACAATTAAAGTATTGGCGTTATTGTTAGACGATGAGCAGGATCCGGAGGATCATTAATGTTTAATAGTTTACCTAAAACAATCAGCTACACATATCAGCATATTAACACCAACAGACAATTAAAAACCACACAAATAAATAGACACTCGACGACACACAGATCTCAGAAAACCTAATTTTATTTAACAACTAATACTTCGAGAAAAAGCTCCCAAAATCTACCATTCGCGTAAAGTGACAGTGACATAATCCTAGAAATACTTTATACAACTTTATATTATCAAAAAACAAACCTGAAGTTAACAATAAACACCAACAAACTTTTTATTATTATTATTATTCCTTTCTTGTGGCTTTTCTACTGGTGTATGACCATTAATATGAAAGCGTTTTGATTTTGACTTTAATATTCGAGGAAGGTTGATCGGTGTTTGCTAATTTTAATTATATTGAGATTGTCCGGTAGCAGTACCTAAAACAAAAAAAATACTAACTACAACAAAATACACATCACAAATATAAAAAAGTTATTAATAAGACAGGAACAAGAATAATAACATTACACAAATCTCTTCTTCTTCTTTCTTTAATGGCAACGCGCAAGCACGATTCTGCCAATGTCATGTATAACACAAATCATGAATCAACAAACTTAAAACGACAATTTATTTAATGCAGCCAACACTAGTCAATAGAGAAGTAAAGATGAGCGATAACAAGTCGCTTAATTAGATCGACTCGATTGTTCAAGCCTCTTAAATACAATCGAGTACTTTCGATCGAAGTCCAATGTACGAACCATCTATCTTCTCTCTTCTTCTCCATCTATTGTATGAACTCAAAATCTTCGATGATGCCGAAGCATACCTAGTAAGTATTAGCAATCGAAGTCTTATGCTCGTCTCATTGTGGCTTAGCGAAATGTTCAACCCCGACTTCGTTATAAAATAAACTTTTGGTGTGATACGTGTTATCATAGATGTGTTCAATAAATAACATAAGACAGATTAGTTTAATCATATTTAATGTATGCTTTATTATTTATGACATAATAAATCAATTATATTTTTAACAAGTATATAGTTTAAAGTATAAAATATATAGTTTAAAGTAGTATTAAAAATATTTAAAACCTGATTTTATTAATAGTAATGGAATTATTGTTCTTTTAAATAATGGAAAAGAGTAAAATTTTGATTAATCAATACAACATTAATCGCAAAGTAAAAAAAAAATGTTATACATAATACGCCACATAAAAATTATACTTAGAGAACTTCTTTTTATCCTGATTTGGCATAGTGACCACATCACGTCTGATTATCAACAGTAAAAAAAAACATATCGATAGTCGCCGCGAAAATGTCGGCCTACATATGTATCTCTTCACGCTTCGTTTAAAAGACTAAAAATCATAGGACGGTGGGAACACGTTTGCCGAAAGTCCATTCCTCAGCTTAACGACGCAGAAGTAATAAGAATTAGAACAATTCTTAGTCCTACTCGGGATATGAGATACAGGATAGACATGACACTGTAAACCCACACGCTTGTTACTTTTATAAAAGGGAGAAAGGGGAACAAGTTCATATAACTCTTCGGAACACTCGCTGTGATACAAAGCGATATACTGTAGATAACGCTTAGTTAAGCATTATCTCTGCACAACTGAAGCCTTTCAAGATATTGAGTCACGTCTACATTATTCATAATGTGGACATACCTCCGCTGCGACCTATCCAAGGCATCAAGTACTTAGCAAAACCACCCCAGAGATGCGAACAGTACTCCATGCAAAATCGGACCTAGGCTTTATACAATAGGATCAGTTGATCCGGCGTGAATACCCATCGCGCTCTATCAAAGATACCAAGTCTACGTAAGTGAAAATGTTATGTAACGTACTATGTAGACAGTGGTCTAATTACAGTATTTCTAATTTTATTTAATTAGTTAGTAAAGCAATCAAAAATATATAAATATATATTTATATATATATATAGACTAAATATTTTAAATTGTCACTCACTTCAGGCCAGACGCTCTATTCATGAAATAGTGTTTCTATACAAAATTGTAAATGCAATGGTCGATAGCCCAGAAATTCTACAGAGCATTCCGCTGAAAGTGCCACGTTCAGGCTCAAGACCTTGTTTATATGAATCATTTGCCACAATACATATCCACACCAACCTTGGCAAACAGGCTCCTTCGTGGCGTATATGTAGGAACTTTAATAAGATTCATAATGAAAGTAAAGATATATTTTGTAGCTCTGACCTCTTTCAAGTTTCAAAGCAAGTCTTTTAAAATTGTTTCACGGTTTATATAATTAAAAATTCATAATTTGTGTATAAAGCATCTTTTTTTCCATATCACTGTGCCATTAGAAATTTTTGCATTCGAAGTTCCCTTTTTTTATATGGAAATTTGCTTGTAGCTCATGTTGTGCTTTTACGTAATTGGAGTGGTGCACAGTATGTGTATATGGCATGAAATCTATTGTTAATTTTGAATGTATACCCTCTGTTTGAAAGCCTATTAAAATAAAATAAAAATAAAATATTTAATATGGATTATTTAATTTTTCAAAAAAAAAAAAAACAAATTTTAATTAAAATTCGACATAAAAAATATTATACTTATTTTAAAGCGTTTATATTATAACACGCGAACACAATCGATCTTTTATAATTAATTTTAAATACATATCGAATGAACTCAGTTTATTAAGTATTTTTAATGATTAATTATCAAGGCGAATCGAGTGTATCACTCTTAGCATCAACTAACGTGAGCTTAAATCGAAAATATCTTGAGAAATATCAAACAAAATATCGTAAGAGAAAACCGATGTAATAATATATTTTGTTGTTTACCAGTCTTATGCCAGGGCTCATGGTAAACATTAGTCAGTAATGCCAACTTGGAAGTCTTATCCCTAAATTTTGGTGTCTCGCAATCCAATTGAATACCTTGTTTGATGTTTATTGGTTAATTTATATCTAATTAGCAGACATACATATAATTTACCATAATTATATTAGGTCCTTACATATGAAATTGGCGTTTTTCGTACTGGCCACTTTAATCACAAATTTCTCCTCTTTGGTAAGGAATTCCAAATTCAAATTTGTACAGCTATAGACTCATGTATTTGTGCTTCGATGATCGTCATTCATTTGTTTTTTTCTTTTGTTTTTTTCTGTTTGCGTCACTCATTTTACAAAATGGAAAACTTAAAATATCGCATTATTTACGAGTACGAGTTCCGCCGTGGCACTAGTGCTGCGGAAACAACTCGAAGGGTCAATGATGTGTATGGCGGTCGTGTTGCAAAAGAAAACACAGTTCGTTTTTGGTTCCAACGTTTTCGTTCTGGAAATTTCGACCTGCAGAACAAGCCCCGTGGACGGCCTGAGACTCAAGTTGATAATGAAGAGTTGAAGGCTATTGTGGAAGCGGATCCATCGCAAAGCACGTCCGAGTTAGCTGCAGGCTGCGATGTTAGTGATAAAACTGTTTTAATTCACTTGAAGCAAATTGGGAAGATTAAAAAGCTTGAAAGGTGGGTACCTCACGAATTGATTGAAGCAAACCGGCAAACGCGCGTCGACTGCTGCGTTACATTACTAAACCGGCACAATAATGAAGGTATTTTAAACCGAATCATTACCTGTGATGAAAAATGGGTTCTTTACGATAATCGGAAGCGCTCAGCGCAATGGTTGGATCCTGGCCAGCCAGCCAAATCCTGCCCCGAGCGAAAATTAACCCCAAAAAAGTTACTTGTAAGCGTTTGGTGGACTAGTGCCGGTATTGTTCATTACAGTTTTCTCAAATCTGGCCAGACTATTACGGCTGATGTCTATTGTCAGCAATTGCAAACCATGATGGAAAAGCTAGCGGCTAAACAATCGAGGCTGGTCAATCGCTCCACGCCACTGCTGCTTCACGACAACGCTAGACCACACACTGCGCAACAGACGGCTACTAAATTAGAAGAGCTTCAATTGGAAAGTCTAAGACATCCTCCGTACTCCCCGGACCTTGCTCCAACAGATTACCATTTTTTTCGAAATTTGGATAATTTTTGCAAGGGAAAAAATTCAACTCCGATGGGGCAGTCCAAATCGCCTTCAAAGATTTTATTGATTCCCGTCCGACTGGTTTTCTTAGTAAAGGGATCAATGAACTACCTATGAGATGGCAAAAGTGCATAGAAAATAATGGTTCATACTTTGATTAATTAAATATATTATATTAAAAAATATTCGACTTTTTGTTCCTCCCATACAAAACGCCAATTTCATATGTAAGGACCTAATATATTAAATCGTCATACTACTGAAGATAGTACTGTAATTTTAGAATTACCTAACCTCTCGTCCTTGGAATCCCACTACAGGAACCTGAGCCTGATTTTATTTAAATCTAATTGAAATTTTATATGGCTCCAATCAGTTTTATCAATATCATATATTTCTTTATGTAATTTCTTACAATACACTAGACTTCGAATTGCATTGCAACAATTCTATGAAAAATGATTTATTTAATAAGATAAAGACTTTTTACCGTATCCTGTAATCAGAGATGGCTAAAGTTTATGTGATTAATGATTAACGATTACAAAATGTATTCGTAATTTTAATTTTATTTAAGAGTAATCATGATTAAATCCTTTTCAAAATATAAAGGAGTTATAAATGTGTATGCGATTGAGTATTCTGTAGTATTTAAAACATAGATGGGCAAAATGCTGACATATTAATGGTGAAAAATGAAAAATATAATCGTAATCGTTTTTCATGAATCTAGTTACACTTTGCCCGTCTGTGCTTGTAATAGAAAGCATTTTTGAGGAAAGGCTAATAATGTCCATAAGACTTTTTCTGTTTTACCCAATAAATAATGTATACTCTTTTATCAAAATACTGAATTGACGTCTATAATTGTTATAGGTATACCCATTATATAAAAAAAAAGAAAATAACAATTGTTTAATTTGTTCATTTAAGACGAAAATTTCGCTCATGATTGAGGTATCTCCTTTAAAGTTTCGCTTATTTATAACTAGCAGATCCGGCAAACGTTGTTTTGCTATATAATTTATTGTAATATCTTCTAAGATGTTCATTGAAATTAAGTGATGTCAAAGACAATTTTGTTCACAATTAAATACTCTTAATCAACAACACATTTATTTGGATAAAGATTAATATTATTACGTTGATACAACTCTTAACAAATAATGCATTAATTTCGACCAAATTTTATTACTATAAAAACGGTTCTAGTGACTTAATGTTAAAGGATAGACATATACTGTCGCATACATTTTTTTAGATCATTTTAAGAGGAATAACTCTGTCATACATATATTTTTGGTATCTTGAACCGTTTTCGCAGCGCACGCAATGGAAGCACTCAAGGATGAATAATTTTCCCCGTTTTTTTCACATTTTCCATTATTTCTTCGCTCCTAATAGTTACATCATGATGTTATATAGCCTAAAGCCTTCCTCGATAAATAGTATATTCAACACAAAAAGAATTTTTCAATTCGAACCAGTAGTTCCAGAGATTAGCGCGTTCAAACAAACAAACAAACAAACTCTTCAGCTTTATAATATTAGTATAGATAAAACTTGCTCCCAGGGCCGTAAACCATAAATTATTATGGTCCATAGCAGGGATGTTACGGAGCTTCGACTCCGACTCCGATAAGTCGGAACTTCCGATTTGTTATTACACCTCCGGTTCCAACTTCGGTTCCGAAACTTTTTAATCGGAGGTACTCATCGGATGTCACCACCACTGTTGTAGTCAATTCATTTGATTTTATTTTATATGTTGTTGAAATATAATATCAATTAATCAAACAATCAGTGCTACTTAATATGTAGAAGACATTTTTAAAAAAAATATTTATAGATTAAAAAACCATGATTAAAATTATTAAATTTAAAACTAAATGTACATTTAAATTTATTACTAAAAGGTTTATTTATTTTACATTTACATTAAATTAAGTAAAATATAGATTAACACAAAAACAATCCTGGAACAAATTTGATTTAATTTGTTCACTGTTAATGGGAAAATTTTAATAAGAAACACAGCTGTGTATTTGTAAATTTATCACTTTCTCATTAAAAAAGTTCACTGAATAATGTTTTTATTTGTCCCTTAATAAAACAATTTTATTCTGCCGTGACTTGTGACTGACATTGCCTCCGACTCCGATTCCGACTCCGATAAATCAAATTTAAAAACTCCGACTCCGGTTCCGATTAAACTGCCTCCGTTACATCCCTAGTCCATACATACTAAAATTTTAGGTTGTCAAGAATGTTAAATTCTGATATTTGTAAAGTGCGTGAAATTTAATACAGATTGTAATTTTTTTTTCAATATTAGTAAATAATTGTAGACGAAATGATGTAAACATAATGGAAAATTCATACTGCCGATTCTGCGCGGAGCCTAAGAGCTCTGAAAAGTTGCTTAACCTACAACATGACGGTCGAAAACAAGACGAAATAATCCTTAAACTAGCTTTTTTGAATGCAATTTACGTGGACGTATCAGACGCCGATATACTTCCGAAGACAGTATGTTTAATTTGCTACGACTCGTTAAATAAAGCGTACGAGTTCCTTAAAGGCGTTAAAACCGCGCAAGACGTCCTTACTAATTTATTCTCTCCGACAAACGACATAAAATATGAACCCTCAGCAGATAGCACAGACGACGTAAAGTATGAACCATCGGATGACGACAGATCGTCTGTAATTGACCAAACCACTTACGACGATGATGTAATAAAATTGGAAAGCAAGATTCGTAATAAAGGCCAAAATAAAATAGCGTTGTTAATAAAAGATGAACCAAAAGAAGAGGTTGACTCTATAACCAACACTTTGGACGTTCAGGACATCCTCGGAGCTGCATTACATGTACCACTCAGCTCAAACATTACTATTTATGCTAAAGAGTTAACAGATGTTACTAAAAGGACTATAAAAAGATGGAGCCACTATCCCTGGATATGTTGTTATTGTAATATTGAATTTATGAGCTTGGACATGTTGCGTTCGCATGCAAAAGTGGTACATTTTAAATGTTCTGCATTCTTCTGCATAGACTGCAAGGTTGGAATGAGAATAGATTTCACTTCTTTCATTAAACATGTTAGGAAGCATAGAAAATGTCTGAGGTAAGATATTTGTATCAAGTCCAAAAGAGCTTGTTTTCACTATATCTCGAGGTGTACTTATTTTAAGTGACACTGGGTCAGCACAGGTTCAATCGTTCTTGTACAGTTCCTCCAGGAAATCAACTAGATGCTATAGGTTGCTGGTTGCTTCACATCTACATACTGAGGAATCGTGCCCAGTATACTCCACTCAAGTGACACTTGTCTGGCTGTCTCATCTTCTATCGATGCTTTACACAGATAGGTTTTTGTGACACCTAAATAAAAGAGAAGTCTCTTAAAGTAACTGTGTCCTGATATAGCACTTGTAGTTTCAAGTAGTAAATTTTAAAATTTTCGAATAGCATTGAAGCTAAAGGCAAAAACCAACAGTTTTCCAAGGGCAAAGTTAAGTTTGTCCCTCAATTCAGTTAATTTTCTAATTAGAGAATTGTTCCGTGCTTTCATAGTTTATTTTTAGGGATCCTTCATGCAAGAGTCAGACACTTAGCTGGTTTTTACCAACCATCCAAGGACAAAAAGTAGGAGATTCTATGTTCAACAATATATTCAATATATGCTATATTCTATGACTGTGGTGCCCTTGTGGATATTGGACTAGTTTCAACCCACAGTGATGCCAATGGTGATAGGTTTGAAACTAGGCACATGCCTGTTAGTTTCTCCAGATTGCATACCAAATTTAGACACTACATGCTTATTGGTGAAGGAAAACATAATAAGATAATAATAATAATATACCACATGTGTAAGTGCCCCAAGCACAAGGATCTGCTACAGTACTGGTTACGTTAGGCATGACATAAGTGCAAAGTGGATACAGCTACTAATGTATCACTACTCACCACATGAGGGCCTAACAATATTATTATTTTTATTTATTTTGTCAATATCTTGGAATAAGAGAATTTCCCACCAAACAATTTTATAATAATAGATATAGATAAAATATACAGGAATACTATTTTTGTTTTCAGACATTATTGTTACTATTGTGATAGTCATTTAGAAGAAGCAGAAACTATTACCTCACACATAAAACAACACTTTGATAAGTCTCAAGTCCCTTGCATATTGTGTGGCGAGATCTTAAATGATGAAGAATGTTTAAAGATACATCTCCAAGAATACCCATCAAGCAAACCGAAACGTAGACCGCGAAGAAAACCAGGTACTCCCATCACTATAGAAGATTTAACCTGTAATTTGTGTAAAAAAGTATACAAAAATCCGAATAGCTTGCGGGACCATATGAAACTGCATACAATTGACAGAAAGAGGAATTATACATGTGACCGCTGTGGGAAAATGTTTTATAATAAGGGAACTTTAACATCCCATATAATGTCACATGACAAGGTGCGCCCCCATGTCTGCCGTATTTGCAATAAGTCCTTCCTATTCCCAAATATGCTACGCAGACATGTTGAAATGCATTCGGGGATAAAGCCATTCTCATGCGAGCAGTGTGGACGTTGCTTTAGGCTGCAGTATCAACTTAATGCCCACAAAATAGTCCATACAGATTCAATGCCATATGTGTGCCAGTACTGCAACAAAGCATTCAGGTTTAAGCAAATCCTTAAGAACCATGAGAGGCAGCACACAGGTGCCAAACCTTACTCCTGTCAACACTGTGGAATGGAGTTCACAAATTGGTCAAACTATAACAAACATATGAAAAGGAGACACGGTATGGACACATCAAAGAAGAAAATTACTCCAGAAGGTGTATTCCCCGTTAATCCAGAGACTGGACAGATCATGCAAGTGCAGGATCCAGCTGGTACAGAAGAGTGGAAAAGCAGGATCATGGTGCCAGGAAAACGAGGGAAGAAAAAGAAAATTATTACACAGGAAGAGATTTTATAACAGTGATAATTATTAGAGTATTATTTATATTTAAGAAAAGTAAGTCCACTTTTATCACAAATTTGTTCATAAGTACATTATTCATCACAAAATGTATCATTTGTAAATTGTGCATCACATTGTATTTATCACCAACAAATAAAACAAATTAAAAAATACTTAATTTATAACAAAAAAAAGAATGATCAAAATGGCGGCTAAGATGACTAGATGTAGTACTAACCGCGCAGAACAGTTTCAATGAATTGAACGTATTAGTACGCCACACGCTTCTCATGAACGACAGTTGTCACTTGGAAAAGTTGCCGTGTGCTGCTCTGTATTTTTTTTAATCACGACCTGGTTTGTTTTCAAATTGTGTAGGATTTTTCACAGAAATTTTAGAAGCAATGGAAACATGTCCTCCCACACATAAGCAATGAAATATGTTTACATTTCTTTGTAAAAACATCTAGAACTTGAACTTTGTGAACTTTTTGGTAGGCGCTAATTACTATTAGGCCGCTTAAAATACAAGCTTATGATAACCGCTGTTCCGTATTCGAATGTGTGCGGACAACTTCGATTCTGCTCTGGTAACACCGTACGGGTTGTCAATTGAGTTTTGCTCTCGTTCGAACCGATCCGCCGAGTAACGACATAAAACATACAAATATTCCTAAATACAACTAAATAATCCGATTCCAAAGTGTACAAATGTGCTTGGAAGATCCTCAAAGACACCAGTATCCTGGAGGAGAAGCAGGGGCCCCTGAGGAGTTGGCGAACTGGTGGTCGTGGTAAGTGAGACTCTTTAGGCAGCCCGTGCCACTTGCGGAGCTATCGAAGTACCGTACAACCGCATAGAGTTTAAAATTCAGTTTTTTTTTAAACTTGATGTATTAAATAACTATATTTAATTTATTTCTTAAAATAATACATAAAATAGTTATATGGTTGTTCGGAGTAACACTATACCTACATTGCGGGATCGTAGTAGTTGTACCCAGAGATAGGAAAAATGTAATCTGATTAATGATTAACGATTCAAAAATGAAGTCATCATTTTAATTTTGTTACTTTGTAATCATGATTAAATCCCTTGAAAACGTGAAGGGCCCAGAAATATGTATGCAATTGGGGATTCCGTAGTGTTTAAAATATAGGTAAACGAAATGCTGTCATATTAATGATGAAAAACACAAAATTTACTCGTAATCGTTTTTAATCTGATTACATTTTGTCCACCTATGATTGTACCTCATCCTGAATATTGATTCAAAATTATTCACAGAAGTTTAGTATTATTTCGTATTGGAATATATAATTAATTTTAAGGGTATATAGGGTGAATGTGGCAAGTCTATTTTTGGTGGCGCCATCTACCACAATCCATCTAGTAGGCCATGACACGTACAAATTTTAACGCGGGAATTTTATGGTTGATGTATGAGCGGACTCCATCTTGTGATCTTAGAAAGGCGGCTACGTCATAATTGGAATTATTTTAGTTTATTCTTTTAGACTGAGTATAATAATAATGGATATAAATTAAAGAACTATCGTGTTATTAGATACAATATTATATGAATAAACTTTATATTTAAAATGTTTTTTTTTTCATACTTATGGTTACATGGGTACATACTATATCTTTTTTCGATGAATTTTTCACTATAGCTATGATTCATAGTGCTACTTTGCTTACAATTACTCAAACAATATCAATTATTTAATTAAAATCAAAGTATATAAGTAGTAAAACGCTGATCAAGGAGATCAACTTGAACTTAGCACTGTCTTTTTCTTTCACTTGTATTTACGATAAGAGATATTCAGATCAATTGAAACATGTACCTTTTTTATACTGGCTCGACAAAATAGCTACTGGCTGAAATTAATAACCTATCTCATCGCTTATCTTAGATTTGTTACTCTAGCAACTATAGTACATCTCTTTTCGCATACACAGGTTAGAAAGGGAGAGGTATAGCTATCGATCTACGAATTAAAGATAGATAGGTTATTAATTTTGGCAGTACATTGTACCTGATGGGAAATACAGTGCAATCCAACAATGGCAACAACCACCAACACAATGGAATCCGTTGACAGTTGCCATCCTTGTCGGCCCACATATACTGCGACAGAATGTCTCTAGGTACATGAATAACTTAACATATACAAATTAATACCTATTTTGTAACCCGGGGGAAAATCCTGCATAGGACCATCAGGGACGCTGTGAGGGCAGTGACCCCGGTGTGTTAGACTTCTACTGACTAAAAACCTCCGGGGTGTTTCTGATTGCTCCACCTGGGCCTGGGAAGCCAAATTCATCCAGGAGCCCAGGGAACAAGAAGCCTTGTCGAGGTTACCTCTATGGGAGGGGAAGGAGTAAAGCCCACCCCTCCAAAACTGTCTCCCCGGCGATGCGCCTGACACCGTGCACTGCCTTCCTATTTACAAACAACCATTAATTTTCTCAAACCGTTAATGGACCTAAATGACTATATATTTATTAAATTACACAGATTTAAATATTAGAAATAGAGGAAAAATAAAATATTAGGTCCTTACATATGAAATTGGCGTTTTGTATGGGAGGAACAAAAAGTCGAATATTTTTTTAATATAATATATTTAATTAATCAAAGTATGAACCATTATTTTCTATGCACTTTTGCCATCTCATAGGTAGTTCATTGATCCCTTTACTAAAAAAACCAGTCGGACGGGAATCAATGAAATCTTTGAAGGCGATTTGGACTGCCCCATCGGAATTGAATTTTTTCCCTTGCAAGAAGTTATCCAAATTTCGAAAAAAATGGTAATCTGTTGGAGCAAGGTCCGGGGAGTACGGAGGATGTCTTAGACTTTCCAATTGAAGCTCTACTAATTTAGTAGCCGACTGTAGCGCAGTGTGTGGTCTAGCGTTGTCGTGAAGCAGCAGTGGCGTGGAGCGATTGACCAGCCTAGGTTGTTTAGCCGCTAGCTTTTCCATCATGGTTTGCAATTGCTGACAATAGACATCAGCCGTAATAGTCTGGCCAGATTTGAGAAAACTGTAATGAACAATACCGGCACTAGTCCACCAAACGCTTACAAGTAACTTTTTTGGGGTTAATTTTCGCTTGGGGCAGGATTTGGCTGGCTGGCCAGGATCCAACCATTGCGCTGAGCGCTTCCGATTATCGTAAAGAACCCATTTTTCTTAACAGGTAATGATTCGGTTTAAAATACCTTCATTATTGTGCCGGTTTAGTAATGTAACGCAGCAGTCGACGCGCGTTTGCCGGTTTGCTTCAGCCAATTCGTGAGGTACCCACCTTTCAAGCTTTTTAATCTTCCCAATTTGCTTCAAGTGAATTAAAACAGTTTTATCACTAACATCGCAGCCTGCAGCTAACTCGGACGTGGTTTGCGATGGATCCGCTTCCACAATAGCCTTCAACTCTTCATTATCAACTTGAGTCTCAGGCCGTCCACGGGGCTTGTTCTGCAGGTCGAAATTTCCAGAACGAAAACGTTGGAACCAAAAACGAACTGTGTTTTCTTTTGCAACACGACCGCCATACACATCATTGACCCTTCGAGTTGTTTCCGCAGCACTAGTGCCACGGCGGAACTCGTACTCGTAAATAATGCGATATTTTAAGTTTTCCATTTTGTAAAATGAGTGACGCAAACAGAAAAAAACAAAAGAAAAAAACAAATGAATGACGATCATCGAAGCACAAATACATGAGTCTATAGCTGTACAAATTTGAATTTGGAATTCCTTACCAAAGAGGAGAAATTTGTGATTAAAGTGGCCAGTACGAAAAACGCCAATTTCATATGTAAGGACCTAATATAAGAGTTGTGCAATAGTGACAGTTTAAGACGGCGCCGCTTCAGATTGCACTTACCTGTTTTAGATACACTGAGGATATAAAATGCCGTTAAAGGTAGAAATAAGAAATAGGTCATAAAGTTTAGATAACATTATCTAAATATATGTTTTTGTAATAAGTGTTTATATTTAATAATGAAAGGAGAAGACTACCTGTGTCCGCACATACAAAATCTCATTGTTCTATTGCCCATATTTATGTTATGTCGCATGTCACTTAATAGCTTTTTACCCATTTGCAGCATAACTCTAAATCCGCAGCTAAACGTTGACAATACCAGCATGCGTAAGGAAGACTTGTTTTCTCTTGACGTGTTTTTTCTCATTATAAATAGGGTTATAATAATTATTATATATTTCCCGTATTTTAACAAAAATACATTTTTTTCCACGATTGTACATTTATCAAAACAAAAGTACATTAAAAAAATCACGTAATGTTGGAAACAAAATTTATTGTGTGCAGACTTATCCGCTCCTGATGATAAATTAGTCTGTCAGTCATCAATTTTGTTTGCGAATTATTCCTTCAAAAGATGCAAATGGTTAACAAATTAATGCCAATGTAAATGGTGGTTTTTTCTAATTATTCTAGTAGGTGGGATTTGGAATTATCTAGAATTGTAATATTTTGAAAAGTCAAAATTAAGTCCATAATATTAAAAGGAATGATATAAGACCAAAAAACCCTACATATAGCTGTATGTCATAAAAGCTTTTGTCTTTCCCGCAAAGAAAAAAAATATAGGCACTAATAAGAATTAAAAAAAAATAGTACATTATGTATTAGTCTGTGAATATTAATAATAAAGTGATTGTTTGTCATGGAATTACTTGAAAGTGCATACTGCCGACTTTGTGCAGAACTTAAACCCAACACTAAACTAGAAAATTTGCAAACTAATAAAGAAAAACAACGGGTAATTATTGAAAAATTGACTCGTATTAACGCTCTCGTTGATTTTACTAAAACTTGTTTACCAACAATGGTCTGTTACCTGTGTTTAACGACATTAGACAAAGCGTACGCTTTTGTTGTTGCAATAGAGCAAGCCCAGGTCACCTTAAACGATTTAATTCTAACACCAAATGTTAAAGAAGAACTCGACGATTTGATCTGTGATAATTGTTCCTACGAGTCATCAGATATGAAAGATGAGGATATTAAAGTTAAACAGGAAATAGCAGGGTCTGATAAAGAAGATAAAACGATAATATCAAAAAACGGTAAAATAGCCCAACCAAAATCAATGTTGCTGAAAAAATGTAGTTTAAGATTAGATACCATACCTCTTTCTCAGTTAAAATTGACATGGAGAGACTACAGTTGGAAGTGTGCTCTCTGTGAGACACAGTTCCTTACTGTAGATGAACTCATAGTCCACTCCATGCAATACCATAAATGTTGCAATCCATTCCGATGCACTGACTGTAGTATTCGTAAGTTAAACCTTAATAGTTTTATTGTTCATGTCAGCAGACATCGTAAGTTTCTTAAATTATCATGTTATAAATGTTGTAAAAGATTTAAGAGCTTAAAGGAAGGGAAACAGCATAAAAAGGAGCACATTTCTTCAGAATATGTATGCAAAGGCTGTAATACAAGCTTTATAAGTGTACATGACTTAAAAACTCACACAGATACATTTTACACTGACAGGAGACTAAGAGATGTACCAAAGATACAAAATAAAAGCAGCTTAACATGTGTTTTTTGTAAAAAGACAGTGAAAAACAGAAGCAATTTGAACACCCATCTATTGACACACACTGAGCGGAAACGGGAGCACATTTGTGAAATTTGTGGAAAGAGTTTTTTCCATAAACAAAATTTAATGGCACACATGCCATTACATAGTGAGGAGCGTCCATATCAATGTGAAATCTGCAAAAGCTGTTTCAAAACAGAGTACATTTTACGTAATCATGTGGGAACTCATGCTGGGCAAAAGCCATTTGCTTGTGAACAGTGTGGAAGATGTTTTCGGCTACAAGCTCAATTGAAATCTCATCTAATAATACACACAGACTCATTACCCCATGTTTGTACCTACTGTAACAAGGCTTTCCGTTTTAAAACAATATTAAATCAACATTTACGTCAACACACTGGAGTGAAACCTTATTCTTGTGATGTATGTCAAAGGGATTTTACAAATTGGCCAAATTTTAATAAACATATGAAAAGGAGGCATGGGATGGACATGGCAAAGAAAAAACACACTCCTGACGGAGTTTACCCAATTAATCCAACAACTGGAGAGGTAGTTATTTTCCCAGAAACAGACAAAACATTAGAATGGAAGAAGAACATTTTGGTGAATCGGAAACCAGGACGACCAAAACAACTACTTAAAGAACACAAGTGTTGTGTTGAGAAAAAGAAATGACTTTATTTTTAAGTGTTTTAAAAATTGGTCCACAATTACTCATCTATTCAAAGCTGTATTTTGCAATTACAAAGAAAACTTTTGATGTGATTTATGTTGGGTTTTGCAATAGATTGATAGTTTATATTGTTAAATAGATATATTTATTGTCTGTGACATCTACTTTCTTTGATATTCAAATTATTATTACCTGGTGATGACCACCATAGCTGGGAGAGCCGTTAGCTAAACAGTTTTAAAAGTTGTTATTTTAAATAAAACAAGTTATTTAATTCATTTGAATAAATTGTATTTTATTTATGTGCCACTAATGCTATGCATCTGGGCGATATTTTATCATTAAATACTTTCTTAACCTGGCAATTTTCGACGCCATTTTCATTTAAATAAGTAATTCTATCATACAAAATAAAGTTTTCGAAAATTGGCTGTAATTCTTTTTGCAAAATTATATAAACTCCCGCCTTTTTAAACGTCAAATCTGGCAACTGACGCCATATTGACAAAATTTTATCAAGGTCAAAATTTTCTTTAACACCCGAATGAAATTGATTATTCCATAATGTAAAACCATTTTTACAAGCGTCTACTACATAGTTCTCAAAGTTGTTTTTCATTACTTTCGTTCTAACTGCTTTACGTTTGTTTCTCTCCAATTTGCAACCATCTGTAAAAAAAAATTAATAATTACTATATCATCACGCTAGCTTACTGCTTGGGCAAATAGCTATTTAAATGTTGACGTTTTATTTGAATAAAACTAATAATACCATATTTATTTGCTAATGATTAATTAGTATTTTCATCGTTAATGTAAAGTAAAAAATGATTTGCATTAGGTATCATTGATGACCGATTCAGTGAAGTGCTCTAATACGAAGGACGGGGCCTGTAACAAATTCTATCGCAAGGACTGGTTTTCTATACCATTTTAAGTTAAAAGTTGTAAAAAAGTTAAGTCAGATAAAGTTCTCGTTTTTTGTAACATCAAGCAATATCATTATATCTTGTTCTGATCTGTTATTAAAGAAAGTAGAATCAAGTTAAATAGCTCAACAGAACACCGGGCGTGATACAAACGAAAGAACACGCTGAGCGAGACTTTTTGTATGCGTAATTGCAGCGTGTCTTCTCCCTGAGATGCCTGCATTATTAACAATACGTACAGACCACTAAAACCTTGACTGAGTGTCAAGGAGGTATTGAGCGGTAGTATCGCGAGATGCGAAAAGTATTCCTTACACTGCCGAATCTGGGCTCTATATAGTCAAAATAGCTGGACTGCCATCTGAACACTGAGTCTTCTAATATAAACTAATTTATATGAGATCAAAATAAGATGAACAATTAAAATACTTACGTCTATAAGCGTAAAGCTGCAACACCGCTCTTGACATCAGATTAAAAATTAAATCCTCAATTTTGTCTGAATGATTTGGCGGTTGGGTTGCCAATCTTAAGAACGGTATATTTATAAATTCACCGGCTCTCTTATGATCTAAAATACCCTTCAAACAGTTACTCAAAGGGATATTCTTAAAAATACCTCCGTTCTCTTCTAATTTGTGGTAGCAGCAGGGCATTAAGATCAAAGATTTAGCAATTTCAATCTTTAAAAAAATGTCAATCGCATCTACCGTTAAATCTGCGCACGCATGAAGACCTGATATGCAAAACTCTTTACAATTTGGGAATTTGTCTGCTAAAAATTCTATTATGTTTCCATCTGAATCTGCTGTTATCCTATGTCTAATATATTTAATTCTTTCTATAGATTTGTCGTGATATTTTCTTTGTCGCTTTTTTGCGTTCATATAAAAAATTTCATTACATTCTAATCCTAAAACCTTTAACTCTGAAGCTTCGTAAATCTGTTGATCTAAATAACCCTGAAATATATTATAGAGAAGTATATTATATAGCCATTGTCAAAGCAAAAATTGGGTTAGAAATAGATACATAGCTCAAACTCTCTGCCATAAACCTCTTAATAATCTTAATCTGTATTAATTGTAACTCTAAATTAAAGAAATCATGTAGAATGCTTTCCCTCCATAACTCATAATACCTTAACTAAATGTGACTTAAAGAGGAGTATTTTAACATTGCCAACAGGTGAAATAATGGACAGACACTAGTCAATAAAGTGACTTACCAAACCAGATCCAAAATCGACAACAACCTCACAATTCGATTCTTTGCAAATACTTTTTATTTCTTTCGCCAAATATACAATTTCATGCTGCTTTTTCAAAGTTAAAGGCCCATTCGTCAAGTCTTTTATACTTTCATCAGGACAGAAATCGTTATAAATCGGTTTTAATTTATTTAATATTTTAAAAAACTTATTAAAAAATTCTTCGTCGTGTTTCTCCAATTCGCAATCTTCTTTATATACATCTATTTGGTCTATATTATTTACATTTATTTCATCTAAAACATTGTTGACCAATATATTAGTATTGGGGTGTTTGAACAAATATTGGTAATCTTCAAAAAATCTGATACAATCATTGAAGTAATCTTCAGGTTTTTCGTACCCTTTAGGTAATGTCATGATTCTGCAATTATTCAAATGTATGATGATAATTATTCAGATCAGATATATGATGATAGCTGCTTAAAGAGCAAAGAATAGAGTTTCATATTCCATGTGGATCTATTAATCATAATAGTTTTACATACATTTGTCTACTAAAAGTAGTTTGTATTTTATAATTCCTGAATTAAATTGTCTCTCCGCATTTAAACAGTCAATATTCGAACCCTCGATTGAATTTACGGAATTACGTTACAGAAAGTGTTTTCTCTGGTATATAAATAGAAGAGATACAAATAAAAAGATATGATACAAATCAATATTTATTCAACAATATTCATAAGCAGTACATAAGTCTGAAAGTGCATATGAACAAAGAATCTATAAATATAGATTTTACAATAACCACATTTGTAACGTTACAATAATAGATTTCTAATAGCTACAAATCTTTCAGAATAATCAAAACTATTAAGAGGGTAATTTGGAATGGCAAGTCTTTCATATTACCATAATATCATATTGATTCGAACTCTAATTTTATTACATAAATCAGAGTTACGTATATTTATGATTCAGTAACGAAACTTATAAACTTTAAAAATGTAAGCAAAAGTTGAGGACCTGTCCTAAAGTTTAAGTTAATCCAACTGTGCTTCAAGAACAGCCTTTGTATATTTGAATGCCTAAATCTATGTATAGGCTTTTCGTCATATATTTAGACCAGGGTGAAAACAAGAAATGCCAATGTAGTCTGGTGTTCTTTTTTTTACTGTTAAATGCAATGTAAATTACTTCATAGTATTTAAGGCAATGTTTTTAAGAAGACTACATGTTTAATGCTCTAGTTTATATTTTCATTCTTCTAAGCACATCTACATTAATACCCCCATTTCTAATCAGTATTTAAAGTCTTAATTATATTATTGTTGAGGACCACTAATTTTTTTCCAAACTTCATTATCTTTCTTCAAATCCTGAGATGCACACTCCCCGATGACACACTTCCCAGCCCATTTGTTGTTGTCTAAGTATTTCTGGCAAACTTCAATTAAGTCCTCTTTCTTAACGGCCAACACGCGCTCTCTTTGCATTTGCCAAACGTCATATGATAATCCATATAGGAACAGATCTACACCTTTCATGTGCTCAGCAATAGGTTGATCCATTTGCTGTAGAATGGACAGCTTTGCTTCAAAAAGATTTTGATCGTCTAAAAGATGAGTATTGCTAGTCATCCATTCCACTGTTTTGTCAAACACATCAAGAGTGACACGAGAATTTGGGTCACGGTATGAATAATAATTAAGGGTTCCATCCAAATTTAATACTGCCCCACCACCATATGCACCATTTTGTTCCCTAACAATTGGATGCAGATATTTTGAAGTTAAAAAGCGAGTCAGCACACGAAGTTTGGGATAATCTGGGTGTGTGTATGCAACAGTAGGCATGACTTTGGCACAAAAATGGACAGGGATGTTCATAGTGATGTGAAGCCCTCGATTCTCCTTTGGCATATTTTTACAATCCATCCAATTTATTCTATTTAATTCTTTACTATCATCACCTTTACATAATTCTTTGCAAAATTTATCAATAGATTCATGGATGTCTTTGTTTGTATTACAGTAATGGAAAGCAGCTCTCAAGTTGCTGCCTTTTAAAATTTGCTGTGCAATACTGTCAACTAATGTCTGTATTTGATTGATATTGTATGACTTTTGAATCGTTTGCATATTCATGATATGATGAAGTCCAATTAGGTTTTCTTTACATTCATCTACAGAAGATATTAGAGATCTAGCTGCCTGCATTGCATAGGTGTGACCACTATCAATTATTCCGCTAGTAAGAGAAGAACAATAGTTATTTAGAAGCATTGTCATTCTTTCTGCATTATTAAAGTTAGGCTTCTGGAATATCTCCACCCAAATATCAAGCAATTTAGTTAAATTCTCATCTAAACAATGACTACTAATGACAACTCCTTGTTCATATTGCCCTACTTGGTCAATATGCTCTGTTATGTGAGTAATGACACTCAAACCAGAGGTTGATTTGCTAACATATTTATCAAAATCTCTATAATTGTATTGTTTTGTATCAAATTTGTCCAAGATATAGTTAAAAAATGGTAGTATTTGTCGTTCTTTTTCAGTCAAACTATCTGTACCAAGTACTCCTTTGAAGTATGTAACTCCATTAGTATTGGCTTCACATAATTGTAATGGTATTGTTTCTGAAACAGTATGTTTTAGTGGAGGTGCAGTTTTATTCAATGTGATCTCTTCAATTTTCAAACAAGGTAGTATGTCTAAATTCTGTACTTCTTTCTGTGACTTGGAGAGTTGAAGCCCTTCTTGGTAAATATCTTCTTTTTGTTTTGGATTTAAAGAACTAACTTTGGCTTTTAATAATTTGGCTTCTGCATTGTTGAACGCTTCATCAAACTTTGCATCTGGCTGCATGGTCATCAGCAATCTATGATTGTTCTTAATAAAATACTTCTCTATAACATCTTTTACATAGCTTGGATTCATTAGGTTACTTTTTAATTTTTCAAGTAATTCATTAACTTTCAAAGCATTTAAAATTGGACCATTATGATTCCACAGAGGCATTAAATTGAATAGCAAGTTTAATCCAAACTTTGGAGATTGATGCTTAATGGATAGCTCAAAACCATGTAAAACACTTTCAATATGATCTTTCTTAAAACCTTTTTCATATATTTGTTGTAGAGTCTGATTTGTAATTTGTTCAACTACTTCAAAGTTTGCCTTCTCCACATCTCTTAGACCAATCACAAATAAGGTGTCTCGGATTTGATTGTCATAGCCTGTTAATGAATTATAGCCTCCAGATATATTTTTTTCAATAAGGCTTTTGTAAAATGCTGAATTAGGACCTATGATCATAAGTTCAGTTAAGGCAAGCATCATGAATGTTTCATAAATGTTAGTTATATCTGACATAACATAACCTATAGCAATTTGGTTTTGCTTGTCTATGGGACCACCATATTGATCAACTCTGCATGTAATTTCTGCCCGTTTAGGTTCTGTCCAACGTTCTTGGCTTGCAACAATACTGTTGTTGGGATCAAGATATTCATATTTGCTCAAGTAGGTTTCATTAAGAAATTTCAAATTTGCTTCTAATGGAAAATTGCCATAGGAATATATTCTAGCATTACTGGGGTGGTAGAATTGTGAATGGAAATTTTTCAAATGTTCATGAGTCAAATCTGGAATACATAATGGATCACCACCTGATACATAGCCATATGTACCTTTAGGTAAAATTGTATTTATAAACTTCTGACCAAATAAAGAACTTGTTTCTGAGAATGCCCCTTTCATTTCATTATATACAACTCCTTTGAAGACCATATCTGAGTTTTTATCCTCTAAATTAGAGTGTTCTAGCCTCCAACCCTCCTGCAAAAAGTCTAATCTAGTTAAATTTGGTTTAAACACTGCATCCAGATACACTTTCTGTAAATTCCGATAGTCTATTTCATTCTGTGATGAGAATGGATAAAATGTGTAGTCTGGCCCTGTTAATGCATTCATGAATGTCGCTAGTGAACGATTTAGCATCTTGAAAAATGGATCACGAACTGGGTATTTCTCAGAACCACAAAGTACAGAGTGTTCTAGAATGTGTGGTGTACCCATAGAGTCTAGTGGTGTGGTCCTGAAGCCTACAGAGAATACATTGTTACTGTCATCTCTTTCTAAATGAAGATACTGTGTTTTAGTCTTCTCATGTGATAAAAAGTAAGCATTCATGTTATATTCTTTAATATGCTCTACATCACTACACACAAATCCATGTACAGTTTTCCCCGGTTGGATATTCTTAGATAAAGACTCTTTCTTTTTTAAATTTCCTGTACTGTACGATCCTTGACTAGGTAATCGGTGCCGGGTTTTCATCCATAGACAGTTTGGTATTCTTGAGTACATTTCCAACGTTTAAATCCTGTAATAACACAAATCACTCACTATTTTTTTATTTATTCCTCACGTGATACGTACGAGAAATTTTTTACATAAAAGAAGCTATGTTTACACCAAAACGGTGTAGAAATACGCTTAAATGTAAAACAAATGAAATGTGATGCAATAAATGTATACTTACAAATATACTATAGAAGTTAAATGGATTTTCTTTGAAAATATTAGCTTGTAATATCCTAGAACACCGTAATGTAATATAAATCTTTAAGCATTATTTTTTTATGTATTATTTATAACCCGAGAAACCCCGACTTCTGCATAAATGACATCTAATAGAAAATGCTGTCTTTTTTTACTACTTCTAATTTAGAAGTTTCAAATCAGTATATTTATAGTTATTTTTTTTATTGTTTCATGTCTGAGTCAGAATATAGACAAATTTGTAAAAAAAAATTGATATTATTTAACAATAGTAATATCACATGAAGGCAAGATTTATAATGGAAAACTCTAATTTAGTACACAAATTTTATTGAGTTTAGAAATAAGCAAAAGTTCTTAATTGGCCATTATTTGTAAATGCCTCTGTTCTGAAACCTATATTCCCGCCCGGTTGAGTTGTGGTTTGTGAAGACCTTTCCCGGTCAGTCAACGCGCGACACGACAAAAAAAAATGAAACCTATATTAATATAAATAGAAATCACACAACTAAGTAGTACAATAATCATACCTTTAATAACTCTATACATTTCGTATATTTAAATGTAATATTTAAAGTAAAAAAAAGTGCATTACAACATCGCATAAAAAGGAATGCGAATTTTAAAACGCACTATTTTTGTAGAGATGTGCGATCATAGAAAAAAATACTTTTGTAATTAGAAATATTGTTAAGTTAACATCGATAAAAGTATTTAATATTTTAGTAATAAAAAAAGCAAGCAACAAACAACAACGAACAATTAATTCGAAGCAGTACCTCAAGACAATCTATGCTTTTTAAAATTATAATTGTGTGATGCCTAGAAGCCTAGAAATCTAGGGTTGAAGTTTGACCCTAGTTCCGTCATAACAATATTAAGGGTTAAGGAAGGATATTGTCTGTAAATTTTCAACCTTAAGGTGTCCTGAAAAATCTCATAGAGATTTGAAGTGCTGCGATTGTGATCTTTCTGTACCCAAAAGCTTTAAAATTAAAGATTTCGTAAAAAACCAATGCAATGGAAACAAACACGATGCTTAACGAAAAATAGTGATATCCTGATGCTCTAATATAAAAATATAACAAAATCGATTATCTTGCGCATCCCTAAAACGTTGGCATTTTCTTTTTTAACACGTGTTTACGTGATGAGTATAAGCTCGCAACAAATTTATTAAAAAATAATCTTAAAATAATACAAAATGAGTCTGTATAACTTTAAAAAAATTGCCGTGGTCCCCACGGCCAAGGTAAGTTATTTAAATTATATGCTATGTAAAATGGTTCAAAGGAAACTTAAGATAACCTGTTGTTATTGTTTATATTTTATATTTCAGGACTTTATAGACATTATACTGTCGAAAACTCAAAGGAAGACACCGACTGTTGTACACAAACATTATAAAATATCTCGGATAAGAGCTTTTTACATGAGAAAAGTGAAATATACGCAACAGAACTTTCATGATCGACTATCGCGAATTATCCAGGTATGATCTCATTTCTTACATTCAGCCATCTAGAATTCTTGTCTTATGTTTATTCTTGATATTAGAACAAATTTAGGACTGATATATTAGCAAAAATGATTGCACAATAGATAACAATGGTATGTAGTAATTTGATCTTAGGACTTGTCACTACGATTACATTCAAAATCTGAATCCCCCTAAAATTTTCGGTTTGTGATTAGTCAGAAAATCCGACTAAAGCATTGACTTAGTAATAGGTTCTGAAAGAGCTTGGCTTTTGACAATAATTTACAGAAAAATAGCAATAATTTATAGAAAAAAGCAAAATATGAACAAATATGGTCTATAGTTTTAATATATGATTAATGGGCTTAAATTTTGAATTTATTGGGTTTAAATGGGTGAAGGGACGAAAAGTATTACCTCCCACAAGTTTTATTTTCAATTTAAAAAATGGAAGGATGGTTTCTTTTTAGAGGTTATATAATTACAGCATATGATTGATGGAGGATGCAAGTGGGGGTGAGGATGCCTCCTGTAATGTAGTATTCTATGAAAACAGATAATTTAAATAAGATGATAAAAAAATAATAAAAACAATTGTCTTCAACCTTAAAATAGGCAACCAATATTTTTAGGGTCACATTTCCTTAGACATTATAAGGTTTGCTAAGCCAACTATTAACATGTATATGTTTTAATTTCAGGAGTTTCCAAAACTAGATGACGTCCACCCGTTCTATGCAGACTTGATGAATGTTTTATATGATAAGGATCACTACAAACTTGGTCTTGGTCAACTGAACACTGCCCGACATCTTATTGACAAGTAATTTTACAATTTTTCTATTGCTAAGCTGTGTCTGTGACGTCATCTGCCAAAAGTAAAAATTATGGATAAAAAAATGTACCTAAAAAAAATCATTTTACTAAGTTAACCATATAAAAAATGGTCATTAGCAATAAGAGGTAAAGTTAATTTTGATATACTTGTAATAAAGTAGACTAGGGCTCTATGGAACCCGGTATTGGCGGTATGGCTCTCACCTGCCACATTATTGCTCTTCTTCACCGCCCCCAAAGGGTGTTGGTGATAAGAGACATCCGCGAGTACAGCTCCATATCATATGAGGCAACGTGGGCACTAGTGGGGTCAGTGCTGAGGGATCTTGGCTTGCATCCCTCTACAGATAGCATGAGGAGAAGAGATTTATGGGACTGCAGCCGGCCCCCATAGAGATTTGGAGGTAGAGAGTTCTTCTCCAGGACTAGGCCGTGATGGATAGGGAGTCCAGGTTGGAGCAACCTAGCACCGGTCTTCAGACAATTGAGGCGGTGTGCCCTGTCCTGCACTCATGGCTGGACACATGACATGGTGCGCTAAAATGGAATTGATAATCATGTATTTCATATTTCAGTGTAGCTAAAGATTATGTGCGGTTACTAAAGTACGGAGACTCATTATATCGGTGTAAGCAACTGAAAAGAGCAGCCTTGGGTCGGATGGCAACTATCATGAAGAGACAAGGCGCCAACCTTATATATTTAGAACAGGTTTGTTACTTCTTTAATCATTCCAGATCAACTGTTGCTATTGTATAAGGCCCAGGTCAGACCGTGCATGGAATATTGTTCCCATCTCTGAGACAGTTGTGGTCAGTACTTGACACTCTGGATAGGTTACAGCAGAGGATTATCTGTGTTGTGAATGATCCAGTTTTTACTACGGGTCTTGAACTGCTCCAGTTGCACAGAGATACTGCCTCACTGAGCGTTTTCTACTGTCTGTATTATGGCGAGTATACTGAAGTTATTTAACCACCCTTTCCTTTCCATAAAAAAATTACATATGCGGATTCACTGTTTGCATACCAGCTAGGACTAAGTTCTCTAACTCTAACTATAGCCGAGTCCTTGAGCTATGGAATGGTATTCCGCCGATCGTGTTCACATAACTAACGTGCTTGTGTCTCAGCTGGTGTGTTCAACTTAGCTTATTGCTTAGCACTGTCTTGACCATGCACTAAATTCTGATTGAATGAGAATCCAGTGTAATCTTGGAACTATTCGTTGTTTGTGCGTCAAGAATGTCCTGAGGCAATTTATTCCACACCTACAATATTGTGAGTCCAAAAACCAAAGTATGGCACTACCAACAGTCAACCGCCTGCCGATAGTCGCCGCGATCACGGCTACACAAATATCTCTTAACGCTTCGCTTGAAGAACCCAATTTTGTAGGACAAAGGGAACACGCTTGCTGGAAATCACCGCATTCCACAATTCAATAACTGGACAAAAGTAAGAGTTGGAGAATTTCTTAGTTCTAGCTAAAATAGAAGTGACCGTAAAACCGTAGCTCCGCAATCTAGCGCGCGTGGTCCTGTTATAAACAGGAGTGGAAGGAAGGAGGTTATACCATACTTCGAAACACTCGCAATAATACAAATGATGGTTAATATTATATTTATAGTGACTTGATTGTTTATTGCTATGATAGCATTCTGAAATTCAAAAAAGGGATTATTCTAGAGGATTGTGGATTTTTCTTTACTCTATTTTTTTCTTTGCAAATTAGTTACCTGTTTATTTTTGGTACTGTTCGTGTCCCTGTGTTGAGCAACACAGTATTTTTCTTTCTTTCTGTGCTTCTGTATCGACGGTTTTACATACAGTCGCATTTGTAATGTAACTTGTTCATGTCTTATACATATATGTGTTAATGTAGACTATGTAAGTGTTTAAATAACGCATTGATTGCCTACATCCTACTACTTACTAATCTAACCACTGGACCAACGGTGTCAGCGTATTTATTGTATGAATTGGTCTCAGGTGCGTCAACACTTAGCTCGTCTACCCTCAATCGACCCCTACACCCGGACCATCATCATCTGCGGTTTCCCCAACGTCGGCAAGTCCAGCTTCATCAACAAGGTACGACATTTTTCTTTACAAACTCCACACTCAAAAAGACTGATGTATTAGCTTAACCCGTGTACTGTAATAACTGTGATACTTTATTTGTATTTATGTAACTGTGTGTATTTTTCTGACACTATCTGTGTGGGAATGTCTCTCTCTCTCTCTGTATGTATGCATCTGTGACACTATATCTGTATGTACGTACTGCGTGGTGTATATACGCTCGCGTGTGTGTGTGTGTGTGGGTGTGTAGCGTGCGACTGTGTATTTGGCTGGCTGCAGAGACTCGTACCCGCAGGGGTGCCCTTGCGTTGCCACCCAACTCATGATGTGATGTTATGTATTATTGTGTCATTGTTTTATCTAAATGTGTATATTGTTCCTTTTTCATAATAAACGTTTCATTCATCCTTTCTTTTCGATAATATAAAAGAACAGACTGTAAAACAAAGCGATTGATTGTAGGGCTCCTAGACTTGTTGGCGATAAGTTTTCAATTGAGACTAAAATGTAGATCATCGAGCTGCGACGTAAAGTCGCCTGCCTCGCGGTCTGTTATCGGTTGCACCGTGGAGTGTGTTCAGCAGCTACGTTCTCCAATTCCACCAGCCCCATTTCGTCATGAAACCATTAGACACCCTGTCGGATACCATCCGTACGTGGTGGTGGTACCTTATCTCCGCACGAAGTGATTCGCTGCTACAGTCATTATGTGAATAACTAAGGAGTGGAATATGCTTCCAGCGAGCGTATTTCCACGATGCCTTTAAGAGAATAGTGAATAGTTATTCCTTGGGCGGATGCGACCCATCGTCGAATTTATCTTCAGCTTCCGCCAGGTGTGATTGAGATCAAGAGTCCGCCTGTAAGCTCAAAAAATATATTTCCAGATAACGAGGGCGGATGTGGAGGTCCAGCCGTACGCGTTCACCACCAAGAGCTTGTACGTCGGTCACACGGACTACAAGTACTTGAGATGGCAGGTTTGTCGTTATTATATGATCTTTAACACTGTAGGTACAGGGGCTGGTAAAGATGAAAGTTAAAGTAAATGAAGAAGTACACTTATAATTTCCAGATTTATTAGATCATTATTAGATCATCATACTAGATCAAACAGAGTATAGAAAGAAGTAGCAATAAAAAGAAGCAGTAAACACACAATAGCACTAATAAAAACAGTTTATGAAAATAACTCAGAAATACTTGAAATAAATATTTATAATTAGATTAACGTTTATGAGCACGCCGAGTAAACTTTAAATCATAACTTTTTTAAACCTACCCACTATCGGAAACGTATCGAGCGTTGCCCGACTAGAGAATAGGGTTTGTCGATAAATTATGATAATCGATATCGACAGGTGGTGCGTTTAATGTTCTCATATTGTTACTTAAATAAATATGGAAAATAATAAAAATAGTATAAAAGAGTAATTTAATAAAAAGTATAAAAGAGTATGAGTAGGAAAGCAGCCTACAGCACGTTCGTCGCAACGTCACCCTTATGTGGGTGACATTCTTTTTGAAGTTAATAGGATTTTTAAAAGGATTTTAATGGAAAGAGCACTTATATGTAAATATAATAATAATAATAATATACTGTCGCGAGATATACTCCTTATGGAGTGAACAGTGATACATTAATGGCTGTATTCAAATTGCGGTTATATGTCGAGCCCAACGTGCCAGTAGCGCAGCTGACACATGATATTTATGAAAAATTAATAGGTATCGATATCTTGTGACTATCGGAACATCTCTAATGAAGATTATGCGCTGCGCGATACTTATGTGATAGCAATCGGTGTCAACTGAACGCTTCCCGCTTGCCCTTTTTTATTTTAACAGAAATTCGTCTTTAGCTAACAATATATACTTAATATGCAAGGTCATAGACACTCCGGGCATCCTGGACCATCCTCTGGAGGAGCGCAACGTGATCGAGATGCAAGCGGTGACCGCGCTGGCGCACCTGCGCGCGGCCATCTTGTACTTCATAGACCCCTCGGAGCAGTGCGGCCACAGCATCGAGGAACAGGTATTTTTTTTTTGACACTGGCTCGACATAGTGACTACAGAGTACCTGATGGTAAGTACAGTGTAGTCCTAAAACGAAAGCGAATATCAAAGGATGAAAATCCATTGATAGTCTATATCGTCATGTCGGCCCACATATACCGCGACTGAAGGTCTCTAGGTATATGAGCTACTGGATATACACAAGCTGATCCCGAAACGCGACAAGCCGAAACTGGTCACTATGGCGGGCTTTACACCCATGTACTGTGGTCGCGATCCAGACGGGCACCGGCGCCCTACCACCTCGCTGCTGCTCGTTTAGCACCACCCAGGAGTCCCGTGCAGGGAAACTAGGGTAAAGCCTACGGACGCGAGGCAGATTCGACTCCCAAAACACCACTGTGTATTTTATCCATGTGACAAACTGTTGCCCTGAAACAGACTTTATAACTTCACCGAGTGAAGGGAGGGAGTTGGGAGTGGGTACGGACCTTAACTTGGGCTGCCAGTCAGGGAGAGAACGTAACGGACCTAACCTAACCTCTACTAGAGTTTCGGAAGAGATTACCTTGAGAAGAATCGCTGAAAAAACTCAAGACTGTGTCGAAGTGTGACGAAGGACAGGTGTTTTGTACTCAAATTTTAAATAAAAATAAATTAAATAGGTTAAGTTATATAACACCACTGGGAGTTAGTAATCAAATGAAAAAAGGGAAAGAAAAAGCTCGTGCTAGTAGATCATGACGTCATACCATACCATGACTCCCGTGGGTCCCAAGAACCGCTTATCAATTAAATCGCGCAGGTCGGGCTCCATGTCCCAGGCGCCAAGTTCCATGAGCGGCAGCGAGTACATAACCCAGCATATCCATTGAATGATATATCTATAAAAGTAAACCAACTTCTACCTTCCCATCCCGCCTTTGTTTCGACGTTTTAAAACTTAACTCAAATGTCTTGTAGAGGCAGGCGGCGTGCCGTGGTGCTCACCGATCACGTCGGGGTCGATAGTTGAGAAGGCAGGCCTCTACCGCTTGAGGGAGGCGTACCGATTGAAAGGCAGTCTTCACTTGAATGATTACATAGTGCACATTTTATATTGTTTGCGTAACCTAGATATCGCAGAGCAATGCACTCCAGTAGTGAATAACCAGGGTGCTGACTGCCGTAGTCTCATAACATATAATTGCTACGTCTTAAGTTATGTGAAAGTCGTTTTTTTAATATGCGTTAAAAATTTACATTTTTTTCAAGATATAGGGTGGCGAAAGCCAGTATGTATGCTTTTCATGCTTTGAAAAGTTATCAAAATTCGGTGTTGCAGATATTATAATGTCGCTTACAGATATCCCTGTTCGAGAGCATAAAGCCCCTGTTTACGAACAAGCCTTTGATCGTTGTCTTGAATAAGATCGACGTGGTGAAGCCTGAGGACCTGGCTCCGGGGAAACGGGACCTGATAGAGAAGTTGCAGGAGAGGTGCTCCAAAGGGAACCTAGTTAAGTGAGTTAACTTTTTATTTCATTTATATAGAGGAATCGCGTCTAGCGTGATATCCAGAGTAAGTAAGATGATGGTGGCGCTCGCGTCGCGGTTCGGCCGCGCACGCCAATATGCAGTGCTGCTCAACCTCAGCGCCCGCTATGTATGATTCCAAAGCATCATACAGTACTAATATAAAGAAAGAGAAAGAAGTAAGTAGGGAACACATACAAATATAGGATTTTTTACATTCAGTTCTTTGATATAATTAACTTCTTCTGTTTTGGCTTTTTGGTTTTTTCCCTTCTGTATCATCGCGAGTGTTCTGAAGAGTTCTTTAACCTTGACCTTGCGGAGTCACAGCGATACGGTGACTCGCATCCCGGCTAGGACTAAGCAGTTCTGTAACTCTCGCTTTTGACGAGTCGTTGGGCTGTGGAATGTTCTTTCGGCGAGCGCGTTCCCACCTTATGATATTGGGTCTTTTAAACGAAGCTTAAAGAATAATTAATTATTATTATTAATTAATTAATTATTTTAATTATGCAGGCCGGCTTGATCGCTGCGACTATCGATAACTTTTTTTTTACCGTAGACAGCTGTCGGTTTTGGACTGAACCGTGCTTATCATCAAACGTGGTGTGGTCGCTGTGCCGAAATAGGATAAAAAAAATATATAAAGGGTAGTGGGGGGGGGGAGGCGGCGATCGGGAGCAAATGTTATGAAGAGACAGATGATTTATGCAAATGTATTTATGTTGCCAGCGCCGATGCTAGTTCCGACCTATCGATAGTGCCAGTGATGCGCATGTCCACGATCACGGAGGAGGGCGTGCAGGAGGTCAAGATAGAGGCCTGCGAGAGGCTCCTCGGGCACAGGGTTACGGAGAAGATGAGAACCAAGAAGGTCAGTACGTAAAGATAATAAAGCTCAGGGTCGCAAATGACATTTTAACTTCTGACACGTTCCATAATTAAACTAATAATAATACATCATTACGCTATATCCCCTCCGTGGTGAGCAGACGTACATTAGTGGCTGCATCCAATTTGCGCTTATATGTCCTGCCCAACGTGCCCAATAGCGCAGCTGCTCGCCGCTCTGACAGCACTAGTACACATGGCATGTCCATTAGACGCCGCGCGGGTTTCCTCCTTCCTTTTCCATCACTGATGAGTATGTGGTGCCTAAATCCGTATCCGTTTAAACTCGAAACACACTGAGGTACGCGCCGGGATTTGAACCCAGGACCATTCGCGTCCCCGCGCATGGATACCGCTCCCTTAATCAATAGCCGGCACAGCCATCAACATCTCATTAACATGTTGAACGCCGTGGGGGCCACCGGTGACCCCCAGTGAACTTTCCGTTTGGGCCATTGCACCGGTGACCCCCAGCTAAAAAATGTGATAAAACGCAGATTTTAACACTAGAAATGATAAGAAAAACATATTTTGAAATAGAATTTATTGTAGAATAAAGAGATTAAAACGGCCTGAACGGGAAGTATTGAGAAAAAGGGCCGGCATTCAACGTGTTAAAATTTGTACAAACTATTGTTTTGACGTTTTGAAAGTTAACTCAAAAGTCTCATAAAATATCGTTACTACGTCTTAAATTATTCAAGGTTAGTAGAGTTTGTATTTTGTGAATATGTCACTTATACCACCATTAACACTTATTGAACGATATGGAAGGTCGATTGCGCCCGAGCTGGGTCGCGACTGCAGTACACTAGTGTACTCATACGTCACAGTGACTCGACCTGTCGCGTTTCGAGATCGACTTGTATATACCTAGGGACCCTCAGCCGTGGCATATGCGGGCTGACATGACGACGGCGACAGTCAATGGCTTTTCGAAACCTGAGGCTGCGCAGGTGTGTGTATAAGGCTCTGGGTCTGTGCCGCGGCAGGTGGACGGCATCCTGAACCGGCTGCACGTGGCGGTGCCGAGCCCGCGCGACGGCAAGGCGCGGCCGCCCGTGCTGCCCGACGCGGTCTTGGCCAAGAGGAAGCTGCAGGCCGACAGGGAGTCGAGGAAACGCAAGCTGGAGAGAGACATCGAGCTCGAGGAGGGAGACGACTACGTGCTCGGTGAGGAAACAACATTCTCAAGTTCAATCAGCTTTTGACCATTGATAAAAACTATAGACTGGTCATCACCTTGACGCCGTAGAATAAAGATTCAAACATCACAAACTAAGTTATGAATGCAAGGTGATTTTATATGCGAGGGAGATAATCTGTAATCGATTCTAATTGCAAATATATAATCATAGTGATATCTTAATATTTTCATTGAATCAAAGTAATTTGTAGTCCACATATTTAACGACAATTGAGGTGATGATTATGTTCGAGGTGGCAGGGCAATTGCTCGAAACGGGTCGTGGCCACAGTGCACAGGTGTAAAGCTCGTCATAGTGACTTGCTTCGGCCTGTCGCGTTTTGGGACCAACTTGTGTACAACCAGTTGTTCATATACCTAGAGATCTGGCGTCGTGGTATATGTGGGCCAATATAGCGATGGCGACTGTCGACGGATTTTCTTCTCTTGACGGTCACTGTAGTCACTTTGTCGAGTCAGTATAAAAAAAAATCACAGATAAATGAGTAAATAACAATTAATCATTGAGTAGATATTTTGCCGGACCTAAGCTGAGCTACAGCGCTAAGAGAAAACGAGTAATACCTGTTTACTTAAAATTACTTAAAAGGAACTTTACTTACCAATCAACCGTGCGCCGCACGCGCTGCGGTGTTCACACGTGTGACGGATCAACTCTCATTGGTTAAATGTTTTTTTTATTTGTTGGGGAATATTTATGTTATTTATTTTATTTTAATAATAACTTCACAGAATGTTTACAATGAGTTCGATATTACACTAAATCTATACTAATATTATAAAGCTGAAGAGTTTGTTTGTTTGTTTGAACGCGCTAATCTCAGGAACTACTGGTTCGAATTGAAAACTTCTTTTTGAGTTGAATAGACCATTTATCGAGGAAGGCTTTAGGCTATATAACATCACGATGCAATTATTAGGAGCGAAGAAATAATGGAAAGTGTGAAAAAAACGGGGAAATTTATTCATCCTTGAGGGCTGCCATTGCGTGCGCTGCAAAAACGGTTCAAGATACCAAAAATATATGTATGAAAGAATTATTCCTCTTGAAATGATCTAAAAAAATGTCCACGACAGTATATGTCTATCTTTTAAGATTAAGTCACTAGAACCGTTTTTATGGTAAACAAATTTGGTCGAAATTAATGCATTATTTGTTAAGAGTTGTATCAACGTAATAATATTAATCTTTATCCAAATAAATGTGTTGTTGATTAACAGTATTTAATTGTGAACAAAATTGTCTTTGACATCACTTAATTTCAATGAACATCTTAGAAGACATTACAATAACTTATATAGCAAAACAACGTTCGCCGGATCAGCTAGTAAATAATAAAATAGAAAGACTACGATGCCAATTATGAAGTTACACTTGTATATTATATGGTTGTTGTGTTTTGGGCATAGATGGGCAAAATGTAATCAGATTAATAAAAATGATTACGATTACATTTTACGTTTATAACCATTTATGATTGCATTTTGCTCATCTAACAAACACTACAGAATCCCAGATTGCATACACGTTTAAGGGTTTCTTAAAGTTTTAAGTGGATTTAATCATGATTACAGAGCAAGAAAATTAATATTGCGACTACATTTTGTAATCGTTCATCGTTAAACAGATTACATTTTGCGCATCTCTGCCTCACATTGGCACTGATAATCCTATACAAGACTATCCCCGGGTTACAAAGAAAATGAATAGGCACTTGTTGGTCGGACTCGTCTTCACCTTCCACCAGCTGTGATTGAGGTGAAGCATAAGTTAGAAAAAAGATGCCACAAACAAATAGGAATACACACAGTCACAAAAACTCCTCATTTTGTGTTTGGGGTTAACGATTAAGAAAAGGTATCTTGTTTGTCGACAGTCGCCGCGATCATGCCGGCCTGCTTAAGTCTTCACATTTCTTTTTAAATGGGCCAATATCATAAGAAGGAAATACACTGTCTGGGGGGTCACTCCACAGCCTGATGCGGGGAATTTAAAGTAGATCTTTGATTTGACAGACCTGAAGAAGAACTACGCAGAGATAGCGGAGGAGGAGAGGCACGATGTAATCCCGGAGTTCTGGGAGGGGCACAACATCGCCGACTACATCGATGTGGACATATTCGACGTTAGTATTATTATTAACATTTTCTCTGTAAACGGGAAGGGGTGGGTGGAGGTCTTGCCTTTTTCCCACCCCTTTTGGTGTGACGGTATATTATTATTATAAATTGTAAAATAATAAAAAAAAAACATGCACAGGGGTTTCCCAGACCCTGAGATTTGTGGCTACAAGGATGGAAAGTCTAGCTAGATTATGCCCTGTCCTTGTACAGAAACTGGCGGAGTTGGAGAAGGAGGAGGAGCTGAGGGAGGCGGCCGGCATGTACGCCGTGCCCAAGATAGAGCTGGACGACACCATGCGGGAGATCAAGGAGCTCGCCCGGCAGATACGGTGAGCGGCTGCTCCATCATACGTACTCGTAATTAGTTTGCCACACAACGACTCTAGTCTAGGAAAACAGCAAATTATAACAGTGTGAAGAGATATTTGTGCAGGTCGGCATGATCGCTGCGGGTTTTCTTACCTGTCGATAGTCGCTGGCGTTTTTTTGGCTGTACCACGCTTACCATCAGGTGTGGCTTGGTCACAGTGTCGAGTCAGGATAAAAAACTCAGTTTTTATAGCAATTGTGGCTTATGACATCATATCACACGGATTCGTAAAGAGTTTATTATCACGTCTGTTTTAGGCTCGCAATTGTTTACATTAACGTACTCGTTTGTTAAATCCTCGCTGTGATTGTTATCAAAAATGTAAGTAATGCAGAAGAATAATACGTACCTGGGACGCGATCTACATACTGAATGGCGTTCAACGTGCTAGAAGAGTGCTTTGTAGTCATGGATGGCCAAAATGTAATCAGATTAATAAAAATGAGTAACGATTACATTTCACGTTTTTTACCATTAATATGACTGCATTTTACTCATTTATGTTTTAAACACTACAGAATCCCAGATTGTATACACATTTATGATTTCTTAATGTTTCAAATGGATTTAATCATGATTACAGAGCAAGAAAATTAAAATTACGACTACATTTTGTAATCGTTCATCATTATTATTATTATTTATTATTGTTTATTTTAGAATTATTTATTTTTGAGTGGGTGTATTGTTATTATCTATACTTATTATTATACTTTATATTTAAAATTATTTAAGCTGTAATGTTTTTATTGCTTAGTAAGATGTAACACGACCGGGGCCCTCCACGAAAACCAGCGCTGCAGACTTCCTCTGTGGCTTTAAGCTGATGGAGGTCCCATTTTCGCCATGTTAATATGTTTTTTTTTTCTTTTTGTTTTTGTATGTTGTTGTCTTGTAACAGAAATGTTGCTTTTGAATTTCTAGTATTTTGTTAGTTTGTGGTGAAAATAAATATATTTCATTTCATTTCATTAATCAGATTACATTTTGCCCGTCTCTGTTTGTAGTACATATTACTCAATCTACATAATTATATCTATACCCCTGTAATATGTATGTGTCAATGTACAGGGGTGTCGGATTACAAGTGCTTTACTGTGTTTTGAGTGATTGCTATCGGGGAGGGGGTGGGGCTTAGTGCGTACTCTTAGGATCAGCTACTACCATCGGCTTCGTCCGATATCGTATTGAAAAAAATGGATGCAAGTCAACGTGCGTAATATTCGCAAGAAGTTAGTAGCGACATGTCGCGCGCCCTGTGCAGGAACAAGAAGGCGATCCTGAAGGACGAGTCGCGGCTCGTGAAGCAGTCCACGAAGCCGGTCATGCCGCGCAACAGCCGCGCCAGGGCCAAGGACCGCTCCACGGGGAAACTGCGCGAGGAAATGGAAAAACTCGGTACGTTTGCACTGACTCGACTAAATTGCATGGCATAGAAAGCGCAGTGTAGCCTAAGCTTAAAAACCACAGCGAATATTGAAAGATAGAATTCCACTGGTCCACATACCAGCATTGAAGGTATGATGATGATGATGATGTCCTAGCCGATTTCGGCCACGGCGACTGTTTCAACACCGGTTAAGAAATTCGAGGTCCAGTTTTCGGAAACAGTCAATTGCGCAGGAGATATTTAAGTGCATAACTGGACGCGCAGCCAGAAAAGCACTCTCTCGTCCGAGCTCCCCCTGGCCCGATGGAAAGGAGAACCAGTACGATCGGGAGGGAGCGGGATGCAGGTTTGGTCGAGTTTTCCCTTCTCTAAGCACCTGGTTAAATTGCGGTGTTCAAGAGATACCTTAGTCACCTTTTACGACACCTCAGCAAGAAGAGGGGGGTGCTATTCTATTCTGCCGGCAGCCACCAAGGCTTAAATAACGGCTTTATTGAAGGTATATTAATCACTAGACGTACAGAAGCTGTTCCCGAAACGCGACAGGCCAAAGCGTATAACTATGGTGGTCTTTATACTTGTGTACTTTGGTCCCAACCCAATTATGGCAGTCGCCCTAATTTTCTTGGTACCATGGAGTCTCTTCACTGTAAGGTTATTAAAATTTAATGCTTTGCAGCGCGATGATATCTTGGTGTCGCGGATTATATGAAACGCACACCAAATAAATAAAGTTCGAGTTAAGACTGCCTTCAGATCAACAAGCCTCCCACTAGCGCTAGAGGCCTTCGCAGTATAACATTCAGTTCAAAGAGTTTATTCTCATTAAGATACAAAATCACTTACATGAGAACAATTTGTTTAAAAACTATCTGGAACAGTAAGATACTAAGAGCTCACTCGGCAAACACAGAACCGTATTTGTTAGTATTTATCTTTAATATATTGTAGTAATTTAGTTCTGTATATGCCAAGCGAGCCAGCGTTTCTAATGCAGGAGGGTATCGCGTTGTAGAGTTGTGCTCCCTCAAAAGCGATATTCCGTTTTTCATAATTGGTCCGTGGTTTAGGAAGCACAAGCCAACTTGCTCGGCGAGTACTGCGCGCTGTATCAAGAGAGAGTCTTTTTGTAAAAAATAAATTTAAATTGATTTTTTTATCAATAATTTTTTTAATAATGATGCATGTATTATAAATATATAGTTGTTGTATATTTAATAATCCTGTTTTTATTTCTAACTATCGAATATCGAATGTATGTGACACATTCCGTGTCCGGCAGGCGTGGACATGTCGGAGACGCAGCAGGCGCACTTCACGCGCACGCAGCCGCGGTCGCGGTCGCGGTCGCAGTCGCAGGCGGGCCCGGCGGCCAAGCGCGCGCGGCTGCAGGCGCAGGGGCAGGTGCAGGCGCGCGGCCGCTCGGTGTCGCGTCCGGCGCGCGACACGCAGGGCGTCAAGGACGTCGCCGTGAGTGTACACACCTCTACTATGTGTCCGCGAATACTTTCAGTCTATTTATGGCACTCCGCAATGTATACAGATCACAATAAGTTTTTTTTGTTACAATTATGGACCCTGTTCGGCATAGCATTAATATGTAAAAGAGGATTTCAATATTGTAATGGAAATACTATGAAGAAAACATATATAAAAATACATGTATTTGTACATTCTGTATCTTATATTTATCTATTTACGAGCATGAGCATCTAGACGACCCTACAAATACACAAACCATGGCCCATTTCGCGTGAAAATAGTACTATTGCTATGCTAATAATTATTTCAAGCTGAAATTTATAGTATAAATTATAACACGAATCGATTGTTTCTAATATAAATTACTACAATAAATATATAACTCAATTAGCAGTGACGACGTAAGTCAAAAAAAAAGAAAAAAATACTCGAGTTGTAAAATACTCGCCAATAGATGTCGCTAATGCTTGCTTACAGTTTTTTAAAATATAAGTAGAGGATAATATTTAGGTCTATGAGTGAGTAAAGTTGTAAGGTTAAACGATTTCTGATATTAGCGCGCACCAACACGTAAACATTCTCACAGATATTGAAACAGCTTGATTAGTTTGTGTTTTTTTCACAGCGGTATGTCTCATGGTGGTGTATTGATGTGTAGTGGTGGTAAAACCTATTTTCATTTTGCATAAGAAGGCTGCTCATGCTATTTATAATTTAAGTACAAGATTTTTACTTAAACTGAGATTTATAGAAGCTTTGCGCAGAAAATGAGTTCGCGGTTAATTAAAAAAAAACTGAGTATATAATAGAATTTGATTATAACATAAGTATTTGTAGAGATGCAGGAAGTAATGAGAAAAAGCGTGAAATCAGTGGTGTTTTAACAGTGATAAATAGATATCATACAGACCGAGATAGCATTACGACTGAACTACGCGTGCGTTAGAGACAAAACCAATAGCAGCTACGACACCGATTATAACTTTGTCTCATGCATACAGGTTGGCCTTTAAAATCAATATTTTGAGCCGTTTATAAAACACGGGTACTCCGTTACAGATGCAGAGAAGAGCGAAGAACATGGCGCACGTGGCTATTGCGAAGAAGACGAAGAAGATGGGACTCAAGGGCGAGGCGGATCGGTTCATCGGCACCAAGAAGCCCAAGCACTTGTTCGCGGGCAAGCGCGGCGTCGGAAAGACGGACAGACGATAGTCTTTGTTTATATTCTTATGCAGCGTACAATAAAATATATATACAAAAGTGTTTTATTTATTTATTATTTATAGGGCAGTCAGTGGCCGATACATTATATGAAAATATAATAATGATAACTATAGATAGAAACATTTAAATGCATCCAACAGGTGCACAGCTGCGGTGTGGTAACGCAGCACAATATTAATAATAACAATAATAGAAAACCAAATTTACATCAAACTAAATAATTTACAAATTGATGACAAAAAAGAAGGAAAGAACAGAATACGCGCATACCATAACCAATACGACAATAAAAACAAAATATACCTTTACGTGACCCCTCAGTGCTTCCTAGTCGCCAAGCGAGCGGGAAAGTAGAGTTGCCGGTGAATTAATCCTTACGTTAGTTTTAACCGCAAGTGAAGATGTATAGGATGCCTACGAGGGGGCATTAAAAAAAAAGTCTGTAACCGAGGGCAGTTAATCTTGCCATTTATCATTTTGACCATCAGCGAAAAAAGACTATGTGCTCCAAGCAATCGACTAGATTGATATGTGATACAAACACACGCTCTGGAAGTTGCTATTGTGTGCTAACTCCTAGCTATGGAAAACACGTGAAATCATTGATGATTTATTAGCCAGTTGCATCCCACTGCAAGGCAAAGGCCACTATATATGTGTAATCCATGTGTACACGTCAGTAAAGGCTGCACTGGGTTTTCCCGTTATCAGTGAACTGTATTGTAAGGTGCCGGTAAGGTTATATTCGGACCCTAAATATGCACACGACCTTTACCGATGATATATATATATATATATGTATTCAGTAACCTTGCCGCCGTGGTCTGTCTGCCTGCCAATGTCTAAGGAACAGGCACTGGTGCAGGGAATGCTGCGCGCCCGTGGAGCCGAATCGATAAGTCTGTGACGCGTGATACCGATTCCGTACCAAACAATAGTCGCACACACAAATCACAATTAATAGAAACAAATCAATCTGTAGCAGTAACTCAGGAGACAGATTTTCCACGCAACGCACGGTTTCAGAAGTTCATAGATTACCGAGTGTGTCGTCACAGAGTGGCAAGTAACGCCATCAAGCGGTAGACTTGCGGAAACGTACATGTATATGTGTGTACAATAACGAATGGCACACATTTAAACCAGCACACAATTCCAATGCGAGTTGACCCGAGTGCGCTACGTATGTACTGAGAAGGTATATCTTAGTCGGCCCCAACGACACCTCAGTATGATGAAGAGGGAGTCAATATTCTGTTCTGCCGGTAAACCTCACGGCCGATACTGGCGATTTAATTGTGATAAATGAAAATCACATAAACCGCGATGGCGCTATGACACCAATACGCGTGCGAAAGAGATAAAGGTAGTAACAAATTCAATTATAATTTGTCACATGGGTACTAATTATACCACCAGGCTGAGTGACGACTTTCTATATATTGCCGCTTCTAGGAGATCGCTGAAAAAAAATGCAATTCTTTCCACATACAGGCAGAAATAAAACAAAAAAGTTAGCAAAATGAATGGCACATTTATATTTAATTAATATTATTCATTTTTATAATTAGACCTTTCTTGTAATTATATTTTTACTCTATGCATTTGAACAGTAAAGAAAAAAAAACAAATGCTCTATGGTACAATGTGGGGCTGCTGTGTTGACCGTAAATACAAAAAAAAATATTTATAATAATAAAGCCTCATTTTGTACACAATCTCCAGGATCAATGCAACTTTAAAACTGAAGTGCCGTAATAATCCAAAACTTATTACTTTAAAAATAGTGATGAGCATCAATAATATTGGGAAATAAATTATAGATTTACGCGTACAGATTTAAAAAAAATCTTAAAAATTAGACATATAAAGTACGCATAGATAACAAAAGTTATAGATAATAATTAAAAAAAAAAACTTAATTACTTGGAAGAGAAAGTCAACTAAGCTAAACGAAAAGGTCCAAGGGCTTACAACTATTATTGAATACTAAAAAAAAACTTTGCTAAGGGCGGAGGGCGATTTTAATAAAGCGCAACTCATCTTCCTGGCTTAAAATAATACTTATATTAATAAGATTGTGCCACCGAATTTTAATTCGGTGGCACAATAAATACCGGCTACTTTTACCATAATAAATACCTGCTACTTTTGGACTTTTTGCCCTAGCAATGAAAATTAGTAATAAAATTATTTAAAGTGGCAACAGCACATGATCAGATGAGTTACGCCGGCCCCGCCGCATTCATTGTTGATATTCTATAATTACTTATTGCGGTTTCCCTAACGTTTTCAATTCAACCGTTAGCAACATTGACAACATGTATATGAAAGTACTTTTTTGAAAACTGAGAGGCACACAGTATTCACAGTTTATGTTTTTTTAAATATAATATTGCCAGTAAAACCCGCTTCATTTTGAAAACAATTCAAATTATTTTAACCATATTTCATTTGATTAAAGTATCATGCATAATTTAAAAAATAATTCGCGAAAATATTTTTTCACATGGTATTTAATTAGGGCCACAGAGGGGCAAAATGTAGTTAGATTAATAAAAAAACGATTACATTTTCAATTCAGTTGCATACAAATGTATGACTGACTACGTAATGGCCAAGAATCATGATTACAGAGTAATGAAATTAAAATTACAATTACATTTTGTAATCGCTAATCATTATTTTGATTACATTTTTCCCACGTATAATTAGGGGCTATTTTTTGAATCGCAAAAATCATACTAAATACTTATCATACTCATATACATTTTATTTATATAAAAAAAGATCTTTTTAATGTTAATTTTGATTAGTTGTGTTCATTTAACGAATTGATCGATTCAAAAACAGTCGGTCGAGACCATGCTCATGAAGTTACAAAATGAGAGTTATTAGAAACGTGATGTCTTTTTGAAACACAGAACTAGCCTATAGTTTGTGTAGATATTCTACAATAATTATGAACTCGAAGTGTTTACATGATTTGTGAGCAAATTCGATGACATATTAACGGTAAATTCGTTGCTAAAGGTATATTTTCGCGGAACGCTTCCTCGGTAGTTTAGTGGTTAATTTCCCAAATCAATAACAATTAGCGGCTAAAACTAAATACCAATGTGGATAATCCGACAAATGAATTAAACGTACATCTATATAATACAAAGTACTTTAGAAACCGAACTTAATCTAAGCGAGACAAGCGGCCTGTTACGATCGTCCGATTGTTGCACAACAAAATCGACAAAAGTCCCGAATATTTTGTCGATATTTTCGTGCGACGGCTTCGGCGACGACCTGGCTCCTTTCCAACAATCGGCGATTGAGCCGAGAGTGCATTACATTACAACTGAAGCTGGTATCATTAAACTAGTCTCATCATATCGGTCGAGTATGAAACGCTGCAACAGACACTCGCCGCGTTGTGCTGCGTCCGGAGCAAACGTTTCGTGTTTCGCAAAACGTCATGCCTCTTCCTTCTAGTGTATTCGCAATCATTTCTCTCACCTTCGCATGCCATAAACACGTGTTACTTGTGTATGGAACACATTGCAAGAAACAGAAGTAGACGTTTTACGAATTGTTGCAACTCTATTCCGCATTGCAGGCACGGGGAGGCTAGAATGTCTACAATGCGCCAGTGGAAGGCGCAGAGACTTGCTCTTAGTTGACTGTATCGACCTTCTCTCTAATATTGCAGTCGTGTGCTGTGTCATTTATTTTACCTGAGTCGGCAGTGATCACATCACACCTGATGGTAAGCATGGTGCAGCCCAAAAAACGATAACGACAGTAAAGAAACAGCTATCAGTAGTCGCCGGCCTGCACAAATATCTCTTTGCGCTTCATTTAATGTACCCAACATCATAAAACGGTGGGAGCACGCTCACCGGAAGAGCATTCCACAGCCCAACGACTCGGCTGAAGTAAGTAGTTGTAGAACTTCTTAATCCTAGCCAAGATGCGAGTTACCATATAGGCATGGGTCTTTACATCAATAAGCAGGCCAGTCTCATCACCGTCTTCCCCTGCATTACGTGCGAAGATGTCACGCACCGACGAGAGTACCCCCCGAATGCGTGACTTTCTTGGGGTCACCAATTGTGAGTCAGACATTGGCGGCGGCGCATTCCGTTTGGAATGTAGGGGAGATTACTGGTGAGTTACATATTTAAATAGCACACAAATAAAATCTTAGAGAAGGTCGTTACAATAAGTTAGAAGCAAGTTTATGTGAGAGTTAGTACGCGGCTCCCGGGTGTGCGCGAACGAGAGATCGGCGGACGCGCGCACGCATTGTAGATGCTGCAGTTTCCGCTACTCTAGCCTCGGTGTCGTAACGCGGAAGTGAATCTTAACACGAAACATTTGCACTAGATGCACGATTATAGTCGATTCGCTAGTACGAAAATAGTGAAATGGCCCCTTTACATTGTCCAGTACGATTGTATGCGCTTGCGAGTCCTATTCAGTTTGTATCGAGCCACAAGACAAGTCATAAGGTGTGGAAACACATTCGGTCACTCCTTAAAACAAACGTATTCGATTCGAGTTCAGAAAAAATTCAATAGAATCGATTGTATAAATATTATATTTAAGCTACAAAATTACAAACTGTGAACTCTGTATTTAATTTTTTCCCTCCTTTAATAATGTAATTATGATAAAGAAAGTCCTTTATTAATTAATATATTTTTTAATATAATTTCTCGTGGGCCCTATTTGTCACTTGAAGGCTTATCGTACAGTGTCTGTTTCAACGTTTTCCAATTCAAGTAGCGTGAACGGAAGCGACTGCCAAGTTTTGTACTTTATTCATTGTCAAGTACAACAACTGATCCAGTACAAAATGCAATCTTTCCCAATAATGTCATTACAATGTCATGATTGCGTTTGGTTTAAACAATAATTATAACCAAATTAGATATACGAACGACATTTTACGTACAACCTTTTTATGAAAACTGAAATTTAATATTTAATACTCAACATTAAAAATGACCTAAAATAATGTTTAGATTAAAGAAATGTCCCGTGCCCTGAGAGCAGCGAGCAGCTGCGCCGTCAGTCGCGTTGGACATGACAAGCAAGCGTACAGTGGATACAGCCATTCATGTATCCCTGCTTATCCCGTAAGCGATATATAGCCTGACTATATATTATTATAAAATAATAAAGAAAATATAAACTGTTCGTCTACAAAAATATAATCGATTAGTAAGGAAACATCCATAATGAAACTAGTTCAGCAATTCCTTCATTCCATCTGCCTACTTTCAGCTTCAGCTGTTAAACAAAAATGTACAAGAAAATTGATAAAACATTATAACCAATTGAGCTTATAAAATAAAAATATTTATTTACATAACTTAAAAAAAATAATAATTCTGCAGGACTATTTTATTATTTTTAAATTTAATTCGATAATTTTTCGTCTGCATTGTGTGGGGGGCATCACTTACTTTTGGTCATTCGATATTAAAAAAAGCTGCTTCTATTTTTTAAGGGATATTTTTTTTAAGACATTCGTATATTACATATATGAAAAATAAAACATTTAAAGCTTAAGAACTGTTCAAAGTTAATATATTATTTAAAAAAAATAATAAATATTTTTTGGCGTTTATCATAAATAAAGAAATCATCTTGTCCTTTTAAAAACAAAAATATTATGTCAAATTAGACAGGACATTCATAAAAAATATTTAAAAATATCGCTTTGATTTTAAGAATAGAAAACAAAAAAAAATGTTTTCTTATAAAAATTCCCATTGCATTAGCTACCCGATGATAGTAAAAACAAAAATAATACTACGCGCCGTTCGTAGATCTATTTCATGGACACAAGGGAAAAATATTCACTAAATAATTCTAAATTGTTTACATACAAACAATCATACAACGAACGCTGTTCACTGGAGTTTTGGTACAAAAGAAAAACCCGGTAATAATAACATTAAGTACTTTTTTATGAAGCAACCATTTTTCATATTTCCTTTACCATTTTTGTAAACGTGAAAGATTTTTTTAAAATCTTTACAGCAACTGCCTTTTTATTTCATCGCCATTTGTTTCTGTAAGCGCGGTTCGCGTTCACTAAAACGAAAACATTCGCACCACAATGTTTCCTAATGGAAACGACGCTTATTTTTTTCATAAAAAAAAAGAGAAAACAGACATGTCATTTGATTCCATACGAATAAAAATTATCTTCAAGTCCGAAGTCCCTTTTTAAGTGGTTATTGTCAAGTGCTTAAATTTTTTCAAGGAAAGAAATCTTGCACTTTTATGTGGGAAATGGCAAAGAAAAACCCAGGATAAATAATGAGGTCACTTTGTGTCTGAAAGTAGGACTCCAGACAACCCTTAACGACTATGCATATGGCAAAGAAACCAAAAAAAAAAAAACCGTCGTAATTTAAAAATATCTTCTTTTCCTTCTTCATTCATAAATTTCTATGATATACTTATAAGTAGTTTTTGTAAACCTATAGCTAGTATATTACAACTGGATATTCCCGCTGTCTCTGGGACAAGAGACGCACTTCTCCCGCGACGAGCGGCGCCTCGTCTCCCGCGCGGTGTGTTATAAAACTATATCCTATTTAATATTATAATATACACACTTAATTAACTATTAAGTCCGATTTTGATAAGTCACTGCGCACTGCGTTCTTCAATGTTTCCATATATTTATTAATATATCTTTGGAATATACGGGTAGTTTTTTTTTCATACCAATTATATAACATTATTAACAATGAGCATACACTTGAAAAGTTTAAGTTGAACATTTGTCAATTTAAAAAAGATTCAAAAACTTGTAGGACCCCAAAAAATATTTTTATTTGTTTTTGTGTTTAATGACAGGAATTGGTTGTAATTTTGCTGTAAAACAAAAAACGAATCTATAAAAAAAAAACTTGTGCACTTACATGAAAGGTCCTTAAATTCAAAAATGCTCTTGTAAATTTTATGGTTTTTTGGAGAAACATTACAATTTTCCTATCAAATGTAATCAAATTCAGAGATTCTCTTAAGATATAACCGCACCACGTTATACATAAATGTACCAATAAAAAGATCAATTGAAACTTTTCAAGCGCATTAGTAAAAAAAACACTGGGCGAGTCAAATACAAAACAGATAAAAAATAACCACTCACACATGGGAAGTACGATTAATGTGACGTTAATAAAACTTAGGTTGCGCTCAAAGGTAAAAAAAAGTGAAAACAAAGAACATATATGTATATATTTACATACAATTTACTTTGAATTGTCTTAAAATACAAGACAGTAGATGTGTCCAATTCCCGATCAACAGGAATTAAGTAAAAATGTTACAAAAAAAAAATGCAATCAAAATGTCAAGAGCCAGCCAAGTTCCGCAACCGATGGATTATATTTCCATTATATACTTTTTTGTTACTAAATAGGAGATACATACAAAAGTTTCATTTTACATATGATTCATTTTTTTAAAGGATAAGCCGTAATTTTTTTTTTAATAAAAAGATACTCTTTAAACAAAATAAAAACTTTTACGAGCTATAATCTAAATGAAACTATATAAAAACATTAACAGTTTTAGCACCGATATGTATTTAAAAAAAAAAACGAAAAAGTTGTACGTATATCCTTTAGCAAAAAAAACACATTATCAATACTTCCAAAATCATTTCAACGGCGTACCTCCCCACCGATCATTATTAATTTCAATCAATTTAGTTTTATTTTCCGAGTGAAAATACATCTTTCTCCTCAAATTAATCACGCTTTTAAGATTTTAATTCTTGTTCGACTCTATTTCTCACCAATGTAGCCTCGTGCTTATTTAATTTGTCAGACAGCTTCTATTAAAACACTGACTGAATACTGATTTAATGTTCGGAATATATGCAACGGCGCTTCGGCAATCTGATCAGCGCGAAAATAGGGAACGCACCAATCAATCCGATCCGAATAATGAGATGCGTCCGATGCGCGCTCGTGGACGTTGAGCTTTATACTAACCGCGCTTTCACAAAAACATTTCTACATCGAAACCAGTCGCCGGCTCAGTGCGGGGGCACGCCATCGTGTGTGAGTAGAGTGCGTATGCATGTGTGCGTCTAGGGCAGCGCGTGTGTGCGGACCAGGCGTCGCTATTGTTGCTGGGGACCCGTCGGAGGTTGACCTGACAATTGACCCATGCCCTAAAAGCAAAAAAATATAAATTATAAGTTTGCACCTGAAATGACAGGCTCTTAAAAAAGTTCAAAATTGCACAGTCTCCACATTGACAATACCACGGCCGATGTTCAATCAGATCCCAATTAATACATGCCCTAGTACACGGGGCAGCAGTTAGATAGAAACTGTAACAAAGTTGGCGCTGAGACTGACCGGCATGGGCTGGTAGTGCTGCAGCGGCGCCGCGAGCAGCTTGGGCGCCTCCTCCGCCTTCTCTTCCTCGCGCCGCTTCAAGCACGCCGCCTTCGGGTTCAGGTTGCGTTCTAAACACAAGCACGAGTGCAACACATTTTAAACTTTCGTGTTTTGTACTCATTATAACGGGTCGTACGCGCGAATAACTGACTTTCAATTATGGCTCGCCGTTTCGACCTCAAGTTTTGGGTTTAAAGTTTTATATTATTATTATAACAAACATACTCTAGCGTTAGGCGAGGGACGGTACACCTCCAGCACAAGTACGAACGGCCAGAGGCTAGAGCCCCAAAGATTACCCCCTACGATTAGCCCCTACGCACTATTTGCGCAGTATCAAAAACCATTGCTTTCTGCATACGCGCCATCATTTTTTTAGTGCTGAAATCTAACCTCACAAGGTTATTTTGGAGGCTAACCGGAACCAAGCTATTGGCAGAAATTACAACTGTGATGATTTCAGCGGATATCACACGCCCACACGTCGGGCACCTCGTGAGCCAGATCGAGATACTGCCTCTGTTTCTATTGCTATTATTATCAGCCAGTTTCGTCCCCAGGCAGGACAAAGACCGCCTTTTCTTTAACCAGTGTATTTGTGGAATCCATGAGAAATGTATGGACATGTAACCCAGCACACAATGTCCAACGCGTGGCGGGTGTTCGCGATATGCCGAGAAAGTGCATACAGCAACCAATTCGCGTGCAACTCGGCATGCTGTATGCCTTAATCAGCTTTAAAATATTTATTTTCATATTATTTCCAGCATAAAAGTGTCACAATTCAATAATACCTAAATAATTTACTTTGAATTATATCATGAGTATGAATTAAGGTAAGTCTAATCAAGAGTAGCCGAGATGTCTATCAGTAGATACATCTTGCGGTATAGTCAGTCGACTCACCCCTGACTTGTTGCTCCAGGGTCATGATGACCTCGACGGCCATGTTCAGGATGCCGAGCTTCGTCTGCGGCTTGTCGCTCTTCAGGTGCGTCATACACATCCTGCCCAGCTCCTTTAGCGCCTCGTTTATATCCCTTATTCTAATTCTGGACATACGGATATTCAACTTTCAGCCACTTGCTCTCGGCAATACAGTTTAAAATTACATGCAACAGTTATATTATTATCATGCTTCTCCCCTTTTGAGCAAAAACAGAGAAATTTTTAAAAGAAGGAAAAATGTTTCATAAATTGTATGGTCTATTTAAAAAAAAAAACACAAGTTCACTTTTTTACTGTCCGACACCGATAATAGATAGTTAATTAATTTTACATTAACACGTCCGTCGTTGCCAGCGCGATTTGTTTGTTTCTCAAGGGGTCCAAATCCGCATAAACAAGCGATATGCAGGAATATAAACAATGTTACTCGAATATTATAATTGTATGTGACATCAATATCGCAAAGAAAGTTGTTCTTCATCTCAAATGTGTTTAGAGTGTATTAACGAAAAACATGCGACATAATGTCATATGTTATTCTGTATAAATTAATAAAAGCTATAGTATAATCTAAATATTTTCAGTATTTGACTGTTGTACATGTATATTTACATATAGGTACTTATTGTATTAAATTCATTTTAAAAATCAATCTAAACTCCCAAGTTCAAAAAGAAACGAAAGCGGCGACGGACGTATTAACAAATAACTTGATTTTCTAAAAAATATAGGCACTTGGGTATTGCGCGATGGATGCTTTGTTTATAATCTAAATGGAGATATTTTAACCGGCATAGGCAAAATGATACGGCACACACGTTTTTTTTTTTTTAATTAAATGATCTGATAATAAATATTGACAATTGTTTAGTTTTAATTCTATTTTGAGGCGTGTGCGAGAGTAAAAAAAATACTTGTGATTTTTTTAACTATTAGACCATTCAATAAATTCCTACTTCATTTAATATTACTATTTCAAGGTCACAGTGTGTTTTCTTTCAATTTCGAAAGATTTTTTTTGAGGTTTCGAATTTTCACGATCCTGGTACCTAGTCAAAATAACGTTCTTTATCGATAACGTTTGTAGAAAAGTGCAAAATTTTAAAGATTTAAATAAGTTTTCATAACATCACGTTGATATGTTGGGTTACCATAATTGCATACATTTTCACTTTTCTATTTGCGATATCTATAAGCTGCTACTTCGTCTAGGGTCTTATATCCATGAGGCCATGCTTTTGGAAACGCATATTTTTTTAATGGATTATGTTACCTTTTATTTTCTTTAAGTAAAAATACACAATGTAAGAATATTATACTGAAACAATAAAATGCAGATAATTTAGTTACTGGATACCTTTTAACGACTCCAGTATTGATAAACTACAATTTTAGCAAATCAAATCTTCCTGATGTTTGCTTGAAAATGCGAAAATGGTTTTTTTGTTTGTTGGCAACATACCTTTCCCTAGCGTTGTTGGCCTGCCGCCTCTCCTTCTCTCTGACAGCCTTCGCTTGTGGATCCGCTTCGTCATCGCCCTCGTCTGCTGACGAACAACTACCGCCCAAACATCACTCTTTATGCAAACTCTACCTTAACTAGACTAAGCGGTCTCCCTCCCACACAACTAAGAGTATGTTAACCAATTGATAATTTTAATACATTGTTTCAAAGACTTCATGAGTGGCCTTGACTCGTGTGTAGTGCACAATACTGTTAACATCGCTAAACAAGAGAATTAAGTTACGTAACCAGCTGCGTATTGGTTCATATGGTTGTGGAGTAGGTATCCAGTTATCCCTACAAAATTTGCTAGCACTTTTCCAAGCATGTTTTACATCAATATTTTGCAAAAAAAAATCTAAATGATCCACTGAAATTTCAATATTCAATCCAGAGCTTCAATATATTTTTCAACGAAAGATTCTAGATATATATATTTTTTTAATATTTCAGTTAAAAATCTGCTACGATTGATCCATTTTTCTTTCTAAATTTGTAATATCGAAAAACGTGGCTCCCAGTCAACAATAAAATACGACGCGTAACTGTTGAGAAATAAAAAATGGCTTACCTCCGACACAAGGACGGCGCGCGAGAGTTTCACCAAAATAGTTCAAAAATTCAAAAAGTAACACAAATTTCCCCCTTTCCTTAAGAAAAAGCTAGAAGAGGTGAAAAAAAATTGGCAGAAGATCATTTTTGTAGCAATTTTAAAGAGGGATGAACGATGCGAGATTGCCCGGAAGCGAATCGGGCACACAGCGGCGGAGTTGCATGCCGTTACTGGTGCTAAGCAATGTACAGATTAGTATAATTGAATAATTATTTATGTATTCTTTAAGACCCTTCGAGAAGGCCTTTTAAAACATTGACTTATTATGTCTAGAGTTTACAAGACATTTTTGACCTATTTTGAAATCTATTTTAAAATTTGTAAAACCTGAAATTTTAATAAAAATAAAAAATAAATCTTTTGTTTTTAACCAGCACACTGTGTGTGGAAAGAACGATACAATGAGAAAAAAGGACAGGGTAACACGAAAGAAAAGAGGCCAGAAGAAATAAATGATTAATGAATGAATACAGGTTAACTCTCCACGTTCATTAATTTTTTTTTTATATTCACACATAGATCAAATGTTAATAAATAAAACATCCAAATTTAAAGAATATTTTCTGGAAAAAAATCACAGTAATTATTATTAGATGGAGAAATAATTAGTAGCAGAAATTGAAATATCACCGTTTTTATGTTTCCTTGATGAGCTGCCAACATAATGCCTCTATCTACACACGTTTTACAGAAATTCAGTATTTGCAGAGAGACGGATATGAAACACACTGTGACCTTTTGATTTGTTAATCATATGAAAATAGCAATGGATTAATGTTAGTACCTTTTTTACAATTAATGGGATGATAAGAATAATATATTATAAAAAATCTTAGGCTTTTTCATGAAAAAAAAAAAACTTTTTTTTAGTTTTTTCTAATCACGCCATTAATTGTAAAAATCATATAATATAGATGAAGAATAATCGCCTCGTATACACATTTTTTTGTAAATATATGAAATAACAAAATAATTATTTTCAAAGTGCTTTTTTTTCCACAGTGTTATACGAGCCAACAATGTCGTTTGCGTATCGACGTTATTCCAGCGAACAGACCGATACGCAAACGATTGATATTGGAAAAACATTTACTACCGTCAGAACGTACAACCAAACTTTATTATTTTTGTATCGGGGATCAGGAAAAAATACTAATAATTTTGGGTCTAAATTGCCTTAATAATAATTTCTTTATTAAAAAAAAAAACATCTACTTATAATAGAATCAAGCTCACGGTATTACATTAAAATAAATTATATTACTCGTTGTAATAGTAGAAAATTTTATGATTTTTGTCGTTTCTTTCCGACATTCCAGTTTCTTACAATCCGTTTTTTTTTGCTGATTTTTACAATTTTTTGATTAGACCCAACTAGAACAAAATATAGGACGGTTAGCAAAAAATAATGAATTTTGGTGTGGTATAATATATTTTTTTAAATTGTATCTGTTTGTTGTACGTTCAGACGGTGGTAGTCGAGCCTCCCCTGATCCGATAGTCAGTCAGACAGACAGGCAGACACCCACCTTTCTCTAACATTGTTCGCCTGCCGGCGTTCCCTCTCGCGCGCCGCCTTCGTGTCGGGGTCCACGTCGTCTTCGTCGGCGGAGGAACAGCTGGAGCCGCGGGGGATTTGGTTATTTGGGTTTTTTTCAAGCTGTTTTCCCACGGCTGGGCTAAAACTATCACATATTGGGAACGGTGCCGTGGTTCGCAACAAAAGCCCATTTTATAATACGACGGAGAGCGTATTATTAATTGGGCACGGGAAGGAGTCGGATTTGATTATAAGTTCTTACACAATTAATCGATAAACGAGAAATATCACTAAAATATGATTAAATAAACAGTTGCGGGTTGACATTGCACGTTTACATAAGTCACACATTGGATTCGACAAAAGTTACAAACATTTTAACTTTTTTATTTAAAATGTAATCCTAACTAAACACCTTGTATGAAAAGGAATGAACCCACCGTGCCTGGTTAATGCCCAACCGGGTACACGGTCGTGCTAGGCTCGTTATAGAGCCTCACTTTCGCCTGTCACGTTTCGACATGAGTTCGTGACCCCACCTACATAGCCTTTAGGCTTTCCATCATTGTTCGGCTTAACATCAGGTGCGTTCCGGGTACTGTTCAGAAAAAGTAGCATGAAAATGCTAATCTCCATCTCGATCACATCAATTTGAAGCAGATGATTGAGTTTGTCCAATAAGTACCTACTGAATCTTCTTACAGAACATTAAAAAAATTTGAAAATAAAAAAAAATGCTGCGTAATAACTTTTAATTTAGTTTTTTTTTTAAACACGCATTATAAGGAAATATTTAAAATTACCATTATAATCAGTTTTATTTTTCTGTATTTTATTTAAAAAATGCTAGAATATAAATTATTATTCAAATCTCTAGCAAGACAAAATCTGTCTTTTAAACCAAACGATAATATTAGAAAGAAATGAAATTCAAAATGCATATATCGAGAGGTGAAAAGCTATTTGCTTTAAGTGAAATTTTTTGGTGATATTCTGTAATACACGTTTTCGGAATCGGTGATTTTTACCGATTCCAAAAATATATTTGTCGCTTAAGCCAAATATCCATTCACCCCTCGACATGGTTCCGAATAGATCCCAGAAAATTTGAGCCTATAGGCGTTTTTTCCCAAATTAATAACTTTTATATCTTTAATTCGCAGATCCATAGCTATTTATATACCTCCTCTTGTCAACCAATGGATGCGAAAAGAGAGGTACTTTAATTGCTACTATTATATACAGTAACAAAACTAAGGCAGTGGGACAGGATATGTTAATTAATTCAGGGCATATATATGCTCCAGTAATATTGCTTAGGAAAATACAATTTTCGAAATTGTGAAAGCCCGAAAACAAATATATCGTTTGTATATTATAGTATTCAGAGCTCAATTTACTTCGATTGATTTCGAAAAAAAAAAGCCAATATACAGACAATGATGTCATACCTACTATTTCCCTTTTTTTTTAATCCTACTTGCTATTTGTTTCAGTAAACTCGTATGGGCAGCTCGAGGTTTGAGTTAAAGCAAACAGGCAGCTGTTGTAGAGTGACGGTGCGTGTGTATATAGGCCACCACCAGACTGAGGGGTGTGGCCCTTTGCATCCACCCCGCCCCGAGATAGACCGGGTATGGCTGTTTGCTTGCCGGGGCGTCAATGCACGGTTGCAGCGAGTACAGCGTTACCCAGAACTTTGAAACCAGTTGCCGTCAAAGCTGCCTGACGATCCTAGGCAAGATTTAACATCCGGATATAAAGAAAAGAGATATAATGCATGTACCGGGCAGTGCTTAAGGGAGTCTGTTGCCCGGATGAGGTGATGGAGAGGTATGGCCTTTTACACTCCCCCCCTCAGAGATAAACTGGATGTGGCTGTTACGTAAGATACGGATGGCTTGCACACCGGGGCCGTGTCCGTCACGGCTACCCTGACGCTCCTGTACAAGACCAGCCTCCGAGTCATAAAAAAAAGATAAAATGGAGGGGTACGTACTATCTACGTGATCTCTTGTTGAGCGGTTGCTTGGAGTCTACAGAGCCTGACGATGAGGGCTTGGAGTCAACGCCGGCGCAGTCCGGGGGCTCTTTGCGTTTCTCTGTCGGATAACAAACAGGTGAGGTGGTAGGGCGTGGCTAACGTCTCCGGGCCCTTGGCCCCGGCGGACGAGCAAGGGGTATACCCTGAGGGATCTAGCCGGCAAGAGTCCGGCACACCGGGGCCGTCGCCCTCGCGGTTCACGAGGATCACACTCAACTCGGTCAAAAAAAGGACAGTAATGCGGACCGACACCACGACGGAGACTGTCAATAGATTTATACCCTTTGACAGTTTGCTGTCGTTTTTGGACTACGCTGTAGTACCTACCATTAGGTGTACCGCAATCACTTTGACGAGCCATTGTAAAAAAAAAAACATTTTATTATTTGCAATAATCTTTGCATTACGTGAGTAATATTTCGTACTTGTGACGTGTATTCGTGTAACAAACGTTTTAGTGATGTGGATGTTTTGTATTGTTCCATAGGATCGTTTAGGTGAGGTAAAAAAACTAATAAATAATAATAATGTATCATAGCACTATATCCCTTTCGGTGTAAGCAGAAATACATCAGTTGCTGTACCCACTTTGCGCCGAACGTAACCAGTAGCGCGGCTGATCGCCGTCCTCACGGTACACATGGCATTTCTATTAGATGGCATACGGGTTTCCTCACGATGTATTCCTTCAACAGTGAGCATGTGTTGTTAAATCCGTACGTAATCTGAGAAAACCCAGAGGTGTGTTCCGGAATTAGGCTACCATCGACCCTGGTCGCACCGTTCTCCTCCAGCTAAGTCCCTCCTTTTCTCTCTTCGCCCTGAGATAACGGCTGTCCACCTACGTGTTCATTAAGGCACCATTTTTTTCCAACATACATGTACGAAACAAGAGCTGGTGTATTTTGTTCCCTGTCCGGGAATTCTTCCTTGTTACAGTATGAATATTCGCGTTGCCACGCATGGAAGCCCGTACATTATCCACGGGGCCACGAGAGCTCTGTGGAGCAATTGATCACACACAGTCCACAATCCCGTGTTAGTGCGAATGTGGTCAACTTAGTGTTTTAGCCGGTAAAACGAGGTTCAATGAGCAGTTTCTCAATTAAAAAAAAAAACCTCTGAAGCAATAATAATACAAGTTAATATGAAAGCGGAGAGCATCGCAAAAACCCGGCACCGGCTGCAGCGCTGCGCGGGTGATATACAATAGATTGAACGCGCGCAAAGCAGATCCGAAGGGCGCCTCGACACAGGTGCGCAACAATACTGACTTGTATTGGGTAGAACATGTCTCTCCATCTTGACCGGCGGCTCCGCGTGTAAGTGCGGCAACGCGCCGGGGACGCCCAGCCGCGACACTGCAATGCACCCGGCGCACACGTTAATGGAAACACACGATCTACCGTCACACCGATTCTCTATTATGGTAAACAGTACGAATGAAACGTCACTTCTCTCTATTTTTGCGAACGTATTCCGCTTCCTTATTTTATTAGCCAGTTTTGTCCCACTCCAGGGCAAAGGCCTTCCTTTTCCTTTCCCGTATATTTGTGGAATCCATGGCAAGGAGTTAGGACACGTAACCCCGCACACAATGTCCAGTGCGGGTTGGCGGGTGCACACTATCTATGGCATGCTGTACCCCTTAGTCGGCTCTTACACGCCAAGGAGGAGGCAAGAAGGAGGATTCCAAGTACTCTTGAGCTCACCCTCCATCTGAACTCTATTTGATCTGTGCAGGTATGTCTCGGCCGACCCATAAGCTTACATTACATTACATGTACGTAGTATATATTTTTCTTCGCGATATATTTCTTTTAGATTACCTCATTCTGAATTAAAGGCTATTATATCTTACGTATTTGTGCAAAATTGACTACAAGTTGACATTTAATGGTCATCATTTGTGACGGATTCGCGTATCGAAAATTTATAAGTAGTTCGTTCCTTGTGACGTACGTTGATGGACTGATTTCGTTGCAATATTATGTAGTTTTTTTTTCTTCTATACAATGTCATGTCATTTATGTTTCATTCGTTAGTTTTTTTTATTGTTGTTCACAGGTGGGAGCTTAACCTCAATAAAACCTGGTGGAAGGTGAAGATGATGAACTGCGTTCGCCCAACAAATGTCTATTCACTCTTCTTTTAAAGGTTCCTGAGTCATAAGATCGTGGAAATATGCTCGCTGGAAGCATATTCCAGTCCTTAGCTATTCGCCTGATGAATGTATCCTAGACGCGAATCTCTTCGTGTATGCGTTTATTAGTTCGATTCCACTTGCCAAATAACATTTAATTATTCTTAGTAAATAACAGTCCTGATTTAGACGAATATATTGTAAAGATGAGCGGAAATCTTATAGTCTACCGTGCATGACTTATTTTTTACGACAACATACTTACAATAAAATTCATTTATTCACCATAATCCTGATTCTATCTAGAAAATAATTGTTATATAGATTTCATAGAGTTCAGATGTTTGTAAATGATTGTAAAAAGTCTTTGAATAGAAAGCACGCGCTCCGCCAATCGTACACGAAACCGCTCCGCAAACAACGATCTTTGGATACTTATAGTAACCAAACGCACGCGAGTGTTTATAAACGCCTCTTTTTGCGTGGGGGGTTAAAACGCGTACCTGTTGGAGGCTGATGCGGATGGTGCATGTCGTGTGGATACAGGTCCGGCGCCTCAGCGTGATTCCGCAGCACGTTGATGGCGTCGTCCAGCCGCTCCTCCATGCGGGCTCCCTGCCACACACGACACATCTCAATACTGATACCAGCTCAAGGCAAAAAATAATTAAAAATCACCTAAAGGTTCATTCGGAGATAAAGGCCCGCGCGCCATAGTCAAAGGTTTTACCTGTCCACGCAAAAAATTGCGTGAAGAGGAAAATAAGCGCGTTTACACGAGAAAGGAAAAGCCAAACAGATGCTCCTGACGCACTATAAGATACAGGTTTTTTTTAATAACAGACAGGCTTGACCTCAATCTCACCTGATGGAGAGTGATAACGAGGCCGATGATGGAGCGCGCTCACCCGACAAATATCGATTCAATCGCCGTTTGAAGATAGATTTCCAAGTAAAATGCTGGAATAACAGATGCAGGAAATTAATTCCACTCCTCGGCGTTTCGCAGCAAAAAAGTGGAAGGCCAACAACTGGTACGTCAACCGCATAAATGTGTAAACCCACACGGTGGCTTCTATTTTCTATCATCTCTATACCGAAACGCACTAAAAACTATTATTGTCCACCCCTGCTCCCCGCGCCAGTCGTTTTGCCTGTTTCTCAATTATATGGATTAATCAACTAAAAAATACATAGAACAGATATTTACAGAACAATTGTCAGAGATTTCATGCTCAACAACTGGATAAAAACGGATAAACCATTTATCGCATACGAAGCGAAATGTTCACGACAAACGACACACTTTGCATTTTTTTTTATAACTCCGGGCAAATCCTGCTTAGTACCATCAGGGCCACTGTGAGGGCAAGGACCCCGGTGTGTCAGACTCCTACTGACTAAAAAGCCCCCGAGGTGCCCGTCTAAATGCTCCACCCGAGCCTGGGAAACCAAATTCACTAGACAATTTCACCTAGAATATCTTAAGACGTACGATATCTTATGAAACTTATGTTTATGTGAATATGTTTTGTATGAAAGGCTTATGTTCTCAGTCATTTTTTTATGGAGAAGTTGATCTACTTCTTTTAGATATATTATTCAGTGTATATGCTGAGTGATGTGCTCGTCTTCCGCGCCCGGAATATGGCGCTCTGGACACGGGTTCCGACTTGCTCAACTGGATCCGGGTCTACGCATTTCCTTATGACATTGGATCTTGGAGAATCGTGTTAAGCAAGCCGCCATTAGCCCAGCGACTTTCGACGCACACTATCCTGTTTTTCAACAGTTACGATCGTTGTTGGACCGCGCTATGCTTAACATCCGGTGCCACAGAGTTATTTTCCCGCTAATATAAAAGAGTCTTACAATATTTTATATCAAGGATCAGGTTATAAGTAGCCCTGGGTGTAAAATGTTGCCGCTAAAAATAATATTATTCACATTTAAAACTTATTATTGGCTATCAGGGAATAACTACACTTTATACAGAGTGTAATAAACATCCTGTCTGAACCCGAAAATGGTATATATTGGTGTCACGAAAACATTATCATTTACATCAGAAAATTATATTATTTTAATGAACATCGAAAAGTTTATTTCATATAAAAATGAAAGAATTCAATTATCTTACAAGCGATCTAAGGTCCGATTACTCACAGAAATCACTGTAAGACTGATGAAACGATTTAATTGAGATATGATGCTTGGAATTCACGGGCTACGGACATACTGGCATCATCCCTCCTTTACCTCTTTGTGCATGAGCAACGCATACTCCCAGTGTTGCCATGTAAGAATTCCCATTTTATTTTATTCATTTTTGGCTCTTTAACTAAAAAGGGTAAATAGAATCTAATATAGACACCGAGTAAGGCCTTCACTGGTCGGACAGGGTTTTTATTACGTACTGTACAGAATAAAATAAAATAGGCAATATGGATTAAAAAAGATCACAACGGCAAAAGAAAAAACTAACACAGCTATTAAATAAATCCATGCTGCACGCACATTCACTGTACATAATGTTATATGTTGAAACGTTTCAACTAAAAATAGATGCGCCACTATCGCAGGCGATGCCACTCTTCACAACATAAAAGTATATATTACTGGGAAAAATATATTATGGGAGTGTAGGATTTTCTAGTAACACGTTCGTTGGGCAGCGCGAGTCGCTTGTGTTTGTCACGGGGCCAAAATCTGGATAAACAAGCGATATGCAGGAATATAAACAGTGTAACTCGAATATTTAGACTATATTACTATAATATTATCTTCGATGTATCGCAAAGAATTTTGTTCTTCACCACAAATGCGTTTAAGAGTGTTTTCAGGATAAACATGCGGCATAGTGTAATGTGAGTATTTTTAATATTTTAATGTTGTACATCCAATATTTACATATAAGTGACTAGCTGATCCGGCAAACGTTGTTTTGCTATATAAGGTTTTGTAATATCTTCTAAGATGTTCATTGAAATTAAGTGATGTCAAAGACAATTTTGTTCACAATTAAATACTCTTAATCAACAACACATTTATTTGGATAAAGATTAATATTATTACGTTGATATAACTCTTAACAAATAATGCATTAATTTCGACCAAATTTGATTACCATCAAAACGGTTCTAGTGAGTTAATCTTAAAAGATAGACATATACTGTCGTAGACATTTTTTTAGGTCATTTTAAGAGAAATAGCTCTGTCATACATATATTTTTGGTATCTTGAACCGTTTTCGCAGCGCACGCAATGGAAGCACTCAAGGATGAATAATTTTCCCCGTTTTTTTCACATTTTCCATTATTTCTTCGCTCCTAATAGTTGCTTCGTGATGTTATATAGCCTAAAGCCTTCCTCGATAAATGGTCTATTCAACTCAAAAAGAATTTTTCAATTCGAACCAGTAGTTCCTGAGATTAGCGCGTTCAAACAAACAAACAAACAAACATACTCTTCAGCTTTATAATATTAGTATTCCATTATTTCTTCGCTCCTAATAGTTGCTTCGTGATGTTATATAGCCTAAAGCCTTCCTCGATAAATGGTCTATTCAACTCAAAAAGAATTTTTCAATTCGAACCAGTAGTTCCTGAGATTAGCGCGTTCAAACAAACAAACAAACAAACATACTCTTCAGCTTTATAATATTAGTATAGATAATTCCATTAAATTCCTTTTAAAAATCCAACTAAAAGAACCTATTATTTTAATGAAGTTAATAGGTTTTAATAAGAAAAGCGTCACTAATATTTGAGATTCGTGACAACGAACGTGTTAATTTAATTTAATTTTAATAAGTTTTTTATTTGTAATCTATACTAATATTATAAAGCTGAAGAGTTTGTTTGTTTGTTTGTTTGAACGCGCTAATCTCAGGAACTACTGGTTCGATTTGAAAAATTATTTTTGAGTTGAATAGACCATTTATCGAGGAAGGCTTTAGGCTATATAACATCACGATGCAATTATTAGGAGCGAAGAAATAATGGAATATGTGAAAAAAACGGGAAAAATTATTCATCCTTGAGGGTTCCATTGCGTGCGCTGCAAAAACGGTTCAAGATACCAAAAATATATGTATGAAAGAATTATTCCTCTTGAAATGATCTAAAAAAATGTCCGCGACAGTATATGTCTATCTTTTAAGATTAAGTCACTAGAACCGTTTTTATGGTAAACAAATTTGGTCGAAATTAATGCATTATTTGTTAAGAGTTGTATCAACGTAATAATATTAATCTTTATCCAAATAAATGTGTTGTTGATTAAGAGTATTTAATTGTGAACAAAATTGTCTTTGACATCACTTAATTTCAATGAACATCTTAGAAGATATTACAAAGCCTTATATAGCAAAACAACGTTTGCCGGATCAGCTAGTTTAATAATACAGTCCAATAAGGGCGCACAAAATAGCGAGCCGGCAGTACCTGTTCTTAGTTGAGACGCGTCGTGTTATGTATACTATAGATATTGTATATTGTGAGAGGACAGTGTTGGGGCCGAGGACGGGTATACTCACAACGACATCGGAGGCATGCTCTCTCAAGAACACCATCGCCTCGTCCAGCTGGCGCTGGTCCGCGGGCGCGCCCTGTGCGGTCACGTCACGCGCCCGTTACGTACGCGGCACGGTCGCGGCCAGTGCGGAGTCGCTGCGCTCCGGTTGCATACGTTACTATCTCAGTCATTTTGATACAGTATTCAGCCATTTTGGACGAGTATTATGTCAAACTCGGTTTTTTTTTTCAAGTCATTTTGAAAAAGTATTACATCATTTCAGAAAAGAATCATGTCATTTTAGAAAAGTGTCGAATAATTTTGAAAAATGATTACACTAGTTTAGGAGAGTATTTAATTCATTTTGAAAAAGTATTGGATCCGGTAGTACCGTATTAAGCACCTTTGAAAATGTATTAAATCATTGCGAAATATATTTGATTATTTAAAAAAATACCTAAAAAAATGTTAGTTTTGTAAAGCTGTCATCAGTTATCATGGAATTACCATTATGATTAGATATTAAAGTGTTTTGGAAAAACTGTAAACGATTTCGCTGAATTGCTTCTTTTTGTCTTAGTCATAATTTGTTATTTCTTAAATTCCTTTTTTCTGATAAGTACTAGGTTTTATGAACAATTTAAAATTAATATTTTTTCATGTTTAAGTTCAATTTTGTAGTATTCATGTCATTTCGCCTGTAATGAGCTACGTCTAAGCTACAGTAATAAGAATAACTACTAAACATCTACGATATATTAATACAACCAAAGGAGGCAAGAACAAACTCCACACTGCTCGCTGGTCAAATTAAACACAAAAAAAACAACAGAAATAAAAAGTTATTTATATTTACAAAACAAAAAAAATGCAAGAAAACAATTTTATAAAAGAAGATTGCTATTAAGTCACCACTAATTAATTAGTTTGTGCCCACTTAGGCACTAAAAGCTATTAAATGTACTAAAAAATGGGGATTTTCTTGCAAATTTTTCATTGAAAAAAATTAAGAATTTTAGGAAAAATAAAACATTTTGTTATATTCATGCATGACAAGTCATGCTGCGAAATTAGGTACGGTGAGTGAGTGACACATTGTGGACTTGTCTAGTAGTGGTGCGCTCAGGCACAGACAATCTTTTTTCTTAGACAGTACATTATCCTGCCCATTCATGTTCACCGGGCGGACAGGCCAGCCCAGGCTGGTGGTGCCGCGCCGTGAACATGCTACCGTATTCGTGTACAATTGGCTCTTTTAATAGCATGATGAGACACGAATTGTCTGTTTATCCTTTTTATTGCTGTATCTATGTTAGTTATAATTTATTGCACATATATCTGTAGTTTTGTGTTCCTTAGTTTATTATTTTCTTTAGTATATTTGTGGATACTCTGTTGGTTTGTATATATTTTGCATGTTGCTATATATCTCCCTAATTATATAAAAAATAACATAACATAAAACTGTCTTTTTAATCGCAAGTGTGATGAAAATGATCGTACGGCATGCGCGCAATTTGGTCAATACAGACTCGGCTATTGCCGTTGGCCAAATCATCACACTCGTATCATAATGTACTGTTTATGTTTCCCACTAAAACTGCAATTTACATAGACACAAGTCACTCAATCGCCGCGCCCGTTAAAACAGGGGAGTAAAGGGGACATCTAGACATCTCAAGCCTATGTCAATCGTTTTCAAATATTGGGTCTGGGAAAGAGATCATGGCGTTTTTTCAGTAAAATTCGACCGGTCTCCTGAAGCGCGTGAATGAATTTATTTGAACCAAATATGTTCCATTATTGTCGACAATGTTTCGGCATTTTTTAGGTAGATCCACGATCCGATTGGTGAATACCTTCTGTGGTTTCTAGTTAAAAAACTGGATCAAGTAGTTTTCACAGGCTTCTTTTGAAACCAAGTTAATTCCATGAAGAGAGCTCTGCAGAGATCAGAATAGATGATAGTCAGAGAGTGCTATATCCGAACTGTAAGGTAGATGCAACAAAACTTCCCAACCGAACGAACTCTCTAAATTTTTGACGGGCCATCAAAGATGTGTGTGGTCGGGCGTTGTCAGGTTTATAGACAATACCTTTCTTATTTATCAATTCGGACCTTTTTCTCTCAATCGCCAAGCCTAATATTTCTAGTCAACCACAGTAGAGTTGATAATCAATCGTATCACCAGTCGCAAGTAGCTCGTGGTGGACGATAACCATCCAGTCCCACCACACACACAACATCACTTCTTTTGGCGTCGATGTTAGTTTAGCAAATGATTGTGAAGGCTCACCATCCTTTATTCACAATATTTTATGCTTCCAGTTGTCGTACGTAATCCATTTTTCATCTCCGATTATTAGACGTTTTAGAAATGGCTCGATATCATTCAGTTTCAGCAGCGTATCGCAGATGTTTAATCGATCCATCGTGTTTTTCGCGCTCAACTCGCGAGCTCCCATTCGTCAAGCTTTTTTTAAAACCAGTTTTGTGTAAATGATTCAAAACATTTTTATGGTCAATGCCTAGCTCCATAGCAATATTGACACTGCTGATATGCTTATCTTGTTAGACTTTTTCAAGTGTTTCATCAGATTTTTCAGTGATTGGACGACCGTAGTGTGACTCATCTTTCACATTAAAGTCTCACATTTCTTTTCGTAAGCCTGCGCAGCGTTGTTCCCGTTGTCATAACGATATTGTAGAATATAACGGATTTTTTCATTATTCAGCTCCATGTTGGAGTGCGAAATACTTTCGAACCACTGCACAGATTGCAATGTTTCTTACATTTAACTAACGTTCAAAAGGTCACCTTTAAAGGTGCACTCATTGGTGTTGCTGTAATTCATGTTTCTTTAGTTACATGCGACCAACGCCATTCAGCGGAAAAAACGCCACGAACTTTTTCCCAGGCCTAATACTTTAATAAACGGTACTTAAAAGCGATCACATTTTATATACAGCTAGTTTTTTCTTCACGCTTATAATATAGTTATAGGTTGAGACAAAAAATTACAGTTAATGGTATCTAATCTAAATTTGCTGTGACTATACATTATTATTAAGATTTTTTTCCCTACTGGAAGCGTATGTGTAAAACTTGGGCACGAGCGCTCCTTACCGCTTGCAATGGACGCGAGCATACTGATTATTAGATTGAATTGATCACTGTCTGCCCAATAACAATATTACAACCCTGAAGAACATAACTAGATTTACAAAGTTAACACTATACGGGACTAGGGATTAATATAAAAAAGACACAATCTCACTGCACGATTCCGTCCCGGGCGGTACTCACCATGACGGGCGGGGGGAACACGGCCACGTGGTGCGGGTGCCCGTTGGGCAGCGCTGCAGCAGACGCCGCGGGGGGCAGCGCGTGCGGCGTCGACGCGCTCGGGGGCGACGAGACCCCCGTTGACCCCCAGCTCGACTGCTGTAACAGAGTCGGCGGAGAACGGTCACATACCTCATTATCCAAGCGCAATGACACTTTTATAGCGACATGCCATCTATTAGACTGTCCGTTTTCAACGAGCGTACATTGTCGGCGCAATGACATCTGTCGTTGTTAGTTGTGAACATTTTATAAGAGATGGCGCCACTGTTCACTATTTTAAAAAACTATCAATCACAATTATTGGCTTTTACGTTTTAGGAATATAGTTTAAATGAATAATAGTTTATAAAAACTGTACTTTGTGAATAGTACAACAGGATTATTATTAAAAGAAAAAACAGCTGTTATTACAATCCCCAACTTGCTTAATGTAATGCGTATATATACACCATGAATCGAATTAATTATGAAAGTAAATATTATTGCTAAAAACATTGATTTTATCTTCACTTAGGGCAACAAACAACCAACAAAATAGGTGGGTTCTTGACACCTATCTCTACAGTGGTATGATTCCCCGGGCGCGGCCGACTACAAGTAGAGAGGCACCCGAGGGGTATTATCAGAAGTCTGACACACTCACGACGGCCCTGTGACGGTTACCAAAAAAGACAGCGTGGTGGTCACCTGTGCGGGATGGTGCAGGTGGTCGTGTTTGAGGGTATGCGCGGGGTAGAGTCGCGCGTGCAGGGGCGGCGGGGAGTGCACTGGCGTTGACGGCGACGAGTACGACGAGACACTGCCCTCGGCGCCCACCACTGGCGTGCTGGCGCCGCCCACGAACACCTGCGTACACACACACACACATACAAGATTATCATCATCATCAGAACCTTGAACATAAGCAGAAGTCAGCTAGGTTGGCAGTTAGGTACTGCGGATACACAGCACACGATAGTGCGCAAAAGTGGAGTTTTTATCGGTGCCGAGAGTGAGTGGTACTGACCGGCTGTAAGGGAGGTTTCCCAACGAGCATGGGCTCGGTGGGCGAGTGGTGCGGCGCGGCCGCTCTGAACGAGGACATGGGCGGCAGAGGCAGCTCCGCGCCGCCGCCGGGAGCATCGCCGCCCACCGGCGCACCCGCTATACCTGCAAAACGACAACAAATCCCATTTATTATAATAATAAAGCACGAAAAAGGAAGGAAAGAGAATGAATAGGAGAGAAGGAGTAGAGGAACAAGGCGTAACATAGAGAGAAGAAGTAGGATGAGAAGTAAGGAAAAGGAGGAGCTAAGCAAGCATAAGAAGGGTCGGCGCAAATACACCTGTCCAAATATATTTCGAACTGGAGTTTGCCTAGGGAACAAGAATGGCTGGCTATTCCTGACAGACCTGGAGAACATGTTCCTACCGGAGTTAAGGGACGATGGTAAGACATGAGACGAGCTGAAGTGTAATGCTCAGGATAGATAAAGAAGTACACCGAACAGTGTCTAGGCAAACGGCACTTTCCCACAAAGATGGTCCTACGAGAGCGCGGCGTGATGACTGAGTAGACTTGATTACAGGTCCCTCAGTTGCTGCCAGAGCGCAGAAGTAGTCACATTGGAGTTTTTAGCCAGTATACGTTCTGTATAACTTGGCCGCCATCTCCTCTATGTGCGGTTGGGATGGCCCTAAGAGGATTTTGCCCAAAAAAAAAAGAAGCGTATGTAGACACGAATGGTCGTAGATTCGCATACTGGCGCGTACATCTGTGTTTTTCTAGATTAAGCGCGTATTTAGGCACACCACATGCTGAACGGTGAAGGAAAATATCGTGAGGAAATCCGCATGGCATCTAATAGAAATGTTATGCTCTAAGACGATGCTGCGCTACTGGTCACAACATATAAGCACAAAGTGGATACAAGCATTAATGTTTCTCCGCCTACCCCGAAATAGATATAGCATGACCGACGTGTGGAATATTGTTATTATTTTAAAAAAGATAAATTAAGAACTGGAAGTACAAAAACTGATCTTAATGGGCAACAGGTTGAAGCGAGTCACAGTGTGTGCGGTGTGCGGTGGCAGCTGGGTAGTGTACCGACCGGGCGAGGTGGCGTACGGGTCGTGCTGGTAGGGCGGCGGCGGCGGCGGCTGGTAGTACCCGGCGGCCCATTCTCCGGGCGCGTAGTACGGCTCCTGGTAGGAGGCTCCGGCGCCCGCGCCCTTCGGCGACGCGTACCGGCTCGGCGAGTCGTGACCGAACTCATCGCTGCCGTACTGGAAACAGAAACAAACACAATTTCTTATCAAACTAATTCAATCTAATCGCACACACATAACATTCATCATGATTGCTCTAGGATACTTCAAAACGGTCTTTCGGTATAGATCATCACCTCAATTCGCTTACTTGTCCAAGGAAAAAACGAAAGACCAACTATTTTATGGATTTTTTTATATACTCAACGCAAATAATTCCGAAGTAAAACGATAATGGTGGTCATAACATCACTCATCCTCGCGATATGAATTCACTCAAATAGACATCCGAGATATAATAAAAGAGAGATTTGACCTGTCTTGAGCACACTTTAGCTCGTTCCACGACTTACCAATGTCCCTCGACCCCGTCAAGATAATGTGTCTTAAAGTTCGTCTGGGACGGACAAGTTTCCTGATACCCTGGGCACTCCAATCTGTAGCCCGTTTGGATGTGTGTGCGTCGGGACTTCTCCGCAGTGATTTCACTAAACGTAATGGATATCATACCAATATAGCTTAATTGCTTGTAGATGATTAACAAAAATTAAAGTGTTTAAAGATGCGATTATGAAATCATATCCCTGTACACCGCACCTCGTCTCGGCACCGATACTCGGGCAATGTGTATTTTAAGAATACCGAGAACTGTTGTTTTGGTTACTCATTGTGCGGCGCGCTGTACCTACCCGATTAGGATGACTTTATGGTAAAATTTATACATTGTTAATTATCGGAATCGTGACGTCATCCCTGAAGTATTCCACTCACGACCGGCCCTCGCCCTCGTGTCCGTCTGTATCGAGATCTATCTCACGCGATTTTATTATAAGTTACGCCCAGTTTCAGAAGAGCTTCATAAATTTTAAGGCACTTTCAATTACTATTTAATAACACCTTAATATTTAATTTAGGTTTTTAAAACTGGCCGCTAATTAGACTTATTAAAACAATAATTCTCATTAACTAAAGGTTTACAGCTGCTTTGAATTTCCATACATTTTGAGCATAAAGTAAGTTTGTCTTTGACAAAAAAGGAATATATAATAGAAACTTGAATAGTGTCCAAATTGAACAAATCGATGAAGCATAATTTAGTTTGGCGTTTATTGAATAGCCTAATTTGACAAGCACAATTTTTTATGTGATGCCCTAGTGGATATGCTACCGGTATCGATGCGCGGCAACGCGAATTCCCGTAGGTTCATATCCCGACACGTACCGCTGGATTTTCCAGATTAATTACGGATTTAAGCAGCACATGCTCACCAGTAAAGGAAGGCATTGTCTGGTAGCCCGCATGGCATCTAATAGAGATGTCATGTGTACTAAACTGGAGCTGTGCGAGCTGGGCACGTCATATAAGCCCAGCCATCTGTATACACGGGAGTGGACATGAGTTCTTGACTAACTTATCCTCTACATGTAGTAAGGGATACACCTTAGATTAGGGAAAGCAGGACACGATACAAACGAAGGCAATTAATGATACACAAGCCATATCCGTACCGCGAGATTGCGACACGGTCCAACTTCGAACATTGCGCTCGTGCGTAGCTTTGATTTGTGTACACTTGCGGCCAAACGTATTTGGAAATACCCATTTTCACATTTATCATGCGAACAGCTAAAGAGCAGAATATGCTTCTAGCGAGCATGTTTCCACGTTCTTATGACTTGAGGGCTTTTAAGATGCGGTCCATCGTCGGACTCATCTACACCTTACACCAGGTGGGATTGAAGTCAAGCGTTCGCCTGTGAATTATAAAAAATTACTACACAAGATAAGTTTTTATTTTATTCTATCGTAAAGTGACTACAAGGCAGGAAGCGATTAGCAAGCTGAAGTGGCAGTCATTTGGTCACATTTACCGAAGAACCGATAACCGCTGGAGTACAGGTGTTCTTGAGTGGAGAGCACGCCTCGGTAAGCGTAGTGTGGGACGCCCTCTAGGCGGAGCGACGATTTGCTCAAGGTGGCAGGCATTTGTTTGATGAGTAAAGCCGAAGATCGGGCTTGGTGATGAATCTCGGGAGAGGCCTATTTCCAGCAGCGGACGGAAACGGTGTGACGATGATGATGAAAGTGCCTGCACTACGTCTATTTTTTTTATAAACTGACTCAGCACATTGACTACACACGACTGTTAGTAAGCATGGTGCAGTCCAAAAACTAACAAGGGCACTACTTTAAATTTGGTCAGACTTTACTTAAACATTATAAATAATAGACTTTAATTAATATCAAAGAGTATTGTTAGTCACCGACTTTCATAAATGGGACTTGGCTTTTTAAATACTTAAAGTTACAGTAAAGTACATACTGTAGCGAGCTCGGGATCTTCAATAAAATCACACCGGTATTACTAAACCTGATTTACTCAAAAACAGATGAAAATGCTAATTAGGTGATAAAATACTACACTAAACGTCGCATTGAACAGTTCACTTAACTTTAGTTTCAATTAGACCGCTTTATTGATAACTACAGACCCGCGTTTGAACTTGCCATACATTTATGGCAGAACGATAGGTCTCACCAATTGCATAAAAGATTCTCCAACCATCTCGTATATTTCAGTGTTCACGTTAGGCTGCAGTGACACTTCTAGAAATGGCTTTCTATTCTCCAATAGATGACATCAATAATTGCTGCAGTTGTGCTATTCACCACAATGTGGCAAACTGTGGTTCATCTACCGGACAGTAGAGGTCGTTACTTATCTCATACTTATACTGTAAAATTATAGATTCGTTTATAGTTAGTCTGAAAATATATTTTTCGTCATTCGCTTGAAATAAGAACTATATGAATGACATTGACGTCAAAACTCAGTATCATTCCTTGCTCAAAATAATAAACAGCAGATATAAATGAACAGCAGTATCAATTTTCCAATATTACCTCGAGTCTAACGTGACACAGTAGTTTTGCAGCTGAACATTATTCAGTAACCGTAGAGACAGATAATTATACTTTATCAACAGCAAAACGATTTTGGCGGTCAGATGCAGATAATAAAATAATGATAGCTAAACAACAACAAAATTAATCGGTATAGCAATATTGTTAACAAATTTACCTAATTGTATCTAATTCCTTTTATTGCGATTATAAACTAAACGTTTTGTCTAAATAGCTAATAGTATGCAATATTCAACTTAATTTCATCTATGTTTTTTGAATAATCAACAGGAACTGATTGATGGCCATATGATTTTACAAATTATCAAAAATATTGAGAAAACAGGAAAATCGTATTGTTTTAAGTTGGCGCAATAAGTATAATTTTAATAAAATATTATGCTTATCATTTGTAGTTAAGCAGAGAAATATTAGTGGATCGTCATTCATATAGCACTTGACACTTTTGTTATAGGAAATGCGGGTTTCCTCACTGTTTCCCTTTACGCGCGCACATATGGTATATATGACCGTGCAAGCATAAATAACAATTATGAACAATTTAATACATTCACCTAACCCCAAACTGAGCTTATACTTGTACTATGGCCACTAGGTGCAAGTATATACATTTACAAACAAATACACATCCATGACTACCTACAAACTATTCTGGTCTTCAGTGCGCCGTTTGCCAGTACCGGAACTCAAACCCAGGATATTGAGCGTCGCAGCTAGGGTCAATACAAACTTTTATGCTGCCGTCAATGCATGCATTAGATTCGGATTGACGATACTTAAAACCGTATGGATATATCTGCGATTGACTCATATGTAAATTGTTTATTTATTATCAGGCAAGCAGTTGAAACAATAGATAAGTTCCGGCATTCTGCTATTTCGCTCATTTTTTAATTATTTTTTTTGTGAATGGAATTTTCGAGGTGATTTTTTTAAATTGGTTCACATTCTTAGCCAAGATTCTTCTGGGAGATCATTCCACATCAATAATAAAAATAATAGGTTCGTGTACTGTTTACGTGGCCAGCAGTGTAACGACGTGTGCGATCAACGCTAGCGCTGGACAGTTGTCGACCATTGTTCGCTATAACTGGCAATCGACTTAACCGGGTTCAGTTATTACCTCATTATCGCAATTAGTCTATATTTGTACGGCGTATGCCTTATGGACAAATCAATGAATTTAAAAGGTAAAATCGTGAGTTCTACGACTCAAATGTGTACAACTTACAACAACTCAAGCTTATTTTGTTTCTAAACCATTACATAAATACGTTGCATTTGGTTAATTTCACCTAGCAGAGCGGAAGTAGCAGAGGGCTGATAGGGGCGATGTCTCTACCAGAACAACCCCCCAAAATGGTGTCGAGAGTTGTAGAGAACTAATTACAGGGGCCACAGTCCCTATTAATACGTAGAAATAGTCACCTTATGGTTATTAGCCAGTATACATAGGTCCGTCACACCTCGGTCGAAACCCATAGTGGAGCCGGGACGCTCCTATAAGTACTGTCTCATTGTAAAAAAAAAGTTAATTTCCACTACCAGGCATTAGATTGCATAAGGCTACTTGTTCGCCGGGTCCTAAGGGAATTTCGACTCCCAGGCCCGGCTCGCAGCGATAATAAAGACAACCAAGTGGTGTTTGAAGACTATAAAGATTTTCTTATTAACGTAAATTTTAGTCAACATATATAAGGATAATGACACACGTGAATGAATAGATAACAATTCATTATAAAGTAGATACTTTACCTGCCCTAAGCCAGAATAAAGTACGAAGGGAAAATGAGTCAATACCTTTTTACCTGAAATAAAGGAACATTATAGGCTTACCAATCAATCGTGCGCCACACGCGTTACGGATCAATTCTCATTAATTCATCAATTTTTCTTTATGATTTGTTAGAGAATAAAGTTATTTACATTTTTATTATAGTTGCAAGAAGGTACAAATTATTGTAACCTAAATTATTTCTTTCGTCAGTAAAATCATCTGTACTTTTATTATGTGAAAGGAAAGCAAGTATTGCGAGCAACCCACCTGATGGTAAGTAATCACTGTCACCTACGGATAAGAGTCACAAGAAATGTCAATGTTGATAATTACCCCGCTTTCTTGACTGGTGGCTGTTGGGGGCGGTATCCCGTGCTCCTCATTGAACCTTCTTCTCGCCCTGTGCCTCAGCAGCGCCGATGCGTCAGGCTGTCCGAACTGGAATATCTGCTCCTCCTTGCCCCCCAAGAACACTTTATCCGCCTCCAAATATCCGTCATCCCGGTACGCGAGTTTAGGGTTGAAATCCGTGCTCACGTACTCTGATCCGTCCAGGATCTCTGAGGAGAGGCGAAGTGAGTCCGAAGTCTGTCGCAGATTGAGTTCAGTCGTGTCTGATCTATAGGAATCGCAGATCTGGCTGAACGTGTTGAAATATTCCGTGGCAAGGTCGCTGCACCGAGGCTGGTAGTCAGTGGGGGTGATCGGCGGAGGGTCTGCTGTGAGGAAGTCAGGCTCCATGCTCGAGACTTCATGCCGCATGGACATCTTCCGTTAGAGGATTTTGAATTTAAATTTATTGCATTTAAGATGCATCACTTGGTCACATTGCTGACAGTTATTTTAACATTGAATATAGTATGTGTTGCGCGCGGCTGTGTTTACATTTACGTCATTACTTCTGCCCGTAAGTTTGTCTGCAATGGCACTGAGATATCCCAAGTTCATTACACATTTAATAATACTGAAGTTTCGCAAGAGCGTATGACCCGACTAAGGTATACACAGCATGCTAAATTGAAAGCAGATTGCTAACATCTCTGCACATAGTGCAAACCCGCCAACCTGCATTGGACACGCGTGTTGGGTTAAATGTCCAAACCTCTTCCCATGATAGCCGTAAATATAGTGGCAAAGGGAAGGGAGTCCTTTGCCCTACAGTAAGCCAAGCATTATTGATAATAATTAAAAAAAAAAACATCGTTAATGGCAAATTAGATTGTATATTTTTTGTTAACTAGCACACGTCTCGCTTTGTCTAGGTATTTGTTAGGTATTATTTACACTCAAAATAGACGGATTTTTATAAACATCCTTTATTTCATCTAATGTGAAGGTGATTTTCCGGAAATGTCGAAATATTTTTTTATATTACTGAGCAAATGCCAAACATCTCATTTCACAGCGTTTACTTTAAAATTATGTGAAATATAAAAAACTTCCCTTAATGGGTACCTATTTAATACAAAGAACCCAATGTAAAATTTTCACGTTCCTAACGTCAATAGTTTAGGCTCTACAATTATAGGTCAGGACACACAGTTTCTACTAATAGAAAATACGGCAAAATACGGATCGTTTGACAGCCTGATAGCGCAATGGGTAGTGAGCCCGCCTACAACGCTGAAGGTCCTGGTTACGTTTCTATGATGGATAGGTTAGTTCATCGCGAGTCATGTATTTGTATGTTTGTCTAGCTCAATGTGTAATTGTTTACAAATATTTTTTTATTATCAGGCAAGCAGTTGAAACAACTGGTAAGTACCTGTATCCTGCTACTTCATTTATTTTATATTATTATATAAATATATAGAAAAAATATCGCTTGTTTTTCTTTAATTCTTAACACTTCGTCTGTGAACGTATCATCATTATGGTTTAAGCTTGTGTAGGAACACTGGCCAAATGTCCCCCTCACTGCTCGATAAGGCTTCGCATGCGTGCATGTAGAGGGAGATGTACTCCCGCGGCATTCGAGGCCGCGCCCCCGCCCGCATGATCCTGCGCGGTGTCGGGTTGCGCGCACGGTGGTCGCGACCTACAGCGAACTCGGACGAGGTTTTATTTACACCGCGCAATCATATCGCACTCTGCACCTGACGATGAAACGTGGGACATTTGACTTCGCACGCAAATATGGCTTCACAATCAAAAGCAACAATTATGTAATTAATTTAATTTTTTGAGGCGGCAGGGCAATTGTCCGCCCTGAGTCGCACATACACAAGTGTTAAGAGAGTTGTAGTGACTCTCCAGCCTGTCGCTCTTCGGAGCCGGTCATGTCCTACAGTCCTGCTGTATGTATTCTGACATAGCGACGGTGTCCGTCAACGGATCTTGGTTCCTTGGCGGCCATTGCCATTCATCGACTACAATATACTTTCCATCAGGTGCAATGTAGTTATTTTGGATCCAGCGTAACCAAAACTTATGCGTCTATGAAAGACAACTTAAAACAGCATCACGATTAAATTTTTACCCATGGCTATAGATGCATATCCCGGAACGGCAGTTCCGTCCACAGGACTGACGGACAAAGCCTGAATTAAAAAAAAATTGGATTACCTTCACGCTGAGCTCGCCTCCGAATTCATTTAGTATAGTTTGAGCTCTCACACAAACAGTTCGTCAATTTTTTTTATCCTGATTCGATATATCGAAGACATCGTAAGGAAACCCGCATAATATCTATTAGAAATATCATGTGTTCTAGTTCTGTGAGAACAGCGACCAGCTGCGCTACTGGTCAAATTGGGCACGACATATAAGCGCAAATTGGATACAGCTACAGTAATGTGTCTCTGCTTACCCCGATAGAGACACAGCGTGAGGAAATACTATATTATTGTTATATCTTGAGCAAAGTCGAAATAATGTCCACGTGGCCGGGTACACCTGTGACCGCTGGCCCAGCGTCACGGCGTCTCTTCCGCAGAGACCAGCGCACCGGTGCGGGCCCCGCGCAGAGCCGGCGCCGGCCTTGACCCGCGCACCCCCCACCTGACAGATGGCCACCACGGCCCACGGGCGCCGTGTTTGTAAACACGCCTTACTGTCGCGACCATTCCGCGATGTATAGCAAGAACTTGTCACGCTATATCCTTTACTAGCTGATCCGGCAAACGTTGTTTTGCTATATAAGTTATTGTAATATCTTCTAAGATGATCATTGAAATTAAGTGATGTCAAAGACAATTTTATTCACAATTAAATACTCTTAATCAACAATACATTTATTTGGATAAAGATTAATATTATTACGTTGATACAACTCTTAATAAATAATGCATTAATTTAGACCAAATTTGATTACCATAAAAACGGTTCTAGTGAGTTAATCTTAAAAGATAGACATATACTGTCGCGGACATTTTTTTAGATCATTTTAAGAGGAATAACTCTGTCATACATATATTTTTGGTATCTTGAACCGTTTTCGCAGCGCACGCAATGGAAGCACCCAAGGATGAATAATTTTCCCCGTTTTTTTCACATTTTCCATTATTTCTTCGCTCCTAATAGTTGCATCGTGATGTTATATAGCCTAAAGCCTTCCTCGATAAATGGTCTATGCAACTCAAAAAGAATTTTTCAATTCGAACCAGTAGTCCCTGAGATTAGCGCGTTCAAACAAACAAACAAACTCTTCAGCTTTATAATATTAGTATAGATGTGGTGAGCAGAGGTACATTAGTAGCTGTATCCGCTTTAAGCTTATACGTATATATATGACTATAACGTCATGTTTATTTTTTTGAGTATGTCGCGTTTTGATTGACCGGGAAAAGTCTTCACAACTAAACCGGGCTATAACGTCATGGTGTGAAAAATGTATATTTATATTAATACGTGAAGCAAAAACTTTATACCTCTTTTTACTAAAATTGCGCGAACGGAGGAGAATGAAATTTGGCACACTTCTATAAGTGTAATTGTACACTATTGTATATAGACGAGAGTAGAATACTAATAAAAAAAAACCATTAGATTAAAATACATTAAATTAATTAAAAAAAACATTACACACACCACTATGCATTTGATACACACACACACGCATATATACTCTTTTATTTATAGTTAAAGTCTATGGTCAAATTGAGAATAGATAATATTATTTGTCTGTAATATTATCTGTGTATAGTCCTACTGAAAGTCAAATATAACCTATAATACATATTTGTGCTTTATATTGTAACGAAATTCATTTATTACAATATATCAGTTAATATTGATTAATTATGGCCATAAAAAATGGTTATTTTTACAAAATTGCAGTAGCGTTCATTTCATAGATGCATGAAAGCATTGCATGCCCTGACGTTAATAGGTCTGGAATCAATTGTTCCAAGTTAAACAAAAAAGGAACCATTTATATTCATATTCAATCTATATTCACGCTATCTATCTTTCCTATGAAAGCAATATAATATTTACAATCATAATACATTATTCAAATTAATTACGCCAATTCTGCCTACCCTGTCCAAATATCCTATGCACGTCACTGCAAAATAGATATATCAATGGTAGCATTATCGATATAAACTCGAAACCCTTCAGTTACAAAACGACCAAGTTGTCGATTATTGTTGTTGACGATTAGCTTGTATTAAGCCTATTAAAAAATAAGTTATTTTCAGTTCGAGTTATAAATCTTTATAATGAAAACATGTATAGCTCACTCATCTGAATGTTTAATTCGCGCATGCCTATATGGCGACATTAATGCGCAACAGCCGATGATCGCCGTAGTAGAGAGTTCTTGGATTTAGTTCGGAAATCAGGGAAGGTAGTGAAGGTAAGGTGGAGCGACGACTTGCGAAAGGTAGCCAGAAAAGATTGAATCAGAGAAAGCTTTTTGGTTTTTCTAATCCAAACTAAAGGACCGGATTTCCCGGGCTCAATGGCTCAATTGCCGACGAACGATCTATCTCGAAGTTTTTTTTTTTCGGCAGAACTTTTGTTTGTTGACTGAGAAAGGCCTCTACAACTTCAATGGATTTGAGAGGACGAGCACTTAACTGATGATTCCTGGGTTAGGTGGCAACGCAAGGTCATCCCTATGGGTATGGACCTCGATTTAGGTGGTCAGCCTAGTTAAGCTTTCAGAGATATCTGTGCAGGTTGGCATGGCCACTGCAACTATTGATCTTTGCTATTGATGGTTGTAGTCGTTTGGACTGCTTCATGCTTACCATCAGGCGCGTGGTTACTATGCCGTGTGAGAATAAAAGAAAAAGTGTTATTTTGACCACTATTTGCTTGATGTGTTATAAAGATTCGTATAACATCCGATGTCTACTAATTGAATAGTCTGTCATATTGATACATCAGGTAGGTATGATAAAGGAGCGGTTTTTTTTACAACATTAGAAAGTATTCAGGTCAGTATCGTAAAGGGGAGCGTCGTACTGCGGCTAGCTGCGGCGGCCGGTGCACCGCCGAGAGTCGAACCGGTCGCGGCAGATGCGCCGGCTCAGTGCGGCAGGTGGCGGGTACCAACACAGCGCCGACTCGGCCCTATAAATCCCTGGACACTTTTTTGTTGTTAATATTAAGTTTTACGGCTCTGATGCGAGCCCTTTTGAGCTCGTCGTTAGTAATTTTTAATAATATTCGCCATCCGGGCCCAACACCAAATTAAGAAAAAACAAGAACAACACGTGTGAATGGCCACAACAACGACAAATCAGCAACTGCCAACAGGATGGGTCGATATGGCAAACGTAGGTATTTCAATTTCAAATCACGACACATCAAAAGTAACATTCCCCGCACAAATATCTCTTTACACTTTGTTTAAAGGGCTCGATATCATAGGACGGTGGGAACATCATTCCGACAATTGCGAAGCCCGACGATTCGGCTGCAGAAAGAGTTAGAGAACTCCTTAGTCCTAGCCGAGGATGCGAGATACCGCATAGCTGTGACTCCGTAAACCCATGCGCATGGTTCTGTTATATAAGAGAGAGGATGGAACAAAGTTAAATTACTCTACATAACACACTCCATGATATAGACGCTTGCAAGGTTGAGGTACCAGCTGCTCACACGAGGAGATTCGCTCCATCTTTTTTGCTACGCACTGCCAAGGAGTGGAATTCGCGTCCTGCTTTTGTTTTTACCGACATCTTACGACATGGGTATCTTCAAACGACGAGTGCATCGGTATGTGTTGGGGGAGCGCGCTCTATCATCGGCCTCATCATCGTCTATAATAAAAAAAAATCAGAATAGAACATGTATCTTTGAAACGCATTAACCCGCTTTCTCACGTTTATTCCACAAAGGAGACTACGAACACCATAAACCACCGTGATAATGGTCATGATATGACATATTATTCGTTATCAAAATATCTTTGCTATGCTAAAGTACCTATAAGATATACATAAGTAGCAATGTATGTATGGCTGCGACATCCGGTATAGCCAATACGCAAGCTGGCGACTCGCTGTCTGTACCACACGCGCGATTGTCACTGTTCACCATTTTGACATTTCGCAAAATGTCTAAATCTTGTTTTTTTAATTGACTCTATATCGTCGATTGGCTACTGAAAATATGACAACCATTTCTATTTCAGTCAACACGCATTTTTAAATCATTATAGAAAGATTCCGTTATAGATATCCTTCAAATAAACAGCTATGAGCTTTCTTCTAAAGTGCATATAATTATTTAGAAACAATAAAACTATGTGGTTTTTCACATCAATAATCAATTTCAATCAAATCACAGTTCAGTTGCTGAAATAATGTTGATTGAATATAAAAATGCGATTTTTTAAGCTTATTTTATTTAATAGATTTCATACATCTAGATGTTTATTTAATGAAATAAAAAAAAATCGTAAGCTAATTTCTCTTTTATGTTTGATATAAAATTAGAATAAACTATGTATTGCAAATGTATGAAAATGTGTGTAAATTGAATGATTTATTTGCATATTTTCATGTAATATGAAAGTATATTCGTTCTATTAGCCTCACATGCCTTCTAGCATCAAAGATAAGGAAATATTAATTTTCCTTAAGAGTAATTAATATGATTGTTAATCACTCGCAAACCAGACATTTCACAGCGTGCCCCACTTGTCAACACAACAACAACAACAACAATCTCAGTTACACGTAATTAACATACGATCAACCCAAAGGAATGCGGGCGCTTTTACATTCGACGAAATATCTCCAGTGACTGCATTAATAGAAGCCACAGAGCGCGGAGGAAAGACAGATGGTCCACTGCGCTCGAGGAAAAACACAATGACACCTGTTCCGTGCATTATTTTTATTAATTTTAGCTTTGACCTCAATCACACTTAATAAATAGATATGAGAAAGATGGTAGATGCAGCGATTAAATAAATACGTATTTATATTATTATACGTTTTATAATTACCATTTTATATGGTGATGGAGGGAAAACAGGTGCGGAGTTGAGAAATATAGTATTAAAAAATATAGCTCATGTAGATTGTGGCTGTATGGCCCAGTGAATAAGGGGCCGGTCTCGCGAGTAGCCTTAGGTCTGTAACATACTTCAGTTTTCCTGAGATCGATTTAGGCACCACATTCTCAAAATGATGGCCTCAAATAGAAATTTCATATAGTGGAGTTAGTGCTTTGAGAACGGCAGTCAGATGCGCTATTGATTACTTTGCGATTATTTTATCGCAAAGGTTGATACCAGGGATGTTACGGAGCTTCGACTCCGACTCCAATAAGTCGGAACTTCCGATTGTTATTACACCTACGGTTCCGACTTCGGTTCCGAAACTTTTTAATTGGAGGTATTCATCGGAAGTCACCACCACTATTGTAGTCAATTTATTTGACTTCATTTTATATGTAATCAAACAATCAGTGCTACTTAATTTATATATATCATTTTTAAAAATTAAAATTAAAAAATTTGATTCAAATTATTAAATTTAGAACTAAATGTACATTTTAATTTATTACTGAAAGTTTTTTTTTTACTTTACATTTACATTAAATTAAATTAAATAGAAATTAACACAAAAACAACCCTGGAGCAAATTTGATTTAATTTGTGCATTCTTAATGGAAAAATGTTAATAAGAAACACAGCAATTTTTAATTTCATTGTCTGTGGATGTGTAAATTTATCACTTTCTAATTAAAAAGGTTCACTGAATAATGTTTTTATTTGTCCCTTAATAAAACTATTTTATTCTGTTGTCACTTGTAACTGACATTGCCTCCGACTCCGATTCCGACTTCGGTTTCGACTCCGATAAATCAAATTTAAAAACTCCAACTCAGACTTCTGTTCCGATAAAACTGCCTCCGTTACATCCCTAGTTGATACAGCCATTAATGTATCCCAGCTCACCGCGAAAAGTATATAGCGTGACGATACATTATTATATGGCTTAATTGTATTTTTTTATGATTTACAGGCGAACGTTTGACCTTAATCACGGCTGGTGGAAGGTGAAGATGAGTTCAACGAAACGACCGCGTCCGCCCAACAAATGCCTATTCACTCTTCTCTTAAATGTTCCTAAGTCATAAGATCGTGAAAATATGCTCGCTGCAAGAATATTCTACTTCTTAGCTGTATGCATAAGTATGCACGTAGGAGCGAATCTCTTCGTGCGTATATAACGAATGTCCTCCACATACGGATGGTTACCGAAACGGCGTCTGGTAGTTCTATGAAGAAATGGATATGGTCAGTTGCTTTATTATGAAATGTCTAGTGGTTTTATGATGGCGTTCCTCCTCAAGGTAAATCCTTTTCGTTGCTGTCAACACGCAAATTCGTTGGAAGGTTATGAAAATCTTCCCAGGCCAACATCATATTGTTCCGTCGAAAAAAAAACACAGGCTGTGCACAACATCCCTCACTTTATTTTGAATTACAGTTCGAATATTTTTCTAGAAGATTTCGTGTTCGGGCCAGTGTTTACAGAGTGATGCGGACAGTATGAGAAAACACAAAAGGCGAGGCGTGACCGCGACGTAGATCTATTGCGGGCAATTAGCATGCAATCAGTGTATAGGTATGCGCGCACAGGCGGCCTGCATGCCTGACGAGGCTCTACCGGGAATCTCGAATGATAAACAAACTGCACGCGCTCCGACTTGTCCGGCAAAATATAATAAAATATCCTTTGTTTAAATATATTATCTAGATCAAAGATGTTTAAAAATTGTATCCTCAGTTATAATGAGGAAATACTAGTGTGTGATCAAAGCTACCAAAAAACGCCGACGTTTTAGCTGAATACAAAGATGTTTTTTTTTGAGATGATAAGGCGATTGCCCGAACTAGGTCGTGATTACAGCACACAGGTACAAAGACCGTCATAGTGGCACGCCTCGACCTGACGCATTTCGGGATCATAACATACTTAGAGACTTCCAGTCGTGGTACCCGCAAAATAGAATAGCGCCTCCCTCTACATTATACTGAGATGGCTTAAGAACTCGCCAGGAGCGGAGGCAGTTGGCAAGCCCATACCCTTGACCCCGGTAGGCGGGAGAAGGAACACTCCAGTGGTTTTACTTCTCTGCAGATAGTGCACTCCCGCCAACCCGCATTTAACGAGCTTACTGGGTTTAATATACAAACCGCTTCCCATGGATTCCACAAATATAGAGGAAAAGGGGATGGGAGATTTTTGCCCTGCAGTGGGACGAAACTGGGAAATAATAATAACAATGGAGGGGTGCCTGGGATCCGTAGCTATGAGTACCCCTGCTACGTGGCCAGTCCGGCACTGGTGATGCGTGCCACGGGGTAGAGCCACGTGGCTGTCCAACATCGAAGCCACGTCACGATGAGCGGCGAGCGCCGACGCCCCTCCGTATGCTTTTCCGTCATTGAATATTCTACAAACATAACACCCACTGATTACAGCCGAGGGTGGGTTGACACTTTCGTTAATTGTATATTTTTACATACACGTAATAGTAATATATCGTCACGCTATATCCCTTTCGGGGTGAGCAGAGATACATTCGTGGCTGTATACACTTTGCATTTAACAGATATTATTTACAAAAATACGTATCAATATTGTAAATAATAACAAATTTTATACTTTCGTAGTTTGGACTCATTATAAATAATTTAACGGGTCTTATGAGCGAATTAACTTTTAATTATGACTCGACGTTTCGACGTGGCTCCGCCGGCGTAATTACACGCAAATTCGCGCATAACACCCCCGTTAAAGTATTTATAAATGTATACAATAATTAACCACCTAACTACAAAACGAAGTGTGTGTATTTAAAAAGTCGGATATATCGAGAAGTGTATAATTAACTTCCACGATGGCACAGTACGAGGTAATGACAAGTTCGGACGTGTATTCGATTATTTGATTACAATACCGTACGTGTGATTACGGACGCACAGTGCACAGAGGGCCTCTATCGGGGGGACGGAGATACAGAGGGGTGCTATCGAGGGGCGTATGCGTGAACTGTGGCGTGGCGACTTACCGGCGCCACTAATGTCAGAAATTATAGTTATATCTCTCGTTTAGAAGTTAGTCATTATTTCTATTCATATTATTGCGTCGGCCTAGTGGATAAGGTACAGGTTACTATGCGTGGCAACGCGCATTATCTCTGCCCATCCCGCACGGACAAGCCTGCTGGGCTACATGTCCAAACTCCTCCCCACTGAATCCACAAATACAGTGGAATAAGTGAAGGGAGGCCCTTTGCCCTGCAGTGGGCTGAAATCGGCTACCGATAATAATCATCATTGCGCTGCCAAAGTACAAGAGTGCGTTTCACTTGTTTCCTAAAGAGCCTCATGTGATAATTCTGACACTACTCGTTGCATTTAGGCAGAGCTCGTCACAATGCTCTGCCGACTTCTCAAGGATCACTAAGCGGTAGCTCAGTGTCAACATCCTGAAAGCGTTTTTCTAAAGAGCGTTTCTCGAGAGTGATCGTAAATATAACCTAACTCTATAGCTTGTTTATGCTTTTGTGTTATTATTCTTATATTCTCCTGTCATAACCTTTCTTACTTACGATTTATATATACTGTAGAGTGCATTAAATTGATTGATTGATATAAAATGAAGTCGCTTCCGCTGTCTGCTCGCTTAGGTCTTTTTAAACTATTCAACAGATTTTGATGCAGTTTTTGAAAACTAAAAAAATAGTAATGCAGTGTCGTAACAAACATTGTTGTGCGATTAAATCATAAACGTTAGCTAAACCATATGAGATATCGCTATTAAAATATAAAAGTTAACATTTGAGTCTTTAATATAAGTTATTTATATTGTTAACAATATCGTGAAATAGCAAAATTGTTAAAAATGTTGTATATTCTTATAAAACTCAAACAATAAAGACTCCGGAATAATAAGTTGGAGGATTCTTTAAAAATTATTTAAAAAAATACTCTACACAATGTAAAGATGAAGGTTAAGAAGGTAATTATTATTGTTACCGTAAGAGAATCCCTTATTGCCGATAATAGACGGAAGTGTCTCCCGGTGTTAGGGTGCGTGCGGCTCGAATTACCGGGAATCGAACCCGGGCGGAGGCGAGCACGTTTGTTTGCTCAGGGGCCTATGTACCGTGGGGGTTCGGAGAAAGCTCATACGATTTTTTTCTATAGTCTTTTAACATAAGAATAATCTCTACACAGGTGCTCAAACTTATCTAGCTATCCCTAGCCACTTTGGCAATAAAAAACCAGTGACAGCTCGTGGGAGTCAGACACGTTTAAGGAAACGAAATCCTTGCGAGTGTTTTAATATGCAGCATAAAAATATGAATTATTGTATTGCGTTGATTTAGAAATTTGTATTTTCCACAGATTTAACCCTTTCGCTACTACCGGTGACTATAGTCCCCGGTCAAAACATGCCGCCTGTATACGACGTGTGGCTATATTTTATTCACCCGTATTATTTTTGTTCGGAAACGTAATAAAAATCGTTTTGAGCCTAAATCTTGGCCCTGAATGGAGCGCAACTGCGCACGTTTCATGTGCGCGCACTTTCAGCTCGGAGCTCCGAATCCTGCGAAACACTTTGTAGCGAGGCCTGCCTTAACGAAAGGGTTAAAAGATAGCTGACTTGCCTATTTGATATTTAATTTCTACTTAACAACTCTTAATAATAATATTTATTTACTGAGAAAAAGGGTTCGACAAACAGGTATAATACCTGATAACAAAGTGATATTATAGGGGGTCTCTTTACTTATTATTATATCCAAAAAAAGGAGAAGTCGCGAAAGGCCATTGCAGGATAGGCTAATAAAACTGACTCCAGTGGTATATCAGATCTTGATTGTAGCTGTGGTGGCATACCGGATAAGAGACCGTTATTAATGCGCAGCAACGCGAGTTCTCGTATGTCCGTATCACGGCGCCACACATGCTCACCGGTGAAGGAAAATATCGCGAGAAAACATACACGGCATCTAATAGAAATGTCATGAGTACTAGTGCTGTGGGAACGGCGGTCAGCTGCGCCTTCTGGTCACTTTGGACACGACATATAAGAAAGGGATATAGCGGGATGACATATAATGTAACAATCATTAAAATCTGGAATTTGTTGAATCAACGTATCTTAACAGTACCAATTGACGCACAAAAGGTCATCCAGATATCTTTCTAGGGCCGATTTCGTTAGCTTCTCTTACGATGGCCTTTACTTTTAGTACTATTAATTAGTATGTTTATAATAACAGGCGTTGTCCTTCGACAGTGCTCCGGTCCCACCAATAAATACAAGCCGTTGGTCGCTCCGAAGCCTCTAATTATGTGGAATGAAGCCACGACACGGCCCAGCGCTGGCCCACGTCAGTGCTGCGCGCTGTACCGATAAATATTATATGAACGCGAATCGATTCTGATATAATCGGCGAAATTATAGCATAATTGATATTAAATAAATGCTCTTTTATTACTTCCGCTGTATATTTTCCTACGTTTTATATCACTTAATGAATTATCTACTAATATAAAATCGTGCCGGTGGACACAATAATAAAATAGACTTGAACATTGACAGATGGTTTGGAATGAGTGTCAGCGAAATAAAATATAATTCGAGCGTATATCCGAAAAACATAGTAAGAGTCAAAATCTCATTTCAATCAACATAAACGATCTCAAAATTGTTTGTCGGGATTATTAATGGGAGTTTGTGCATTATTAGCTTTATCTCTTTTGCACTCATAGTTTTGTTATAGTGTTATCTCATTCTTAGTCCCTGTGATTTTAGTGGTTTCACGTTTTTTCTCCGTCTCTAATCAAAACTTATCACTTAGCATATACTGAGCTGACTTGTCTTTAGTGCATCATCACAACACAGTGCATTTGCTTTTACTATTTTCTATCTTGATTTACATATGCCATATCACAAATAAATAGTTTTTTCTAGAAACACAATCAAATGACAGTTTTACCAAACGATTACAGATTTGAACAGGCTTTCAGCAACTGCGGGTAAAAGCTATTTTAAAAGTTTTATTTCATCGAGTTACAGATCATATTTAATGAAACATACGGTACATGGTCCATATGTAATCAACTCGCGAGTTTTGTCTGTTTTATTGGTACTTTGACCCTGTTTTGCTGCTCCTAAAGGAATTTTTATTTATCGTATCTAACAGTCTATCAAAATCGACATCATAAGAAGCTGTATAAATAAAAAAAAATTAGGGACAAATTTATTATATTCCTTCTTTTTCAGAGTCACAAAAGATATATTAATAGGTAGGCTTAACATCTAACATCACATAACATTTAACATCTAAATTTACTATGCGCTGTTTATTGTATCTACTTTTTTTTTTCATTTGATAATACATCCAAATACCGATGTATAAAGTTTTTATGAAAAAGAATCCCTAAGGGTATATCTTTGTTGGAGCTCTCGATTGCACTAAGCAGAAAAATAAATCATCGGACAGAACAGTATCCCCTGATTTAAAAAAAATTCAACACTGCTGCGATATTATTAGTTTATCTAGTGACAAAAAATATTTAGTCTATGAAAAATATTCCCAATGGATTTTTAAACGTTTTATTTTGCATTATAAAAAATCATGATTGTAATTTTTTAAAATTACTTTGTAAAAAAAATATGCTGGTTTGTTAATAAAATTCAAATACTTATTTTCAAACATACATTATTAATTTTAAACGAATTGATTGTTTTTTTATAAACTTTTCAGCTCCTTTGAAGTAAGCCAGAGAGCAATTTTATTGCAAAAACTATTCATTTCGAACTTTAAAAAGCGAATTTTCTATTTTTTTATAGATTATAAAAACAATGAATTTGTAATCTCACACGAATCCAATTGGATATTCCGAAACAATAAATTGGTAAGTCCAAACCGTTATGATTTGGTAAAGATTAATAATAACATTATTTCATTATTAAACCCATCTCATGTATTAACACGAATTAGTCCAAAGTTAAGAAGTTTCGAATCTGTTCCTCTTTTATCATAATTCGTGATTTTTTAAAATATTATTTTACAAGTTTTGTAAGCCAGTTTAATTTAAATGTTAAAAAACATTTACTCCAACTGGATGTTTCCAGTAAAACCTTTGCAAATGCACATACTAAACCCAATGATACTTCGAAAATGGAACTAAATGCGAGCGCGCGCGCGTCCCTTGCAAACTTTACGATCCTGATACGATAAAACGCACAATTTTATCGTTGCAATTCTCTTACTTGGGGCGAAATAATCAAACGAAACGTAAACACAGCGAGACAATGCTCTTATTAACGTCAACACTACGTTCGTAGATAACACTATATAGCACTGGCACTTTGTTACATCACAACATAAACTTTGTACGTAGCGCGCGAAAGAGGACCGGCACAACGTTTCACATCACGCGCGCCTATTCCACTACTGGCCATCCATGGCCGACTGCCGTTCACTCGACGTTGAGTGTTGCCATGTCTTTATTTAAATTCACCTAGTTATTACAATATTTCTTATTATATAGTTACTATTAATATCACTACGAGCTATAGAACAATGTCCCTCGCCGCGTCTGTTTGTTCACGATAAATTTCAAAGTATTTATACAGATTTTCATGGGATAGTCACTAATAGACAGAGTATTTACTGAGGAACGTTTGATTGTATAATTTGTTAAGGTATTTGTGTAAATTGGTTGGGATGAGACAATAATTCTTGATATCGGAAAAAAAATGGGTGAATGAACACGAGGAAAGAAAGCGGGGAGAGGGAAAGTAGAGTAACACGGCATTCATAGGGATGCGAAGTTTGCCGGAGCAGCTAGTAAATGATCAATTACACGATTTAGGACGAGACATCGCTTCGCTTCTCGGACGCGCTGCACAGTGTTCACCTGTTAAATATATTGTTATGGGCAAACCTATAGAACGGCTAGACTAATGCGGCATTTTCTTTTTTGAATATTCATTGAAGTACGAGTAATGTTCTTTAGAAAAAAAGAACAGAAAAATGTCGAGTAAAATAGTAAAAATACTGATTGTTTCTCATGTATATTGTTTTTAGGCGTCAAACATTTTATATCAATAAAAAAAAGAATAAAAAAGGCATATGCAGCTTGTTATTCCGCCAAATAAGGATTATCAAGGACAGCCTTACGCACCTTAGTTTGGTTTGATTTACAAAACGAATTGTGTATTTGTAATATTAAAACCGTATGTTGTTGTGTGTATTATTTTCTAACTTTATTGGGCTTTCCCAGCTGATGAGGCTATATGAATAAAAGATTTGCATACCCAAAGTAATACTCGAATTAAGAAATGTCTGTGAGAACATTTTTTAACACAATAAAGTCTGTCGGATCCACTGGCTTCTAATAATTATATAAAAAAAAAAATTACATGTACGAGTTAGAATTCATTCGTGATTCTATAAAAAAATACCTCAAAATCTAGGAGCAAAAGCTCTTTAGCACATGGTAACCTCAAAGAAAAAGCGACGTTGCCAATTCAGCGCCTAGCGGGGAGCGCTCTACGACTTCACCGTAACGTAATGAGGCTAAAGTTTCTGAACACATTTTTTTTTTCAATTTATTTTCAGGCGATTCTATACTCAGTGACTTCAAGTCACAAAATTCTTAAATAGGGCAAATTTAAACCATTTAATTAAGTTCACATCGAGGATAGTATTTGAAATATTCCGATTTTCTTTGTTTAACGATACTCTAATAAGATATTTATAAGACTTTTGCAAGTTTTATTGTAACTTAAGAACGCAGTAATTTTATTTTTTATTTACGTAATGATATCGATGTTTTTAATAGAAACTTCTATTCCTTCATTTAATTGATTGGTATACGTACCAAAATAAGATATCAATGTATTAACAAAATATAATCTTGACGTTCTATAATTAAAAATTAATTAAAAAATATGACGATCATTAAGATCTATCTTAAGAGCCGTGTACGGGAAAGTAATATGTTTGCTGGACTGTAGTTTAACACTACGAAATTGTTTTTACTCGGAGTATTTTATGGTGTTAATTATTTGAATAGAGAAAGATATAGCAACATAAAACCATACAATAACACATAAAGCGGATAACACACGATTTGTAAAGAAGGTCATTAAATTGTTCTATATAGTCTATGGTAGATTTAGTCTATGGCGTGTTTTTGTAATTGTCATTGTTAAGTACTCGTGAATCATGATGTAGTAATGTGTTCTCATAATTTAAAACAAATATACAAGTAATAAAGACTTTAATATATATTCCAGATGCTACAATTGATTAAATAATAAAACGTATTTCAATTTCTGCCAAGTTTTAAATAATATTAATTACATATGTGGCATACTCACTAGCTATGATGGTATCATAGTTAACTAAGTTATCTATGATGTTTAACCTATTAACTGGGCATGACGACATTTTTCGTCATGGAAATTAATCGTAATATATTAAATATTTTATCAAAATAAATAAAATTCATAAGTTAAAAACGATATTCTTTTATTATTTGAGGTGTGAACCTGAGTTACTTATCGCTGCGAACAAAAAGTCCCCATTCTGAAACGAGTTGAGCAATAGCTAATTCACACACACACAACACACACAGGTTAACAGGTTAAATTAGAAAAAAAAAACAAATGTACTTTATTACGAAAAAAATTATGAATATGAATCGTATTGCATATTGGACGTAATATAAATATTGCGCAATTGTTTATTCGTGTTCCCATTATCAAATGATAATGTTATACAGCCATAAACCTGAACTTCAGTCACTATTCCTAGACATTTTATGGTGCATTAAACGGCTGATGGAGTCACAAGCAACGGACTCGTTCTAGAGTTATGCGTACCTACAAAGTTTACGTCTAACACTTCGATAGATGTAAACATATTTACAGTCACATTTCAACGTTTATTTTTGTAACGATACAATTTTCGCCTTTACAGATTTTAACAAAGTGGCGTCACTTTTAATGGAAATGATATCTATTGCACTCTTTATGTCAAATATACTTATATTAGCTAACCCCGCGAACTCTATACCATCTAAAAGTCAATAATGTCGTATTACCTTCTAGCTAACATATTTTTTTTCCATCTCTTCCCCCTCACTACTTTGTACTTCTCCTCTGTTGTATTCAATCCTTCTTTTAAAATATTAATGAGATTAATTTATTTATAATTCTATACATGCACATTAGTATCTCAAACTTAATAAATAAGCTTTTCTGGTAGTAAATTGCATCCCTTATTTCAACCCCTCCGGGTTTTATTTTTGCAAAGTACCTTACGTTCGTCTTCAATATGTAATCTATTTATAAGGTAAAATTCATCAAAATTGGTTCAGCCGTTTAATAGTCAAAAAGGGACATATAAATAGACACCCTTTCCAATTTATAAGTATTATACCGCATGTTTTTTATAATACATAGGCATTTTTTTAAAGCATTGTTGGCAATTCGACTGCCAACAATGAAAAGTGGTTACGGCCAGAGATGGGCAAAATGTAATCTGATTAATGATTACAAAATGTAGTCGTAATATTATTTTTCTTGCTTTTTAATCATGATTAAATCCATTTAAAACTTTAAGAAATCATAAATGTTTATGCAATCTGGGATTCTGTAGTGTTTAAATCGTAGATGAGTAAAATGCAATCATATAAATAGTAAAAAACGTAAAATGTAATCGTAATCATTTTTATGAATCTGATTACATTTAACCCATCTATGGTTACGGCCGCCTTGGGAGAACTGCAACACAATTAGCGTTAATCCAATAAGGATTGCCGAACAAGAAATACATTATTCACAGCCTTCTGAGGAACACCATGTCATAGCCCTTGGAGGAAGCTGGGAGTCGAATCTGCTCGCGTCCGTAGGCTTTACCCTAGTTCCCTACACGTGACTCCTGGGTGGTGCTAAACGAGCAGCAGCGAGGTGGTAAGGCGTCGGTGCCCGTCTGGATCGCGACCACAGTGCATGGGTGTAGAGCCCGTCATAGTGACCAGTTTCGGCTTGTCGCGTTTCGGGATCAGCTTGTGTATGTCCAGTAGCTCATATACCTAGAGACCTTCAGTCGTGGTATTTGTGTGCCGACATGACGATGTAGACTATCAATGGATTTTCATCCTTTGATAGTCGCTTTCGTTTTTGGACTACACTGTACTTACCATCAGGTACTCTGTAGTCACTATGTCGAGTCAGTGTAAAAAAATAAATAAAAAAAAAACACTACCTGGCAGATAACTCCGTAACTGCAGAGTGAGCGACCTGCAAGGTAATTCGAGAAAACCGTTGGAACTGCTTTATTTCAATCACACCTGCTGGAATTAAAAAATGAGGCCAATAATGGACCACGTTTGACCAACAAATATTTATTCACTCTACTTTCAAAGGCTCCCAAAATATAAGAAAGTGATAAAATAGTTGTGAGAAGAGTATCCCAATCCTTTGCTATTAATAATATCTAATAACACACGTGCTGACAATGTTTTTGAAAATAAAAATGAAACAATCGGCGCGACATTGCGCGAACACATTACAGAAGAATGACATAAGGCATCAAAGACACACCTCTGAAAGGGACACGTAACAAATTGAACCGTTACACAATACTGTTATTATTAAAGACGTTGCTATACATATTATGTTTGTAGAAGAATGTAAAAACAGAGCCTGATAAGCTAACACATTTGCTCTATAATCACACCGGGCTCTACACAAACTCAAAATAACTTTATACTAAGTACCACTTTTAAACTGTCAATAATATAAACCTACTAGCAGTTTGAAAAGCAGGATCTAGCGAGAAGAGCTGCTCAGAAACTGGTAATTGCTCATTTCAAAAAATTGTCCCTTAGATACAAATTAGATTGAAACGAATGCCCTGTGAGGAATACAACATGTTTTAACCACGCATCCTTATCCCCCAAAGAATCATTGAGAGAATAGTGAGCTTTCTATATTAATGATCTGTTTATTAATTCTGTAGTTGTAATATATTTTCGTTATCTTATTCAAGATACCTTTTGTCATATTTGTGAAAGACAATAACAAATCTACATTATTGGACGAAACGCCATAAGCTTGCAAGATCTTATACAAGTCAAGATGTCTATTATTCTAAAACTTGTCGAAAACGTTAAGGATATTCCAATTATTGAATTTATAAGAAACCAATGTACCAACTTCAGGGTTTTTAGCTGAAAATGTCACCCACTCGTGCATAATTGTAGGAACTGCTGTTATTAAGGATTATCACTTCAACGGCCCTCTGCGTTTCATATAGACACAATAATAATTACCTGAATTGCTTCACTTATACAACTGGAGCATTATTACAATGATTCCTCGGCCCCTACAGGAGTATTAAGCCCAATAGCTAGCTGTACTTTAGACAGTAGCGTTCATTCCATAGATGCATGGAAGCACTGCATGCCCTGACGATAAGTCTCGACGAAATTCTTTAAAGTTAAACAAAAAATGAACCATTTATATTAAAACCTATTCTATATTCACGTTACCTACCTTTTCTATGAAAGCAATATAATATTTACTATCATAATATAATATTCAAATTAATTACGCGAATTTTGCCTACCCTATCTAAATACCCTATGCACGTCACTGACTTTGGATACCAGATTCCCTTAGATTTACATTTCCCTTGTTCACTTCCCACTTTCCTTTCCTTAAATATGAAGATTTCTATTATTCTAATTAAAGGAAAGTAATTACATCTGATATAGTTATTATTACTTTTATAATCACATTGGAATTTTAAATCAATTATGTTCATATGATTTCGGTATCGTTATCACATACTCCACGTACGATTAGCTGTATCCAGGCAGATAGGCAGCCGGTCTGGTGATGTCATATGGTGTTCTAGATAGCGACGAGACTATTCACTTTGTTTTTGTAACATCACGCTGTAAGGGAGTGGGCACTGACGAATAAAATATTTTGAGCTTTTTGTACTCATCATAATTACCCACTGGATTGAGTTACACCTGTTATGACTGGTTCGCGAAACTGATGGGTTTAATAATTGTTCATCGGCGTGGAGCCCGATCATTGGAAAATTAGAAGCTTGTCTTACATCGTTCTGTGAAAATGCTGATACTGTAAGTGTTGTTGACATGACCAGCGGGTAGGGGAGTATCATCCCTTAGAAGTAACTCACCTAGCTAACACATAACACTCGTTTAAAGTATTTATAATGATGATTAACATGTCTTAAAATTAAAACGGTCTCCATTCTATTTCATTGTGTGAGCTCTAGGGCAATAATCGGCAACAGAAAGATTGCTTAGTCATGCTCTCTCTATACTACATCTATAATACTATACAGCTGCCATTTTTAAACAGAGGAATATTTATTAATAGTAATCATTATTATGCCAGTTTGTATATACTCGTATCGCAATATCACACTTTTAAACATAAATCCGAATGGTCTTAACCACCAGCCTATGTGTGTCCACTGTTGAACCTTTCTCAAGTTCCGCCACTGAGCCCGATTTCGGCTCTTATCATCCAACAATTGTCTGCAACTTTCCGAACCGGTGGTAGATTTATTTCATTAGATAAAGTTATTTTTAGTTTCAATTTTTTTTTATTAGTAATAAAAAAAAAGAAATGAAATGAAATATATTTATTTTCACCACAAACTAACAAAATACTAGAAATTCAAAAGCAACATACCTGAGTAACTACAATTATTATTTTCTGTGAGAAAAGTATGAAATAAAGATTGATCTCTCAGTGTCAAATTTATAATACACTAGCTGATCCGGCAAACGTTGTTTTGCTATATAAGGTTTTGTAATATCTTCTAAGATGTTCATTGAAATTAAGTGATGTCAAAGACAATTTTGTTCACAATTAAATACTCTTAATCAACAACACATTTATTTGGATAAAGATTAATATTATTACGTTGATACAACTCTTAACAAATAATGCCATTAATTTCGACCAAATTTGTTTACCATAAAAATGGTTCTAGTGACTTAATCTTAAAAGATAGACATATACTGTCGCGAACTTTTTTTAGATCATTTCAAGAGGAATAATTCTTTCATACATATATTTTTGGTATCTTGAACCGTTTTTGCAGCGCACGCAATGGAAGCCCTCAAGGATGAATAATTATCCCCGTTTTTTTTCACATTTTCCATTATTTCTTCGCTCCTAATAATTGCATCGTGATGTTATATAGCCTAAAGCCTTCCTAGATAAATGGTCTATTCCACTCAAAAATAATTTTTCAATTCGAACCAGTAGTTCCTGAGATTAGCGCGTTCAAACAAACAAACAAACAAACTCTTCAGCTTTATAATATTAGTATAGATATATTTTTATAGATAAACACATATCTAGAAGATGAGGGCCTTATGTAACCAAACATCTAAGAAAGTAAATAGAAATGTATAATTGTAAAACATTATTTTTGATACATAATTAGAATGACGAGCGAGCGTAGCCGGTAAAAACATCGCTTGAGGTAAATATAAACACACAGTAATTAATTCATATTATCCACAAGGTTAAGATAAATGGATCGAAAAGATTGGTTAAGTAGTTGAGGACAAAAGAGTTAAATTTGGCACGACACAAAAGTCTAGAGTAGCCAAGATGTGCGATTTGCATAGAAGTCAATTGAACAATGTATAATCTATATTGACTCTCATTGTCTACCTGCAAAGTGTACAGACGGGCTGAGCCAGATCGCAGGCGGGGCGCTGGATGCAGGCTGCTTCCGACCTGCCGCTTTGGATAACGTTAGGGGAGGCCTATTTATGTCTACCTGTGGATGTGTCCTTATGATAATTATTACAGATTGTTTTGGAAATAACCAGGTTTTCTTAATTATAATAATAATATATCGTAACGTTTACGGAGTGAAAAGAAACACAGTAGTGGCTGTATCCAGTTTGCGCTTGTATGTCGCGCCCAACGTGACCAGTAGCGCAGCTGATAGCCGTTCTCGCAGCACTAGCACACATAACATTCGTATTAGGTAGCCCGCGAGTTTCATCACGATGTTTTCCCTCAACAGTGAGAATGTGGGGCCTAAACGCTTACGCAATCTGTAAAAAGCTAAGGGAACGTGCCGGGATGCGAACGTACAACCACTTGCGTTGAATTTTTTTTAAATATTTCTTTTATTTTTCGCAGATATATATCTAATTAAGCCCCTTATAAGTAACTTCTAACAGACTTGAAATTTTATTTTCTGTTAAGATAAAATGGCAAAATAAAATGAAATTATAATTTTAAAATTTGTCAAAGATAAACAACACGGCACTTGTATCAAAATATATTTCAGTAATTAAAGAGTAACTAAAAAAAAAACCCAAACAAAATTAAAAAATGTTCCAAAGTATCACACAAAAATAAACAAACAGCGTATGTACGTTTCGGTAGCTCGTAACTTTTCATGTTTACCATAAACCATACATACACCTATGTGTGTACATTCTATGTATACAAAAACATTTTTACTCTACATTATAATCTGCATTGTCTATTTAAGATGTATATATCCTGTTTGATTGAGTAAGAAGATGTAAGTCTGTAGAAACAGCTAACAACAACTCAATAAATCCTGCGTATCAAAAATAAATCTTTAACCCATTGACGTATATACAAAAGGGTTAGGTTGAGAAAACTATAACCGAATTGAATGATACAAAAAAAGGGGGAAATATAATGCACTAAGTTGTATTTCAATGGTAAAATTTGTAGTGATGGAGTCAGTTAAAACGTTAACGCCTAGATTTACTTGAACACTAATCTATACTAATATAATAAAGCTGAAGAGTTTGTTTGTTTGTTTGAACGCGCTAATCTCAGGAACTACTGGTTCGAATTGAAAAATTCTTTTTGTGTTGAATAGACTATTTATCGAGGAAGGCTTTAGGCTATATATAACATCACGATGCAACTATTAGGAGCGAAGAAATAATGGAAAATGTGAAAAAAACGGGGAAAATTATTCATCCTTGAGGGCTTCCATTGCGTGCGCTGCGAAAACGGTTCAAGATACGAAAAATATATGTAAGAAAGAATTATTCCCCTTGAAATGATCTAAAAAAATGTACCCGACAGTATATATCTATCTTTTAAGATTAAGTCACAAGAACCGTTTTTATAGTAATAAAATTGGTCGAAATTAATGCATTATTTGTTAAGAGTTGTATGAACGTAATAATATTAATCTTTATCCAGATAAATGTGTTGTTGATTAAGAGTATTTAATTGTGAACAAAATTGTCTTTGACATCACTTAATTTCAATGAGCATCTTAGAAGATATTACAAAGCCTTATATAGCAAAACAACGTTTGCCGGATCTGCTAGTAATTCATATGTTTCGAACTAATTGATACACAAGTGTTTATAAGCCCTTTAAAAATTAAAAAAAATTAAATTAAGCGCAACCCTGTATCTATGTTAAATAAAGTTTAAAAAATACGATAAAAGATCTAAATTCATTAATAAGTTATGCATTTCTATATCATATTTTGGTCTTTTTAAAACTCGCTTACTTAATATGGAAAGAAATATGCTTAATGTCATGTCCATCGTTACAAATAGCACACCTGATCGCTGTTCTCAGGGCACTTGCAATGACGTTTCTATTAGATGGCATACGGGTTTCCACAGTGTATTCCTTCAACAGTGAGCGTGTGGAGAAAACCAGACGTACGCGCCGGGGTACGAACCTAGGACTATACGCGTTACCACACTTGCATACCGACCGGTCTCTTATCCACAAGGCTACCTACATCTCTAAATGTTATTCATTAAGCTACACAAATAACGAAACCTTTGAATAACTGAGATGTGAGTCTTACTGGGATTTCATATTTATCGACACAATTTACAATTGAAAGATTTATATTATAATAATATTTTCAGTAGAAAGATTTATAACTTACTCATCTCTCAAAAGATTTATTTTGCGTATATCTATTGTCTATCAAAAATTAACCTGACCTCTTTCGAAACGTATTAATATTCTAGAAGTTTACATACAAAACTTCGACTTCTCGATTCGCCCGCGCTAATGAGAGCTGCGTACGGACTACGAGGCGCGACGTTGCCAGCTCGATCCCCCCTCTTCGAGAGATAGAGACGAAGATATAAACAGAGCGCGATAGTGTTTTAAAAGGGAGTAAAGAGCTTTGCGCTTTTGCAGTACACTATAAAAAAAAATGTCAATGATTAATAAAAAGAGCTCAACGTTATGAGAGGAAACTGAATGAAGTCGTAAAATGTACTAAAAAACTACTTGCGCGTAATGAAATAGGGAGTTTAAAGAATATTTAATGTTTGTGACGTCCCTTTACAGTAATATAGTTGTATTTGTGTGGCCGTGGTGGCCTAGTGGATAAAGAACCGGTTTCCATGTGCGGCAACGAAATCGTCACAGGTTCGAATCCCAGCACGTACCTCTCGGATTTTCCAGAGCACGTACTGATTTAGGCAGCGTATACTCACCTCTGAAGGAAACCGTCGTGAGGAAACCCGCTTGGCATCTAATACAAATGTAATGTATATATATGTAGTTAGCACTGTGAGAACGGCGATTTGCTGCGCTACCAGCACAAAGTCAATACAGCCACTAATATATCTCTGCTCACCCGCAAAGGATATAGCATGACGATACATTATTATTATATTAAAATTACAATTATTCACGAGTTCAAAATTGTTTCCTCTGCATTGTCTTTGAGGTGGTAAGTGAATACAGGATACAGGCACCAGTAATTTTATTAATTTAGCCAAAATGTCTGTCCACACACACACCTCGACGATACAAAACTCTAAACGCTTTTGTTCATAAAACATGCAGAAGGGGGCTTTTCAGGCTTTCTCGACTTTTAAAAAGTTCACCTTTGAAACTTTTCCACGCTCGGCCGCGTCTGAATTACGTGTCGCCATTGACACCGATACATGGACATTGCTATCTATTGATCGCCATCAAACAGACATGCGTCGTCTTTAACCACTTTTTGACAAGTTTTTCTCAATTTTAGTAAGCCTCTACACGTTGTTTATACATATCAACATAAGCCTTATATTTACAAATCATTATATTTGCTGTGGTGGCTCAGTGGATAAGGGACCGATATCCATGCGCGGTGACGTGAATAGTCCTAGGTTCGTATCCCGGGACATACATCTTGACTTTTACAGATTAATTCTTTTTTTATATATTGACTAGAGAAAGTGAGTACATTGCATCTGATGGAAAGTACAGTGGGGTCCAAAAATGGCAACGATCGCTAAGGGATGAAAATCCGTTGGAATTCGCTATCGATATGTCGGCCCACCCCAATTGTACCACGACGAAAGGGCTCTAGTTATATGAACAACTGGATATACACAAGCTGATCTCGAAACGCGACAGGTGAAGCGAGTCATTATAACGATTTTTACACTCGTGTACCGTGGTCACGACCTAGTTTGGGCAATTGCCGTACCACTTCAAAAACGAATTAAGTACGGATTTAAGTACCTCATGTTCAGCAGTAAAGAACAACATCGTCTGGAAGCCAGCACGGCATCTAATAGAAATGTCATGTGTACCAGTGTGGTGACGCTGTTGATATGCGCGCATAGCGTAGAGCATAGATGGGCAAAATGTAATCATATTAAACAAAATGATTAACGATTACATTTTACGTTTTTACCATTAATATGACTGCATTTTACTCATTTATGTTTTAAATACTACAAAATCCCAGATTGTACATTTATGATTTCTTAATGTTTTAAATGTTTTTTTTTTTATAATTTATAGACGAACGCTTGACCTCAATCACACCTGGTGGAAGGTGAAGATGAGTTCGATGATGAAACGCGATCGCCTAGCAAATACCTATTCACTCTTCTCTTAAAGATTCCCAGATCATAAGATCGCGGAAATATGGCCGCTGGAAGCATATTCCACCCCTTGGCCTCTTTAGCCGATTTAATCATGATTACAGAGCAAGAAAATTAAAATTACGACTACATTTTGTAATCGTTGATCATTAATCAGATTACATTTTGCCCATCTCTGGCGTAGAGTCACTACACAACACGCTTGCTATCAGGCCGTCCGGTTAATTTTAAGCGCCTTACGATTCCTATCAAGTATACACGTAATAAGGCGAGCGGCGGCCGCTACGTACTTAAAATTGTATCATACGATTTAGACCGATTCGTGTTGGCCTCGGGTAAGTGTTTCCCAACAATTTTAACTTGTTACGTTTAAAACTTTGTTCTAACTATACGTACTTACAGTGCAAAGGTTTGCTTCAAAGATACATACATATTATCTTTTCTATGCCTACACGGAACAGTGGCCCCACCAAGCCTGACGGTATGCATGATGCAATCCAAAAGCGACAACGACTATCTTCAACAGTGAAAAAACCTATCAATAATCGCAGCGATCATGCCGGCCTGTACAAATATTATCGCACTTCTTTTAAAGCAGCCAATATCAGAGGAGGAAGAAATACATTTGCTGGAAGGTCATTCCACAGCCTGGTGGCATGACAGAGGTAGGAATTGGAAAAATATTTGTACGGGTCGGAATAGGAGTAACGATGAAATCTGGTTCTACTAAAATGTTTAAATCTTGCTAAACACCAGCGCCCATATTTCCGCGATCTTATGACCTGGGAGTCTTTAAAAGAAGACTGAATAGGCATTTGTTAGGCGGACGCGGTTCATCATCGGACTCATCTTCACCTTCCACCAGGTGTGATTGAGGTCAAGCGTTCGCCTATAAGTTATATAAAAAATAAACTACTAAATTCTTTCTATCCTGCCAAAATATCTGCTAAGCGGTCAAACTGTAGATTTAGCTTTGGCAAAGAGGCAGCATCGTATTAACCTCGGGCTGGCAGCGCTATGGCTGAGGTTATTTTATACTATTTCGACAAAGTGACTACGTTGCTTCTGATAGAAAGTACCGTGTACAAGCGGCAGCGATCGTCCAGGGATGAAAACCACAGCCATTTCGATCCACATACGAGTATAGCACAACTGAAACTGCACGAGCTGATCCCATAACGCGACGTGCCGTGGCGACCAGTGACGTGGACAGTGTAGGCAGAACTCGCGTTAATAATTTGAATATTATATTATGGTAGTAAATATTATATTGCTTTCATAGGAAAGATAGATTCAGTGAATATAGAATAGATATGAATATAAATGATTCTTTAAGTTTAAGCAATTTAAATCAGATTTATTTATGGTAAGGGCATGCAAAGCTTTCATGCATCTATGGAATGAACGCTACTGGTGGCGAGCCACTACAGCAGTCTTTGCAGGCACGTACTGCCAAGATCGAGTGCGGGCAATCTCTTTACCAATTCAAATACGAAATAATCTATAAGTAAAAACAAACGAAAAGCAAGTTAATTGAAGCCCAAAGGACGGGTCGCATAAATGATTCAAATACCAATTGTAAACGCGATCCACAGCTAGACTCAGTAATTCCGATAGACCTTTTAATGTTTCACGCTTGATATTTACAATAGCAGCGAATGTATATAACACAGCTACAGGAAGAAAGAAAAAAAACATATTTATTCTGACTCGACAAAGTGACTATAGTGCAACTGACGGTCAGTACAACGTACACCAAAAAATGACGGCGACTATCAAAAAACGAAAATCCATTGGCAGTCTCCGTCGTCATGTCGGCCCACTTGGCCCACATATACTACGACCTACGACTGAAGTTCTCTAGGTACATCTATACGAGTTACTAGAAGTACTAAAGCTGGTCCCGAAACGCGAAAAGTAGAAGCGAGTCGCTACGACGGCATTTTGCACTTATGTTCTGCACGATCCTGTTTCCGGTAATCGCCCTATCAACTCAATCTATTTATTTGGCATATTGATTATTTGATATATTATTTCTTATAAGATACACTAGTGATTGTATCTAGTTTGCGCTCAGATGTCGTGCCCATCGTGACCAGTAGCGCAGCGGATCGCCGTTCTCACAGCACTAGTACACGTGACATTTCTATTAGATGACATGCAGTTTTCCATCACCGGTATGTGTTACCTATATCTTAACCTGGAAAAACCCAGAGGTACTTTCTGCGATATTAATCCTTATTACTATCAAAACAGCTAAATCCGATCGGGTAAAGTTTACACAAATATTTGTAGTCGAACAATAAGGTTCATTCAGCCAGCCCCGTATCTGAGGTCTCCAGAGGTCACCGACACGGCGCCGAGGCGTACGCGCTTACATACAAACAAACATTAAAAAAAAACACAATCTGTGTACTTATCTACCCCCCATTTGCAGTCCATAGCTGTAGTAGACACCTGTACAAATCTTAAACAGTACATTTCATAGACTATTCAGATGGGAGACGTCTAATATATACACAGACGAAATAGATAACAACAGCGCAAGACAAGACAAGAGACAAATAAGGGTAGCTCATAATTCCCTCACAATAAACAGATATATTTTTTAAAATTATTATTAAATTGTTCTTGAGTGGAGACCGCGAATCGGTAGGCCTAGCGTGAAGCGGCCCCCGGCAGGGTGAAGCGAGAGACCTGCGGAAGGTGGCCGGAAAGAATTGAATAAGAAGAGCCGAAGACCGAGCTCATTGGCGCATGTTAAGTGAGGCCAATATCCAGCAGTGGGCTAAAATGAGCGGATGATGATGAAACTGATATGGGTTCTTTAAATCTTATAGAGATTGTGTTGCCGGCATTGCCCATCAATTCATTTTACATTTCTTTTATTGTTTTTATTATCATTATGGTTTTTTTTTTATCTTATTACTAGCAGCGCTCGTGACTTCGTTCGCGTGGAAGAAGTACTTTTGCTATGATAATAATTATTTCAAGCTGAAATTTTTGTATAAATAGATATAAACGCCATCGATTATTTCATATTTTTTATCACAGATAGGCTTGCGCTTGACCTCAATCTCACCAGATAGAAAGTGACGATGAGGCCGATGATGGAGCGCGCTCAGCCAACAAATACTGATTCACTTGTCGTTTGAAGATTCCCATGTCGTAAGATGTCATAAAAACAGACGCAGGAAGCGAATTTCACTGCTGGGCGGTTCGCAGCAAAAAATAAAGAGGTAAAGCCGCCATTGGGTCGCCGCGTCCGCTTCGAGCAGTGCCTTACGAATCGCGACGTCTATTGTAAATGATGTCTATGTTACATTTATACAGGTTTCGACAGAAACGCGCGCACGCGACTAAGCGACAGATGTTCGAGTTCGGCGGTCTTCGGTTTCTTTCGACTCGGCGAAGTTTTTGTTTGGGAGCTCAATCAGGACCCTTGGGTTGTTTAGAGGACAAATCCTTAGGAACTTTGGGCGATCAGAAGGGCGAGACAACGTAACGTAGTGATATTTCTCAAGCTTATGAGCAATTTCATACAATTGCCCTTTTTACTAGCGTTGTCGCTAATCGAATGCTATCCTGTCTAGGCCCTGTGAACTTTATTTAGCTCGCGACTTCGTTTAAGCTAGCAATCAACGCAGGTATGCTTGGTTTATAAGCTTTTTAGCGATGAACAGATTATTTATTCGCGAGATGTGTATTATATAAGTTATTTTTTAATTCTGGCTCGAAATACTAACTACAGTGCATTTGGTGATAAGTACAGTGCAGTCCAAACGGCTGTCGAGAGACGATTACCTGTCTGCCCATGCGGCGCTCACGTACTAGCAAGCGCGACAAGGTACACGGACGACCTAATCCAGATCACAGGAGGATGCTGAATACTAAATCACCGCAAGCCGTGGACGTCCTATGGCCGATATGACGTTGATACGAAATCAAATGATAATAAAAGTCAGGAAGTGTTTCTCTACCGCCACGTGTTGCAGGCCACTGAGCGGCGGGCGCAACGCGGCAGGTGCGCGGTGCCCGGCGCCCACAATCCTGTTCCAAGCGGAGAGGGATTGTCTCGAGCTGCGTGCAGGCAACGCGACTCAAATTGCTTTGTAAATGCGAACTAATAAGTTATTTTTTGTATTCCGCGGTACATACAGTTCCTTTTGTTAACATAAAAAAACTGAATCTTTCTGAGATAATAATAACAAACCGTTAAGATATATCCTATTCGGGGTGAGCAGAGATACATTAGTGGCTGTATCCAGTTTGCGCCTATATACCGTCCCCAGCGTGACCAGTAGCGCAGCTGATCACCGTTCTCACAGCACTGGTCCATATGACATTTCTATCAGATGCCATTCGAGTTTCCTCACGATGTTTTCATGTTCACCGGTGAACAAGTGCTACCAAAATCCGTTTGCAAGATAAACATTTAGAAATGCCCAATTAAACATTTTATATCAAAGGAACAGGGACGGGAGCACAGTACACGAGTGTAAAGACCGTCATAATAACTCGCTTTGGCTGGTCGCCTTTCGTGGTCGGCTTGTGTACATTTAGTAATTCATATACCTAGAGACCTTCAGTATTGGTATATGTTAACCGACATCACGACGGAGACTGTCAATAGATTTTCGTCCTTTGATAATCTCTCTCGTTTTAGGACTACACTGTACTTTACCATTGGGTGCACTGCAGTTAATTTGCCGAACCAGTGTAAAAAAAATATTATTTTTATACTTTTGCCGACACACAGACTAACGACACACTTTGATAGTAATTGAATAAAATAGGATATGTGACTTCAGGCCCGCTGTTTCACATTCGGTCATCCTCCATCACAGCGACATATACACACCTCGTATATGTATAGCAGTTCTACGTCCATTTTTCCACTTTACATAGCTCGCGGTGCGAGAGCATCGTCTATCAGATATAATTACGACTAGTTCTCGGGGCCTCGACTGGGGTCAGCCAAAGTCAATAATCCGTCGCGCACCTGGACAAAATATTTGCATACACACTGTCCCCTAACACGTGCCCCTCGACTTTACGCGAATCACATCGAGAATCGTGCGAGAAGTTCCATACATCTAAGGAAACATTTTAAACACGAATTAAAAACTCGCGATCGCTGTTTTCATAATAATCGTTTTTCAACAAAAAATAAAATAAAATACATTGGAGGATGAAGCCAAGGAGATGAATTCAAAATTTTGGAGGATTTAAATCGTTTAGTACGTGAATCCTGGTACCGGCCAACTTTTTGATGATGAGCAGATTAGTTTGTCGCGAGTCATGAATGTGTATAAGTATTATTGTTTAGAGCCTATGATACAAGCGCAAGGTTGATTACGATAGTTAGGGAGTGAGGGACTGTGGCCAGTTCCCTCGGATATCTGTAGGCAGAGTATCTCTTGCGGGACCAGGTAACTGAGGAGTTGCAGTCTAGGCTGAAGCATTCTAGCGCCAGTCTTCGGACTATTGAGGTGGTGTGCCTTGTCCTATTTTTGTGGCTGGAGAGACTACAAGGCGAACTCTTCTTCTGGTTCAGCTAAATTCTCACGGGTCACGGCAACCCCGACTGTCACCTGTGGTGGGTCATCGAAAGGGAACGGATGGCGGAATGCCACAAGCGCGGTAGGCCCGAAGACACGGCGTGGCACACATTAGAAGAGCGCCCAGCCTGAGCTATAAAGCGTGAGTTCCTCAATGAACAAATTGGTGATGACCTGTCATCGGGCAGCGATCATCAAAGTTATGATTGACAGTGCGAGTGCATGGTGCAGCGTCGCATCCATCAGTGAAGACGTTATTAAGCAGAAGACGGCCGCCGAAAAGGCCTTCGAAAAAAACAATAACCCTGGACATTCGTCGGACAAGACACCCTCACAGAAGAGATGCAATAGACTTGACGGTGTCTGTTGCCCTGATAAGACGGAGGCGGCCCGCAGTGCTCAGGGAACCGCCTAACAGAGGTCCGGGGGTAGGCTCTTTACACCCACTTCTATTAAAGATGAACCGTAAATAGGCTGTTCGCTCCCTGGGCGACAGGAAGAACTAGTATTCTCAGACCCGGGGACGCCTCGGGGGTTTTTAGTAAGTGGGAGTTTGACACCGGTGTCGCCGCCCTCACAGAGGCCCTGAGGGTCTGATGTAGCGATATGTCACGGGTTACAAAAAAAAAATACATATACTTGTAGGAATCACAATAGGTGCTATTATGAAAATCACTCCCCGAGATTGAATCGAGAACCGGTAGTGAGGCGCGGGTCAGTTTCTATATAAATAACATAATCGAACATCACCATAATTAGTCAATTTGTATTCCTAATATCGATATTGTACGATATCATGTTACAGGCACGCACTAAATAATATTCGCTCACAGACGAGAATATCTTATCTAAGGCATATTAAAGTAATATAGAGTGAACCAGGGAAGAGAGATAGTCCACTTGACATGGGAATTCTTAGGCCGCGATTTATAGACCTTACTTTGAATATAAAAATAATATATTGTCACGCTATATATGTATACGAATCACTGGACGTGCACAAGCTGATCCTGAAACGCGTCAGGACGAAACGAGTCACTATGACGGTCTTTGCACTTGTGCTATCGAGTAATCGCCCTACCACCTATGTATGTGTCAGTGTCGATATGAAACTAAGCGTTCTATTAAATATATTTCTAAGTATTCGCAGAGCTAAATCCAAGTTCATGAAAACCGGGACTTACCATGTACTTTGACATTAATTAAGTAATACAATTTGTACGGATTGAGGAAAGGTTAGACATATTCAAAGTGACTAATTTATATGTGAATGTGGTGGTTTAACGGATAATGGACCGGTTTCCATGCGCGGCAACGCGAATTGTCGTAGGTTCGAATCCCGGCCAGTACCTCTGGGTTTTCCAGATTGCGTACAGATTTAGGTACCACCTATTATATAGATTTAGGTGCTCACCGGAGAAGAAAAACGTCGTGAGGCAAACCGCATGACTAGTGATGAAAATGCCCGGGAATTATCCCGAAGTGCCCAGCACTTCCGCGAACATTTCGTAAATTCCCGGGAATGTTCTCAAGCAAGTTTTGGGCACTTTGGGAAAATTCCCGGGCATTTTCATCACTACGCATGACATCTAATAGAAACGTTATGGGTGCTAGTGCTGTGAAATCAGCGAGCAGCTCACTACTGGTCACGTTGCAATCGGCATACAAGCGCAAAGTGTATGGGGCCACTAAAATATCTCTGCTCACCCCGAAAGGGATATAGCGTGACGATATGTTATTATTATTACAACGCCGGCCGTGGTGGCTGCCGGCAGAATAGAATAGCACCCCCCACTTCTTGCCGCGGTGTCGTAAAAGGCGACTAAGGTATCTCCTCTTGAACACCGCAATTCAACCAGGTGTTTAGAGAAGGGAAAACTCGACCAAACCTGCATCCCGCTCCCTCCCGATCGTACTGGTTCTCCATTCCATCGGGCCTGAGGGAGCTCGGACGAGAGAGTGCTTTTCTAGCAGCGCGTCCAGTCATGCACTTAGATATCTCCTGCGCAATTGGCTGTTTCCGAAAACTGGACCTCGAATTTCTTAACCGGTGTTGAAACAGTCGCCGTGGCCGAAACCGGCTAGGACATCATCATCATCATCATTATTAAAACGAACCCTCAGAGTTGTTGCCTGAAGAAGGCCGTTCCTTCAAAGGGCGCAGGTCTGGACGGCAGCGTGCAATACGTACTGACTGCTTTGACATCTGTAGCGTGCGGCGCGCCCGCGTATGCCGAAGGTGAAGGTCACGAGGTGACCCGCCGGAGACACCTGGCAGCCGGAGGCACCCGTCCATCTGTCAGACCTCATGTTTATGCATGTCTCGGCATGACGTCCGACGTCTCATGTCACACTTAGGTAACATATGAAAATATTTATTCCATTGTCGAAAAGTTTAAGATTTAAAGCCGTTTTAACATCACCCGCTACCGATGTAACGCACCGTGCTTACCATCAGGCGTGATGCGGTCACTGTGCCGTGTCGGGATAAATAAAAACCTGTTTAGTTAAAAGCGAAATATTTAAGGAAGTTAGAAACGTTTAACGCAATCGGCGAATGAAAAAACGGTTTAGCAGCCCAGACAGAAGTGTAACGCACACAAACACCCATTATGACTCAAATATACTATACACACACGCACACAAAGGAAGCAAGCTCGCGACTTGCAAAAAAATTTTTAAGCTCAGGTTCTTGACCGGTCTATTTCCGACGCAGGAATCGAACTGGCGCGTTTTATCGCTCGGGGGTACGATTCGCGGCCGTGCTCCAGGACACGATCGGTAGCGTTTTTATACAAAAAATCAATAATTAGCAATTATTTTTTCATACACGAACAGGTGAAGTCTACGCATATGGCAATATTCCACAAATACAATAGTACCCATAATAATACCTCCGTCAAACGATCTAGATTCTTACGTATGCAATTTGTGTGTGGATGTAAGAATTGACGAATGGATTATAAGAGTATTAAACTAGGAATACTTCCAAGTACTTTGAATTGTCCAAAAAGAAAAAAATATCCAGCACAGGTTCGAGTAACAGTATTAACCGAGAAGAATCGGCATGAAACTCTGTCAGTTGCTCTTTTCAACACGAGATGCAACACTCAAAGAGATGAAAGTTCCGTGAGAAGAACTATATACATTATGACCACACACTTCTATCAATTAAACAGACATTGACGAAATAATACCCTTTTCTAAGCAATATAAGTATAAACTTTAAGTAATGTTTAACAGAACGGTGTCCTCACGGAGCCCTAAGAAGAAGTGATTAAAGCGCTAATTGATATATTAACGCTGACCTATCAGCCACTTCAAAACAGAACTAAACTCTTTATAAACTGAATACAATAGAAAAGATATGCGAAAAACGCAAAAGCTTGAGTATAAGATAATTATTTCGCATGTACTGGGGTAACGTTGACCACTTTGTCCTTTGACAGAACTCCTTTGAAATAAATGAAGGAATAAAAGTAGAGATAATTTCTCGCTATATCCGATGAGTCGCACCGCGCACCGGACGTGCCGGCGCGGCGCGGAGAGTGGTTCCACATCCTCCGCGAGTACCGCTCGAATATTCATAATTACCTTCCTCACGTTTAGGACTGGCATTCGTTCCACTTACCTGAAACATAGAAATCATATTATTTAATTATACACCTTGTTTGCGCCGTTTATTATTAATTTACATTTATTTTATTTTTTATTCTTTATTTATAATATTTTAATATATATTCTCTTATATAATCTATTCATACACTAGCAACACTCACTCGACATTTTTATCCCCCTACCTTCCTCATCCGTTTTCCTCTCTGGGTTCGAACGCTTCGAAAAATACAACGCGCTCGCTGTAATAAACTCCTTAAAAAATATATAAAACGCTACAACGCTGTGTAATACAATTGGTATCAACTCGAACGCTCTGCTTACCCTAACAACGCGTGAAATTGTGGTGTGGACGCCTGAACCAGCGCCGTGGACCGGGACAATATACAAGTAAGTTCGTTCCCGGATTCCTTCTATTTTCCTCGCCAACTCACACGCACCACACCTACTGTTACACGGGTACGCAATCTAAAAGTCGTTCCAAGTTGTCGATAAAAGGACATAAATATTTTACCGACAAACTTGAATTTTTTAATCATTTGCACTGCACCTTTATTGTTACCGGATACGCGACCGGTAATCCCATGCGAGACAACGCGAAAGCTTGTAAGTTCGAATCCCGGCACATACTTCTGAATTATTCCAGATTAATTATGAATTAGGGCACGAAATGTCTCCAGTGAAGGCAAACATCATGAAAAAACCCGCACGCAATCTAAGAAAAGTATCTTGTGTAAGCGAATGCCGGTCAGCTGTGCTGTATTACTCACGTTGGCTATGATATATAAGCGCAAAGGGGATACAGCCATTAACGTATCTCTGCTCATCCCGAAAAAAATATAGCGTGACGAATTTTTAGTTATTATTATTTATTAATATTTGCCTTGATACGAGTTGCCAATGCACCATTATAAACCACCTAAATATATTAGGTCTGTTGGCTCGTCATAAATTCAGAGAGTTCGGTTGGGAAGTTTTGTTGCATCCATCTTATAGTCCGGATAAAGCACCCTCTGACTATCATCTATTCCGATCTCCGCAGAGCTTTCTTCATGGAATTAACTTGGTTGCAAAAGAAGCCTGTGAAAACTCCTTGATCCAGTTCTTTAACCAGAAACCACAGAAGGTCTTCACCGATGGGATCATGGATCTACCTAAAAAATGTCGAAACATTATCGATAACAATGGAACATATTTGATTCAAATAAATTCATTCATGCGCTGAAGAAGACTAGTCGAATTTCACTGAAAAAACGCCACGAACTTTTTCCCAGACCCAATATATAGATCAACTGAAGTTTCAGACAAATTATTTGAACAGTTTTTTTTTCTAACAACTAATAATAATAAACGTGTATAGTCTTAATATATCATTTACTGGATGAGCATAGATACATTAGTGGCTGTATGCATACTCCCACCCCTGCCTCAGAGAAGTAGCCTCAACACGGCCTTTTGTTCCCCGGGCGTCTGGAAGAATTTGGCTTCCCAGGCCCGAGTGGAGCAATCAGAGGGACACCCCGGGGGTTTTTAGTCAGTAAGAGTCTGACACACCGGGGTCGCTGCCCTCACAGCGGCCCTGATGGTACAATGCAGGATTTTCCACTGGGATACGAAAAAAAAGTGGCTCTATGCACTTTGCGCTTATACGTAACGCAATTCACTTATATAGGACATTTCTATTATATGCTGCCTAAATTCTTACTTAATCTCGAAAAGCTCAGTTATATGTACCTGAATTTAAATGTACGACTATAAGTGTTAAGTAAAGATATTTTGAATTTGATTGACCAACATCACCAGACCGCAGTGTACCTACCCGGCCCGACCGTATCCTATACCTGTCCCGGGACCATATGTTCCCGTGTTCCTCTAAACCCTTAAAGCTCACGGAGCCCATTGTTCGCTCGCATGAACCGAATCGAAAACTTCGACCCGACCGGAGAGACGACGACGAGAAAAAAAAAACACCATAATATCACGAAACATCTGGCCCCTTTACACCCTCCGTTCGCCACCCCCGACGTGAGACACACATATGTTTCATGTGCGAGTGTGAGAGAGAGAGGTCATAAAGCGCCCTGATCGAGAACTGAGCAAAAGATGAAAGAAAGAAAAAATCAAAATTGTATGCGCCCGCGCATGTACACACGGGTTCCATTTCCGAGGTAATAATACAACTTGACGCTGTGTCCCTCTCGTGGAGAGTAGAGATACAATCATGTCTGTTTCTGCGTTGCGTTAATTTGCTTCCAAATGTAATAGCATAGAACTTTATTCAAATAAGCCTACTTTCAAACACTTTCGAATCGTCAAAAAAAGAAATGCTACCGGTTCGGAAAGCAGAATCTACCGAGAAGAGCCGGTAAGAATCTCAGCTAGTTGCTTTGCACAACATAATGAGATACAAATATATATTAGGTCCTTACATATGAAATTGGCGTTTTTCGTACTGGCCACTTTAATCACAAATTTCTCCTCTTTGGTAAGGAATTCCAAATTCGAATTTGTACAGCTATAGACTCATGTATTTGTGCTTCGATGATCGTCATTCATTTGTTTTTTTCTTCTGTTTTTTTCTGTTTGCGTCACTCATTTTACAAAATGGAAAACTTAAAATATCGCATTATTTACGAGTACGAGTTCCGCCGTGGCACTAGTGCTGCGGAAACAACTCGAAGGGTGAATGATGTGTATGGCGGTCGTGTTGCAAAAGAAAACACAGTTCGTTTTTGGTTCCAACGTTTTCGTTCTGGAAATTTCGACCTGCAGAACAAGCCCCGTGGACGGCCTGAGACTCAAGTTGATAATGAAGAGTTGAAGGCTATTGTGGAAGCGGATCCATCGCAAACCACGTCCGAGTTAGCTGCAGGCTGCGATGTTAGTGATAAAACTGTTTTAATTCACTTGAAGCAAATTGGGAAGATTAAAAAGCTTGAAAGGTGGGTACCTCACGAATTGACTGAAGCAAACCGGCAAACGCGCGTCGACTACTGCGTTACATTACTAAACCGGCACAATAATGAAGGTATTTTAAACCGAATCATTACCTGTGATTAAAAATGGGTTCTTTACGATAATCGGAAGCGCTCAGCGCAATGGTTGGATCCTGGCCAGCCAGCCAAATCCTGCCCCAAGCGAAAATAAACCCCAAAAAAGTTACTTGTAAGCGTTTGGTGGACTAGTGCCGGTATTGTTCATTACAGTTTTCTCAAATCTGGCCAGACTATTACGGCTGATGTCTATTGTCAGCAATTGCAAACCATGATGGAAAAGCTAGCGGCTAAACAACCTAGGCTGGTCAATCGCTCCACGCCACTGCTGCTTCACGACAACGCTAGACCACACACTGCGCAACAGACGGCTTCAATTGGAAAGTCTAAGACATCCTCCGTACTCCCCGGACCTTGCTCCAACAGATTACCATTTTTTTCGAAATTTGAATAACTTCTTGCAAGGGAAAAAATTCAACTCCGATGGGGCAGTCCAAATCGCCTTCAAAGATTTTATTGATTCCCGTCCGACTGGTTTTTTTTAGTAAAGGGATCAATGAACTACCTATGAGATGGCAAAAGTGCATAGAAAATAATGGTTCATACTTTGATTAATTAAATATATTATATTAAAAAATATTCGACTTTTTGTTCCTCCCATACAAAACGCCAATTTCATATGTAAGGACCTAATAATATGGATGAATGTCCCGTGAGAAATATTGCATACATACATTGATATACTTTTATCATTCAAAGTCATTGATAAAATAATATCCCTTTTCTAGCAATTTAGTTTCAATAGATTTTTTAAATTTCAATATTGATAACTCTAAGATGTCTTTAGGTATTGTATTGTCTAAGTGAATTCCGAACCCCATGTACGATCCAGGTACTTTTTTAAGCCGCTATTTGGGGAAAACCAATTCGAGTTTATTTCTAGCATTAACGCTATGACTTTGTCAAGTTCCTATTATATATTCAGTTTTTTGTCCAAACGAATTAATTTGAGAACTTGACTAAGCAAAGTCGAAATAGCATCGTGAGAGCAGAAAAAGAAAAGTGTTAAAAATATTTAAACCTCGCATACGAGATTTGTGCAGTATGTGAGATGTAAATTCAACGATTATTGTCCCGATAGTCCAGTCGAGTCTCGCTTGGTTGACGAATCAAAGTCCAGATACAGAAGGCAATATTACTCGATGCGGCACGAGTTGTAAGGTTACTCACTCGGAGCACCCGTGGCGTGGGCCTCAGGCCTCCCCGGGCGGCACTCTTGAGGGAAAGCGTCGTCAACATATCTGGCGTGAGCGGTACGTGATGTGTTCCCACGTACCGCTCCAAGATACGAGGCGAACTAGAGGTGGATCTCTACACCACCCTTCCCTAATGAGGATAAGGCCTGAATAAGGTAGAATTGGGTGAAGGAGTTGGTTTTGCATTTCACTCAGCACTCGGCAGACGTGATGAGGGTCACCCTGGTGGTTTCAGTTGGTAAGAGTTCAAGACAACGGCCCCAACCATTGCCCTGATGGACCACGAGTATTTCCACCGGGTAAAAAAACAGGGCCTCAAGTCTCACCCCCGTAGGTCTCGTGTTTTTATATTTTAAAATTTATATGCCATCTTTTTAAATGTATTTATTTTAAAATGTAAAAATATTGTTATAGTTTGAAGGTTATAAATGTCACTTTCATTCGTTTGCTTGAACTTTAAATCCGTTCGAGTTATTACTACGGGAATTCTCTTCGAAGTCCAACGCACTTGCGAAACGCATCGCTCCTACGCGCAACTACCTGCAGATCACAACGTGCTGTAGAGCGAGACGCGTTTTATACAAGTCGATAATGTTAGAGCGGGACGGAAACCGACCGGGAGGACAGATGTTCGGAAAGTGGCGCCTTAGTATGCGGGTGAACTTTTTTTATTCGGTGTAAGGCAGACTTGGACTTGCGAGCGATTAGCGATTAATTTTGTAGAGAGTTAAATATCACAGCGGTTTTTTTTACACTGATTCAACTATGTGACTACAAGTGCACCAGATAGTAAGGAACAGTATAGGTCTAAAATGACAGCGATTGTCAAAGAACGAAAATCCATTGTCACATTCCGTCGTCATGTCGGTCCACATATATCACTACGGAAGGTACGAAAGCAGGTATATGAGTTACTGGATATACACAAGCTGATCCCGAAAAGTGACAGGCCAAAGCAGGTCACTATTACGGTATTTACACTTGTGTACTGTGGTAACGATCCAATTTGGGCAATCGTCGTGCCAACTCATAAAATTCGTTATAACACATATTATATACTCTTAGATCTTAATGTTTCAATTATTTTAGCCTCAGAAGCTGTTCAAGATAACAATGAGGTACATATTACATGGATCCCCACAAACTAAAGAAGAGACCTAACGTCAATTAGTCGTTCTAGACACGATTGATCTTAGGGTTTGCAGACGAGAACTGCCTGGGTCTGAACACCTGGGTCTCGCAGTCTTTTATCGATTACACTCTGAAGTGTGCTCCAGAGTTTTGTTTTTTTTATTCCATCATACGCTTTTTACCATAAAGCCACTAGATGCCTTACTGGTTACCGTGCGTTTTATGTTCCAGTAAAACGGTAAAGGCTCTCCCAATAAGGCCCAAGAAAGGTAGTCTTTGAAAGTAGCCCAGGCTTTCAAAGAAACAAGGGATTTAAGTCGCTAGAACTAATTGCACAAAATCGCTAGAAATTTTGGGTATATAGAAATCAAAATTTCATTATGAAGATAACATCGGATGATAATTACTTTCTTATTGAAGTGAATAGGTTTTTTTTGTAAGATTTTTAAAAGCTATGTAATGGAATAAGCACTTAGATATAAATATAGGACATAAAATATTAAAATACTAAAACTATTTACATTATGCAATACCTTTTATTACTTTATATAGGATAACTATTACATTATATAATACTATGTTATATGTTTTTCGTTAAAACACTCTAAGCTCATTTAAGGTGAGAAAATAAAGTTCTTTGCGATAACAAATAATAATATAATAATGTAATCATAAAAAAGCAAAAGAGGTTTGCAATAATAGAGAGAAGTGGCGTTCCATTCTCTCTGCTTACCTCAATAGGGATTCGGCGTGACGATAGATAATCACAATACTCGAGTTACATTGTTAATATATTGCTTGTTTACGTTACGGCGAGCCAAGTCGGATTTGGGTCTCGTGAGGAACACAAACGAATCGCGCTGGGCAACGAACGTGTTAAAGGAGTATAACTTTTAACTAGATTTTCATAGACAAGCGGACGGCCGCTCGCAGCTTAGCCGCACCCTTACGGTCCTCTATTCCAGCCGCTTCCTGGCCGGTCGTGGGAAACGCGTCCGCGTCACAAAACGATGACACCGTACTATCTGGCCTTTTGTTTGTTTTTAGCACCTACCCGACATCCAAACAGATGTTCCACTGCGTGCCAAACTATTCATTATGGCATGCTTTTAACTAAGATTCTTCACTTTTTTTATTCATTCATTGTACTAGTAGTATTCGTAATTGCTCATTCAAAAGTCAAAAAACCTTCAGAAAATCTATAATTTATTGTTTTTTTTTTATAATAAAGCAGTTGCTAAGTTTTCAAAGGAGACAGTTATACGTAAAAAAAAAATTCTTAAAATAAATAGAAACCCTGTCTGTTCAGTTTCACAGATGTTTTAAATGACCCAACATAGTGAAAAATCCAATTATACATATAATACGAAATGCAACAGACCGAAGCGAGTCACTAGTTCAAGCCATTATGAGACTTGGGATATTCGAGCTCTGATTGCATCACTTTTTTATCCTAACTCGGCATAGTGACGATACGTCTGATGGTAAGCATGGAGTGCAATTCCAGAAAGAGCTACAAATATCAATAGGATAGAAAAATGACTAAAGACTTTTTATTTTCAAATGGAAACACTAAAAATTGTCCGTTCATTATGTGATTAAATTGCTTAATGGAAACATTAGCTATACTTTTATCAACAAAATTTCATTTAGGACGCTTGTCCTCAATCAGACCTGGTGGAAGGTGAAGATGAGTCCGACGATGGACCGCGTCCGCTCAACAAATGCCTATTCACTCTTCTATTAAAGGCTCCCAAGTCATAAGATCGTGGAAGTATGCTCACTGGAAGCATATTCCACTCCTTAGCCGTTCGCATGATGAATGTAGAAGCGAATCTCTTCGTGCATATTCCCTAGCGTATAACATTAGAATTATTTTATGAAACACTCTGTCATACAAAGGTGGGCGTCAATTCTCTATTACTACGTATTTATTACTCGATATCATAACACACTCGCCAACAAAATATAAAATCTCGATATATTTTTTTAATTTGTCAAATAAGCTTACAACTAAAATTCGTATCACGTTTCCCCTGACTTGCAGTTCTAAATTCACTAATTCCGACTCAACACGATTTAGAGAGCATATCATCATCATTATTATTTCTAAATTAAATACCGTATATGTTAAAATTTTAATTTATTTCGTTCGTAGATTTTTTAGGTTATTTTTTATATAGGATAGTTTTTCCTATCATTGTTTTTCTTTCTGCTTTAATTTGACCGTAGTTTATTTTAAGAATTTTTCGTACATCATTTTTTATATACATAAGGATTGTTTTGATTATACTTTTTCTTATATTCCATTTTATATGTTTAAAATGTAAGTAAAATCTCTCGATATTCGTAATTTATATACAAACATTCACAAATATCTCTTCATGCTTCGTTAAAAAGACAATATCTCAGCTCAACCTCAGAAATAATATCAATATATCCTCAGGCTGTATCCCTTTCGAACTGAGCAGAGATACATTAGTAGCTGTATTCATTCTGCGCTTATATGCCGTGCCCAAAGTGACCAGTAGCTGAGCTGATTGCCATTCTCAGAGCACCAGGCCCCATGATATATCTATCAAATGCCATGAGGGTTCCTTCATGATGTTTTCTTTCACCGGTGAGCATATAGTGCCTAAGTCTTAATCTTCGTATTTAATCCGGAAAAACCCAGAGATACACACGGCAGGGATTCGAAACTATGACCATTTTCGTTACCGCGCAGGAAAGCAGGTCTCCTATCGGCTATAAGAGCTGGAAATACGATTTAAAATTGACTAATATAGGTACGTATGTAGTAGTATGCATGTCTTCAAAGTAACCTTGCATAGGTAGGGTAGGGCGCTAAGCCAAGTGAAAGGGACGGAGAATGGGGTCAGGTTGGGGTGCGCGGGCGCTCCCCTAGCGTTTCGCTTCACGATGCGTAGGGTTATCGACTGACAACGCAACATAGAAAACAGCTCACTCATTTTACCTAATATGATATAAAAGAGCAAAGTTGACATCGTTTTAATTTTCAAAAGACCTTTGTCTTATGTCAGACACTCCGGGTTAGCAAAAAAAGAAGAAGCATTACGCCTTCTGTATTGAAAGTTTAAAACAAACAATCATATGCAATACCTATTGCTGTGTATTCTATTGATCCCTTCTCCTCGCTGTTTTTGCGCAGTGACGCAATAAATGTGTGTCAGCTCAATATCAGCGCTGGGTGGCTCGGCTGGTCACTTAGCATTTACTGAGTTGACTTCCCTTTGGCGCATCATCACTACATAGGCTATTTATTTTTGTTGTTTCCTATTTTGTTTAACCTGTCCTTCAGTGTTGTGTGTTATGTCGTAAGTCAAATAAATGCTTTTTACTTTTGCTTCGATAGTAGCGGATCCAGTCTGGCTTAGACCAGATGCAATTTACACTTAAAATTGGCAATTTTTCACACAAAATTTCATTCGATATTGTACCCTCTTAGAGTTTAAATTTTAAAAAATGTGCCCTTAGTGGATATCTACATCATAATAAAAACAAATAGATTAGACTCTACGACGACATATCAATTAAAACAAGTATTTTTAATAGATATATATATATAATCGAGGCTGTTTGGATCTAGTGGATAAGGGCCCGGGTCCGTGCGCGGCGTCGCGATTGCTCGTAGCTTCATATCCCGGCAAGTACCTTGGACTTTTTCTAGGTTACGAACGGATTTATACACCACATGCTGACCGATAAAGGAAAACACCGTGACGAAACCCGCACGGCATCTAACAGAAATGTCATGTGTACTAGCGCTATGAGAGCGGCGATCAGCTGCGCCTGCGCTACTGGTCATGTTGATTACGACAAATAAGCGCAAAGTATACAACCAATCTTACCCCGAAAGCGTTATAGCGTGATGATAAATAATAATATTTTTTTCATTTAAATAGAAAAAAAACCACCTCGGATTTAAAATAACATGAAAGTTTATCGCATGCAAAAGGTTTTTCAATACGATTTTGAACCAAAAAATCTCAGAGTGCTCTATCTGCATTGAATTAGCTATGGCCTGGGGTTACAATGACAGAGGGGATTGCTCTCTGGTGTTTAATGGTACCACTTCCATTGATTGAAATTTGTCGCGCGACTACTCGCCTTTTGAACGCTGCTTGCCCCCCTCGAGACCGCTTTTATAGCACACATTCACTCATTATTTACAGATAATAATAATACATTATTCGCTCTTGATGATCTTGAATTCATTTAAAATTTTACCCTCCGACAAAAATGTTATTTAATTTAATCTTTCTAGATAAAACATTGGTCATCGACTGCTCGCCCCTTATAATGGCTCAACAAAGTGACTAGACATCACCTGATCGAAAGCACACTATAGTCCAAAAACGGCAGCAACCGCCAACAGATAGAAATCAATTGAGAGTAGCCTTTCTCTTCGGCAGGACATTACGCTGTTGAACGGGAAAGGTCTTTACAACTTCACCGGGCGAGAGTATGGGTCGGGTGGCAATCCAAGGGCACTCCTGTGGGTACCGACCAGTGACGTGCATAGTATATTTGGACACGGTAGGCAGAATTCGGGTATTTCATTAGAATATTATATTATCATAGTAAATATTATATTGCTTTCATAGGAAAGATAGGCGGCGTAAATATAGAATAGATATAACCAATAATTGTTTAATTTTTTGCTTAACTTTAGGCTATTTATTTCAGACTTAGTTAACGTCAGGGCATGCAATGCTTTCATGCATCTATGAATTGAACGCTACTGGTACCGACGTTGACTTTGTCAGCCTGCCTTGGAAAGAACCTAAGGGTGTTCTACTGGCGTTTTGAAAACGACTCCCTTGATAGGAAGCACCGAAAGTAACTCAAGGCTGAGTCGGAGTGGAACTGCGCCCCGGAACGTGTTCACAACAATATTAGCGACACTCGACTGGACTACCCTGCGTCAGCGACGCCGGTGCCGTGGGATTAACCTAGTGCCAGTCCCATCGTCATGCCGGCCCTCACAAACCACGACTGCAGGTCTCTAGTTCATATAGAACTGGCCGTAAACAAGCCGGTCGCTGTGTGTGACAGGCCGATACGAGTTATTATGACTGTCTTTCCACCTGTGTCCTATGATCACGATCCAGTTTGGGCAATCGCCCTACCGCATCAGTAATTAACATAGCATAGCATTCACTGACAACTATACACACTTATCTAGCCCTAAATTAAGTTAGTCTACTTATACAGTATGTTATAAAAACCTTGTACGACCAGTGAAGGCGTTACTTGATATCGATATCAGGTTATCTTTTATAGTTAAAGGGCAAAAAAGATATCCGAATAAAACAGAGATACATTAAATAGGAAAAACTTTCATTGGAACAATGCGAGCGCGCGTAGCTCGTGAACAAGGAAACCAAAGGATCACGTAGTAGGTCATGACGTCAATGTCCACCGTAGATCCCAAGCGACATTTATCAGTTACAGCGTTTCATTAATCTTTAAACTGGTTTTTGTAAGCAATCCGAGCATAAATCACATGTTCCATTTTTTATGACGATACATTTTTCATGTTCACGAATAGTTTTTTTTTTATGTACTTTGGTAATTTTTTGTCACCAATATGCCTCTTTCGGGTCAGACAGAGTTTTCAAAACATACAATATATACATATCCATTACTTGCGGCAAACTAATCTGCCCATCACAGTGCAGTTTACCGCTACCGAGACTCGAACTCTGGACTTTCAGTGTCACAGGATCACTACAAACTGCGCTATCATGCCGTCGATTACTAACTATGCTTAATTAACTTATTAACAATCGAAGGCAGGATGCGGTTTCGTGCCTCAACAGAATGCACGCGACCGAGCGATATAGCGCCGGGGTCAGTACCCCGGAGCAGCGGTCCTCAACAGCCGTTCCGCATCTACTGTTACCCAGGAGACGCCGAGAGGTCAGAACGAGAAAAAAATCACTTCCTCCGAGAGGACCGGACGCGACTAATTAAGAGCTTACGGTTTTAATTTCAATCGTTAAATATTGAACGGCCTGCGTGGAATGACGGAAGGGTTTGTAGTTGGATGATACCGCCGAGGTGTCTGATTCGAATCCCGTTAGGACCGGGGGGAGAGGGGCCATGGTAGGTAGCAGCAAAAAAGAAAGATATAAACGTTTATTAAGAAAAAAGGAATAACACACAGCATACACATTTAGATATAAAACAATGAAAGAATAGTACACAGCACCACATCATATACCCTAATGGTGTCACCAATCTCAAGCGTGTTCCCACCATCTTGGCTCCTTTAAACGAAGAGTGATGAGATAATTGTTTAGGCCGGCACGATCACTGCCACTATTGGATAAGTTTTCTTTGTCCTCTATAGACCTAGCCGCTCTTTTGAAATAAAAACAGAATAACATTTAATTAGCACATAATAATAGCTTAAACAAGGTGGAAAATAGCAAAAGCACATATTATGTGCTGCGATAATACGACAGAGGGATGTCAGCTAAGCATATGCTAGGTGACCAGGTGATCCAGCCAGCGCTAATTTTAAGCTGATACCCATTTGTTTTTTGACAGCACCATTGCTCAGCATCAGTTATGGTGTCGTCACTAGGTTGTTTTAGAATAAAAAACGGTCACTCTCGTTATGTTTCGTGGTGTCTATGCCCGAGGACTTGGGAAAAAGTCTCGATTCCTAGATTCAAACCCAGCGAGATAGTCATAAATCTCTGGTAACGACTGCGGGCGATTCCACCTTTCGATTAATCAGTTTAAAACCGGTAAAACACATTACGAGTCATAAATTTTACATACATCCTGTGCAAGATAAGAGACCGACAAGTGGCCACCCTTCCGTTAGATTTCGAAATCGGAATAGTTCCTGTTTAATAAAAAAGCCGATTGTCGGCTAAGGACGTTTTGGATCTCGGTATCCGCAACTATTGGATATCCGAAATGTTTTTTGACTGTCCACAAGCATGTGGCGCTAATACAGAGTAACGAGCATCATCGTAAAGTCATTTACTGGCTGCACTCTGGAGAATAATAATTCACAAGAGCAAGAACAGAGAAAGAGAGGAATCTCGATTTTACAATAAAACCGCCAGACACATTGTTGGATACACTGTATTAATATTATTAACCATATAATTATATTATTATTTAGCCGTGGTGGCTGCCGGCAGAATAGAATAGCTACCCCCTCTTCTTGCTGAGGTGTCGTAAAAGGCGACTAAGGTATCTCTTTAACACCGCAATTCAACCAGGTGTTCAGAGAAGGAAAACTCGACCAAACCTGCATTCCGCTCCCTCCCGATCGTACTGGTTATCTATTCCATCGGGCCTGAGGGAGCTCGGACGAGAGAGTGCTTTTCTGGCAGCCCGTCCAGTTATGCACTTAAATATCTCCTGCGCAATTGACTGTTTCCGAAAACTGGGCCTTGATTTTCTTAATCGGCGTTGAAACAGTCGCCGTGGCCGAATCCGGCTAGGACATCATCATCATTATTAACCAGTTTCATCCCACAGCAGGGTAAAGGCCTCCCTTCCCTTTCTCCAATATATTTGCGGAATCCATGGAAAAGGGTTTGAACATTAACCAAGCACACAACGTCCAATGCGGGTTGGTGGGTGTGCAGCACGCAGCAGCTTAGATTCTAGCAATGTGCGTGCAATACGGCGTGCTGTATATACTTTATTCGACACTTACACTCTTACAGAACTTCAGTATGATGAAGAGTGACACACTATCCACACGTTTTTATGATTTAGGAACCTTTAAAACAAGAGTGAATAGGCACGTGCTGGGAAATTGTGTTCCTATATCGACCTCATCTTCACCAGCTGTGACTGAGGTTTAGTGTGATCATTATCAGCGTATTTTAGTTAATTGCTGCGGAAGTCTTTGCTGATAAAGTGCATTGAGTCAGGTCGCTGGCCCTTATTATTCAGTTAGTGTCAACCGCTTTTGCAAGTTTTCGCCCCGTCTCATTGGGGACTATAAAATACGCGTAATGAGGATTGACGGATATCGGTCGTCACTCGAAAATTGATCATCAATTTTACGAAACATATATTTCATTTCCAGCTCACTGTTTCTTTAACTTTCTTATTAGATAAGTTATATCGATAACTAGAATTCTCTGTCCGATAAATTACGCATTACATCCTTTAGAGTCACTCAACATAGATCGTTCCATAGCACGATGAACGGCTTTGAATCAGTGGTTTAACACAATTGTGCCTTTGTACAGTTTTGTTAATGTTTGTGCGCTAATTATAAAAATATCCGTATAAGACACTAATGCAAATCTGCTCATTCCGAAAGGGTTATACCGTGACGATATATTTTTTATCCGTATAAGAAATCTCACATCCCTAACAAGAACCCTAGCGCAAGTTAGAGTGCGCGCGCGCACGCGATTGGCGCTGCGAGCGCCAGGTGCACGGAGCCGATCGCGTGTCAGGCGCCCCGCGCTTGCCACCTCGCACCCGCGGTACCCGAAGAAATGGGGATTTCACGAAAGCTTCATTTCACATAATGATGAGACCACATCGATAACTCGCATATCGATTCTATATCAGATTCACTAGAAATCGCTCGAACCTTTCGTATTTGATACTTCAATATCAACAATACATCTAATCTAAAGCAACTATAATGCCTACGAATTTTAAAAGCCGATGACAACTACAGATCCTTCGACAGTCGCTGTGAACATGTCACCCTGCATAAAAGCTTCTTCACATCTGTTTATTAGGACTGAACTTTAAAACCAGCTTACCTTTGCGAGGAAGTAAGTAGCCTATGATAGTTTAGAGAATAGAAAATACTTTTCATCATCATTGGCCGCTAACCTAGGTCTGTAAATAATAATATATCGTCTCGCTATATCCTTAACGGGGTGAGCAGAGATACATTACTGGTTGTATCCACTTTGCGCCTTATGTGCCATGCCCAACGTGACGAACAGTGCAGCTGATCTCCGTTCTGAGTGCACTTACATGTGACATATCTATCAGCTGTCATACGGGTTTCCTCACGATGAGTTTCCCCTACTGGTGAGCATGAGGTGCCTAAATCTATAATATAAAAATAATTCGCAAAATGTCTTGATAAGCGCGAAACTCGAGAACGGCTGAACCGATTTGGCTGATTTCTTTTTTGTTCTGTTTGTTGAAGTCTAGGGAAGGTTATTACGGAGAGAAAAATTAAAAAAAATTGTCTGCAAAAGTCTAAAAACACCACTTTTCTATATTCTCATACAAAAAATTCGTTACAAGTCATTTTGAACTTTAATACCACACCATAAAGTTCAAGTGTCAGTGGACGGGTTCCGGGAAGGCAAAACAATCGAGTGACGTATAAATATTAATGTCAATATTTGTCAATTTTTATACATATAGCATTAAGGCCAGGTTCCTTCAAACAATTTTCGAAAAACAGCCGAGAGGCCGATAGGTTTTGGCAGAATAAAATCTGACGGGGAAGCTTTAGTTTTAGAGAAATAGGGCAGAACAAGGTCTGCCGGGACAGCTAGTTCCTAATAAATCTAGCAGAATCCAGACGTACGGGCATGATAAGAACATACGACCATCCCGTATTGCCTTGCATGGATACTGGACTCTTATCCTCTATTTATGAACAATTATCATACTGTTTCGTATTACAGCCGATATCAAAGTAGATTATCCAGTGCTCACGTCCACCCCAAAGATGGGTAATTCCAGTAAACAAGAATACATAATACGAATTCCAGTTCACATTAAATATAAATAAAGAACACAATTTATCGAAATATAGACGTAAACAGACATTCAATTTAATTTTAATATGCGAGTTGGTCTTTACTATTGCAACATTGTCTATAATCGTCATGTAAACCGATACGAGCTAATTAAACGACATTTTTACATGGGTTTGTAAAACAAACATTGTTTGTACTCTCTTTTTTGCATACCATTGTAATTTAGAGCTAATCTATAATATTACATATATATCGAACAAGATTTAAAGTCAAAATCTTACACCTATACGGACCAAATAAGAATAATTCTGATGGAAGAGTACACGGAATCCCGGAAGTGTATGAAGGAGTTAGGTGGTAGGGCAATTACTCGAAAGGTGTCGTGACCACTATATAAGTGTAAAGTCCGCCATAGTGACTCGCTGCGCCTGTCGCGTTTCGGGATCAGCTTGTGTATTCAATTGTTCGTATACCTAGGGACTTTCCATCGGGATATATGTGGACCGACATAACGATGGCGACTTCCAACGGATTTTCATCTCTTGGCGGTCGTTGCCGTTTTTGGACTACAATGTATCTTCCATCAGGTGTAATGTAATCATTTTGTCAAGCCAGTATTAAAAAAGTAATTAATGATTGTTTAAGAAAGTGAAAAAGACTTGTACATTAATGGTGTTCCATTATCCCTGCCTACACACATGATGATGATGATGATGATGTCCTGGCCGGTTTCGGCCACGGCGACTGTTTCAACACCGATTAAAAAATTCTAGGTCCAGTTTTCGGAAACAGTCAATTGCGCAGGAGATATTTAAGTGCATAACTGGACGCGCTGCCAGAAAAGCTCTCTCTCGTCCGAACTCCCTCAGGCCCGATGGAAAGGAGAACCAGTACGATCGGGAGGGAGCGGGATGCAGGTTTGGTCGAGTTTTCCTTCTCTGAACACCTGGTTGAATTGCGGTGTTAAAGACATGCCTTAGTCGCCTTTTACGACACCTCAACAAGAAGAGGGGGGTGCTATTCTATTCTGCCGGCAGCCACCACGGCTTAACACATACGGAATTAGCGAGATGGTAAATAGATCTGAATAGTGTATAGGACTACTAAAATTCTCTATCTATGAGATGACACGGTGCCAATATCGGACTAAAATTGTGCGAGAAAAGCTATTGTAAGTTGAGTCAATTATTTCGTGCAAGCAGTTATAATATCAGCAGATTAGAAAGTGACAGTAATGTAATTAATTGATCTATTTTTGGACTACACTGTATTCTCCATCAGGCGCACTGTAGTCACTTTTTTTGAGCCAGTATAAAAAGAAAGCTTTTAAGAACAGAAGAAGAAAAAGAGAAGAAACACTAAACGGTTCAAAATAACTAATCTAAGTAAATTTATCTATACAAGTTAAATCCATCGACACAGTAACAGCACTATAATAAAAAATTGGTACGTGCGCTCCTGCGCAGGTATAAATACCATTGGAATGGTATAAATAAATGTGTCTAGAACTTCATTATAATAATTATTTTTGGAAAGCTTCACCGCAACTTGTATAAGGTGAAAAAACCTTAAATAATTGGACAAGCGGACTCCGAAATGCGAAAGGTCGAAGCGAGTCACTATAAGCCGCTTGGGATACTCTGGCCCTGAATGCCTCACTTTTTATATCCTTCCTCGGCACAGTGACAACACACCTGATGTTAAGTGTGTCGCAATCCAAAAAACGAATACGAATATCAAGAGGAAAGAAGAATGACACAACATTTTTTTATGTACCCTTTTTAATGCCATCAAAACTAGCCAAATACAAATAGTACAGTCAAATAGATTTTATTACAAGTTTATACATACTATGCGAGAAAAGACTTTCCCCGACCTAATATATTCGGTAATGGCTGTCTGCTTTTTTAGGGCAGGAATATAACCTTTCCAGCACCTATTATACAATTTACATAAATCGGAATCTTTCCGGTGCTGCCCCTCACCGGTGTGCACAAAAATGTAGGCATTTGCTTTAAAAATTTATCACAGAGGATAAAATACAAAACGAACACACTTTGGTAAAGTTACGAGAAAGATAACTGGCATCGAACAAGTCGGAAGTAATTAAATATTTATCTGTATTTATAATACATGCAAAGAACAAAGCAAGATGTAACCTGCGCAGACGCACCCTGATAGGGCACGTCCCATTGTGGACATTCGATGATTAACACTACAATTCTCCGCATTAGGACTTATATTTAATTATACACAGAAGTACTCAGGTCTTAATCAGTCTCGTGCACCCCATAAAAGCATAAAAAGCATGACCTTGTTATACCAGGATAATTAAGAGATATATTTACTTAAAATCTGGCAAACACCAGAATACGAACCGCATAATTTATTTTTTTATATATACTTGTAAAGCTAGATATACCTGTAAGAATATAGCACGTTTTCTTAGAATCCATGTATATATTGATAATTTTTTTATGTATATATATCGTTGGTATATTGATTAAAATAAATAGATATATAAATTAAAATTCGACTAAATTTTAAATCAATATACGCATCAAACATATAATCAAACAAAAAAGGAATGCTTCTTTAAGCTTGTATGGGATGAACGCCACTGGTATTAATCCTCTGAGAAACTAGAGTTTATGAGGAGGTAGCAGTAGAGGTCCAGTACGGCTACCGAGTGATAACCACCTGCCGACTGACGCCGTGATCATGTCAGCCTACACAAACATCTCTTCAAGCTTCGTTTAAAGAACCCAATATCGTAAAATAGAAAGACCACGCTCCCCGGAAGACTATTCCACAACCCCACAACTCGGCAGAAGTGAGGGTTAGAGAACTTCTTTGTCCTACCTAGCCGGGAAGTGAATCACCGCATAGCTGTGACTCCGTAAACCCGCTCCCGCGGATCTATTATGGAAGCGAAAAGGTGAAACATGGTTAAATATTTTTTCAGAACACTTGTCGTGATACAGAGGCTGTAAAACACTTAGCGAGTCGCCTGATGGAAAGTGATGATGAGGCCAATGATAGCGCGTGCTCGCCCAATAAATATCGATTCACTTTGGTTTGAAGATTCCCATGTCGTAAAATGCTGGAAAAACAGATGCAGGATCCTAATTCCACTCCTTGGCTGTTCCGTGCAAAAAAGAGAAAGCGACTCGGCTCGTGCGAGCAGCTGGAATGTCTACCACATGAGGGAACAAAACACGGACAATCTAAGAAGTTATTAATGTATTTAAAAAAAATTGAAAGCACACTCAGTTAATCAAATACAACACAATATTTCTACAACTATGATTTTAGAATGTTGAAGCGTACATCTAGTTACAAAATCGTTCTTTAACACGTTCGTCGGGCAGCGCGATTCGTTTGTGTTTCTGACGGGGCCCAAATCAGACTCTCGACAGGCTGTGTCGTAAACAAGCAATATATAAACGATATAACTCGAATATTTAGAATATATTATGATATTAGTATCTTTGATTTATCGCAAAGAATTTTGTTCTTCGCCTCAAATGTCTTTAGTGTGTTATAACGATAAAACGTGCGTCATATTATAATGTAATATGTTATTCTATAAAAATGAATAAAAAGTATTGTATAATGCGGATATTTTTAGTATTTTAATGTCGTATAACTACGTCTAAGTGCTTATTCCATTAAATTCCTTTTAACAATCCTAATAGCTGCAACAAGAAAAGCGTCACCCATATTTGGGCGACGCGGCGACGAACGTGTTAAAATAAATATGTTCCTCAGTCATTTGAAATATGATCGCAAACAGTAATGAGTTATTTGTTTCATGATAAAGCTAACAAGTCAAATGATATATTACTGTTTAAAATTATCTTTAAAACAGCACTTACTGCGACAGAGCATTAAACTAATTAAAAGGAACACTGGTTAACAACTTCTACCTCTAAATCTATAAAAAAAAAAAACAAACACAGTACAACAACAGCACAAAAAATAAGTGAAAAAACAGCTATACGTAAAGCAACTCACTCTTCGCCTACGACGTTAGAGAGGAGGGTGGGGAGGACAAAGTCGAGGAGCTGACGGCAAGCTGTTATAATGTCGTCTGCCGCCCGCGCGGTTCCCGTTGTCTTCCCCCTGCTCCCGTTTAAAGCTGCAGGCGAGGACTCAGTTGGTTTGACTACAATCATTAGCAGCGCGGTATACAGAACTAAAAAAACATACAACGACTGAGTGCTGAAAACGATAAAACAGTGCCATTCAAAAAAAAAAACAAGAACAAAACACGCAGTGGCACAAAGGACGCACGCAGCCGGACAGTGCGTCGCAAGCGTGGGTGCAGGGGGGCTCTAGCTCACCCATTGCGGCGGCACGTCCGCGTGCTGGTGGTGCTGATGGGGCAGGTGGCGCCGGTCCTGCTGGTGGTGCCCGTTCGGTGCCGCGCACGAGGTCGCCGCGACGCCGTACTACGGTGCACAAAACACACTATAAGATGGTACAATAATACAGATCGGTGTAATCTTCTTCGAATCATTAGTTTTTATTTCTAGTTACAATTAAGGTTGTATGTCGACGGAACAGCGGCAGCAGGCGTCAGAAGCATGACAGCAAACAAAACAACTAGTCTGTATACATTTGATTGATGATGGCTTCCGAGATATTGCCGCTTCGTCGGAACGCACTACATACAAATCAGATTACCAAACCATACTGACTCGGCATAATGATCACATCTCGCCTGGTGATAAGCACGGTGCAGTCCAAAAAACGACTGCAACTATCAACAGTAAAGAAAACCAATCGATAGTCGCAGCGATCACTCCGGCCTGCACAAATATCTCTTCCTGCTTCGTTTAAAGGAATCAATATCAAAGGGTTTGTTTGGTGCCTACTACCGCTGTATCATTATATTATTTTATCCAAAATATATCAATGTACATTAATTTTGTATCAAAATCCCTTTTGTGTATTTTTTCTACTTCTTATAGTTTCCAAATTTCTGGCACAGGTCCTATATTCACCCGAAATACTGAATTTGTTTAATAACTTTTTTTAAATTCTATTTTTTAATTAGGGCTTTAATGACATATGTGAATAAGTCAACCCTGTTTTACTTAAGAAAGTTTATTTAATACATTTATTATAAATAATAATACAAAGCTACATTATTCTGAAAACCTCTCAACAGCAACATAAACAAGGATCTAGCCGCATCAGAAGTGGGTACAGCAAAGATTCCAATGATCATTCCTACGCCGAAAGCATTTATGTTATACTAGCTGATCCGGCAAACGTTGTTTTGCTATATAAGGTTTTGTAATATCTTCTAAGATGTTCATTGAAATTAAGTGATGTCAAAGACAATTTTGTTCACAATTAAATACTCTTAATCAACAACACATTTATTTGGATAAAGGTTAATATTATTACGTTGATACAACTCTTAACAAATAATGCATCAATTTCGACTAAATTTGATTACCATAAAAAAGGTTCTAGTGAGTTAATCTTAAAAGATAGACATATACTGTCGGGGACATTTTTTTAGATCATTTCAAGAGGAATAATTCTTTCATACATATATTTTTCGTATCTTGAACCGTTTTCGCAGCGCACGCAATGGAAGCCCTCAAGGACGGATAATTTTCCCCGTTTCATTCACATTTTTCATCATTTCTTCGCTCCTAATAGTTATATCGTGATGTTATATAGCCTAAAGCCTTCCTCGATAAACGGTCTATTCAACACAAAAAGAATTTTTCGATTCGAACCAGTAGTTCCTGAGATTAGCGCGTTCAAACAAACAAACAAACAAGCTTTATAATATTAGTATAGATTTACTCATATCCGCTATCATAGACTCGTTCGACAAGAAGATGAAAAACATCCTCTAGACTTCGGCAAACTGAACAGGAAGGGTATTCAACCATCCCCAACAGATGGTTGAAGTTGTTGAGTAGAATATGACCGGAGAGAAACCTATGCGCCATCACAATGACACCTCTCGTTTTGATGCTGTTTATACTCCATGGTATTCGAGGAGGATAAGGTTCAATCATTTTTATAGCTAGTAGCATGTAAATTAAAATCTATATTCTCACAGTAGTCAAAAGATAATAAAATAGAAAAAATACAAAAAAGTATATACTGCATTAAGTCTGAATAAAACAAAATCGACAAATAAAAATGCCACATACCAAAAAGATCAGATGGTTCAATAAACGCACAAAAATAATGGAAGTAGATTCGTCACCATAAATACTTTAAAAAAAAAAGTAATAACAATAATAGTTAAATCCTGGCCGATGGCAACCCTCGCGACGTTTCCAAACAAGATCAAATAGAGCTGCAGTCCCATTCGGCGAAGGTGAGCTCTCTGATGAAAACATTCGGAAACAGTCAATTGCGCTGGATATATCTGGTGCGAGAATGCCAGCCAGCATTTGCACAAACGCACCCTCTCGTCCAAACCCCTGTCACTCTTACGGGAAGGGGAACCGACGCAACTAACGAGAGGCAGGATGCAGTGTCTGGGAACTGAGAGCTGAGCTCTATCAGCAGTTTGCTTTCTTAAATAATAATAATATATCGTCACGCTCTATCGCTTTCAGTGTAATCAGAGATACACTAGTGACTGTATCCATTTTGCGCTAATATGTCGTGCCCAATGTGACCAGTGGCGCAGCTGATCACCGTTCTCACAGCACTAGTGCATGTGATATATCTATTAAATGTCATCCGGGTTTTCCAACAATGTTTTCTATCACTAGGCGCACGGATACAAAACTCTTATCCATTAGGAAAAAACAGAAAAAAGCATAATCCCTTATTTAGTTTACATAATTATAAGGTTACTAGCTGACTCGGCAAACGTTGTTCTGCCATATAAATTATAGCAGACTAGCGACGCTTTGCTGTGACTGGTTTTTGAATAATTACTCAATCCAGTCAACGGATAGCGCCATCTTTTAGAATCGGTTGGAGCTAACTGTAAATTATGACTGCTAAATAATAAACAAATAATTTGCAATAAAATAATATTGCGACTATGAATTGAGATGAAAACTATCCTATCTTTTAAATTAGATTAAACTTCACGTGGTGTGTAAATTTCATTAAAATCGGTTTAGTAGTTTAGGAGTCCATCGCGGACAAACATCGTGACAGGAGTTTTTTTTTTATGATTTAAAAACCACTAGCTAGCGCGGCTGGTCTCTCGGCTTCGCCCGCGTTAAATTCACGATAATACACAGATTTCGTCCACTAAGAAGGAGCATTCTAAATAGTGGTAAAAAAATTTTAGAAATCGGATGAATAATTTCAAAGAATACGTGTTCCTTGCAAACAAACTTACAAACATTACCTCTTTATAACATTAGTATAGAAAAACCCCCATTATCTGGATATTAGAAAAAAAAATTGGTATCCATTGCCGAAATCGGATTTTCCTGTTTTTATTATAATCCTCGATGCAAAAAAGGGTGTCATAAGAACTTTTTTTTTGTTTATGCCTTTATCTGAAAGACTGGTCCTTTGTGACTTCATCAATGTCAACGTGTTGATTTAAAATCGAAGAAAGTTGGCCGGTTGTGTACTGTCAAACTTTTATATCTATGACTCTTTGAACACTTCGTTTGTAAACGAGGGTCATCTATGTCCGAGTAAAAACGATTTCTGTTTTTTTTTTACCTGCCAGCGCTCCCTTTTGTCCCTAGCTTATGAAAATTTTTAATTGGTAATGAATGATTTGAACAGTTGTACGAATTTTTCCAGTTTTTTTGAGTGCATTAAAAGGGTGAAAAAACTAGGACGCGAAAGATCCGTTTACAAACGAAGTGTTAAAATCACATTCTCTATGTGGCATCGTAGCTCCTAAACGGATAAACCAATTTTGATATAGGTTTTTTTTATTATTTAAAAGTGTCTTGTGTTCTTATTTTTTGTGTTCTTCGTATTGTGTTCTTGTTATGTTTAAGGAAAATTGAATAAGCTATTTAAAGATCATTAATCGGTACTTTCATAGTTGTTGACAGGCTACAAACAACTTCTACTGGGTTGATAGATTCCCAATGTAGGATCATCTGACTGCACAACAACAATAACAACAATCTGACTTACAATAACAAGGTAAACATGTCCTGATGCTGCAGCATCATCCGGAATCATCATGATACTCAACTATTCACTAACTTACAACAGAAGTATTGTGATAGATGTGTAAAGAGGCCGTCGAGTTAGGTTGCCTTATATGTGGTATAAAGCAACCGTTGATATGTGTCACAAAAGTTTTTGTAATTCCTGTCTTGTACATTTGGCTTCTTTACACAAATGCTGAGAAAAAATAGTAGCTTGAATTTTTTTCAAATATAATACATATAATTAGCATTCTTAAAGAAAACTAACTGTAACAATAAAATTGTTTTGTGTCCCTTAGATTTTTGTTTTGTATATTTTTTTGACGAAATTTTGCTGGCTTATGTATTTTGTGTATTTTTATATATTGCTGTGATTCCCTGATAATGTGAAAAATAAATAAATGAGTAATGGCTGATAACCAAAAATTGTGTGGATTTGACAAAGAACCAAAAAAAGGAAGATCGGTTTTGTTTTAATTAGGAGACAGGTTTTTCTAAGGTATTACGGTTTGGGGAACTAGAAATAACTTATTAAATAAGTTCTATACATAAGTGAGGAAAAGTTACTTAAATGATGTAATAGTGTTTCCAATATATATGATGAAGAAGTGTATACGTAAGTGTTTAATTCAAGTAGAAAAGCTCCACGACACGACTGCCCTGCAGAAAGCAGTACAGTGTGATAAGTTATATTTAAATACAAATACAAAATCCTACATCGCTAAGAAACCTATTATTGATTCCTAAAGATAGTGGAAATGACATGTGAGCAAGCTGTACCCTCAATATGTTGTGTACGCAGCGATCCCCTCAGAGCGGCCCCCTCTAAGTTAATTACTTAGAACATAAACGTTCCGACATCGAGTCCGGACGAGACGAGGCAGTTAACCGGGCATTGAAATGGCTGGTTTACACGGCGTATTCTACTGACCAGCCTTTAGACAGTTACTGGCTTGTTCACTGGCTTGAATATGATTTACTCATAGAGTTTAGAAATATAAAGAAATCAAATTTATGTTTCTTAGTTATACTTGTATTAAGAATGCTAGAGAGTTAAAGAAAAAACACGACAGAACAAAATGAGCATTAAATGAGTTTACGAAAACATAAACAATTTGTAAGTTCAATTTTATTCGAGTATTTTGTACTTGATTATCCTTACATTTCTAAATTACATTTTTTTTTTCAATCAGCCTTGTAACGAAATGTTGGTCTTCTACATTAATAATATTGCAAGGAGTAACACGTTATTTTTATTTCCAAAAGGAAGCAAAGAGCCCACCTGTTGGAGAGTAGTTACCGTCACTCGTGGACAACTAGAAAACCAAAAACTACCTTGAAGGACTTTTCTCACTCTTTATTGAAGAACTTCATGTCATAGCCCCATATATATATATGAATTACGGCTATAACAAGAGCAAACTGAAGCGGAATAAATTAGACATGGAATTTACTAGGCCAGAAAATATCCGACAGTGCGCATGTATTGATTTTAAAATAGATATCAAGTAATGAGAGGCTTCCTTTACAATCATAAAATCATAAACAAAAAACTAAAAATATTCAAAATCTTAAAAACACTTTGGTAAAACTCATAATACTTGGAAATCTTTGATAACAAATACAGTCAAATGAACTTTTTGCCATAAATTAAATATGTGTAAATATATAATAAAAGTAGCTGTGGTGGTCTAGTGGACAAAAGTCTAGTATCCAAGCGCCGCAATGCGACTGCTCGTAGATTTGCAACCCGGCACGCAGCTCAAGGGTTTTCCAGATTAAATATGAATTTGGGCACCACATGGTTACCAATCAAGGAAAAACATCACAAAGAAATTCTCATGGCATCTAATAAAAATGTCATGTGTAAGCGCCTTGAGAACGGCGATTAGCTGCGTTAATGGTCACGTTGGACACGGAAAATATGAGCGCAAAGTGAATACAGCCAACAATGTATCTCTGTTAGCCCGAAAGGAATAAAGTGCGCCGATATATTATAATTATTATATAAAAAAATATAATTCAAATTAATCAATATTATTTTCAGAGAGTTTTTATATAGCTACGGTGAATTATTAATTAATAATAATTAATTCAATTTAATGAAAGACTATTAATTTTACTAATATTCTAAATAGTGACTAAATTGTGAGCTTTCCAACTTGCACCGTGCAAACCGGCCACTGCAGACGACCCCCGAGCGAATGGGCAGCAAATAAAAAAGGGACTTACGTTGCCCTTTCTAACTGGATTACTTTGTTTCTAAGTACACTTTATCTTTAGAGATCTCTTTATGCTATTTCGTAGCGATAGACATCTTACGTCCCACTGGATCGCTGCCATTAATGCGGACGTTTAAAAAATCGTAGCGAAATCAGAGATATGTCAGTGGCTGTCTCCACTTGGTTATCATTTGGTGACCGGTAGCGCAGCTGAGAACACAGATAAAGTAACATTAGCGATATAGTCACTAGAAAAGTCCGTAATGTACGAGATTTACATAAATAATGATATATCGACATGCTATATCCTTTACGGGTGAGCAGAAGAGCATTAGTGGTAGTATCCACTTCAAGTTCAGAGTTCACGGAATCTGCGAAAACGCGTAAAGGAATTGATGAACGTCAAGCGAAAGAGATTCGCAAAAGTAGAGAGAAGATGTTAGATAGATAGACCCGACAAAGCCCATTCGCTAACAAATTCAAATCACCGCGAACTGAGTAGTGCGTTGCGTAGGAATGAACCACGGGCCGCGGTTCGGCGTCAAAAACTGGATTTCGTACGTTCGCGGCAGGAATGCCGTCCGGCGGGCAGATGTTCCCGGTGCCTTGTTTGTATGCACTTATTTTTATATTGCGTGTGCTGTAAACAAGCGTTAATTGCCGACGATACGTCGACCTGTTGCATGCTCACGCTTAGTATCATTGGCGGGTAGGCTGAGGTATTAGACATATTAGCTTTTAAGCCCTCGACGCCAAAAAAAAAGAGTTTTATAAATTAGACTCTGACTTTGGAGCTGTACTTTGTAGATATGTGTATCAATATATCTGTATCATAAGAAAGGTACTTCTGTGGCTAAGGATATCGCCCTGAGCGACCAGCACGGGAAGAACTACTTACCTAGTGATCTACCTTCGTTTTGGAAACTAATACCTCAAGAAGAAACTCCGATAGCAGCTAAAAGCTGCCTCGGAGTAGAAAAAAATTAATATCGATTGATGTTGATGTTTGCAACATTCTTTTATCTTGTAACCCAGTGGAAAGTCGTACATATGACGTTGGGACAACTGTGAAGGCGACATCCCCAGTGTACCGCAGTTCTTACTGGCTACAAACCCCCCGAGGCTTGAGGATCCATATTCCTCTTACAATCCTGCAATAAAATACCTTTTCTCAAAGTCCGTCTCTGAGAGGATTCGGTGTGAAGGATCCAGCCCTCAAAACCTCTGTCAGACAGCGCAAGGATACACATCCTCCGTCTCACCCGAGCAGCTGACTACCTCATGTCTACTGCCCGGTCAGTATCAGATAGGGATATCTCCTTTGTCACGTACTAAGGCATACCTCGTACGACGATGCTTTTAGGCTGTCGAATTCCGAGGGGAGAGATTCTGCCTCATAGCCCCTTCGTAGAAGGCCATCATGCTCAACCAGGATCTCTCAAAGCCAATCATGGCCCTAATCACTGCTGGTTGTGAGAGATCGTTGCCTATCCAGAACAAACTAGGTTCAAATAATTCAAACTCCCAAAATTAGTTCTTCTCCTCACAATAGAGGCGTTGTATAAAATCTCATACAAAGTTTTGATTAACTTTCTTTTTTTCAAGAAATCATTCTCGGGCCGCAGAGAATACATATTTATATCAAAGTTTGCCGAATGTAAATACGCAAAAACTTTCCAAGAGGCAATACAAGAGTCGTATGCAAATCAAAGGTCGCTATTTCTTGCGGGGTGCGTTGTAAACTATCCCGGAATGTGGTCCGAACAGCGCTTTTTCTCGCCGATCGACGCAAAAATCGGACCTCGCCCACGAAGCAATAAATCAGAATACGGAGATATACTGTGTCTTCATGCTTCCGATGATATTGCATAATGCTTACACCGTCCAATAGAACGAATCGGCGCACGACCATCACCGCCTCGCATCCCAATCTTAATAATAATAATATATCGTCTCGCTATATCCCTTTCAGGGTGACCAGAGATACATTACTAGCTGTATCCGCTTTGTGCGTATATGTCGTGATTAACGTAACCAGAAGCGCAGCACTAGAACACATGACATGTCTATTAAATGCCATGCGGGATTCCTCAATATATTTTCCTTCACCGGTGAGCATGTGGTGCCTAAATCCATACTTCACCAGGAAAAAACATACGTGTATGTGCCGGGAATCGAAGCTACGACCATTCGCGTCAACCAGCATGGATACCGGTCTCCTATTCACTAGGCCACAACGGCAATTTGCAATTGCAGCCTTCTTGATTGAAAAATTAACTTTAAGCTACACGAATTACGTTTTAGATTGGTATGTTCACAAGAAAGGAGTTATAGTGACTCACTAAGGTCTATCGCCTATCGGATTCAGTTTCCATCAAGCCCAAGGTTATAGTCAGCGCTGGATGGCGCGTAGCAGCGTCGCCCAACAGGCCAGCAAACGCTGAGCCGAGTAATCCTTGAGATTGGTGACAGCACACGGGATGTATGATGTATTATTTATTGATTGTTTTTTATCTAATTGTTTGTGTTGTTTGTTTTTTCTCAATAAGTATTTTCTATCTTTTTTTTTTTGTTATTTGTGTTCCTTAGCTTGATTTTTATTTTGTTTAGTGTGTTTATTGAATATTTGCTGACTTGTGTATATTCTTTATGTATTATTTAATTATTACTACATTGTATATTTTCCTAATTATATAAGAATAAAAAATGACAGGTTTAAACAGACATGTATGATTTATATTCCGATCAAGCCGCAATCCTCTCGGCAGCACGCCTTAAGGACTCCGTTGGAGGATACTGACAGTCGCGACTCGCGTTTTTACTGTCGATATAATTGCTACTGCTTTGTTTGACATTCCGGCTTAAGTTATTAAATGTTTATAAGAACACTCACCATTCCATTGTCCATAGCTCCATATGGCGACTGGTAGCCCGCCTTTTCTGTGACTGCGGAAACATAGAACTCTCATCAGATTCATTACAACTACGAACGCGATAAAATCATTTACACGGTCACCGTTTAGAACACCGTTTCGCGTCCCTCGAACGCGGTCAAGATGTTTCTATAATGTTTTTTATTTAGTTAATCTTAGTGTTATGCCATTCCTCTGTGACTAATTAATATAAATATAAGATGCGTCGACTAACTGATCAGTAGGTCGTAAGAGCCAGGTGACAACTCGGGTATTGCACTCGTTTTAAGCCGACATAAGACCCTATTCATCATGTGGTACTTTTAACTTGATCCGAACTCCGAATTCTTCAACAAATTTAGGCCACAATGCACTGTATGCAGAACGATAAGGCCGAACAATACTATGTTGATATCTACCGATCTCAATTTTTTTTTAATATTCCGACACGACACAGTGACTGCACCGCATTTGATGTTAAGCATAGTGCAGTCCAAAAAACGGCAGTGACTATCGACAGGTAAGAATCAATATATTTATTGATAACATTATGAATCTCAAAAATGGGTGTTATTGGAGAGGACTGTGGAATAAGTTATTGTTTGGTTGTTTTCCTCTCTTTTATGTGTTTTTTATTTTATTTATTTATTTATTTATTTATAAGTACACTTACACAGACTACATTAACACATAAAAACTATATAAGAACATGAAGAGGATACATTATGAATGCGACTATATTTATAAGTGTAGACTACATGCACAGAAGAAAAGAAAAATAAAAAAAAAATACGAGTAACACAGAAAGATATAAACTACTGTAATCAGATTTTTTTTATATCAGAAATAAAAAAAAAAACATTAACATTTTATTTTTGCAAATTAGATTAGTGTTTTTCTTTATGTTACTGCTCCTGTCCGTGTGTTGCTCGTATTTTCATTTACCTTTCCTTCTGTGTAATTAGCGTACACTATTAAATATAGTCGCATTATTAATGTATCTTGTTCATGTCTTATACATTTGTGTACATGGTAATGTAGACTATATACATAAGTGTTCTAATACATAAATTAATTAAAATCCACCAACGCATTTGCTGTATAATAAATAGATTTACGTCTAAGTAAAGATACGCGCCGGACTCTGACAAACGCTGATCGGCAGCCGCAACACTGAGCAGTTAGAGAGGTCGACTAGTCCGCTAAGCCTCTCATGTTGCCGGCAAATTCATTGACGACTGATTCGCGCGCAAGTGCAACCGCCGCCCGCCAACGTGTTGGGACATGTTTTGTTTACTTCGCATTACATCTTTATTTTTGATTTTGGGCGGGTCAGAGCAAAGCTATTATACACTTGTGAGAACGATAACCCCGTTATAATAATAATAAAATTACTTCTTTATTTGCATGTATTTCCTTTATTTTACGTTTAATATCACATTAAGTATAGGTTTCCTCGAGCCCGTACTAAGTGCTTCGATCTTGCCCTTCGCTGTGCCCATCCAATCCTTGCCCGAGAACGCTGCGATGCCGTCTGTCCAGCTTTTTCTGAGCTTTCTTCTTTATCCGGTGGCACACAGCCCATTCCAATGCGTCGCTGTTGTTGTCAATCTGCTACAGATGATGCGCCCGAGGTGTCCTGCCCATGACCATTTTAATTTTAAAATATAATTCACCCAGTTACATTGATGTGAAACAAAAAAAACATTGTGAAATAAAGATTTATAATTATTATACAATCAGGGTTTCAATTAATGTAACTTTTCTCATATAATTTGTACTGAGAAATAAATATAAAGTAAGAAGACGGATAGTCGGCGTTCTTTGCCGACTCTAGTTGCTGACTAGGCGGAACATGACCAATATAGATTAATTACATTAAATAGTTTGAAAACACTAGAGAATATAATTATATAAGGAAAAAGATTACATAATGCCTAGATTATGCACTCATCAACCCTGTTATTCCCAAAATGGATACAGTATGATGATATCATCATTTTGAAATATTGTCAATTTGGAAATTATTATCTGCTCCGACAGTCAATGAATGTCAAGTTAAATTTTAGCTAAACCTCCTGCCTCACTTACATTCTCCCTCTTCTCCCTTTCCTCTCTAACTCTCCCATCGGCCTTTTATTTTTTACGTTGTATCCAAGAAAAAAAAATCTATATTTATATCCCTAAGTTAGATAATAGTAATTTCCCTGTAGTAAATTGAATCCTCTATTTCACCAACTTTAAATTTTAGTTTCGTAACTAAAGGAAGCCTTCGTTCGTAGCCAAGATGTAATCAAGGCAAAGCGTTGCTTTGTAAAACTCATCACAGGAATACCCGTTAATATGCAGATTTAGTCCTTGAGGTTTGGCCGGCTTAAGGCCGGTACACCTCGGTTCCGCTACGCCTTGTGCGGCTGGTACGGACCAATGTGGAATTACCCACAGTACAATAAAACAGAATATCAACTGGCATTGACATACAAACATCTTTCTCTCCAACATCACGGACTACTCTCGTAAATCGACTTGCAGGGTAAAGGGGGCTGAAATAAGCAATGTGGAGGTAGAGGGAGGAGGAATGGAGCTTAATAAAGATAATTATTCGTATTAATTTCGTAATCAGCCGTTATTTCTGCCACTGCGGGAGACAATTTAATAAACAAAACTCGCTCGTTTAACCAGGCGACGGGAGACAGGGGCGGGGGAGGGGGTCGGGTTGGTTAGGTGGTGTTGATACCGCCCTCTGCCAAAAAGGAGAGTAAATTACATTTGTTAATTATTACAATATAGCATAATTAATATTAAGAAACGGGACAAAACAAATAACAATATAATTCCCAGGGATACTCAAACTTGAACTGCTGGTGATCTACCTCAAAATTGCTAGACTACAAGCGTGTACTCAGTAGGCGTTGGTGGGTAGGTACCGCAAGTGTGTGTGACACAGTATTGTTGTGTAGGTTCGAAGCGTGTATTCATAGCGTAGGCAGGACATCTCACTGTTGGCTGTCATCAACTATATGCACAGCAGCGAAAAAAATTGACAGGTATACTAGACTTTTATGAACATGTATTAGAGAGATATAAGCTGGGAAAGTGGCACTTGAGATACTCCACTGCCGACGTAAAATGGAGGCAGTGTGTGTGTGTACTCCTGAACACAGCCTAATATTTACGACCTAGTGAGGAAAGATGGCTCCCTCTGCTTCTTTACTTTTTGAGATGGCCTAAACAAGTCCTTTGTGCGCCAGTTCTGTACCAGAGAGCGAATCCGCCTTCACGGGTTGGCAAAAACGCAGCAGAAGGAATTCAACACACTACCTACATCGTTCTCCCGACGCCAGGAAGTCCTATGTAGGATTTCCCTCATGGTAAAAATAAAAGCGCAGGTACGTCATTAGTATAGTTTACGTTACTGCTCTAAAAAAGTAAAAAAACATATCTATTAATACGATTTTATTGGTTTTTACATAACGACGTTATGTGTTAGTGTCATTCCGATATTGAAAAAGTAATAAGAGACATTTCATCTTCACTGTAAATGAACTTAAATATGAATCATGCAGTCATCAAATAAAAATTGTGTATCGATCTATATTAGTCTATAGGAGTCAATGCATTTGTAAGGTTATTTCAAGTTCGATGCAATAGTGAGTGCAAGGAAATATCTAGGTCATGCAAATGATATTAAACGCTTATCAAATAAATGACTAAAAGAATTCAAGTTCAGATTGCCTTTTGATTTACACGCTTCCCACAAGCGGTAGAGACCATCTCCTTCCCAAGTCAATGTTTTCCGCGACAGTTTGAGCATCTCTGTGCTCTGTTTTTCACGCGAAATGAGAATTTTACGCGAGCAAAGCTGCAGGCGAAGGTTACCTTTCTCGTTTTAGTTCACATTGCCATAAGAGCAATTTTTTTATAGATATTCAATCGAAGCTATAATTTAATATTCAAGTATGAAAGCCGACTGAAACTGTGCCATTTATAACGCCCCCTTATTGCTGCATTGTTCCGCAAAATTATAGCGTAAACGTACGATGACGATTAGAGGGGGCCGTTGGCCACTGCTATCGGCACACATGCATCTATGTATAGACTTAGTTTACTTTAATCACCAAGGTTTTAGGGTTCCTTCGTACCTTTGAAGAAACACCAAAAGCGTCACTTTGTTGCCCATCAGTATTTTTTTATATTCTGACTCGGTACATTGGCTACGGCACGCCTGATGGTAAGCATGGGGCAATCCAGAAAATGACTACGACTACCAACCTATCAAGAAAAACCTATCGACAGTCGCAGTGACGCCTCGTTTAAAGGACCCAAATATCATCGTTCAGGACGGTGGGGACACGCTCGCCGGAAGACCATCCACGGCTTATCGACTCAGCTGTAGTAAGAGTTAGAGACTTCTTAGTCCTGGCTGGGGTGTGAGTTACCCTATAGCTGCGACTCCGTGAGCCCGCGCGCGTGGTTCCACTATGGAAGGTTATGTATCAAGTACTTTTTATCAGGAGCGTTTGAAGGTATCATTTTGATTTTAATCAAATACTCAGGTCAGGAGCTCCGTAACGAGATAATGAGACGACCTAGCTAAAGGTATGATACTCATTATATAGAAAATATAGCGTAGTCCAAGAACAGCAACGACCACCAAAGGACGAAAATCCATTGACAGTCGCCATCGTCATGCCGGCCCACATATACCACGGCGGCAGGTCTCTACGTATATGAACAACTGGATATACATAAACTGATCCCGAAACACGTCAGGCCGAACCGAGTCACTATAGCTTGTCGAAGATCTGACGGCCTTTGGGTTGAAGGCATTCTGGGGAAGAGACCGCGTCTCTGCAAAGTGTTGGGGGGCCAGAGGCAAGATGGCGATTAAAAACTTGCGTAAGGCCGCTGGGGATGTCTGGATACGAACAGCCCAGGACAGTATTAAATGGCGAATAAATAAACACAGAAAATACACTAGTCCATATTTCGCCACAATATGGCGCTTTATTATCCCCATGAAATCGTCGAACAAAAGCCCAAATATCCTACAATTCCACGCCGGTTGGACTGTACGCCGCTCGAAAAACACTTAACACCATTAAAAAAAATCTATCAAATATGTCACAATTAATTACACGGCAAACATCTCTACCGCACCCACTTGGGACGGCACGCGTGTGACACGTGCGCGGTGGTTAGCTGTGAAAAACAACAAATCGACAAACCGAGCTGCTCTAGTTTGCATATAATGAAAAAATCTCGCCTCACTGGCGCCTTTATACACTTAAGCAATTTATCAACATATCAGCACCAGGACGTCCACTGGTGGACATACCTCCCCCCCCCCTAACGTGTTCCAGAGCGACCGGTCGAAAGCCCTGCGACCTAGATCAGCTCTACTGTCTAATTTGTAGGTGAACGCCCCACACTGCGCTTGCCAGGACGCGATCTTCACCCGAGAACTGCCCTGCCTCATCGGTCATCCTCTCTGCGAGCTGTGGTCATGCCCACTGCCGCTTGAACTTGCTAATTCGCTGAGCTACGTCGGAGCATCTTGTTCGTCGACGGACGATTCAATGCAGTGATATTAAACTTAAAACTATTACTCAAAATATTTAAAACAAAAAAAACAGTCTAGTACTAGTCGGCGCGGCGTATTGAAGTTTTCATACAAGCTTGTTCCTGACCCTGCCCGAAATTATCCTACCACGTCAAAAAAATCACCACGCCGGAGTAAGGATGCGGTTACTTATACACGCGATCAGCCACAACCAAGAAGAACTCAGGACTTTTCGACCAAACGCGTGGTATTTTCCCTAAAGCAGGTTTAAGCTCCCCGTGTCCCTGCGTAAACGGATTAACAATACGAGTTTTAAGTGACATGGCTTATTGAGTGAATGAGCTGGTATCTTTAATCTATTTACGACCCTCAGTATGTCTGCGTTGATCCCTCGGCAGTTGTTTGATGATTTTCATTTTTGAAGAGCTTTTTTGTACAAATTTCACGTTACAATGATAATAATCTCGCTAAAGAGGTCTTGCTGTGCATCCGATCGTTCTATATATATTAGACTGAGTCGTAATAGCGTGCATATTGTACAGGCGTAAAAACAGCTTTCCATATACCAGAGGCCCAATTGTGAGTTATTTCGAGTACACAATGTATGAATATTTTGATCAGCGCCACTACCGCATAGATTAAGAAATATACATATAGCGTGACGTTTCAAAACGTAAACAAATGAAAAACATACAATAAGAAAATTCATATAGGAGCGCTTTTATGCCAATTGGAAATAGTCTCTAGAGCTGTGTATATACAGTAGCGGACATAAGTTTAAGACGGAAAGAACAAAAGAAGAATTTATTTATATTTTATGAAAAAAATTGACTCAGTGGATTTTTTTTTGGTGTCAGCTAATTAATCATTTATTTATATATTTATTATAGTAATTCAATTTTGCGCATAATGCATATTAGATACAATAAACAAAGAAAACATACATTTGTTGGATATATTAGGGGACAAAAGTTTAAGACTACACATTAAAAATATATTCTTTGATGAAAAATGTGAAGAAATTTTCTTCCCTTTAATACTTTGTCTACAGTACATTATTTCTTTTCATATCAGCATATCTTTGAGGTATCGAATCAATTAATTTTTCTTGCAGTCGTCAACAGTTTTCTCACTCCATATTTTCTCGACCAACTAGTACAAACTGTCCAAATTTTTAGGTTTCTTTTTTTGGATTCATGTTTTTACGGTACACCATAAGTTTTCAGTTGAATTTAAATCCGGCGACCGTGACGGCCACGGTAATGAAGTGATATTTTCATCTTGAAAAAAACTTTTCACTACCCTAGCCGTATGCTTTGGATCATTATCTTGTGGATAAATAAAATTACCGACCATTTTTTCATGTGCATACGGTAGCACAGTATTTTTCAATATATTCAAGTATTGAAAACGGTCCATGGTTCCCTTAATTCGACGTATTGGTCCAAGACTATAGCGAGAAAAACATGCTCACACCATTACGTTCCCACCTCCATGCATAGCCGTCGGTAAAATACAGCGAGGATTTAAATCTTCGCCAATTCGTCATCTTACATAGTGTAATCCTGTCAATACAAGTTCAATTGAATTTGAATTCATCCGAAAATAGCACATTTTGTCAATCCTCACGTGTCCAATGTCAATGATCTTTAGCAAATTGAAGCTAAATTTTTTTTACTAAGCATACTTCTTCCGTAGTTTTCTAGCTTTCAAATTGAACTCGGTCAATCGTCCTCGGACAGTTATTACACTGATTGGTGTATCATTATCACTGCATATTTCAGCTCTGATATCGACTGCTGAACGAAAACGATTTCTTTCGCTTAATCGATGAATTTGACGATCCAGCTTTGGTGTGATTTTCCGCGGTCTACTGTTCTTTGGTCGATCCAAATAGTCCTCAATCTTTATAAACTTGTACCAGGCTTACTTACACGTAGTTTCTGATCGATTCATTGGAGTTGCCATTGAAGTAAACGTCTCATTTTGCCTCCGTAGAGATACAGTTTGCTATCGTTCAGTTAATGAAAAATTATAGGCTTTACCCATACATTTTTCGTAAATAAATAAACTTTAAACACTGGATGGTACACTGCAAACTATTCACAACATTAAAGTACACAGGCTGAGGTCAGGTCACATTCCATCAGGCAAATTTAGTCATCTGATGAAGCTTGTGGAGTCACCGAACTGCAGCACGTGTAAGAAAGTAGATGACGTACCACATTTGCTGATGGAGTGTGTCCGATCTCAGTCTGCAAGAGATTCTCTGATGGGAGCCTTTAGCCTGAACAAATTTGATGTAGGCATGTTCTGCGGAATTTTAGCAAGACCTTACTCAGCCGAAGCAAAGGAGTTGTTCAGGCTGATGGCTCCCCACCAGAAATAAATGCTAGTAGTGCATGTTTAGGATACGATGGGGCTGGCATGTGCCGAGGCACAAAAGTCCCTTAAATAAATAGAAAAAAAAAACATTAAAGTATTAATTTATTGCGTGGATGGAGTACGGACATCTTGTTCGACCGATCGTCTTTAACTAATGTCCGCTGATCATAGACGGTCGGAAGAAAGAAAATGCTGTAAAATCTGTATTATTTACAGTCGATGACTGAGACTTCTACATTATGAAGGTGAAACATATACATATTCTATATAAAAATTAAAAATCGTAGGAAACGTTAGTACTGGCATGACAGATCTATAAACAAAATTGAAATTCATCGTCTTAAATTTTTGTCCGCTACTGTATATTGTACTATTTCCTTCCTCGGTGTTTTATGCGCGTTGACACAACCAGAGTTGTAAGCTGAAAACCAGTGCTGGGTGGCTCAGCTGGTCACCTAGCATATGCTGAGCTAACTTTCCTTTGGCGCGCCACGGCACAGGGTATTTGCTTTTGTTGTTTTCTACTCTGATTAATCTTTCTGTGTTGTAACATATGTTATGTGCCAAATAAATGCTTTTTTTTCTTGAATTTTCTGGTATTTGAGCCATGATTATTTGACAAATGATAACACTGAGGGGAGATCCACTGGTGCGCTTTTTTTATCTGTGTCTGAACTGATGAAACAGACTAAGTACTGTGGCAAAGACTCTCCTCTCCACAAATCAAAGAAAAACATTTATTTGATACATAACATATAACAAAAAAAGACAGGTTCATGAAGATAGAAAACCACAAAGGCAATACCCTGTGTTGTGATGTTTTGGCAAGAGGAACTTTGTGTGTGACCTCCTTTAAAGTGAGATTGCACTGGCCGAATTCCCTTAAAAGAGATAATTCAATCAGCGATATCACTTCATTTTAGCCTCAGGCGGGACACAGCCTTGGCACGGCACGGAAGGTACGCTTCGGAATCTGGCAGTCGCTCCACGGCGGTGCCGACCCTGATTTAGTCAGATGAGCTGCATTGACAGCTGTCAACGATCGCGAGATTTACATGCCGCCTGACAGCGCCGTGCAGTCACATACATTAGACCTATATTGTATGCAGAGCGATAGACCTGCTGCTGGGTCGTTGCTACCGAACAGCGACCGTCAGGATCCGAATCGTAACTTTAGGATACGTTAGTGGCTGTATCCACTTAGCGCTTATATGTCGTGCGTAATGTGACCAGTAGCGCAGCTGATCGCCGTTCTCACAGCACTAGTACTCATGACAGTTCTATTAGATGCCGTGCGGGTTTCCTCACGACATATTCCTTCACCGGTGAGCACGTGGTGTCTAAATCTGGAAAAACCCAGAGATACGTGCCGGGATACGAACTTATGTTTCTCGCGCCGCTGAGCATAGAAACCAGTCCCTTATCTACTAGGCCACTACAGCTATACATTAATTATGGTACATATTTATGACCCCCGATATTGCACTGACTAGTGTAAACCGACCCTTAATCGAGGCTCTCTTGAATTTGATGCCATTAAAATTATTATAGTATAAAAAATCGGCTCAGGGTTGTCACCGGCCGGCCCTGCGGCGTCTATTCATCGCGCCAATCCACCGTGAAGCCGTTCAAATGATTTATCACCGTCTCTACATAGGATACCTTCCGTCCGCCGGGGGCGCGGGGAGCAGCGCGAACGAGTCTTATCCAAGGGGGGATGATCCCAGTTATTATTACTGCATTGGCCGAGTTACACGGGGTGGGTATGACTTGGTAATTGCATGAGACTATCGAATAATGTTTACTCATACCAAATACTAAATTATAATAGTCTATCTGTCATCATGCCGAATCCCTATTGGGGTAAACAGAGAGAATGGAACGCCACTTTTCTCTATTCCTGCAAGCCTTTTTGGTTCGTAAACATTCACTACTTTTTTCATGCACTCTCGTCGATTCCTGGTACTTTGACATGACCCTGCATCAGAACTCTCTTTATTTGGTTTGTGTAGGTAAGTCTTGGTCGGCGTCGGCTGTTACTTTCACTCACATTCATATAGAAGAATATAATAGAGAAAACAATTATTAGAGAACATTTAAAAGCGCTCATTCTATTTTGTTAGAAACTCTACTTAAAGATTAAAGCGCTTTTAAATAGTTTGATAAACAATACTCTTAAAAAACAAAAATCAAAACAACATACAGAAAAAACCACAAGGCATAAAAACATAAACATGGCGACATTACAATATCGTTCTTTTACCGGTAGCATAATGGAGTATACTTAGGAATTACATTTTCTAATTCTACCGGCTCTATTTCAACATTAAGCCACTAGAAGCCGTCTCTGATGCCATCCATGTGGTGGACGTTCCTTATATCTGCGCCAAAAGATTCGCTTCTACATTAATCATGCGAACAGCTAAAGATTGGAATATGCTTGCAGTGGCCGTATTTCCACGTTCTTTAGACTTGGGAGCCAATAAGAGAAGAATGAATTGGCTTTTGTTGGGCGGACCCGGTACATTGTCGGACTCATCTTCGACTTCTGCCGGGTGTGAATGAGGTCAAGCGTCTGCCTTTCAAATTATAATAAAAAGACTTAAACAAGAGTACTTCATCGTTGTTAAGACAGACAAAGTAACGAGCAAATACTAGTTTTGAATCAAATAAATAACCAAAATATTAATCTCGACTGTTCCCTTATATTTTCGCCCTACATAAAACCACCCTGTCCCAATAAAAATCTACTGACATATAAAAATTACACGCACCCATGATTGCACTTGACAAACCCAACACAATAGCTGCATTTCTTTCTAATGCAAAGGTTTTTGCACGAGTGTGAGTGAGACGTGAGACATGCGAGAGACATAATGTTTTTGTCGTAAATGTAACGAATATTGTTCGACCGTGAAGTGATTATCGGAGGGGTTCAACGGGTCGTATTCATAGTGCGGAATTTCAGAATATCTTTTTTATACAAATGAAATTATTCAAAGTCAAATTATATTATTATTAATAATAATATATCGTCACGCTACATCCCTTTCGGTGTGAGCAGAGATGCATTAGTGGTTATATCCACTTTGCGCTTATATGACGTGCCCAACGTGACCATTAACGCAGTTGACCGCTTTTCTCATAATACTAGTTAGTACACATGACATTTTTATCAGATGCCATGCGGGTTTCCTCATGATGTCACTACATGCTCTCCTAACCGGTGAGCATGTGGTGTCTAAGCCTGTGGGTAATCTAGAAAGCCCAGATGTACGCGCCGGGACTCGAACATAAGTCTGTCAACAAGCATGGATGTCTGTCCCTTATACCTTAGGTCACCACAACCACCAAATATTAAAATTTTAAAAATTTAATGACTCTAATGACAGAACCTTAGGTCATCATGATAAGCAAAAATAAATAAAAGATAAATTATCTATTCAGCAAAAGCGTCCGAGAGTGGTATAGTATAGTCAACAGACACCTAAACTAGGAGTGCCTGTATCTTGGGTGAGAGTGTTATTCTAGTCACGTAAAAAAAATAGGAAAAAAAAAAATAGAAAAGAAAGGAAAAAAAAACAAATTTAAACAACTAAATATATATAAGAGACATCCAGTTGTTGTACAGTATGCTGCTCGTTCAACAAGAAGGTTTAATTAGTAGGAAAGGTTTTTTAAACTTAAAGACGACTTTATTGTTAAATGATGTTGATGACTGATAAATATCTTTTAACTAAAATTATGACTTAGTTGGGGCTATCGCTCAACCATCTCTCTACGTTTTACAGTGCAAAAAAAACACTAAATAAATACATTATCGGGACTTATGTGCGAACTACTTATTTTTAATTATGACTCAACGTTACGACCTGGTTACACACAGGTCATGGTCACAAGCAAACTTGTGCAGACCATGGTCACTCGGGGCCTGCATGACGATGGTGACCGTCAATGGATTCTCGTCTCTTGGCGGTCGCTGCCATTCTTTGACCACACTGTGCTTCCAACATGTGCAACAGTCACTTTATCGAGACAGTACAGAATATAAAATACAAAATTGGCCTATGAATACGGCACACGGCGAGGTCGGTACAATCGCACGTCTAGTGCGGCCGTTTGATTAATCGCGTTAAATACGGCGTAGCGAGTAGCTCGTGTACATCGGTGGACCCTCACTCTGCACGTAGTCGGCAACGACCTATTGTGAGATCGACTGCACTTTTGCATTGACGTCGCTGCTCTGCGTACGGTTTCAAAGGTAGGAATCCGATTAAAAAAATTCCGGCCAAGTGTGAGTCGGACTTACGTACCGAGGACACCTTATAAACATGTAGGAGTAAGTTTGAATAAAAAAAACTGTAGCGTTACGGGACCGTGGGATATTATGATGACAAAAACTGTCAATGGATTTTCTTCCTTTGGTCGACGCTGTCGTTTTTGGACTACACTGTACTTACTGTTAAGTGCGCTGCAGTCACTTTGTCGAGCAAATGTAAAAAATCACTTCGTTATCCATGTGACTGTTCGTCTGAAAAGATCATTTTACTCACGATCTCGTGAAGATGGCAAGTTAAAATTAATTTTAAATAAAACCGACCAAAGCAAGTATGACAATAAAGCAAGGGGTACAATTTCAAATAAATCGGCTCATACACGTTTTTTTAAAATGTGATACGTGCATTCCGGCAGGTATCACCGGTGGCTCGCACAAGTCTGCCTCATCGGGCGGCGCGTACCGCCGGTGGCTCGCAACTGATTGTGATACAATGCGGTGCATACCACAAAAAAAGATTGTATATTTGGTGTATTAATTGATAACATTTATTTATTATAGCGATAGCGCGAAAAACTTTAAAGCGCAGCCCTCTATGAGGGAGAAACGTGAACTACAGCATCCACGTGAGTTCGACTCACACTAGCCGGTTTGTTTTGATTACACAATGAAATAGTTTGATGAAGTCACAGTCTATAGAACGAGCTATCAATTAAGAAGGGTAGAGAGAAGAGTACACAATAGTTTAACCCTAAAACAGCATCAGAACGAATATTTGCTAAGGGCAAACAGGTCCAAGCGACCTCGCGTCGATGTTTGCACTGCTTTGTCAATATACAGGGGAGAATGACGTCAACCCTGGTTACAAAATCCCCTTAAAAATATTTTAAAACTCCCTAAAAGCCCCTGAAGTCTATTTCATTTAAATCAAAGTTAATTGTAGACAACATTGTTCCATAATAATTAGTGACCTTTACACACATCAATGAAGGAGTAACAAGTATTTTGCCTATCCTAAGCCAGGATAAAGTGCGAAGGGAAAACGAGTCAATACCTGTTTATCTAAAACTAGCTGATCCGGCAAACATTGTTTTGCTATATAAGGTTTTGTAATATCTTCTAAGATGTTCATTGAAATTAAGTGATGTCAAGACAATTTTGTTCACAATTAAATACTCTTAATCAACAACATATTTATTTGGATAAAGATTAATATTATTACGTTGATACAACTCTTAACAAATAACGCATTAATTTCGACCAAATTTGTTTACCATAAAAACGGTTCTAGTGACTTAATCTAAAAAGATTGACCTATACTGTCACGGACATTTTTTTAGATCATTTCAAGAGGAATAATTTTTTCCTACATATATTTTTGGTATCTTGAACCGTTTTTGCAGCGCACGCAATGGAAGCCCTCAAGGATGAATAATTTTCCCCGATTTTTTTTTCACATTTTCCATTATTTCTTCGCTCCTAATAATTGCATCGTGATGTTATATAGCCTAAAGCCTTCCTCGATAAATGGTCTATTTAACTCAAAAAGAATTTTTCAATTCGAACCAGTAGTTCCTGAGATTAGCGCGTTCAAACAAACAAACAAACAAATTCTTCAGCTTTATAATATTAGTATAGATTATGTAAAAAGAACTTACCATCAAATCATGCGCTACACGCGCTACGGTGTTTACACTTTACAGGGATCAATTCTCATTGGTCTATCAAATTTTCTTTATGATTTGTTAGGGAATATAGTTATTTACATGTTTATTAGTTGCAAGAAGGTACGATTTATTGTCCTCTAATATATCTTCCTCTTCTATAATCACCCTGTATACATGTACACAATTGTAATTTTTGGCAAACAGGTATTGGCTCGGTTTCCCTTCGCGCCTGTATCCTGGCTTAGGACAGGCAAAATACCTACTTAATAGTTAATCATGATTCATCGATCCATGTTTTTAATTATTCTTAAATATGTTGACTGTAATTTACTTTTTTTTAATGGAAACATTAGGATATCACTTTTATTACATACTAGCTGTCCCGGCAGACCTTGTTCTGCCCTATTTCTTTAAAACAAAGTCACATTATTTTTTTTAATGTTAATAGCTTCCCCGGCAGATTTTATTCTGCCAAAACCTATTGGCCTGTCGGCTGTTTTTTTGAAAATTGTTTGAAGGAACCTGGCCTTAATGCTCTAGGTATAAAAATTGACAAATATTGACATTAATATTTATACGTCACTCAATTGTTTTGCCTTCCCGGAACCCGTCCACTAGCATTTAAGCTTTATGGTATGGTGTTAAAGTTAAAATTGACTTTTAAATATTATTACGATTTTTTTGTATGAGAATACAGAAAAGTGTTATTTTTAGACAGTTGCAGGAAATTTTTAAAAAATTTCTCTCCGTAATAACCTTCCTCAGACTTTATCAAACACAACAAAAAAAAAAAATCAGCCAAATCGGTTCAACCGTCCTCGAGTTTCGCGCTTATCAAGACATTTTGCGATTCATTTTTATATTATAGATATGGAATTTGAATCAAATGCTGAATATCCTCTCCGAATATATCCCTCGTCTATAAAATCACTCTGTATATAAAGAAATATACAACGCATCGTGTCATGCTAAAAAAATTCAAAAACTCATCAAGCAATAGGCGTAAAGTACATCTTATAGGAATGCTAATGAGCAATTTCCTCGATAGGCTATCAATCTTGTCTCATTCTTTATAAAGTTAGGTTCGTTCACACTACGCGACTAATTAAACATACGATTTTTAGATATTTTATCGGTTACCATACACCTGCCGCACGAAATGTTAAGAAAAATCACAAAAACAAAAAAAATTATGCAATTTTACAATTTTTTTTATTTCCCTTTTTCTGCTTTCATATTAATACATAGCTAATAAAACTGTATGCCATATCAAAGTTACACTGTTGTGGCTAGATTGAAAACGTCGAGCGACAATTAGCCAAAGTAAGTTAATTCGCGCATAGAACCCGTTAAATTATTTACTATTTAAGTTTAGAATACCAGGCAAAAAATGTATATAAAATGACTTATACCATGGCGTACATATAATTATTATTAAAAAAAATCAAAAATAGCCTTCAACGCTGACAGAAATAATTCAACTTATAATAATTACTATGTTTGGGTAAAATATACACTGCACATGCACAAAATCCGGAGCCGGAACAACCACCTGTAGACCATACAAATATTTGTTCCGTGTGGGGATCGAACCCTCAACCCGATGTGGAGAAATCGACAACCCAATAGATAATTAAAAATTACGTATCGTGTTAACGGGCCTGCGCATATTTATCGTTAATTATCTCGATGCCTCAAACGGCCCTTTTAAAAGCCGATTAATTTTATGTGTGAAAACACCTAGTCGCCAAGGATGCGTCTCTATTTGGCGTTACAGTCTCGTATACTTGCATATCGAATCGTTAAGGTACGCGTCGGGTTCGCGAGGCCTCCCCCCCGTAGGTTTGCATTTTTTGCTGTTTTAAAATTTATATGTTATCTTCTTTATTATATTTAATTTAAAATGTAAAGATATTATAAATATGATGACTGATGAGTTAAGCGGAGATAAATGAATGGTTGTATCCTTTTTTGTTTTTTATTTATTATTTATAAGGACTTTTGCCATTTTGGCATATCAACCCTATTGTACCCAATACGGTGAAATACACCTCAGTTCTGAGGGAGTTGCTGATGAGTCAGTGCTACCATGTCCACCAACAATTCCATGGTACTCCCTGTCGGATCATATAGGACGCCATGAAAGGCGCCTATATCACATAAGCTGACTCTGCATTGGTTTATCAGCGACTCTCTTGCACTTTTATTCCGGTCACACTCCATCAGCAAGTGATGCAAATCCTCCCGTCTTCCACAGGTACTGCAATTAGGCGATTCTATTTTCCTCATAAGATATGCAAAACTTGCCGATGGATAGTGACCGGAACGCAGTTTTAACGCTACCTTGATATAGTGTCTCTCTGTACGCTATTGTTAAACCATGGAGAATGCAAGGGCTGACACTGTATTTGTATCCACTTAAACATACACACATAAATAAAAATTACTTTACAAAAACCCCGCAAACAAATCATCTGGATATCAGATCACGCAGTGCAATATTGGTGATTATTTTGTAAACGTGAATCAGGTCACAAGCAAACAACATTATCTGCGCTGGGGACGCCCAATCGCATCGTGTCACAGCTGAAAGATAACAGCTTCCACACATATCACTAAGACATCTCGGAAATCGCGATTTTTAAGAGCAATCGTGAAGTTATTAACAAAAGTTTTAATCTCCCTTTTCACGAATGGTGCAATATAGTTGTTTAACTCGTGTGATCATTTCATACATTATTTTATGATTTACAGGTAAGCGTTTGACTTCAATCACACCTGGTGGAAATTGAAGATGAGATCGCCGACAGACTGCTCACAAAATTAATTATCACTGTTCTTTAACGGCTCTAAAATCAGAATAACTTGGAAAAATAGATGCACGGCGCCTTATTCACTCCTGTGCTGTTCTCGTTAGAAGTGAAGGTGCGAATTTTTGTCACATTTTAACTTAGTAATGCTAAACGATGCGCATTTTTTCGTATCGTAGGTCAGCTCCATATCACATTATTTTGCAGGTTAATATGTACATCGCTTGAACGAGATTAGTTTATGTTACTTACGTGGTCCAAATCCGCATATACAAGTGATATGTTGGAATATAAACAATGTACCTCGAATATTATGATTGTATGTGACGTTAATATCTCCTATTTATCGCAAAAAAAGTTGTTGTTCATCTCAAATCTGTTTTAATGAAAAACATGCGACATAATATAATATGTTGTCCTGTATAAATTAATAAAAGTTATTGTATAATGTGAACATTTTTAGTATTTTAATGTTGTACATCCTGTATTTATATAAGTATTTATTCAGTTTTAAAAACATAAACTTCAACAAGAAAAGCGTCACCCCTGTCTGAGTGACGTGGCGACAAACTTGTTAACTAGATGTATTTATTTTATTTATTAAAAAGGCACAACTATAAATCACAAATTAGATTTGCATAATTATAATAGTGATGATGTCCTAGCCGGTTTCGGCCACGGCGACTGTTTCAACACCGATTAAGAAATTCGAGGTCCAGTTTTCGGAAACAGTCAATTGCGCAGGAGATATTTAAGTGCATAACTGGACGCGCAGCCAGAAAAGCACTCTCTCGTCCGAGCTCCCTCAGGCCCGATGGAAAGGAGAACCAGTACGATCGGGAGGGAGCGGGATGCAGGTTTGGTCGAGTTTTCCTTCTCTGAACACCTGGTTGAATTGCGGTGTTAAAGAGATACCTTAGTCGCCTTTTACGACACCTCAGCAAGAAGAGGGGGGTGCTATTCTATTCTGCCGGCAGCCACCACGGCTTAATTATAATTATAATAGTAAAGAGTGTTTAAATAGTCTCAGAACAGCCTTATGCAACTACTCATGCCGAAAATTATAAATTGTAGAAACAGGCTCATAAATCTTGTAAAAGTAAAAAATAAAAAAAGTATAATATAAATATTAAAAAAAAGGAAAAATAAATCTATTTATGTAATATAAGGTATATATTATATATGTAATAGGTTTACATATATAACATCTAAGCGTCGTCATAATAAAACACAATGCCACACTACTAACCAAGTAAAACTACAATGCAACAGCCAGACACACAAATACACAGACCAACGCGACTTGTAATACCCCTCTTTTAACGAAGGGTGTCAACAACATATAATTAATCATAAAAATATAATAAACTTATATAACGGCGAGTGTTCTGAAGAATTATTTAACCTTGTTCCACCCTCTCCCTTCCATAAAAGGACCATGCGCACGTGTATTCGTAGTCACGGCTATACGGTAACTCCCATCTCGGCTAGGTTTTGAGTTTATTCAATGAATCGTCATGTCGCGCGGAGTGTACTATCTGCAGTATTCTGTTTGTGGCATCGTCTCCGATATCAACATTTGTCATTGAACTGTTTATCTCCAATACTCAACCTTTAGGCATGAGAGCGACTCTATCGCTATCTAACAATAAAACGTTTTGTTCTTTCAGTAAATCTATTATAATTCGTATCACAGACAATACTGGATTTAAGCCGCTTTCGGCCGACGTTTATATTTATTAGACTTGGCAAGAGTTCTTACTTCAGGCAAAGTTGCAGCTTGTTCCTTTTGTCTATCTACTATACATACGAGTACAAGGTGATTTTATTGACGAGGGAGATGTTAAGCACTCCGTTCTATTTCCATAATTATAAAAATTGTGATATCTTAAAATGTTCATTAAAACAAAGTAAATTATTATGAAAATAGTACCATAATATTTAGGGACAATTACACTCATAAATAAGTGAATAACAATTAGATATTAAGAAGTTATTTTGCCCTTTCTTGATAATCCACGGGCAACCCTTCACAGCCCGTCAGGGCGCCGTGAGGGCGGCGCTCAGGTGTGTCAGATCCCAAGTGCCTAAAAAAAACCCCCGGGGTGTTCCTCCTAACCATCTGCAGGAGGCAAGGGTAAGGCCACGCCAACTTCCACGGCTCCAGCGAAAGTAGGTATTTTGCCTGTCCTAAAGCCAGAATGAAGTCCAAAGGGACAAAGAGTCAATCAATACCTGTTTACTTCAAATTACGAAAAAGGAACTTTATATATTTACCATTCAATCGCGCGCATCACGCGCTTCGCCGTCCGTACTTTAAACGATTCAATTCTCATTTGTTCATAAATTTTTCTTTATGATTTGTTAGGGGATATAATTATATTCATTTCCATTCGTTACCAGAAGGTACAAATTATTATATTCTAGAACATTTCCCTCGTCAGTAAAATAATTCTGTATATACAATACCACTTTTCCTGACTGCCATATCACCATGGATCCTAAATAAACTAAATTTCAAGCTAGAAGCTTGAAATTCTTACATAGAGTTGTTTTTATGACGTAAGGTGACCAGTGAGTACTGAGGGCGAATTTTCTCGATATTCCACCCCGAAGAGGGGGAAATAGTGTTGGATAGTTAATTTGTAAATTTGGATCCGAAGAACACCCCGGCAGTTTTAGTCAGTCTGACACACCGGGGCCGCTGCCCTGACGCTTAAAAAGGGTTTCCAACAAAAAGTCTTCATAACTGAGATAATGTAGATTAGAGAGAATTATTAGAGATCTCATAGTCTCCTTTTTTTGTATCCCGGGGGAAAATCCTGCATAAGACCATCAGGGACGCTGTGAGGGCAGCGACTCCGGTGTGTCAGACTCTAACTGACTAAAAACCCCCGGGGTGTCCCTCTGATTGCTCCACCCGGGCCTGGGAAGCCAAATTCATCCAGAATCTCATAGTGTCCTTCTATATACTAAGTCAAATAGGTTTCAGGTGTCGGCATTCGAAAGCATGAGATTTTTCGCTGTTTAAAGTGCCATTTGTGAAGTCAAATTTTGTTTATAATATTTATATTTTTCGCGTCAGTGATATGTAATTATAACAAACGTTTTTGTCATGTTGCTATCCCGTCTCGTATTTCAGACTCCTGTAGGAGAATGATGAGATAATAAAATGTCAGTTTATTTTTTTTTCTTTGTTGTATTGTTTTTCTTCATATAAATAGTTAATTTCTTCCTATTGTTTTGTGTCTCTTAGCATAGTTTTTGTTTTGTTTTAGTATAAAGTTTGCTAGCTTATGTAGCTTCAAACGGACTCTTCTTTCGCATCTCGATGTCTAAGTGCGCCAATTTGCATGGCTAGCTTATGTATCTTGTAGTAAAATAAAATAATATATATTTTAATCGCAGAATATCAAAATGGGCCGACAGCACGGGCGCCCACGGACCAATGGGGAGGGTGGGCGCACGCGCAGCTGTCCAAACAAGACCTTCATCGTACTACACACGTCAAGCGAATGGTTTTACCGATTGGACTGTACCGGTATTGTGTGACGTCATTAAATGATAACCGGAATTTTCGTAAGTTACAATGAATCGGGAAAACCCAAATCATAATTTATAAACTACCACAGATAAACATACAGACAAACTGGACTTTTCGAGGTGGTAGGGCGAGTGCCGAACTGGGTCGTAGCCCCAGTACACAAATGCAAAGACTGTCACAGAGCTTCGCTTTACCCAGTAGCGTTCAGGCTACAGCTTGTGTACGTCTAGTAACATATATATATATTAGGGCGTTTCAATAAAAAAAAAAAAAATTTCCTCGGAACCACGCTCAAAAGTTTCGTTTTAATGCCAAAATAGGCCTCTGAAAATATGAGCCCTTAATATTAATAATTAGGTTGTCCGCATCGCACTTTTCGATTTCCCATACAAATAACACAGGACAAAAGTTTTTTTTTCTTTTGATTTCTATAACTAATGAACGATATATCGTATTGCAATACCCATTCATTATTTTGTAGAGAATTTAACGCTCTACAGAAAAGGTCTGAAGTCAATATTTGATATATATATATATATATATATATATATATATATATATATATCCTGGCTTGGCACAGTGACCACATCACGCCTGATGCACTGTACTCACTTTGTCGAGACAACGTGAAAAAAAATCTCTACCGATCTCTTATCAGTGGCGGCTAGAGTATCGATTACAAATCGCGGCCTGCGTCAACGCACAAACCTTACTCGACATTATACGTAGCACGTTCAGCGATAACCGTGAGGTCACTGCGATGTCGTCGTTGCACTATCCTCAAGCCGCATTTTCACCGTCCGATAACGATAACGACCAAAGCAGGAAAGCGAAAAACCTATTCATATCTTCATGGAAACTGATGTGTCAGAGTTTTGTAAATCGTTACGCGTAAAAAAAGAACTAATTTCGCAAGCATGAATGATAATTACGAACTCGCGGACAGGACCTCGTATAAAATATAACGAATATATCATTTGACGTAATGGAATACAAGTCGTTTTATCCTATATTGTATATTTCGATGGAATCGGCATCGCGTGTCAGATGTCATCGGGTATCGCGAGGCGCGGCGTAAAATAACAATTACTAGAACACTTGTCTGATAACATATGATTTATAATAATGTTTTGTTTATATTCACGGCTCCATTGCGCTTTAACGTTCAACAGCAGATTGATCAACTAAACCTTTGTAATTTTAGACTAGTTTTTTTAGGTAGCCCGAAGGATAATTAAGCCTAGGACCGTCAGCACTTGGATATTGACCGCTTATCCACTAGGCCAGCACAGTAATACAAAATACGTAAAATGTATTTTTTGTACATGAAAACACGAACAATGTGCCCTCCTATAAGATAACAATTTCTGTATATACATATTGAAATGTTGCCTCGTAAGCGTTTCGCAAATAAACAGTAATCGCAGAGTCATCATCATCATCATTAGCGCCGTCGCACTCCGTGATGGTGATGCGATGTGACAGGCCGGCCGGCTGTGATTTATACGAGCCGTGTCACACTTACCGCCTCGGACGTGACCTACCATATTTGGTAGGCTTACATTTATACAGGCCGATTTTTAATTTTGTTTTTTTTTTCTTTACTAATGATAGTCGTTGTCTTTTTTTGGACAGCATCATGCTCACCATAAGGCGTAGAGTGGTCACTATACCGTGTCCGGACAAAAAAAAAAAAATTTCAATTGTCTTTTTTCCGAGGAGAGTATTAATAATCATCCCAAATGATGTTTATTCCGTTGTTTTATTATATATTTTTTATATTTATTTACTTAAACACACAAATGGTATGTACATTGGTATACAGAAAAATAAATAAGTATTAATAAATAAGGCATTTACTAAGTGCCACTATACTAGTATGTAAATTTTATGAAAAAAGAATAACATACAAGTAAATCAAAGAAAAAGAAAATTTATAAATAATAATAATATATGGTCACGCCATATCCCTTATAGAGTGAGCAGAGATACATTAGTGGCTGTATCCATTTTGCGCTCATATGGCGTGCCTAACGTGACCAGTAGCGTAGCTGATCTGGGTTCTCGGGAAACTTGCCTATGACATTTCTATTAGATGCCATGTGGGTTAAAGAAAACTAAAAATAAAAACGTAGACTATAAAAATTAAAAATATTTCACATTAAAAAAATTGTAGGATATAATATTACACTTAAACTTGTATTATGTAGATATTTTGAAAAACAAAAAAATGAAGTCCTTTAAAGTCTACAAAATATTACTTCACTAAATAAAATGCAATTTTTAACTAAGTAATTACTTAAAAAAAAATCTCACCTTTATTTTGTTTTCAGTTTCTATCATTATAAAATTATTCTCCATTTTAGAAATCCTTAAATGACCCAGTGCAAGAATTCATGACACATTTTATCATCTTGGATAGCCCTGGTTAAAAATATGTAAGAAATTGCAAATATGGATCAACCTGTATATTAAGATTACAAGTAATGCAGCGTACATTTAATGCATACAGGTTCAAAATGTGTCAAACTATTGTAAAATATGTATATGGTGCAAGTTAAACGAGATAGCGATTTAACTCGCAATGCGTTTTTTTTTATTAAAAAGAGTTCTGATGGATAATGTCAAAAGAAAGTGGAATCGGCTAGCGTATGGAGAGACTAATAAATGTTAAGGAAGCGAAAGAGGTTTGCAAGAATAGAGAAAAATGGCATTCCATTATCTCTGCCTATACCCAGAGATGGGCAAAATGTAATCTGATTAATGATGAACGATTACAAAATGTAGTCGCAATTTTAATTTTCTTGCTCTGTAAACATGATTAAATCCATATAAAACATTAGAAAATGATAAATGTGTATACAACCAGGGATTTTGTAGTGTTTAAAACATAAATGAGCAAAATGCACTCATATTAATGGTAAAAAACGTAAAATGTAATCGTTAAACATTTTCATTAATCTGATTACATTTTGCCCATCTATGCCTATACCCTATGCTCTTTACCTATGGTCGTAGGTTCGAATCCCGGCACGTACTTCCGGGTTTTTTAGATAATTTACAGATTTAGGCACCACATGGTCATCGGTTAAGGGCAACATGGTGAGGAAACTTGCATCACATCTAATAGAAATGTCATATGTACTAGTACTGTAATCTAATATATAAAAATAAGTCCGGTTTTCCTTCCTGACGCTATAACTCCAGAACGCACGAACCGATTTCCACGGTTTTGCATTCGTTGGAAAGGTCTCGGGCTCCGTGAGGTTTATAGCAAACAAAATTCAGGAAAAATTTCAACAGAAAAGCAGGAAAGCGGTGAAAATCATTTTTCACATACAGCGCCATCTCTGATACATAGCATGTAGTACAAACCAATATGGTTTTGCATGGTGGTGGAGCAGATCGCACTAGTATTTTAAGAAGACGGCGCCGATGCGTTATACATTGTTTGACAACTACTCGTTGTACTCTGCTCAGTTAATTTCATGTGACATTTATTATGCGCACGTTCTTTCAAACGCTAACTAAAAACCAAAACGAAGCCATCTGGTGGCGAAAAGAAATTTCGCCGGGTTTGCTAGTATCACCTAAAAATGTCGCTTAAACCAATAGCCTTTCACTCCTCGATATAATAAACAAATTGACTACTATTTATGATACTATAAGAATATATACCTAAAACAAGAGCTAATGTATAAGAGAAAGCATGTATGTCTGTTGTAATTTATCCCATAGACACAACGCTACGTCTCAACACTTGGACCGACAGACGTCGTCCAAATGCGGCGAGCCGGCTCAATGACAACTGTGTCAGTGGTGATTGTGCGAAGTGATTGATGGTAAGTTTGTTAACATTTTTATATGTCCACTAATATCCAATCAAGCTACGATATCTAGATAATTTATGACCCAGAGGCTAACTTTGAAGCCAGCAAAACTTATTTCAATACGATATCTATATTTGGATGTCCAAGTCCCGTTTGATATCATAGTCGTGGAACTGTGAAATGGTCTTCCAGCGTGCGCGTTCCCACCGTCCTACAAATATTGGCTTCTTTAAACAAAGCGTGAAGAGATATTTATGCAGGCCGGCATGTTTACTGCGACTATCGATTGTTTTTCTTTACTGTTGATAGTTGCAGTCGTTTTTTGGACTGCACCATGCTTACCATCAGGAGTGTTGTGGTCGCTATGGCAAGTCAGGATTAAAAAAGACGTTATTCTGATTCTGGCGGATCCGAGTCCGCTAGTCCGCGATGTACTGTCCTGTCAAAGCAGAACATCACATGGAAGCATAAAAAACATTGTCTGGTTATACTTGGACATTAAATATATACAGGTGGTATTATAAACGAGAAGATATTTCAGGACACAATTATTTGTATCTTCTTCTATCTATCTATCATCACGCTGAATCTTTATTGGGGTAGGCAGAGAGAATGGAACGCTATTTCTCTCTTTCTTGCAAAATTCCTTCGCTTCCTAAGTATTCATTAATCCCTTCATCTGCACTTTCACTGATTCCATGTACTTTTGACATTATCCTCGATCAGAACTCTTTATTTGACCGTCGGTCATTTTATATCTTCGTGTGAATATTGTTCGCAGTAAAAACTAATTTGTCAAGTATAATTATTGTTTTTGTTAGGTTTTATATTTATAGCTTTTCATATAATCTACATATATATACAAAAATGAATCACGAAATGTGTTGCTAAGCGCATAACTCGAGAACGGCTAAATCGTTTTGGCTGATTTTTTTTTTGTTAGGCTTGATGAAGTCTAGGGAAGGTTCTTATGGAGTGAAAAAACGTAAAAATACAAGGAAAATAGTAAAAACAATAACTTTCTTTTCCCATACAAACCATTCTGTCCCCAGCTGTCAAACATATGATGTCAATCAAAACAAAACAAAGGTGCGTTTGGAATGCTTTCAAGTTGATAAGAGGTTGCATGTCACTAATGAAAATTATAATTTATACGCCAAGTAATCAAACAAAAAATAATGTGACCCATAATGTATTATAATAAAAATATCCTTACCTTAGATATGACTTTAGTGTTTCAATGCAATTTTATTTTTATTAGACTGCGACAGGTTAATAACTTTTCGTAAAATGAAATATGACGGGGCAGCTATTAACATAAAAAAAAAAACAATGTAACTTTGTTTTAGAGAAATAGGGCAGAACAAGGTCTGCCGAGACAGCTAGTTTTCTAATAAATACTTCAATTTTTTGAAGTGGTAGGTCTATTGCGCGAACTGCTTTGTGATCACAGTACACAGGTGTAAAGACCGTCATAGTGTCTCGCTTCGGCTTGTCGTGTCTCGAGATCAGTTTGTGTATATCCAGTAACTCACATACCTAGAGACCTTCAGTCGTGGTATATGTGGGCCCACATGACTGTCAACGGTTTTTCGTCTTTTCATATTCGCTGTCGATTTTAGACTACACTGTATTTACTATCAGGCGAAATGTAGTAACTGAGTCGATTCAGTGTAAAAAAAAACAATAATATTTGTTATTCCGCAATAATAAATAAATACTGTTTTGCAAATTGTATCCGGTAACGGTAAATATTCATTTATAATCCAACATGGTGCATTTTGGATTGATCAAGAACTTCAAACAATATCAAAAATCTATAATATGAAACTTTGCCGATGATTCAAACGCGGAGTGTACAAAAATAGCAGGTTCCGTTGTCTGCTAATAGTAAATCACTCCGACTATATATAGCCACAGGGAAGGGGATAATACAGCTCCTTCACTCTACCGATTTCATTTGGATAAGTTACACGCATGATTGCTTTTTACACTCTTAAATTCGCCTACGTATTTCGAAAAAATCACTTTAGCGATGCTAAATATTTTAACGGGTTTTGTGCGCGAATAAACTTTTGATTATGGCGTGATGTTTTGATTTGGATACACAGGTTATGGTCACGAGCGGACTGACGCGCCACCGGAATTTTCGTCGGGGTCGGGAGTTACTTTCTCTACCCGCTTTTGCCTTTCTTTTCTTTTTTGTCGTTTTGTTAAAATGCTGATACTGTGAATGTTGTGTACCGGAATTATTCAAACTATCGAGAACAAAAGAGGATAGAGGAAGTAATTTCCCGCCCCGAAGACCGAAACGGCTGGGGACTTTGTTTTATAATATACAGTGCAAACTCTATATAACGACCCTCAAGGGACTGTGCATATTTTGACGTTATAGAGAGTTGTCGTTAAATGGAGAGATGAAAAATCTGTATTAGAAAAAGTTTATTTCAGACTAGTGTTAGTAATTACATAAAAAAACAATTCTTATTTGATCACTATTGAGTATAATCGGTTATTTTTGTCTGACGTCTTTTGCTGCACCAGTAATTTTGTGTTATTTTTTAAATATTTTATTCATATCTTGCGATATTGGGGCATCTTGGTGATGTTCGGTATATGAAATGCCGACAGTCGAGTCTATTCCGGGCTACGATAATAAAACGACAAAAGAAAGTACACAGCTGAGCAGTTTTTACTAATTTTGGCAACTTAAAAAGTATTCATATTATTAAATTGCTGTCGTTATTGAGAGTGGGTGTAGTGCTATATAGAGTGTATCATTGTATGTGAAACAAGCTAACCCAACCAAAGCCGAGTGATATCGACGTTTTAGGGAGTTTGTCGTTAAATCGCGTGACGTTATATGGAGTTTACACTGTATTTATAAAATCTTCCAATCCAATCTTCCAAAACTACTGCAATACACATAGGCTGATGATAATTACGACTCAATTAAAATTTCCAAAATTCTATTTACTTCATACAGCCCAAATTACACGAGTGTACCAGCTGTTAACGTTTAACTGTGGCAGAGCACATTAAAATCGTACCACTTACGACGTGGACAGATACGGCCAAAAGATTACTCAATATCATCTCGACTAATACGCAATGCGCACTGACTTGGATCATATTATGCTCTTTAACGACTTTTACGCTGAGAACATACCCCGAGGGACTAGCTAGGTGGGTAGAAAAATAGTAAATTATGCATCGTCTCCTCACTGAGGACAACCCAACGTGAAATAACTTAAACAGGCTCGAAGGCTCATTCACCAACTGTTTCAGTGGTATATCCTATCCTATTCGAGTACTGGATGTACTCAGTCAGCGAGTTGTGGGGTTGGTTGACAACGCATGGGCATTCCTAGGAGTACGAACATCGACTTTGATGGCAAAGCCAGCGGAAGAAACCTAAAGGTGATTTAATAGCGTTTCGGAAGCGGCTACCTTAAGACGGCACACCGGAAGCAACTCAAGGCCTTAGCAAACTAGCCTTAGCCGGCGACTCCGGTGTCGTAGAATGAAACTAGTGCGTGTGTGTACCTTACTGTTAACCATAGATGGGCAAAATGTAATCAGATTAATAAAATGATTACGGATTACATTTTACGTTTTTTCCATTAATATGACTGCATTTTGCTCATTTATGTTTTAAACGCTACAAAATCCCAGATTGTATACACATTTATCATTTCTTAATGTTTTAAATGAATTAAATCATGATTACAGAGCAAGAAAATTAAAATTACGACTACATTTTGTAATCGTTCATCATTAATCAGATTACATTTTGCCCATCTCTGCTGTTAACCTGAGTGGCTTCCAAGGTCGTGGTGATTGGATCATCGAGATCCAGCAAAACGCCGCACGGGCGCCCCGTAGGTGGGCCTAATTTACTTGTTTGTTAATAAATGCACGAATTTCGAATTAATTTATTTGGATAATGCGGCATCGTGCCGAAATATCGACGAGACGCTTTTGTATACTCAGTTTATTGTAAGGCTGTGCCGATGAAGAGGCTTATCGTAGTAAAGGCCCTGTCAGAATACCAACGCTGTAGAATCTAGTACTCTGTAGCACAAGCTGACACAGGTTCATTAGAGGCGGCCTAGAATAAAAAAAAAAAAGTTTTTATTTCTCCTTTCTTGTGTGTGTCATTTATTGTGTTACAGTGTTAACTTGGTTATGAGTACTGCAGATTAAATGTTTCCTTTCTTTCTATTGTTCATATGCTACGAGTGACGGGTTACCGTTATGCCACTATTCCGCTTATCATCATATAATTCGACGTAAACATATATTGCTAAGTTAGACGAAGCTAGAGGAGGGTCTAGTGGACTTAAAACAAAACTAAGATGATGAGTAATCGCGTTGAGCCGCGCCGCGACGTGTGCTCGTATCGTATCCCCGCTGTTTACACGTCGTGTCGTCTGCGAGAGGTTCAATAATTAATAGCAGAAACATCCGCCATACTTTTCATAACTATCTATTAGTATCCAAAATCGATTCCTGACCGAAGTCGATCAATCGGCCATCGCTACAACCATCGGCTAACGGGTCCCCTTTTTACAAATACACGTATATACTTCATCCACTCGCTCAAATAATAAATTTAAGGGAACTATCATATTATACAGATAGAAAAAGTACTTTTCAAATATCAAGATTGTTTATTTCTTATTAATGATAAAAAACATACAAAAAGAGACTATTCACTAGGTAATATATATTCGCAATATTTTTACGAGATTCTCGGTTTTACAGTACAAACTCAACTATAGCGGTGGCCCACGACTAAACATTTATAAAAATTAAATGTTTTGAACAATAAGTTACATATACATCTTATAAATGAGAAAATTATATTTTTGTTATTAGATTGATTACTTGAACAAATCTTTTTGGGATTTATTTTCGTCTTTTTTCTCTTTATTAAGTTGTTATAGTTGTCTCAATATAGAAAGAGCAGTATTATTTTTTTTTTACACTGGCTCGACATATTGACTACAGAGTACCTGATGATAAGTACAGTGTAGTCCAAAAACGAAAGCGACTATCAAAGGATGAAAATCCATTGATAGTCTACATCGTCATGTCGGCCCACATATACCACGACTGAAGGTCTCTAGGTATATGAGCTACTGGATATACACAAGCTGATCCCGAAACGCGACAAGCCGAAACTGGTCACTATGACGGGCTTTACACCCATGTACTGTGGTCGCGATCCAGACGGGCACCGACGCCCTACCACCTCGCAAACTACTTGAGGGAGTTCACTGCCCATGTATGAGGAAGTATTACGATGGCTTTCTGGAGGTGGTCAACTGCACCCACTCTCTTTAATTTGAGGAAGCCTGAGTAGGCAGTCTGCGTGCCGGTACCGTGGCAGATTGCGTAGTTCGCTCCCACAGCCGGTTTCCGCGGCGCGATAGGAACACCCCCTTGGGTTTAGTCAGTAAGAGTCTCGACACAACTCCGGCCGTCACCCTTATGGCGACAGAGAAGTACAGACGGGTATATCGACTGCGAGAATACGAAGTGTGCCTTTAACAATTATTGATACCCACGCCCCCCTCTGTAGGACTCTACGCCTCAGTTAGGTGGCGCGCCGTCTACTTTGAAAACCTCTGGTCTAGAACCTCTTGTAACTGACTGATCTGGATCATAAGACGACAAACAACGACGCGGCATGACTAAATCGATGTAGATTTTGTTCCTTACATTAGCCTAAGTACGACACTTGTGTAAATAAATACGTGGTATTTGTGTAAACACGCTGTCACCGACCGTTTTACGCCGTTCCACAATTCGCTATATCCTTCGATGATGCATACCATAAACAATTATTATCAAAAGTATTATAGCTCCCAATTAAAAAAAAAATCCTTAAAGACGCTTTTAACACTAATGAATCCTTTTACACTGACACGGCATAGTGACTGCACCAAACCTGATGGTAAGCATGGTGCAGTCCAAAAAAACGCCAACGACTATCGAAAGGTAAGAAAAAACCCATCGGTAGTCGCAGTAATGATGCCGGCCTGCACAAATATCTCTTCACGTTACGCTTAAAGGATCCCATATCATAGGATGGTGGGAACACGCTCGCCGGAAGACCATTCCACAGCCCAACGACATGGCAAAAGAAGGACTTAGAGAACCTCTTAGTCCTAGCCGGGATGTGAGATACCAGACAGCTGTGACACCGCAAATCCGCGCGCGTGGTTCTATTCAGGAAGGGAGAGGGTGGAACAAGGTATCAATCATATAGGTATCTCGGCACGTGACTCTGGGTTTTTCCAGATAGAAGTACGGATTTAGGTACTTAATATCCACTGGTGCAAAAAGACATCGTGAGGAAACCAGCATGGCGTCTACTAGAAATGCCATGTGTAAGTGCCCTGAGAACAGCGATCAGTTGTGGTGTTAGTCAAGTTGGGCACGACATAGAAACGCAAATGTACGAGCATCTCTGCTTACCACGGAAGGGTTTATTAATTTTTTTTTATAATTTATAGACGAATGCTTGACCTCAATCACACCTGGTGGAAGGTGAAGATGAGTTCGATGATGAAACGCGATCGCCTAGCAAATGCCTATTCACTCTTCACTTAAAGACTTCCAGGTCATAAGATCGCGGAAATATGGCCGCCGGAAGCATATTCCACTCCTTAGCCGTTCGCATGATAAATGTAGAAGCGAATCTTTTCGTGCGAATATAAGGAACATCCACCATATACGGATGGTATCCGACACGATGTCTAGTGGTTTTGCGGTGGGGGTTTTGTGGGGTTTATTAATCTTTTTAATCTGATACAATGTAGTCACTATGTCGAGTTAGTATAAAACATTTCATAAAAGTAATAGTTCGTTTGACTATCGAATTGATTCGGCCTCAAAACCTCGGAAACAAAATCATTACGAGCTAGACTCAATCAATCAATACATTGTCTAAACTAATTGCGGCAATCATTGCCTCGTCCTCGAGCCTATTGCGAGGTTATCATCACGGTGTGAGTTATAAGGTTTTGGTAGAGAGGAAGGCTATCTAAACATAGTCGACGTATTCTGCACTACCAGCAATAGCGAGTAAACAGTTGTGACTTATCAGTGGCTCCCCGGCAGCGGCCGTTAGCTCGCGATGTACCGCTGCTTTTTTTGCACTGGCTGACAAAGCGACTACAGTGCACTTGATGGTAAGTACAGTGTAGTCCTCAAAGCGAGAATGAAAGGGATGAAAGTCTATTGAATCTCGTCATCCCACATATTAGACGACAACGACTGAACGTCTCTAGGTACATGAGTGCGAGTCACAATGACGGTCTGTGGGCATTTTCTGTTTCTCAAGAAAACTGCCGCCAAGATGATAATTTTAAGAATAATATAAACATACCCTATGAGGTTGTCAGCCTTAATATCTTAGACCTTTAATATTTGCTTAAAAATAATAATAATATTTTGTCTTGTTTGAATCAACAGACGGTTTGCCCGGGAGTACAGCAAAGAAGTGAGAGGTATAGGTGTATTGGTAAGCCAATATATTATAGCAAGTATTGTGAGGTAGGGTGGAAAAGATATTAAATACTATTTTTTTTAAATAATATGTGCAATAAGACTATTAATAAATACCACATTATTCTCTACATATTGCTTAGGAGTCTGAATTTCTAGGAATCAATACATTAAAAATAATTTGACACTATCATACATATCCTACTAATATTATATTTGCCTAAGTTTGTGAATATATTTGTTATTCTTTCATGATAAAGCTACTGGGCGGATTTGCATTAAGCTTTTACAGTAATACAGATTATACATCGGAATAACATGTAGGCTACAATTTGTAATCATTTTATGTAATTTTGGTTGTAATATAATGATAGATGTTATTTAAGTCAGAAAAAATCTGGCCTCTGGGAGCTATCTTGGTGTGCACTGCATAAACCATTGGAGTTAAACAAAGGTGATGTACTGTAGGATTGTTTGTCTTGAATAGTTCTAAGTAAAAGTCCACAACACCATATATCTACCTTTTATGTGCAAGCCACTATGACCAAAACTGTATATAATATAGAAGATATCCATTAGAAATAATTTATATGGCAGAACAATGTTTGCCAGGTCGGCTAGTACAGTAATAAAGTCTATGTGGTATAATTTATTTCTTTGACTCATTTGGCTGCAATCTTACTATTTCAACTGTTATTTAGCCTTTTTTCTGCAATTTATAATCAATAATGGAATGATCTTTTATTGTGAGGAAGCCTGCATGGATAGGAATAGAAATATCAGGTGTAAATGCTCTGAAAACGACAACCAGCTGCAATACTAGTAAAAACATATAAGTACAAAGTGGATACAACCATTAATGTATTTCTGCTTACCCTAAAAGGGTTTCAGTGTGACAATATTATTAGGAAATGAATATAGCACATAACAGTTGAAGAAAATAAACAGAGAGGTGGCTTTAAAAAAGGTTACCCTGGTCATGTTAAGTTTTTATAAATTTCCTCAAGAGTAAGACTATTATTTCCAAAATGAAAGAGTCAGGAGTAGATGTGGGCAAAATAAATCTTTTGAGAGATGAGTATCTTTTTACTTAACATATTAAGATTAATATATAAATACAAATTTATGCAGCAATCCCAAAGTCAACATGAGAATTGAACCTTAAAAAGGAAAATTTAAAATTGTATTTTGAAAACAAAATTAACTAATTGAATGAATCATTTTGAGATTGACTTCTGTCTTTTGTTGCTCATTAAATTCTTATATAGTTTTAAATCTATTTTTTTATCACCATTAATGATTTAAAGATTTATTTGGAAAATATAGGATTTGCTGATTCAATAGCTGTTTTCAACAAATGCACATTTCTTCATCCAATCAATCCAACCATTCACAATATCATATATCAGAAGTATTACTTAAAAGCAGGCTTGTGCATATGTTGTTTTAATGCAAGAGCAATTAAATTGCACTGGCTCTAATATTTTACGTAATCATAACTGAAATAAATTCAATGAGTTTATATCACACGAGATTAACTGCAATATAAAGAAATGATAATTGTCATTATAACCTACCTCATTTCATAATTTGTAACATTTCTAATTGGATTGAACTAGATACTAAATTAATAATTATATTGTAGTATGTTACCAATAAGAACAGAAGTAATATTTATAGTTACACAAGACGCAAATATAGTAAGTATATGATAAATAGATTACATAGACGCAAAACTCGGCGCCTTACATGTGTACGTAAATAAACAAAATCATGTAAACATAAGCGAGAGACTCGCGTTAAAATTTATGCTTCGCATAAATATCCCGGCTATAGACTTGACTAAACCCTGGCTGAATAAATTTATGTCCAATGACATTAAAAAAATGTGCACTGAAAAAAATGATATCAGACATATCTGCGCGAAAATTAACGTAATATTTTTTTTTTGTACACACTCGTAAAGTTTACCTTACAGCAACGTGAGCGCAGTCGTCAAAGCAAATAAATCCAGTAAAACAATTCAATTTCGCACCGAATTCACAAGCACAATGGTGAAGGCACATTGGATATAATGCGATCAAAACATAGCCTTTGTACGCCTCGTAGGCGACGAGGACACGTTCAACGTAATTGAATTTACATCTTCAATCATCGTAAAAGGCACCTGAGGCGATCACAAACATGTAGGATGTAATATTTGGCCGTATTTTGAAAAAATGCTGCAGATAGAATCGGGAATGGCATAACACGCAAACACTGGAAGTTTTTCACAATGGAACACTGCACTTGACCGCGAAAGTATGTTCGAGGAACGCGAGACTGGCCACGGTATGCATTTTCTAACTCACCTTGTTGTTTATTCGCTATTTTATTAAAACAGTTTTGAAAAACTTCATATAAATGCATAGGCTCGTCATCGCTCGTCGCCATTTTAGAATTTACTGTCCAAATAAAACATAGACATTATAGAGCAAATGTTAAATCAAAATCGTTCAAAAAGATTTTACTATCACAAATACAAAAAAATTACACTATTTTCATACTTATCATATTATTATTAGAAAACAATTTTGTATTTGCAGTTAATATATTGATTGTTAAACATTTTATTTTTACTAAGTTTAGAATTAAAGTAATAATCGTATCACATTGTTGATCTGGTATTAATCGCTTTATTAATCGAGCAATATGCAGTTGAATTAATTCAACTTACAAATACTGTTACAAATAACTCAATTAATTAAAATAACATATAATCGATAAAATCATACATTTTTATGTGTATTACTTAATGTTTTAATAAATAATGAAATTATGTTGTAATGACGTTTACATTACCTTCGACTCGACAATTCATTGTATATTTTTATACCTTCATTCAAATTTTTTTTTTTCTAATAAGACAACATTGACGTACGAGCCTACAAAATTTTCGAGTGCACTTCAAATAAACTAAAAACACATTAAACATTCATGTAACATGTTCTCATTGAATTCTATAAACACCCAAAATCAGGTAAACATCACCTTTCTTGTTACACCCATCGTAAGTTATTGTGAAAAGAAGCAAAATAAATGTTTGTCATTCGCATAACCTTTTTGTCATTGCAGATTCTAGTTAGTTTTAGTCAACTGTCCAGCCGATATTCGGGCTATTTCAAACAAAGCAAGCAAAACGGTGCTAAAAACAAAAATGTGAGAAGTAAAGAGGCTTCCGTGGATACAACGATTTGCCGTGAGAGTTTTGACGAATGTCTGAGAAATTTCGACAGAAATGCACTAACGGAGATGCGTTCTGTGGACGTGCGAACATTGGCGACGCTTGCCCGAACAGCCAGGAACCCTTTGAACCAATTAGACGCATTAACCTCTTGTAGAAAAGTTTCATACGTATCTACAGATTCTTTTGAGAAAAATAGAAATGGATGGACCGAGTCGCCAAGGCTTACAGTTGATATTCGAAATGGGGGCACAAGGTATGTGTAGCTTAATTTAATTTTTTATTACAACATCTATAAAATATTCATGCTTCACTGTTTTATATATTTATAAAGGATGAATGATGAACATTTTACATTATAAACATCATTGTTTTTAGCTGTGGTTAAGGCTATAGCTAAAAAGCTATGTGGTGTGCATGTTTGGTTGTTGTGGCTTAGTGGATAAAATTGCATTTTATTTTATACTGACTTGACAAAGTGACTATAGTGCACCTGATGGAAATCATAGTGTAGTCCAAAAATGTAAATGACCACCTAGTGGCAAAAATTCATTAACCCTTAACTTGGTAGAATGTTCTATCTTTCAATATCAAAATAATATTCATACGAATTAACCCTTATGTTCCAAGGATGTCTAATAAAAACTAACGGTGCGTTCAAAAATTACCTAAATATTCATATAAAAATATTAAATTTGCGCTAAAAACATATGGCAATAGGATTTGTAAATTCTGATGTATCTCCACAGATACACTATCAAGAAAAGGGTTAACAGTCGCAATTTATATCTCAGCCCAGATATACCACAAATTAATGTCTCTAGCAGGGATGACACGGAGCTTCGACTCCGACTCCGATAAGTCGGAACTTCCAATCGTTATTACACCTTTGGTTCCGAGACTTTTTAATCGGAGGTATTCATTGGAGGTCACCACCACTGTTGCAGTCAATTCATTTGATTTTACTTTATATGTTGTTGAAACATAATATCAATTAATCAAACAATCAGTGCTACTTAATTTGTAGAAGACATTTTTTTTTTAATTTAGATTAAAAAAATATGATTAAATTATTAAATTTAAAACTAAATGTACATTTAAATTTATTACTAAAAGGTTTTTTTATTTTACATTTACATTAAATTAAGTAAAATAGAAATTAACACAAAAACAACCCTGCAGCAAATTTGTTTTAATTTGTTCACTGGACAATGTTCACTCCAGTGTCCACCCTTATCCTCCAAGATAACAGTTTCTAATATATCCAACACTTTGTGAACAACAGCTTTTATTTGCCCAAGTTAGGTTGTGTCGAGTTGGGTTGTGTTGTGTTGTGTTGGGTTGGGTTGGGTTGTGTTGTGTTGTGTTGTGTTGGGTTGTGTTGTGTTGTGTTGGGTCGTGTTGACCCAACTTGATATACGCCGTCGATGAGCTTGAGGGAGCGTGCTGCCCAACTTATCCAGGCGAATGCGCTGTGTGACCCCGGGGGTTTTAGTCGGTGCAAGTCCGACAACCAAAAAGCTCCCCGAGGTCCGTCAACAATATCCCCCGGGCTATCAAAAAAAACCTGATATACGCTTGGAAACAGTCTCGATTCTCAACATCTGTCTACACACGAGGGAGATGTAGAGGGAAATGGATTATGCTGTTGTCAATTCAAAAGTTCTGGCTTATACTTTCGAATACATGTATCAATCCTGCACCATATTAAAAAGGGATCAAATTTAAGATATAATAAATAACATATCTTCATGCTATCACGCTATGTGAGCAGACATACAATAGTGGTCTTATCCACTTTGCGCTTAAATGTCGTGGACTACGCGACCAGTAGCTCAGGTAATCGCTTTCTCACAGTACTATGAAAATGTTAATAAGAAACAGCAATTTTTATTGTCTGTGTATTTGTAAATTTATCACTTTCTAATTAAAAAGGTTCACTGAATAATGTTTTTATTTGTCCCATAATAAAACTATTTTATTCTGCCGTCACTTGTGACTGACATTGCCTTTTCCTTCACCGGTGAGCATGTGGGGCCTAAATCTGTACTTAATCTGGAAAAGCTCAGAGGTACATGTAAGGGTTCGATCAATTGAAGAGCACCTATGACCATACACAATGCCAAATATGGAAACCTGTCTTTTATTTGCTGGACCACCATGGCAGCAGTATTTGTTTTAATAAACCTTTTACCTAAACTTATTTTTACCTGGAATATAAGTTCCTGAAACTTGTTTGTTTAGAATTACTAAGTGAATCCTTTTTTTATTTGGTAAAACGGTAGAGATCTCCATGGACCGTTAGGGAAGCGATGAGGGCCGTTGCCTCAATGTGCTGGACTCATACTGACTAAAACCACAGGGGTGTTTTGTCTGCCAGGGCCAGCGATACGGCCTTGCCAACTCCCTTGGATCTCGGCGACTTCCAGCCTTCTTTATACCTCGCCTAAATTGTGTGGGTAGGGGATGGGGTAATGTGCCATCTCCACCCTCGTCTCTATGAGTTTTCATTGCAGCAGTGTGCGAAGATACATTGCACACTGCTCACGCTGGAATATTGGGTGACATACTCTCTAGAGCGCCGCCCAAAATATTATGGACTTAAAGGCTTTAATATAGTGTTTTTTATTATAATGCATTTCTATTTTTCAGATTTAAATTATCCGAAAATTTCCTAGGCCATCTGTTACATAGTGTAAGGCATAACTCATTCAAATACGATATACAAGTGCGAGGATTTAAAACTGAGCGAAGTATACATGCAGATCTCAAGCGGAATCCAAACCTCGTTAACAGACTCCGTAAGTTCTTCGGTCAGTATTATATGCATAGTAATAATGTATGCTAGGTAAAATATGAAAAACCGTAGGCTCCTTAGACGCATCCCTCAGAAAGAAGGTTTTCGCAAGCACCTTCTTTTTGTGGGGTTTTAGTGGCTATACGCTCACCGGGTCTTAGAAATGAGGATCTCCTGGTCCGGCTAGCAGCAAGCTGAGGGTTATTTCGAGGGTTTTTAGCAAGTAAGAGCCTGGCACACTGGGGCCGCCATGACGGTCCTATACAGGATTGTCCCGCAGGTTACCAAAAAAATTTATCAGCAACATTATGATAACACTTATATTTATCGTCTAACAGGTTTCAGTGGATCAGAGAATACAGAGAAGCAGACAGCTCACCATGGTCCTGAGGTGGCGCCGCGGCTGGAGAAGCTCCTCAATGAAGAGATGTCGCACCTGACGCCGCAGCAAAAGGACAAGATCAAGATCGCATTCGCTGAGGGTTATTTAGCAGGTATCGTTGTTTCCATAATTGCCTACGTAAGAGGTATATACATTTTAATATTCTTATCGGTATTTATATATTATATATCTATCTATCATTTGATGGATTGGTTATCAAGGTTGTCAGATTGCAATATTTCAGAATTCACGTACATAATATTACCAGTTATTTACATTTACATTTCCGCGATCTTATGACCTGGGAGTCTTTAAAAGAAGAGTGAATAGGCATTTGTTAGGCGGACGCGGTTCATCATCGGACTCATCTTCACCTTCCACCAGGTGTGATTGAGGTCAAGCGTTCGCCTATAAGTTATAAAAAAAAAATTCTGTATATATAAACTAGTATAAATACGTCCTAAAAGTACGATTTCGGGTTCTGGCAGTCACAACGGGAACTCAGTAGCGACTAGAGATGCCACGAATATTCGGTAACTATTCGGTATTCGGCCGAATAGTACGTACTATTCGGCCGAATACCGAATACCAAATCATGTAAAAAAGGCACGTTATATTACTCAAAAGTATCTATTTATTTCCAAATTTCAACACTTTAGTAATTAAAATTGATCAGTGGTAAGTTGTGATGGATGAAAATAAGCTTTTCAGCATTTTTTGGTAGCAAATGATTACGCTTTTCATCGTAAATGTTACTAGCATCAGAAAATAACCTCTCACTAAACACGCTACTTCCAGGAGAAGAAAGATAAACTTTAGCAAATTTCGATAGGTTTGGGTATTGTTTTTCGTTTGTATTGGGTATTATATTGTCTTTGCTGGTCGCGCCAACGCAACGAGGAAAACAGGTTGCAACTTGCCTTAATGCAGCTAACGCGCCCCCGGCAAGCATGTATTCCATGCCGAATATTCGGCGCTTCGGCCGACAGCGTTGCCGAATATTCGGTATTCGGCCAATTCACTATTCGTGGCATCACTAGTAGCGACGGCCAAGCGGTGAAATACCGCTCTGTCTGTATTTAAATGCGAAGGCGTTTGATATACGCGACCGTGCAGCGCTATCATGCGACCGATCTGCGGCACTTCATGGCTGCTTCTGGGTCCTCGGTGCCAAGCAGCGACTGCCAGTATCCGAATCGCGTCTTAACGAATAGCATTTTATGGTGGTAGGCCGATTGCACGAATTGAGTCGTGACCACAGTACACACGTAAAGACCGTCATAGTGACTCGCTTATAGTGGCCTGTCGCGTTTCGGGATCAGCTTGTGTATATTCGGTTACTCATATACCTAGAGACTATTCAGTCGTGGTGTATGTGGGCCGACATGACGATGGCGATCATCAACGGATTTTCATCCTTTGATGAACGCTTTCGTTTTTGGACTACACCGTACTTACCATTAGGTGCACTGTAGTCACTATGTCGAGTCAGTGTAGAAAACATAGTAAGAGCTTGGAATGATCTCCCAGAGAACTCAAAATGTGAACCAAATTAAAAATTGCCTGCAGAAATATTTGCTTAGTCACATATAAAAAATTGGAAAATTTCAGGATACGAACACTTATCAGTTGTATCAACTGCCTACCTGGTAATAAATAAAAAGATAAAACTGAGAATTGGAATATGTTTCTGTAGCGATAATATTATGCACCAACGCCTATCCAACTGTCCCAGAGCCCAGCGGGCGCCGCGGGGGTGCCTCGCTAACGATTGCCTCGCTCGGTGCGCTGGGGCAGTGCCACCGAGACATTCATGCGGACGCTACCCTCTAACAATACGTAATTCTAATATTCTGTACGATCGTGTAAATAAGTCTGTGATAATTAAAATAAGTGACAATTATATTGGTGGTGCATTATTCATATGTGCTCACCCGCATCCCCATATATCCAACGAGCATATTCCCACGATCTTATGACTTGGGAAGCTTCAATAGAAGAGTGAATAGGCATTTGTTCAGCGGACGCGGTACATCGTCGGACTCATCTTCACCTTCCACCGGGTGTGATTGAGGTCAAGCGGCCGCCTGTAAATCATAGAAAAATATTAGTACCTCAAATTACTTTTAAATGAATCGTGAGAATAATGCCTTTTCTAGGATCACATCCAGAAAATCAGCGCGGCACAAAGGCTTCCAAATATCTGAAGGTGGTCCAGCAGTTGCTGACTATCGTACTGTTCCTGGCCATCTTCGTCAGCCTCATGGCATCCGTCAGCGGGACTGTTTTCCGGTAACTATACATAGAGAGATCAATCGTTTTAGGGATTGTACCTTGAAAGGGGAAACGAAACATTTATAGGACTACTTCGTTGCCTGTCTTTTCACTTTTTTTTAGAGATATAAAATAGAAATTAATATCATATACTCAAGGTCTACAGTCCCTTGGAGCTATGAACTTCTACTACAAGTAGTACATATAGGCCACTACGGATGAGAGATATTTTTTTGACCAAAATGTGGCTGACGACGCTTTTTCTTACTTGGGGAAAACCCTCATAGAACTATTTCAGCCGCACCAAGGTGACATCCTCTACACTTAGACGAGGACTGTGGGTCCTGTATAGTGATGATAATGCCCGGGAATTTTCCCAAAGTGCCCAAAACTTGCTTGGGAATATTCCCGGGAATTTACGAAATGTTCGCGGAAGTGCTGGGCACTTTGGGAAAATTCCCGGGCATTTTCATCACTAGTCCTGTAATCAATTTGCCACAGTCCGGCCGCGACGCGCCTGCCGAGCACAAACCCCGGAGGAAACGCTGCCTCCCCCCACGATACTCTGTGTTCTTCAGCAGGGCACGTCACAATGCTCTGTTGAGATTTCAAGGGTCGTTAGTCGGTTGCTCAGAGCCACTGTCCTGAGCAGCCAACACAAAAACATCAGCCAACCGATCGTGGATCGACCGATCGGCCGGGACTGATGCGCCGGGGCGGGATCAGCTCTCTGCCGCTCCCGCCCTGTGGCTTCCTTCTGGGCCATACGTCTTCATATAAGAAGACCTAGTCATCTTCGACTACTCTCACTTCACATTGTTGATAGGTCCGTCATGTTAGCAGGGCCCTTAATTCTCCTTCAGGAAACTGGTGGTATCAAAGATCCTTTTGAAATCGAATGGTAGGAATTATAGTTTTACATTATGCCGGTTTATCGTACACTAGCTGATCCGGCAAACGTTGTTTTGCTATATAAGTTATTGTAATATCTTCTAAGATGTTCATTGAAATTTAGTGATGTCAAAGACAATTTTGTTCACAATTAAATACTCTTAATCAACAACACATTTATGTGGATAAAGATTAATATTATTACGTTGATTCAACTCTCAACAAATAATGCATCAATTTCGACCAAATTTGATTACCATAAAAACGGTTCTAGTGGGTTAATCTTAAAAGATAGACATATACTGTTGCAGACATTTTTTTAGATCATTTCAAGGGAAATAATTCTTTCATACATATATTTTTGGTATCTTGAACCGTTTTCGCAGCGCACGCAATGGAAACACTAAAGGATGAATAATTTTACCCGTTTTTTTTCACATTTTCCATTATTTCTTCGCTCCTAATAGTTGCATCGTGATGTTGTATAGCCTAAAGCCTTCCTCGATAAATGGTCTATTCAACACAAAAATAATTTTTCAATTCGAACCAGTAGTTCCTGAGATTATGGAGGGACGGAGGGTCAGATTGGCAGATCGCACGCTGTTTGTTGCAAGAGCTAAATTGAAATTAATCGTTTAACTCAGTTGAAATACGGAACACGGTTAAAGAAGTTAGTTTACCCTGACGACGAGTGTGTAGTTCCCTATAATCAGTGAAATAAACATGCGCAGGATCCAGCTCGGCAACCAAGTGGAGGTGGACCCCGAGGACATCTCCGTCACCTTCGACGATGTCAAGGGCGCTGACGAGGCCAAGCAGGAACTGAAAGACGTCGTGAGTTATACTCTATCTTATTAACAGCCTACGGAGGTCGTCACCATTTTCAGCCTTCTTTAGTCCACTGCTGGACATAGACATCTCCTAATAAGCGCTATGATATTTATTTTAGCGCGGTCCGGTTCGTGATAATCCAATTTTTGCAGCCACGATTCGCAAGTAACCTAGATACTGTCTGCATGTGGTCCAAGTCCCTTATTTCCCCACGAAGAGATTCTCTTCTACATTAATCATACGAAAGGCTAAGGACTGGACTATACTTCCAGTGAGCATATTTCCAAGGTCTTATGACTTGGAAGCCTTTAAGAGAAGAATGAATGGGCGTTTGTTGGTCGAACGCGGTCCATCGTCAAACTTATCTCCACCAGTTACTATTGAAGTAAAGCGTCCGCCTGAAAATAGTTTTAAAAAATCGTCGCTCCACCTTGCCTTTACCACATCTATAGTTATGCATAGATCGTTTTTCGTAAATAGGTCGCATCTTATGCGATAAATGATATTTACATTTTTACACAGTTGTAAAAAGGTCAAGAGGGAGGGGGTGGGGCAACATGTAGTTGTTTTTCCCACAAAAAATATCTAGATCCAGGGCTGATATTGGAGTTTAAAGTTTAATCGGTTTGTTACACATGAAGCAGTTGTTGAAATACTTAAGAGATCTGGCGCGGTATATTTGGGTCCATCTAACAACGGCGACTTTCAATGAATTCTTGTACCTTGGTGTTCTTTACCGTAGGTGTACCACAGTCACTTTATCGTGCTAGTAATAAAAAAACAACTCTGTTTCACTGTATAGCAATAGAGATTTGCCGCCAACGACTGATGAGATGCCGGGCCACTGCAGTTTCAATGGGCTGATGTAAAAGTGTCAGTTTCTGTTCCCCGGTAGGTGGAATTCCTCAAGTCCCCCGAGAAGTTCTCGTCGCTGGGAGGCAAGCTGCCGAAGGGAGTGCTGCTGGTCGGGCCGCCCGGCACCGGCAAGACGCTGCTGGCGCGCGCCGTCGCAGGCGAGGCTCGCGTGCCCTTTTTCCACGCCGCCGGACCAGAGTTCGACGAGATCCTGGTGGGGCAGGGCGCCCGCCGCGTCAGGGACCTCTTCAGTGAGTACTGCATACACAACGAGATACGGGAAGAGATGGACAGAAAATGAGAGATAGAGAAATGGAGAGCTAAATAGAGGGATATACGGAGAGACAGCATGAAGGATAGAAAGACAGGCAGACATGGGAGATATAGAGGTAAACCGACCGAGAGACATGCGGTTGGAGAAGTAGACAAATATTTAGACTAATTTACAGGCAAGGAGATAGATAGTGTAATGGACATAGGAAAAGATACCGACCAATGGTGAGGGAGCGATGGACAAGCTGTTAAAGAAACAGATTGGTAGATAGACAAAGAGACTTTTAAAGAGGAAAGAAACAGACAGATAGATAGAGAGAGAAACAGAAGGACAAGGAGACAAATGGATAGAAGGAAATGAAGAAACTACATATACACAACAAGCGCGGCGCCTTCGTCTGCTGGCTGAGGCTTGTGGTACCTGATATGGAATACTTCATTTTTACTGTCTTTTTGAGGTATATTTTTAATTCGAATGTTTTTTTTTAACTTTCAGAAGCGGCCAAGGAGCGTGCGCCCTGCGTCATCTTCATAGATGAGATAGACTCTGTCGGAGCGAAGAGAACCAACAGCGTTTTACATCCCTACGCTAATCAAGTAAATAATATTTTCAACTAAAAAAAAAACACCCGGGAAGTGCCATTCTAATATTTGTTACCGGAAAACGGGTCGCGAAGTAACTTCTATGGAAACTAGAAATAAAACTGATATTCAGTAACTGACATTAAACCGGATATTTAAAGCGGTATCTGACCAGATATCGACTTTAGTAAAACATGAAATTATCATGAAGTTTAATTTATTTAATGTATCTTATAGAATTATAGTCGTCATAATGATTCATTTAGGCATTTTGCGTTTCGGGATCAGCGTCCAGGCGTTCATATACCTAGAGATCTGGTGTAATAAGCCGGCATGCTAACGCAGACTGTTATTAAATTCTCGTCCCTTGGTGTTCGCTGCCATTCATTCATGGGGTGCACTGAACTTTTCACCAGCTCCGGTGTACTCCTGATAAAAAAAAAAAAATACGCATGTATGGTGATGTCCTAGCCGGATCCGGCCACGGCGACTGTTTCAACACCGACTAAGAAAATCGAGGTCCAGTTTTCGGAATCAGTCAATTGCGCAGGAGATATTTAAGTGCGTAACTGGACGCGCTGCCAGAAAAGCACTCTCTCGTCCGAGCTCCCTCAGGCCCGATGGAAAGGAGAACCAGTACGATCGGGAGGGAGCAGGATGCAGATTTGGTCGAGTTTTCCTTCTCTGAACACCTGGTTGAATTGCGGTGTTAAAGAGATACCTTAGTCGCCTTTTACGACACCTCAGCAAGAAGAGGGAGGTGCTATTCTGTTCTGCCGGCAGCCACCACGGCACAAATGCGCATGTAATCATTGTTCGTCAGACAATAAACCAGCTGCTATCGGAGATGGACGGCTTCCACCAGAACGAGGGAGTGATCGTGCTAGGAGCGACCAACAGGAGGGATGACCTCGACCAGGCCTTGCTGCGACCCGGCAGGTTTGACGTAGAGGTGAGCCACCCTCGGGGCTGTCGGTTAAACAGGTTTTATAACGAATTACTCGAACATAGTGCGCATATTTCTCTTTTAAGGACAGTTTATTATATCCATTCTAATCTCTAAAAGGGTACTCTCTTAGAATGCGGTTATTGGAGAGCTTATATTGATCCTTTATTTTTTTGTAACTCGCTCGGAAAATCCTGTGTCAGCCTCCTATGGACTAAAAACGTCGGGGGTGTCTTTCAAGTCATTCTACCCGAGCTTGGAAACCCTTATTCTCCCAGTTCTTCGGGAGGCGAACAGCCTATTTAGAGTCTTTCTTTGGGAGAGATGAGTGTAAAGAGCCCACCTGTCTGTCAGGCTGCGTGCCGCCTCCATCTCGTCCGGGCAGCAGTCCTGGCAAGTCCATTGCCCGGCATTCGGACGGCTCCAGTATTAATCCTCACCGATATAAATATGCTACTTACCTTAAGCGCTTCATGCACTTTATTAATAGCTCTGTACACTATATAATTTAAGTGATACGTGATAAGTGAACGATTAACGTGCACCAAAATTAATTTAAGCGTAGGTCTCACACCGATAACGGTTACAAATAAATAAACTAGTCACAATGGTGTTGAATATCATCACCATTGTGAAAGGGTAGAATATAAAGAGAGGATGTATGAAGGAGGGTTGAGGGGGGGGGCTTTTTTTTTCGGTAGGACATTGTTGTTGGCTGGGCGAGGCTTTTACTAGTTCACCGGGCAGGAACTTAGGCTGAGATTTATAAATGCCACTTTGTCTTTACTTGGATTTTATTTAAATTACAAATAATATTATTTCATTATTGTGAGTCTGGTTTCATAAACTTTTACTTAGCCCTGTGAATTCTTAGCATATACCATAGATGGTCAAAATGTAATCAGATTAATAAAAATGATTAACGATTACATTTCACGTTTTTTACCATTAATATGACTGCATTTTGCTCATTGATGTTTTAAACACTACAAAATCCCAGATTGTATATACATTTATTATTTCTTAATGTTTTAAATGGATTTAATCATGATTACAGAGCAATAAAATTAAAATTACGAATACATTTTGTAATCATTCATCATTAATCAGATTACATTTTGCCCATCTCTGGCATATACTCAAGTTTGTAGCCTATACCAAGTGCCGGCGCAGGTGACGGTGCCGACGCCGGACTACGGCGGGCGGCGCGAGATCCTGCAGCTGTACGTGGGCCGCGTGCGCGCCGCGCCCGACGTGCAGCTGGACGTGCTGGCGCGCGGCACCACCGGCTTCACCGGCGCCGACCTCGAGAGCATGGTCAACCAGGCCGCGCTCAAGTGCGTACACGCACACCGCCGTTATCGCTGCCCTCTTGCTGTGCCTTGCTGTCCCTTGCTGTGCCTTGCTTCTCTTTACTCTACATACTCGCACTCGGTTTTGGCCCGCACCGCGCTTACCTTCAGGCGTGGCGTATACACTATGCCGACTCGTGATAAATAATTTAGAATGCAATAATCTGTACCTTTTTGGAACTAATAAAAATGTAAATAACTATATTCCCTAAGAAATCCTATAGAAACATTGAACCAATGAAAATTGATCCGTAGCAAGTGGAGACACCGCAGCGCGTGCGACCCGCGACTGATTGGCAACTAGATAAAGTTCCTTTTACGTAATTTTAGGTAAACTGATTTTTACTTGTTTTCCCTTCGTTTTTTATCCTGGCTTTGGACACGCAAACTGCGTACTTAATAATAAATTGTTATTAATTGATTCCCGTATGTAAATGCCCCTAAGTATTTTGACTTATAGTTTATTTTGTTTTAATGGAAATATTAAGATATGACTATTTTTACATATTTGGAATTAGAATCGAACGCTGAACATCACTCTCGTCTATAAAATCATTCTGTATATATTTAAAACGAGGTAGGTATGATTGTGAAGGTTTCCCATATTATGTCTATAGCGTGGAATAAGCGTGTAGAGATAAGAAGACAGAAATGAAGAAAGTCACAGCAGAAATAAGAAAACACAAATAAAATAGTTCAAAAAAAAATACACAGCTAAATAATAAAAATACAAACACAGATAACAAAGAAAACGGTAACAGAGGCGTGGTATCGCTTCTATTGTATTAGCACAACTGCAGCGGGAGTTAGCGGCGCTCGCGTCGTGATCCGCCCGCGCAATCTGGCTGCGGCGCCGCCGTACAGCGGTGCTCAACCTCACCACCCGCCATGTGTGTTGTCAAAGCAGCATACAACATTCATATAAAGAATTACAATTGTAGTTATACTTGTGGTAGCTTAGCGGTTTTGGAGCCGCTAACCATACGCGGAACCGCAAATAGTCGTAGATTTGAATCTCGACACGTACCTCGGGGTTTTTCTAGATTAAATGCATATTTATGGACCACATGCTTACTGATGAAGGAACACATCGTGAGGAAATCCACATGGCATCTAATAGAAATACTGTGTGTACTATTTCTGTGAGAACGGCTGTCGGCTACACTACTGGTCAATAGTTTAAAAAGTCACCAAGCTACGACGTTAACCAAAGTCGCTCATCTGTATGTGCCCTTGAAAGAGAGCGGTTGCAGCAAGCTAATCGAGCGGTGAGTGGTTGCTAAGTGAAATTTGCTTCTTACCTTCCTTTTCCCGCACTTGTAGTTTTGTCGCCTTCCTGCTCTCCTTTAGCGTAGCGGACGAAGACCGAGTTGTCAGTTTAGCAATAATGAGATAAATATTGATTTCCGTCACGGTCAGGGCGGCGATAGACGGCGCGAAGACAGTGACGATGAAGTACTTGGAGGACGCGCGGGACAAGGTGCTGATGGGGCCGGAGCGCCGCTCCCGGCTGCCGGACGAGGAGGCGAACACCATCACCGCCTACCACGAGGGGGGGCACGCTATCGTCGCCTACTACACCAAGGTGACTCTCATTCGACAATATTTGCACATTTAGCGAGACTTAAAGAAATAATATTAACGCCATTTAAGATTTCATCTAAAGTATCTCTGCTCACCCTGAAAGGGGCATAGCGTGACGATATATTATCATTATTTATTATAAAATTTATTTAGTTACTATTATTCAATTGCTTGATTGTATTATTATAATTTAATTAAACATATACATATTACCGTACACTCGGGGTACGCGTGTATACGTGTACACGGGGCCTATATTCACAGCGGTCATAAACAATAGTTATAGGCGCTTATCAGTACGTGTTGTATTATCTAGCAGTTCGTATTGGAATACTTATCAGTTCGTATTAGAGTACTTATCAGTTCGTATTAGAGTACTTATCGGTTCGTATTATCGTACTTATCGGTTCGTATTATCGTACTTATCGGTTCGTATTATCGTACTTATCGGTTCGTATTAGAGTACATATCACTACGTGTTTAAATTCACCAAAGAGTATATGTATAAAATCGAACATTACGATTTGAAATTAAATATTTACTAATATTAAAAAATGTGACAGGATGCCCACCCTCTGCACAAAGTGACGATCATACCGCGAGGCCCATCGCTGGGACACACCGCCTACATACCGGCTAAGGAGAGGTACTTTAGATCTGACTGTTTATATTACGTAACTAGCTGTCCGGGCAGACCTTGTTCTGCCCAATTTCTCTAAAACAAAGTAACATTGTTTTTTTTAATGTTAATAGCTTCCCCGTCAGATTTTATTCTGCCAAAACCAACAACAACAACAGGCCAATGCCTGTCGGCTGTTTTTTGAAAGTTGTTGAAGGAACCTGGCCTTAATGCTATATGTATAAAAATTGACAATTACTGACATTAATATTTATACGTCACTCAATTGTTTTGCCTTCCCGGAACCCGTCCACTGACATTTAAAGTTTATGCTATGGTGTTAAAGTTCAAATTGACTTTTAAATATTATTACGAATTTTTTGTATGAGAATATAGAAAAGTGTTATTTTTGACTGTTTCATACAATTTTTAAAAAAATTCTCTCCGTAGTAACCTTCCTCAAACTTCAACAAACACAACAAAAAAGAAATTATCCAAATCGGTTCAGCCGTTCTCGAGTTTCGCGCTTACAACACATTAGCGATTCATTTTTATATTATAGATTTATCGGTATTGAATTATTTTTCTATGATATGATATAGCAATGAGGCTTCTAAATCCTATACATTAATTTTAATTAAAAAATATTCTAAAAGGATTTTTTTATGAACCTTTTAAAGTTGCAGTATTTATTTAGTGAGATCACATGTAATCTTGCCGATGTCCCACTGGCTCTCGATCTCGACTCTCACTGTGCTAAGTCGGTATAAAAAAGTGTTAATGGAATGGCGACTGTTTCGGTGGCAGGTACCACGTGACCAAGCAGCAGCTGCTCGCCATGATGGACACCATGATGGGCGGCAGGGCGGCCGAGGAGCTCATCTTTGGACCTGACAAGATCACATCAGGTTAGTTATAATCATAGATGGGCAAAATGTAATCTGATTAATAAAAATGATTACGGTTACATTTTGCGTTTTTTACCATTAATATGACTGCATTTTGCTCTTTTATGTTTTAAATACTACGGAATCCCAGATTACATACACATTTATGACTTCTTAATGTTTTAAATGGATTTAATCATGATTACAGAGCAAGAAAATTAAAATTACAACTACATTTTGTAATCATTAATCAGATTACATTTTGCCCATCTCTGGTTATAATATATCCATAATGTTGATTTAAAAAAAGGCCGTTTTATGTCGTCAAGTAATGTCGCTTAAAAAACCAAAAATGATCACGGCGACCGGCTCGTTTTGTTTCCTATTTTTTATTGTTTACGCAGTAAATTTTTGACATTAGTGCCAATGTAGTAGTCACTTTGCCGACTCAGTATAAAAATAATCTTGTGTAACTGTGTTGTTGTCATAGATGGGCAAAATGTAATCAGATTAATGAAAATGATTAACGATTACATTTAACGTTTTTTACCATTAATATGACTGCATTTTGCTCATTTATGTTTTAAACACTACAAAATCCCAGATTGTATACACATTTATGATTTCTTAATGTTTTAAATGGATTTCATCATGATTACAGAACATGAAAATTAAAATTACGACTACATTTTGTAATCGTTCATCATTAATCAGATTACATTTTGCCCATCTCTGGTTGTTGTATGGCGCAGGCGCCTCATCGGATCTCAAACAGGCGACCTCGATAGCGTGCCACATGGTTCGCGAGTGGGGCATGAGCGACCGCGTCGGCCTGCGCGCGCTCGACCAGCCTAAACACTCGCTTGCCCAGACTGACCAGCTCGGACCGGCGACCAATGAGATGGTAAAAAAATACTATTCTAATATCATTTACTGACAGTCACATGCATTGACTTAACCCCCAAGCTAAGCTTGCGCTTGTACTACGGGTACTAGACATAGATATATGTACTGATATACAACTATAGCTTACGATGATCAGCTCATTGCAGTGCAGTTTGGGAGTGATTATATCGTTCGATATTAATGTCGCATTCGACAAAACTAGATGGAGTTTAATGTAGACTTATCGATAGCTCGGAACGTATTGCCTGGTGCAGAAATCGCCTTCTACCTGACTCCTAGGCTCTGTCTGAGACCTGTCTGGACGCCAGATGTCTGTATTGGCGGCAACTACGTAACAATTGATCACAGTGAAATATTGACTATTAGGTAATTGCTAAAAAGGATAGAATCGAATATCGATACCGAGTAACGCCTTGGAAGGTCGGACAAGGCTTTAATTGCACAGTGTGCGTATTGATATCGGTTGAGACATGTTATCTCCTTGTGCAGGTGGACGGCGAGATCCGCAAGATCCTGTCGGAGAGCTACGAGCGCGCCAAGGCCATCCTGCGCGCGCACGCCCGGGAGCACAAGGCGCTGGCCGAGGCGCTGCTCAAGTAATGCAACCCGCAGTCGTTATATAACCGTACCCCCGTGCTGCTCTAGCGGACGAGGGGCCGGTGTCCACGCGGCCCGAGCGCCCATACGTTCCAATCCCGGCACGTACCTCCGGCTATTTCCAGATTGTTTAATTAAATAGAATTGTGTGAATTTAGTTTTGTTCGGAAATATAGTTCAATTCGCACATACTAGATGGCACTACTAGTATTTTTAATCACGCAAGCGTTTTGTTGCATAGATGTGATGTCCATCTACGATTGTTACTGTTATGAGTTCCTAATACTTCCGTAAAATATTAAGTGTGTGTGTGCGAATTAAACACAGATCAAGTGCGGATTTGGGCCTGACATGCTCACGGGTGGCGCATACGCGCACGGTATCTAACAGAAATGTCATTTATTTATTAAATATACCGTCGATATATACAAGAAAACATTAAAAAAAACATATATTATGTCCTTACATATGAAATTGGCGTTTTTCGTACTGGCCACTTTAATCACAAATTTCTCCTCTTTGGTAAGGAATATCAAATTCAAATTTGTACAGCTATAGACTCATGTATTTGTGCTTCGATGATCGTCATTCATTTGTTTTTTTCTTCTGTTTTTTTCTGTTTGCGTCACTCATTTTACAAAATGGAAAACTTAAAATATCGCATTATTTACGAGTACGAGTTCCGCCGTGGCACTAGTGCTGCGGAAACAACTCGAAGGGTGAATGATGTGTATGGCGGTCGTGTTGCAAAAGAAAACACAGTTCGTTTTTGGTTCCAACGTTTTCGTTCTGGAAATTTCGACCTGCAGAACAAGCCCCGTGGACGGCCTGAGACTCAAGTTGATAATGAAGAGTTGAAGGCTATTGTGGAAGCGGATCCATCGCAAACCACGTCCGAGTTAGCTGCAGGCTGCGATGTTAGTGATAAAACTGTTTTAATTCACTTGAAGCAAATTGGGAAGATTAAAAAGCTTGAAAGGTGGGTACCTCACGAATTGACTGAAGCAAACCGGCAAACGCGCGTCGACTGCTGCGTTACATTACTAAACCGGCACAATAATGAAGGTATTTTAAACCGAATCATTACCTGTGATGAAAAATGGGTTCTTTACGATAATCGGAAGCGCTCAGCGCAATGGTTGGATCCTGGCCAGCCAGCCAAATCCTGCCCCAAGCGAAAATTAACCCTGAAAAAGTTACTTGTAAGCGTTTGGTGGACTAGTGCCGGTATTGTTCATTACAGTTTTCTCAAATCTGGCCAGACTATTACGGCTGATGTCTATTGTCAGCAATTGCAAACCATGATGGAAAAGCTAGCGGCTAAACAACCTAGGCTGGTCAATCGCTCCACGCCACTGCTGCTTCACGACAACGCTAGACCACACACTGCGCAACAGACGGCTACTAAATTAGAAGAGCTTCAATTGGAAAGTCTAAGACATCCTCCGTACTTCCCGGACCTTGCTCCAACAGATTACCATTTTTTTCGAAATTTGGATAACGTCTTGCAAGGGAAAAAATTCAACTCCGATGGGGCAGTCCAAATCGCCTTCAAAGATTTTATTGATTCCCGTCCGACTGGTTTTTTTTAGTAAAGGGATCAATAAACTACCTATGAGATGGCAAAAGTGCATAGAAAATAATGGTTCATACTTTGATTAATTAAATATATTATATTAAAAAATATTCGACTTTTTGTTCCTCCCATACAAAACGCCAATTTCATATGTAAGGACCTAATATATAAGTTCTAAGACCACGTGTTATATCTTTACAGGTATACCTAACTATACACAGCACATTATAAACAAAATAAAAAAAAATACACATTAGTCATATGTACTATTGCTGTGACAACGGCGATCAGCTGCGCTATTGGTCACGTTGGGCACGACGTATAAGCGCAAAGTGGGTACAGCCGCTAATGTATCTCTGCCTTTTTTTTTGAGTTCGATGCAAATCCTCATGGACCGTTAGGGTAGCAGCCCTCACCGCGACCCCGGTGTGTCCATCTCTTGCCGACTAAAACTACTAGGATGCTCCTCCCCCCCATCTGCCGAGTGCCGAGGGAGAAACAGAGCCATCTTCCTCCCTGCAACTCTGCTCATACTAAGAGGATATAGCGGGACGCTTATTGAAAGAAGCCTATCTGCCAAAATTAATAATCTATCTTTAATTCGCAGATCGATATCTATACTTCTCCCTTTCTAACCTGTGTATGTGAAAAGAGATGTACTATAGTTGCTATATTAACAAATCTAAGATAGGTGATAGGATTGGCTATTAATTTCAGCCATAAGTCTGACTGTGTACTAAGATAGGAAGATGTTTTTTTTAAATACTGGTACACTAAAGTGAGTACAGCGCACCCGATAAGAAATTTCAGGTGGTACAATAAAGGCAACAAGTACCAATGGACAATAATCCATTGTCCAGCACCGTCGTGCTGAGTAAGTGGAAGTACTAAAGCTGACCTCGAAACGCGACATGCAGAAGCGAGTCACCGTGACGGTCTTTGCACTTGCGTACCGTGGTTACAACTGAGTTCAAACTATTAACCTACCATCACAATTAATAAATAGATTTATAGTAGAGGGAAAATGAAGTAGGAGACAGGTTTAATACGTTTTTCACCCAACGCGATTCGCTTGTGTTTCTAACGGGGCCCGAATCCGGCTCTAATGTGAACACGCGATATATAAACAATGTAATTCGAGTATTGTGATTATATTATGATATTAGTTTTATCGCAGATAATTTTATTTTGGACCACACGTGTTTAAGGGTGTTTTAACGATAAACATGCGTCATAGTGTAATGTGAATATTTTTAGTATTTTAATGTTGTACATCCTATATTCACATATAAATTCCTTATAAAAAATCAACTAATATAATAATCTTATTAACTTTAACAAAAAAAATGCGTCACCCATATTTAGGTGACGCCACGATGAACGTATTAATAACCTTGAGTGGGATGGAACAGCCTAACGATGACCCGTGCACGTTAGGTACGAGACCCTGGACGCGGAAGACATCAAGGCGATCATGGCCGGGGACAAAATCAAGGGTGAACGTGCCGCTCGCAACAACAACAAGGAGCCTGCCCCCGCCCCCGCGCCCGCGCCCGCGCAGCCCGCCGGCATACTGACGCCGCAGCCGGCGCCCGCGTAGCCATACAACATTCATACACGCTCATACATCGACTCATGTAAGTTATACTGTTAAATCTCACCTCAGTTTATTTGGTAAAAACCGAATTCCGCCTAATGAAATGAATGTTTTTCCCCACAGAATTGCCAACAAGTCTGCTCGTCACCCCACGAGCAGAGCGTCGAGGTGACTGAAAATTTTGCAGGACTCATACAGTACCTAGTGTGCTAGAATTTATTTAAATATATAATAAAAATAAGTAAAACAATATTAGTTTAGACGGATTTTATTTCAAATAGATAGACATTCATGGCCGGAATTCATAGCCTATCTAACTTTCGTATATAAACATCTTCAGCTATATTAAAAAATACGTTTTAACTTAAGAAAATTGTGGTAAAACTCATTTCTTATAGAAGATATAAGTATAGAAAACATCTATTTTCAGTGTGACAGTTTTTAAACTATATTCCACTATCAATATTACAAATTCAAGGGACCAGTTTACGATTTGTCGTGTACAAGTGTGCGAAGCCGTCGCGCAGGAAGCGCGCTGTTAGCTCAAAGATTCGAGCGCGACTGCATATAAAGTTCGACTCTTAGCCCGAGATCTTCGTAACGCGGAAATACGACGCGTCCTTGTTTTGTAAATAATAACATCTTACTATATTTTTAATATAGAGAAAGACTAGCATTTGAAGTACTAATATTTGTATAGTGTGTAATAAATATCCTGCCTGACCCGAAAGGTATGTTACAATAATATTACCAAAATAGATCACAAAATTAAATTATTCCTGAACAGAAACAAGTTATGGACATATATAATTGAAGTAATTATACTGTTTCAATAGAAGCACGAACTTTAACTGTTAAAGGGTGTTTGTAATCTATCTGGGATTTATAATATTTCCTCATTTAAATAATTTTATTTTAATTTGATATTTTTTCTTTTAACTAGAAAGGATAACGTAAATAGAATCTAATGTCGAGTAACGCTTTCACGGGTCGGGTCGTATTTTTATTGCATACATACTGTACAAGTACGCCAATGATTGTCATAACAGACTTTTACTACTGTGACCCTGAACATTTAGCTTAAAACCGTATTTCAATATGGCCTCTTTATTTCACTGCTGTAACGTCTTGCAGCCTACATAAAAATGAACACCTATATATAAAATACGATGCAATCTTTTAAAGTGCCCTTACTATATTTACAGTTCAAATGATATAAGTAATAAATACTATAGTTAATTTGTTTGTGTTATTTTATGAAATGCAAAAATATAGTTTTTGATGGAGAATGATGTGAGAGTAATATTACGACATTATATGTACAATAGATTTCTAAAATAACGAAATGTATGTTACTTTATGTAAATTTTCAGATTATACCTACTGTGAATAAAAATAATTATTCCAAAGTAATATTAATTATAAACAATTAGTACTTAAAATGTGTTTTATTGCTTTGGGAAACCCAAATTTAGTAGGCAATTAGGCTGATATCTAAAATTTAAAGCGGTCTATAGACGTTGCTTTGGCTAAGATAAAAAACAGTATATATTGGTATTGGCAGGATTGCTTGGTCATGCAATCCTGCGTCGGTGTTCTGCTTCGATGCTGAAGCGGTTGAGAGGCAGTTCTGATGGCATCCTGAGCTTTTTAGCTGAGAGAGTGAATGCAGTTTTGAGTGAACAGGCTCATCCATTCTGGTATTTATATCATAAATTTATATTGTAATCTGAAATAAAGCTATTATTATTATCTTAGTGGTGAGTTTTAGAGACTCGAGATAAGTTATTTTTTGCTGATTACATCCCTGTGTGACAAGCCTATGCACGCTACAGTATAATAGAAACCTGGGAATATATCCACAGAGGAAAGCTTGCACTTTATCTTTAAATCTTATCTATCTTTCCTATCTTTAAAAAAACTTTATCTTAATCTTCAAATTTCTCTTTCTTCTTTAAATTAATTTCTTTAACTTTGAAGTTAATTATTTGTAATGTTTGATAAAATGCTAAGCAAAGTTAAAGTAGCCTTTGTAAACCTCTACTTAAAAGTGTTGGCTTATTTTAAAATAAAAACTTTCGCGTTTTGTACTGATTATAAATATATCACGCTCCTGACGAAGCCTCCACGGTGCATCAGCCTGCTCGTGGGAATGAGCTGTGTAACAAGGTCGAATCGTCAAGCCATAACTAAATATAAGTCAATTCGCGCATAGGACCTGTTAAAGTATTTATAATGATTACTTTTAACCCTTCTTGGCATGATTTTTTCTTAATTGGTGAAATAAATCAAGGTGATATAATTTATGTTCAAAATTAAAGTAAAAATAGTTTAAAAAATCTTAGCATATGATTATAGTATTAATTTAGGAAAAAACAATATAATGGAAATTTCCATCATCATGCAAAGTTAGAACATTAGCTTAATACTAATAGAAATAAAAGAGGATATTTTTAAATATCCAATAATATGCAATAGAAATCCAATGATATCTAATGCAATAGACACTCAAATATAATAATACAAAATTAAAAACAAAATCCTATGTTTATTGTAACTACACCAAACAGCAGAATGACAACTTCAAGCTCGTTTTATTGATAGTAGCGCTTGCTTATTTTTGACAGCTATGTTTTTTTTAATTGCAATGGACATTAAAAAGGTGTCAGACGCGATTAACTTAAAGTGAACTTGTTCTGTTATATAATTTTTGGGCATTCAATGTTATGATGGAAATTTCCATCATTATGTAAAGAAGGGTTAAGGTGCCGTTCGAATAATGACAGTTTCTAGGCAGATTTTTCTTGTTTAGCAACAGGTAGGGGGCGAAATCTACACCAAGAATCTAAAAATAACCGTTGTTATTGCAAAGTGGTTATATCCGAATAAATTAGTCAAACTGATTTGTTTAACGAGTTTAATTTTTTTCAATAAGTTATAAAGACAATCCCTTAATAGAAAAAAAAATCATAGTTATTTTAGTTTTTTTTTTTTCGGCATGTCCTATGTTGGTGGCCTGGGAAAGACCTTCACAACAAAATCGGGCTTGGTGGGCGAACGCAGAGGGCGCTCAGCCAGCGAAATTTATGGGTTGGGCGGCTACGCAGGGGCACCCCTGTGGGTACGGCCCTCGACTTGGGCGGCCGGCCAGTTGGAAAACGAACCTAACGGTGATCTACCAGCGTTTTGGAAGCGACTGCCTCGAGAAGACACGCCGAAAGGAACTCAAGGCTGCGTCGGAGTTATTTTAGTTTTGTTTATGTATTTCTTCTGAATCAGAATACTTCTCAACTGACTTATATTTAAATTTGCATTACCATAATTACAAAGTTCCAAACCTGGGCAGAAGTAAGAGACATTATAATGCCATGACCCTGGACGAGATCACCAGAAACCAGATAAAGCATCGATATGAAGTCGTGAAAAGTCAGCTCTCTTCAATGAATTTGCTTACTAATGATTTCAAAACACAAAAGACAGGTTTCTATTAGTGATGCCACGAATAGTGAATTGGCCGAATACCGAATATTCGGCCACGCTGTCGGCCGAAGCGCCGAATATTCGGCATGGAATACATGCTTGTCGGAGGCGCGCTAGCTGGATTAAGGCAAGATGCAACCTGTTTTCCTCGTTGCGTTGGCGCGGCCAGCAAAGACAATACAATACCCAATACAAACGAAAAACAATACCCAAAACTTTCGAAATTTGCTAAAGTTTATCTTTCTTCTCCTAGAAGTAACGTGTTTAGTGAGAGGTTATTTTCTGAGGGTAGTAACATTTACGATGAAAAGCGTAATCGTTTGCTACCAAAAGATGCTGAAAAGCTTATTTTCATCCATCACAACTTACCACTGATCAATTTTAATTACTAAAGTGTTGTAATTTGGAAATAAATAGATAATTATGAGTAATATAACGTGCCTTTTGTACATGATTTGGTATTCGGTATTCGGCCGAATAGTACGTACTATTCGGCCGAATACCGAATAGCAAAATAAGTGGCCGAATAGCCCGAATACCGAATAGTTGCCGAATATTCGTGGCATCTCTAGTTTCTATGCGCGGCGACGCTAGTAATCGTTAATTCAAAGCTCGGTACGTCCCTCTGGGTTCTTCCAAATTACGTATAAATTTAGGCACCGCATGCTCACCGGTGAAGGAAAAGTCGCGAGGAAACCTGCATGGCATCTAATAGAAATGCCACGTGTACTAGTGCTGTGAGAACGGCGATCAGCCGCGCCACTGGATATTGGGAGGGACATACAAGCGCAAAATGTATACAGCTAGTCTCGTGTCTGTTCATACCGTAAGGGATATAGCGTGTTCATATTATTATTATTATTAAAGTAAATGAAAGACGTAATATCTCATGTTATTTATTATAAAATGTCGGTCTGTTTGTGGATGTGCTTTGTGCCGGTGTCGCGCGCGCTCAGCACCTGCAGCCTCGGGTCCGACATCGCCATCAGCACGTGCTCCAGACCGATCACCGGGCGCGTTGACGACGACCTGGAAAATCATTTATTACACCTCAAGTTATACAATTATCGACTTATCTTGTTGTATGACCGCTTATAATAATATCGTCACGCTATTTACCTTTCGAGATGAGCAGAGATATATTTTGATGGATTTACGACCGCAACCTAATGATCCAATCACAGTGGCTATTAAAAGAGCCACCGACCGATCAAACAGTGAGGTACACACACAAACACGCACTAGTCTCACTCCACGACACCGGCGTCGCCGGCGGCGCCGAAGGAGGATAGTTCAGTCAACTGCTGCTAACCGGTGCACCGAGGCGCAGTTCCACTCCGACGCAACCTTGAGTTTCTTTCGGCGTTTCTTCTCAAGGTAGTCACTTCCGAAACGCTGGTAGATCACCCGTAGAGTTAGTACTTTATTTGGCTGGCGGTCCAAGTCGAGGTTCGTACCCACAGGGGTGCCCTTGCATTGCCACCCAACCCAAAATTTCGCTGGCTGAGCACCTTCTGCGCTCGCCCCCTAAGCCCGGTGAAGCTGAAAATGCCTTTCCCGGCAATCAGTAGTTAGTCCCCTTCAAAAAAAAAAAACTGCAACCTAATATCACTGTCAAAGTTATGAAGGTTAAAATGAGCGCGGTTTAAGCCGTCGCAGCCCGGAACAGTAAAGTACACGCACGCACTAGATTCTTTCCGCGACACCGGCAGCGCCGAAGGACAGTTCCGCCAAGTGCCCGTAACCGGCGCGTTTACGCACTGAGGCGAGTTTCACTCCGACGCAGCCTTGAGTTTCTTCTCAAAGAACTCACTATACGCCGGTAGGTCATCGTTAAGTTTTCTTCCTGGCTGTCTGCCCAAGTCGCGAGGTCCGTACCTATATGGCAGTAGCGCTCATTCCATAGATGCATGAAAGCATTGCATGCCCTTACGATAAATAAGTCTGGAATAAATTGCTTTAATTTAACCAAAAAAAAGGAAATCTTTATATGTATATATAATCTATTTTCACGCCATCTATCTTCCCAATGAAAGTAATATAATATTTATTATCTTAATATATATAAATCTCCTGTCACGATGTTTGTCCGCGATGGACTCCTAAACTACTAAACCGATTTTAATGAAATTTACACACCACGTGAAGTTTGATCTAATTTAAAAGATAGGATAGTTTTCATCTCAATTTATAGTCGCAATATTATTTAATTGCAAATTATTTGTTTATTATTTAGCAGTCATAATTTACAGTTAGCTCCAACCGATTCTAAAAGATGGCGCTATTCGTTGACTGGATTGAGTAATTATTCAAAAACCAGTCACAGCAAAGCGTGGCTGGTCTGCTATAATTTATATGGCAGAACAACGTTTGCCGAGTCAGCTAGTCATTTTATAATATTCACATGAATTATGTGAATCTGCCTACCCTGTCCAAATTCCCTATGCACGTCACTGCTATATGGGTGTCACCATTGCCGCCCAGCCCACAACTCACTGGCTGAGCGCCTGTCGCCCGAAGTAAGTAAGTTATCAAGGCTTATCTGGCCTACAGCAGTATGTCCTGCCTGAAAAGGTTACCGTCAATATATTGAAGGTGTGCCGACACATACCCGGACCACACGGTGCCCGCGGGAGAGTCGAGGCTCAGCTTCTGCGCGAGCGCGCTGCGCACCAGCTCAGTGGCGAAGCTCCGCACTGCGCTCAGCATCACGCTGTGCGCGGCGCTGTGAACACACACACACCAATACATTACTCATCACAGAAAAATTATTACTCTATACACATATATATAAGAAGTTTCATTTTAAGAACTTACCTATATTGATATCCGTTCCCGACGTCTTCACATCGCAAATCTATTCCTATATCAGCACATTTCTTCTCCAAATATAGAAACCTAAGTCTTTCATCTTCATCTTCAACGGGCATTACTGTTAAACTACCTTCACCCTCACTCTCCTTCTTAACCCTCACCGGTGACCTGACTCCTTCCACATCCAGTTCATCATCGGAATCAACGAGATTATACACCTCTGGAATGTTCTCGACGAAATCTTCTTTCCGGAACACTGACAGAGTATTTATTTGTGAGGTAGATGGATAATATTCCTTGATATTAGACTCCGTTCTTCGAGCACTGTCCATATCCTGCCACGAAGACCAGTGGTCTTCGGCTCTCGAGGTTACCAGCTCGTTCCTCACAGGATAATGGCCATGGAGACGAGCGTACATTAATATCTGCTTTGTCCTCCAAATTGGCTCTGAGTGTGTGAAATACTGAGATAGTATTGTGTTGATTAATTTCGCCCTGGACCACTGTAATAAAACAAAATATAGTTTTAAATATTGACGAAATCCTGGACATCGTTTCCAAATCACATCATTTAGGCGCGGGCTGCGGGCCCATTCGGCAAAGGTGACCTCGCTGTTGAGTACCATATATTCGTAAACGGTCAATTGCGTAGGATATATTTGGTGCGTGAACGCTAGCGCTTGTGCAAACGTACCCTCTCATCCAAATCCCTTTCAATGTAATGGGAAGGGGAATCGAGACAACTAGAAAAACAGGACGCAGGGTCTTTTATTTTTTTGTTAACCCGGTGGAAATCCCTACGGACCGTCAGGGGAAGTGGTGAGGGCCACTTCCCCCGGTGTGTCGGACCTGCCCCGACTAAAACCAACGGGGTGCCAGCACTGCCATCTCTTCGCCTTCGCCGAGCCTGGGAATCCGAATACTTCCGACGGCTCGGCGGGCAGGACGCAGGGTCTGGGAACCGAGAACTGACCCCTGTCAGTGCCCTGGGCCTTGCAGCTTCACCACCAACACGACCGACGATGAATAAGTTTTTTTTTTATTCTGACTCGACACAGTGACTGCATCATAACTGATGGTAAGCATGGTTCAGTCCAAAAAAATGCTAACGACTATCGATAAATAAGAAAAACCCATCGGTAGTCGCAGCGATCATGCCGGCCTGCACAAATATCTCTTCACATAATACTCTTCACTTCTCTTCACTTTATATAAGTAGGCAGACTATTGTACTAAGCGGGGATTCACTACATAAACATCGTGACATGCGTAACAAACGTTTTGTGATGTCGATATCCACCAGCATGAGCGAAGTTCTTTAGATATATGAACAACTGGGTATACACAAACTGATTCCGAAACGTGACAGGCCGATGCGAGCGAGACGAAGGACTTTACATTTAAATGCTGTGGTCACGACCCAGTTCGGGCAATCGCCCTATCACCTCAAAAAAGCAGTTATTTTCGTTATTGAGTGAGGGCGGCTTCCAGGTGTGCATACTCCTACCGACTAAAACCACTGGGTGTTCCTACAACCCGTCAGCCGGGCCAGAGGAACGGCTATCACAGCCTTTTTTCACAGCTTCCTCAGCACCCGGCCACGTCGAGCCCATTGCTGGTCTCGGCTCTTCTACATTTGTGAGGGGTGGTATGAAAGGCCACCCTTTTGCTCATCTCATTACCCTGGAGCGGTGGGCGAACACATATAGCGCACCGCTTACGCCTAGATATATCTGGCAACCCTCATCAAGTGCGTATATATCCTATAGTCTCATATAATGGCATATTCCATTAAATCCAAATAAAATCCTATAAACTTCAACAAAAAAAGCATCAACCATATTTGGGTGATGTCAGGATGAACGTGTCAATTCATTTACAGTATTCTTCTTGAATTTATAGCCAAGATTATGTTTCACTTACTTCAATATTCCTCCGTTTAGCGAAGTCCATCTTCCAATATCTGTCATAACTCTCCACTGTAAATGGGAAATATTTTAAATAATCCGGGTCACGAGCGTCCTTACTAATCACTGGTATCTTCTTCAACATATAGTTAACACCAGCACGGATGCTGTCAAATCTTTGCACAACTGAACACAACTGTCCATACAATGTTTCCTCGGTTTTCACTTGTACATTTGAAACACTACTTATATCACAGACTTTAGGCATCGGACTTGCTAAATAACAATGATCATTGTCTATATGCGAAAAATTCTGCTGAACTTCCACCTTCTGCGTTACTTCTTGCTTTAGAAGACTCTTCACCTCCGGCTTAAGTAATGATACACCTTTTTTCTTTCTAAATTTCTTCAATCCGTTCATTTTCACCGGACTAATTTTTGTTGTTGTATTATTGATTATTATCTCCTGAACTTTAGTCAGATCCAAATTTCTATCCATTTCCAGGTAATATATTTTTCCTGTGCTTGGATCTATGTATTTCACTATCCTCTTCAAGGGTTGGTTTGATTGGTTCAATATCTCTTCTGGCAATTCTTCCTTTGGCCATTTAATTTCTTCGCTATTCTTAGTTATAACATTACTCTGTATTAAGCTGTCTAAATCAGTCTTTTCTTCTGTTTTCTTCTCCGGTTTAATAATCATTTCATCTACATCTAATTCTTTAGGTTCTTTGCTGAAGAAATCTAGCCAGTTTTCAGTTTGGCTGTCACTTTCGGGCTCAGGATCTTCTGGTTCGAGTTTCGGCTGCATCAGAAGCGGGACTGACTGTTGTTCTGAGACAGATGGTTGGACTGGCTGGTCCGTCTCCGTGGGCTGGATGTCATGGGTCGGTTCTTCCTTGAATTCGTATTGAAGCATTTCTGGCGTGCTGTAAAGCCAAACGTCGACTAAAGTTTCAGCTCCTGAAAGAAATAGTTGCAATTATTAACAAGAATAAGTAACACAAGGAAATACATAATTCATCAAGTTTTAAGTAAGGTATTTGTAACTTTTATTTTGTATGATTTACATGCAGACATGCTTGAATTCAAACAAATCTGGTGAAAGGTGAAGATGATGTCCAAGATGAATCGCGTCCGCTCAACAAACGCTTATTCACACTTCTTAAATAAATAAATGAAATGTAATAATATTTCATTTTGTTAAAGGAGTAAATATTATTGGAAAATATAGCTTATCGAGGTTCACGTCTCTTTGATTTTAATCATAATAATATATCATCTCGCTAAGCCCCTATCGAGGTGAGCAGATGCATTATTTGCTGTATTCACTTTGCGCTTATATATCGTACCCAAGTAGCGCAGCTGATCGCCATTCTCACAGCACCAGTACACATGACAATTCTATTAAATGCCATGCGGGTTTCCTCACCATGTTTTTCTTCAATGGGTAGCACGAGGTGCCTAAATCCGTACTTAATGCAGAAACCACAGGGGTACGTGCCGCGATTCGAACCTACGAGGATTCGCGTCTTCGCGCATGGATCCAGTACTAACCTAGCGTCTGCAGGCCGGTGCAGTCGGAGTCCAGGCGGATGGTGTGGTGGACGAGCGCCGGCCGGTTCCTGTGCGGGAGCGCGAACTGCAGCTCTATGCGGGCGGGGAACTCGCCCCAGCCGCGCCGACTCACGTGGAACGGGGGCTTGCTGCGAATACAATTACTTTTATATTACAGATAGCCTTGCCACAATCTCACCTGATGGAAAGTGATGAGGCCGATGATGGAGCGCGCTCACCCAACAAATACCGACTCACTCGTCGTTTGAAGATCCCCCCGTTATAAGATGTTGAAAAACAGACGTAGAAAACGAATTCCACTCCTTGGCTGTTCGCAGCAAAAAAGAACAGGCGGATTGCCTCGTGCGAGCAGTTGGAACGTCAACCACATATGAGGCGACTAGTTTCAAAACCCGCTAAAACGATTTTTCGTACAAAATTACTTAATAGTTCTAATAGTAATTTGAAATGTTTTTATCAAAGCACATATTATATATGAATTTTCTCTTCTTTGCTTTTTTACTCTAGAATAATCATTGAAATACCTTATAAGAATATGATTGTTAAGTCAAAGATTAATTATAAGTTTTTATAAATAATTGGGATTTGGAAAAAATATGTCATAGCGGGTTTTGAAACTAGACGCCTCATATGAGTGCAAACCGGCACGTCGTGCAGTCAATTGATGGTAGAAGGGGGGTTAATTATATCGTAGGACGAAGGGAACACACTCGCCCGAAGACCATCCTACAATCCAATAACTCGCCAAAGGTAAGAGTTAGAGAACTTCTTAGTTCTAGCTGAAATAGAAGTCACCGTAAAACCGTAGCTCCGCAATTCGGCGCGCGTCGTTCTGTTATGGAAGGGAGACGGCGGAATGCGGAGAGTATTCATATCATATCACAACTCTTCTTATTTTGTCTGTTATAAGTCTCGGTCGGCCCCGGCTTTTACATTCACTCACATTCATATTGTATCTCTTTTGTCATAGTAAAATATATCATCCCGCTATATTCCATACGGGGTGAGCAGGTATACATTTGTGGTGGTATCCACTTTAGGCTCTTCTGTCGTGACCAACATGACCAGTAGCGCAACTTATCTAATAATAATAATACAGCAGTGTACTAGACACATGACATTTCTATTAGAATTCATGTTTCCTAACGATATTTTCCTTCACCGGTGATCATGCGGTATCTAAATCCATACTCAAACTGGAAAGACCCAGAGATACGTACCGGGATTCGAACCAGCTGTTTCTGTCATCCCATCATTATTCCTCCTCTCCAAGTGCCCGAACCATCGAAGCATGTGTTCTGGCGCAGGGCACGAGTATAAAAAAGGTACTTGACATCCCTTCCGTCTCCCTACATTCCCATTCCACGCTCGGTCTTTAACGGTGATACATGTGTACGCACGGCGGTATCGCTACACTTATCATCGGCGGCGAACTCGGTCACGCTACGGAATAGTCAGTTGCTTTGGACATTACGGCGGAACATCTAATTGATTGTATACGGTGAACGGTGCGGAGCTGCAGTATCCTGTCCTCATCATCCAGTTTCCAGGTGAGTGCCTTTTGAATATTTCACTGTCACTGTGCCTGAACGAACTCTTTGTTCCCTAATTCTCTAAGTGGAAATCCAGAACCAGCGACGCTCTTCGGTGGCTTCACAGTTTTTTGGTTTCTTCGAGAGCAGCGCTCTACTGCGCACACAGCATGCATTATTATTTATTATTATTTATTTATTTATGGGCTGTCAACAGCTCCATTACACTTCACATTCACAATCTGAATCACATGCATAAGCTAAATGTCGGTAACGGATACCAATAACAGACAACCACAGCATGGCCCAAAAGCATTATCTAACAATATCAAAACACAAAAAAAAAAAAAAAAAACAACAGCATACAATAATATCTCAAATTAAAATTATATAACACCAAGAACAATGCCAAGCTCAACACACCTGCTCACTGATTTTCCTCTTGAAGGCCGGCATTGAATCCGCAAAAATATCGATGTTCCCATCCCCGGACACACACTCGTTATATAAACGTGACAGTCTTGGCACTATAGAAAAGTGACCAAGGTTGGTCCTATATCGTTTAGTGGCAAACATGGGAGCAGGATACCGAGGCAGCCATTAGAAGTTAAAAGAGTGATACTGACTGCAGGAGGACGGTGTGGTGCGGCGCGTAGGAGTGGTGCAGCCGCACGGACACGGCGCGCACGAGCCGGCTCAGGTCGGGCGCCGCCGCCGGCCCGCGCACGTACAGCAGCCACTTGTGCGTCGACCGGTCCGCAGCCGAGGCGCCCGGCGCGTACTTCGATGTGTTGCCTTTAGGTTAATCATGACTAGCGATGAGACGAGGCTGTGCCGCGCATATGTATTGGAGCCCGGCCATGCAAATGTTCTGTTAGGAGCCCGGTAATACCAAATGTTTATATTTTTAAACACATTACGATCACGAAGCTTTAGTACACTTTGTAAGCAAACAAAGAATCATATTTTAGTAACCAAATAAAAGCATATTCTTTAACTACTTAATATATTTCACACAAACATTAAGAGGGCAAAAAAAATCAATTTTTTCTCTCCGATTTTTGACAGGATGTGTACCTCAGTGAAAAATGACAATTTGCAAATCTAAAAAAATATTTTGAATCGTCATATGCAATTGTAAGCAATCAAAATCATTGAAGAGAGCTGACCTATCACGATCCTATATCGATGCTTCATCTGGTTCCTGGTGCTCTCGTCCAGGGTCATGACATTCGTGACCTTGGGCTCGATGTGGCGCGGAACCTTCTTCAGCTGGCTGCCACATGGCTCCGCCTCCGGCTCGTCCTTCGCTCCGGGCCTTAGGGTCTTTGTTGAATCAGCACTGATTGTATAGTTCCGCTTCTGTAGCATTGCCTGTGTTCAAAGAAATATAGCGTAAGTTATGACATAAATTCATGCTCTGTATTTCTTTTTTATTACATACGGGTTGGCGCTAGATTCTGTGATGGGAGGCGTGTGAATCAGAAGGCAGTCTTAGCGGGAATTCTTTTTATTATTTATTTGGTGAACGTTTTATATAATTCGCATGACCTAGATATCGCAATGCATTGCATTAACTATTGTGTCGAACTTTAAATAAACTTACTGTTGTATTGACTTCGTAACCTCAATCTCAGCTAATGGAAAGTGATGACGAGGTTGATAATGGAGCGCGCCCACCTAATATATACCAATTTATTTGCGTTTGAAGATACCCAGGTCGTAAGTTGTAGGAAGCAAGTTCCCATTATCCGCGCTGTGCAGCAAAAAAGAAGCGAATCGCCTCGAGCGATCAGCTGGGATGTAAATCACATAGCAGTGCAAGCCTCACGACATCATATGTATAATAAGAGGAGGAATTGTGAATTATGCTGAACAGCTCAGCCGCACACTCTTCAGTCTACAATCTATAGAAAACCGAAAAGCCAGGCCATTCTATGTTGGTGTTCGAAACTGAGTTAAATATATAAAGTTTTCAATTAAAACATTTGATTTTTGTGTTTGTTTCCTTAATCAATTACACAAGCCTGTGTCAGTGATTTTCCTAAATATAATTTAAGTAAGACTTAGGCAGGTAGAAGACTTGAATGAATCTTTTTGATTTTCAAATCCATCTTTTAACCCCCATCGAATTTTTTAGGTGATTGAATATACCTAATTGTTTTGCATCAGCATCCTTGTTATAAATATTAACTGAAGAAGCGCAGTATTGACTAAGTTTGTAGCTATTACGAGCAAGTGATGCTACATTAGAATGTAAGCAAATGGCAATCGAGCGCCGCGCTTGCGGATGTGTACTCCTTATAATAAAACTTACTGAGTAATCTTTTCTGACTTTGTTTCGAGGCGCTCTCGACTTGAATATTTCCGTCAAGTCGACAGTTTTCTTGCCAAGCAGTTTCTTCAACGACGGGTGAATGTCGCGCTGCCCCTCACGGAGAAGTGACGATATCTGTGAAGAATAAAAAATCTAAAACTGACATTGAAAAATCTTTGGAATATCTCTCATTTCGTTTGTATACGTCTAGTTGTACATGTATCTAGTGTTCGCGCCAAATGGTCGCGAACGACCTACGCGGAGGCGCAACCTCTAAGATTATATTTTTAAAACAAAGAGAAGATGGTTTTGCTGTCATTCGTAAAATAGATGTCAAATAATATACGTAAAAAATACATTACCTAAGAACGAATAAAAATGTTATTTTAATAAACCCTAATCACATACTCAAAAGGAAAGGCGCTAACTTACACTTAAGCCAAATGGCCTTCCCATCTAAAGACTTTCAATCGTGATATATGTGAGCCGTTATGACGACAGCATTGGTTAATGGATTCTCTTCTCTTGGCTGACTTTTCTTTTTAAGCAGGACAATATGTTGTCGGGCGGGATAACATTTCACAACTACATCGGGCAAAGAAAGTGAAAACTTAGGATGCTCAGACAGCGTTTTATGGGTTGGGTGGCAGCGGAAGGATACCGCACTTGAGCGGACAGCCAGAAAAATAAACCTAATGGTGATCTACTAGCGTTTATGAAGCGACTACGTTGAGAAGAAACGCCGAAAGAAACTCAAGGCTGCGTCGGAGCGGAATAGGCTGTCATTGCCGTTCTTAAATTTTACTGTACTTTCTGTCAGGTGTTATGTAGTCACTTTCGTCAATCCTTATAATTTCAACCTACATCTGTCCACTGCTGAACATACGCCTCATCCAATGCTCGCCACTAATCTCGGTTCTGGGCTATCCACATCCAAAAATATCCAGCAACCTTTCGCAAGTCGTTGGTCCATCTGGTTTCTGGGCATCCCAAACTACACTTGCAAAAATAACATTAAAATTACAAACAAAATCTAAAACAATATTAATAGGGTAAATAAATATAATAAATAGTAATATAATATATATAATTAATAGGGTATAGATAAAGACCAAGTTTTGAAAAACATACCTCAGCTTTTGACCTGGGATCCTTCTGATCAGCAATCTCATCTTGGATCTGTCCCTTTGTCATCTGCAGCTTCAACTCATTGTAGTAACTGCTCACTATAGCATAGCGAAGACGGTGCAGCAGCCGTCTTGATGTTGTCATCCTGGAGAATACATCTTTTTCTCATACTGTTCTATAAAATGACTGCACTGCAATGCACTTGATGGAGAAATTATATTACTATTATCAAATAATAGATGAGAAGCTATTAGCTGTCTTTTTTTTGACAAGACAATTGCTGTTAACAGGGAAAGACCTAAGCACAACTAAGCTCACCTTAGAGGGCAAGCAGTTAAGATGCTCCACCAGCGATTATGGGTTGGGTGGCAATGCAAGGGCAACCCTTTGAGGGTGGCCAGCCAAAAAAATTAATAAATTTGATTAACTAGTGTTTCAGAAGTAACACCGATATAAACCCAGGACTGCATTAAAGTAGAGCTGCGCCTCAGAGTTTAAATGCATCCATTAGCGACAGTTGATTATTAGCTGATGTACCTATGTCTCAGCTGGTGTTTTAAACTGTTATATATTGATTAGCACTGTGGAGACCATACATTAATTTTTGATTGAGAATAGAGTCATCTATCCAGTATTATATATATATCCAGTTAATATATTTCTTTATTTAAAAATTATTATAATCAGAACCAGTGCAGCTTTTCTTAAAACAGACAAATATAGCATTTAGTTGCATACTATGGTCTTATTAGTCATTATAGATACTTTAACGGGTGTTATGTGTATTTTAAAGACAGACTTTTGGGTCTCTTTTCTAGATATTTCATTTAGATTGATATTAACTGATTCTAACAAAGTCCATGTGGAGCAGTTGTAGATTAATATTTAAGAAATGGACTGATATCAGGTTCATATAGGTATGTTTTCTGTAAATCAACATTCAAGTGCAACTATTTTGTATAAACAGACCGGAATGAAAATATAACAGAACACTTTAATATAATTATAATACAACCCATAATTTTAATCTTAAATCTGAAACAATAAAAACTATCACAATTTATTATTGAAGTTTCTCAAGATATACTATTGGTTATCATATTACTCTGTGTATTATATTACACACGGCAATATAATAACCATTTGTGTGTGTGTATTCTGTATCTTATACTAAACAAAGTCACAATAATCTATTAAGTAACTCTCAAGGTACATAACTAATGATTTTTTGATGAAACAAAATATCTAAAATATTAATCATAACATTGGGAAAGTATATAAACCTAATTTGGATCATTAATCAAGATACTTAAGCTTTAATGTGTTTACTATACATACCAAACCGTTATCCTGTGTATGACAACAAAACAAACAAATATAACCTTCAAAAGTGCATCATTTACCACTGAGACCACATGTTTTATTTAAATGTTATTACTATTTAAAATGGCATTTTAACTCATAACGGTTTTTACAAACAGTTTTTACGTTTGTTATAGCTTTAAAAACAATTACCTTTGATCTATTAACATTACTTCGTTCTCTCGTACGTCGATTTCATTAGCAAACTCGCGCCTGATGATTTCCTTAATTTTCTCGAGTTTGTCCTCTTCGGGTTCAGTCGGAGGTTCCTCCTTTACACAAACGGAAGTCTCTGGGTAATCAGGGTCATGATATTCTTCCTTATTATCCATTTTTCACGATAAAACTAATAAAAACCAATCGCACTTGCAGTTTGTTGTAGAAGCTTTTACACTTATTCACACTTGACACTTAGTTATAAAATTTGTTTAATAGTATTTATATCACAGAAGCACATAACGCCGGCGGGTGGGTGTATTTATTTTAAAATAATTCTGTAAAAATAATTCTGTCAAGTAATTTCTGCAGCCGTTTTGACAGAAGAAAGGTCAACAGCCGATTCATCATTTCTACGTTGATTTCTTGGGTTTATTCAATGAAATGAAAACTTTTTGCTATTGTTCTTTTATTAATTTTTACGGCTCTGGATATGAGCTATTTTGAGAATTTTTCGACTTTGCATTATGCATAATGCATGCAAATATTTTATAAATACCTACAAAATTAAAGTATAGAATAAGAAATAAAACTAATTTTTGAATTACCGATAACATCAATTATAAACCTAAATGCTTATGGAATGAGTACCTTGCAAAAAGATATATAGATTATTGTAGATCTCTTGGGTAAATAACTGTAATAAATAATCATAAAGCGTGTCTCCCAAAACTTTGTTCATCATCTCTAAAACGTATTTATTATAAAAGATCGAGATCAATTTCCCTTAATTTCTTAATTAAGAAACTTTAATTTCGGACGTCGATGATAATTAAACGTATTTTGTGATCCGATTGATAAATAATTACATATTATTATTTATAACCCAATAAATCTTTAACAGTTAATTATTCATAATAGTACTAGCAGAATAATGTTCAATAATTTCGTTGTTATTATGTTTATAATTTATGTATACCTTGGTCAGTCCAATCCAATTCAATCCAATGAGAAGAACTTGATATCAGGCTTAAAGGTGTGTGGAGAGGATTTTGTTCAACAGTAAAATTAAAATTGTTTTGTTTATTTATTATACAGCAAACAAATAACTGATGTGTCCATATTTCGCTATTCAACATATTTAACCATTTATTATTTTGTACATCAAAAAATATTTCCCCAGGTGAATTCTTGTAATCAAAATAATTTAACTTCGGTTGCTTTGCCATCGGGGGTTTTAGGGAGATTATCTAGTGTTTTTAGGGAAAGTATCTCAAAAGGGTCTGGCTGTCTCTGCTGTCGCTACTCGCTGATAGATCAGCTGTCAAGTGTCACAAACAAAGGTGACCCGTGAGTTAACCCCTTTTCTTCACAAAAGAAACGATTGTTTCCACAACGGATCCTCCAAAGGAATTATCTGAATCGCCAACACGGAGGCAGGGGAGCATCGACCGTGATGTAAAAGCTCGTGGCGACGAGCACGCGCCTATGTCAGACTCGCAAGCTATAGGCCAGCAGGCCATGACTGACAGAAGACCATTCTTCTATCCAGACAGCAGTAGCGATACTGAAGAGTACAGGAGAGACAACGAGGAGCGTCGAAAACGCTTGTCCAAACGCACTGGGCCGAATATTCGTTCGCGTTTGCCCACGATGCCGCCGAAAAACCTTACGTCAAACAACCCCTCTCCGTCGACATCCACGGCGCAGGAGCAGCTCAAGAACGGTCCAAAGTCTCAAAACCAGACTGGCGATGACAGGATTACTCTCGTGGTGGAGAATACGCGCTTCGTAGTCGACCCTGCACAGTTTACAGCACATCCAAATACTATGCTTGGCAGGATGTTTAGTTCCGGTGTGTATCCCATAAAATTATCTATATAATTTGTTCCCTTTATGTGGAATGATAAGGTTGTATAATTATATTCCAAGATCTAGTGATCTCAGTAGATTCAATGGTAACAATTTTGAACTTAAAAAAAGGATGTTATTCGAGAGGATTGTATAACAGGTTGTTGTTTATTTGATTTTTCTTTTTTTTGCAAGTAAGATTTAGTGTTTTTCTTTTTGTTACTGTTATTGTTATGTCTGTGTGTTGCTTGTATTTTTATTTGTCTTTTCTTCAACAACACAACAACAAGTACAAGAAGTCCAACTCTTAAATACAGTCACATTTGTAATGTATCTGTTTATGCCTTATATATTTATGTATGTTTTAATATAGACTAAGTGTTACATTATACATTAAAATTTGATTGAGATGAGAGCCATCTATCCAATTTAATTTTGAATCTATTTGTTGATGGTGCATCAACAATGTCCTGAAGCAAATTATTCAAAACATGCATTATTCTGTTGTTGAATAAGTGATAACTCATATTCAGTAACCAACCATCATATATAACCAATTGGTTTTCACTTTGAACTAATCAGGGTCCTAGGGGATGTGGGACTGGTATCCATACACGGGTGTGATGTCAATTACCATTGGTTCGAATTCTGGCACATACTTCTGGGTTTTCCCAGATTAAGTATGGATTAAGGCACCACATACTCAGTGTGATGGAAAACATCATGATGAAACCTGCATTGATTCTAATAGAAATATTTAGTGTAAGTACCCCGAGAACGGCGATCAGCTGCGCTACTGGTCACATTGAGCATGACATATAAGCGTAAAGTAGATACAACCATAAACATATCTTTGCTCACCCTGAAAGGGATGTAGCATGACAATATATTAATATTATTCAAGGTCATAATGCCCATTATTAAATCACTACAATTTCTGTATCTTCTTTGATTCAGTAGAAAATCTTGCATAGAGCTATCACGGCGGAAATAAAGGTGCGAGTCTCGGTGTACAGGACTCCAACTGGCTATAAACTCCTGTAGTGTTCCTCTACTTGCTGGAAGACTAGCTGGGGATCCATTTTTCTCTTACAATCTGGCGAGTGAACAGCCCTGTGCTGCAACAGGCGCTGTGTTTAAGATGTATGCAAAAGACTGTCTTTTCAAGTTTAATACCAGTTAGTGTAAAGGTCTCCGATGCAGCCTTGAGTTTCTTTTGGCGTTTCTTCTCAAGGTAGTCGCTTCCGAAACGCTGCTAGATCACCATTAGGTTCGTTTTTCAACTGGCCGGCCGCCCAAGTCGAGGTCAGTACCCACAGGGTTGCCCTTGCATAGCCGCCCAACCCATAAATTTCGCTGGCTGAGCGCCCACTGCGTTCGCCCACCAAGCCCGGTTTTGTTGTGAAGGTCTTTCCTAGGCCATCAACGTAGGGCATACCAAAAAAAAAAAAGTGTAAAGGAGGGTTGCTACATAGAGTTTTGTACATGAATATTTCCCCCTCTCTCTTTCTGCAACTTTTTTTGACCTCATGACTCCTCTGCAAAAGGCTGGCTTAGATCGTTTGTACCCTGCGTTGTTTACTATATAGGATTTACTGCAGGATTTTCCTCACTTAGATTAAAAAAAAAGGATTCAGCTAGTAATTCAATAAATTACTTATCTGGGATTTATACTCAGAAGGTTTTCGAATACCTTCACTTAGTTATTTAAGATAATATAAAGTTATTCTTTTAACCAATTGTGATCATGTAAATTTAAAAACCTCTTACAAATTCCAGGTCTAGAATTCACACATCCCAACGAGCGTGGGGAGTATGAAGTGGCCGAAGGAATATCTGCGACAGTGTTCCGTGCCATACTGGAGTACTACCGCGGAGGCACCATACGCTGCCCACCAACCGTCTCCGTGCAGGAGTTGAGAGAGGCCTGTGACTACTTACTTGTTCCCTTTGATGCCAACACAGTTCGCTGTCAGGTATGGATCTACATTATCTTATTTATTACCTTTTTTTTCAGCTTTGCGAATTATTATATCCTTCGGAATTAATGCCCCACACGACTGACCTTGATAAAGCTCAGTGTAGCTCGATAAAGACTGAATAAATAACTAGAGAATTCATTGTACGACGGCCTGCGAAGCAAACATCTAGGAGCCAAACGTTGTGATCTTTTTTGTATTGTCGGCAAACTACATGACCATTGTTTGGACACATCAATAGGTGACAGTGAAAGTTTCTACGTAACTATTTCTTAAACCTAACTACTGCTATCACTTAAAGGCAATTACGTTTAGAATGTCATTAACAAAGGATCGCAATTTACAAGTGCATTTCTAAAATGTTATAAACATGAACATGTATTAATAAAACAGAGTTTAGTGTAGATTACCAGCATGTGGGATCTGAATTCAATGATTATTGTCCCGGTAGTCTTATCGACTAGTGGCTTAATCGCAAATACCCTCGGTTATAATCTCAATAGGCTTTCCCTTGGTTTTTGGATCAAGACTCGGATAAAGAAGGCGGGATTACATGATGATATAAGTTCCTCAATCTGGGCTCGTAACTACCTGTGGCTTGAGTCTTAGGCCCCGCCCCTGTAGGTTTACATGTTTTTATATTTTAAAATGTATGTGTTGTAGTATCTTTATACGTATTTATTTTATAACATATCTTCACGCTACATCCCTTTTGGAGTGAGCAGAGATATATTAATGACAGCATCCACTTTGCGCTTAAATGTCGTGACGGCGCTGTCGAGTAGCGCACCTGACCGCCATTTTAATCGGACTGGCTGAGTACCAGGCCTTCTTATATGTAAAGAAGCGTCCTGGCTAATAAAAAACTTCGATATGTGAACTAAATTGTATATTGTTTATAATGTCTGGTTCGGAAGACGCGTGCGAGCGTACGTCCGTCGTGGAGATTTTTTGTAACTGCGGTGCCGCGCGGCCGCACCGTCCTCACGGGCAGCCGATGCATACTGTTACATCGTAACAGGGACTGACGCATAATATTTCTTTCAGAGCCCTGAGGGTTTCCTCACTATGTATTCCTTCCCCAAGTGCATATTCAGAAAATTATGGTAAATAGAATTAATCTTAAATATAAAAATGAATCGCTAAATGTCTTGATAAGCGCGAAACTCTAGAACGGCTGAACCGATTTGGCTGATTTCTTTTTTGTTGTGTTTCTTGAAGTCTGGGGAAGGTTATTACGGAGAGAAAATTTTTAAAAATTCCCTGCAACTGTCTAAAAATAACACTTTTCTGTATTCTCATACAAAAAAATCGTTATAAGTCAATTTGAACTTTAACACCATACCATAAAGTTTAAATGTTAGTTGACGGGTTTCGGGAAGGCAAAACAATTGAGTGACGTATAAATATTAATGTCAATATTTGTCAATTTTTATACATATAGCATTAAGGCCAGGTTGCTTCAAACAATTTTCAAAAAAATCTGACGGGGTAGCTATTAACATTAAAAAAAACAATGTGACTTTGTTTTAGAGAAATAGGGCAGAACAAGGTCTGCCGGGACAGCTAGTATGTAATAATAATATGTACAGAATTTGCGTGGGCTTCTACACGAGCTGTCGAACGAGGGCGCCCGCCGGCAGTTCGAGTCGTTCCTCGAGCGGCTGATCCTGCCGCTGATGGTGCAGTCGGCGCAGCGCGGCGACCGCGAGTGCCACGTGGTCGTGCTGCTCGACGACGACGCCGTGGAGTGGGACGAGCAGTACCCGCCGCAGATGGGCGACGAGTACAGCCAGACGGTGCTCTCCACTCCGCTCTACAGGTTCTTCAAGTACATCGAGAACAGGTGACGAGGACCCCCGCCTCACCCGCCTCACCCGCCTCACTCGCCTCAATCGCCTCACTCGCCTCACCCGCCTCACTCGCCGACACGCTGGTACACAGAGACGGGCTAGATGGAATCTGATTAATGCTGAACGATTACAAAATGTAGTCCTAATATCAATTTTCTTGCTTGTAAACATGATTCAATCCATTTAAAACATTAAGAAATAATAAATGTGTATACAATCTGGGATTTTGTAATGTTTAAAACATAAATGAGCTAAATGCAGTCATTAATCATTTTCATTAATCTGATTACATTTTGCCCATCTATGCTGATACATTTATGATCTTACAAATTTGTGTTGCACAAATCATTTGCTCAACTTTTTCCTGTATTTGCATTTTTTTCTCTTTATTTATTTGAAGACTTACGTAGTCTACATTTATTTATTTATTTTTAATACAATACTTGTAATAAAAATTTAAAAACAATTCTTCATAAATTTATAACCTAATGCACAATATATAAAAAGAAGACTGCGTGCAAAAAAAAAAATAGATTAAAAAATACAATTAAAGTGGAAAAGAAAGAAGAAATAAACAATGAAAAGTCATAAAGGCTAAGGTGGGGCACTAAGAAAGTCGGGAGACACTGCTCTAGATATATATTAATAATATGTCGTCACGCTATAGCCTTACGGTCACCTCGTAAGCGCATCAGTGGTTGTAACGCGCTTTGCGCTTATATTTCGTGCCCAACTCAACCAGTAGCGCAGCTGATCGCTGTTGCTACAATATTAGTACACGTGCCATTTGTATCAGATGCCGTGCGGGATTCTTCACGATATTTTCCTTCACCGGTGAGCATGTGACGCTTAGATCTGTACGTAATCTGTAAAAACCCAGCGGTACTTACTGAAGTTTGAATTTACTACCGTTGGCGTTGCCGCGCATGCAAACCGGTCTCTATCCAGCGGCCCAGCACAGCGACGTCCGTCCGCTCGCGGCCGCGACCTTTGTAACGAGCAGGAGCGCTCATTTCATAGATGTATAAAAGCATCGCTTACCCTTACAATGAATAAGTCTAATTGAAGTTACGAAAGTATAAAAAAAGGAAACATTCATATTCATACATTCTATCTTCACACTATCTATTCGTATAAACTCTGCATGTCTTTGTCCACGATCCATAGTATAGGCAAGATAAGTTTGAAACGGTGAATTTCTATAATTGTTTTGTTATTCAAATTAATTGCGCGAACTCTGCTTGCCTTATCAAAATACCCTATGCCCGCTACTTGTAATCAGATTGAAACATCGAGCCATAGTTAAAAGTAATTTAACTCGCGCTCAAGACCCAATAAAGTATTTATATTTATTTTTCTCCAGGGACGTGGCCAAGCAGGTGATGAAAGACCGCGGGCTCAAGAAAATCCGCCTCGGCATCGAGGGGTACCCGACTTACAAGGACAAGGTGCGCCGCCGCTCCGGAGGGCGCGCTGAAGTTGTCTACAACTACGTCCAGAGGCCCTTCATCCACATGTCCTGGGAGAAGGAGGAAGCGAAAAGTCGCCACGTGGATTTCCAATGCTTCAAGTCCAAGTCTGTGACGAATCTAGCCGAGGCTACCGCTGATCCGGTCATTGAACTGGATCCGAGCAGAGTGAGGCTCGAGGAGGCCCCCGAGCCCCCCGAAGTGCAGGAGGAGGAGGGACAGTGATCGCAAAGCCGCTCGTTGCGAGCGGTCGTTAAGTGGATAGGTTTGCTGTGCTGGCTTTGAAAGTCCCGCGGACTCTCCGCGGATTTAGGGAGATCGGATTGTGCGGTTTTATGAGTGTGCGGATTTATTATGGATAGGTCTACTGCACTGACTTTGAAAGCCCCATGGGGTCGCTGCGGATTTAGGGAGTTCGGATTGTGCGGCTTTGTTATATTGCGCGGTGTTTTATAATATAATCTAAACTAGGGGTGTTATGGGTATTAGTAACTAATATTATCTGAAATTGGAAACAATTTCGCGCCCACAGAGGGAAAAGGATGCAAATGGACTTGTGATATTTTTTTTTTATTTCATCATTGGGTAAAGAAGAAACTGAAATACATTTTTACAATTTTACAAAAATGTATTAGTAGTACGAATAAATTTACGCCGATTTGAGAGAGATGGCATGGGACGAGGCTTGCGTTAGGATTCGCAGATGATAGCCGGCTTGGAAATTCTGTTGATCATTCGAGAGCAACATCTCCCTGTCATATTATTAACCCTTTGCACTCGAGGCCTTTTCCGTTAACACTAAACAGCAACTCGAGACGGTTTTGGCCAAATTCGGGGAACACTTTACAAATACTTTAAAATATTTATAAATAAACAAATGTATACAAATAATAAAATTTCACCAGTTTATACAACAACAAACTTTATTACATTACTAACTGTCCCGGCAAACCTTGTTCTGCCCTATTTCTCTAAAACAAAGTTACACTGGTTTTTTTATGTTAATAGCTGCCCCGTCAAATTTCATTCTGCCAAAAGTTATTGGCATGTCGCAGTCTAATTTGAAAGACTAAAGTCATATCTAAGGTATTGATATTTTTATTATAATGCTTTATAGGACACGTTATTTTTTGTTTGATTACTTGGCGTATAAATTATAATTTTCATTAATGACATGCAACCTCTAATCAACTTGAAGGCATACCTTTGTTTTGTTTTGATTGACATCATATGTTTGACAGCTGGGGACAGAGTGGTTTGCATGGGAAAACAAAATTGCTGTGTATTACTATATTCCTACATTTTTTTCATATTTACTCACCTTCTAAACCTTCCCTGGACTTCAACAATTAATTCAAAACCAAAATTAGCCAAATCGGTTCAGCCGTTCTCGAGTTTCAGCGAGACCAACCAACAGCAATTGATTTTTATATATATATGTAGATTACAATCTGTAATTAATCAAATCGGTGCCGCTCGAGTGCAAATGGTTAACTTTGCTTTATTATACCCAAATAACTGAAATATATGAAATACTACGAAAAACTTATTTCTTTAATTATTACATTGATTAATTACGCAAATATGAATTACTCAATTTTAATTAAATTTATATTAACACGTGTAGCTCTGCGGCTTAGTGGATTAGGTACCTGTAACCAGCCACGGTGATGGTAATGGTCGTAGGTTCGAATTCCAGCACGCACAGTTTACATAGAAACGCATACGGAGCGGTAACTCGCGCCCTGGCAGTCGCTGCGGAGCCGCAACCGCCGTGAACCGAAACCTACCTTTACCTCTAGAGTATAAGAAATAAACTTCGTACCATTGTAAGTTTAGATTTTGTAAACCAACTAAAAATTAAAACGTGCACAGTATGTTATAGGAACCCTGTCCGATCCATAAAAGGGCTACTCAGTATTGATATTACATTTTATTTAGGTTATGCTGGGAGCGTGCGTAGCTCGTGAACAAAGGAAAGCAGAGGACCATACTAGTAGGTCATGACGTCAAAAGGATCATAATCCCTATTGATCGAAACCATCGTTTATCAATTAAATAGTAATTATTCTTTAAATTGATTTTTGTAAGTAATCTAAGCATGGATTGTATGATTTCTTAATTTTATATGACAATAACTTTAATGTTCACTAATAATATAATCTTGTGATTTATTTTTGTAATATTATCGTGTCGCTAATACGCCGCTTTCAGGTCAGACAGGGTTTTCGCAACATACTGTATTAATGCATTTTGTATCGAAATTATACATATCCAAGTATATTGGTGTTTTTTTTATCCTTTTACGCCTCCATACTTCGTCATGCTACTTAGACGCGCTAAAGGCCACAGCCCCAGAACCATTAAATAAAAAAAGTTTAAACGCAAGCACCGTTTGTGCATTTATTATTTGTATAAAGCTTTATTTTGACGCTTTAAAAGTTAACTCAAATGTCTCATAAGATATCGTGACCAAGGTTAAGTTTCGTTTACCGTGAATATATCAATATAAGTAATATTATAAAAGCCAGGATTTCCAAATACGGATGATGAAATATATTTTGGGCAGTAATTCGTCACAAAACTCTAGTTACAATAATGCACCCCAAATCATTTTTTTTTTAAAGCGGACTAACTACTCGTTGCCGAGAAAGGCATTTACAGTTCAACCGGGCATAGGGGGCGAGCACAGAAGGTGCTCAGCCAGCGAGTTTATGGGCTGGGTGGCAATGCAAGGGCACCCCTGTGGGTACGAACCTCGACTTGGACCGCCAGCCAAAAAGTACTAACCCTACGGGTGAGCTACCGGCGTTTCGGAAGTGACTACCTTGAGAAGAAACGCCGAAAGAAACTCAAGGCTGCGTCGGAGTAGAACTGCGCCTCGGTGTGAAAACGCACCGGTTACCAGCAGTTGACTGAACTATCCTCCTTCGGCGGCGCCTGTGTCGTGGAGTGAAGCTAGTGTGTTTGTGTGTACCTCACTGTTTGATCGGTCGGTACCCCAAATCAACAATTAGCTGGCTTATATAGGCGGCTACGCTTCACCCCTAGGCATGGCTGGCTTATTCAGAGGCTGGAGGGGGTGACGTAGCGGCTTGGCATGGCTATGGCTGTCAGCTGGCGACATCTAGCGGCGCGTTGTTACAATATTTAGATTTTTATAACGCTATAGAGCACAAGAATCTCTAACACTGTTTTGGGTCGACAGGCAATAGTAGTTCTGGCACCTCTTCGAATATTCCAAGATCCTATGCTGGACAACATATGCCACGACTGAAGGTCTTTAGGTATATAAACAACTAGACGCACACATGCTGATCCCGAAGCGTGACAGGTTAAAACCAATCTCTGTGACGGCTAATCGAGGAATAAAACAAGAAATATTATATATAAGAGTAACTTTATTAAAACTTAGCCGAAACAAAACAACTAAAACAAACATACCAATAAAATAACTCTTAAAAATAACGAAACACGCTTCTTAAACAACTCGCTACATCTAAATGTATTTAGAACTCATACACTTATTCCAGTTTTGGTATAATAAAACTGTAGTGTGCAACTGTTATCAGTAAAACAACATTGCCTACCCTATTTATAATGATTAAAATTTAAACACTTAATTTATTAATTCGACAGATCCACTTTTCTTTTAATAGCTTCCGTTGGTTACTCTAGTTTATCATTGAAATCAATTACAACAATTACATACAATTGTCTAAAAATCAAATTAAATTAAATACGAATCTCATGAGATTATTTAAATTTTAAGACTAAAATGAATCAATAATTTCTCATGGCCCATAACTAATTATTTAGTTAAACATATAGTCAACCCAGCGATATAGTCCCAAATAAGATTCTTGCCTGTACATAATGGTAAGTAGTCAAAGATATACAATACATACTATTGTTTGTGACATACGATAAGAAAAACTTATAAAAAATAATCTCTGAAAATTCCAATAATAACCACGAATGGTGAGAGGCAAACTCTACCTACAATCGCATCGTAACTATAACAACGAACAACAATATATACAAACTACAGATAACACTCATATTAATAACAGATTCGAACAAAATCAGAAGTGGGATTGCGAAACGGTAACGTAAATGTCTTGCGTCTTAAAACTCTAGCTTGTCCTTTTCTGTCTCGTATATTTACAATAACTTTTCTCTTTCTCGCACGCAATAAACAAATATAACAAGTAATTGCAAATATACCAGACAGAAAAAGACAAGATGTTTTGCGATACTTGAACTTTTGCTTCGCACGCGCAACTATAGTTTATTGTGTTATTATTGTGATTTGCCGTCTGTTATAGTTGTTGTTCTTGTTTAGTTGTTACCAACTGTGTCCAATGTCAATGTCAATGTATGACATAGGCCTTCTAAATTGTCACTTTCGCTGTCTCAACAAGGAGTTATCTATACTATTATTATAAAGCTGAAGAGTTTGTTTGTTTGTTTGAACGCGGCAATCTCAGGAACTAATGGTTCGAATTGAAAAATTCTTTTTCTGTTGAATAGACAATTTATCGAGGAAGGCTTTATGCTATATAACATCACGATGCAACTATTAGGAGCGAAGAAATAATGTAATATGTGAAAAAAACGGGGAAAATTATTCATCCTTAAGAGCTTCCATTGCGTGCGCTGCGAAAATGGTTCAAGATACCAAAAATATATGTATGAATAATTTATATGGCAGAACAACGTTTGCCGGATCTGCTAGTGATAAATAAAAAAATTAGCTATCAAAGTCTATCGGGGGTAATGGAGGCGGTACATGCTTTTCTTTCCACAGCTCGAACTTCGTCTCTTGTGAATCTATAATAAAAAAATACACTCCCAAAACACGTATACAAATGTTTTTATTATAAAACTATTGTATTAGCGTTATCACTGATCGAATATTTTGTCTAAGGCTTCGATTTATAGACGCTATATTGACTTTACTCAAACTCGATTGAACAAATTGAAGAGATCTCAGGTTGTTTTATTACACAGATTGCGTTCTGGACATATTCCATCTGGAAAGTTTGCTCATCTCATGAAAAAGATACCGTCTCCAATGTGTCCTGAGTGCGGAATTATAGTCGATGTCCAGCATGTCCTGATTGAGTGTGTCCAGAACGCTAATGTAAGAAAGGATGTTATGTGTGAATTGAAATTAAATAGATTGGATGTTGGTATGTTCCATAGCATTTTGGCGGTGCCCACTAAAGCAACTGCCGAAATGCTATGGAAACTGTGTGAAAGGTGAGGTATGAAAGGTTTTATTTCTGTATATCAGGTTACGGTGGGGCTGATATGATGAAGTTAAAAGCCCCTAATAAAAAAATTATCCTAAATTTCAGTTTTTGCCAAAAACTAACTTACTTTCTGAGTAAAGTGTGAACTAAATCAAATTAAATAAATCGCAGCTTTAGCAGACAGCAGTGTGGTCAAGAGTATCGATAAAAATGTTAATACTATATTCACCTGTAGCCCATGATGATGTCATCGATGATTTAAAGAACTTTGACAGGATGACTCGCGAGGGAGATTGAGGCTGCGTTTTCGCGTGTCTTATGGTCACTTTGCGCACCCGCTTGCCTAAAAAAAATACATAAAAACAGTAAAGACTGAAAACAAAACGAAAAATAACCTTTCGAAGTATCATGTTACTTCAAGGTAGAGTTGTTCAAACGGTCGATAGCGAGTGCTTTTTCAGTCGATCTCGGGAAATAATAATAATATTTACTAACAATTACACACATTGCCCTAGTCCCAAATTAAGCTTGCGCTTGTACTATGGGTACTAGACAAAGATATACATACTAAATACATACCATACAACCATGACTCATGACAAACTCATCTGCTCATCACAGAAAAGTTTACCACTACCGGGATACGAACCCAGGACCGTAGCATCGTAAGCAGGGTCGCTACAAACTGCGCTACCAGGCCGTTACAAACTGCCGAAATATTGGCCGATATCGATGGATTTACTATTCTTGTTTGATGACTACGTGATCCCCGTTTAAGTTGATTCACAGTGAAGCCAGAGTGTTTATTATTACTTTTTAAATATCGGAATAACCCTCTGTTTGCGGCGACAGGCGGCTCCAGTCACTAACTATAACGTCGTTATGTAAAAACCAATAAAGATGTATTATTGAATATTATTTTTAATTAACTTTTTTACAGCACAGACCTACATTACATTTATGACCGACCTACATTATAATAAGCGCTATCAACCTGCTCAACAATGTTGCATCGTACATACTTGCGACGTCTAATCAACCTAGAATCTAGGAGGGACCAAGCCGGTGACTACGCTCTAGGCGCCAAATTCTAGGAGCGGCAGTCTAGGGCATCAACCGTTGGACCCGTTGAATGATATATCTACATAAGTGACGCAACTTCTCGATAAAAAATAGACTGAAACTTTGTAAAATCCTTTTTTATGAAATTTTAAAAGTTAAGTCAAAAGTCTCATAGGATATCGTTACAACGTCTAACGTTCTGCAAGGTCAAATGCTTTGCCCGTTTTTCGTGAATGTAGTATTTCGCTTCTTTTGCAATAAATGATATTGATATTTTCACAAAGTTGTAGAGCACAAAATCTTTAAAAATTGTTTTGTAATTATTTGACTGAAATTTCAAGATTAGGGACTGCATGCATCTACCTGTGCGTTTAGAATCCATCACTTGTAGCTTAACAATCTTTAGGTTGATAGCCAGCAGTTCTTTTTTTTTATTACATACAGGCTTGCGCTTGATTACAATCTCACCTGCTGGAAAGTGATGATGAGACCGACGATGGAGCGCGCTCGCCCACCAAATACCGATTCACTCGACGTTTAAAGATTCCCATGTCATAAGACGCCGGAAACACTGACGCAGGAAGCGAGTTCCACTCCTTCGCGGTACGCAGCAAAAAGGAGGAGGCGAATCGCTTCGTGCGAGCAGCAGGAATGTCAACCACAAAAGGGTGCAAACCAGTACGGCGTCTCGTCAATTTATGGTAGAAGGGGGAGGGTGGAACTAAATCATACAACTAAGCCGCACACTCTCCAGAGTATAGTCTATAGGAAACCGAAAGGCAAGCCACTCTAAGCCGGTGTTCCAAACTGAGTAGTTTACGCGACGTAAGAGCCTCATCGGCAATGAGTCAGCCAGATCGCAAAGCAGCCAGATCGTGTTTGGCGGAGCCGTTCCAGAGGTGGCAGCAATACTCCACACACGACCGAACTTGCGCCTGATACAGGTTAAGAAGTTGGGTCGGCGTAAAATGTCGCATAACCTTGAAAAGACCCTCCAGTTTCCGAGCAGCTGTTTTAGCCTTAGCTTCAAGTCTGACCACCCATGGTCAATGCTCTCCGATTTCCTGAACGCATTGATGCGCTGTTTCGGTCCGTTTAAACCAACCTTCAGGCTTCTCCGTATCCCGGAGCGAGCGGCCGCGCGACGTCGCGTGCACGAGGAGCGCCAGCGCCGCGCACACGCCGCAGCAGCACAGCACGACGCCGCCCGCCACGCAGAAGCCACATGGGGGGTACCACCACCACTGCTTTACCCGAATTACATTTCAACTGTATTAGCCATAGATGGCATTTTACGTTTTTTACCATTGATGATGTCCTAGCCGCATTCGGCCACGGCGACTGTTTCAACGCCGATTAAGAAAATCGAGGTCCAGTTTTCGGAAACAGTCAATTGCGCAGGAGATATTTAAGTGCATAACTGGACGCGCAGCCAGAAAAGCACTCTCTCGTCCGAGCTCCCTCAGGCTCGATGGAATGAAGAACCAGTACGATCGGGGGGAGAGCGGGATGCAGGTTTGGTCGAGTTTTCCTTCTCTGAACACCTGGTTGTATTGCGGTGTTAAAGAGATGCCTTAGTCGCCTTTTACGACACCTCAGCAAGAAGAGGGGGGTGCTATTCTATTCTGCCGGCAGCCACCACGGCTACCACCATTAATATGGCTGCATTTTGCTCATTTATGTTTTAAACACTACAAAATCCCAGATTGTATACACATTTATCATTTCTTAATGTTTTAAATGGATTTAATCATGATTGCAGAGCAAGAAAATTAAAATAGCGACTACATTTTGTAATCGTTCATCATTAATCAGATTACATTTTGCCCATATCTGGTATTAGCTTACTGCTAAACACCATACAATAATACAGGAATATTCTTTACCCAGCGACTGTTTCAATGATAAAAGTAGTCTTAATGTACACAATTTCACAGGCATTCGTTTCTTTGTATATCATACCATATATATGTACTTCGTTATGTCGCCAAGCGATACGTTTTAATGCTCCGAGCCGCAGTTCCACACCGATGCAGTCTTGAAATTCCTTCGGCGTTTCTTCTCTAGGTAGTTGCTTCCGAAAAGCTGATAGTTCACCTTCGGTTCTTTCACTGAACGGCCGCCCAAGTCGAGGTTTATACCCTCAGGGGTACCCTTGCGTTGCCGCACCATAAATTCACTGGCAGAATACCCTAACTACTAGTACTTTACGCTCGGTGAAGTTGTAAAGGCTAACATAATTTTGTCAAGTCGAAAAAAAAATTCTGCGGTAACATTAGATGTTTACCGATTGCAAGAAGTCTGTTCGCAAATAAAGGTTACAAATATGATATTGTCTTTGCTAATATAAAAAAGGTCGCATCCAAAAGATAGTCTATATAATATATAAACAGAAAAATACATACATCGTACCCGCGCGATCTCTCGCGCAACTTGCGACATCTAGCGGCGTCGGGGTCGCTCCTGCTGCCGCGAGGACACACTGAACACTTATCTCTTTCACGCGCATCCTTGTTTACGGGACACGCGGCTGTGCGAGAGAGACGAATGTAGAATTATAAATTGCTTCATGCTTCATTGCTGCATATTTTATACTTATAATGGATCGATAAAGATTAAGAAATTAAAATTTTCTATATATACCGAATGCCGTTGGGGTTTACCAACAGAGTAGAATAGTGCTTTCCTCTGCATCATACTGAGGCATACAGCATACCGCATTGCACGCAGGTTGCTGCTGCAGGCACCTTCTCAGCGCATAGTGCACAACAGCCAACTCGTATTGTACAAATATAGTGGAAAAGGAGGCCTTTACCCTACAGTGGAACGAAACTGGCTAATAATAAGATATATTTTCCGTATTAAACTGACCATATTCAACTTTCACACTTTAATTACTTACAGTGCGGAGTAGGAATGAAAATGTTTGCTACTTGTTTCATAACAATGACGATATGAAATTACATTTTTTTCTTAAAGAAAATACTATAATAGTACTGCACACTTTGCAACTACTGGATACCCCTTGTATTTGCTTGTATTGGCTTGTTTTTTATTATATCATATATACATATATATGATGTGTGTAATATACTTGTTCTTGTGTAGGCGTTGTGTATATTCATATGTATGTACGTTCATATCATTAGCTATGGTACTTTTAAATAATCTTTATAGCTGTGTATCCATCTCTATTAATCCCTCTCTCTGTCATCTGCGCATTAACACTACAAATGCATGTGCTGAAAATCAGCACCGGGTGGCTCGGCTGGTCACTCAGCATTTGCTGAGCTGACTTCTCTTTGGCGCATCATCACAGCACAGGGCAATTGCTTTTGCTGTCTACCTTGATTAACTTATTCTTCTGCGTTATATGTTATGTGCCAAATAAATGCTTTTTCTTTGATACTGGGATGTCACTTACGGGGACTTGATATTTTTCCAAACATTTGCCCTCGACAAATTCTATAATATTTGTATATAATAACTATTGCTACCTTAAACGAAGCTGCTGGAGTTTATTGTTAGTGTACAAAGGAAGAACTAACCACAAATTTTCAGGTCTTCAAGTAAATAATATCCGACTGGACAAGACGTTGCCAAGCTTGTACGTGGGGAACGGATAACCCGAAGACCATGGTTCAATCTTGCTGCTACATTACAAAATAGAGAGTTAGATACCTAAGAGCATAGACAGAGAACCATCCAGAATTAGAGTGGTTTATAGAGCATTTTACGGACTGACTGTCCATCTGATCCTAACTCTTTACGTCTGCACAAAAGAAGATCAACGTGCTTTGCAGGACACAAGGCGCTCCACCTTATTGAGTTACCCTCATGAGGTATTTCTTTTAAGAATCGTAGACACATCATATTCTTTTTTTCACTAATTTTTTATACGTTACGCAGGAGTTAGGAACAAGGAACTAACTGGAATTGGAAAGAGATTGGAAAAGTAGGGGGAATTGTGAGTGTAGGTGCGAGGAAGGATAAAACTTGGGGAAGGGGAGAGACACGAAAAGAGAAACGAGGAAAAGGAAAGGTGAGAATAAAGGACAAGGATGAGCCACTGGTCTAGACTCGGACTGACCGCGCCGGCGAGCCGGTGGGCGATGGGGAACGCGCGTGTCCTTCCACATATTGCCTTAAGCCTACATTTTAGGCTCTAGTTAAATACCATGGCTTACCTTTTCTGTTTAAACCGCTAGTAAAAATGGATCCAGAGTGATTATTACTAGGTACCAATGTTTTGTTGATTCCATTTTCCATTAAAACGACTGAAAAATAATAAGTTGAATTAATTTAATATTATGAGAACATAGAACTGCTGGCCATCCACACCTCTGCAGGTGTAGGGAGGCAGATGCTGCGAGTATGTGTTATACAGGATTGTTGTGTAGGTTGGCAGGGCTTGTCATAGCGTAGGTAGGTCACCAGTGTAGTGCAGGACACTGCTTTAAAAAAATTAATTAAAAAACCATATACCTATAATAATACATATTGATTGGTTTATACATAATATCCAGTTGCGTGTATCTTATATTTATTTATTTATAAGTACACTTACATAGACTACATTAACACATAAAAACTATAAAAGACTATATTTATAAGTGTAGACTACATGCACAGAAGAAAATAAAAATAAAAATACGAGTAACACAAAAAGATATAAACTACTGTAATCAGAAAATTTTTATAACAGAAATAAAAAAAAATCAATTATCTATGGAATAATCTTCTCAAATAACATCCTTTTATTAATTTGTATATAGTTATATAGAAGCATAAAAAAATCATTATCTTGTTGCGTTTGGACATTGAATTTTATTTTATCTTGACTCGGCCGGTGTTAGTGAGCACACCACGTCTGATAGTAAGCACGGCACAGTCCATAAAGCGACTGAGACTGTTAACACTCAAGAAAAACCTATGGCTAGCCGCAGTGATCATATCGACCTGCACAGATGTTGTTTCACGCTTCATTTAAAGGAGCCAATATCATAGGACGGTAGGAGCGCGCTCGCCGGATAATTAATCCACAGCTCAGCGACTATTCACACAGACTAAGCGAAAGCCAGAGTTGGAGAACTTCTTAGTCCTAGCCAGGACGTGAATTTCCGTGTAGCTGTGATTATAAATCCGCGCGCTTGGTTCTTTTGTAGAAGGGAGAAGGTGGAACAAGCTTAAATAATTCTTCAAAACATTTGTTGTGATACAGCCGGGAGAAAACGCTTAGAGAGGCGATATCCACAACTCAACAAGTATAAAATAAATATTATAATAAATTTCTTAGTATAAAATATGATACAAAGAAGAAAACAAAGAATGTTAGGAATATTACTAAATAAATAAACGGTGAAATATAGAATACTTAATATAATGTAGCCTACTGGCTACATGCGTAGCTCACTTTGGGCAGAGTCCAGAGCCTGCACGTTCTCCATGAGTAGGTATGCCATGGCAGCCCGTACGTCTCTTCTACATCCAACGCTGCACTCCACTCGAGGTTCAGAACTCGAAGTGATCGACACTGTTACCCCGACATACGCGTTACCGTCGCCCTAAACAGAACACAAGAACGGTCAACTGTGCGTCAGACTTGCGTACCAATGGTTTCGTACAAATAATCTATTAAAGCACCAAATATGTTAATAATAATAATATATCTTCTCGCTATACCTCTAACGATGTGAGCAGAGATACATTAGTCGCTGTATCCACTATCGCTTATATGCCATACCCAACGTGACCAGTAGCGCCGCTGATCACCGTTCTCACTGCACTAGTACACGTGACATTTCTATTAGTTGCCATGTAGACGTGTGATATGTGATCCTTTAATGCAATGAACTGGCACTGCAGTGAATGGTGACTAATACAAAAAAATATGTTCCATATGGTGACAGATTGAAACTTTTTGAAATGCACACACTGCAAGATATATAAACTCTTCCGTTGCCGTGTGGACGATCCGGAACTTCTGGAGCAGTTTAGTATTGCGGTACCTCGCAGGCTGCCTCGGTATCCTGCTCCCATGTTTGCCACTAAACGATATAGGACCAACCTTGGTCACTTTTCTATAGTGCCAAGGCTGTCACGTTTATATAACGCGTGTGTGGCCGGGGATAGGAATATCGATATTTTTGCGGATTCAATGCCGGCCTTCAAAAGAAAAATCAGTGAGCAGGTGTGTTGAGCTTGGCATTGTTCTTGGTGTTATATAATTTTTAATTTTAATTTGAGGTATTATTGTCTGCTGTTGTTTTGTTTTTTTTTTGTGCGTTTTGGTATTGGTTGTCTGTTTTGATATCGTTAGTTAATGCTTTTGGGCCATGCTGTGGCTGTCTATTATTGGTATCCGTTACCGACATTTAGCTTATGTATGTGATTCAGATTGTTAATGTGAAGTGTAATGGAGCTGTTGACAGCCCATAAATAAATAAATAATAAATAAATAATAATAACTGGCAGTATACCGAGCAGGACACCTCAGCACACCGAGGTTTCTTCCGGAAGGAAGTAGCAACATCAGGCGGCTGGCGGATTTCCAAGAGGAACTGGATCGGGATGATTGAAATCACACCGACCCAGTCTCACGTAAAATAGACGGACTTAGAAGTCGAGTTACGAAGAATGAGCTTGTGGTGACGTTAATTATCATGAGTCAGGCTAATGGACGTTTAAGGCACTTAAAGCAACGTCAGCATATTTACAGTTCAATGCACGATATCTAGGTCACGCGCACTGCATATAACGCGCGTTAAATAAGTAATAAAGGGGATTCAAGTAAAGACTGCCTTTGAATCACAAGCCTCCCACAGGCAGTAAAGGCCTCCACCACAAGCGGTTGTCAGCCACTACATTTGGTGACTCCCACGTGGCCGGTGTTGTGAGCCTTAAGCCATAAGTGATGACCATGTAGCTGGAGACTTGGCCTCCATTAGCTCGTTTGAACCTGATACCTGAAGGGTTCGGTATTTTCTTTTAAGATATTGACCCCTAAAATGGTAGAAGTAAACTTACACTGTCCCAGGAACATACCGGCTTCTCTGTTTGTGTTTTGCATTCTCCAGAACAAACCAGATCTGATAATGCTGAACCGAGGAACTCCAAAGCGTCCATATCCTGAAAAATAATCATTAGAAAACACCTGACGAAATTTGTAGCTAAGATTTTACCTCAACGTTTTTTTTTATTTATCCCGACTCGGTACAGTGACTACACCACTCCTGACGGTAAGCACGGCGTAGTCCGAAAAACGACGACTATCAACATATAAGAAAAATTCATCGGTTTTAGCAGCGATCTTAATTTTTTTCAATATATATTTATGTGATTCTAATAAGGTATTTTGGTCATCACGTCTCACGTTCAAAAGTAAATTTATCACAATACAGTATGTTATAAGAACCCTGTCCGAGCCGTGAAGGCGTTACTCGGTATCGATGCTATATTCTATTTAGATTATCCTTTTTAGTAAAGTAGTATTCTAAGAAATAAACGAAATAAATAAATCAAATAAATAAAAATTAAATAAACAGAGAAAACTTACGAGGCCACTCTGGGAGCGTGACTAGCTCGTGAATAAAGGAAAGCAAAGGGTCATACCAGTAGATCACGAGGTCAAAAGGGTCATGACCTCCGTTAATCTCAAGCCCCGTTTATCAATTAAATCGTTTCATTAGTCTTTGATCTGAATTTTGTATGTACTCTGAGCACCGATCGCACGTAAAATAATTCAGTTTCTTCAATTTCATATGAAACTAGCAAACCTGGCGAACTTCGTTTCGCCACCAGATGGCTTCGTTTTGGTTTTTAGTTAGCGTTTGAAAGAACGTGCGCATAATAAATGTTACATAAAATTAACTGAGCAGAGTACAATGAGTAGCTGTCAAACAATGTATAACGCATCGGCGCCATCTTCTTAAAATACTGGTGCGATCTGCTCCACCACCATGCAAAACCATATTGGTTTGTAGTACATGCTATGTATCAGAGATGGCGCTGTATGTGAAAAGGATTTACCACGTCTTCCTGCTTTTCTGTTGAAATTTTTCCTGAATTTTGTTTGCTATAAACCTCACCAAGCCCGAGACCTTTCAAACGAATGCAAAACCATGGAAATCGGTTCGTGCGTTCTGGAGTTATAGCGTCAGGAAGAAAAACCGGACTTATTTTTATATAATAGATTACTTTGTAATGTTTATGAATAATATAATTTTATGGTGTATTTGTGTAATGTTACCGTGACACCGATATGTCCCTTTCGGGTCAGACAGGTCATTAACAAAAATATTAAATAAAAGTGGCCCTAGATTAGAGCCCTGAGGAAACACTAATTGTTTTGAAATGTGTGGACCTATATTTTCCAATCACAACATACTATAATATAATGTATTATAAGCTTATATTTAAATTTAAGTGCTTAATTCATTAAATTCTTTTTAAAAATTCAATTAAAAATCCTATTAACTTCGACAAGAAAAGCGTCGCCCATATTTAGATGACGTGGTGACGATCACTCCAACAGGTTGATTTGATATCTGTCCAAACGGGAGTATTAAATTGTAATAGAAGTAACTCAAAAAACACTAAATGTAGTAAAACAGCTTGAACGTGGCTTTATTACTAGATTTATCGAAGAATTTAACCTTACTTGGTCATCGCAGCTTGAATTGATTAAGTAATCAGCAGAATGAATAATATTAAATACAGGGAGCGTAAAAACTGACACTTTCATGTTTCTTCGTAATCCAGAATTCTGAAATAATAAAGTTGTTTTCACACTCAATTGGTTATTAAAATAAATTATAAAATCAGAATACTTCATCACTTCTAGTGAAACATAATTATTATTGCTAATATTGGTTTTGACTCTCCTGTAAACTTTACATATGGTTATTGGTTTATCATCAATCAGATATTAAAACAGTGCTCCATCGTCTCTAAGAGCAAATATTATTTATTAATTTACTCACTCCATTGCAGATATAAATTCCAGCGTTCTTAGGCTGCACGTTTCGTATTATGAGAGCAGCATGTTCTCTCGCCACATTGTCTTGGCCTATCATGTCTTTTCTTTCTACTTCCCATGTACAATGACTTTGATAGACTGGCACATGAGTGTCATCAAAGCAATTGAGCGTCACATTGTCTCCAGCCAGAACATTTATTTCATTCTAAAATTTTATTGTTTCATTTTTTAGTAAAGATGAATATTGAAAGAATAACGGAAGATATATATAATGGAAATACGCATCAAATAAAGAGTTTTCTGGTAAAGTATAAAATCATGAGTTTGCGGGAACGGGGATAGTGTATGAAGGGATTAATGAATGTTAAGGAAGCAAAAGAAATTTGTAAAGATGGAAGTGGTTTGCCAATGTTTCTGCTTCAATTTGGAATTGGTATAATGATAGATTATTTTTTATAATCAACAAATTCCTATTCATTCTTAAAGACTCTCTAGTAAAAAGTTCATACAAACATTAGAAATAGGAGCGATTACAAAAGATTAACAGTAATTGTTTAAACGATTTATCTTAGGTATAATCATGTATACCTTATTAATGATTGTTACCATTGTGTTACTAAGGAATTAAACTGGAGGCGAAAGTATTTTTACTTGTATTTATTGTATATAATTCTATGTATACAATATAATAATTCCGATTTAAGTAAGTTCAAACTCAATTGAATAAAAAACAATTAATCACTGGTTTTAGTAATATTGAAAAACCTGTGAATCCTGCAATGTATTAGAGAAAGGACTGATTAGACAATGGACAAAGGCTCATACCAAATTTGTGGGAATTGAACGTAGATTTATCAATTCTCGTCCAGTATCATTATTATTATTAGCGGCAGCATTTCTCCGATTCCTTCTTTTAATTCTATAAATATTATCTTCTCCGTTGTAAAATGTTTCAAAACCATCAACATCCATACTTAGTAACTTTGAATATAATTTTGAATTATAACCCAAGATTCTTTTCAAATCTTTATTATTCTTGAAACCCAATTTCGCTTTATCACTACTCCCAAATCTTTTGTTCCGTTTGTATTTGTTTTGCATTAAAATACCATGATCAGTTTTTATTTTCTTGTTGTCAATTAAAATGCATTCCGGTACTTTTTTGTGTTTATAACATGTTATATTTCTAACATAGACCTCAAATTCTGATCTTTTCAGTCTCTTGTATATTCCGAAGAGGTATTTGGAGGTCGCTAAGAGGTCGCATAGATGTTGTGGTTTACGATTGGAATCACAGGCCTCTTGAAGCAAATAATGTGTTATATTTTGATATTAGTACATTAATCTACTCACTACGTATGTATTATAGAGCTAAAAGGATATCTTCTTTTTTGTCAATCGTAAATTAGACTTACCTTTAGTCACATTATCATGTTTCGTTTTAATTTTCTTCATTTCTAATAAAGGTTTCGTTGCACTGGTACTTATTCTCGTGGCTGCCTTTGAAAAAATAAATTTATCTATAGAAATATTTTTTGCAGCGATACAGACGTTTATAAACAAACGTTTACGTTACAAACAATTTAGACAATATCATTACGCGAAGAAATATTTAGAGAAAGAAATATTTTGTAAGTTTCACAATACTAATTTACAATGTCTAAACTCGATCAGTCACATATAAAGTTAGGAACTGTTATTGAAAGTAACAAAATCTTAAATCTGAATTATATAAGGTTGTACGCGCTACGCACCTCACTAGCGCCGGCGCATTTGTAAACGTGACATCGAAAAACCGGCCGATCAAACACGAGGGTAAAAACAAATCAAAATACAGTAACCAAGGAAGTCCTCTTTTATTCTATCAATCAAGTCGATCAACATACTAATTAAAAGAAATCTAAGATCAATTTATAACAGCAGTTATGTCTAATTATATTTTAAAGCATAATGCAAACCATACCTTATCTTCCTGATCACCTATTACTTTCTTACTCAACTTGTCGAGTATTTTCTTTAGCAATCCATCTTTGGTTTTAGATTCAGTTAATTTAGATTGTGTTGGTTTAAGGCTCTTGATAGAGGGATCAGTTGAAACGTCATTCTTATGTTCTGTAGTGGTGGATTTTGTAGCCAAGCTGTTAAATTAAGAAAAAATACCTATGTTGCTAATTTAAATTTAAATTGGAATAAATACGAGGATTTTTAATTTATTGTCTAGAAAACTAAAATTAACTTGATTTGTTTAATTTTATACAAATTTTCTTTTGAAAATAGTTAAGTAACTGAAAGTGATTTAATCAAATTAACAACCAACCTGTCTGTCATTACGATATTTTTAGAGTCATGTCCAAGACCTTCAATGTCTTTCATGGCAACATAATTAGTATTTACGAATGCATACTTCAACCATTCATTGTTTAATTTATTAGTTTCGTGTTCTATTATAGATAGAAGCAAACTTTTATATTTCTCTGGTTCACTACTATAGTCGTTCAGTATAAGTATTGTCGGATTGGTTTCAGTTGTCGTATTAGGCACTGTATTATTATTAGAACCAGTGCTTTTTAATTCAGTCGTATGATTATTTGTTAGTGCTGTTGTATAATTTTTGCTGTCTTTACTCTTTAATAATGACTTTTCATTAGAAACACTCAGAGTTACAATTTCTAATTCATCTGTATTATTGGTTTGGATCTCTTCGTTTCTTTCAGGTATCGGTTTTATTTCTGAATGTGTAATTTTTCTCTCAACTATTCTGTTAGTTGTGTTTTTAAATTTAGGAACAGCAATTTTATATTTAGGCTTCTTCTTAGTTTGTTTCGTTTTTTTATTATGAGATTTATTTTCTTTGAGTGGTTTGTTTAATTTGTATTTCTTAGACTTCGTAATTTTATGTTTTTTTGGAAATTCAGTAGTTTTATGTTTTAGTAATAGACTTTCTGTAGTATGATCTACTGTATGGTCTGTGACTCTAAGAATATCAAAAATCTTAAAAATTTCATTCACATTAGATGAATTATCTTCAAGGAAGTTATCATCACTAGCACGTAGATTTTTCCCTTCCAAATCTACAGCAGTTGTTTTAGAAGTTAGGTTTGTATTTGAAACATTAATATTCTTACTAGAGGTTTGTTTGACATTTTCCATATTTTGTGATTCTATAACAGATATTTTTAAATCTGGTTCAATATTATTTTCTATATTTGGTTCTTTCGACCTTTTATTAATATAGTTATACCAAAATGTTCCTCCTGTATCGGCTATCAAAGGTGTGCCATTTTGTTCATCTTTAACTTCTCTTTTATTGACTGTTAATTTACTAATTTTTTTTTCAAAATTCTTATTTAATATTGGTTGCTTTTTACGTGAAAATATTTTTTTTAGCATCTTTCGTATTTTGTTGTTATTACCGATGTCCCAATCAGTTTGCTCTAATATTTCGAAGTTCGTATATTTATCTGCTATGTTTTTTTCTGAAGTAGTTGAATCTGTGTTACAAATAATATTAACGTTGACTTTGTCGAGCGAATATACATTTTCAACAATTTGTTTCGCTTTACGGTCATTAGTTCTCTTATAGTTATTTTGGCTTAGAGCACAATTGTTAATATCATTTACTAGATTATCACGCTTTTGTCTCAGTTTTGTATCAAAACACGTGACAACTTTTGATGCTTCTTCAATATCATTGGCAATTGTTTCTAAATAATTTATGACATTTAATCCTAAATTTTGTTCATTTATGTTCAGAGGCAAAAATTCTCGCTTGTCAATGTAAGTGGTAAAAGTCTGGCAAGTACGTCCTTGACATTTCCCTTTAACTCTCTTAAAATAATCGCGAAGTGATCTATCTATCTTGTGTACGCAATCTCTTAGTTTTTTTCCCCCACTTGGGTTCATCCAAAAGTAGGTTTGAATTTCAGTGCAATGGTCATTCATATATTTAGCAAGATTGTCGAATTCGAATATTAATTCGCCCATAACTGCATCGCTGACTGCACAAGCTTTGCACATAGTTCTATTTGGCTTGCATTTACAATGGCAAACTCTGTCATGACCAAAATATTTTTTAATCTTATCCCAGTTCAAACCTCGTTTAGGGCGACGTAAACTTCCTTTATCTTTTTTTGTGTATCTGATATTTCTACGAGTTTTACTAGTTTCTGTGAGGTTGGTGTGATGGGTTAAATACTTGTAGATAGCAGATATAAGGTCTTTGCTCAGAGTAACTTTAACTAGGCCTTTGGTTGGCGTTTCTGTTATAATTTTCTGAGTGACAGTTTTATTTTCCACTTCTCTTATGTCTAAATTTGACAGTTCACTTTTATTTGGTTTAATTGCTATACCTTCAGGCAAGTAGCTGCTATCAACAACTAAATATACACCAGGTGACAGACCATTATTAGTAGTTATAAAGGAAGCTGGTGTTCTTTCAAGAGTATTTATGCTATACTCTATATCAACTGGGCTTGACAAATTGGCAGAAAAAACCTTCCTCACACGAATGGGTTCCAACGACCTCTTTTTATCAGTATTCATATCATGCGGTATAGATATGTGTACTTGGATAGAATTTGGACGATTCTCTGGTTTTTCGCTACTAGGATGTCTATCAGACATGTAAGTATTAGCATTATTGCAGATTCTATTTGACTTACAAATATCTTTTACTTCAGTGTCACCAGTGTTTTTCATTAAATCTATTATAATTTCTAAAGCAGCGACATCTTTAGCCGTATAAACAGTAGGCGCACCTAAGTCTCTCTTCTGTATAGTAGACACTTTAATTTTATCTACATTCGTAGAGTCTTTTGAGCTTTGCGTGCCTTTAATTTTAAAATTATGTTTCTTTATATTATTTTTGATACAAGTCTAAAAGGAAAACAAAAATCTCAATTTTTTTTTAACTATTAGCAAATTGCTTGACTGTAACAGAGAAACACGTTTAAAATTAAATATTAAAAGAAAGGAAACCGAAACAGTAGCAATTGTCAGATGATCAGAGCTGAATAGCAAACATTACAATCTTAGCGACTTGTAGATACCACATTTCTGACACTAACATTTTGACATATTTGGCATTTTGAGCATTTTGGCTGAGAAAGTAGATGGGCTTTTTCATTCAGTTTTGGGTGAAGAGGCTTATCCACTCTGGTATTTATATGATGAATTAATATCATCTATACACATTTTGATTGCTTATTTTTTGTATTTTTGAAGAAATCATAAATAAAGTTATGTAGCGCGGGTGTGTTCGAGCGGAGCTTCTAGCGGACTGACGTGACGCGCAGCTAACGTACCGACCCGCGCTCCTGCGCAATCCTCACGTGATCCCGGTCACGTGATCAATAAATAAGAAAGGGAAGTCCCTAACGCTATTTCAGTCGACCAATCACAGTTCATTATCAGAAGGGGAATTCCGCAAAACATAAAGTCGAGGCCCTCAACGTAATCCAACGGCCGCAACCGTCGCCTATGACCTATGTTCGTCCTACACCCTCCCCCTTTTGACCGAATATGTCCCCTGACGTTCGGTCAAACAAAACTTACGCGGTCGTCCTCGACGGCGCTTAGGGGCAACAGGCTTTGGTACATCAGGACATTCACCTTCTCGCGAATGATACCGTCTCAAATCGGAAATGTGATACTTGCCTATGACCTCCTCCGGTTTATCTGGAAACGCTAAAAGGTAAGTGGTTGGACTCACTTCCTTATGAATAACGTAGGGACCGTCTCGCTTTGGCATGAACTTGGAGCTAACGCATTTTGCAGAGCTACTAAGACCATGAGATTTCATTAAGACGAGGTCCCCGACGACGAATTTATCACTCTTTCGAGTCTTATCTTTATCAATCTTACGAAGATCTTGCTGGTGCTCAATACTTTCCCGGCTGGAACGGAGGGTATCTACAAGTTTCAGCAAATAGGGTGTAATCTGCGGCACAAAGTTTTCCGCTTCAATTACAGCTCGAAGATCACTCTGAGCGGCAATAGGTGATCGGAGCTCCCGAGCAAAAGTAAGATATGCCGGAGTCTGTTGAGTGGCTTTAGTGAACGACGTATTCATGGCGTAACGAATGAACGAGAGCGCCTCAGGCCAATTCTGATGGTGCCCTTCGACCAAAATAGCCAACTGCACTTTGAGGTCGCGGTTCTTTCGTTCTACAGGATTAGCTTCAGGGTGATATAAAGGCACAAGAGTCTGCTTGACTCCCAAGACAAACATAGCTTTCTGCATTACATCGGCAACAAATTGGACACCGTTGTCCGAGATTAACCGCCTGGGTACTCCAAAGCGGAGGAACACTTCCTCGATGAGAATCTTTGCACAGGCTTCTGCAGTTGCTTCAGTGAGGGCAAACAGCTCCACCCACTTACTAGCTACATCTTCAACTATAAGAATCCAGCGCTCGCCTTTTGGACCTTTGGGAAGTGGGCCAAACAGATCTACGGCTACCACTTCAAAACGCTGCGATGGCACTGGAGTTTGCAACAAACCTGAAGGCTTTTCATTTGAAGGTTTGTAACGCTGACATTCTGTGCAAGACTTTAAGTACTCCGATACGAAACGACGCATACCAGGGAAGAAGAACTGCTGGGAAATACGGTGTAAAGTCCTTTCGACGCCACCGTGACCTGCTGTTGCTGAGTCGTGACATTCAACCATAACCTGCTTCCGACGATTTACAGGAACGACGAGCTGAGGTTCTTCTGTCTCTGCTTCCGTATAACGGTAAAGTACACCTTTACTCATATGGTAACCCCTATCGGTCCATCTATTATTTTCTAATTCGTCTTTGCCTTCCAAGCCTCGAATAATTTTTGCAATATCAGGATCAGCCAACTGGTCATCTCGAAGAGCCGTAGCCTCCCAACGTGGCATATCGACCACCACTGTGCAGATACCACAAGCACCGCGAGCTTCCTCGTCACACGGAGGTCGGCTAAGCGAATCAGCTATGACGTTTGCTTTACCAGGGGTGTAATCCACTTGGAGATCGAACGACTGTAATTTCATGGCCCAACGGACCAATCTACCGGCAGGAGACTTCAGGGTAAGTAGCCATTTCAGGGGCTGGTGATCACTAGCGACATGCACAGGATGACCGTCGATATAACCGCGAAACTTCTCGACTGCCCATACCACTGCGAGAGCTTCACGCTCAGTGGTGGAGTAATTTCGTTCCGCCGAGGTTAGAAGTCGACTGGCGTAAGCTATAGGATGTTCATTATGATGCGACTCCCCCTGCAACAAAGCTGCACCCAGAGCGTAACTGCTCGAGTCAGTCCTGAGGATAAAAGGTAGATCGTAATTTGGCTGAATTAAAATCGGAGGCGAAGTAAGCAATCCCTTAAGTTCGTTGAATGCAACAACCTGAGCTTCACCCCACACCCAAGACTGATCTTTCTTTGTAAGCATAGTCAACGGCTGTGCGATACGGGCAAAGTCTGGAACGAACTTTCTAAACCACGAGCATGTCTGTAAAAAGGACTTCAGATGCTTTACATTCATAGGCTCGTTCATATTAACAATAGCACTGACCTTATCCGGGTCAGGCGATATACTTCGAGACGAAATCACGTGACCTAGGTACTTGACACTTTCCCTAGCAAAAACGCATTTAGCTCGATTAGCGTGAAGTTGAAATACACGCAAGCGATCGAAAACAGCCCGCAGATCCTTAATGTGTTGGGCAAAGTTTTCCGAGATCACTATCAAATCATCGATGTATCCTAAAATCGTAATTCCTTTTAACGATGAACCCGAGCGAAACCTATCAATTAGTCGCTGAAAGGTCGCCGGAGCGTTGCGTAATCCAAATGGCATACGCTTGAACCTAAATATACCGAACGGAGTGACAAACGCAGTTTTATCCTGATCCTCCTCCCGAACTCCAACCTGCCAGTAACCTGCTTTAAGATCTATCGTACTCATGAAACAACTTTTACCAGTATACTGCAGCAAATCCTCGATCACTGGGAGTGGATAAGAGTCAGCCTTCGTTACGGCATTCAATTTACGATAATCAACACAAAACCTATAGGATCCGTCCTTCTTAGGGACGAGTAGTGCTGGTGCTGCCCACGGGGACTCGCATTCTTCAATTATGCCAGCGGACAACATCTTTTCAATCTCAGCCTCCATAATGTCCTTCTTGGCAGGCGTGAGACGATACGGTGGCACAGCGATAGGCGGGTGAGTACCTGTGTCGATGCGGTGCTCTGCATGCGGAGTCGCTTCTCCCCCTTCTCTGAAGATGTCCTCGTACTCCTGCAGCGTCTCAGCAAGACAGATCCTCTCCTGTGGTGACAGCATCGAACCCTCATCGGGGCGCAAAATGTCCGTTGGGGCGCATCCGATAAAGTTACGAGACGTTTCGCAACGCAAGGGGTGAATGACCTGAGGTCGGTCAGCTGTAAACCACTTTTCATTACTAATATCAATACATACACGAGCTTTACGTAAGAAATCGATACCGAGCAACGTTTCGTTATTAATAGAATCCGGAAAAATGACAAAAACAATAGGTATGGACGCTCCTTTGAGTTTAACTACGACGTCAGCGAGTTGAACCTTAACATCTCGCATTACACCATCCGCAAGTTTAACAGACATGACACTACTATGCATCGGATGTCCTAACTTAAGCAGCAATGTGTAGAGCGTAGATCCGGCAACGCTACGTTTAGCAGCAGTGTCTATAAGACCGGTACCGCGGTATCCACAAATCTCGATTTCTAAAATAGGACGGCCTCTAGTACACTTGTCCGAACGCGTAATATCGGGGCGAGGGCTGTCCGTTAACCGCGCGTCAGGTACCGTTTTACAATGATAATTGCTTACAGAACTCTTAGAATTATTTTTACAAACACAAGAAACATCGGTATCAATATTACAAAAAGAATTACATAAAATCATCTTGTCCTTTAAATTATGACTACTGTGAAAACAATTATTACACGAATTACAATTACACAAAATATTCTTATTCAAATTAACATCGAAACATTTTTGAGTTCGCGACCCCTTGGTATGCGAACAAAGATCGTTATCTAAGCCCCTACTATGGGTACATAAATCAAAATCACATGAACAGAACGTGTCGTTCGAGTTCTTAGCTTTACAAGTTACACAATTGGCACGAATAACACCCAAAGTGCCACAACCGAAACAAGAAACCGATGGTTTTTCACTTTTAACTTTCAGTTTAAAACACTGATCACGAGAGTGTCCAGTCTTTTTACAGTAAATACAAAACAGCTTACCGGAACTCGGTGAATCAGTCGATCTTACCGGCGTACGCGGGACAATGGTACGGGACATAGGGGAAACACGAAACGGCGTCTGGACGCGCGATGGTGAACTGGACGCGTCGCTTGTCGCATGCACGTTTGATGCCGCCGGCACGTTCAAAGGCGTAGCACGCGCACTGTTCACGTTTCGCGCGCTCGATGTGACGTCACACACACTATCTGGTTGACGTTCACCGGCCTGGAAGACGCTCGACGACTCTTGAAGCATTTCCTCCATATTGCGAGCTTTCTCCACGAGCTCATCAATAGTCTGTACGCTGTCCCTGGACAAACGCTTGCGAATACGTTTATGCAGCAATCCATAAATTATGTCAATGCAAACTTCTTCTTGTAAGACGTATGGTAGTCTTGCTAATAATGCTCGTATTCTTCCAATGAACACTTCAGAACGATCCGCTTCGGCCTGTTCAGCGACAAAAATATCCCGAAAAATCTTATGTGCTGGACGGGGCTTCCCATACATGGCACGTAGCCTCATGATAGCATCTTGCCATGTTTTGATGGTAGATTTAACGCCTCGGAACCATACAGCAGCTTCACCCTCGAGAAGCATGGCCAGGCCTCGCAAGGCATGTTCGTCCGTGATATTCATACATTCTTTGTATATCTCGATTGAGTCCAAGAAAGCTTCTAGCACTTCCGCGTCACGCGGAACTCCGCTGAATCGTGCGGTGCAAGCCGAAAAATTCCCCCCTGGTGCTGTCAAAGGCGCGACTGGCGATGCCGGGGGCCCTCTGGCGTTGACGGCCGACGAAGCGACGAGGCTCTCAACCAGTAGACGGTTGGATTCCGCTTGAGCCTTCGCGAACGCCTCCAAGAACGACGAGAGCTGCCCTCCAGGCATAAACCCACTAGAGTTATTAATTTCCTCTGCGTCTTCAGCACTGCGGCTTTTTCTGATACGGGGCATTTTGAAAGATCCCCTTATTTCGATTAATAGCACAAGCACAATTAAACACACTACACCCACAAATTTCACTAGGGTCACGATTAGTGATTTTTCACTTTTTAATCCGGCTAACTAACATTCCTACAGAGAGACTCTTTATACAGGACGTAAGATCGCGCCACGAGTGGGCGACAGTCTGTAGCGCGGGTGTGTTCGAGCGGAGCTTCTTGCGGACTGACGTGACGCGCAGCTAACGTACCGACCCGCGCTCCTGCGCAATCCTCACGTGATCCCGGTCACGTGATCAATAAATAAGAAAGGGAAGTCCCTAACGCTATTTCAGTCGACCAATCACAGTTCATTATCAGAAGGGGAATTCCGCAAAACATAAAGTCGAGGCCCTCAACGTAATCCAACGGCCGCAACCGTCGCCTATGACCTATGTTCGTCCTACAGTTATTATTATTGTTATTAAGATATAGAGATAACTGAATAAATACTGGCTGATCATAATATTTGACAGGTTGTTGCAAGTTACTTGGTGTGCCAGTTTTGTATTACAGATATCTGAGATAGTATTAACAGATTTTTATCAGTAGTCTGTAAAAACTAGATTTGTTTTCAACACTAGATTCTGTTATTTTAAACACTTGCAGCGTAATATAAATTCTATTCTTTCTATAAAGACATCTCTAGGATTTTATTATAATTGCTAAAAATGTACTATGCATTATTTTCAATCAAAGATTTTTAAATAACATTTACAGGAACTCAATACAATATTTTTAAGATATTCTGTTATATTTCCTTGTAATCTTCATCCCATAATTAGTAAAAAGGATATCGATCGTATTGGAGACCTTATACACACACACACACATACACATACACACACACAAAGGACTTACTGGTGTTATGCTTTCTGTTACTTCGTCATTATTCTTGTTGCCAACGATTTCGTTATCTTGTCTAGTTACAAAGTTTTCATCTCTTGTTAATCTATGTTCATCTGAAAGTGATTTAATTTTCAATTTATTCCAGTGAAACTGAAGATCATTTATTAGATGAATCTAACACAAAAGCTGTATACAAAAGGTAAAGATGCGTACCATTTCGAATAAATCTTCGTTTACCTAAAGTATCAGACTTCACTTCTTCATTGGAACTGGCGCTGAAAACTTTAAAATTGTGAATTATTGATAATACTTTTATAACATCTACTTATCTCGACATAAAAAGAAGTATTTTTAATAATATGATTTATATTTAAAATTTCTAATTGTATTACACGGAGAATTTAAGTTATAGCTTTTTAAGGGCCGATGTTTTTAGCTATATACACCATTAGATACTACGGACAAAAATATACGATGGTCTAAAACGTACGTACGTTTTTTTAACTTTCTTTATTTGCCTTTTATGTTTACCGTTACCTGAATTTCACTTTATCACCAGAGGCAACCACTTTTTATTACACAAGTAATAATTAGTGAAATAATTTGATGGCAACCGTGTATTATTGTATTGGTTCAGTATCGAATGCCATTTCAAGAAAATACTCCAGATTTACTTAGTATAATATTTCCCTTGATTGCATATCTAATATACATTATTCAACTTTTGTTGCTTACTTTGATACAAGCAATATTTTTATTTCTGTAACACTGAAATCTTCCACTAACCTTACAGTTCTGCTTAAAGTTTAATACAGGATTTCAATTAAGGCAATTCTTATATTTAAAGTTAGATGGTTTCCTCTGGTGTCAAAGCTTTAATATAGGAATATAGCTAAGCATGCGCTCATTCGATATTCCGATTTCTTCAGTCACAACCTATACTGGGTGTGTGTCAGGTAAATAATATGTAGGTAGATGAATATGAATCATTTCAGCTGTTTGTATTTGGCTCTTAGAACCATTGAGACCATTATAAGTTTTGCTAATTTCATTTTTCCTGTCACATAGATTTTGAGCTGGAATCCGTAGATTTACTTGTTTTATACATTTTCGAGGTATTCTTGTAAACGTTATAGTTACAATAGACATAAATCATTTTTAAACAAGATTAAAGGACTAAAAATTGAGTACTCAGCTTGGTAATAGTACTTATGGAGTCTTATATTAAAATAAAATTATATACAAAAAATGACTGATCCCGCACACCGTCTATATCCGAGGAAAGATGGGAATACTAGCCCGTCTTCCGTCAGTTTTGTAACCCAGGGGAAATCCTCATGGACCGTCAGGGTGCCGTGAGGGCAGCGCCCCGGTGAGCCAGACTCTTACCGACGAAAACCTCCAGGGTGTTCCTCCTATCCATCTGCCGGGGTCGAGGGCACGGTTAGATCAACATCCTCGGCACCCGGTGACGTGTAGCCTACTTCATGCCTCTCCTATTGCGCGGGAGGCTGTATATTAAAAAATGCCAACCATACTCACTCCTAACATAATTGCGGGGTGAGTAGTGTAAGGTACCACCCTCCCCAAGTCTCTGTGAACTATCTTTCTAGCGGTGTGCGGGAACACATCGTATTCAGCTCACGCCTGGATATTGGGCGACGGACTTTCTAAAGTGTTCCGTCCGGACATTAGTACTAGTTTTTTTTTTTGTATCCGGCATCCGGAATATCCTACATAGGATCATCAGGGTTGCTATGAGGACAGCGACCCCAGTTTGTCAGACTCTAACTGACTAAAAATCCCCGGGATGTCTCTATAATCACTCCACACAGGCCTAGGAAACCAAATTCGTCCAGAAACCCGGCGGGTGAGCAGCTTTATTCGAGCTTCCTCTTTAGGAGATGTCGGTATAAAGGGTCCACGCCTCCATCCGCTCTCCATCAGGCGGCGCGCTAGAAACATTAGCCCTAGCTATATTAATTTTCAGCAATTTAAAATACACAATAAAGTAAATACTAAAGTTCTAACTTACTCACTATTAAATGTAGGACTTTTCAAGTTTTCAATAAGCTTAACGTTTCCTGTAGATTTATCTAAGCTTGGCGTAGGCGCTGCTAAAACGATAGTTTCAATAAATTATCACATTTTGATATTCTATATTACGGCTTTAATAAAGAAGAAGTCTTTAAGAATTTCCTTTGGCTTCAGAGATAAAATGTCATCTTGGACTTTAGAAAAGTACATTTAAAATTAACATTAAAACAAATATGTGATAATAATTTGTTATCCTCAACAAACCAAATAATATGGTTCAACTTGTCCAGTACACATTTGTGAGAATAACGAAAAACATTGCATTGGTTCTGAATCCTTTTGTTATCGACAGGACAATTTGCTGTTAACCGGGAAACGTTTTACAACTTTACCGGGCGAGAAGGACCAACAATTAAGGTGTTCAGCCAGCAAGTTGTGAATTGGGTGGCAACGCAAGAGTACCTCTGTTAGCAGGACTTGAGCGACCAGCTAAGAAACGAACCTAACAGTGATCTAATAGCGTTGCGGAAGCGATTACCTTAAGAAGTACCAACGTAACGAATACAACGTCAAAGTCAAAGTGGTTACAATGCTGAGTAAGGCTAATTGAAGTTATATGGAGTCAATGCAATTAATGCAATGTAAGGTTGTTTATAGTTCAATGCACGATATCTTGGTCACGCGCATTATATATAACGCGCGTCAAATAATCATAAATACGAATCAAGTTAAGACTGTCTTTGATTATGAAGCCTCCCACAAGCGGTAGAGGCTTAACCTCAACACAACCAGCGGCTCATCATCCATACCAGCACCACTATGACAAATCTTCTGTTGTTACGTTCGGTTATGCAGCTCAGTAAATACGATGCAGAAAAATTGATAATTATGCAGGTACTTACTATTAATATATTCTGTCTTATCAGGGTGATTGTAAATAATATCGTATTTGTAGCTGTGTCCGCTAATTTGGACCCTTTTTGGTCTACTGTCATTCTTAAAAGACATTTCATTGAATATATTTGTTGGAATCGGCAACTTGTTCAATAAATCTTTGGCAGCTTTTGGAGATAATGTTTCCTCTGTCGACGTCTTTGTATCGCGGTGATTAAAAAGCAATTTATTATGGAGCTTATTCATAAATTCTTTATCTTTTGTCTCTCCTTCTAAGTTTGCAAATGCTTGCATTTCAGTTGTGGTACTTTTAGGAGTAGTAACATGAGATTTGGGGACTGTGATTGTATACTTATCAGGGTTCCTTACATCCAGCAACGCTTGAAAATGTGATGCAGTAGTTTTTGTGTTGTTTGATATTTTCTTATCTAAATCGTCAAAATTGATTATAGTGACTTGAACATCTTTCTGCAGAAGGTCGTCAGAATTTAAAAAATGGTTTAGATCGTAATCTAGAGTTGAAGTAGATTTCTTTTCAAAAACATGAAAATTGTCACCAAGTTTATCTAAAACTCCGTCTCTATTTTCATATTTATACCTACGGTTAGTGAAATCGTTACCGTAATTTGACACTTCCTCGTATCTTTTAAATCTGTTCTTTTCATCATAATTGTTATATAGTTCATTTTGGAGTTCTTCTAAGTAGTCCAAATCATCAGAATTGTGGTCCAAATTAGCCTTTGTTACTGTTTTTGGCAGTTTCTGACCGGAAATAACATGAGGTTGCATTCGTGTCTTATCCGTACATTTATTATGTAGTATCGTCGGTGGTTTTGTAGTTAAATCACTTTTCAGGTTCGGTATTTCAAAGGTGTTAGGCAGAGATATAAGTGGAGTTGTAACAGACGCTACATCTAAATTATTTTCTTTCAAAAACATTTCAAAATCAGTCATTCTCATTGGAAGCGGCGTTGAAAAGTACTGTGGCGGTTGCTCGTTACATTTTGTAATTGTTTTTCCCTGGGAAATAAAGACATACAGTCTGGCTACTTGTAACTTTTTTTTAACCTATCAGGATTTTAAGAATATTTTATTCATATATAATTAACCGTATTTGAATAGCAAATACAATGTATAATATTAACCGAACATGAAATATCATTGTGTCAATAATTTTAATTAAAAAATTAAGCTTACCGAATTTATCTTGTGTTTTTGATTTGAAGATTTTGTCAGAGTATTTCTGGCTGAAAAATTTGATCATGTACATTTGATATTACTCATTAAGATAGCAAATAGACTTATATAGCTATCATGTTTAAACTCAAATGTTTCTTTTTTTATGACAGGACTATTTGTTGATGGCCGAGACAGACCTTCACATCTACACCGGGCAAAGAGGGTAAACAATTAGGGTGCTCAGCCAGCGATTTATGGGTTGGGTAGCAACGCAAAGGCACCCTGGTGTGCACGGACCTCGACTGGGGCGGCTAGCCAGAAAAATGAACTTAACGGTGATCTACTAGCGTTTTCGAAGCGACTACCTTTAGAAGAAACGCCGAAAGAAACTCAAGGCTGCGTCTGAATAATGTTAATCAAAAGATATAATCTATACAAAGAGAAAACAATTATTCTCTACTTAATTTCAATCATCTATTATAACAAAAGAGAGCATCAAAATCTCTAATTTATTTATTTCTTTAGTATCTATCATAAACTGAAAAATAAATCTTTCCAGCTTCGTATCCCGCTAGAATATCGGGGGAGCTGGCATTGTCTTTCCCTCAGCACTTAGTAGACGGGAGGTGGAACACTCCCGTGGTTTTAGTTGGAGTCCACACACCGGGGCCACCACTATCAAGCGATGCTGATGACCCATGAGGATTTCCACCAGGTCAAAAAATAGGATGTCACCGCTCCATTATATATAAGTGGGTATTTAAACATGGGAATTATGAGATATCTTACTCAGTTTTCTTTGTATCAATTTGCTAGTAATATAATCCACGTCATCATCGTATGAAAAAAGAGTTGTATCAACGAATATCTCCGAAGGATCAGCACCTCTTCTTCCATCTGAAATATGGTGTTTATGGACATCATACTTGTTCTTAGTAACTTTCCTAGTACTTAGTATTGTACACTATATTTTATCTGGCAAATACGGAACCTATTCGCCTAGTTTTTAATAGGCTAATTTAATTGCTTGCTACAATTTAATTACGAGTATTCTGGAAGTTCAGTAAATCAAGTAAAAACTCTCTACTAGTAATATATTCTCTAGTCATGTTATTACGTATATTGACTCGCTCTTATTGCACAGAAATATTGCTTCAATAAGTGTTTTCTGACATCTGTGTCACGGTGAGTGTTCAAGTGGGTTGTTCAACCTTCTCCCACACTCTTCCTTTCGTAGCAGAACCACGAGCGCGAGCTTAGAGGGATACTACTTTACAGTAACTCGTGATCCGGCTAAGACTAAAAAGTTCTCTAACTCTTACTGCAGCCGAGTTGTTGCACTGTGGCATGGTGTTCCGGCGAGTATTTTGTCGCCGTCCTATGCATTTGGTCTTTTAAACGAAGCGTGAAGAGATATCTGTACAGGCCGGCAAGATCATTGCGACTATTGATAGGTTTTCTTTGTTGCCGGTAGTTGTGATTATTTTTTGGACTACTCGATACTTACTATCAAGTGTGATGGAGTTCTATGATGTGTCAGGATTGAAAAAACCACTTAATTAGCTTTTACCTTTAGAATAGATGTCGTCTTCCTTTTGACTCTCAGAATAGTGAGATTCAGTTTTAAATTTGTCTGCTTGGTGAAGTATATCAAACGTATTATATTTATTCATATTTTTATTAATACGAAATATATTTTCCTCGATAATAACATTTTTACTGTCATTGTGATCTTTGGTAAATAAATTTCTTGGAGTAGCGTCTATTCTTTTTCGTTCCATATCCCAAAACTGAACCGGTAGATCGTCGATTTTGTATTTCTTTAGAGTATCAGTGACTTCTACAAGTTCCTTATTCAGTTTTTCTATATCAGATTCAAAGTATTCTTTTTGAGGATTTATATCCAGCGGTGGGACACCAAACACCTGTTTATTCCATATTGATAGCTTGTCATAATCATTATTATCTTGATTTCGCTCAGGATTCGAAGTGCTTTTAATTTGTGGTTTCGTTTTGGGTTTCTTATTTGTACTGTGTTTATTCCACAATAATAACTCGTCATAATAGTTCTCTTTCCGTTCGCTCTCCGAATTACTTTTAATTTTACTTTTAATTGGCATTGTTTTGGATTTTATTTTTGTGCTGGCCTTTTGTTCTATATTTTGGTTAAACTCAGCTTGAATTTTCTTTATATCACTAGTCCTATTGTAATCACCTCCAAGTTTGTTACTGCATTGGTTAAAATTAAAAATCTTACCGACTTTAAGTTGCGGATTAGAACCAACAATCATAGGTTTTGTAGTATCTACCCCAGATTTCGATGCAATTATCTTATTATTAAAAAAAGTACCCGGCATTCGGTAATATATCTTGTATCTATCTCCTCCAGGTGTACTAAACTGCATGTTGTTGATTTCTTTTTTAATATCGTCTATTGTCATACTTGTAGTGGAAGTAAATATGCTTTTAGCTCCGTTACCTAAAGTAGCTATTGTTTTAATATTTACTTTTACCAAGTCGTCAGCGTCAATGTAGTCTGGCTGGAACCTCGTGGTTGTACTTATAATTGTTTCCTCTTGGGCTGGGTTAACATCTTTAAATGAGAATGGAGAAAGTTTGTTTCACTTTTTATTTAACAAGTCTACTCATGATCATAATATTAAAATCCATGACCTATATTTTACTCTTTACAAAATTGCTGGGATATTTTACGGGGTTATTTATTTATTTTGTTAAGAATTAAGGCATCTTACTGTCTCCATGCCAGCAATTCATTGATAACCAAGTTAGCAACCGTTAAAAACGTGTCATTTTTTTTAAATATTTAGGAGTTATTTTGGAACACAGAGAAAAAAATATGAATTTATATATTATGAACACGATCTATGTTTAATATTTGTCTATGCAAAAAAATAAACAATCAAAGTAATTTTAAAAGTATTGTTCGATTAAATGAATCAGTTCTATTAAATTAAAACACTTATTGTAATTTTGGAATAAGAAAACCATGGAGTGAATTCGATTCACGTAAGAATTAAATAAAAATGTTGCAATCATTGTTTTTCTATGTTAATTATTTGTAAGTGCAATAATTCGATTATACATCTAATTTAACACGCGTAATATTCTATTTCCTTTGTACTAAAAAATATTATTAAGCTTACATGAATAAATAGGAAATAATTTCGTCTTCCTGAAATTGTTCTTCAAGCTTGGTATATCTTGTACGCTTGCTTCTGTATGCGAGAAATCCTTTTCAAAATGTGTGTTGTCCTCATGTACGTCATTATTAAAATAGCTCTCCGTTATGTCATAGGATATATTGGGAACCTGGTTCTTGATTTCGTCCATTGTCATTATTTTATTGTAATGCACTGGCTTGAGTGTATCAAAACGTGATTCCCACATTTCTTCGGGAGAAAAATTTAAGTTCATTTTAAGCATATTGTCATCTGATTTACCTTTGAACATGTCTCTAAACTTTTTTATAGGGTTATATCTCTGTATTCTGTTCTCTCGCTTCAATTTCTTAGCTGTGCTGTTCTTTTGCTTTTCAGAGTGAAATATTTTCATTATATCTTTAATAAGACCTGCTTTTGATGAGGGTTCAGTAGGCTTATTAGAAACAGTATGAGGCACTATATTTAGATCCACAAATCCATGTTTCTTATCAGAAATCGTTGAAGGACTCGTACGTTCAATAGTGGTTTGTACACTTTTAAGTTTGCTTTTATTGGAAATCTTTTTTGCGTGTCTCTTATATCGATCTATATCTTTATTCAACAAAAAAACATCATCTGCTTCACGAATTTCATTAAAATTTGTAAATTTGGGATGCTTGCCCCTTGTTTTGTCAATGTGGCTTTCATCTTGTTGTTTAAGAGTTCTCCTAACTTTCCCAAATAATTTGTTCATAATATGTGGACCAAGTTGTATGAAGTTAGGGGAGATTTCATTATGTTTATCATCTTCAAAGATATGTGATGTATTTGAAGTTTCCACAAGATCTACAAAATAAAATAAAAACATATACATCAGTGATATCAATGAATATTAGATAAAATATTATGGTGATAAATTTTATCATCGTAAATCATCAAAAGATTGTACATTACGAAGATCTTCATAAATGGCAAGCATCGGATAATTAGAAAATATTATATTTAAAGTCGTTTCCAGAGTCTAGACAACGCATACAAAATAATAAACAATTTGCTAAATTATTTTTACAACAAATTTACCTCCAGTTTGTAGTACATCGGAAAACTTGTTAGCCATTAAAGTTTTTGTCAATTCATCCAAGTTAATTTCTACTTCTTGTGCATCTTCAGATTTTATGAATTTCCCACTTGTTTTTGGAACATACATATCTGTCACAGCACTCCCTTTAATAATTTCAGTCATAGGAGATTTCAAAGAAACCGTTTGTGAATTATGGAATTTCTTTGGAGGCCCATTATCTAGGAACATGAAGAAATGTTTCTTGAACCAAGAGTCATCGCTCTTCGTCGAAATATCCTGATCATCGATGTCTGAATCATCAAAAAATCTTTTATTTCTCGAATTAGGCTGCGGCAGTTGAGGAATTTTGTTTAATATGTACTTTCCTATATCATCTACGCTGTGATGTCTGTGTGCTTGATATTTCACTAAATCAGAAAAGTTTTGTTTGGCTTGGGCTTTCTGAAAATTCAAATAGTGCTTGTATCCGTTGACATACTCGTTATATGACAATTTTTCGGTTAAATCTTCGAAAGTAGAATCTTCAAATTGATTGTGATCCATCGGTCCCGACGAAGTACTATATTGGGATGGATTTTCTTCGCCTGTTGATAGTTTATCTTCATTTCTTATTTCCTTCATTGCATTGCTAATATCCTCCGCTCCATTAAAATTCTGTTCTATATTAAATTGATTTCTTTCTTCTCCTTTTTCTTCTATTCTCTCGTCATCAACACTATCATTTCTTTCATCTTCGATGTCATTCGTGTCTGGTATATTTGAAGAATAATCAGGTATAGTAACACGAATACTATAGTCGTATACTTCTGGAACCTGATAATCGTCGTCATCATTTCGATTCGCACTTTGATCTGATATCGATAAACTATTTCGTTCAGTAGTCTGTAAAAACTTTCTCTTGACTCTATTCACTTTATCACTAGTTGTAAGCATTCGCATTGCATTATTTTCATTACTTTTGGCTAGTATTTGTTCAAAAAGTGTAAGCATAGCATAGTCATCTCCTGTAGATAAAGTATAGCCTCCGTCATGTATAGCATTACCTTTTGGAGAAAAATTATTTCTTCGATTTAGTCTAACTGTTCTAGTTCCTATGTGTTTGTTAGTTTTAGATATCGATTTAGTCACAGATGCACCCATTCCCGTTTTGTTATTATTACAACAATCTGGTTTTACTGTATTAGGGATTGTTTGTTGTAAAGTAGATTTGCCCTTGTGCTTTTCTGTAATTTTTTTTTGTTGTTCTTTCGAAACTTTATTCTTTACTTTTTTATACATATTCTTTAGTTCTTTTTGTAGTTTGTCTTCAACATTTAGAGCTATAGTAACAACTTCTGCTTTTATAGACCTAGCAGCAATGTCGTGACATGCAGTACTAGTATTAATTTTATTAAAATCAGTGAAATTTGCAGTACTTTTGTCATTATCAGTATTATTTATGGCAAAATAAGTGCTTAGAGCATACTGCGCATTTAACACAGAATCTATATCAAATATGGCATCAGTAGATCCATTTGCTGAACTTTGTTCAGCGACCATAAACATTGTTTTGTCTTTAATATTATTTAATAGTGCTTCAATTTGAGCCGTTCCAGAATATTCCGATTCTTCTGTAGGAGATTCACTATTTTTATATGTAGCTCTGTAATATTCATCCAAACTAGTTAATATTGGGCTTCTACTTTTAATACTGTTCTTTAGACTGTAAGTATTTTTATATTGATCTTTAGATGTTATGCCAGAAAGAGTTTTCTTCACGTCGTCGGCATCAGATTTGAAAGGTTTAGCCGTCACAGCAGGATTGGTTTTATCATCGTTTAAAATCGTAGGCATAATAGATGTTTCTATGATTTTAATATCTCTCTTTTTCTTCCTTAAACCAAATTTACTTGTATTTTTCCTTTTACCTTGAAATTCTCTTCTATAATGCACCTTTGAATAATCATTGAAGTTAGAGACAGCGTTTGATGTAGATAATTTTGCCAAATACTGTCTCAAGCGTTTTTCTCTTGCCGCATCTTCATGTCGACCTTTGATTTTAATTTTTTTCCAAAATCCGCCCGCTCTTCGTTTTGTAGATTTGTGCGCAGGTCTCAAATGTAATTTGGGTGTATTGGCCATAGTTATTTTATCAATATGTTTCGTTGCATCTTTTACCTTCGCTTGTGTGGATGTCTGTTTCGTGGAGTCTTCCAGTTTATTTCTTGTATGTTTACGTAAGAATTTGTCATGATGATGACCACGTTGTGGCGTGGATTCGTAATCATCTAAATTGTCAAATGTAGCATCAAACTTGTCGTCGTTCTTAATACCTTTAGATATAGTGTGGCTGTTTATAAGCACCATCAGATAAAATAAACTGAAAATTAAAACATTTTAAGCAATAAGCCCCGCAATCAAAATCGCCAGCTAATCTTAGTCTACTGCTGTACATCTGCCCAGACTTCGACTCTTCTCATCCAATCTTATCAACCTTTGGCAAATCCACGTTTATCGGATCGCTCTTTCCTCTCAAGAGCAAATAAAATCGTTACGCACTGCAGTCCGATCCGAATCCGTCGTAAAGATCGGGTCAAATTTAGATTTTTTTATACCGCCATCGCAAACACTACATTGCTCCTGATGGAAAGTCCAGTGTAGTCCAAGAATGGCAATGACTGTCTAGGGATGAAAATCCGTTGACAGTCGCCATCACTATCGGCCGAAATTAATAACCTATCCTATCCCCCTACCTATCTTAGATTTGATACTATAGCAACTATAGTGCATCTCTTTTCGCATCCACAGGATTGAAAGGGATAGATATAGCTATCAATTTACGAATTAAAGATAGATAAGTCATTAATTTCGGCAGCATATCAGCATATATATACCACAAAGGAAAGTCTCTAGGATAATGTATTTCGTAATGTTTGTTACACAAATCCAGGAAAATATGAATTTAGAAGCTCATTTCAATTACCACAGAGGGCTTTAACAGCACGACAGGAAATTCCACATATTTGGACGCATTATTCATAATTAGTACAGTAAGCGTTTTTATTTCAGAGACCATCAGCTTAAGCTATGTACCAGGCGATTAAACAGCCCACACAAGCACTTTCTAAGCAACAGGATTTACAGACCGCGGAATGATCTCCCAGAAGACGTGATCACAGCTCTAGATGTGAACCAATTTAAAGATCACCTAAACAATTGCTATTTAAATCTCAAAGAAATGTTTTTATTTTTGTGAAAATGAGGATACAGTCAGTTATCAGTTGTATTAACTGCTTGCCTTATAATAAATAATAATACTATAGCTGCTTCGCTGTGACAATATTCAAATCTGGAATGAAGAACGGATGACGGGTATAGTGCGTAAACAACCATAGCCGAGCTCCGTTCAAATATTCTAAGCTCGCATTTTTTCAGGCGGCGTACTTGAAGGATTGCGTCACCCAACATCCAGGCGTGAGCGGTGTGTGCGGGTTCCCGCAAGCCGCTTTAGTGACGACACACGGAGATAGCTCTTTACACCAATCTCCCCGCAACTATGATAGGTGTGAGCAGGGAGTGGCATCTTTACCACCCCCCGCACAACAGGCAAAGCCTGTAGAAGGCTAGACGTCACTGGGTGCTAAGGAAGTGGCTCAGCTATGTCCTTCGCCCCAGCAGACTGGAGACGGAACAGCTCGGGGGTTTTAGCCAGTAAGAGTCAGGCATACCAGGGGGCTGCCCTCTCAGCGTGCTGAGGATCCATGAGGTTTCCCCGGGTTAACAAAAAAAGGCTCGCATTTTTTCCTAGTCACATCGGACGCAGTGCTTAAACGCTCTAAAGATCAAATTTATAGTCGCTACCTTGGCTACCTTTGGTCAAAAAGTAGGTTCCTCTTTGACAAAAAAGCTGAATATATATAATAAGAACTTGAGTGTAGCTTAAGTATTTGCAGAGTCGAGTTTCGAGACAGAGTCGGTGATTTACCACATAATTTGCTTTTGTGTTTGAGATTAGTTATTATTATCAGTCACTTTCATTCCACTGCAGGACAAAGGCCTCCCTTCGCTTCTCCACTATATTTGTGGAATCCACGGGAGGGAGTTCGGACATGTAACTCCGAACACAATGTCCAGTGTGGGTCGCCGCGTGCGGACTATGTGGAGAAGATGCCTGCAGCAGCAATGCAGTATGCTGTATGTTATAATCTGTGTCATAGACTTATATTTTAACATAACGATTGTGTATGACATACCTCTTCCGTTCCTGTCTTAAAACTAAGAACACAGCCTCTCTGTTAATTAACTCATATAAAATAAATAAATAGTGATTGAAGACATTTGGACTATTATTACAACACTGTACTAGTCGGCTCTTACGCGCTCACGACGCCTCAGTATGATTTAGACTTTACATTGTAGAGGAAAGCACTATTCTATTCTACCGGTAGCTTTATGGCTAAAGGTTTTTGCTTTATCATGAAATAATGTATTTTTTTAAGATTGAGTAAAATCTAAATTATGTTCAAGTAGCATTTATAACACATTACTTATCTATTTATTTAATTTTTTTTTTATTAATCTGATCCAATTGCTATAATTAACATTTTGTGAAAACTTAGTTCATTTAAATGTATCTTTAGAGTATTCCTTTGAACGTGTTATCTTAATTGCTTGTTTTCCGGTTAATAAATAAATAAATACAAGCCTAAGAACTCGATCATTGCTTCCTCAGCAACTGGTGACACTATAAAATCCGTAACCCAACAATCCCGTCAAAAGAGTCAACAAAAATCGACTTACCATAAAAAATGTCTAAATAACATTTGCCGGTACTGAAATATTTCAAACCTTGCATGTTAAAATCAAAGACTTCGGTATATCTCCATATAAATAAAACTTTCTCACAATTATTTAAATCGTTGATATTACAGCGATTTTATATTGTTTTTAAAAGTCATTGTCATTTTGAAAATAGACGTCGAATTATTTTCTTTTCTATGGAAGAAGTTTTAACAAGGAATGAGAAGTAACAGACCTTGCTACGGTTTTAATTGATTGATATTGTTTTTTTATACTAGTGCTAAAGTGACTACTCTACAGCTGATGCTAAGCGCAGGGCAGTCCAGAAGCCGGCCGCAACTATCAAGAAATTGGAGACTGTTTGACGACAGAGGTCGCTGTGATCGTGCCGGCTTGGTCATCAGTCTTTTCATGAACCCGTTATCATAGGTGGAAGGGAACGCACTTTCTGGAAGTGCATTCCACATTTAGTAACATAGATGGGCAAAATGTAACCAGATTACCAAAAATGATTACGATTACATTTTACGTTTTTTACCATTAATATGACTGCATTTTGCTCATTTGTGTTTTGAACACAACAGAATCCCAGATTGTATTCACATTTATCATTTCTTAATGTTTTAAATGGATTTAATCATGATTACAGAGCAAGGAAATTAAAATTACGACTACATTTTGTAATCGTTCATCATTAGTCAGATAACAATTTGCCCATCTCTGTTTAGTAATAATCAGCACGCTATATGCCTTTCTGTGTGAACAGAGATACAGCAGTGGCTGTACTCACTTAGCGCGTATATGTCGTGCCCAACGTGACCAGTAGCGCAGCTGATAACCGATCTCACGGCAATAGCACATAACATTTCTATTAATATATGACATGAATTTTTTAGTACGTGCCGGAATACAAGTGATGGAAGATTGTGACTTCGCAAACGAGACCCCCGTGGTTCTGACGTGGAAGAGAGAAGGTGGAATCAGAAAATAGAGATTATATAGGGTCTGCCATCTCCGCAACATCACGTAGGCATAGTATCCTGAGCAGATTGCAACGGTTATTTCACGTCAGATCAACTGTTCCTATTATATAAGGCCCAGGACAAGCCATGCGTGTAATTCTGTTCGCATTTCTGGGACGGTTCTGCTCAGTACTTACTCGATGCCCTAGATAGGACGCAGCGAAGGGTTGTCCACATTGTAAATAATCCAGACGTTGCTAAACGTCTTGAACTGCTTTAGTTGCGCAGAGATATTACCTCATTGAGCGGTTTTTACTGTCTGTATCATGGCGAGTGTTCTGACGAGTTATTTAACCTTGGTCCACTCTGTCCCTTCCATAGTAGAACCACGCGCGTGGGTTTATGGATTTACAGCTATATGGTAACTCACATCCAGGCTAGGATTTAGAAGTTCTCTAATTATTACTTTTGCCGAGTCTTTGGGCTGTGGGATGGACTTCCAACGAGCGTTTTTCCTTCGTTCTATAATATTGGGTCCTTTAAATTAAGCGTGAAGAGATATTTGTATATTCCGGTATAACCACTGCGACTGTCTATAGGTTTTATTACTGTTGATATTAGTTGTAATTTTTGGACCGCACCGTGCTTACCATCAGACGTGATGTGACACTGAGCCATGTTAGGATAAAATAAAGTGTGTCACGCAGGTCAAGATGAACATTATCGGGCCAATAATTGAGTATTGCTCAATACATCACAGATTTTAGCTCAACTTCCGCTCGCTATAATTATCAAAATTTGTGAATTTAGATACAAATGATACGATTTGCGATCATGACAACTGGGAGTACTGCGGAGTCGCGAACATCGGGCATCTTAACATAAATATAAATGCATACAGAGTGGTACATCGCGGCCTCAGAGCTGCTGATTGGTCGCCGCTGCCGAGCAGTTGTTGCCAGTATTCGAATCGTTCCTTAAGGTGGAGCCTGATGAGGTTTTTTTGCTATAGGGGACGCGCCGCGGAGTTTTGATCGGGAGCGCGAAGCTACTTCCCTCTTTTGTGAGTGTTGTCTCTACTATTAGTGTTGTGTGCCGTGACTATTTAAATTATCAAGAACAAAATAGGGTCGAAGAAGTAATTTCCTGCCCCCGACGAAAACTCCGCGAGGTATCAGACTGTTCGTGACCATGACTTGGGTAGCCAGGTCGAAACGTTAAGCCATAATTAAAAGTTAATTCGCGCATAAAAGTATAAACAAAAAGGTTCGACCAAATAAGCTTTATTTAGACATATATATAATTTATTTATAGATAAGTGAAATCCTCGGGTATGTAAATGCCTATATCGTAGTCCAAGCCTCTCCCCCTCTCGCTCTTCAGCCGTAGATTGACGAAACTGTGACCCACGCCTCCGGCAGTGACGTTTATCGTGGCTTTGGTGTGCATGTTCTCCAAGGCTTGGATACCCTGGGGACATAATATTAACTGTAATACTGGTAATTATTTGAGATGGCAGGGCGGTTGCTTGTGCTAGGTCGTGACCACAGTAGAACAAGTCTAAAGACCATCATAGTGGCAAATATTTCCGTCGTGGTATCTGTGTGCTGACATAGCGGTTGTCAATTGATTTTCGTATATAGATTTCGTCTTTTTTGGACAACATTATGCTGTCTATCAATGTGAAATGAAATACAACTTTATTCCAATAGGCCTACTTCCAAGCACTTTTGAATCGTCAAAAAAAAGTAAAATGAATCTACCACCGGTTCGTAAAGCAGAATTTACCGAGAAGAGAAGGCAAGAAACTCTAGTAGTTGCTCATTTTAACATATTGAGGTACAAAAACAACAACAAGTGCAATATATAATATAGACTTTGTTGAACTAGTATAAAAAAAACACAGTAAAACCGGAAAAAATCACTAAATCCTTTTTTTTATATGAGAATAATCCATTGTTAGCGGCGAAAGGTGACTTTTTACGATTATTATATATAAACACCATATTGTAAAGACTCATAAAGACGTATTTTTAGGTGTGTTTTTTTACTAACTTTTTTAGATCAGCGACCAACACACACACCAGTCCTGCATCACATATAGTTGTATTGTTACTACCACCCTATGCCTACAGAATACATCGCTTGTAGTCTAACAATTATAGAATAATCGCCAGCAGTTCAAGTCTGAGCACCCCTTAATATTAAATTAACGTACATATACGATATTTGTATGTAATATACTTATATGTGAGTAGGCGTACGTGTATGTCTTGTGTTTGTGTACATATCATTATCTACAACAGTTCGAAATAATCTCTAGAGCAGTGTATCAATACTCTATTATTCCATTCCTCGCTGTTTTTTGCGCGTTGACACAACAAGTGCGTGTCAGCTGAAAATCAGCACTGAGTGGCTCTGCTGGGTCTCCTAGCATTTACTGAGCTGAGATCCTTTTGTCGCATCACAGTATATGGTATTTGCTTTTGTTGTTTCCTATCTCGATTACCCTATCCTTCGGTGTTGTATGTTATGTGTTAAATAAAGGGCTTTTCTTACTCGGGCTTGGAATACTGAACGTAGACTATAGACAAAACAGCTCTCCACTCCGACGCAGCCTTGAGTTTCTTCGGTCACTTCTTCTCAAGGTAGTTGCTACCGAAACGCTAGCAGATCACCCGTAGGTATTCCTGTCTGGCCGCCCAGGTAGAGCTCAGTACGTAATAGGTTGCCCTTGCGATGCCAAACAACTCATAGCTCGCTGGATGAACACCCCGAGTGCCACTTTCTAGGCCCGGTGAAGTTACAAATACCTTTCCCGGATGTTAGCATATGGTTTTGCCAAAAAAACAAACGGCTTACCTGAATTTTCCTGTTATCCAGTTGGGAATAGAAAAAATACTTGACTCTTTTCATGAATGGTATCGCGTTGTATTGAACTCTAGTACGATTGGCTAATTTCACGTGAGAGGCGACGTTACCGATCACTAGATGTGAACCTTCGGTTGCTAAACCGATTGAAATTAAAACGATTAACGCAAAAGCTATTGTGCGGTTCATCGTGAAAGGCAAGTCAAAGACTGACTAAGAGTGCAAAGAGCATATCTTTTAAGTCAAGCTGTTAGGTTATCTATAACTAGTGTGACCAAATATTTGTGTTTGTAGATTAATAATTACTTTATGATTGTTAAACTGTTTTTTATTGATTTTATTTGATTGCATATCACATTGCGGTAAAATTAGGATAAAAAATAAGTTTTTAATAGATTTCAAAAACGTTTTGTGTGTATACAGGCTGATTTTACAAACGAAGGAGATATTTGATAAATCACAAAAAAAAATGATGAACAAATGTGAATTGATCCGTAAAAGGCGTGGACACCTTAGCGCATGCGGCCCACGATTAGTAAGTAGATAAAGTTGCTTTTACGTAATTTTAGGTTTTTTTTTTACACTGGCTCAACATAGTGACTACAGTGTACCTGATGGTAAGTACAGTGTAGTCCAAAAACGAAAGCGACTATCAAAGGATGACAATCTATTGATAGTCTACATCGTCATGTCGGCCCACATATACCACGACTGAAGGTCTCTAGGTATATGAGCTACTGGATATACACAAGCTGATCCCGAAACGCGACAAGCCGAAACTGGTCACTATGACGGGCTTTACACCCATGTACTGTGGTCGCGATCCAGACGGGCACCGGCGCCCTGCCACCTCGCTGTTGCTCGTTTAGCACCACCCAGGAGTCACGTGTAGGGAAATTAGGGTAAAGCCTACGGACGCGCGCAGTTTCGACTCCCTAAGCAAATATTGATTCGTTTTCCCTTCGCACTGTATATTGGCTTGGGACAGGCAAAATACATACTTAATAATTAATTTGTATTCATTTATTTATGGGTGTAATTGTCAATAACATTATGGACCTATGTTGGTTATAATGTACTTTTTTTTACAGGAAATATTAAGATATCACTATGTTTACACATTTGTAATCGTAAATCATAATTACAGAAGAGCGAAAGTAATCAAAGAACGTAATCATATTCAATGATTAAGGATTATTAGTTTGTAATCGGATTAATGATTACATCCATGATTACTTTTCTGATGGATAGTTGAAGTGTTTCGCCGGCGACAGAGCGGCGTCCGCCAATATTCATTTACATGCGAATACTAGCTCACATGAATTTCTTATCACATAAGTCAGTATATGTCGTGATAATTTTTCGTTAAATCTATTCCCCCTCTCCTACTACCATTCTCTCAGCCCTCTTCTTTCCCTCCCTCCTCTATTACTTTTCGCTTTTCTTTTACATTGATATTTATTAATGTTATTATGATTACATATAATCTAATTGAAAGTAATCGTGATTACGTCCAACTCTGGACACAATCTAAATAATTTGTATCAGTGTTATTGTTTTAAATATTTATTCAGGCTGTTTGGAATTTACAGATTTGATAGCTGTTTTCTGAAGATGTACAACTTCTCACATAATCGATCATTCTAACTTTTTTAACATCAAATATTAATTAAGCAATCTAAAATATGGTCACACTACATTAGTCACTGTGTATTCATGTTTTGATTGAGTAATAAGTTTTCATAGAATTATTATTTGCTCAGTTGTTATCGCGGGTCTGTCCCATTCGTTATTTGCTCTAGTTTTATAACCTCCAATGTAAAAAGGAATAATTTCTTCATAACCACGATTGTTTTCTTTTTTAATTGAAAGGGTGGCAAATAGGCGATCAGTCAATTTGGTGGTGTGCAGTCACTGCTCAAGCCTAGGGATTATTTAGGATCTGTCATCTCTGCATCATCACGTAGGCTTGGTGTCCTGAACAAGGTGCGACGGTTTTTCACGCCGAATCAACTGTTCCTTTTATACAACGTTACTGGTAACTAGCGCAAAACCTCTTTAAGGTAACTTTGGTACATCAAGACTAACAACTTTTGTTCTATGACTTTTGCCAAAACTTAACACATGTTAAGATATATATTTTTTTAGTTTTAGTTGGGATTTCTATCAATCGTTAGCTCTATGTTTAAAGTTCAGTTAGCTGATGCTACGAAATCGTCTGCCCCAGCTGCATCGCGCCGCCTTTCAGAGTATCAAGAAGATCAGAACTGCAAATTTATTTAATTTTTTGTATGGTGAAAAAATGATTGAATTATAAAAAGTCGTAAAACAAAAGTTGTTAGTCTTGATATACCAAAGTCACCCTTGAGAGGTTTTGCGTTAGTTACCTCTATAAGGCTCAGGTCAGGCCTTGCATGGAATATTGTTCGCATCTTTGGAACGGTTCTGCCCAGTACTTACTTGATGCCCTGGACAGGTTGCAGCGGAGGGCTGTCCGCATTGTGAATGATCCTGACGTGACTAAGCATCTTGAACCGCTCCAGTTGCATAAAGATGCTGCCTCACTGGGTGTTTTCTACCGTCTGTATCATGGCGAGAGTTCTGAAGAGTTGTTTAACCTTGTTCCACCCTCTCCCTTCCTGAATAGAACCACGCGCACGGGTTTGCAGTGTCACAGCTGTACGTTATCTCACATCCCGGCCAGGACTAAGTTCTCTAACTCCTTTTTTGCCGTGTCGTTAGGCTGTGGAATGGTCTTCCGGCGAGCGTGTTCCCACCATCTTATGATATGGGAACTTTTAAGCGTAGCGTGAAGAGATATTTGTGCAGACCGGCATGATCGTCGCAACTACCGATGGGTTTTTCTTGCCTGTCGATAGTCGTTGACGCTTTTTGGACTGTACCATGCTTACCATCAGGTATGTTGAAGTTACTGTGTCGAGTCAGTATAAAAAAAATCATACTTCTCAAGACGCGTCATGACATTTTTAACATTTCTAGGGCCGCGTCGCGCGGCTTTTACCCCCCAACCCGTTTGCATTATATCGTCGCGGCTACGCGAATACAGCGTTCTCCCCATTCCAATAATGTCAAATGTGTTTAACGGTTTTTCTCTTACAAAACATTAATTACCTATAGGATATGTAGGATAAAAAAAAGAAGATATATTGTAGAGATTTATTAAAAATCTCGATTGAGCAGGTTCGTGTATTGATCGTGTAGATATTTGAGAGCTCCGTCAGTGGTCACCAGGGCTAGCTGCCGACGCAAGTTGTCCACTAGCGCGGCCTGCGTCCGGACGCACACCTCCATGCCTCTCTGCCGAGCACCTGAGCGGCTAAGCGCGCTCTCATGCGACGCTGACAGGGCCCTGGAATTATCCCTCAACTCCTGCACAATAGGATTATATTTAATCTATATATCTATTTAGGTGATATTGTGATTACCGGAACAAGGTCTTAACCACAGTACACAAGTATAAAGGTCGTCATAGTGAGTCGCTTAGGTCTGTCTTGTTTCGAAATCAGTTGGTATACACTTAGTTGGTCACATACCTAAAGACCTACTGCCATGGTATACGTGGGCTGACATAACGGTGGTGACTGTCATCGGATTTTCATCCTGTGGCGGTCGTTGCCATTATTGGACTGCACTGGACTATTTATCAGGTGCAATGTAGGTCTCTGTCAAAATTTCAGTCGGGCATTACCGATAGTAATATTTAATTTTACCTTTATTGTCTAGTAGATAACCTAACGTTCGTAATGCCATCTTGTGGCGAATAGCATAGCAACAGCTACTAGTAGTGCCATCTATTGGAGAATAGAAAGCGATTTCTAGAAGTGTCGCTGCAGCTTAACGTGATTGCTGGAATATACGAGATGGCTGGAGAACCTTCTATACATTGGTGGGACCTGCCGCTCGGGTATAAATACGCGGGACGGTAGTTGTATACGGAAAGCGAAATAAAGCCATCAAAGAGTTCGATGCAACATTTAACTTATAGTGTATGTGTTTAAATAAATTAAGTTTAGTGATATTGATGCGGTTTTATTGCAGTCCCCGAGCTCGAACAATATTTTGGCAACACTTTTTACGTACATGTGGTTTCTTCTTATATCTTATGGTAATTCTATGTATGCAATTGCATCTAATATTAAAATAGCGCCACCTTTTCAACTCTTTTAGCGGTATCCAACTGTTGCTTCAAGGATTCTATCGTTTCTTCTTGTGAGGCGCATCTGGCCTCAAGAGCTGTATTCCTTGACCGGAGTCTCTTCAACTCCGCTGTGTATCTGTCTGCTTCGCTCCTCAGTTCTTTGTATATTCTGTCCTTTTCCTGCAAAGCCTCTAAGGTGAGAGATCAATTAAAAGAACGTTACAGAATTTTATTCACGTAAAAAGAACGAAAAGATAATTATCAATTGTTCAAACAACAAAATGTTTGCGGTCAAATATGGAATCTTAGGTTCAGATTTATAAGCGACACTTAGAATTTGAAGGAAAAAAATTGCGAAGACATCCGCATTGCTTCTAATAGAAATGTCATATGTACTAGTGCTGTGGGAACGGCGATCAGCGCGTCAAAGCCATGCAGGTTCTGTAGCCAATGAGAGGGTCGATCCCCTAGCTAAGGAAGCCGTTGTCGTACGCGAAGCAGGTCATCAGGCGGATACAATAGTAAAGATTAGTAAGGAAAATATCAAATTACTGCTTACAAATTAAAATATAGAGACCACTTTAAATACATAAAGAGCGTGATAACGTCCGTCTGCAAGGCGAGTGACAACACCGCGTTATGGGCACAATAGAAGTGAGGATTGTTCCCGGGAGATCAGAACATCGAAAACCGAGCTTTGAATTATAATGCATCGGTTAACAAAAGTTGAAATTATCGCTTAGAGGTGGTAGGACAGTCTTCCCTTCTTTATTACGACCATAGTACCCCAACGCAAAGACCGTCAGAGTGCGTCGCTTTTCGGGATCGGCCTATGTACCTCCAATTGGTTATATAACCAACCTACGTATGTACTAGGGTGTAACGGAGGCAGTTTTATCGGAACCGAAGTCGGAGTCGGAGTTTTTAAATTTGATTTATCGGAGTGGGAACCGAAGTCGGCATCGGAGTCGGAGGCAATGTCAGTCACAAGTGATGGCAGAAGAAAGTAGTTTTATTATGGGACATATAAAAACATTATTCAGTAAACCTTTTTAAATAAAAATTGCTGTGTTTCTTATTAACATTTTCCCATTAACAGTAAACAAATTCAATTAAATCTGCTCCAGGGTTGTTGTTGTGTTAATTTCTATTTAATTTAATGTAAATGTAAAACTAAAAAAACCTTTTAGTAATAAATTTAAATGTACATTTAATTTTAAATATATTAACTTTAATAATATTTTTTTAATCCAAATTTTTAAAAAATCTTCTTCAAATTATGTGGCATTGATTGTTTGATGAATTGATATTATGTTTCAACATATAAAATGAAATCAAACGAATTGACTACAACAGTGGTGGTGACTTCCGATGAATACCTCCGATTAAAAAGTTTCGGAACCGAAGTCGGAACCGGAGGTGTAATAACAATCGGAAGTTCCGACTTATCGGAGTCGGAGTCGAAGCTCCATAACATCCCTGGTATGTACCTAGGGCCACATATACCGTAAAATTCAGTTAAGCTAGTATAGTTATAGTAGTTAAGCTAGTAACTATAACCTAGACTATCCATCAGGTGCTATGTAATCTTTTTGTAGAGATAATACAATTAACCTCATTACTTTATAGTACAGTCTTAACGTAGCTTTACCTCAAGTTTTCGGACACGACCTCTCCCTACCGGCAGTGGTGTCGGCCATGCCTGCAGGGTTTGAAAACTGGAGGGGGTGGTCTCCATCCGTGAGGATTTCATGTCTCAGGAGGAGGTTACAGAGACCTTGGGAATTTTTAGACACACCTCGATCGTACAACGCCCTGGATATTTCCCAAGCAAAAAGTTTTACCTCAAGTTTATTCTGCAAGGAAGCACATTTGGCCTTCATATCGGCTGTAGCAGATTTCATATGATTGGTTTTGTTGAGTAGAGTCATTCTCTCGCTCTCCATCTCCGCTATCTGTGTCATGTGACTCTCGCACTGCGATCCCTGACGAGTTTTTAATCTTACGTCACAATAAAAAGGAAAGCGTCGAATTCTGGCCGGCGCGACAATGTACTGGTCTGTATGCTTCATATTTAAAGACGGCCGAGTAGCGCTGTCAGGAGGAATGTCATGCTTATAGGACACCTTTCCAGATGCATATAGTGCGGTATGTATATCGCGACCTGACAGCCGCTGCCGAGTTGGGACAGCCAAACAAGGACGTATGCCTTTACAAAAAAAATAATTGTAGTTACGTGTTAAAAAATAAAACAAAAGTCAGTTTTTTTTTATAATTTACAGACTGACGCTTGACCTCAATCACACCTGGTGGAAGGTGAAGTTGAGTCCGACAATGGATGGCGTCCGCCAAACAAATGCCTATTCACTCTTCTCTTAAAGTCTCCCAAGTCATAAGTTCGTGGAAGTATGCTCACTGGAAGCATATTCCACTCCTTAGCCGTTCGCATGATGAATGTAGAAGCGAATGTTTTCTTGTGGATATAAGGGACGTCCACCACATACGGATGGTATTGGACACAGCGTCTAGTGGTTTTTTGATGAAATGCGGTGGGGGGAATTGAAGTATGTTGAATGTACTAATAGGATAAGCATAAAAAGACTTTAGTGTGCCAGAGGGACAAGGTGTTATGATTTAAAAAGTTTGTCTCTCTACTAATTATATCCTTTTTAATCTCTGTGGTTCCAATATGCTGTTAAGCAACATGAACCGCTCCAGTTGCAGAGATATTGCCTCACTGAGCGTTTCCTACTGTCTATATCCCAGCGAGTGTTCTGAAGAGTTATTTAACCTTGATCCACCCTCTCCTTTCAATAAAATAACCCTGGTAACAAGCCCTGGGCTACAGAGTCACGGCTATACGGTTACTGAGATCTTGGCTAAGACTGACTAAGAAGTTCTCTAACTGCAACCGATCCTGTAAGCTGTGGAATGCTCCCCCTGACATATGATATACGGACTTTCAAACGAAGTGTGAAAAGATATTTGTGCCGGCCGCCACAATCACTGCAACTATCAATAGGGCTTTTTTTACTGTTGATATTTGTTGTTTTTTTACTGCATCATGCTTACCATCAGGCGTGGTGTGTGGTCACTATGCCAAGTCAAGATAAAAAAAAGTATCCAAGGTATAATACTTAAAAATCAGTAAAATTATATTACTTTCTTATTTATAGTTGTTTGTAATGTATCAATTTGTTCTTGCATTAGATTAATCTTGGATAGAAGACATTTGCAAACACTTTCCACACTCACTGTATCTGAAATTTAATAATTATATTTGAGAAATGCATGTAAAAATGATATGCAGACATCATCATATCTAAAGGAAAAATAATTAATAATTATTATGTATTTGTATTTATATTCTTGTTAGGTTTAAAAAAACACTATTTAGTTATATCGATGTTTATTGCTTGGTAGCCTACATATTACTGGCATCAATCACATTAAGTTTTTAACCTACCTACTTGTATTGATTGTTGTCTTACAAACAACAATGAAGTACCCTACATATACAATAATTCTTAATTTTTTTTTTGGTTACTTTCTAAAGAAAATGTCATTTTTTTGTCAGACCCCTACGACTAAAGCCCCCCCAAGATGTCCCTTTAATTGCTACACTCAGGCCTGGGAAATCAAATTCATTCAGACACCCAGCGTGAAAAGCTTTGTTGAGGCTACCTATCTTGGAAGGGTGGGAGTAAAGAGCCTATCCATCCAAAACCTTTCCCAAAGGCAGTGTGTCGGACACTGCACGCCACAGTAGTAAACTCCTTCAAGTCTAATACCCATTTTAAAGAAAATGTCATATTTTAAGTAGTTTGTCCTCTACACCAATTAACGGCACTTGGTGCCTGTTCAACTTCACTCAAAGATCACAAACTATATTATTTAATGAATACCAAAGTGTATGGTAAGATACTGGTTTTCTTAACATGGACTTGACTTCATGAATACTTACTCAAGTACCTGCTATATATTCAGTTTTCGGCCAAACAGGAATTTATTTCCTGTCTAAATCAAAGTTATGTGTATAAATTTTAGCTCAAGGCTCTCTAGACCTTCAGAATCGCTCTATCAGCTGGTACACAAACCACATACTCATAGCCTCCATCTTATCTGCGACTTCCTTAAATCTACTGCCAGGTCTACACAGCTGACCCAAAAGTAGTATAATGTTTTTTTATTGCAGACAGACTTGCACTTGACCTCAATATCACTTGATGGAAATCGATGATGGGGTTGATGATGAAGCACACTCACCCAAAAGATACAGAGTCACTCGTTGTTTGAAGATTCCCGTGACATTAGAAGCTGGAAAAACTAGATTCTACTACTTGGCCCACAGCAAAAAAAAAATGTAACAAAAAGCCTTATGCATGCAGATGGAAAAACAAAAAAGACTTACTGTTCATAAAAGATTGTGGCAAAATTTTATCCTTAACATTAAGAGCTACAAATGCGTACAAAAACTCCATATCAGCACTCATTTTTGTTTTAGGACAACAAATACATTGTGTTACTTTGGCACTATTGCTTGTATTTTCTAAATCATCGTTCCCTGCTTTCCCACTATCTGCTAACTTTGAATTATTCGCACATTTTTGCGCAGTCTGTGTTCTCTTTCTGGTATTTGTTTCATTGATTGCGCTAGATTGTCTTGTTGAACTATTATGCGCCACAAAGTTCTTTTTTTTGTTTGAATATAAATTGGTTGTGATTTCAGCAATTGCATCCGGTTTTTGCTGCAAAATATTTGTTTATAGAACTTTTAGATACATATTTTAATTTAAAAAAAGAAAAATATTGATAATACAAATGTGTAGGCTAAGTCTCACCATAACATATTCGATTTCTTTCATTAAGCTCTCCGTTTTCTTTTGCAATTGTTTATTAAGTTTCTTAAACTCTTCTTCGCGAGCTATAAGGTCTATTGAATCCATTTTTTACACTGAATTCATATTTATTTCTTCGCCTAATCTACAATCAATATATTATTAATCAACATTTATTTAAAACCTAACTAAATTAATCTACTCATCTTTTCTGTGTAGTTTGTTTAACTACATTCGACGTTTTAAATTGGACGGCTTATAGTATTAGCATGCATATTTGTTGTCATGGTTAAACGGACGACGTTGACAATTAACCTTCCCTTAATTATAAACAGATTATTTAATATGTTATATTTTTAAAGTTTGGGTCATTATTTGTAAATATATTTAAAGGAAAAAGAAAATTTATGCTTTTTGTTAAATTAATAACGGTGTAAATATTTTTTTTTTTCGTTGGTGTTAATCAGAGTGTGATGCCATCTATTATTGCATAAGAACAACTGATGTCAGTATTGTCAACCCCGGTCAATTAAATTTCCTTTAAATTATGTAAAAAAAAAAATTTTATAGGTATAGTAGTCTGCAGCTGCTGCATGTAACTTGGGTTCTGTGACGTGACGTGCGGTAGTATATTTGTGACGTGTTTACGTTTTTTTATATGTGTAATTATTTTACACTCTTTCTCACAGAGCCCACTCTAGATTATAGCTATTTTTTTTCTACCTAAGCCGTTAACAGCAAAAGTCTAATAAATAAGGTTTACTATGTTATTCATAGAATATAATTAATTGAACAGAATGTATAACATACTTTTCATTCCTGAAATATACCCAAAATTCAATTAAAAATTTTGAAAATGTTGTAATAACTAAGAAGTCTTGTATTTAATTTACTTGACTTTAATTTTTTGTTCCTAAAATTGTTTCACTTCTAAAATCCCTTTAGTAACAAAAAGCCCTTAAATTTAGGCGTAAGCTCCTTAAAATGGCATCACTAAAAATGCAACATGGCAATGTCAAAAACAGCTGTGCTATTTGACCAATCACCGTCGCTTAAGGTACTGTCAATATGTGTTTTTTTTAAACTTTATACACACATATGTATAATGTTGACACATAGCTTTGTTACCCATATGATCCGATTGGATGAAATCCAACCATTATTGACTTTCATGTGACCGTATATCTGTTCTTCGTATCAAAATACCGTGCCGACACCTAAAATTAATAAGAAATACGTTGCAGAATGATGAAAAATCTTATCAAGGTCATTAAACTTCCACCGAGATAGACGATGGTAGAAAGAGAGGTCGGAGAAAATTGATGTGTGCACGAGAGATTTTCAATCGATTTGACCAATGAGAACGATTCTTCCAGCTGACATTTCCAGTTAAGTCTTGAGCGAGCGACGTAAGGACGCTCGCTTGCTTTAGCGACATTGAATTTTGCATTAAATCTCAAATTTGGACAGCGTTTACGCGTCCGGACTGCTGTTAACAGTGTAATAATGTATTTTAAGAGAAAAAGAAACTATTTCCGGAGTGTTATATTATAGCCCAGGTGTTTTAATGTGGAGTTAGACGAAATCGTTTGCTGTTAAAAAAAGGTAAGTGTCTACGCCTATGTGATAACATATGTTTAGATTTATATATGACGCATTTATTTTGTGTTCAACAGTTTTTTTGTAACTTTTTCGAGACAAAAAAGTACGTCATTCGACACGTTATAATGCTGACGATTCGTGGTGAAATCTCCATTGTTCTCTCAACCACTGTTCGAAAGTCGATTTTAATTTTGCAAGGTAACCGCACTTCCTTTTCCAAACTCCTTTGTATTTTAATCAGCTGTTGAGTGCCGGGGTTGTTGGCATCGATCTTTTTTTTAAATAAAAAACGCTTTTAAAAGCAAAGGAACTCGTTTATATGGACGAACGACGTTTTGCTTAAAATATATTAACGGGTTCGTACTTGCACAAAGTACATCAGAAAACAGGTATCGTTACGATCATTTATATAAAAAATAAATTGATGTTCCTCTATACCGTTGCTATTTACATGCGTTTATTCGTATTTAAATGGATTTTAGTCTCATACAGATAAATTCATCATTTGTCCGTATGCGGGTTTAAAAAGACACGTACTTATATCTATAAAATCTATTTTTTTGAATATTAATTACGTTCGAATTGTTCTGGCCATTGTAATGACTAATAATAATAAAAAATAATTATTAAAACTTAATAAAAATACCTCATAATTAGAATATACGTTATACACGATGGTAGGAAAATTAACCGAATTGGGCCTTGACCATAGTACACTATATAGTGCAAAGTCCGTTTTGACTTGCATGGACTTGTCGTGTACAGGGATCAGTTGGTGGTATATCATGGTGGACCGACATGACAGCAGCGTGTGCCAATGGATTTCCGTCCTTTTGCAATCGCAGCCGTTCTTTTGGACTGCATTTTACTTATCATCGGGTGCAATTTAGTAGTTGTTTTAGGCAATATAAAACAAACAGACTTTTAAAGTACGGATATAACTATTTTTAAAAATGGTATATTTTTATAATGTTATAATCATATATCGTCACGCTATATCCTTTACGGGGTGAGCAGAGATGTATTAGTAGCTAAATCCGCTTTGCGGTTATACGTCCTGCCCAACGTGACCAGAAGCGCAGCTGATCGCCGTTCTCCAGATACTTAACATGACATTTCTATTAGATGCCATGCGGGTTTCCTCACGATGTTTCACGGTGAAATTTTAAATCGAAATAATTTCTTAAACCTTGTTTTGTTATGCTTTACACGTCATCATTATACGCGTTGGTAGGGCGATTGCCCGAACTGGGTCATGACTACAGTACACAGATGTAAAGGCCGTCATAGTGACTCTCTTCAGCCTGTCGCGTTTCGGGATTAGTTTGTGTATATCCAGCTGTTCATATACATAGAGACCTTCCGTGGTGGTATATGTGGGCCGCCATGACTATGGCATTCTTGGACTTCAATGTAATTTCCATTAGTTACAATGTGGTAATTTTGTCGAGTTAGTATAAAAAAGGTGATATTTCAACGGTGATAATATGTGACATGCATAGATGGGCAAAATGTAATCAAATTAATAAAAATGATTACGATTACATTTTACGTTTTTAACCATTAATATGACAGCATTTTGCTCATTTATGTTTTAAACACTACAGAATCCCAGATTGCATACACATTTATTATTCCTTAATGATTTAAATGGTTTTAATCATGATTACAGAGTAAGAAAATTAAAATTACGACTACATTTTGTAATCGTTAATCATTAATCAGATTACATTTTGCTAATCTCTGGTGACAAGTGACAAAAAATAATTTCACTACGTTATGGATAAAAAAGTAGCAACAATTTTCATGCATATCTCAGACAAAACAAGGTAAAGGTTAATTAAAAATCGATACATTATATAGTTCGGCGTGCTAACCGCGATTTATATCCAGTTCATGATTGTTAATGATGACTCCGTCATTGTTCGCAAAAGCGTCATTAGTCATCCCTGACTCTTCGCATTAGTGTTGTGTTTTTATTGTTTATGCTATGATCTTGAAATTGGATGTCGTAAAAGACATTAAATGAAATATTAACCAGTTTCGTCCCATTGCAGGGGAAAGGTTTCCCTTCCCTTTTCCCAGTATATTTGTGGAATTCATGCAAACGGGCTTGGATATTTAACCCAGCACACTTGTCCACTGCGGGTTGGCGGGTGTGAACTTTGTGGACTGTATGTACTCATTGAAGTCTGTTATAGCAGTGTATTGGAACATTACGGTACGATACTGCTCCGGCATCGCAACGCGTGCACTCCTCTTCGCTTCGTGTAGCGCAGTACAAGACCGGCGCACTTGCGTTGAGGCGCCACAATGCATAGTGTTTACCGGTTCTTAGGTTTTCTGCGGTTAGCGACAAGAAGGCGGACGTAGCCGCGGGCGGTGCTAGTATGCGTGGCGTTGCCTTGCGTGTCGACTAATGCTTAACTTACTTTCACTTTATAACGAATGCATGAATACCGCTATACCCTGGTTGGTTGTCATTTCTTTCTACGGTAGATTGTTTGTCGGCAACTATCATACCCCAGACCGTAGAGACCTAATTGATGACGTCAAAATGATAGTGTAACAAACTAAATGGGCCGTTCTGAGGACTTAGGGTGAGATTTTTCGACTTTGCTTAGCACAGTTCTCAAAGAATAAATTAGTTTTGAAAAAAACTGAATATATAATAGGAACATGAGTTTTTTTTTGTTTCTTTTTTTCGGCGTGTTCTACGTTTGTGGCCTGGGAAAGACCTTCACAACAAAACCGGGCTTGGTGGGCAAACGCAGAGGGCGCTCAGCCAGCGATATTTATGGGTTGGGCGGCTACGCAAGGGCACCCCTGTGGGTACGGACCTCGACTTGGGCGGCCGGCCAGTTGGAAAACGAACCTAACAGAGATCTAATAGCGTTTTGGAAGTGACTACCTTGAGAAGAAACGCCGAAAGAAACTCAAGGCTGCGTCGGAGTGGAATTGCGTTATTTAAACGACAGTTGATGGACCTATCCTTAATCGTCGCCGTCGACGTCGCCGGGAACTTGAGTATAGCCATAGTTTTCGCAAAGCCAAGCCCATGTGGTCAACATTGGTGACTTACCAAATACTTTGACATTCATTGAGTAATTTAAATTGTAATGTTTTAGTAAAGTTAAAGTTGCGTCTATAAATCTCAGACTTAAACCGAGATATTTAGAAGCTACTGCGGTATTGCTTACATTTTACTCAAATATTACAAATTATATAATTTGACGGCGCCACTGTGCTTTAAGAGTGTCTAGAAACGTCAAAAGTAATAATGGACATTTGAAATATTGGGGTTTGACGTTTCCCCACTCTGACGCAACTTTAGGCTCTTTTGTAGGCGCGCAGGGGCGGACAGATCAGAATCCATCGGCTCCTCTCGTAAGCAAGACGTGCCTGGTGGAGCGTCATCACTTTATCAATATCGAAAGTGATGATTTTTATTACTATTAATATCTTGTCAAATAATCATTGGGTAGTGTAAAGTATTGGATAGTGTAAATACCTGGTTTTAATTCTCCTCGCCCGCGTACCTACGATCGCTCGGCAGCCAGATTGATCCCGAAAATTGTGATAATGGCAATGTGCCGCTAATTTTAATAATAACTAGCTGTCCCGGCAGACCTTGTTCTGCCCTATTTCTCTAAAACAAAGTCACATTGTTTTTTTAAATGTTAATAGCTTCCCCTGTCGGCTGTTTTTTGAAAATTGTTTGAAGGAACCTGGCCTTAATGCTATATGTATAAAAATTGACAAATATTGACATTAATATTTATACGTCACTCAATTGTTTTGCCTTCCCGGAACCCGTCCACTGACATTTAAACTTTATGGTGTGGTATTAAAGTTCAAAATGACTTATAACGAATTTTTTGTATGAGAATACAGAAAAGTGTTATTTTTAGACAGCTGCAGGGAATTTTTAAAAATTTTCTCTCCGTAATAACCTTCCACAGACTTCAACCATCACAACAAAAAAAAAAATCAGCCAAATCGGTTCAGCCGTTCTCGAGTTTCGCGCTTATCAAGACATTTTACGATTCATTTTTATATTATAGATATAACATATCGTCACGCTATAACCCTTACGGGGTGAGCAGAGATGTCTTATTGCCTCTATCCACTTTGTGCTTATGTATAGCGCGGCTGATCGCCGTTCTCACAGCACTAGTACACATGACATTTCTGTTACATGCCGTGCTGGCTACCTCACGATGTTTCCCATCACTGATGAGCATGTAGTGCCTTGGATGCAATGGATTCGAACCTTAGACCATTCGCGTTGCCGCGCACGGAAACCGGTCCATTCGCTAGCCCACCACAGCCACAAATATTATTTAATGAAAGAAAGAAAACGTTTTATTAACAGCAGCCATACAAAGTAACGACAGTGTACAATAGAACACACATAAAAGACCAAAAACATTAAAAAAAAACCAACCAAACTTTACATAAAAAAAAGTCTAGGCCGCCGCCAATAAGGACCCTGTGTCAGCTTGTGCTACAGAGCACTAGATTCTGCAGCGCTGGTATTAATGAAATTAAATGAATTATTGGTATTTTTGTATTATTAATTAATTAAATTATTTAATTTTTTTTTTTCGAATTTACGCGTGTTGGTTGACTGGGAAAGGTCTTTACAACTTAACCGGGCGGGATAAATTATTTAATGAAATGAAATGTATTTATTTCTCCACAAAGTAACAAAAAACTAAAAACTTTTAATGCAGTAACAGAAACAAAAGAAATATACAAAAACATATAAGCATGGCGAAAATAGTACCCTCATCAGCTTAAAACCACAGAGGTGGAAGTCTGCAGCGCTGATTTTCGTGAAGGGCCCCGGTCGAGTTACATCATGATCATCATCATCGTGTTTAGGCAGAGCATTGTGAAGTGCTCTGCCTAAATACAATGAGCAGTGTCGGGGAAGATATCTTCCTCCGAGTTTGTGCCCAGCGGGCGCGGCGCGACGGGGCTGCGGCGAATTGGTTACAGGTCCCGCGGTCTCCGTCAATGCGCAGAAGAAGTCACCTTGGGGTTTTTAGTCGGCACAAGTCCGACACACCTCGGTTTCGCGCAACCCCCCAGTGCGACCGAGACGGTCCCATGAGGAATTTCCCCAAGTAAAAAAAAAAAAGATTATCATCGTGTTGTGTCATGTTAATGTATATCAAAATATAAAATAATTTATGTAAATGTTCAATGGTAGTCTCAACTTATTTAAACCAGGACTCACTGCCCCTTCAGCAACGTTCTCCATATTTGTAAACAATAATGAATAATTTCTTTATTAAATGCAGACCGACCCCCCACTGGAGCAAGCGTGAACTTTGTTAACCTCCATCCATTTATAGATTAACTTATAACGCAATGTCATACAATGTCGGGTGTTATTTCATTTGTCCCACGGGTCAATGAAAAACGGCCGCAGAATGATACGTTAATTTTCATAAAATCTATTGTCATGTCGATTCTCTATTGGGGCTGGCAGAAAGAAACTCTACTTTTCATTCTGGGGTGGCTTTAGTGACTTCGCGGATAATGGATTGGAATTTGGCATGCAGATAGATGTGGTGACGTAGGCATCCCCTAAGAAAGGATTCCGATGAATTCCACACTCAAGGGGATAAAATAGGCGATGAAAGATTGTACAGATCTTCTTAGCTTTTCAAGAATTGCTGTCTAAAGTTTATCCAGACATTATTCATATACATGACAAGCCTATTGAATTGTTATGTGAGCATGCCATACTTACTCCAAAGAACGATCAAGCAGCAGCTATCAACGATATCCTGCTTATGGCGTTTGAGAGCGAAGAAAAGGTGTATACCTCGATTGATATTGTGTTTAATACAGATTACGCTACTAATTACCCTGTAGAATTTTTAAATTCATTGAAACCGCCAGGTTTGCCTTATCACAAGCTTATTCTGCGTGTGGGCATACCAATTATGTTTTTTGCGAAATTTAAAACCACCAAAACTTACCTACCTACCTAATACATAATTATTAATAATACTTTTTAACGCGAGCGAAGCCGCGGGCAAAAGCTAGTAGAATATGTTCCGTTTCAAGCCATCTATCGTTCCGGTAAGACGAGTATAACATTTACTAAGCACGAAAATTTTGTAAGCTGCGCGTCATAGAAATTGTTTTGTTTGGCCACGCCCATAACTCTAAGGTTTCTTCGTTTCGGTTTTTCGTGAATATTTCGTTTCTTATGCGAGAAATGATATTAATATTTTCACAAAGTTGTTGAGCACAAAATCTCTAAAAATGATGCTGTAATTTTTTTTTTGTTGAATTCTTTTATATAATTGACAACAAAAGTTAAAGAACTGGCTTGGGATTGCAAAGAAGTAGTCCACACTTCGGTCTAAGCTTCGCTAAGCATAACGCAGTCCAAAAACGACGACTATCCAGAGTAAAAAAAGCTATTGCTAGTCGCAGTGATCATGCCGGCCTGCACATATGCTTCACGCTACGACCCCATAGCATAGGACGGTTGGCACATGTTTGCCGGAAGACCATTCCTAAATCTCTGCGCAATTGCAGTGGTTGAAGATACTCAGTAACGTCTGGATCTGTTACAATGCGGACAGCCCGTCGCTGCAACCTATCCAGGTGCCTAATTCTGTATGACTATTTAGATTTCACGCTCAAATCTTACCGTTTGAAAACCACGTTAACATCGTGTCTTGTCTATATCATGTCACGGTAACGAATCAGATTCATTTCAACAAAGTATCATAGAGAATACGATTTTTGCAAATGTCGTAACTTTTTACGAAATTGACGTGATATCAAAGCAAGGAATCGCTAGATTGTTTTAGAGAATTGGGTCCCAGGACGCTGAGTAATTACTAAGCTGAACCGTACCAGAGATGAGAACAGTATTCCATGCTTGACCTGTCTTGGGGGCCTTATATCAATAGGTTCAATTCATCGAGCGTAAAAAAATCGTCACTGTTAAGACTAAAAAGTAGACAGTCAATTAGTTATTATGGCAGCAATTAAACCAAGACCAATAATTTTTATTTTACTTGGGGAAAATCCTCATAGGACCGTCTCGGCCGTACGGGGGGGTTGCGTGAGACCGAGGTGTGTCGGACCTGTACCGACTAAAACCCCCAAAGTGACTACTTCTGCGCATTGGCGGGGACTGCGGGTCCTGTAATCAATTCGCCACAGCCCCGTCGCGCCGCGCCCACTGGGCACAAACTCGGGGTAAGATACTTTCCCCGATACTGCTCGTTGTATTTAGGCAGAGCACGTCGCAATGCTCACGGCAAGACTAATCAAGACCAAGCCACGTGCAGAAGACAGTCAGGTTAGCTAATATAGTAATAAACTAATTAGAGAAAAAATCACGTTTCTCTAACGAGTGTTACGGAATAGGAACCCGTGTTTTACATAATCGAATTGCGTCGTGGGCTCTGCTTGTGACAGAGAGCTTTCTGTTCCGACGATAACATTTTCAACTTTTTCTCAATAATATTATTAAAATACAGTGCCTTTTATAGTGTTATAATTTGCTAGTAAGACCTCAATCGTTTTTAGAGTTTATTTATTTGTAAGAACACTTACATAGTCTACATTAACACATACATCTTAATATATATAAATTACATGTTACGTTGTTTGTCCGCGATAGACTCCTAAACTACTTGACCGATTTTAATAAAATTTACACACCACGTGCAGTTTGATCTAACGCAAAAGACAGGGTAGTTTCCATCTCAATTCATAGTCGCAATATTATTTTATTGCAAATTATTTGGCAGTCACAATTGTCAGTTAACTCCAAATGATTCTAACAGATGGCGCTATCTGTTGACTGGATTGAGTAATTATTCGTTATATGGTGCTGTGTTAAACGTACTGTAGAGTCTATAAGGATAAAATGTTAATAGGCAACAGATGATAGAAGGCGGGGAGGAAAGGAAGAAAGGGTGTGGACAGCCCTCCGCTGCAACCTATCCAGGGCGTCAAGTAAATACTGAGCAGAACGGTCACTGTGATGGGAACGGTATTCCATGCAGGACCATTAATCTTGACTTTATTAGTCTAATGATTATCGACATAATTCTCGCCTGCGATAGGCTATTGCCAGAAAGAACCTTGACGTTCCAGGTGGAACTCGTCCAGGGAATACTGAACAGTATACGCACGTGGGTAAAACACTGTCGTTACTGGATCGATTATTTGTGATTTTTTCGTTGGAAATATGAGTACGTCGACACCCCGGGGTGCAACGCCCTCTCTCCTTGGAGTAAACACGTATTTCAGGTCCGTTCGCACGCAACTGGGACGTTGCCGTCACGATTGCCTTTTTGTCCGCTAAAGGTTCGTAGAAAAAGTAACTTTCGTTTATCGGTAAAGCTGGAAGAAAAGTCAAATATTGACATTTGTCAACGACATATCTTAAAAGCTTATGTCAGTCTCATACATCGTCGAACTAGGTCGTGACCTTAGTTAGTACACAGATGTAAAGACCGTCACAGAGACTCGCTTGGGCCTGTCGCGTTTCGAGATCAGTTTGTGTATATCCAGATACCTAGACATATACGTAGAGACCTTCCGTCGCGGTATATGTGGGGGCCGACACGACGATGGTGGCTGTCAATGGATTTTCGTCCCTTGGCGGTCGTTGCCATTCATAGGTTACACTACTTTCCATCAGTTACAACGTAGTCACTTTGTGGAGCCAGTGTAACTTTTTTCTACAAGCGTTACGATAAAAAATGTTATTTTGTCTAAGGTCCAGTATTGCCAAAATGTTAAAGATGTATGTCATATACCAAGTTATGACAGATCTCGTTTTGTATGTGTAGAGGCGACATAGATTTTTTCTGTGATTATGTGTTTCGCAAAAATCTATGGATCTTTATCTTCATGTATTTGTTATTATTCTTCTCCTTTTCACACGACATACATACATGTTATATTTGTGTCCGCAAACATTGCGAGAAAGGGAAATGCAACCGTAAATACACGAGAAAGAAAAGTAAACAGAATGTTTTGACGCAGACAAACCATAAAATATGTTAAATATACAAATAATATTAAATAGAAGTATAAAGCAAGAGGAGGGAAATGAGCGTAACATTTATTTAATATAGAAAGAAAAATGAAAGTAAAAATGTGTATTTGGCACGTAACATTACAACACAGAAGGATAGGTAAATGAAGATAGCAAACAACAAAAGCAAATACCCAGTGCTGTGATGATGCCCCAAAGGGTGTCAGCTCAGAAAATACTAGAGGAGCAGCTGAGAAATACATAGAATGTGTTATTTTTCGATTTTGTCGCGTGTTGATTGACCGGGAAAGGTTTTCACAACTAAACCGAGCGGGTATAAAGAATGTGTGGAGTTCTGTAAGACCGATCAGTTGCTCTACTGATAACAAAGTGCACGAAATACGAGCGCAAACTGGATATACCCAATTGTGCGGGATATTCATGGAAAAATCTTGTTTTAAATTTAAAAACACTGCAATGCAAATATTTAATTTTACCGGGTTTTAATATTTATTTATTATCAGGGAGGCAGTTTAAACAAGTGATAAGTGCCTGTATTCTGTTAATTCCGTTTTTTTAAATTATTTCTTTTTGTTATTGAAAAAAAAAATTGTCCAGGCGATTTTTAATTTGGTTCACATTTTGAGCTGAGATTACGTCTTCTGCGAGATACTTCCATGCTCTGACAATCCTGTTGCTTAGAAAGTGTTTGTGCGGGCTGTTGTTTGACCGACGAGTAAGAAAAAAAAGGATGGATATCTCCGGCGAGGTGTGAACTGCCCGCGTCCTTCCCAGATTCGTCACAGCCGTCACGTGTCGTCCTCCCAGCGGTGTGAACGAACCGGATCGCCTTTTGCCTCAGTGATACAGTTTAATGCACTTTGTTTCGGCCGTTTCGGACTCTTCCTGCGTTTTTCTCGGAAACGTTACTCATGTGGCCATTAATATATCGACGTATGAAGTTATTAACTTGGTATTAGATCGTAGGTAAAAACACATGTTCTTATAAACTGCGATAAGGTAGATTAGGTTTAAATAACGGCCTGTCGTGTTTTGGAATCAGCATGTATATGCCCAGTTGTTTATATATATACTTAGAGGCGATCAGTTGTAGTATATGATGTCTGACTGTGGCTACTGTCAATGGATTCTAATCCCCTGGTAGTCGCCGCCGTTTTTGGATCACACTACTTTCCATTAGGTGCCCTATAGTTACTTTGTTGAGCCGGTATTTAAAAAATATATCTGTGTGCCGATTTATTTTTACCGGTTTCTGTTAATGAAAAAACGATTAGAACCAAATTAGACAATTATTTTTAGGTTATGAAAGTATCTTATACAAGATGATTTAACAGACGAGGGAGATATATCAATATACAATAATTTGCACTTTTTGTAACTAATAAAAATGTTATTAATTCCCTAACAAATTATAAACAAAAATTGATGTACAAATGAGAATTAATCCGTAAAAAGTTTGGACACCGCAGCGCGTGTGGCACACGATTGAATGGTACGCAGATAAAGTTACTTTTACGTAATTTTAGGTAAATAGTAGGGCGTTTCAAAGAAAATTTTTTCCTTGGAACCACGCTCAAAAGTTTCATTTTAGTGCCAAAATAGGCAAAGAGGGTAAGTTAAACTTCGATCTTGAATAACTTTTGACTGAGTTGATTTATCAAAAATTGAATTTCAGGACCTTTTTTGTAGAGCGTTAAATTCTCTACAAAAATAATGAATAGGTATTGCAATAAGATATATCGTTCATTAGTTATAGAAATCAAAAGAAAAATATCATATTTTCAGAGGCCTATTTTGGCATTAAAACGAAACTTTTGAGCGTGGTTTCGAGGAAACTTTTTTTTTTAAACGCCCTAGTTAACAGATATTGACTCGTATTCTTTCGTACTGTATCCTGGCTTAGGACCGGCTAAATTACTACTTAATTGTTATTCATTCATTCATGTGAAATTTTCCTTAAATATGTTGCCTATAATTTATTTTGTTTTAAAGGTAATTTTTTACATATTTTTGAATTTGAATCGAACTCTGAATATCCTCCCCGAGTATCTACTTCGTCTATAAAAATCAACCTGTATAATTTCAGTTGACCTTGGTAGTATTTGAAAGCATGGAGTGACCTTGAAGTCGATTTTATATAATTGAAATCGTCGAAGTCTTGCGAAACTCTAAAGTAATGAACCAGGATCAAGACTGGCATGCTGGTGCAAGCCGAAGGTAGCTCAGCTGTATTCACATCTCAGTCTAACTTTACACAACGTTATAAATGAGTAAAGATTAGTTTCGTACGCAATTTTCGGCCCCAGATTCGGCCTTGAACACCTTATGACTAGTTTTTTTTTGTTAAATTAAATATATTAATGAGGTTTTATTACACCCTTGACTATGCCAACTCAGAAAGGTATATATATTATGTTGTTTAAAATCACTTGTAGTGAAGTGACATTTGTATGACGCCGATTCTCCCAATAATGTTTTATGTTTAATCTGATATGGTACAGTGAGCACACCACGCCTGATGGTAAATATGGTGCAGTCAAAAAACGACAATGACTATTAAAAGTAATAATCCCTATCGATAGTCACACCAGTCATGCCGGCCTGCATAATTTAGCTTAAAGGAGCCAATATCACAGACCAACGACTCGGTAAAAGTAAGAGTTAAAAAACTTTTGAGTCCTAGCCGGGATATGAGTTACCGTCTAGCTGTGACTCTGTAAACCCACGCGCGTGGTCATGCTATGAGGGGGGGGGGGTTCGGAACAATTTAAATAACTCTTCAGAACGATCGCCATGATACAGACGGTTTATTTATTGTAGGGCAGCCAATTACCTATACATTATAAGAAAATATATCATTAAAAGCTTATAAGAACAAACGTCGAAATGAATCAACCGGTGAAGGCCACCGTAGCATCCACTAGAAGTAAACACAAAAATAATAAAGAAATGAAATTTTCACATCAAAAACCAAATAATTTAAAAATGTATGACAAAAAGAAGGAAGGAACAAAATATGCGCACACAATTGGTAGATCTACAAGATTAACACTAATTTTATTTATTTATTTGTATGAGAATGTACCGTAGTAAATTTCAGATTTTCTTTCAAACTTATTTGATCGTTTCCAGGGCTCTTTATGCTTTAAAAAAAACTTCGGGCCATTAGAAAGTTTAACCGAATGTTGTTTTTTGGCCGAAGGTGACCGAAGAAGCCAGGGGTCATGCACTAGTGAAGATACAACGAACCTTAAAAATTCTCTTTGTTGGGCTCTTAAATATTTTCATTGCAGGACAGTAACCTGCTCTCAGCGACCTACTAAGGTCAAAGGTTCGATGTCTGGGCGATGCAATTATTTGATAACGAGACTGTCTTTAGTTTTTTCGGTGTTTTTTTATACTATTTTGATAAAGTGCACCTGACAGAAAGTACAGAGTTGTTCAAGGACTGTAACGCCTGCCTCGGGACGAAAATCCGTTGATAGTCTCCATCGTCATGTCGGCCCACATATACTGAGGGTCTCTAGGTACATATATGAGTAACTGGATATACACAAGCTGATCCCGAAATGCGAGAGGCCGAAGCTGATCATATAGCGGTTTTTACATTAGTATACTGTGGATACAATTCAGTTTGGGAAATCGGCCTACTATCTTAAAATAATTCTTGCTCTCGATAGTCGCAGCTGATTTTTTGGATTGCACCATGCTTACCATCGGGTGAAATGAGCCACTATGGCCAAGTCTAAAAAAAACCGATTTGGAGATATGAAACATTTGTTGTTGTATAATAGGACGTCAAGGAATGAGAGAGAGCCTCATGACAGTTGTTGTTATACTGTCCTAAACAGAGATGGGCAAAATGTAATCTGATTAATGATCAACGATTACAAAATGTAGTCGTAATTATAATTTTCTTGCTCTGTAATCATGATTAAATCCACTTAAAACATTAAGAAATGATAAATGTGTATACAAACTGGGATTTTGTAGTGTTTAAAACAGAAATGAGTACAATGCAGTCATATTAATGGTAAAAAACGTAAAATGTAATCGTTAATCATGTTTATTAATCTGATTACATTTTGCCCATCTATGGTCCTAAATATACCGCGACAGAAGTTGTTCGGGTGTATAATTATACTTATTTTTTAGTCTGAAGTTGGCGTTGAATTTATGATGATTTATTACTTTGGCTTGACGACAACTGTTAATCGATTCCAATATATTGGAAGTTCTTAAATTGCTCTATAAATTTCGCGGCATATAGGTTGAGGGCTGTGCGATAGAGTGAAAATTAGTTTTCCTCGTGTTAAAACACTCTTTATCACATATAAAATTTACCACTGTACAATACGTCACACCGCACAACTTACGTGTAGTCCACTATACTACAAGCCAAAACTTTGAAGACAACAATAAAAAGGGTTTTAAATACCCAATATATCTTCACACAATCTTATAAATAAAATCCCTGCTGACATAAAAGTAGAATCTGCTTGATGATAAAATCATTTCGCGCAGTGAAGGGCCTCATCCCCCGACGCGACCCCGGCCGTCTAGACAACCTGTAGGTAGTTGTGAAAATTTGCGATACGCACGTCTGGATCCCGCGCTGTGTTCATTCCGCGCTCGGTCGTTGCGCGATGCGCACGTGCAAAGCGCTCTCTAAACTTTGTACGCGTATTATATTGTTTTCCTTTTTTTTTTTTGGAAATTATTGTTTATACTTGTTTTACTGTTTTATAACATTTCGTTTTGGTCGTATTTATGCGGAAAAACGGGAGATTATTTTTTTAGAAATCTGTGTATTAACTTTGGTTATAAAGTTGAGATTTCTACTTCTAGTAGTATGACTATGGCGAAGAAAATTCTGCAGAGATAAAGAGCTTCCTTTAAATACATTAACTAATTGATATTATTATTTCGTTTTAGATGTAATTTGAAAAAGTTGACTTGGACTTATTTAGACAAAGAGCTTACAGCCTCTTTATTTGTCTGTGAATTTTTTATGCAGAGCGTCTACAAGAATTTGTTGTGGGCTTTTCTCGGTAGATAGTGCTTTTGAAACCGATGGTACATTCATTTTCTTGGTCAATGGAACTCTTTTAATAAATTGACTTAAGTTACATTTTATTTCATGTGGCTGTGGTGACTTAGTGGATAAGCAGCCGGTATCCATCCGCGAAAAAGCCAATGGTCGTAGGTTCAAATCCCGGGGGTTTTCCAGATTAAATGTAGATTTAGGCAACACATGCTCGCCGGTCAAAAAAAACATCGTTGTAAAACCCACATGGCATCTAACAGAAATGTGGCTGTATCCACTTTGCAATTATATGTCGTGCCCTCCCAATTGTGTCATGTGTGGAAAGATTGAAGATGTTCATCACTTGCTGATGGAGTGTGCCCGGAACGAGACACAAAGTGAGTCGCTGATGAGCAAGTTGAAAATTAACAGACAAAATATTGGAGCATGGCGCGGCATTTTGGCCAATCCTTTGTCCAGTGAAGTCAGAATGCTCTGCCAGATGGTGACGCTTGCTCATTCGCGACTTCCCTAGGATGTAAGGACGTGGGTTAGGGCACAATGGGGCTGATATATTCAATGTAATAAAAGCTCCTAAATAAAAAGAAAATTAAAAAAAGTCATGCCCAACGTAACCTGTACCGCAGCTGATTGCCATTCTCACAGCACTGGTACACAGGGTTTTTTCTAACAGATGCCGTGCAGGTTTCCTCACGATGCTTTCCTCCACCGGTGACCATGTGATGCCTTAATCTATACTTAATCTGGAATAACATCGAGGTATGTGTCGTTTATTTTTTATTCCAATTATTTATTATCAGTCAGGCAGTTAAAACAACTGATAAGTGCTTGCATTCTGCTATTCCAATTTTTTTAATTATTTCTTTTTCTGGTTGAGATAGTTTTTGACCAAGAGATTTTTAAATTCGTTTAAATTCATCATGCGAACAGCTAGGGAGTGGAATATGCTTCCAGCGACCGTATTTCTGCGATCTTATGACCTGGGAGTCTTTAAAATAAGACCGAATAGGCATTTGTTAGGCGGACGCGGCTTATCATCGGACTTATCTTCACCTTCCACCAGGAGTGATTGAGGTCAAGCGTTCGCCTATAAGTAATAAAAAAAACATTTTCAACTGAGACTACATCTTCTAGGAAATCATTCACGCTCTAACAATCCTGTTGTTTAGAAAGTGTTTGTGTGTGTTGTATGATATTTTTTTACAAAGGGAATATCCATTATAGGACTTCTCGGTCGCCATGAGGGTGGCGGCTAGGGTTGTGTCAGACTCCTACTGACTGAAAACCTCTGGGTGTTCCCATCGCGCCGTTCAAACCGGCCATGGGAGTGAACTACGTAATCTGCTGCGGCACCGGCATTGCGGACGGTTTTCTCAAGTATACTCAAATTGTGAAGGGTGGAGAATTGGCCACCTGCAGAAAGCCCTCGTAATAGTCAGTGTGGGAAAACTCACACTCTAACTTTCACATGCATGGGTAGAATACGCCCTCAAGTACCAGCCTATGTTAGTGTTAAGGTGGGGAGTTGCGCAGGTGAGCATCTGCGAAGGCTACCAGGTGTCTCTCTGGTCTACATTGCCAAATGACTAGGGAGGATATGGCCTCTTTGTGCCTCTTTTCCTTTCTGGGAAATTGCATACTATTTGCATTGGAGTACAGTTATAAATGACCTCTTGCTGCCAGCCATAGTTCGCTTTCTTGTTTGGTGGAGTGGTACATAGCTTAAGCTGGGAAACCTCTTGGACCGCTAGGGCGTCGTGAGGTTGGCGCCTCGGTGTACTGGAATTTTAACGACCAAAAGCACCCGGGTATTCCTTCTTCCGTCTGCCGGGCCTAGGGTACGGCCTTGCCAACGTCCTCAGCTCCCGAGAATGTCCGGCCTTTTTTTAGGCCTCGCGTAAATTGTGTAGGGAAGGGATGGTGTAAAGTGCCATCCCCTTATTGTCTTGAAGCGGTGTGTGGGAATACACAGTTTAGGTTTCATCTCTAGGAGGGGTGGATGTTAAGAACTTACCTCCCCAAATCTGTCTCGTAGACGGCACGCCTGACACTGTGCGCCGTCTCCCGCTCATCCAGGCAGCAAACTCTCTTAAGTCTTCTGTCCGGGTTTGACGAAGAGCTCTCCCTCCTGTCTCCCCTTCTGCGGGGACGGAAGCTGATTGCCTTTGAGATAGCTGCTGCTACGGAGTTGCAAAATGTTTTTTAAATATTTTTATGCTTGATTTTTTTGTATTACAGTGTGTACTCGATAATTTTAAGTTTTTTTAGTATTAAAAATACCTTTATAGAGTATACTAAAGTGGGATATCTTTTATACGCGGGTGTTTTAAGTGAAAATGTTTTGTTTCTTCAGTGCCAGTGAGTATTGTTTGTTGTAATTATATTGATATTTTGACTAAGAAAGCTTACAGAGTCACAGCTATACGGTAATTCCCATCCCGGCCAAGGCTAAGAAGTTCTCTAACTCTTACTGCAGCCGAGTCGCTGGGCTGGGGAATGGTCTTCCGGCGAGCGTGTTCCCACCGTCCTATGGTATTGGCTCGTTAATACAAAGTGTGATCTGCGATTATCGATATGTTTTTCTTTACTGTTTACAGTGGTAGTCGTTTTTTGGACTGCACCACGCTTACCATCAGGGGTAGTTACTAACAGGGGGGGGGGGAGGCTACTGTGCCAAGAGTATAAAAAAAGCTATCAACGGTTTTCTCACAAAAGTTATATTTTCTTTGGCGCGATAACAAAGTTCGCATTTAGTTTATTTAAAAAAAAATTGCTTGTGATTTTTTTTAAACATTAATAGACTTATTATGTATATAATAATAAAATGCGCTGGTTTCAAATATTAGTATATTTGTGAGGAAAATTTGTGAGTGACAACTTGTAACAAAATCAAATATAATTCTAAATAAAAAAGAAATCAATCTTAAATGAGGATTCCTAACACTTGCATCTATTATAGTTCAGTGTTAAGTTATCGACTAAAAATATCGGTTATACTAGCTCCCTTTATTGACGTACACTGCACGCTACTACTGTCAAAAACACTTTCAATCCAGCAAATGTACAGGACTACTAGAATTAATAAAACGCTTTATTGAAAAAGCTAAATTGATAAACGAATGGACGCCTCCCCCCGCTTGTCGAATCGGGGGAAGTCTAGACTCTGTCGGTCCCGAACCTAGGTCAACGTACAGACGACAAAGGGCTCCAAATCTAGACCTAATATTTACTCACTTCATGTAGTCTATGTTATTTTGAATTTAGCTTTTTTAACCCCCTGCAAAAGAGGGGTATAAGTAATGAGTTTAACGGTATTTTACTTTCATATTTTAACAGTTTCATCGCAATATATTTACTCCAGTGTTACGTACATACGATGGAATCTGTTTTTTTTTTGTGAGTAGTGATGTTCATAGCGTTAATACTAGAAATAAACACAAATTAGTGTCACCTAATTACCGGATTTAAAAAGTTTATGGTTCTTGTATGGGGCTCGGTATTCGCTTATACAATACATGAAGACGCCCCGCCCGGTTATGTTTTTTTTTTACACTGACAGTGACTACAGAGTACCTGATGGTAAGTACAGTGTAGTCCAAAAACGAAGGCGACTATCAAAGGATGAAAATCCATTGATAGTCTACATCGTCATGTCGGCCCACATATACCACGACTGAAGGTCTCTAGGTATATGAGTTACGGTATGTTGTGAAGACCTTTCCCAGTAACCAAAGTATCGACAGTTCGATAAAAAAAAAACAAGAAGTCGTCTTGGAGTTATCACTATTGAAATTAAAAAGCTATTAAAACTAAATTGCTAAAAAAGGGATATTATTCCATTGATGACTGTTTGAATTATAAAAGTGCGTGCTCTTAATATATGCAATCTTTCTTTCTTTCTTCAAAATTCCTTTGTATATTGTATAAATATTTGTACCTCATTATGTTGTGCAGAGCAAATACCAGAGTTTCTTGTCGCTTCTTCTCACTAAATTCTGCTTTTTGAACCGGTAGTAAATTCATATACCTTTTTTTTGACTATTCGAAGTGCTTGGAAGTTGTTCTATTTGAATAAAGTTATATTTATCTATCTATCTTAACACTGAACCCCTATTTGGGTAGGTAGACAAAGTAAACACCATTTCTGTCTATTCTTGCAGACGTCTCCAGCTTCCTTAACATTAATTAATCCCTTCTAGCACTCTCGTCGATTACTTTTGACTTTACAATTCATCAGATATATTTAAAAGTTTCTGTAGTTTTCCCTTTGTATCGCAACTGCTATACGGATGAACCGATTTTGATATTTTTAAAGGTGATTTGATCTATAGTTTTCTTAGCTATGATTGAAGACAATCTGACCAGCTACTTGAAGATCAGCTTTCTTCTAGTTATTGAAGGAATGTAAACTCCTGAAGGAGGGGGGTCTTCATCAGAGGCCCTTTTCCATAATGGATTGGCATTGGGCAGCGCACATTAACGTGCGTCATCCAAAATCTAGGCGTGAGCGGTGTGCGATGTGTGCTCGTATACCGCTCCGATGAAAGCTCATGAAGACAAGGGAGGTAGTGGCACTTTGCACCATCGCTTCTCTACACAATTTAGGCGAGGCCTGAAGAAGTACCTGACGTCCCCGGGAGCTGAGGAAGTTGGCAAAGCCGTTCCCTTGGCCCCGGCTGATGGGAAAAAGAATACCCTGGTGGTTTTGGTTGATAAGAGTCCCTCTATGGCCCTTAAAATGGCCCTGAAGGACTATGAGGATTTGTACCGAGTTAAAAGAGGATTGTAAACTTCTACTGGATATATCTATTCGAAATGTAGTATCCTTTGATTTTAATGATATTACAATAACAAAGTAACCTGGGCCTGGATGCTCCGGGATACCCAACTCTTCACTAACTTACAGCAGACGTGTCGTGTTTGAGCTCATTGGAACGCTCTCAAGGGGAAGGTGACTAATGTATACATAATAAAGTTAATTTTCATTTAATGTTTATTGTTGCAGGTGAGTGCCTAAACGCCCTGGACTCCTGTACGGTGGAGAAAGAGCCAGAGCCAGTGAGTACGTCTAAATTAATTTAAAAAGCTGGTTAGGAATATCCGTGATTTTGCCACTTATAGAGAAGGCATCTTCTTAGTGTAGATTAGGGATGTAACGGAGGCAGTTTTATCGGAACCGAATACTTCCACCTTCCAAATGCGTCCAGACTCGAGAAGGCGCGGATGATTGCCCTACCACCAAATATTTCCATTTTTCAAATGCGTCCAGGCTCGGGCGATTGCCCTACCACCTAATACTTCCACCTTCCAAATGCGTCCAGACTTGAGAAGGCGCGTTTCGGCGTATTGTATCACGCTCCATTATGCAGCTGTAACCATGTCGCCCGGTGCTGGGCCCCGGTGACCCAGATTCGAAGTAGATTAAAGTCTGTTGACATTTTAGTTTCAGTAAAAAAAAAGTGGAATATCAATCGGTTCGGTACTTTCTAGTGTGACCCAAGGCTCTGATTTCGGTTTTGACAATCTAACGGCCAAGAAAGTCGCATTCGGTGAAATTTTAAAATGTGCGGATCTGGCAAGCGTCAAGCTAAAACTAACTAATCTCATTGTAATAATAATAATATATCAACACGCTATGTCCCTTACGGCGTGAGCAGAGCTACATTAGTGGCTGTATCCACTTTGCGCTTATATGTCGTGCCCAACGTGACCAGCAGCGCGGCTGATCGCCGTTCTCACAGCACTAGTACACATGACATTTCTACCAGATGCCAAGCGGGTTTCCTCACAATGTTTTTCTTAACCGGTGAGCATTTGCTGCCTAAATTCGTCCGTAATCTGGAAAGACCCAGACTACGTGCCGGGATTCGAACATACGACCATTAGCATTGCCGCGCACGGAAACCGGTCCATTAATGTTAATATAACGTGATGTACTCAGCGTATACTTAATTAATAAAACGATATTTATTACATATTTCAAGAGACGAAACCCCGGGGTTGTTTTACCTGTAGGAGTCTATCCATGATGGGCAAAATGTAATCAGATTAATAAAAATGATTAACGATTACATTTTACGTTTTTTATCATTAATATGACTGTATTTTACTCATTTATGTTCTAAACACTACAAAATCCTAGATTATATACACATTTATCATTTCTTAATGTTTTCAATGGATTTAATCATGATTACAGAGCAAGAAAATTAATATGACGGCCACATTTTGTAATCGTTCATCATTAATCAGATTACATTTTGCCCATCTCTGAGTCAAGCACACGGGGGCTACGCCCTCACGGCGTACCTGACAGTCCTATGCAGTATTTTTCCCCGGGTTACCTAAAAAAAGCGTTGGTAGGTCACTAGTGTAGTGCAAGTCATTGATCTAAAATAGTTTCTTAAAAAAACCAGCCCAAAAATAAGTTTTTATTGGTCTTTACATAACGACGTTATAGCTAGTTACTAGAGCCGCCTTTTGCCGCTAGCAGAGGGTTGTTTCGATATTAAAAAAGGAATACGGGACACTCTGGCTCCACTGTGAATCAAGTTAAATGCGGATTATGTAGTCATCAAAGAAAAATTGTGAATCGACTGATATCAACCAATATTTTCCGAGATCGACTCAAAAATCTCTCGCAATTGACGCGTTGAGCACGCCGAGTCTAAGTTTTATATGAATAGATTTATTTATAGTTATCACAGCTATTGTAAGAGATAAGGTCGATAGTGTAACCGCAATATGAGCGTAATCAGTGATGCGAATAGCGCTGCTCGAGTTCCGTACAAAAACAGACTTAAATAGCCCGAAAGCCGAAACTGACGCTTGATAAATATGTAATAATTTTTAGTTTTACAATAAGGGGGTTCCCATATCAGGAGCTTAGACTGTAAAGTAAACATCAAATTTTTTGTTGTACATTTATTCTGAGACAGGGTTTTTTTTGTGACTAAATTATATTTTTCCATAATACAAAAGAAAGTTGTCCTGCAGAGCGCGGATTAATAATTCGACATTATTATTTACGTTAAAAAAGCAAAATAAACGTTATTGGTGTTTCAAAATATATAAAAATCGGCGAAATAAAGGCCATTTACATCGATGTTATAAGTTGAACCAAAATAACATTGTATCATTTATAAACAAGTTACGCAGCGTACTGCTCGTTTCACCTCTCTCTCTGATGGATATTTCTCTATATTTACTGTATTCTCATATCAACAACTGGTTCATTTATTTCGATTTATCGAATCGATATTATTTTACAGTTTTTTGTGGTCGAAGTAAAACCGGATGTAGTAAAATCTCCATAAAACCTTATCAGCTTTATTAAGAAACGAGTTTTAACTAAGTAAAGGTTTACTATGATTATTAATTTTAAAAATAGGCTAGTATTTGATGCCCTTTCAAGGTGAGCAGAGATACATTAAAGGTTGTATCTACTTTACGCTTACATGTCGTACCCAACGTGAGCAGTAGCGCAGCTGATCGCCGTTCTCACAGCCCTAGTACACATGACATTTCTATTAGATGCCGTGCGGGTTTTTTTATCATGATTTCCTTAACCGGCGAGCATGTGGTACTTTAATCTGTAAAAACGCAAAGGTACGTGCCGCGACACGAAGCCCACGTTCATTCGCTTCTCCGAGCATTGATACCGGTCCCTTATCCACTAGGCCACCATAGATACAGTTTTTATAATTTATATATTACTAGCTGATCCGGCAAATGTTGTTTTGCTATATAAGTTATTGTAATATCTTCTAAGATGTTCATTGAAATTAAGTGATGTCAAAGACAATTTTGTTCACAATTAAACACTCTTAATCAACAACACATTTATTTGGATAAAGATTAATATTATTACGTTGATACAACTCTTAACAAATAATGCATTAATTTCGACCAAATTTGATTACCATAAAAACGGTTCTAGTGAGTTAATCTTAAAAGATAGACATATACTATCGCGGACATTTTTTTAGATCATTTTAAGAGGAATAACTCTGTCATACATATATTTTTGGTATCTTGAACCGTTTTCGCAGCGCACGCAATGGAAGCACCCGAGGATGAATAATTTTCCCCGTTTTTTTCACATTTTTCATTATTTCTTCGCTTCTAATAGTTGCGTCGTGATGTTATATAACCTAAAGCCTTCCTCGATAAATGGTCTATTCAATACAAAAAGAATTTTTCAATTCGAACCAGTAGTTCTTGAGATTAGCGCGTTCAAACAAACAAACTCTTCAGCTTTATAATATTAGTATAGATTCACTTTTAAGGACTTTTTAACTAAAATTCTTAAACTTTCCGTTTAGGCCGAAGGTTGTAATGATAGCCGATTATTCGGCTTCAGTTTCGGGCAGGAACAGGTCTATCAGTCGCACACTATTAATAACTAATTTGAATGCATCACTTTATATGTTTTTTTTTATCGTCTAGTTATGTATGCACTAAACATCTACGCGGAAATATATAAATGGCGTCGTATTATTAGCACATTTATACTCTTTAATTTGAATATTGTAATCATAAGTCCTTGAAATATCTATATTGTGATATTTGTGACCTTAATTTAGTATTCTCTAATATTAAAATTATACAGAACAGTTTTAATTACAAAAATATTGGTTTTAGGACGAATTTTGTTAAGATTTAGGTTAATTTTTTTGTAGTGGTTCGACAGCGACCAAAAAGAAACTAGTATCTATTGATTGACAATTGTTATCGTCATGCCAACAGATAATATGACAGGTTTTTGCGTATAGGAACAATTAATTGGACATATACAGGCTGATCCCGAAATATAACAAAGCTGAAGCGTATCACTATGACGATCTTTGCACTGGTATAGTATGATCCTGACCCAGTTAGGGCAATCGCCCTGTTAACTAGCTCCAGTTAAATGATTGAATTTAAATTAAACTGAAATAAATGTGTTCTTAAATTTTGTAACTAATAATTTTTATTTATTCTGCCTGCCCTACTAGGTAATTTCATCACAGCGAAAAACAATTATTAAAGTAGTCTAGTTAAGAGGGGAGCATAAGTGTTCTGAAGTACATACATACATTGTCGTTAGGTTTAATATTAAATAATTAAATACAGTCAATAAAGGTTTTACATCCCGTGATTTGTTTTTCAAATACCAGGCTAACATAAATGTAAAGAAGTAATTAATTGCGTACGTAATGTACACGTTATTTGTATAAGCAACCGTATTGAAGAAACAGAGAAATTGAAACAAACACGCGTTTCAACTGCTTTTAATTGTAAACTCGTAATTGTGTTAATCAAATTTATTCTTTGTTTTTATAATACGGTAGTCGATTATTACGTTTGATTTTAATAGACACGAAAACGTGATCTGCGATGCGAAATACGTGCCAAGGTTCGGATAGTTGCGTAGTCTAAACGCGTACAACTAACCTAGACCATACGTCGCCTCTCTAAAAAAACCCGTGATTATTAGCACTGTCTGTATAGATTATCGGTATAATTAGACAATAGTTTGTGTTGAAGCGCTTTTAGTGCTGACGCTATTTTCCGCTTGACAACAAGCGAACTAGGTCAAAAGGGCTGGGGGAGGGGCCGAATGACGTCATGCTGCATTTGAAAACAAATACAGTTCCAATTATGACAGCCTAGTATTCGCATAGAAACGTATAAATTTAAAATGCACGTTAACTCCATTGCGATCGGTATATTAAATGAATTATTCTGCATTGGACGGATTACCTTGGGCCTGTGAATGTTTTGAAGGTCGCAAGCGACTGTGTTGAAATTTGGCTCTTAATGTGAACGGTTTTAATGTCACTAGTTGCGAAATGGGCGATTTACACGTAAAATTACCTTTGCATGTTTATGCTAGCCTAGTAACCAGCAGCAGGTTTACGTGGCTCACAGTGGTTCAAAATTAATTTTATATAATGTTTAGTTTTGCTCGCGACTTCGTTTGCTCCCTATGAATGTCCTGCATAGAATAGTCACTAGGAAGACGTCGAATAAAACAAATCTTTCTGGTAACGCATCAGATAAGTAAAACTAATATGTAAATGTGACGTCCGTTCGTGCCAGCCCAGAATTCGATAAACTATGCTTTGGCTTATTTATAATTATAAAATATATATTAATCGGCCATCACCACAGCCTTCGACCGAAGTCGTAGGTTTAACAAATTCTAAGAAATTAAATTCAAACTGATTAAAAATTAATAAAATAATGTATTTAAAACTTTTTAATTACAGGTTTATGTTTATAATATACTTAAACAACTTTCGGACATGGCTAAAATTACCCTCAAAAACTTCTAAATTAATAAAAAAAAAATACTAAAAGTTACTTTTTGTGACCCGCGACTTATAGCATGAAGGGGTCGAAATACGTAAAAATCATAAAACATAGAACCAGAGATGGGCAAAATGTAAGCTGATTAATGATCAACGATTACAAAATGTAATCGTAATTTTAATTTTCTTGCTCTGTAATCATGATTAAGTCCATTTAAAACATTAAGAAATCATAAATATGTATACAATCTGGGATTTTGTAGTGTTTAAAATATAAATAAGCAAAATGCAGTCATATTAATGGTAAAAAACGTAAAATGTAATCGTTAATCATTTTAATTAATCTGATTACATTTTGCCCATCTACGCATAGAACGTCCTCATTCTTGAACTCTGTTGAAATTAACCAGATTTCGAAATAATTTTGTAACAGTTCGTTCAATTTAGGAATAATAATAAGTAATAAAATTGGAACAATCGCCGTGTTATCTCTACCAATATATTATTAGAATTGGCAGGAACTGAGGGTCCTGAAACTACGAGTAATCAGTTCTCCGCAACCCTGATCGCCGGGCCTGCCGGGCGCGATTTTAGGAGGAGAACCCAAGCTTCGGTCAAACTCTATTGATACCAAAATAACTGTTCTATTGGCCGTCTTATACTGAGTGCTCGTTGCACTAATGTCGCAGTTGAAGTATTATAAATATTTAGTAAATGACGTGAGAAAAAGGAAGACGTTTGCCAGATATTGCGCAAAGTAAATCCACAAGTCATTAAACTCCGTTCCACGTGTAAGAAAACATTGTATTTAAAAAAAATCGCCAAGTACGATTCGTACTAACGGGTGACGGGTTCCGTATAAACTTATAGGTATGTAATTAATTCTTATAAGATGTTACACGATCAGGGCCCTTCACGAAAATCAGCGCTGCAGACTTCCTCTGTGGCTTTAGGCTGATGAAGGGCCCATTTTCGCCATGTTTATATGTTTTGTATTTTCTATTGTTTTTGTGTGTTGTTTGTAATGCTACATTTAAATTTCTGTTTTTTGTATATTTGTGGCGAAATAAATACTTTTTCATTTTCATTTTTAATTATAACGTTCACAAAACACAATAGGGTTATAACCCTATTTTTTGTTGTATCTCACGGTGGTATAGGGGTTTTAAATGGGAAATAACGTGAAATCACTGGTTATTTGACAATGATAAATGAAAATCACGCAGACCGAGACCGAGATAGCACTATAACAAAACTGTGCGTGCGAAAGAGATAAAGCTAATAGCAGACGCGTCCCGTTTTAATTTATCTCATGCCTAGTCTTGTCAGATGAACGACGAATTGTTGCTTTTATAGTTTCGAGATACTGAGTTACAAAAACGTAATATTTTGTTACCAGCTTGTGCCCGTGACTTTGTCTACGAATCTGTTAACGAAATACTCCAGTTTCTGTAAATTAATACATTCTTTTTTGTGTAGTTGTATCATTGTAATTTAATAGTTTTAATCACTTTTATTTGTCCTCTCTATTGAATATCGACGAATACTACTCAGTGTTAAGGTGCATCTCTTTTTTTGCTTACCCAGAAGAAAACCATACATTGGACTATCAGATCCGCTGTGAGGGCAGCGACCCCGGGGTTTCCTTTCAATAACTCTACAAGGACCTGAGAAATCAAATTTGTCTAGTTGCCCATTGCGCAGATAATCTATTCAAGCTTTCTCGCTGGGAGGGGTGGGTTAAAAGTTGTCTAAACCTTTCTCACGGGCGTCACGCCAGACACTGCGCACCGCCTCCCTCTCATACGAGCTGCAGACTCCCTTTAACCTACTGTCGGGAAGGTGTATCTCTGACCTACTAAATAACAAAAAGTACTGTGACAGAATGAAGTTGAAAATTATGTATTAAATCTGCGAAAGTATCATCAAAATTGGTTTATTTTCTTCTGGGTAATGCGCGTTTAATTTCTATATAAGATATATTCATGTTACAAAGAGATCAAATATTCAATGTGCAAGGTTTCTTTGTTTAAGTATGCAGGTATTTACGCGCAATATCTGAGTAATTTACATAATATTATGTACCGTTGTAAGATAACTATAACATTGTTCACATTTATTACAACAAATGATAATTACAAAATGTAATATTGAAATCGAATAAAGCTCTGTAATTGTACGAATTCATATTAATTTATAAATAAAAATATATTTGTTTTATCAATGATAACTTATTTTCAGTTATGCTGCTACAACATTTTAAAAATTTGTTTGTTAAAATATTTGCACATAACGGCATTCGTGTGGAAGAGGTTAAACTTGGTCAAAAACATAGTTGAGTCATCGACTTCTACGAAACAAATAGGCAATAGCACTTTATTTGTGACTGTTACTTTTAAATTAATATCATTACAATATATTTGTAAAACTATATACGTTTTTATCTCATAGCTTATTTCATACGAATATAGTTTTTAGGAGGTGGGCACTGTTGGCTACATAATAGATCACAAACTACAGTAGCAAAGTTTTGTTTTTTGTTCTGAAGTTAATTGTTTAATTAAAAAGATCATATCTTATTTTATAATTTACTAACATAAAAATATATTTTAACTTAATATATTAACTTTTATATTAAACTTGGCTGTATAAGTTTCATATCTTTGCTTTGAAATGTGTGTAATATATTAAAGCAATTTAATATGAACTCTATTTAGATTACAAATAAATCGCTCTATAATTTCTCCATATACTAATATAACTCGTCGTTTAGATAAATAGTTCAGTGACAGCAAAATGTGATTCTCGTTTTACGGCACAGTTATAATGAACGCAAACTGGTATCGAGTGTTAATAAAAATCATATGTTTTATAAGCGGCGCGGCCATGTTGTTTCGGTCGTGTGTAAAAGAGATGCGTAGACAACATCTAGTCGTGTGCAAGGGAGATGAAGCATTGTTTGTCAACAATATAGGTTGAATTTAAATATAGACAAGCGTACAACAGTCCATTCGTTGTGAAGATACTCTTCCTTATTGAGATAAGATAAACAATATGTTATAAAATTATTGTAGTGTAATCCGCAATGATTCAGAACGAAATATTTCATTGCAATCGCCAATTTAGGTTTTGTTAACAACGCTTAAAATAAAGCTATGTATGTCAAAAGTTTTGTCTATTTTGTACTTGGGCTCGACAGATATTATTTATAATGATGAACGAACAGTAATCATAGAATAAAATAGGAGCGTAGCAAGAGGCGGCATTATTTTTGTAAGTATTTATGAGCGTTGTGAAATACGAGTTCTTGCTAATAACTACTTAATTGTTATTGTGTGTAAAAAGCCAAACATTAAATAAAGTTCAGGTGACGCCAGCGTAAGGTGAAAGTAATTTGTTAGGTTTTATTCCACTTGTTTTTACCGATTTCTCGGGCAAAATCTTTTAAAAAATCTTAGTATTTACTACTTTAAGACAGATTAGTAAGTAAAATAACTAATCACTTACCGCATTTACAAATTATTACATGTTCTTACAAATTTCATTATTATTAGTGTACTAAATGACAGGAATAGATACTATTTATAATAATTTTCAGAAACAGAAATTATCCTGTAGGTTTTGATAGTTAGTTTGATGTTGGAAAGATGATTTAAACATTTTAGACGATGCCCAATTATATACATTGCTAGTAACATCATATGTTGAGATTTGAGATTTTCTTTCGGTTTATGGGCAGTTAAGAGCGTGTTGGGAATTAAGACGAATTTTAAAATCTTTTTGTTATAGTGTTTCTGAAAAACTACAATTAGTTCGGTTACAGTGCACTTTGCACTTAAAAGCGAAGTAGATTTTAGCGTAATCGCCACAGATTTAATTTGCTTACCTTTTAGGGAAACAGCGCTGTTTTTACTTTTTAGTATCTTTTAATGGGGCTGCCATACGTACACACGTAAAAGTCCCTTAAATAAATAGAATTAAAAAAAAAACTACCTTTTTAAGCAGCAAGGCTAGATAGAGATTATTTTGGCAATATCTAATCTGTGTTAAAAATTATCATCGCCCAGATAATTTCGTGGTCAAGGATTCGTAAATATGACTAAAGATATCGCAGATTGACTTCCTGGTCGGGTAAATGTTAGAGATTTTAAGAGAGACCGTATAGTAATTTTCACACCTCTCTCTATTATCACTTTACTCTCTAATTTGTAAGTAGTGTCTTCTTTCGGCCATTCGGGCTAGGGGTATTAATTCACGTATGATCAGATATTCATATACTTGGAAATATCAGTCGTGGTTTATGTAGTCCGGCATGACGACAGCGACTGCCACTGAATTCTGACCTGCAACTGACAGTTCACTGCTTCTGAACTACACTTTGCCAGACCAATGGAAATGAGTTAGGGCTCGTGGGCTTGAGACAAAATGGTGGCGTGTGTACTTGCGTCCAGTTTTATGATATTCTTGTGAATAGATATAAAGTGACTTATAGATAAACTTTTAAAGACGGTAAGACTGATTGTTGGTGATTGACGCAATAACAAAATATTATTGTGTAATTGCGTAGCTTTGCGTACCAGGATAACAGGAAATTATGGGAGTTGTATGACGTAAAGCCTCGATACGCTTGTGTGGTGTTACCAACTCTTTATATACCAGGGACAGGATTTTAAAAGACAATACATTATTATAAAAAAAATACAATCTTTATATACATAGTTATTATTAAGTTTTACGGCTCTGGATACAAGTCCTTTTGAGTCCGTCATTATTTTTCATATTCAGTAGTGTCTGATTGACGTCAAAAAAAAACGACCCCCACACCATCAGAACACCGATTCCCCACAGTACTTTGACATCCGCGCTTCTTGTAGCTGTCCAGACACAACACCAACCCATAAACAAGAAAAACACGTTCAGCAGGCTACAACAACGACAAATCAGCATATCTCGGATGAAAGAAACAAAGAAATAAATTGAACTTGCTATTTGTGTCTGTCTATGAATTCGTTTATCGCAATCTACGTGGAAACTTGAAAATAGTAACTTTTCAGGAGCATCAAAAAGCAGGTTTGCAGATAAATATACGAATATATACATCTCAATTTAAAAATGCCTTTTTGACAGATACGAGCGATGATTATATGTAACTTTGAATGAAATCAAATAAGTACTAATATCTAGGGAAATCTAAAACAAAATGCAATTTTAAATTATAACATGTTTGAAAAACAAATACGTTTTCACTGTATTTATTTTTAATAATAGTGTGGCTACCACGCAAGTTCTCTGTTTTTCTCCAATTCAATTCGATTCTTCAACAGTATTATTTATTTATATAAGACTCTTCATTAATATTGATTTTATACTCAGGATGAGGTATAATCATTTTGTAGGTATTAATTACATATTAGAGACGTCGCGATATAGGTATATCGTTGTTCTGAATAACTATACAACTACTTTATACATTATTTCAAGGAAGAAATATAAATCAAATAGCATTTATAATTGCTAATAGTTATTATAATACGATTGAAGGTGAAAAAAAAAACCACACTTTGAGATTATTACAAAAAAGGATTTTATTCGAGAGGATTGTTATTATTGAGAGTAGAAAAAATATAAACAAACAAACAGTAATTTATTCCAATTATTCTTTGTTTATCTTTTTTCATTTCCTCTCTTTTATTATTATTTTTTTGTACAAATTAGATTGCTTTTTATTTTTATACTGTTCCTGTCCGTGTGTTGCACGTATTTTCAATTTTCTGTCCCTTCTGTACAAGTTGCCAACACTTTTAAATATAGTCGCTTTTGTAATGTATTTTTTCATGATTTATATATGTGTTAATATAGGCTATGAAGTGTTCAAATAAATAATTATACAAAAACAATTATAAATAATCATAATTTAAAAACTTTTTGAAATCACAATTGGCTAAATTAGTTACTTAATTTATATCTAAATTCATTGGACATAGGTTCAAATTTACCTATTATGTTGGGATAGATATAGATTAGAAAATGTATCTTCGAAGAGTCAGTAGCCAAAAATAGCTTGTTCATTGACTTTTGAAAAAGTAAAATCTTTTATGAATATAGATGTAAAAAAAACTGTAACCACAGATGATTTAACAGTGATACATGAAAATCACATAGATAGAGGCCAATATAGAAGTATAACAAAACTACGCGTGCAAAAGAGATAAAATTAATAGAAAGTATACCCATTGCTATTTGTTCCGTGTCTATTCGTGTTTAAACTAGAGGATTCAGTCTAACTTTGGTCAGGTTTGATTTACATACAAAATTTCATTCCTTACTTTAACCTCTTAGAGGTGAAATGAAAAAATTCTCCCTTAGTGGGATATCTACATCATAAGAAGAACGAAACGTAAAAAATAATGTTTCTGGCTTAAGTTTTTTAGGGTCTACGATGACATATCAGTCAGGATAGGCCTTTTTAATGTATAAACGTAATTTTTTAATGTAATTTGAAATAACTTTTTTGAGGTGTTATTGTTGATTTACACGTATCTCCGATAATTTTAATAACATTTTTGAAAAATTGGGAGTTTTATCAGTTAGTTCCCTTTCTATCCAGAGTTGGAAGAAGCCGTTGATGAAGTATTTTGCGGGTATTATAACGTATGATGATATAAAATTACGTAACATTGTTGATATTGAGGCACAGTTGGCAACCCTACATTTGTAATACATAACTGTTTATTCATAGTTAATTAATTTTTACTTCAATAATTCATTGTTTTAATGAGTATTTGGTTGTTAAGGAAAACGTCAAATTTATTTCAAATTGTACTTACTACAATCGCTTTAGGAGTAATATTTGATCAATCAAGAGACAGCTTTTCCATAATGGGTAATAAAAACATGGTCAAGTTGAGCAGAACACATATACACTTCTATTAGTGTATGGATATATAAGGTGGATATGTGTTTTGTATATACTTTGTGTTCTGGAAAATAAATGTAATTGTTGTGTAACTCTTGGTTGCGAAATACCAGGATCTCATAAAACTACAGGAGACTTGTTTACATGTTCATTGAAATTCTTGCAGTACTAAACTGACTTTTATAGCGACAGTCGTAAGAATCATTTTTTAATGTGTGTTGAATTAATCCAACTTAATTAAATCGTCAACGAAGATTCTTTGTTCTGAGCGTAGGTTGATTACGTCATCAAATTAAGAAATATTCTATTGTCGATTCGAATAAACTTTAATTCTAGATCACCGTCCGTTTTTGGTTATCACTTTTTACTAACAAAAAATGACATGTTGCAATATAATTATTTCTTTTATTTCGGTGACTTCTAAGCATTTATGTTTTCCTGGTACTAGGTATTGTTTTTTCTAATGTTTTTTAAAATTCTTATTACATATCACCCGGAAGGAACCGTTTATTACACATATATAATATACCAACCTAGTTTTATGTATCAATCATCACGCCGATACCGTATTTTAATAGACAGAAATAATGAAATTACCGAATCTAAATCACTTTATTAGGTGTCTGTCGATATCGACTCTAACTAAAGGTATATAGCGTAACGATCTATTATCAAACTAAAGACTTTATCCATAATGGACTTTACAAGCGACCGGGCAAGAGTCTACTATTTGTCTGAGTGTTATCAATCCATTATACCGCTGATAAGGGAATATTACGGCGGTGATAACGAATTGATAAGGTCGTCGATAGCTTATCAACCTTATGTAGGTTTGTGGGCTGATTTGTTAGAAGTTCGATTAGATATAAAAGTTTTTTTGCAAATTTTCCCTAGCACCACGTCACGCTGAGAGACTATCGTGTAAGCTAGTTTTTGTATATTTTTTATTGGGATAGTATGGGGAAATACACAATGGAGTAATACTCTCAGGAGCTACATTATCCATTACCGTTAGCCACATTTCATTATAAAACCACTAGACACCGTGGTGGATGTTCCTTATAACCGCACGAAGAGATTCGCTTCTACATTCGTCATGCGAACAGCTAAGGAGTGGAATATGCTTCCAGCGAGCATACTTCCAGTTGAGTGGACGCGGTATATCGTCAGACTCATCTTCACCTTCCACCAGGTGTGATTGAGGGCAACTTTCGCTTGTAAGTACGAGGAAAGTGTTAAAGCTACTGATGGGCTTTCCATCTCACTTAAACACTGTTGTAACATAGACTGGCTACAGCCTCACCTTTGCTCGTGTATCACACCCGGGATTAATATTTAGGGGTTTTAGAGCTAAGCATTATGTTATAACCTAGCAGACCACGCGGTTAGAATTGTTTCCTGGTTTCAAAAGTATAAATAAACAGAAATGATGTAAACATTTGAGATGCTCCACGCGTTTGGCTCTCTTCCAAGCGCGAGTGTGGCAATTTCTTCATTAGGTTGAATTCAGACTGCGCGGCTGAAGACCCTACACGTGGTTCTGTGCGTGGAAAGCAGGAGTGAGGTGGTAGCACCTTGGTGCCACGCTGGATCGGGATCATAGTAGAAACCCTCGTGCGAAGACTTACCACAGTCTGGAAATTACTAGAAGGACGAACTCCTTTAATCTCGTGAAAAATGCCGTAACAATCTAGATAATTCCGCGGTGGCTAGGGTTGTCACAACTACATTATATTTGTTCGGATGAGGTGAAGGCGGTATGTACATATCCTGCACACTGCCTGATAGAGAGGGGTCTTTACTGGTAGGCTCTTTACACCCACGTCTCCAAGAGATGGCGCCTATAACGCTATTCGCTCGCCGGGTGGTTGGAGGAATACGAAAACCCAGGCCACGATAACAGTGATTGAGGGAAAAACCAGGGGTTTTTAGTCAGTAGGAGTCTGAGACACCGGGATCGTCGCCCTCACGTCGGTCCTGACGATCCAATGCAAGATTCTTCCCCGGGACATCAGAAAAACTTAACAATATTTATTAATTTGTAATCAACATTATCATTATTCTTATAAATTAAGATTTACCAAAATTTCTGAGTAAAATAAGTAATGTAACGAAAATTTATTTGCAGAATTATCCATAACAGTAAATGGTAGATGAGTACGCTTACGTAGCCTTTTTATTTTATATTATTATTACACTGGCTCGACATAGTGACTACAGAGTACCTGATGGTAAGTACAGTGTAATCCAAAAAAGAAAGCGACCATCATAGGATGAAAATCCATTGATAGTCTACATCGTCATGTCGGCACACATAAACCACGACTGAAGGTCTCTAGGTATATGAGCTACTGGATATGCACAAGCTGATCCCGAAACGCGACAAGCTGAAACTGGTCACTATGACGGGCTTTACACCCATGCACTGTGGTCGCGATCCAGACGGGCACCGACGCCCCACCACCTCGCTGCTGCTCGTTTAGCACCACCCAGGAGTCACGTGTAGGGAAACTAGGGTAAAGCCTACGGACGCGAGCAGCTTCGACTCCCAAAAGCCTTGAGTTTCTTTCGGCGTTTTTTTTTAAATATAGTCGCTTGCGAAATGCCATATCACCGTAAGTTTCTTTTACTGGCTGGCGGTCCAAGTCGAGGTCGTTACCCACAGGGGCGGCCCTGCTTTGCCGCCCAACCCATAGCTCGCTTGCTGAACACCTTAAATTTTCACCCCTCTTGCCCTGTGAAGCTGTAAAGGCCCTTCCTGGCCAACAGCACTATTTTATACCTGCTTTTTAAACTATCAATTTAGCAGCACACGTCGTATATATCATTTTGATTTGGAAACTAGAAATACAATCGCACTTAAATTATTTGTGTTAACTCTGAAAATTGTAAGCTACCAATGTCATGGCTGTATGTAGCTTGGGCTCGACCTACCCCTTTTTCACCTCACGACACCCCCCACGATTGCTCTGTCAGGACGCCTTCATCGAAGGACTGTATGATTTTTACACTGTGGTCATACTCAATACTCATCTTTTAAGGCAGTGTGTTGAAGGGAGCAACAAAATAAAAATTCTTTTAAAAATTCAACCCCTAAAGACAGTAGCGGCTCGAAGCCCTTGACCCAGGTCAGACGTGACCCGGCCTCGGCGGCTTGCATGCCTTTTTGGGTCACTGAGTTTGCTTATGTAGGTCACTTGAACTATGTACACAGCATGCATTTTAAATATTGTAATATACCCAGCCGCTACTTCAGGGTTGTCCAAAGGGTCGATCGCAAGAGCTTAAGTCGATATCAGGAAATATTAGTCTATATATATGTCGATTCACAATGCCTTCTACTCTGACGAAGTCTTGAGTTTCATTCGGCGCTTCCTCTCAAGGTAGTCGCTTCCGAAACGCTAGTAGATCACTTTTAGGTTTTTTTACTGGCTGGCCGCCAAAGTCGAGGTTTGTACCCACAGGTGTGCCCTTGCGTTGCTACCCAGCCCATAATTCGCTAGCTAAGTACTTTTAGTGGTCGCCCCTTTCGCCCAGACGAGGTTGTAATAATGTCCTGTCAAAAGAACAAATACTATTTTTGTTTGCTGATGCGCTGTTAAGCCTGAATATACCCCATAAATAATAATAATATGTCGCCACGCTATATCCCTTACGGGGGGACCAGAGATACATAAGTGGCTGTATCCACTTTTACGGGTATATGTCGTGACCAACATGACTTTCATAGTGCTAGCTTCAAAATCCGCAGATGATGACAGTAATAAAGATAAAGATTTCCCGGTTTCAGATGCACAGTTGCGAGACCCTGCCTGCGCCGCCGGCGTCGGGCCCGAACCTGCTGCTGCAGCTCGGCCGTCTCATCATCAGGGCGAGGAGCAGCAGCCCCACGTCCCGCGCGCCCGCACCACCCCTCGCGCCGCACGACCGCCTGCTGCACGCGAAGCTACTGGCCGCCAAGCCGAGCCCGTCCACCAGCCAGCAGGTATGGTGCCCTGCTATTCTGAACGTACCTGATGAGGAGGCATAAGGCATATGCACGCTTTGATGCAAAATCGTGATGTCCGACAGCTGGCAGGTATTATTCTCTGATATTTAAGACTACAACATTGAGGGAATTTAGGCGTTTTTGCCATACTTTGTTACCATACCTTGTTACCAGTAATGATCTGATGATCTTAATTCCAGTGTAGCATCTCAATAGATGCTACACTGCAGTTGATGAACCAACCAAGAGAAATTTTTAAAGCTTTAGTGACTCCGTATTTTGAAAAAGTGACTGTCAACGCGAAGATATTGGTAGCTACGCTCTCCATTGGCTAGGAAATATTATGTGCTCAGACTTTGAACTCCTCAGTAGAGTGGAGATATAAAGATTTGCTACTTTGATCGCACCAATTTTAATTAGACTTGCCTTATTCATGATCTTTATCAGGGAGTTTAAATTAATTGTCAGATGCTACAGCTCATATTTCTTCAGCGGCTATGTAAAAACAGAGCTGATTTGGCTATTATTATGATTGTCACGAGTTTAGGAAATGATTCTTGTTATAACATAAATCGCCATTGGGTTCCAGGTCACCAGCCAACCGAAGCCCGAAGAAAAAGAGCAGAAGCCGGCAGTGGAAGCGCAACTGAGCTCCCACGTGCGCGCCCTCTGGAGAGAACAGATTCCTGTCTGCATCGAGGTCTGTGTTTCTTTCTTTATGTTTCGGTTAAGCATAACCCAATCCAAAAATCACCCATAAGTGTCGAAAGTTCTGAGAAACAGTCCATATAACGGGGGTGCTCAGACCTGAACTCCCGGCAATCTAATTGTTAGACTACAAGCAATCGACTTTGTAGGGGTCGGTAGGTACATGGGGCAAGTATGTGTGATGCAGGATTTTTGAGCAGATTGGTAGGGCTCATCACAGCGTAGACTAGGTCACTGCTCTAAAAAAAAGATAAAAAAGCATTATCCAATAATACACTTTTATTGGTTTTTGACATAATGACGTTATGGTTTGATGCTAGAGCCACATTTCACCGCTAGCAGAGGGTTATTTTGATGAAAACATATAAGAGACTGACATAAATGAAAATCAATTTGATTATGAATCTTGTAGTCAATAATAAAAATGTATAATCGATCAACTCAAAAAGCACTCGCGATCAACAGTTTCAGCACCCCTATTGACTAGGGATTATTGTGAAGTATGAACAACTTCTTTCTGAGACTCCAGTCTTATAAAAAGATTATGACCACACAAACATAATTTCCAGACCCTAGATTTAATTAAATCAACAGATGATGAAGCATTAGCTGATAATAAAATATGAGGTGAATTGATAAGTTATCTGTACTACCTTACTCGTTTGATCTTGATAGATCAGGCATATCGTTTAGAAGCACACAGCACTACAGGTTGAATTTTCCACGGTCTATCCGATTCTTTATTGATGCGTTAAAATATTGATTCCAGGTACTCCTCGCTCCGGATTGTCCAGAATGCTACGCCAACTTGAGTGCAGACGGGGAGTACGACAAGATCCACTCGCAGCAACGAGGCTTACTTCTAGAAAGATGGACAATGCGAGCTTTGATCAACAAGTGAGTACTCCTAATCATTGTGACTTTTGAGAAGATGTTAATTCCAGAATAATTGGATCGGGAGGAATGATCATTCAATTAAATTTGTGGATGATCTTGGTGGTGGTCTTTAGGCACAATCAGTGTAGAATGACATCTGCGTCATTGGTTCACAGGAGTCATGACACCGCCGCGTTCACATCCTCCCAATGGCTGTTGAACGCGGTACGATCTCAACTCCACTTCTCACAGCTGGCCGCCTGGCTGGCTACTCTCAAGGAGACCAAGACTGAAGATAATCCGACTGAGCGAAGGTACTGTAGCCGCACATCTATACTCCAGCCGATCGGATCAAATACCGTCATTCAACATGTACGCTCTCTTTTACTCTCGACTATTATTATCGAATTTATTTGCATCTTTCTCTTTTCCTTGCCAATTTGTCATCATTCCTATTCCTTTTAATTATATGCCCTTTCGTTTAATTATTTTATAATCTTGATTTTTATTACAGTCTATAAGATTTAGTACCTACATTTTTATGTTTTTCCACAGTAATAAACATCTCTTATTTAAGCCAGGTCAATTCATAGTAAGTACATAAAAATGCGCAGTTTCCTACCCATACTGCATCAGTTATCTATACCTCTAACATTTTTTTTACTATAACGCGAGACATGCCCTTAGACAATACTTTTAGGGGTGCGTCTTTAGAAATATACGGTATGAGTGCATTTATAACATTAACCTTGTTATTGTTTTGGGAGGATTTCGTCATGTTATTCAATGAAATTTTTAGACAAGTCTTAAAAATCAATTTCAGGAGGAAACTGAGCCGCGAGAAATGCAATTACAAGAAACTTGAAGCGAACTGCGATGAGACAGAACTGCCGATCGAACAGCAACGAAACCTAAACATCGTCTACTCCATAAAGATACCCGGCGAAACCTATAACATGTCCGAATTCAGCCAAAACCCCACCTCACACCACTTCCCCGTCACTGATATTGGCGATAATGTGTCCCTTATGGTCGTCCTGCAGAGTTTGCCGCGCGTCGACGAGATACCCAAAGTCCAGTGTTGCTGCCAGAAACGCAGACCAAGCAAGGACACGCCGCCATCCGTCCACGACGATTTAGTGGGGAAGCTCAATGATCTCACAATAGGATCTCGAAGCGAGAGCGTCAGCTATCGCAGACTGATCACCGATGAGGTGGTCGATGATAGAATGATGACTCCGTGCAGCGAAAGCGGCAAGCACAAGTGCAGTTGCGATGAGGAATCTGACGGGAAGACGCAGAAGCTTGATGAGCGGAGACTGAAAGAGATAGCGAAATGCAAACGGCGTATGCGGAAAGAGACCAAGATAAAGCTCAACGAAAGCACATCATCAGAGGGAGATAAAAAAGAAACGCATACGTCCATACCGATCTTGCAAGCGGCGAGATTCGACCGCTTCAGAGCGATAGGCTGCTACAGAAACCAGACGTACCTGACTCTCCCTGCAAGCCGCTTGGAGACAAAGTCCCCATTCACAGAGACTGACCGCCTACCGATATTGAAGAGGACCAACACGGTAGCCACGCAAACTGACGACGTTCAGTGCCAATGCGGGATGCTGATCAACCTACGATGTGACAACTGCAGGATGACCAGGTCAGAGGGCAGTTACGACATAGCGTCCATGAACAATGGGGCTCGGAGGAAATGCGAAGAGTACCCCAGAAGCCAATTCAAGAAACACAAATGTGATAAAATATGTGATAATAGCATAGTCAAGAGGCCAAAACTGCGGCGGATTTTTCCAATAGTCGATAAGATGGAGCGTGTTGTGAGCGACAGGCAGAAGAAAGACATAGAGGAGTTGCATTTGAAGACGGATGATTCAGTCTTCTCGGGTCCAAAGGATACGAAACGACAGAAGACTTTCTCGATAAGCGATGACGATTATGTGTTATATGAGAAATGCGATTACGGAACTTTTGATAAGTGCGATTTGGATTCCCCGGACGAGAGCCAGGGCCGGTTGGAGCAAGTTCCCACTTCTTCGGACGTGGACAGGTTCCGGTGGAGGTTTGACTCGGCCACGTCGATGGTGTTTCATACGAAGACCGGTCTGCCCTTGACCTCTAGTCCGGCACCCTTGCGAAGGTCAAACAACTGCTTCGATTTTGATGACTCTATCAACGGCATATCTGGTATTAAAAGGTCAGAATCATTTTTTTTATACTTTTTTTATTATTTATAGGCGAACGCTTGACTTTAACCACACCTGGCGGAAGGTGAAGATGAGTTCGATGATGGACGGCCTCCGCCCAACAAATGCCTATTCCCTCATATCTTAAAGGTTCCCAAGTCATGAGACTGTATTATGTAAAATGAGTACTCCGCATATGATGGTAAGATTTTAAGTAGGGCAGATTAAAAATGGCAGCGACTGTCAATGGACTCCTGACCTTTGACGGTCTCCGCAATTATGTCGGCTTACATATGATGATGATGATGTCCTGGCTGGTTTCGGCCACGGCGACTGTTTCAACACCGATTAAGAAATTCGAGGTCCAGTTTTCGGAAACAGTCAATTGCGCAGGAGATATTTAAGTGCATAGCTGGACGCGCAGCCAGAAAAGCACTCTCTCGTCCGAGCTCCCTCAGGTCCGATAGAAAGGAGAACCAGTACGATCGGGAGGGAGCGGGATGCAGGTTTGGTCGAGTTTTCCTTCTCTGAACACCTGGTTGAATTGCGGTGTTAAAGAGATACCTTAGTAGCCTTTTACGACACCTCAGCAAGAAGAGGGAGGTGCTATTCTATTCTGCCGACAGCCACCACGGCTTACATATACTAATGAACTGACTGAAGAGCTCTAGGTACATGAGCTACTGGGCGTGCACAAGCTGTTAACGAAACGCGAAAGGCCGAAGCGAGTCACTATGATGATCTTCGCACTTGTGTACTGTGGTTACAACCCAGTTAGGAGTTTAGTTGTTTATACAGAAATAAACTAAGTTTCATTGGAGGATTATGATCTTGAATGGTACGAGTACATCTGAACAGCGGGAGTAAGCCAAATTCAGTGAAAACTTTGTTATAAATTTTATATACATATACGTTATTTTTATATATATTGTTTAGAGTTTATGAGGTCCGTGATTAATAGTCATTATATTACACAAATCAGTTTATTATAATTAAATACACTTTATAATGACAACGCAACCATTACAGAAAAACAGAGGACGCGGGAATAGTAACTTTATAATTATTGCATATTTGTTGCTTAGGAATAGGCAATGACACCTCACCGTACAGCCATATTTTATAACACCCCCCCTCAACAAATATTTTACCAAAATTATACAAACAATTACAACTCAAAATTCAACTAAATTTGATAGTCCAGTTACTATTCCAGTAGTAGTCTATATCAGTTATTTCTTAACTTTACCAGATATATATAAAACTTATTTATTTAAGAACAAACAAAACTAAAAGAAAATCAATCACATATAGTTCTTACTAATATGAACTCAAAAATAATAACTTGTTAAACTTTTCAAATAAGTTTTTACCCAGAGGCTTTGTAAACAAATCAGCAATGTTATCTTCTGTTTTTATGTATTTAAGTAACATACATTCATCTTTAATTTTATCTATAATGAAATGATATCTTGTATCTAAATGCTTTAGCCTTCTGTTATTTTCATTATTGTGCACTAAATTAATAACTGATTGATTATCTTCAAAAATTCTTATTTCATTAGGAACCACATCAAAATCAAATAATAAATTTTTTAACCAACATATTTCAGTAATTGCTACACTCAATGCAACATACTCAGATTCTGCAGATGATAGAGATACACTTAACTGTTTTGTACAACACCAAGACAGAACACAATTAAACAATTTCACAACATAGCCTGTTGTTGACTTTCTATCTAAAATATCTCCTGACCAATCTGCATCGACATAACATAGTAATTCAGAACTAGTGTCTTTATTGTCATATACTAATGAATAATTTAAAGTTCCTTTAATATATCGTAAAACACGTTTTAAAGCTTTGTATAACATAATACTTGCACAATGTTGATATCTACTAAGGAAAAAAACTGACACACATAAATCTGGCCTAGTGCCGCAAACAGCATACATTAAGCTACCTATTAGTTGTCTGCACAAATGTTCTATTTCAGGACTTTCTGATTGTTCTCTTTTTAACATATTAAACTTAAAGTTATGATCTATAGGAGTGCTAATACTTTTACAGTTTGACATTTTAAAACGCTGTAATAGTTTACACAAATAACTTTTTTGGCTGATAACTACCTTTCCATTACTTTGATTAATATCAATACCTAGATAATTTTTTGCTATGCCTAAGTCTTTCATTTTGAATGACTTACTCAATTGACCTTTGAATTTTTCTAACTCTTTAGTATCTGAGCTAAACATTAAAATATCATCAACAAATAAAAGTACATACATTTTACATCCATTTTGTTTTCTGAAGTATAAGCAATGATCATTTTTAGATTTAGTAAAGCCCTCAGATTGCATAAATTCATTAAATTTACTATTCCAATACTTTGGAGATTTTTTTAAGCCATATAGAGATTTATTCAATTTTCCTATCTTACCATTAGGCAATTTCACAAAGACTATTTCATCTATGTTGCCATTTAAAAATGCACCTATGACATCCATCTGATGTACTAGAAGCTGTAACTTACATGCTATTGCCATAAATACTCTAAATGTGGGTAACTTAGCTACAGGTGAATAAACTTCTAAATCACAGTCTGACTGTTCAAAACCCCTCGCTACTAGTCTAGCTTTATATATCTTGTTTTCACCCAAATTTTTTATTTTAAAAACCCATTTAGTAGAAATAATTTTATGCCCTTCTGGTACAGTTTCTACTTCATTCCATGTCTCATTATCTCTTAATGTATTTAATTCTACATTCATTGCTTCAATCCACTTACTTGAATCCTTTCTTTGCATAGCTTCTTCATATGTGGTAGGTTCACTATCCACAACAAATGCTTTGTTACATTTATATGAAACTGGTTTTCTTACCCTTTGGCTCCTCCTTGGAACTTCAGGTGTTGAATCAGAGGTAAAAGTATTTTCATCACATGGTACATACTCACTCTCAGAAGAGACATTATTATCTGAAAGCAAGCTCTCACTTATAGTGATATTTTCTTCACTCGATGGAGACTCTAAATCTTTAAAATCCTCCTCAATAAGGCAACTTTGCTGAGTTGTATCTTCTTGTATATTTAGTTTAACTATGGGATATCCTTCTTCACTTGAATCCATGAATACTATATCTCTCTTTATTTCTACTGTGTTTTTACTAGGGAAAAACACTCTAAATCCTTTGACATCCTCACCATAACCAACCATTAACCCTTCCTCACTTTTCTTATCCCATTTTCTCCTTTTCTCCTTCGGAATATGTACAAATACTGGTGTTCCAAAAACTTTCAACTTTTTAATATCAAAACTCTTGCCAGTCCAAACCTCATAGGGTGTTTTATCAACCTGACTGCTCTTTCCAGTTCTATTTAATATATAAGCCGCAGTATTGACCGCCTCTGCCCATAATTTCTTTGGTAAATTTTTTGCATACAATAATGTCCTTGCAGCTTCAACTAAAGTTCTGTTTTCTCTTTCTGCCTTGCCATTCTGTTCTGGAGTATATGGTACTGTTGTTTGATGTATAATTCCTTTCTTAGAAAATATCTGTTTTACCTTGTTGTTAATAAATTCTAATCCATTATCACTTCTAAATATTTTAATCTTGTTTCCTGTTTCATTCTCTACTCTGTTTATAAAATTTTCAATTACATGTTTAATTTCTAATTTTTCCTTGACAAAATATACAAATCTATAGTTAGAATAATCATCCTTTAATAAAACAAAATATCTCGAGCCACCGACAGAACTAACTTCCATTGGTCCGCAAGTGTCGGCATGGATAATTTCACATGTTCTTGTAGTTTGATTATCAGTTCTTGAGAAAGGTAATCTGTGTATCTTACCTTGTAAACAACTTTCACACTTTGCAGTAATTTTGTCAGGCACCTCAATATTATTTTTTGTTAATATATTTTTCACATAATCAAAGTTTTGGTGAGCAAGCTTTTCATGCCAGCTAGTTAGTGTTTGTGCCATATTAATTACTTCACATTCATATCTAAATTCCATATAATATGAGGATCCAATTCGTTTTGCAACTGCACAGAGTCTGTTATTCTTATAAAATTCACAGGAACTGTCATTCATCACAGTGACATAACCTTTATCTGTCACACAGTTTACAGAGAATAAGTTTATTTTTAAATCAGGAACATATAGGACATTATCAATAGTAGAATTGATCCACTCTTTACCATTATTTACTTGCACTGTCATCTGTCCACATCCCAACACATTAATTGATTCACCATTCCCAATTATTACAATATTTTGTGTGGTACTAGTAAATGTCTTAAATAATGTTTTATCACAACACATATGCTGAGTAGCCCCACTATCTACCAGCCATTGAGACTCACAGTAGTGTCGCTTTTCAGAGTTTAACACTACAAATGCATTACTTTGTTTACTTTCCTTATTTATTTTAAAACGGCATTGTGATTTAAAATGTCCAACCTTCCCGCAGTAATAACACTTATTATTTATATTTTTATCATTGTTACAGTTATGATTATTATTATTGTTGTTATATTTCTTGTAGTTGCTTCTGCATTCACTTTGCACATGTCCAAATTTATTACATTTAAAACACTTGACATTCTTTTTGATGTTATTTTTCTTGACTACAAATGCAGATGTGGGTTGTTCTATTACATGCTCCTTCTCTTTTGCCCTTTCTTCCTCTATTAATAGTCTGGCCATCAAATTATTCAATGTCTGTTTTTCATCGGGTGTGGATTCCCATGCTGATATGAAATGCCCGAAACGATCTGGTAATGACATTAATATTTTAGTAATAACAAACTTGTCTGAAATTTCTTCCCCCATTTCTTTCAATTGATTCTGAATTTCCTGTACTTTTGACAAATATATAGCCATTTCCATCCCTTCTTCATATTTGTATCTGAAGAATCGTTGCTGTGTTATATGTACGTTTGTTTCAGCTTTTTGTTCATACACACTAAGTAGTTTAAGCCACATTTCTGTAGACGTATTGCATGTTAAAATATGTAGCATGCACTGCTCAGACATTCGGGTTACCAGTATAGTTTGAGCTTTTGCATCTTTCGTACACCACGAACTTTGCTTGGATTCATCCGTTGGTTTTTTTATTTTACCTTCAACTATGTCACTAAGATCTTGGCCGCGTAGTAACACCATAGTTTGAAATTTCCATACGTTCCAGTTTGATTGACCTTCTAACCTGATTGTCATGACTTGATTACTTATATTTCCTTCCATCCTTGCACTTTATAACAAGTATTTTTTATCAACCTTCTCGACTGCACAAATAAAACAATTGCCAACTGCAAGCCGATATTACACTTTTTCACGGTTCTCTTTAGGTTGCCCTTCGATACGTAAACTGGGCCCATAACCTGTTTAGAGTTTATGAGGTCCGTGATTAATAGTCATTATATTACACAAATCAGTTTATTATAATTAAATACACTTTATAATGACAACGCAACCATTACAGAAAAACAGAGGACGCGGGAATAGTAACTTTATAATTATTGCATATTTGTTGCTTAGGAATAGGCAATGACACCTCACCGTACAGCCATATTTTATAACATATATGCCGGCAGAATAGAATAGCACCCTCCTCTTCTTGCTGAGGTGTCGTAAAAGGCGACTAAGGCATCCCTTTAACACCGCAATTCAACCAGGTGTTCAGAGAAGGAAAACTCGACCAAACCTGCATCCCGCTCCCTCGCGATCGTACTGGTTCTCCATTCCATCGGGCCTGAGGGAGCTCGGACGAGAGAGTGCTTTTCTGGCTGCGCGTCCAGCTATGCACTTAAATATCTCCTGCGCAATTGACTGTTTCCGAAACCTGGACCTCGATTTTCTTAATCGGCGTTGAAACAGTCGCCGTGGCCGAATCCGGCTAGGACATCATCATATACATATATGAATCTTCACGTAATAATGTGTACTATTATTTTCATATAAAAACACCTGGATTAGATCGATGAGTCGAAGTGTTTTTTAATGATTATTGACTAAGTATATATTTCTTCCAGTGCCCTATTCCACCCGATCTCCCCCCCGTCCCCTGTAGCGCCGGTATCCCCCATCTCCCCATCGTCACAGGCGCCTCCCGCGCGACGCACCACCCCTCCGCCGGCGCAGAAGAAAGACCCCCAAACCCCGAAACTGAGGATCGGGCCCAGCACTGGGCTTTTGGGTGAGTGACTCTTTTGTATTGAAACTAGAGAGCTTACACCTAGCTTCAATAAAAAAATATATATATTTAAAAACGCTTATGCTGTAGGAACTGCAATAACCTGCGCTACTGGTCACGTTGGTCACGGCATATAAGCGCAAATTGGATACAGCCACTAATGTATCTCTGTTCACCCCGAAAGGGATATAGCGTGACGATACGTTATTATTATTTATCTATCACAATTTAAGAACGCTTTTTTCATAGATGCGAGCGACGATAGAACGTAAATTTAATCAAATCGACTAAATTACAAATAATTACAAGCTCCTTTAACACGTTCGTTGCCACGTCACCCATACTTGGGTGACGAGTATGCTTTCGTAGGGGCCGCGTCACCCAAAAATGGGTGACGTTCTTGTTGACATAAATAGGATTTTAAAATAAATTCAACGGAATAAGCATTTATTTGTAAATATAGGATATACAACATTAAAATACTCAAAATACAATTTCGCATGTTTTTTGATGAAACATTCTAAACACATTTGTGGTGAAGAACAAAATTCTTTGCGATACATCGAAGATAATATTATAATAATATAGTTTAAATATTCGAGTTACACTGTTTATATATCGCTTGTTTACGTTACGGCGTACCGAGAGTCGGATTTGGGCCCCGTGAGGAACATAAACGACTCGCGCTGCCCGATGAACATGTTAAAGGATATATGAATGTGACCAGAATATATAAAAGGGTCCGTATTGCAGGCAGCTTCGAAGAGTCAGCGCTGAAGGGGCGTTTGGAACCGGTGGCAACCGTGCACGGGTTCACGGCCGAGCTGGGCGCTTCGGGGGCGTTCTGTCCCCCTCACAAGCGCCTGCCCGTGACCGTGTTCTTCTACGCGCCGGGGGGCACCAACGCTCCTTACATGGTGGGTATTTCTCACTCATTTTCATTTACTTTGCGTGATCATCTGTACTTAAAGGTCGACAAGTCCTTGCTTGCAAGGAGGGGAACTGTGATGGCGACCAAGGGTTGGATCAAATTAGGTTAGATTTTGGACTCGTGCTGGGCAGTAGACTTGAGGGGGTCAGCTTCCTGGATGAGACGGAGGCGGTGCGTAGTGTCCGGCGCGCCGCCTGAGCGAATTGTTTTGGAGGGTTAGGCTCTTTACATGCACTCCTCTCATAGATGAAGTGTAAACAGGCTTTTTCCTCCCCAAATGATTGAAAGAATCTGGAGTCCCAGGCCCGGGTGCAGTGATTGGGAGGACGCCCCGGGGATTTGTAGTCAGTAGGGGTTTGACACACCGGGGTCGCTGCCCTCAAAGCGGCTCTGATGGTCCTATGCAGGATTTTCAACTGGGTCAACACTAAAATAGGGTTGTTCCGATATAAAAATGGTAATAAGGGACACATGGTTCTATGCAGGATTTTCAACTGGGTCATCACTAAAATAGGGTTGTTCCGATATAAAAAAGAGTAATAAGGGACACATGGTCCTATGCAGGATTTTCAACTGGGTCATCCCTAAAATAGGGTTGTTCCGATATAAAAAAGAGTAATAAGGGACACATGGTCCTATGCAGGATTTTCAACTGGGTCATCACTAAAATAGGGTTGTTCCGATATAAAAAAGGTAATAAGGGACACATGGTCCTATGCAGGATTTTCAACTGGGTCATCCCTAAAATAGGGTTGTTCCGATATAAAAACAGTAATAAGGGACTCTCTGGCTATGTGTACTAGCTGTGTGAGATCGGCGATCAGTTGCGCTTTTGGTCACGTTGGGCAGGAAGAATAAGCGCAACGTGGATATACAGGCTTATGTAATTTTGTTCACCCAGAACGGGATATAATATGTCGATATATAATTTATCCACCGTGTGTATCTTCCACTCCAGGGTCACATAAACCTGGGCCGCGGCGGATACCTGGTGTCGCGGTCGGGCACCGTGCAAGTGTCCCTGTTCAACCCCCACGGCACGCTGGTCAAGATGTTCGTGGTGCTGTACGACTTGAGGTCGATGCCGCCTCGCACGCGCACGTTCCTCAGGCAACGCACCCTGTACATGCCGGCCGGGGCGGGGCCGGTCGCGCCTGACGCCGCCCACGCTCGGAAGTGGCTCCGGTACCTTATACATCTCAGGTATGTTCGTTTTAGTCGAATCTGCATTAAAAAAAAAATACAGCACGCTTATATTCGTGGAGTAACTGTCTGAGGTCGAAACTGGACAGCGCACCCTGTACATGCCGGCCGGGGCGGGGCCGGTCGCGCCTGACGCCGCCCACGCTCGGAAGTGGCTCCGGTACCTTATACATCTCAGGTATGTTCGTTTTAGTCGAATCTGCATTAAAAAAAAAATACAGCACGCTTATATTCGTGGAGTAACTGTCTGAGGTCGAAACTGGACAGCGCACCCTGTACATGCCGGCCGGGGCGGGGCCGGTCGCGCCTGACGCCGCCCACGCTCGGAAGTGGCTCCGGTACCTTATACATCTCAGGTGTGTTCGTTTTAGTCGAATTTGCATTAAAAAAAAATACAGCACGCTTATATTCGTGGAGTAACTGTCTGAGGTCGAAACTGGACAGCGCACCTGTACATGCCGGCCGGGGCGGGGCCGGTCGCGCCTGACGCCGCCCACGCTAGGAAGTGGCTCCGGTACCTTATACATCTCAGGTGTGTTCGTTTTAGTCGAATTTGCATTTAAAAAAAATTACAGCACGCTTATATTCGTGGAGTAACTGTCTGAGGTCGAAACTGGACAGCGCACCTGTACATGCCGGCCGGGGCGGGGCCGGTCGCGCCTGACGCCGCCCACGCTCGGAAGTGGCTCCGGTACCTTATACATCTCAGGTATGCTCGTTATAGTCGAATTTGCATTAAAAAAAAATACAGCACGCTTATATTCGTGGAGTAACTGTCCGAGGTCGAAACTGGACAGCGCACCCTGTACATGCCGGCCGGGGCGGGGCCGGTCGCGCCTGACGCCGCCCACGCTCGGAAGTGGCTCCGGTACCTTATACATCTCAGGTATGTTCGTTTTAGTCGAATTTGCATTTAAAAAAAAAATACAGCACGCTTATATTCGTGGAGTAACTGTCCGAGGTCGAAACTGCCTCGTAAATTTTTAACAGCACCTTGTATAAGCCGACAGCGAACGCAAAAACAGAACTCTTTTATTTTATACATCTCAGGTGATTTCTTAAAATATGAGGTCGATTGTACCCCTTACTCGTGTCGTTATCATGTCGGCCTGCACAAATATCTCTTCAGGTTTCGTTGATAGCTGCTATCGGTTTTTGGATTACACTATGAGTAGTTGGGTTGTGTAAAAAACGTATAATTAATTAATTTTGCTAATTTTTTTCATTCTGATACGGCACAGTTACCACATCACATTTGATGGTAAGCATGGTTCAGGTGCCTAATTCTGTATGTCAATTTAGATTTCACACTCAAATCTTACCATTCGAAAACCACGTTAATATCGTGTCTTGTCTATATCATGTCACGGTAACGAATCAGATTAATTTCAACAAAGTATCATAGAGAATACGATTTTTGCAAATGTCGTAACTTTTTACGAAATTGACGTGATATCAAAGTAAGGAATCGCTAAATTGTCTTAGAATTAGGCTCCAGTCCAAAAACGAAAACGACTATCAACAGTAAAAAAACCTAACAATAATTTTAGTAATCATGTCGGCCTGCGTAAATATCTCTTCACGCTTCACTTAAAGGGCCATATCATAGGACGGTGGGAACACGCTCAAGGAAAGGGCATTCCACAGCACAAGACTCGGCTGCAGTAAGAGTTAGAGAACTCCTTAGTCCTAGCCGGGGTGTGAGTTGCCGTATATATGTACTGTATAACCGTGTTTATTTTGTCTGCTATCTAATAAAAAAATAATTAGTAGAATTCCCTAGAAAAAGTACAAATTGGGCTTTTTTTTTTCAGATTCATGACATCGAAATCCGGTAAACTGTACCTTCACACCGACATACGTATCATAGTGTCCAGGAAAGCAGATCTGGACACCGCTACCGCGCATTCAGCTCTGTTCAGACCGTCGCCCACCAATCAGACGTCAGAGAACGATTCGAAACTGACCAATGGGAGCGTGGCAAATGGCGACGAGCCGAACGGAGCTGAAGCGCCGGCCAATCACAGCGCCGCGATCGCGAATCGCGAGCCGAATCGCGTATTCGGCGGTTGCGGCGATTTAGATTCGAAATTCAAACCGGAGATTAGAGAAATCGGGTACGATAACCGTGATGACGTGTCGTATGAGCTGAGAAGCTTCACGTACGCCCCGGAGAACCCTAAGTATTCGCCGAGATAGTTAGTTGGACCGATGTTTGTGCCTGTCTATGTATATGAATGTGTTGAATATAATGAGTATGTGCTAATGAGAAAATATATTTTTGGTTTTTATAAAACTATCGTTTCTATTTTTGCATAATTAAGAGCTCCGATGTGTAAATAAATGTTTTAAATGGAGAAATGTTTGTTTTTCTTCCTCCGTGTCGCACAATTGAAAGTCATGGAATAGGTCTCTTCAAAAAAAGGGTAAAAAATGATATTTTAGGTCAGCAGGACCGCTTACCATCTGGTAGGCAGATCTGGTTGCCTTTTCTTATAAATAATATACTTACCCAAATTGAGAATAGGGTTAAATTTATTAAGTTAGGAGTTTTAGTCGCAGCAAACATGCCGGCCTACATAGATATTAATATATACATATATGTTTATATTAAGGAATTGTTTTAAATTACAAAAAAGCTTATGATTGGTCTCAATCACACCAGACCTGATGGAAAGCGATGATGAAGCTTTACTTGAAGCCCTACTGGCAGCTATTTTTTTTAATACTGACTGCTGCATTGCACCTGATGAAATATTTACTACATACTTCAACAACGGCAACGACCGCCAAGGTTCGAAAATCCCTCGACAATCGCCACCTCTATGTCGGCCCACATAATCACGAAGGAAGGTGCAATGTAGCCAAGTTTGTCGAGCTTGTGTAAAAATACTCATAAAAAGGAGTAGGCAGAAGTAGATTGTGCATTTTAGGCGCACATTCTCCAAAAGAAATATTTAAAAAATCCTATCATTAAGTGGCTATGGTGATCTAGTGGATAAGGAACCGGTTTTCATGTTTACCTTATAAGCGATATAGCGTGACGATATGCAATTTTACATATTAGCAACCATTTCAAATTCCGTCACTTCTTATATATCAAAAGGAAGCAAACACGCTAACAAAGCACCTGATGGAAAGTGGCAACTGTCGATTATAATGTGAATATAACGCCTGAGGTGACGCGTCGAACTGCTGTCTTAGAAGAAAGAGAGCGATGTGTATTGATGTGATTGCTAATTGAATCTAACAGGCGCTTCAAATATGGAATTTTTAATTTAATTTTTAATGTATTTTCTAAATGTATTACAATAATTCCTTTTAATAAATAACTAAATTGTACTTAGTCGAATCAGGGAGACAGCAGTCTGACCTTTTGAAAGATTTATTTACAAGTCTACATTCGTTGGAAGCTAATCTTAGGGCGGCTTGCACTAGCAAATTAAATCTAGAGTTACATAAAATGCAAATTAGCGCTAAACTGTTCTTGTTGTCTAGCACAGAATCAAAATCAGGTTGTAACAACTCAAACTTGTAAACTCAAATCATCATTAAGATGGAATTAATGCGCTTCAATTAATTAGCGTCTATACAAGCTTAAACTAGATTTAATTTGTTAGTGCAAGCCGCCCTAAGACGAACATACAAACTAAATGCTCCGAGGGTCTCTTAGTGATCCTGTCTGGTGATCAAGCCTTATCTAGTGCGGACTAAGCACATCCTGTTTACGGTCTTCGGACAGAAACACTACGCCAGTACCTTCAAGTAGTGACTTGAAGGGAACAAGCTGGAAGATGTAACTTCTTTTAAGGAAAAAGTAATAAAAATCACAAATAATATTTAACGGTTTAATAAATAATTCATACAACAATCATACAAAATAAATACATACACGCTATGGCCACTTAACTTAATTACATGCTAAATCATAATTTACTATACACCAAGTTATCTAGGTATGCGATATTTAATATTGCAAAATAGTTATATTACGAGCATCTAGTCACACGACCAACGCAACTCACATCTCTATGAATATTTAATTTGTCGATGCAGACCGCCCTAAATATTACTTGTATATAAAATAATTTATTTTGAGCAATTATTTATAAAATTATCAGATATAAACCTTGTCTATTTTTTAAACATATACAATAACATTGTATATATTATTGAGCTATCTGTTAAAAATTAAAGCTAAGTCTAGAGCTCTAAGGAATTATTAACAATTTTATATTAAAAGTTGTTTGGTACGGCGATTTAAATTGTGTCTGAAATAATTTTAAAACTATTTATTAGATATAGAACTCATACTTGACCATAATGGAGCCTAAATTATGTTCTTAAATAAAATATAATGAATTTTAACGGTTACGAGTTAGGGCATCGTGAACTTCTGGTTTTAGCTACATTATAGCGTTTCTGTGGCGTGCTTGTATTAAGGAATGCTGCCGAGGTAAAGAAAACCACAACAGAAGGGGATGAGTATAAATGAGTTGCTGCAATTTAATCCGCGAATTTGGTTATATTATCCATCCATAAGTTTCTTAATTCTGTCGAGTTAAAGATATATTTCCACACTTAATGGTACGTGACTGGCTGTATACAGTATGTATTAAAAACCCTGTTCGACCCGTGAGGACCATATTAGTGCCACGATAACGATATCAAAATACATCTCAAAAGTATTATTCACGAACATTAAAAAGATATATCATATGTCGTCATGCTATATCCCTCACGGCGTGAGCAGAGCTATATTAGTGGCTGTATCCACTTTGGGCTTATATGCCATGCTCAACGTGACCAGTAGCGCAGCTGATCGCCGTTCTCACAGCACTAGTACACATGACAATTCCATCAGATGCCATGCGGGTTTCTTCAAGATGTTTCCTTTCATCGGTGAGCATGTGGTGACTAAACTCGTACGTAAGCTGGAAACACCCAGAAGTAAGTGCCAGGACTCGAACCTACGTCCGCACGCGTTGCTGCGTATGATTATCGATCCTTTTTCCCCGTTATTTCATCCCGTTTTTCCTATTTAACGAATTTAAATAGAGTGTAATATCGATATCGACAAACGTTTTGACGAGTCGGACAAGGGTTTTAATACATCTACAATTGCTTTATGTTTCAAAAATTCTCTAAAATTTTGACAGCAGAGGGTTATTGAGGACGTGTCTTTCGTGAGCTCTGTATGGGGTATTTTGTGCGTCAGCTTCCACGTCAGAATCCTGTAAAATAAGTAATAACATCATATTATATATCTATCAATCTATCGTCTTATGATATCGCCAAGTAGACACAAAGAGTTATATACAGAGTGATTCTATAGACGAGGGAGATATTCAGGTAAGATATACAGTAATATAATTTCAAATATATAAAAATAGAGATTAATATTTCCATTAAAACGAAGTAAATTATAGTCAGCATATTTAGAGACAATTATACACAATAATGAGTAACAATTAATTATTAAGTAGACATTTTACCTGTCCTAAGCTAGGGTGCAGTGCGAAAGGAAACCGAGCCAATATCTGTTTATGTAATATGACGTTAAAAGAACTTCATCTTGATATCATCTTCATACTTTGTATTCAATCGTGGATCACACGCGCTACAGTGTCCACACATTTTATGGATCAATTGTTATTTGGGTAACAATTTTTACATTTTTATGTATGTATTTATTTATTTATAGGGCAGCTAGTGGCTGACAGGTTATATATAAAAAAAAACTTTTGACAACAAACATTTATCGTCACAAGAAAGTACAAATTATTATATCCTGAAATATTTACCTCGTCTATAAAATCATCCTATGTATTGTTCTCAGACTTTCACAATTAACTCTCACAATCTATCCTAATAAGGAGAGCATTTGGAAAAAGATTGCTTAAGAGGATATCTGTTCTTCTTTTGATCGAATGCAAGACACATACAACAAATTTAGTAACATTGACATCTTTCCCTGCCACGGTTTCGGTTACCATTGATAAAATGGTACGCATATTGTTCTCTTTGATTATTACAATAGTGACTGGTTATTTTATTTATACTTGTATTAGGAAAAGCTAGATTTTTTAACGTATATATCTATATGAAATGAAATGTACTTATTTCGCCACAAACTAACAAAAACTAGAAATTTAAAAGCAGTAACAGAAACAACACACAGAAACAAAAGAAAAATACAAAAACACATAAACATGGTGAAACTGGGACCTCCATCAGCGTATATCGTCTGTGTATTAATAAATAAATATATGCACTCCTATAACCGACAATGTTTTATTTGAATATTTTAGACTTGAACCAAGAGACAGCCTTAAGGCCCGTCCACCTGTGCCGGCTTCTAGCAACTATGTCGGCGGTGTTCTGACATGCCCATCATGACACAGGGCATTCCGTGCTAAGGTTACTCAAATCGTCAGCACGATCACCTTTAGCACCGAGTGTGCCTGTAGCCCACACCTGCTGGACATTATTTGGAAACAGCGCCAGGGCCGAATTCGCCCAGGGTTACATCATCATAATTTGGGTATAAATAGGCCCAGCCGGTTGTGACGAGCTTACCTCAGGCATGATACTCCTCGACCAAGGTCCCCAGCCGGAATCGTGGTCTTCTTCATGGTCATAATGATGCTGATGCTGAGCGTGCTCATAGTATATCACCTGAGAAGGGGAGAAATAGGCTTAGGATGTGATTTATATCATACTATATAATATAATTATGTTTTATTTCGTGTTTACTCTCTGTAATTTGCACCTTAATTAACTAACGCCCGAGACACGATTGAAGTCGCGGGCATTGTCAGTAATATTGGTAATTACCGAAAAATACATACGAGTACACCAGTGGCGTGCATAGGATATTTGAACAAGGTAGGTAGTGTTCGCGTAATTAGTTTGAACACTATATTATTATAGTACATATTATATAGTTGCTATACGAAAGAAACATGAAGTAAAAATAGAATATGTATGAATGTATTTAGGTAGGTATTTTTTCATCTTTAAGTAATATATTCTGGGCTTATTTATAGTAAGGGCATGCAATGCTTTCGTGCACCTATGGAATGAACGCTACTGGAGTACACGCGCCAACAGTGAAGGCAACAATGTGTTCTACAATAGAACAACATTAATTTTCAACGATCTGTTGCAGACTCTCAAATGATTAACGATAAGTAACAAAATCCGGTTTGAGAAGATTCAGTCGCGGGATCCTCGTGCTCGTGAGGTCGCTGAGGGTGAAAGTGGACCCTGAGCGTGGGAGAACAGGATTCTATCTCGACGGTTCGTGTTTACAGAACATCTAAATATATGTATATCTAAATATATATAACTTAAAGGTGACTGACTGGCTGACTGACTGACATAGTGATCTATCAACGCACAGCTCAAACCACTGGACGGATCAGGATGAAATTTGGCATGCAGGTAGATGTTATGACGTAGGCATCCGCTAAGAAAGGATTTCGATGAATTCCACCCCCAAGGGGATAAAATAGGGGATGAAAGTTTGTATAAATCTTCTCAGATTTTCGACTATAATATAATATAATAGCTTGATAGTTTTAGCGCCTAATGACAGATTAAGGCCCTAACTTTTTACACACGCTAAACAAAAGTATAGCCGCAAAAACTATATCTAATTAATTATAATACTTCTTAACGCGAGCGAAGCCGCAGGCAAAAGCTAGTTCTAATATAAACACAAACAGTTCTTAACAAACAAACTAACTGATCTTTGACAATATTAAGTCATTAATTTTATTTTATACTTAGCAGAATAAAAAAGATATCATGAACACTGGATATTTATAATATTTCATGAACAAAACAAAACAAATTCATTAAATACATCACAATTACGCAAAGAACTCGGTAATATATAGATGCCTCAATACTTATAATATAATAAGGACTTTCGCACTACTGACACATTTGCTCTAAACAGAAATTTCATAGCCTCGGTTTTAGCTTTGTTAAAGTTAAAACGATGATAGGAGGGTACAGACTAGTGATGAAAATGCCCGGGAATTTTTCCAAAGTGCCCAAAACTTCAGAGATCATTCCGTAAATTCCCGGGAATATTCCCAAGGAAGTTTTGGGCACTTTGGGAAAATTCCCGGACGTTTTCATCACTAGTACATACGCCACACTGCACTAATTTAACCTTGCTCACACATACAATATACATATAAAATAATAGCTTACATGCACTCAATTGTTACAAAAACACATTCACACATACAAACAAACACGTATTTCTTATTGCTGCGAGTTTCTGTTATTCCATTTTCCTTACCTTTGTAGTTTTTTAATAATATTATCATTGTGTGATTGGCACAGCTTTAAAACCGTACCGTGTGTAATACAATTGTATGAGCTGTTCAATGATAAGGAATAAATAAATAAATAAAAGTGTACTATATCATGAACATAGGATAGATATTTCATAAATATACAGTACGAATAAAAAAAGTAAAATTAAAAAAATAATAATAAGAAAATATTAAAACACAAGTTAGTAATAATTTCTCTTGCTTTATTTCTTTATATACAGCATGTTATAAAAACATTGTACGACACGTCAAGACATTTCTCGGTGTCGATATTAGATTCTACTTAAATCATCGTTTTTAGTTAAAACGTATAAAAACCACTACACACCGTATCGGATACCATCCGTATGTGGTGGACGTTCCTTATATCCGCACGAAGAGATTCGCTTCTACATTCATCATGCGAACAGCTAAGGAGTGGAAGTCTTTCAGAGAAGAGTGAATAGGCACTTTTTGGGCGGACGCGGTCCATCTTCGGACTCATCTTCACCTTCCACCAGGTGTGATTGAGGTCAAGTGTCCGCCTATAAATAATAATATATAATAAAATGACAGGATTAACTTACTTTTTGTGGTTGTTGGTGATGCTTGTTTTTGATATCTATCCAGAGTCGAGCCAAGTTAATGCCAAGCCCTATGAGGGCTATAATGAAGAATTTAACCTGAAATAAAAATACACAAAGTATTTAAAACAGTTTTTTTTTAAGTGGAACTATAGTAGTCTAAGGTGGTGGAGGGATTGCGCGGACTGGGTCCCGGATAGCACACAATTGTAAAAAGCGTTAGTGGCTTGCTTCGGCTGTGGCAATTATGTTTAGTTGTTTATATTCCTGACCTGTGGGACCTTTCTCTGGCTAAGATTTATAGACTCAACTTTATGTTTGTTTAGGCTTTACTAAAACATTGGTACAAAGGGTAACAATAACAATTAACAAAAGATTTGGTAAGTCACCGATTTTGTCGTTATGGACTTGGCTCTGCAAATACTATGGCCATACTCAAGTTCCCATTATATATTCAGGTTTTTTGTCAAAACGAATTTATTTTTTGCGAACTTTGCTAAGCAAACTCAAAATAGCGTCTATAAATCTCTTCCTTAGAGACAGTTTCCCTGGCAATTCTACCAAGACGCCATGCAGGTATGAACCCTTATGTGGTTGACATTCCAGAAGCCTGCGCGAGAGGATTCGCCTCCTCTTTTTTGCTGTCAACCTTCAAGGAGAGGAATTCGCTTCCTGCGTCTGTTTTTACAACATCTTTCAACGTGAATCTACAAACGACGAGTGACTCGATATTCGTTGGGTGAGCGCGCTCCATCATTGGGCTCATCATCACTTTCCATCAGAGTAGACTAAGGTTGACCTCAGTCTACTCTGATTACGCTTGAGCGCAAGCCTGTCGGTATTAAAAAGTTATGCAAGGTTAAAGAACGTTTTTCTTGTGTACATCGCTTCTTATGCAAAAAATGATATTTTCATTTTTACAAAGTGTAAAAGAGTATGAGGGAGAGAGAGAGAAAAAATACACTGAAGCTGTCGCCCTCACGGTCCTATGCAGGGTTTCCTCCAAGAGTGCTCTAGTTGTGCAACTTACTTGTAACTTAAACGATAGAATTTGTAAGAGCGTTCCTATCTTCGCTTTCAGAACTGCTCCCAGGATGAGAAGCTTCAATATCGCCTTCTTTTTCTTCTTCTTTTTACCTCTTTGTTCTAGAATGTTGCAATAGAATTTTAAGCATTTGAAATATGTTAAAACGAAGCATGCTCATGCAAAAATTAATTAACAAAATTACACGTGTTCTAGTGCCCAGAGTACGGCGATCAGTTGCGCTACTGGTTGCGTTGGGCACGGCATACAAGTGTAAAATGGATAAAGCCGCTAATGTATCTCTGCTCACTTCGAAAGATATATTTGTTTATATCTCTTAAAACCATGTAGACCTACGGCAGCGAGGCCTAAGGCCCAAGGAGCTCAGAGTGAGAAACCTCCTAACAATGCGCACCGTATCGACTGATACTGCCTTTTAGTCCTATCAGTGATAATAGATCGATCCCAGTACATCATCGCACGACCATTTCTGAGAGCTGGCTAGGGTACATATTAGTAGGGTATCTCAGTGTCTACAAGACTGACTGGACTGGATTGACTGGAGTCCTTAGGTCAGTTAACACTTTGCCGTCAGCACGATTCGTATATATTTATTCGCTTGGCGCCGGCTGCGATAATTCTGATCACTTGATATGTCGCCGGCCGGTCTTGACATTATCGGGAGATTATAAATTGTTAAGTTTTACTAATCTCATCGTTAGTTCTCATAAGTTCTCAATCCTGTTCCTCTAGTGGCATGAAATTTCGAAGGCCGAAAGTTTGCGCAGTCACCACTGTGGTGTCGCCGGGCGGCATGGTGTTAAATCTATGCTCATTTTATAGAAGTTCTCTAACTCTTATTTTTGCTGAGACGTAGACTTTTGGAATGGTCTTTCGGCGAGCCAGTTTCCACTGTACTATGATATTAACTCCTAAACAAAGCGAAAAGGGATATTTGTGTAGGCCGGCATCATCATTGCGACTATCGGTATGTTCTTTACTGTACATTGACGTAGCCGTTTTATAGGTTGCACCATGCTTTCCATCAGGCGTGCTGTGGTCACTCTCACGAGTCAGGATAAAGATATCTCGCCCTCATTACATCGTAACAGTGATGCGGTTCGCAAAAATTTATTAATTACGAATTCATCAAGTCACTTGACCTCGTTTTGAATCAAGGTTGAGAATTCGTATTGAAATTACAATGTATTCAACGAGGTTTCGCTACTCAAAGATCAATGTTTCTAAGGTAGACACGAGCAAAACAAATCTTTTGACGAAGTTTGGTGTTTACCACAGCCCTTAATTTAGGATGTGGCTAGCTGGGACCCGTGCCCTAAGCCCTCAATTCTAGAAACGACAAATGATTACATTAGCTAGTGTCCCAATATTGGGCAGTCTTTTCATGAAAAAAATGGTTTTTATCTTATTTTTCTATAATATAAATTATATGACGAATTTAAAATGAATATTGTGGACTCAATACAACCGACTTGTATTGAAAATCATTGTCAGTACTCGCTGACCAAGTCTACTAGTGCTTCCTAAACCACGGATTAACTATGAAAAATTAAACATCACTATTGAGGGAGCACAACTCTACAAGACGTTATCTCCAGAACGAAGAGTAGCGTAAGTCATTGTACAAAGAATTTAATGTTTCGCTGTGAGATGTGGGAACGTGTTATAGCATCCTTGCCCCTCCCTTCTCGAAGCAGGTGAGAATGCTTTACAAAACAGTACAACTAGGTACTAAAAAACGAAAAGTGTAATGCACGATGATTAAACACTCTGGTATACTATAATTCATCGAGGTGGCATGTTCAAACTGACCAAACCTTGTAAATAAAATAAAGAGAAAAAAAAGTCGTTATTCTCTTATAGAACATGGGCTCACTTGCCTTATACAGAACTATCTATTCTATCTCTAACTCTTATAATATAAAAATGAACCGTTAAATGTGTATAAGCGCGAAACTCTAGAACGGCTGAACCGATTTGGCTGATTTCTTTTTTGTTGTATTTGTTGAAGTCTAGGGAAGGTTATTACGGAGAGAAAAATTAAAAAAAAATGTCTGAAAAAATCTAAAAACAACACTTTTCTATATTCTCATACAAAAAATTCGTAATAATATTTAAAAGTCAATTTGCACACCATACCATAAATTTTAAATGTTACTGGACGGGTTCCGGGAAGGCAAAACAATTGAGTGACGTATAAATATTAATGTCAACATTTGTCAATTTTTATAGATATAACATTAAGGCCAGGTTCCTTCAAACAATTTTCAAAAAACAGCCGACAGGCCAATAAGTTTTGGCAGAATAAAATCTGACGGGGAAACTATTAACATTAAAAAAAACAATGTGACTTTGTTTTATAGAAATAGGGCAGAACAAGTTCTGCCGGGACAGCTAGTTTTAGCATAATATATTAAAATGCCAACAAATATAGTTTCTGTTTATGCCAAGTGAGCTTTTACTACTTTAATGGTTCAGTAAAGTGATTAAAGAGAATAAATTCTTCGAACTGTTATATATAATGTATTTTGTCACGATATACCCCTTTGGGACTGAGCAGAGATACATTAATGGCTGTATCGACTGAGACAATTTGATCAATCGAGCTAATTAAATTAAACGAATTGTCATCGTCCGTCGCTACATTAACCTGTCTCATTTAGGAATACGTTCGTGTTTTTCCAGTTTGTGGTGACGAGTGAATCAAAAGGCAGTATTGTCCTTATTAAGTTGTAAGTCAAGTTATATCTTCTCTAGAATTCTTCGATAGTGATACTAAAGACATTATATTAAAAATTGCTACATGAACTTCCTCTGTTCAGCTATTTGAATACTACAAAATGCATCATGCAAACAGTTCATGCATTCTTTAAACATTAATACAACATTCCAAACAGGCAATGTAATCTACCAATCACTTTATCAACAATCTTTGACCATGGTTGCTTCCGATACCGTGCAAACTCAGTTAAAACAATTTCGCAAAATATTCCAAAACATAACTTTGGCTGAGATTTGTAGACTCTTTTTTTTAAGCTCGGGGGAAATTTTCCATGGACCGTCAGGACTTTTCGGCACCCCGAAGTGCCGGGCTCCTACTGACTTAAACCCCCGGGTTGCTCTTTCAGTCCATACAGCGAGCTTCGAGAACAAGGGTAAACTTCCGCAAGCCCACCGCGCGATCAGCCTGTTAAGACTCCTCCCTAATTATAGAAGAAGGGGGGACACGCCTCTCCTCCATCAAGTGCTACGTGGAAGCAGCTCGGCACCACTGAAGCTATATAGTCAAACAACGGCCAAGTTGTAGACCTAATTTTGAGTTTGCATAGCAAATAAATTAGTCTTTAATTTAAAAAATATTAAATTCTTGAATATATAATAAGAACTTCAGTACAGCCTCTTTTACCTGGTGGCAATCCTCAAGGACCAAGGAATTCATCGTCAAGGTATTCAGATTTGTTGTTTTATAATACTAGAAAAAAAGGACAGCATTCTCAACTAATAAGTCGAAAAGAAACCATCACCAACCTGGAAAAGAGCTTTTATCAATAATCCCGTTTTCTAAATTGTCATTCTTTAAAGCATGCTCAGCTAAGTCATCCAAAGCTTCACCCCCTAATGACCACAAATCATCCAAAACCCCCCTTCCTTCTTCATTCACTGATACAACCCCATTTGCATCCAAGTCAGAATCATCGTCTCCATCCGATTCTATAATGTCAGAATCTATATCAGAACTAGTCACTTCATCTTCGTTAACTCCGTCTTTGTCTAGTTTAGTCACGTCTGAATTAGTCACATCAGTATCAAATCTTCTCATATCAGTTGATGACATTTCGGAGTTTGGTATCGTCGAGTCACCGATAACCCAACTCTGCACTCTGCTTTCTCGACCTTTCTCTTGCTTCTTCTGCATCTTCAACATGAGCGGATGGAGCAGATGGATCCTGGGCGGTTTTGGCTTCTTCTTCTTAATTTTCTTCTTTTCCCCGCCGCCAGTAGTTATTGTGATGCTGTCTATTCCATCGCTGTGGTGTTTCTTCTCGAGACTCCTGCAATTACAGTAAAACGTTATAATTTTCAAGGTGTTAGAGTGCTGGGCTGTGGCCACAGTACACAAGTATAATGATCATCATAGTACTTCACTTCGGCCTGTCTGGTTTTGAACTCAGCTTATGTAAGTCTAGTTCTTCATATACCTAGAGACCGAAACCTTTGTTTAAGTGAGCTGACATGGCGACATCAACTGTCACTGGATTCTCGCCACATTATGGACGCTTATGTTCTTGGACTAGATTGTGCTTTCCATCAGATGGTATATATCAGAGGGGCAGGAGCCCACCCCTCAAAACCCCTCTCCCAAGCAATGCGCCGGACATGGTGCACCGCCTCCCTCTCATCCGGGCAGCACCTCAAGTCTACTGCCCGGCTCACTGTCTGGTCACTAATAACTGACCCATATCATTACTCTAAGCCTCGCCAGAATCATCGGGTAGACTAGACCTCCATTAGCACGAAAGATTTTTTTTTTAATTCTGACACGGCACAGTGACTGCACCGCACCTGATGTTAAGCGTGGTGCAGTTCAAAAAATGCCAACGACTATCGACAGTTAAGAAAAACCCATCGGTAATCACAGCGATCATGCCGGCTTGCACAAATATCTGAAGAATAAGTAGATACACTTTTGCACTAAGCGGGGATTCACCGCAAATACTTGCGCAATATAACATCGTGCAAGCCCTTTCAATCTGGTTTCGGCCACAAGTCTACATGGTCACCAGGGTTTGGTCGTTGCGTGCTGCACAGATGCTAGAAACAACTGATGAGAGTTTATGGAAACCAACGAGTTAAACTAATCTCCGTCACCTCTTTTTATTTTGTTAACCCGGTGGGAATCTCTACGGGCCGTCAGGGGGATTGGTGAGGGCCACTCCCCCCGGTGTGTCGGACTTGCACCGGCTAAAACCACCGGGGTGCCAGCACTGCCCTCTCTGCGCCTTCGCTGAGCCTGGGAATCCAGATACTTCCGACGGCTCGGCGGGCATGTCCGTCACTTCTAAATAGAGAGACTGACCGAAATTGACGCTGAGTTCCCACTGCACCTCAATATAAACAATAATATCTACTTCAAGGATCAATATTGTAATAGTTTATTTTAGTATCACTTGTATTTATTATTTAAGCTATATGTATTTTGTTGTTTATCGATAATTCTTATAAGATGTAACACGACCAGGGCCCTTCACGAAAATCAGCGCTGCAGACTTCCTCTGTGGCTTTACGCTGATGAAGGGCCCATTTTCGCCATGTTTATATGTTCTGTATTTTCTTTTGTTTTTGTATGTTGTTTGTATTGCTACATTTAAATTTTTGTTTTTTTTTTATATTTGTGGCGCAATAAATACTTTTTCATTTCATTCAGTTTCATATTCTCTAACATATACTACTTATTTAAATCATAGAAATTAGAATAATGAATGGAAAAGTTCTAATGAAAGTTGTCTCATGCTGTTTTACAAGTAAACGCTGGGAGAATTGAGAGCATGGGCACATTCGATTGTTTATTTTTTACACATATACGTGTGAAACCAGTGAAAAGCTACGAGCAGTAAGAGTCACATAGTATGTACTTGGGAGACATAATATCTGCCGACGAAGCGACGGTAGCCACGTGATTCCGCCGTTAATTTATGTAGGAGCAATTAAGAGATATGTGGATTACAGTGTGCTTTTTTGGATTATACTTTACATACCGTCAGGTGCACTGTAGTCACTTTATCGAGATGGAGAAAAAAGATTTCGCTTGCTTTTTAAAATACTTTGCATGCCTCTAGCAGAGCGATAATAATTTAAAGAAATGTTTTCCTTAAGGTCAAATAAACTGGTTCGACAAGAAAGATGAGTCAGCCAATTCTTCACTTTCACCTGCGACCCAGATTAACGCGTAACTTACAAATTATACATTGTCTGTGCTTACAACTTTTATGACACTAGCTTCGGTCTCCGACGTTGTTTGTTTAATTATGAAATACGATTTCTATTTACTCAGGCGTAATTCCTATTTTTTTACACTGGCTCGACATTGCGACTGCAGTGCACTGATGGTAAGTACAGAGTAGTCCAAATGTGAAAAAGATTATCAAAGGACGAATCTCCGTCGTCATGTCGGCCCATATACAGGAATACAGGTAACTAAAGCAAAACCTCTTAAGGCTGACTTTGGTATATCAAGACTGACAACTTTGTATACCGCGATTGAAGGTCTCTAGGTATATGAGTTACTGGAAGTACATAAGCTGATTCGTCGATACTTAGACAAAGCACAGCACCATTTCATCAAGTTAGTTTGCAAAGCCTGCGTCTACAAGCGCAAGAGCCAAGTTCGCGCCAATAATTCGTCGCCCGCGTGACGTATTAGCGGATCCGGATGATCCAATCACCGCGGTTTTGGAAACCGCCGTTCGTTTAAACAATGAGGTACACACACACACTAGTTTCATACCATGGCGGCGCCGACGTAGGCTAGTCAAGTCAACTGTTGCCAACCGGTGCGTTTTCGCTCCGAGGCGCAGTTCTACTCCAACGCAACCTAGAATTCCTTTTGGCGTTTCTTCTCAAGGCAGTTGCTGCCGAAACGCTAGCAGATCACCGTTAGGTTTTTCCTCTGGCTGGCCACCCAACCCTTAAATTCGCTAGTTTAGCACCTGCAGTACTCGTCCTCTTAGCCAGGTAAAATTGTAAAGGTATTTCCTGGCCAAGGGCGTATTGTTCATTTGTCCAGTCGAAAATCAAAATCGTTGACTATTGGGCGTAGTAGAATGGCCTAGTAGTAGAACAGGCGGTAAATATTTACCGAGTCAGCAAGTTAGCAAATATTTAAATTGCGACATTTTCGTGCTCGGTCAGTAAAAGTGATAATTGTTTTAGAAAACATCAAATTCACTTTCATCTGTGTCTGTGACACGCACGCATTTCACTTTCTACATATGAGGTGCGATCAAAACATTCCAGGGAAACCAATAAATAAATAAAATAAAATAAAAAAGCCTTTATTTGTTATTTTTTTTAATTATTTACATTTATCTGCTAAATTAAATGTTTTACTAATAGACTGAGAGATAGCAACATAAAAAACCAATACATATGATAAATCTTTTACTCATCTACCTATATAATGATGATGATTTCCTAGCCGGATTCGGCCACGGCGACTGTTTCAACGCCGATTAAGAAAATCAAGGTCCAGTTTGCGCAGGAGATATTTCAGTGCATGACTGGACGTGCTGCCAGAAAAGCACTCTCTCGTCCGAACTCCCTCAGGCCCGATGGAATGGAGAACCAGTACGATCGGGAGGGAGAAGGATGCAGGTTTGGTCGAGTTTTCCTTCTCTGAACACCTGGCTGAATTGCGGTGTTAAAGAGATACCTTAGTCGCCTTTTACGACACCTCAGCAAGAAGAGGGGGGTGCTATTCTATTCTGCCGGCAACCACCACAACATACCCATATAATATTTCTGAGATAAGAAATTATTTGAGAGCTTCTATATATAACGCCTTACAGGAAAACATTGCTTGAGCGATGTACGTTAGTAAAAATGTCTCGAAGTCCTTAAGTCGATACACATATCTGCACGCGGCTGTGCCCGCTAATCTCAAAGATGGTTAACCCGATTTGGATACGGTTTTCATGTGTATATTGTGGAAAAATTCATGTAACATATATAGCTTATGAAGTTTGCTTAGGCTTTACTAAAACATTTCAATTTAGATTACTCAATGAATGTCAAATGATTTCGTAAGTCACCGATTTTGTCAACATTGATTTGGTTCTGCAAACACTATGTCTAATCAATTTTTTGTTAAAACGGAACTTACTACTACTTACTTGTTACTTTTGTTTAGAACTTTGCTAAGCAAAGACGAAATAGGATCTATAACTCTTAGTCTTAGATTTTGTTGATGTGTATATAAATAGATAAAAATTACTCCCTATATATTAATAATTTGGAAAGAAGATGGAATATAAACTACACAGGGAGACGGCAAGTGGGTAAAAAGTTGGAGAGTTGGAAGAAGAGAGGAGGGAAGTTGGAGAGGAAAAGGAGGGGCAGTAAGTTACAACGACATTCACGGCGGTACACTTTACATAGTCAGCTAATTATATGTATAGGATAATGTTATGGGATCTTACCGTGACACTCTGTAGTTTAAGAAGTCGACGACAGAATTCAATGCCTCTTCAACTTCCTTGCCTATTTGAGAAGGCATTTCGTTCAGCGATCTGCCCTGGGCCTCTACCTCTGCGTCGGCCGCCTCTGTGAAATTAATGTTTAAAGTTATTTTTTGTTTTATTTATTTTACAGCTATTGTACGCAACTTTTATTTCCTGTTTTAATTTGATTTAGACACATCTCTTAGGAGTCAGTATACATGCAGGGTTACGCAAGTGATCATTTATTATATAAAAATAAGTCCGGTTTTCCTTCCTGACGCTATAACTCCAGAACGCACGAACCGATTTCCACGGTTTTTCATTCGACTAATCTTCTTAAGCGCGTGAATGAATTTATTTGAACCAAATATGTTCCATTGTTATCGATAATGTATCGACATTTTTTAGATAGATCCATGATCCCATCGGTGTAGACCTTCTGTGGTTTCTGGTTAAAGAACTGGATCAAGGAGTTTTCACAGGCTTCTTTTGAAACCAAGTTAACTCCATGAAGAGAGCTCTGCAGAGATCGGAATAGATGATAGTCAGAGAGTGCTATATCCGGACTGTAAGGTAGATGCAACAAAACTTCCCAACCGAACTCTCTGAATTTATGACGGGCCATCAAAGAAGTGTGTGATCGGGCGTTGTCATGATTATAGATATTACCTTTCTTATTTATCAATTCGGACCTTTTTCTCTCAATCGCCAAGCCTAATCTTTCTAGTCAACCACAGTAGAGTTGATAATTAATCGTCTCACCAGTCGCAAGTAGCTCGTGGTGGACGATAACCATCCAGTCCCACCACACACACAACATCACTTCTTTCGGCGTCGATGTTAGATTAGCAAATGACTGTGAAGGCTCACCATCCTTTATTCACAATATTTTATGCTTCCGGTTATCGTACGTAATCCATTTTTCATCTCCGATTATTAGACGTTTTAGAAATGGCTCGATTTCATTCCGTTTCAGCAGCGTATCGCAGATGTTTAATCGGTCCGTCATGTTTTTCGCGCTCAACTTACGAGCTCCATTCGTCAATCTTTTTTTATAACCAGTTTTGTGTAAATGATTCAAAACATTTTTATGGTCGATGCCTAGCTCCATACCAATATTGACACTGCTGATATGATTATCTTGTTGGACTTTTTCAAGCATTTCATCAGCTTTTTTAGTGATTGGACGACCGCAGCGTGACTCATCTTTCACATTAAAGTTACCGGAATGAAAGCGAGCGAACCATTTCCACAAAGCAGAATTTGATAAAGTACCTTCACTGTATACAGCATTTTTTTTTTCGTAAGCCTGCGCAGCGTTGATCCCGTTGTCCTAACGATATTGTAGAATACACCGGATTTTATCATTATTCAGCTCCATGTTCGAGTGCGAAATACTTTCGAACCACTGCACAGATTGCAATGTTTCCTACATTTAACTAACGTTCAAAAGGTCACCTTTAAAGGTGCACTCATTGGTGTTGCTGTAATTAATGTTTTTTAGTTATATGCGACCAACGCCATTCATCAGAGAAAACGCCACGAACTTTTTCCGAGACCTAATATTTCAACAGAAAAGCAGAAAAACGGGGAAAATCGTTTTTCACATACAGCGTCATCTCTGATACATAGCATGTACTACAATCCAATATGGTTTTGCATGGTGGTGGAGCAGATAGCACCAGTAATTTAAGTAGATGGCGCCGATGCGTTATACATTGTTTGACAGCTACTCATTGTACTCTGCTCAGTTAATTTCATGTGACATTTATTATGCGCACGTTCTTTCAAACGCTAACTAAAAATCAAAACGAAGCCATCTGGTGGCGGAACGAAGTTCGCCGGGTTTGCTAATAATATTATATATAATAATTTGTCTCCAGATTTCGTAAAGACTTAGATCTCACATGCTCACCGGGGAAGGAAAACATTGTGAGGTAACTGGAATGGCTTCTAATAGGAATTTAATTAATAAATACGTGTTATGTGTAAGGTGGTAAAGACGCTACCCCTTGCTCACTCCTAACATAATTATGGGGAGAGTGGTGTAAAATACCACTCCCCCCTCAACTCCGTGAATTTTCATTAAAACGGTTTGAGGGAACACATCACACACCACTCAAGCCTATATATTAAGCAATGCACTCCATCCAGTGCGTTTCTCAGTGGCTGAGTACCAGGCCTTCATATATGTAAAGAAGCGTCCTGGCTAATAAAAAACTTCGATATGTGAACTAAGTTGTATATTGTATATAATGCCTGGTTCGGAAGACGCGTGCGAGCGTACGTCCGTCGTGGAGATTTTTTGTGACTGCAGTGCCGCGTGCCCGCGCCGTCCCCCCGGGCAGCCGATGCATACTGTTACATCGTAACACTCGGCAAACTGGAGGACTTTTTTTGGTAACTTGGGGCAAATCCGTTATGGACCGTAAGGGGACAGTGAAAACCGCCTCTCGCTATGACGGACTCGCATCGACTAAAACCTTCGGGATGTTTCCACTTACTGGAATCAAGGGTACAACACGGCTTCAATAGTCGGCTAGGTGTGCGGCCTTGGTCAGGTTTCTACTCGCTTGAGGAGAAGTGGTGTAAAGAGCCACACCTCTCTTCCCTGTGCGGTTCTGGAGCGGGACACGGGAACACATCGCGTGCCGCTCGCATCTTTGTTAGGCGAAACACTGCCTCAAGTGTGTTAAAAATGGAGGACTAGCCCAACAGTTAGTATCCACATCTCGTTTCCGTACGTCATAGCTTGCAGGACGCATTAATGAATTAACTCATGCTTAATGATTTTTCTAGGGAGATTAAATGGTAGTAATTAAACAGAAAATCTCATATAAGTGTTACATATACAGTTACTTACAAGCGATTATAAGATTTAATGTGCGGAAAAGAAACCGCTTTGATCTCTTGCGAAATGAAAGTAAGTATTCGTAGTTTTGGCAGTGTTGTGCCTGTGTTGCCTGCCCTAGCGGGTAATGGATCAGAATACGTATGGATTTTGGAATCGCATCTTCAACGGTGAAGGAATGCGCAGTGTACAAACCCGCATGGCATGTTAAAGAAATGTCATGTGTGCAGCGAGGTGGTAAGGCGTCGGTGCCCGTCTGGATCGCGACCACAGTACACGGGTGTAAAGCCCGTCATAGTGACCAGTTTCGGCTCGTCGCGTTTCGGGATCAGTTTGTGTATATCCAGTAGCTCAGATACCTAGAGACCTTCAGTCGTGGTATGTGTGGGCCGACATGACGATGTAGACTATCAATGGATTTTCATCCTTTGATAGTCGCTTTCGTTTTTGGACTACACTGTACTTACCATCAGGTAGTCTGTAGTCACTATGTCGAGCCAGTGTAAAAAAAAAACTAGTGCTGTGTGCGCTAGTGCTGTAGCGCTACTGGTTACATTGGACGCCATATAAGCGCAAAGTGGATACAGCTACTAATGCATCATTGCTCACCCTGAAAAGGATATAGCGTGAGGTTAGCATGTGCCGAGTTCAGTTCCCTTTGACGCATAACAAATCAGGGCATTTGTTTTTACTGTTTTCTACTTTGATAAACCTATTCTTTTATGTTGTATGCTATGCGCCAAATAAACTGTTTTCTTTCTAAACGTGAAAAGATAAACAACGCGATCTCTCATAATGGAATTTAATATCTCTGCCCGCAAAAGGCGCGGGACAATTTAACGCTATGCGACTTGAACCGCGGTTTCCTGTTATTTTTGCAACCATAGTAACTTAAGAACAGAACGATCACTTGGAAATTAAACTTGAAAATTAAACCATCTGTTCTGGGTATTTCTACCGGATCCATTATTATTCAGTTTCGTCCCAGTGCAAGACAAAGGCGACACAGGCCCATTTTCCACTATCCCACCACACGCACAACCTCAGGCATATGATATCTCTAAATGTATTATATATATATCTGTGTAAATGTTTAATTAATTCATTATACTTAAGTGTTCGTGTGCGGAAATAATTATATCGCTGTTAAAATGATTTTTTTTTGAATGAATTATATTTAAGATTATATAAACTTTTATACCAATTAAAGTAATTGATTGTTTCCTTTTATTGTTGCATTACACAGACCAACGTCTCAAAAACTTTTGAGCGCTGTTTTTATTTCAGAGACAAGTTTTTTTAAATTGTTTTTAAGTTACAAGTAGCGTCACTTTATTTCTGTCACATATTTTTCTTGGTGATCCAGTGGAAATCGTCATGGGCCGTCAGGACAGCGGCCCCGGTGTGTCAGAGTATTACTGAATAAAATCACCGGGTCGTTCCTCCGATCCGTCTCCCGGGGCTCGGCGACATCGAGCATCTGCAGGTTTCTCCTATCTTTGCGAGGGGCAAAAGGCCACTCTTCGGTCACCCAGTTGTCTTGGAGTGATGCCTGTGTTCCCACAACACACTGGGCGATGTACTTCCTGAAGAAAGCACATCCTTCGCACTTTGTACTAGTTTATCTCAGTCCCTGGATTTTAAAATTTTGCTGAGGCGGGACAATCCTATATATATCTATACTAATATTATAAAGCTGAAGAGTTTGTTTGTTTGAACGCGCTAATCTCAGGAACTACTGGTTCGAATTCAAAAATTCTTTTTGTGTTGAATAGACCATTTATCGAGGAAGGCTTTAGGCTATATAACATCACGATGCAACTATTAGGAGCGAAGAAATAATGGAAAATGTGAAAAAAACGGGGAAAATTATTCATCCTTGAAGGCGTCCATTGCGTGCACTGCGAAAACGGTTCAAGATACCAAAAATATATGTATGAAAGAATTATTCCTCTTGAAATGATCTAAAAAAATGTCCACGACAGTATATGTCTATCTTTTAAGATTAACTCACTAGAACCGTTTTTATGGTAATCAAATTTGGTCAAAATTAATGCATTTTTTGTTAAGAGTTGTATCAACGTAATAATATTAATCTTTATCCAAATAAATGTGTTGTTGATTCAGAGTATTTAATTGTGAACAAAATTGTCTTTGAGATCACTTAATTTCAATGAACATCTTAGAAGATATTACAATAACTTATATAGCAAAACAACGTTTGCCGGATCAGCTAGTAGTCCTGTCTGACTACCTTCTTGCCAGTCCCTTTACCTTTGTTCCACAATTATATATATCCAATAAAAACTGTGGAGGTTAATGACAGAATAGAACAGTGCCTCCCTCTTTATCATACTGAGTGTTGTAAGAGCGTAAGAGTCGGCTAATATATACAGCATTCCGAATTGCACGTTAATTGCTGCTGCAGGAACTTCTCTGCACATCGTGCACACCCGCCAACCAGCAATGGATAGCGTGCTGGCTTCGATCTCCAAACCCTTCCCATGGATTTCACAAATATAGTAGAAAAGGGAAGGAAGGCCTTTGGCCTGTAGTGGGACGAAATTGACTAATAATAATACAAAATGCTTTCAACACAATTTTTACAGATTTTGTGTTGAGAAATTTTGTAAAAATTGTAAATATATATTTTTGGTTTGTATCCCGGGGGAAAATCCTGCATAGGACCATCAGGGACGCCGTGAGGGCAGCGACCCCGCTGTGTCAGACTCTTAGTGACTAAAAACCCCCGGGGTGTCCCTCTGATTACTCTACTTGAGCCTAGGAAACCAAATTCGTCCAGACGCCCGGGGAGCGAAAGGCCTTGTTGACGCTGCCTCTCTGGAAGGGGTGGGAATAGAAAAAAAAATGTAAATATCATTTATCGCATAAGAAGAAAAATATTACACATACAATAATAAAAGTACCTTGCATAACTTAAGTAATGTACTAACTATAAAAAAAAATAACTTGAGACATTGTAATAATAACTTTTGAGACTTTTGACTTAACTTTTAAAGCGTTAATACAATTTGTCGCCAATTTTTATGAAAATTTGGCCTGTTTTTGAAGATATATTAATCTGTGGGTGTAACCGCTGATGTACTCATGTGCCGCTCCTGGACAAGTTCCTGGACACTGGGGGCACGGACCCCAGCTATGCCACCCAGTTTCGACTCTGGACTATCGTTCTAATGTATTTCTTAATTTCATATGAAAAGGTTTAAAAATGCAAGCATAGACTCACCCTGCCACATCCTTCTCTGTTTTCCAACTTCTTCGTTCCACCCATCCAAGATCCTCCCCACTTTCTCCCTCGCACAGCCCCATGCATCCTGCTCGTTTATACATTCAAACAATGACATGAAACTTGGAGCGACATTTTTACCGAAATTCATAAAATACTCATAGCCTCTCTCCAGCACCGTGCAGTCTGCTCTGTATAAACATAAAAAAAGGATCGCCACAGTCCACAGTTTCGACGCCATTTTTAATTAGGTCACTTTAGGGGTCACTTTACGTCATGCTAAGGTCACTTTCCACTTTTAATACTTTTTAATGTTCCGGAGAAATGTACGGCCGCGATCAAACTAAAAGGTCCGTGTGAATGAGAAGTCGTTTTATATGGCGGTAGTACACCTACTTTCTTTTACACCGGTTTTAGTTGCCGGCCGGGTTGGCGCCACAGTGTATCGCACAAGCAGTAGTTCAAACTTGTATAGTGCTTTCATTTTTAGATATAAACTTTGAGGTGATAGAGCGATTGCCTGAACTGGGTCGAGGCTATAGTACACAAGTGTAAAGACTGTCATAGTGACTCACTTCAACGACGCTTAAATGCATCAACTGGTGAAGGCCACCTTATGCATCAAAAAATAATAATAATAGAAGAATTCAAATTAGTAGGTACATTAAAAACCAAAGAACTTAAAAATGAATGACAAGAAGAAGGATGGGGCAGAATATAGTAATATACAATAACTAGAATAATATTAACATTAAATCATAGTAAAAACACAAATATTAATAATCAAAATTCACATTTAGATGACCCTCAGTGCTTCCAATGCCTTTTCTTTGAATTAAGGTAAGGGGTTTCCAAATATATCCGGGGACTATCCTACATCGCTAAGTAAACGGGAAAGTCTAGGTAATTAGGTGAATTAAAATTGTGTCATTAATTAAAAAAAAGGTGTTGACTCACTACCTTGCATCTCAACTACGCACGTGTGTGGTATCGGGACATGATCTGCCAGTAATCTACTAGCTCACTTTATCGATTGTGGAGCTTGTGCGTTCAATAATCATCAGCTATTATGATCTGTTTTTATGGAAATTACTGAGTAAAATACAAAAGATACATACATTACAAGTAAATTATTAGAAAAGCTATGCAGTAACTTTTACAACACCATGATTATTTAAAAGACTTTAATTTCCATAGTACATTAAAGTATTACAAGTTTTTTTATTAATTCTATTTACTTGGGAGGCTTTTACGTCTGTACGTATGTTAGCCCCGTCGTACCTAACATATGACATATGGTGCCATTGAAATCAGGCACCTCATCGAGTAATAGTTCTGTTAAAACTTTGTTAAATATGCCGACGTTAGTCTTTCCAAAGCAAAGGCACTCACAAACGCCTCTCTCATAGATTTAGACAAATTCCATCAACAAATGTACAAGTTTGTGAAGATAGAGAAAACTAACTTTTCTATCGCTGCCTAACCCAAAAGGGAACTGGCTAGATAAAAAAAAATATATTAGGAAAAACAATTACAAAGCTGCACATTAAAGTCAGCTGACACCCAAACTAGGGGTACCTGTATTTTGGATGTCAGCACATTTCACACAATTTGTTCATCAAACCATTGCAATCAAACCATTCCGTTTATTCATTTATTTTCACAACAATAGTAAACATAAGCATCATTTATCATTTTTAATCCAATTAGGGACGAATTTTTAATAGTATCCTTGTACTGTTATCATAAAACCATTAATAAAATATAATATTCCGTTATCAGTGCGGTTGTATATAATAAAGTTTTTTTTTGAGAGATTCCGTAGTGAAATATATTTCGATAAAAGTTTTTTTTATATTACATACAGGCTTGCGCTTGACCTCAATCTCACCTGCTGGAAAGTGATGATGAGACCGACGATGGAGCGCGCTCGCCCAGCAAATACCGATTCACTCGACGTTTGAAGATTCCCATGTCATAAGACGCCGGGAATACCGACGCAGGAAGCGAGTTCCACTCCTTCGCGGTACGCAGCAAAAAGGAGGAGGCGAATCGCTTCGTGCGAGCAGCAGGAATGTCAACCACAAAAGGGTGCAAACCCGCACGGCGTCTAGTCAATTTATGGTAGAAGGGGAGGGTGGAACTAAATCATACAACTCAGCCGCACACTCTCCAGAGTATAGCCCAAAGGAAGCCGAAAGGCAAGCTACTCTACGCCGGTGTTCCAAGCTGAGTAGTTTACGCGACGTAAGAGCCTCATCGGCAATGAGTCGCCGAGCTCGGCGATCAATTGAGTTTACCAATTTATCTTGAAATATTTAAAAAAAGCCAAACATACAAATTAGTATATGCCAATGTCCCTGAAGAGGTTAATAAAGTTAAAACCTAATGCTCTACATATAAAGTAAATGGGGTGTTGTGGGTCTGTCAGCGGGCTCCTATTAAAGGTGACGCAGATTAGTTAAGCTCGTTGTTTTGAGCCTGGTAACCTTGACGGCTCGTGGGCAAAACCTGATTGAGGCTTGCACGTAGTTTTATCACGCTAGTTGTTGTGATAACTAGTGATAAAAATGCCCGGAAATTTTCCCAAAGTGCCCAAAACTTCCTTCGGAATATTCCCGGGAACTTACGAAATGTTCTCGGAAGTTTTGGGCACTTTGGGAAAATTCCCGGGCATTTTCATCACTGGTGGAAACTCCCCGCTTAGTGCAAATCTGCCTTCTCATCCATCATCTGTCGTGCTAATGACAGCCTTGTCTACCCGACGATTCTAGCGAGGCCTAGGGTGCTGATAGAGGTCAGTTACCAGTCCCCTGACACGGCATCCTACCTCTCTCTAATTGTGTCGCTTCCCCGTCCCTTTTGATTAAGAGGGGTTTGGACGAGATTTGGTTTTTGTGCCACAACTGGTATTGAAGCACCAAATATATCCTGCGCAATTGACTGTTTCCGAATATTTTCATCAGCTAGCTTGCCTCCGCCGAATGTGGTAGCAGCCCACGCCTATTTAATGTGATTTGAAAACGTTGGCAAGGCTGAAATCAACTAGGATATCATCATCATCATATAAAGTGAACTCAGCGTTCAAAATTAGTTAAAATATAATAATGAACAAAAGGAAACACGACGAAGAAATTGGAAATATCTCGACGTGTTTCAGAAGATATAATTTTTAATTTTAGACCAGACATCCATCGCTACATCAATGCTATTAAATTATTTATATTTCGCAAGGAAACAGGTTCTCAGACACTAAAATGTTATGTATATTGACTTTCGACTGATGAATTTGGTTTTACTTTCTTCGATCAAACGTGATTCGGGCCGCTGACGTGCGAGTGAGATGACGGTACACTTGACGTGATATGTGAGTGGGATGGCACGATATTATTAATTATAAACACGTTTATTTAACAAATCGAGGTGAGATATGAGAATGGATAGGTGCACCTGTAGCCATATAAAAGACAATTATAATTTATAGACAGTTCATAATTAATTTTAAATATGATAGGTAATAAAAAGAAATAGAGTCTCAGTAATGGCGCGGCTATAAATATAAGAAACATTTTCAGCCGTTTCGTATTTTGAATGAAAAAAAGTAATAATTTAGTGCGGATATAGTTGATAATATCTAAATTGCAGGGTTAGCGTTAAAAATGGCGTCTAGTTGTTTTATGTAGAAATACAATAAAATATATACAGCAATATGTTATTTAATACCAGTGTGACCGTAAAAATAATAGCATATACAGGATGATATTATAGACGAGCGAGATGTCCAGCATTCGATTCCAATTTCAAATATATAAAAATAGTGATATCTTAATATTTTATTTAACACAAAATAAATTATAGTTAACATATTTAAGAACAATCACACACATGAATGAATGAATTAATCATCAAGTACGTATTTTGCCTGTCATAAGCCAGGATAATTTACCGGAAAACCAGTCAATACCTAAAAATAAATTGTATCTACTGGCCAATCAATCGTGCGCCACACGCGTTACGGTTTCCAAACTTTTTATGAATCAATTCTTATTTCTAGCCTGAAATGTCTGCCTCGTGTATAAAATCACCCTGTGTAGTTAATATGTAACCCTGGATATATAATCTTATTTTGTAGTACGTTAAAGATATCCATACGTCGAATTGTCATGGATATTTGAATTTATATTTTTTTTAAATTGTTTAATATCATTTTTACACGTCATTAAAAAATATATTATATAATATATTTTGCTATAAACAAAACAATAAAGTAATTTAAAAATATGTATTTATTTACTAACTGTGCGCCAACAATAAGGTTTCTTCTAATAATTGTTAGAAAAAAAAAATCAGTTTTTCCCGATTACATCCATATCCATATTAAGGCATAATCATGCTCGACGCTGAAGGAAAAAATCGTGAGGATACTCGCATGGAATCTAATAGAAATGTCATGTGCATTAGTGCTGTGAGAACGGCGACCAGCTGCGCGACTGGTCACGTTGGGTACGGCACATAAGCGTAAAGCGGATACAGCCATTAATATTTCTCTACTCACTCCGTAAGAGATATAGCGCGACAATATATGGCCTACTGCGTTTCGAGATCAGCGTGAGTACGTCCAGTAGCTCATACACATAGAGACCTTCAGTCGTGGTATATGTGGGCCGACATGACGATGTAGACTATCAATGGATCTTCGCATTTGATAGCCACTGTTGACGTACTTACCAACACTGCACTATAGTAGCTTTGATGAGTCGGAGCAAAAAAAAAATAGCTTTAAATATTGCAGAATTTTCGTGGCTCATGAAAATATTTACAGCTCTTGTAAAACTGTGTAAAAACTAGACACTATTCTGCGCCATAAAATTATTTTTGGACTGCATCTTCAATGATATTCGTTTCGATTTCATTGTCTGATCCTTCTGCGTTTTTTTAAACAAAAATTATATTATGAAAATAGTTTTCAGGTGTCTTTGTGATATATATATATATTATATACAGGCTTGCGCTTGACCTCAATCTCACCTGCTGGAAAGTGATGACGAGGCCGACGATGGAGCGCGCTCGCCCAGCAAATACCGATTCACTCGACGTTTGAAGATTCCCATGTCATAAGATGCCGGAAACACCGACGCAGGAAGCGAGTTCCACTTCTTCGCGGTTCGCGGCAAAAAGGAGGAGGCGAATCGCTTCGTGCGAGCATCAGGAATGTCAACCAGAAAAGGGTGCAAACCAGCACGGCGTCTCGTCAGTTTATGGTAGAAGGGGAGGGTGGAACTAAATCATACAACTCAGCCGCACACTCTCCAGAGTATAGTCTATAGAAAACCGAGAGGCAGGCCACTTTACGCCGGTGTTCCAAGCTGAGTAGTTTACGCGAGCTCGGCGATCAATTGAATCCAAAGCAGCCAGATGGTGTTTGGTGGAACCATCCCAAAGGTGGCAGCAATACTCCACACACGACCGAACTTGCGCCCGATACAGGTTAAGAAGTTGGGTCAGCGTAAAATGCCGCCTAACCTTGAATAGAATCCCCAGTTTCCGAGCAGCTGTTTTAGCCTTAGCCTTATATATGTTATAACATAAATACAAATATAAAGCCACTATATTATACATAAAGACAAAATAACGAGTAAATTTTCAAAAACGATATGATTATAATCATAATTATAATTATAATTACCGAAAATTAACGTTATAGTAGTAATCATACCTTACTTTGACGTACGACAGGTCTATAATTACGAAATAATACAATGAATTACGAAAATAATACAATTATTTTTTCTAAATTCAACACATCAAGTCAAAACAGGTTTTCAATCTAGGGTTAATTAAAATAATAACTTTGTAGAAGCAAAGAATACAATGTAATTGTACCAAACACGTTTACCTTCTCACTTCAACGCTATATTGCGGATAAACAAACGTTTTATAATTGCTGTCGTGGAAAACGGCTACATTCACACTTGAACCATCCAACTCGACCAACTTCGTACCGACTAACAGTCAATGTTTTTTTTTTTATCAGTCCAGGGCATAATGCTGTTGTTAGTCGTAAACAGAGATGTCCAATATCCAATCCAATGAATATTCAGATCGCACACATCTGTTTATCGGAACCAACGGTACAGGTAGGGCGGCATCTTTGATGTTCACTCACCGTTGGTTATTTGTTTGATAGTTAGTCCATTCGAAAGAGCATCTCGAGAAAACCTAAACGTTTTTAAATCACAGCAGTGTGATACCTATAAACCTAGAAATCTAGGGTTGAAGTTTCACCCTAGTGTCGTTGTTGTAATTTCTTTTTTAATTCTAACCAAATAGCTAAATACCATATTTAATTCTGTCTGAATAAAAACTTGTGGGTTTTAAAACAAACTTTAATCCTTTTTTTACTCTCATAAGCGGAATATTAAAAAATCAACTTTAATGGGTGCCCACGTTATAATAAGAGCCCACTGTAAAAAAACATATCTCTATCCCAGTAGTTTGGTCTCTACGATGATGTCTAGTACAATTCTATATTTTTTGTCGGAGTGATCTTATAAACAAGGGAAATATTTCACGATACAGTCATTTGTACCTTCTTGCAACTAATGAAAATGGCTATATTCCCTTGTAACAGGGTTGATGGTTGAAGGGTCTAGCTCATTAAATAAAAAAAAAACAATCAAAACCTGTTACATAAAATTTATTTAAAAAAAATAGGAAATAATAAAACGCGACTGGCGAAAAAGATGTGAGTGGTGGATTCGAGTGTGCTTGTTGTTCCTTTTGGCTTTAAAAGGAACAGAGGACTTAACAGAGGAATCGGCGACTCAGGCGACCCCTAGGCTGGTACGGTCGCAGGTCGGCGACCGTAGGACGAACGCGCCGAGACACGCCGGGGCTCGCAGTCCTCGAGGCTGGGGGCGATACTCGTGACCTGCTCCCAGGCTCCCGCAAGCAAGTGCAGTTTCTTTTAAGGGAACGTGGAAAGAACCAGGTTGTACTATCCGGGTCCACGATAGGCACGACCAGTTGGCACCGTCGGACAATATTCGGACTATAAATCTACGTCCTCTCACTACCAAAGTTGAAAGAGCAATGACAAATGCGATTGTCTGGGGCAGTACGATAATTAGTCTACGCCGCGCATATAGATGTTTCTCGAATTTGTGGAGAGTTGTAAGCCCTAGCATAACTCCTTCAAAATATGTTATATGTAAATACCAGTTATGTAAAAGAGGGAGGAAGTATCATAGCGTGACATAAATCACCGCTACACCCTAACAAATCATAAATAAAAATTGATGCAGAAATGAGAATCGACCTGTAAGTGTGGACACCGCAGCGCCCGAGGCGCACGATTAATTGCTAACTGGACAAAATTCCTTCTGTGTAATTTTAGATAAACAGGACTTGACTCGTTTTCCCTTCTTACTTTATCTTGGCTTAGAACTTACTGAATACCTTCTTAATAATAAATTGTTATTAAGTCATTCATGTGTATTAATTGTCCCTAAATATCATATATCTAAATATATATAATTCAAAGGTGACTGACTGGCTGACTGACATAGTGATCTATCAACGCACAGCCCAAACCACTGGACGTATCGGGCTGAAATTTGGCATGGAGGTAGATGTTATAACGTAAGCATCCGCTAAGAAAGGATTTTGGTGAATTCTACCCCCAAGGGGATAAAATAGGGGATGAAAATTTGTATAAATCTTCTGAAATTTTTGACTATAATATAATAGTTTGATAGTTTTAGCGCCTAATGACAGATTAGGCCCTAATTTTTTACACACGCTAAACAAAAGTAAAGCCACAAAAACTATATCTAATTAATTATAATACTTCTTAACGCGAGCGAAACCGCGGGCAAAAGCTAGTTGAACATAATTTACTTGGTTTTAAAGGAAATATTAAGATTTCACTATTTTTACATATACGGAATAAAAATCAAATGCTGAATATCCTCCTTGAATATATCTTTCGTTTATAAAATTAGCCTGTATGTACATATAGATGAGTAAATGAATATATTTTTATTTAATGTAATTATCCCGGCTTCCTTTTCGGACAATCACCGCACGTCATTACCCATTGCCAAGTGTAAGTGGCGGTCACTGTCGCCGTTGCCGCAGGCTGCCTCAGTATGGTCAAGGCCTAAAAACTATAACTATAATTAATAGATACGCCATTGAACGCAGATTGAATAAAATGCAACCTCGGTAACCGGATTCTTAGCGCTTTAATGCCTGCGTTACTCTACGAACATCAATTCGAATATTTGTTTACAGTGGAATATACAACTTTAGTGTTTCGAACTATTTAAAATACTGTTTTAATATATTAGTATTTTTTATTCATATATAGTGTAAAGTGAATAATATAAAACCTATCAAAATTTGTATATTATAGTAAAGTGACAATTAAGTTTGTAAATAAAAATCTTAGCGTTATGTAAATATAAACTCATATAATATGCAATTATTATTACATTAGTTATGGATATAGCTTATTTTAATGATGTTTTCTTACAGTTTGTATATTTTATATAAAATGTTTCATAAAATAGTGCTTGATACATTATACAATACCATATAATATTTTAATGTTTGCTTGTTTGAAATTACACTAAATTATTTAAATAGAAATTACAAGAATTTTCATTAATAATAATAAATATTTATGGTATAAATGTGTGTATTTGAGATAATATTTTGTGGAAATTTTTCATGGAATGTATTTAAAAAATAAAGAACTATATTATTAGGATCTTCCGTTAAAAAAATAGACCGAACATATAATTAAAATAAGAAAAAACGCTTTGACTTTGAAATATTTTTTGCGAAAATACAAATAAAATTACTCGCTTATTTACGCTCGGATTCCGAATTGTTTCTTAAATTTTACTGACTTTGAAGTACTAATGAAGCGTAAATTTTTATTTAATTAACGATTTATTAGTGCTTAAAAACGTTAAATCTACCATCGAACAATTTATATCTGTTATAAAAATATGTATAACATAACCGGTTTATTTTCGTTTGTTATAAATAAAATTAAATCCATAATATTTGTCATTATGTTTACTGTACCTTGTTTATTTTAGAAAGTCCCTCATAACAATGAATGAAAAATTTTAGAAAAAATTAAGACAAATATGAGCACTCATTTGACCGGTTCGTTAAATTAAAGAAACAATTCACAGACTGAGGAATATACTTATATTTAGGTAATAAAATGTATTTACAAAAGTATGTTACTTTTGTACTGGCTGTAATTAAACGTAACTATAAGGAAACTGAGTTTAAATATATCTATCGAAATATATATATAAGACTCGCCCGCAAGTGGACGATATACAAAAAAACATGCCTTTGTAGGTAATAATTTTTGAGCGACATTACTGGTCGGAATTCTAGCACATATAGACCATTCGTGGATTAATTATACCAATCTTATAAAGTTGTATTAAAATAAAAAGATATGAAATACAAAATTAACCCTGAAATGGAGGGTACAGTGAACCGGAAAAGTTTTAGCGTGAAATTAGTGATAAGAACTTTAGTGCATACAATTTGTGCGTTATTATTTTGGTGTGTTTCGATCTATGGCACAATCAGAGTGTACACAGTTCCTCAGGAGTTGTTAGACCAGCATGAAATTCGAGAAATGAAGAAGTTTGCGCCATTCTTTCTAACCAATTGGAATGTTGTAAGTTATTTAAATCATTTTACACAACAACACAACGCGACAATAATTATTTGTAATAAATAATTTTACACTTAATTGTCTTCCTCTTTTTTTAAATGTAGCCTGGCTGATAAGGGCCGGTTTACAAGCGCGAATTCTCTTAGATTAGAATCCCGACACTTTTTTCTGAGTGACCGTATTGCGCGGCCGAGAAAGGCTTTCAAAGGCAATCTTAGAAGGCGCAGGAAAGGAAGTCAGTGAATTTTATGGGTTGGGCAGCTACGCCATCTCCGGCGCACTGTCAAAGAGAGAGGTTTTGGAGTGATAGGCTTATATCCACCCCTCTCAGAGAGGTAGCTCAACAAGGCTGTCCTCTGCTTAGTGCAATGAGTCACGGGTACACTGAGCGAAAATCCGCAGCCAGCTCTGCGGACAGCTCAGTGGGCTCCTCCAAAGATCGGGAGAGGTAACACGTCTCTATCGACGCCTATCTATGTATGGGTACACGGAGAGATGGGCAAAATGTAATCTGATTAATGATGAATGATTACAAAATGTAGTCATAATTTTAATTTTCTTGCTCTGTAATCATAATTAAATCCATTTTAAACATTAAGAAATCATAAATGTATATACAATCTGGGATTTTGTAGTGTTTAAAACATAAATGAGCAAAATGCAGTCATATTAATGGTAATAAACGTAAAATGTAATCGGTAATCATTTACATTAATCTGATTACATTTTGCCCATCTATGGGTACACGCATGCCACCAATGGAGCTTTTAAGTGGCTATGGTCTTCTCACATTCGTTGCCAACACTCACTTAGAGATTAGAATTTAGATCAGCGACGGTAGTCACCACCACGAAAGCCTCCTTCTGATTGCTTTTCAGATTTTTAAAGGCCCTCGTGGCCGCTACCCTAGCCACGCTGCCGAGCCGTTGGCTGGCATCGGCACACACACATAACAATGGGGCTGAGTCACGCAGCCTTGGGACTTATGCCCCAGCTGCGCACACCTAAAGCAACGGCCTCTATCAGAGGAGTGTGTAACCGCCCTAAACTATCTTAATATATTGTCTGGCAAGTTTTTCAAGAGCAAAATTAAACGTTCACAACGCCTTGATAACTAATTTTAGCTTAAAAAAAATCTACCATGAAAGGTTTTTTGTAAGCTTCGCATTGCTTATACCGACATTATTATAAAGTCTGTTTTTGTTTTAAGGAATTATTGTTATGAAGGTTATAACCGAATTATGTCGCAAAAAACCCGTCAAGCGCGTTTCGAACGCGCCAACTGTGGGTTCGCATAAATAAAATATGAAAACGCTGAACATTTTAATTATTATGGTTTAACATATTTTAAACTTATGTGCGAAATAACTTACTTTTAATAATTGCTCCATGTTTCGAGCTGATTACACTGCTCATGGTTACGAGCAGAATGACGCGCCACCGAGCTTCCGTCGAGGGCGGAAATTTACTTCTTCTACCCTCTTTTGTTCTTGATACTTTGAATAGTCACGGCACATGGCACGCGTAGTATCGGCATGTCTAATAATATATCGTCACACTCAGTAGCGTTCATTCCATAAATGCCTGAAAGCGTTGCGTTCGTTGCATACGTTGTTACGATAAATAAGTCTTGAAAAAAATCCTTTAATTTAAATAAAAAAAGGAACCCTTTATATTCATATATATTCTATTTATATATGAATATATTATTTTATATATTTCATGAATATATATTTTATGGCATCTATTTTCCATACGAAAGTAATATAATATTTATTACCATTATATAGTATTTAAATTCATTATGTGAATCTGCCTACCCTGTCAAAAGACCCTATGCACGGCACTGGTCACGCTATATCCCTTACGATGAGAGCAGGGATACATTAGCGGTTGTATCCACTTTGCGCTTATATATCGTGCCCAACCAGTGACCAGCAGCGCAGCTGATCGCTGTTCTCGGGCAGTTAGACATGACATTCCTATTAGTTGCCATGCTTGTTTCCTCGCGTTGTCTAGCACCGGTGAACGAGTGGTATCTAAATCCGCACTGGCAATATCCAGAGATGCGAATCAAGATACGGTCCGACCAGTGACGTGTATAGGTTATTTGGACAAGGTGTGCACACTTCGCGTAATGAATTTAAATATAGGTTGTTTATCGCCTCCCGCTCACTTTCCACCGCCTCCTTCACCAGCACAGTCTCCTAGCAAATGGAGAGGACCGCCCTCCTTGCTCCGGCGCTGCCGACCATCGCGAGAACGAGCGCCGGCAGCGCCAGGACACATCACCCACCACTCTGATTACGCACTAGACCACCATAATTAGTCTGTAATCGCAGAAATTAATTTTTCAAGCAATATTAAACAGTTAACTGAATTTATTCATTTTAAAATCTTACAAACGTCTAGCAAAATAAAGCGTACATTTTATTTAAACAACTGTTTTTAAAGATTACACATACTAGGTTGATTTATTGTGTGTATGTGGTTTTATTAGATGTAATATTTTAAAATCGTGTTCGTTTTCTTGGTCTAAGGGCGGCTTCCACTGACAATTTAAATTTAGTTTTAGCTTGTACAAAACGTTATTTATTTAAAGCGGTTTAACTCTGCCTCAAAGGAGATTTATATGGAACAGTTGTTAGAACTAGATATTGTTTCCACCCGGGCAGTATACTTGAAGGAGTGACCTGCCCGGATGAGAAGGAGGCGGCGCGCAAGATCTTGGACTAAACTGTGCTTTTTATTAAGTTCAGTGTGGTAGTATTGTTAAACCAGTAAAATCGATCAATTTGTCATCACGCTGAATTCTAATTAGGGTACACTGAGAGAAAGAAACGCCACTTCTCTCTATTCTTGCAAATCTCTTTCGTTCCCTTAGCATTCATCAACCCTTCGTGTACTTTTGACATTTCCCTCCATCAGAACACATTTTTTTTTTCTACACTGGCTCGACATAGTGACTACAGAGTACCTGATGGTAAGTACAGTGTAGTCCAAAAACGAAAGCGACTATCAAAGGACGAAAATCCATTGATAGTCTAAATCGTCATGTCGGCCCACATATACCGCGACTGAAGGTCTCTAGGTATATGAGCCACTGGATATACACAAGCTGAACCCGAAACGCGACAAGCCGAAACTGGTCACTATGACGGGCTTTACACCCATGTACTGTGGTCGCGATCCAGACGGGCACCGACGCCCTACCACCTCGCTGCTGCTCGTTTAGCACCGCCCAGGAGTCACGTGTAGGGAAACTAGGGTGAAGCCTACGGACACGAGCAGCTTCGACTCCCATTCCCATTCTCTTCATTTGGTCTGCGTAGGTAAGTCTCAATTAGCTTTGGGTCTTACTTCCATTCATCATTCATCATCTCCACCTGTCCGAATCATCGAAGCATACTTTTGTGCATGTTGTCGATGACGCTATATTTCAAACCAACCATTCTGCGTATCTCTTCGCCGCTAACGCTATCGGACAGAGAGTAATGATGGAGTCGTCCTGGCCAGACACGCGAAGGCTCACGCACTCCACGAGCCGGGACACCTTGACATCCGCCACTGGAAGAACGCCCCTTAGCTTCTCATAAAGCAGGTCGGCACACAATAATAATTCCTTTTTTTCTTTCGGTAACCCGGGGAAAACCCATTATAGGTCGTCAAGGGAGTAGTGCGGGCCACTCCCCCGGTGTGTCGGACTCCCACCGATTAAAACCCCTGGGGTGATCCTCGGCTAGGCATGCGTTTCTAAAATATAGTAGTGGTGGGGAGAGTAAACCCACGGCTCTTCCGTCTAGGGGTGTGCGGAAGCACACACACACCACTGGAGCATTAAGTATGGACAGCCACTTACTCAGGCTGACTGTCAAATGGACCTTGAGAGAAGCCTCCCAAAAGCGACGGTGGAGTTGTCGCTGGGGCCTCCCCTCTTTCCACCACTTTGATGATCTGCGAGCCTAATGGACCCGCATCCCGTCTCCTCCTTAACGGCCTCTTCGCCACGGTACAGTCTGCGCTGCCGGCCCGGTGGCCCGCCGGTAAATTTGCGGCGGCGCACACCGTATAGTGGGCTTTCGGAGCCGTACAATAATAATACCTATAACCTCGGCAGATATCATATATTTATATCGCAACCAAGTGGAACCGCGCCAGTAATTACTATAAAATGAGTAAAGTAAATATTTTTTTAAAAATAAACACACAGCTTATAAGAAAATAAGCGTTTAGTTGTACGACAGACGTATTACAGAATATTTTATTAATTATTTAGCATTGCAAGCAAGTTGCAATTTACATCAATAAAACAAATACACATTTCAACGAAATGAAAACAAAAAGATTTAAAGACAAGCGGTTATATATAAAAAGTATATACCATTTATTTTCTTGCTCTGTATTCTATTATGTTATCCATTACGGGTTGGGTATTCAATTAAAATTCACTAAGGAGCAAGCAGAGACCGTGGAACTTGACATAATCTCGAAATATACGATGTGTCTCCTTACTAACTGGAACTTGGTAAGTCAATCATATCTTTGTAAGAAATAATTTTATTATAACAAATTTTAAATTTTCACGTTTTGTGTTTATTATTAATATTATACATAGGCTTCGATCTGGTTGGGCAAGCTAGGGGCCACGACCCCACGTGCTCCGGTGCTGCCGGTGCCTTGAGCCCGGGCACGTGGGACACGGGTGTAAGGTGACCACTAACCGGAGTGGTCGCTGTTTCCGATGTAGGCAACCTGGACACACGGCCCAGGAATGTAAGGCGCAGCCACACTGCTGCGTGTGTGCAGACGCCGGCAAGCGGGCCGGCCACCGGCTGGGCAGCGCGGCTTGTGCAGCAGCCAAGAGACCAATATAATAAAATATAATAGAATATTGTTCGCATCTTTGGGACGGTTCTGCCCAGTACTTACTTGACGCCCTGGATAGGTCGCAGCGGAGGGTTGTTCGCATTGTGAATGATCCTGACGTGACTAAGCATCTGGAACCGCTTCAGCTGCGCAGAGATGTAACCTCACTGAGCGTTTGCTAACGTCTGTATCTTGGCGAGTGTTCTGAGGAGTTGTTTAACCTTGTTCCACCCTCTCCTTTCCTGAATAGATCCACGCGCGCGGGTTTGCGGAGTCACAGCTAAACGGTATCTCACATCCCGGCCAGGACACAGTAGTTCTCTAACTCCTTCTTTTGCCGAGTCGTTGGGCTGTGGAATGGTCTTCCGGCGAGCGTGTTCCCACTATCCTATGATATGGGATCCTTTACGCGTAACGTGAAGAGATATTTGTGCAGGCCGGCATGATCACTGCGACTACCGTTGGGTTTTTTGTTACCTTTCGATAGTCGTTGGCGTTTTTTGGACTGCACCATGCTTACCTTATAAATACCTTACTAAAAAAAAAACCTATTAAAATGCCCTTCGACAAGCCGAGGAAGGCTCTCGCCCCGCCAACGACATGCCGTTGTCGTCGGTGCTCGTGGAGCCTATGGAGAAAGAGGCCTCTCCGGCGGCGACACCTCGGTCGCTTCTCGGCAGCTTTGCCTCTAGAGGAGTGTCAGGTAACGAGCCTGAGGGGGCCGTTGCCTGACATGAGAGCTCCAGTGGTGGCGTGCGCGCTTCCACGCACCACTAGACGGTGGTAGAGGGGCTTGGTCCCTCCCGATTCGTGGAGTAGTCTATAGGGCGGATCGCGTACCAGCCCTTTTGGAGGTCCTCGGTGTGCCCGGGAGCTGGTGCTGACGCGAGTTAAGGAGCACCCCAGGGGTTTTAGTCGGTAGGAGTCCGGCATACCGGGGGGCGGCCCTCATCGCCCCCTGACGATCCACGGTTTCTGTTCGGAAGGGACACAAGCGATATATCTAAAGAATTCAAAACAATTTTGGAGAACTTACGAATACTTTGAATGGATAGTGTTTTTATTTCGATTGAGATAAATTTTGTGATGGAATTGAAGATATCAGATAAAAAGATTTGACTTTTGACAGCTTTGGAAACTTTCATCGACTGGACAGCGGGATCAGTCATCATAGACGATTGCGTCTCGAGACGTTTCTGTGACTGCGTGCTAATATTGTACACTCTCTTCGATTAATAAATCGCTTTTGCCAAGACCGGCGTGTTAGTAGCCCACATTAGTGACAGTATAAAAGAAAACCAGTTTAAAAATTGCTACTAGTTCTAGCGGCCTTGTATATTAAATACCTCGGTAGTGTCCAACCGAAATCGTCTGCTTCGGCCTAAAAACAAAATACTGCAAAACTTTCAAATTGGTTAAAATTTTAACTATATCCTATGGTCAAGCAAGCGCCAAACCAAGATCGGAATTGTGGCAATTAAGGGCCACTTGCAGTAAAAAACGTTAAATCGATATTTAACAAAGACTGGCTTAGCCAGTAAAGTCGTTTAAAATTAAATCACATTATTTCCTTTTACATTAACGTTTCGACACAGCGATTTTACTAAGCTTGGCTTAGGAGTTTCATTCATTTCTCGTTCGATCTTTACTACAGATGATACTTAGGTTGTGGTTTTTTTACGTTCCGTTTTGCGCACGGTATCAAAAAATATGAATTATTGTTTATTTTTTTTTCGTAAAACGGAATGTTACGTACCGTATAATTTGAACTTTTTGACAGTAACTGCTTTTTACTTACAAAAGTTTTATTGCTGTCTATAAACAAAACACGTAAAATTATATTTACAATGAAAAGAGTTTGAGCTCCCAATTTTACTAATTTGTATTTGTTATTATTGGTAGAAAAGTACCCTATAAGTAAATTCGTCATCTCGTAAAGAGTTATATAAATCATTTCTTTCTCCCTTTTTTTGTGAAAAACCTGGCGCTTTCATTACATAACCAAATGGTTCTTCGTCATTATCGGAGGAAAAATCATCATCAGACTCAGTATCTAGATCCAATAAGCACTTTGAATATATATCCATTACCAATATATTTGTAATAGCGAATAAAAACACACAAAGAACTCCTTTATTTCAATATTATATTGATATTTACATCTGCGTAAACAAGTTTAGTGATTTAAATCGACCTCCATGGCGATTTAAATATGACAGTTGTTAAATCTGAAATTAGTACAAAACCGTAGTCGTGCAATTCGAAATATGCAGTTCAATCCTAAATCGGGTTTGAAACTCGTTTTAATGCGATCGCGCAAGCTGCACACAAAACACAGCACTTTCTTTGTTTAATAAGATGTTTACAATTACAAGCTACAAAGCAAAACAAGTACCTCAACGTTACCGCAGAATGAATATTCCAGGGTTGCAGTTAGAAAGAAAGAAAAGTTTATTGAGACTAAGATACAACATACACATTTATATATATAAAAATATGTATTATAAAAGAATAATACATAACATGATATCATGTATCCTGTGTGCTGTCATCAATCTCAAAGAGCACTCGGCTTAGGGTGTGCTGAGCGACGCCGCTACGCGCGGTCTAGCGCTAATTTTCAGCTGACTGAATAAATACGGATTATCTGTAACGTTTAATTTTTCTAATTAGGAAATAATAAATAAAATTTCTCCTGTACATGTCACCTTGCAATTAGTGAACAGGGCTTCTAGTTTAAATTTTAATGTAGTGTTGTGCTTCCGGAGATATTTTGATCAATGTTTAGATAATAATCCGACGTTAAGTTAATTTTATTTTAAAAGTACAATAAACTCAGTATAAGAGTTTTCGTGGTAGAAATCTCATACTACACCGTCTTGATATGGCACCAAGATTATAAATTTCATTGGATTAAAGCACCCATAGACACACATTTAAATTACACACGCATAGACGTATATAAACGTAGCCTTACTTCTAGTTCAGCTAGTTAGATGGCGTTGCAAATTCGTAATCAGAAGGAGACAGCCAGGGGCCTCTCTTTTACCCCTTAATAACCTAGAGTTTCAATTTTGATACCAATGTTTTAAACCGAATGTTCACATTACTATTAGTTTTTTATGCCTGAAGTATCAAAACTGATACCTGTTTTTTTTTTTAAATTAATATGCAAAATAAATATTGTGATTTTTTTAGCTATTTTTCCCTTCATCTAGACACTCATGCAAACACAGTAATATTAAAAAAAATCACTTGCGTAAATCAGGCTACTAAGGGTTAAGCCATTTTTTTGTGTCCCGGGGGAAAATCCTACTTAGGACCATCAGGGTCACTGTTAGGGCAGCGACCCGGTGTTTCAGACTCCTACTGACTAAAACCCCCGGGGTGTCATACAAGTCACTCTACCCGAGCTTGGAAATCCTTATTTTTCCAGACGCCTGGAGAGCAAACAGTCCAATAAGACACCTCCTCAGGGAAATATGGATTCAGGGAGTCTAACCAGGGTAGTTGATTTTTCCCTGTCCCTTTCGTCGGCCTCCTTCTCCTTCATAACTCATTCGCAGTAGGATGTTACGCTTTTCCAACCTCTTTCGCTCTCGATCATGGCCTTAACTACTGCTGGCTGCGAAAGGTCGTCGCCAATTTCTTCCACGAGGACTCCACGATCATTGGCCAACTCCCTTTTTCCACTTGTTTAAAGGTCTGTGCAATGTTCGCTACCCTCTCTACAATTGTAACTGATCTTGCAACTACTTTGTAAATTCTAGCGCCATCTATTGTACATAAATTGTATGACTTTTACATTTGGCATTTATGATAAACGGCTTTCATTAAAAGAAAAAGCTAATATTAGGTCCTTACATATGAAATTGGCGTTTTCCGTACTGGCCACTTTAATCACAAATTTCTCCTCTTTGGTAAGGAATTCCAAATTCAAATTTGTACAGCTATAGACTCATGTATTTGTGCTTCGATGATCGTCATTCATTTGTTTTTTTCTGTTTGCGTCACTCATTTTACAAAATGGAAAACTTAAAATATCGCATTATTTACGAGTACGAGTTCCGCCGTGGCACTAGTGCTGCGGAAACAACTCGAAGGGTGAATGATGTGTATGGCGGTCGTGTTGCAAAAGAAAACACAGTTCGTTTTTGGTTCCAACGTTTTCGTTCTGGAAATTTCGACCTGCAGAATAAGCCCCGTGGACGGCCTGAGACTCAAGTTGATAATGAAGAGTTGAAGGCTATTGTGGAAGCGGATCTATCGCAAACCACGTCCGAGTTAGCTGCAGGCTGCGATGTTAGTGATAAAACTGTTTTAATTCACTTGAAGCAAATTGGGAAGATTAAAAAGCTTGAAAGGTGGGTACCTCACGAATTGACTGAAGCAAACCGGCAAACGCGCGTCGACTGCTGCGTTACATTACTAAACCGGCACAATAATGAAGGTATTTTAAACCGAATCATTACCTGTGATGAAAAATGGGTTCTTTACGATAATCAGAAGCGCTCAGCGCAATGGTTGGATCCTGGCCAGCCAGCCAAATCCTGCCCCAAGCGAAAATTAACCCCAAAAAAGTTACTTGTAAGCGTTTGGTGGACTAGTGCCGGTATTGTTCATTACAGTTTTCTCAAATCTGGCCAGACTATTACGGCTGATGTCTATTGTCAGCAATTGCAAACCATGATGGAAAAGCTAGCGGCTAAACAACCTAGGCTGGTCAATCGCTCCACGCCACTGCTGCTTCACGACAACGCTAGACCACACACTGCGCAACAGACGGCTACTAAATTAGAAGAGCTTCAATTGGAAAGTCTAAGACATCCTCCGTACTCCCCGGACCTTGCTCCAACAGATTACCATTTTTTTCGAAATTTGGATAACTTCTTGCAAGAGAAAAAATTCAACTCCGATGGGGCAGTCCAAATCGCCTTCAAAGATTTTATTGATTCCCGTCCGACTGGTTTTTTTAGTAAAGGGATCAATGAACTACCTATGAGATGGCAAAAGTGCATAGAAAATAATGGTTCATACTTTGAGTAATTAAATATATTATATTAAAAAATATTCGACTTTTTGTTCCTCCCATACAAAACGCCAATTTCATATGTAAGGACCTAATATTAAAAATACACAAAAAAGATACCAACAAAGCAGCAAAGTTTCCACAAAAAGAAACACAAAAAAAGCTAAAGGACACAAAACAAGCCGAAGCTGCTCGCGTCCGCAGGCTTTACCCTAGTTTCCCTACACGTGACTCCTGGGTGGTGCTAAACGAGCAGCAGCGAGGTGGTAGGGCGTCGGTGCCCGTCTGGATCGCGACCACAGTGCATGGTGTAAAGCCCGTCATAGTGACCAGTTTCGGCTTGTCGCGTTTCGGGATCAGCTTGTGTATATCCAGTAGCTCATATACCTAGAGACCTTCAGTCGTGGTGTATATGGGCTGACATGACGATGTAGACTGTCAATGGACTTTCGTCCTTTGATAGTCGCTTTCCTTTTTGGACTACACTGCACTTACCATCAGGTACTCTGTAGTCACTATGTCGAGCCAGTGTAAAAAAAAAACAATAACAGAAAACTATGTATAACTATATATATATATATATACAGGGTTATAGGTAACTAACGCACGGCCTCTCAAGGGTGGCTTTGATTTATCAAGACTGACAACTTTTGTTGTACGACTTTTGCCAAAACCTAATACATCGTTAGATTTTTTTTTTTTAGTTTTAGTGTGAATATCTAGTCATCGTTAGCTCTATATTCCAACTTTCATTCGATCTGGCGTAGGTATCCAATCAGCTGGTGCTATGCAGTCGTGCGCAAAGTTACGTTCCTACGCAGCGTTAAGGATCGTGTAGCAGAAAGTTTATTAACCATATACCTTGTTTATTTTACAAAGTCGCTTATAACAATTATTTGAACGTAAATTTCCATATTTAGTTAAATAGTGAAAATAAATGTTTATTGATTGACGTACTAATACACTATTAAAACAAACTAGAATCAAAATAAAACATTAAATAATTGTTTCACAAACAAAACCAACCTATTATTTGTCTGCCATAGGGAACATCGTAAAATGAACAAGGTAAAGGCCTCTACGTAAGTTAATGTTTCAAAGGTTGTACAATCTGTACATATTTATACACTGAATCCACAATCCCTTCATACTTATCCAGGCTTAGGACTGGCTACACTAAAAAATAAAAAAGTAAATAGAAAAACACGAACATTGATACGTAATCAAGCAATTCATCGCACCAAAAGAGGCGCGCGGTCTGTTTGAAGATAGATAATTGCAAACTATTTTTTAATGTAGGCGTATTTAAAAAGTGGAATCACTCTATTTACAATAATTAAACTATTTAAAAAAATACTCACAAATCTATTTACTCGGTGTCAACACATTCGGAAATAGTCTCGCGGACTCACGGCAAGCTTCAGACAGATTGTCACCGCACCGAGCATAAACACGCACCATTTCGGTATATTCAATGTTAGTGTATCGATTTGACATTGTGATTTATGAAACGAACGCGTCACTGGGACAACTAACACATGCTGGGCGCACACGCAAGCAAATTTGCGACTGACATGACCCGTGTTACACAGTAGTCAAGCACATGTCGCCACGCCCGCTCATCGCGCCGCAGACCCCTTTCTTCGTTAGTAGCGACACAAGACGCCGCGCACTACGTAAGTCTGTCTTCGGTCGCCTTTGTCAGCGTGGCGCGATCGTCGCCTTACGAAGAGTTAAAAAGTTCAGAACTGCAAATCTGATTTTTATTTTTTTTGTATGGGAAAAAAAGTAATTGAATTGGAAAAAGTCGTACAACAAAAGTTGTCTGTCTTGATAAATCAAAGCCACCCTTAAGAGGCTGTGCGTTAGTTACCTATAACCCTGTATATGTTGCATTTGTTTAAGAAAATTCAAACTTAGTCACGCCAAAAGGCGCAACTCCAGAACATCAAAAAAATTAATAATGTAAACGCACCGAATCCCCAACGCCACCTGGCGAACATTCATTCATTACTTACTTTCTTAACGTTCTCGCATTTAAACCAAACACCGCATCGCATTCTTTTAAAACTACACATCGCAACGCATCCTTTCCTTCTCCATTATAATCGCATATTAATCCTTTCAAACTCACAACACACAACACAACTGCTCAAAAACCATACTCCACATTCGCCTTAAAATACATACATAGTGAGTGGTTGTAAAGTGCCTGGAATACCGCTATTCGGTAAGTACTTCATATCATTGTCTCAAATTATCGCAATCTCTTTTTTTATTATAAATTATCCCGCCTGCGAGGGTGCATTTTGTGCAACGGTATAAGGCAAGACTTATCCCGGCCCGCGTAAAACTAACATTTTTCTTCTGTATGTCGTCATCACAAAAACGTTTATTTTACATATCGCAGGCACGGAAAACAAATGTAAAACCTAGTAGTAGTAGTATCATAATTTAACCTTACAAATGGCTCTTTAATCAGCGCTCAGGATTTTCCCCGGGCTATCAAATAAACCTTGGCACTCGGCAGGCGGGGAAAGGAACACTCCGGGGGCTTTAATCGGTGCAAGTCCAACACACCGGGGGGCGGCCCTCACTGCCCCCTGAAGATCCGTCAGGGATCTCCCCCGGGTTACCAAAAAAAGGTTTAACAAATAAAAAAGCCGAACCTGTGGCCGAAGCTTTATTCAAACACTACAAATAGTGTTAAAAATGATTTGTCTCAAGCATTTTTAATTCACGCGCACTGTGGTGAACAAGTTTTAGAATTGGACAAGTTGTGAGACAATAAACTAAAAAGAATAATAAAAACATCTTAAACATTCTGCACAATTATATTTTAATCCTGTGATTGTTTCAAACATGTTTAAATAAGTGTATTGTTTTTAAAAATATTTCTTTACGAATGTGTTGATAAAGTGTTTCTATAAAAATGAATACAGAACAAGGATATGTTTATAATAGGCCAGTAAATAGAAAATTATTGGCTCGAAAGTTGATATACAGTTCTGTGTTTTTGTGCCATCATTTTTTCGCCTGCTGCTATGGTCTTTCAATTATTATTAGCAATTATGACAGTGAAATAGATCTCCTAATGCAAACGTCTGTTTATTCTCCGGCTTACGGAACTAACTGGAATTTTGTAAGTTTTATGGGTACTGAGAGCTGCTTGCATTAACAAAATAAACATAGTTTCAACTTGTATACGACGCTATTTGTTGGAAACGACTTAATTGAATCTCCATTGTGAATGGAATTTAGCAGTTGTTAGAACTGGAGAAGGTTTCCGTGCAAGACAATAAGTACAGTTTGACGGTAAATAGTGTTTGATACAGTTAAAACTAGATTTAAATTGTTGGTGAAAGCCACCCATTTATAAAAGCGTGTGAATTCGGATTTATTGTGTTAAATTGGATAAATGTATCGTCACGCTATATACGCCCTTTTGGATTGAATAGAAATACATTAGTGGTTGTAATCAATTTGCGCGTGTATGTCATACCCAATGTGACCAGACTCCTACTGATTAAAAACCCCAGGGGATTTCCTTAAACCACTCTACCTGGGCCTGGGAATCCTATTTCAGTACTCTGGTGAGTGAATAGCCTATTAAGGCTATTAACCTCTCCAGACATCTCTTTCAAGCGGCCTGCTGGACCCTGGGTGCCAGCTCCGTCTCATCCTGGCAGCAGATTCCCTCAAGTCTACTGCCCGGTCTGATACAACCACTAATGTATTTCTGCTCACCCTGAAAGGGATACTGCGTGATGATATATTAATATTTTTTTAAAAGCACAACTCTTTTTCCAATTTTAGTTCGATTTTGTTTTAAACGATGTTTTTTGCATCACACCTAATAGTGGAATTTGGGCCAGGCTTGAATTCATCCCGGAGAGTAGACCTTAAAGAGTCTGCCTGGATGAGGCAGAGGCGGTGCAGCGTACTACACACCGCGTAATAGAGATCTCCTGAGGAGTGACCTCTTTACACTCACTCTTAACGAGGGTTAAGCCTGCATAATGCTTTTCACTCGATTGGTTCGTCAGGTACGGCTTACAGTGAGTAGAAGGGCTCCCTGAGGGTTATAGCCAGTAGGGGTCTGACACATTGGGATCCACGTGGCTATCCTGACGGCCCTATGCAAGACTTTCCCCTGGGTTATCAAAAAAACCTGTGTTCAGTGGTGTACAGGGTTAGACTAAATACAATAGGTATGAAAGTGAAGCAAAAATGTTATACAATCGGACCAGCGCCCATGCAATCATCATCATCATCATCAACAAGCGACGCGGGGGTACTTTGCAAATGATTGCCACACTCGGTGCGTTGGGCAGTGCTACCAACACCTCCATACAGATGCTACCCTCCTAACGAATGTGATTCCTTGTAACTGTATTATATCCTAAATTATTGTATAAATAACTAGCTGGTCCGGCAAACGTTGTTTTGCTATATAGTTATTGTAACATCTTCTATGATGTTCATTGAAATTAAGTGATGTCAATGACAATTTTGTTCACAATGAAATACTACTCTTATTCAACAACACATTTATTTGAATAAATATTACTATTAGTACGTTGATAGAACTCTTAACAAATAATGCATCAATTTCGACCATATTTGATTACAATAAAAACGGTTCTAGTGAGTTAATCTTAAAAGATAGACATATACTGTCACGGACATTTTTTTAGATTATTTCAAGAGGAATAATTCTTTCATACATATGTTTTTGGTACCTTGAACTGTTTTCGCAGCGCACATAATGGAAGCCCTCAAAGATAAATAATTTTCCCCGTTTTTTTTCCACATTTTCCATTATTTATTCGCTCCTAATAGTTGCATCGTGATGTTATATAGCCTAAAGCCTTCCTCGATAAATGGTCTATTCAATACAAAAAGAATTTTTAAATTCAAACCAGTAGTTCCTGAGATTAGCGCGTTCAAACAAACAAACAAACCAACAAACTCTTCAGCTTTATAATATTAGTATAGATTTTGGGACTAGGGAAATTTATATTGGTTGTACATTAATTCATTAGTGCTCACCCTGAACCACCTATAAAAGAATTTATTTCACATAGCATTAGAATTTGTATATATAACCTTGGCCTATAGACATTTAAGTTACTTGCGATTCTTGATTTTTGACCTCGTATTAATATATTCTAGTTTAAACATGAATTATGGCTGTGGTAGCCCAGTGGATAATGGACCGGTTTCTATGTGCGAAAGCGCTAATGGTCGTAGGTTCAAATCCCGGCACGTGCTTCTGGGCTTTTCCAGATTAACTATGGATTAAGGCTCCACATGCTCGCCTTTGAAAGAAAATCTAGTAAGGAAACCCGCATGATAACAAATAGAATTGGCACGTGTACTAGTGCTGTGAGAATGGTGATCAGCTGCGCTACTGGTCATGTTGGGCACGATATATAAGTAATGGATATAGAGTGACGATTTACTATTATTTAAAATAATAATAATAATAAAAAAATATTTGGCACACAACACAACAAACAACACAACAAAAAAGGTTATTAAAGACAGAAAACAAAAAAGTAAACACCCTGTGTTGTGATGATGCGCCAAAGGGAAGTCAGCTCAGCAAATGCTAAGTGACCAGCCGAGCCACCCAGCGCTGATTTTCAGCTGACACCCATTTATTGCGTCGACGCGCAGAAAACAGCAAGGAAGGGATCAATATAATACAGATACACAGCATTAGAGATTAATTTTAAAATATCATAGATAATAATATGAAAATACACATATACAAGAACAGAAATATAAGACCAACGGATAAAATATTTAACACCCATTAAATATTATAATCTATACTAATATTATAAAGCTGAAGAGTTTGTTTGTTTGTTTGAACGCGCTAATCTCAGGAACTACTGGTTCGAATTGAAAAATTATTTTTGTGTTGAATAGACCATTCATCGAGGAAGGCTTTGGACTATATAACATCACGATGCAACTATTAGGAGCGAAAAAATAATGAAAAATGTGAAAAAAACGGGGAAAATTATTCATCCTTGAGTGCTTCCATTGCGTGCGCTGCGAAAACGGTTCAAGATACCAAAAATATATGTATGAAAGAATTATTCCTCTTGAAATGATCTAAAAAAATGTCCGCGACAGTATATGTCTATCTTTTAAGATTAACTTACTAGAACCGTTTTTATGGTAATCGAATTTGGTCGAAATTAATGCATTATTTGTTAAGAGTTGTATCAACGTAATAGTATTAATATTTATCCAAATAAATGGGTTGTTAATTAAGAGTATTTAATTATGAACAAAATTGTCTTTGACATCACTTAATTTCAATGAACATCATAGAAGATATTACAATAACTTATATAGCAAAACTACACTGTAAAATAAAGCCTCTATAATAGAATTTTATTTCTATATGTACTATATTTTCCATTTAAAAAATATGCACCTAAAATTAACACATACATTATAAAATACATATAAGAATATCTAGACATACAGGAGCGAAGGCAAAAGCCTAACTCCCCGGTAGTTAGCAGCGCAGATTGAAAAACTTCCTTACACTGTGTCCCGTATCAAGCAATATCGATTTTTGTATTCGACTGTTGATCCAACAACACAGGGAGAGCCTCTTGAGATGGTAATGGTGAATAGTTTAATGGTGGGGGCCGGCCTGTTGGCGGGTGCTGCTCACAATAATTGAGGGCGGCCGGTCATACATACATATATGTATGTCGACTTATTGAGCCGCGAATGCATGAATTCAAAATGCATCTTTAGGAAACTTCTTTAGCCTAGCCAATATAGAAGTCACCGTAAAACTGTGTTGTGTGTGTGTGTGTGTAACACAGCGCGCATAGTTTTATTATGAAAGGAAGAGGGTTGAATGACGTTTTTTTTGTATCCCGAGGGAAAATCCTGCATAGGATCATCAGGGACGCTGTGAGGGCAGCGACCCCGGTGTGTCAGACTTCCACTTACTAAAAACACCCGGGGTGTCCGTCTGGTTGCTCCACCCGAGCCTGGGAAGCGAAATTCATCCAGACACCCAGTGAACAAGAAATCTTGTAGAGGAGAAGGGGAAGGAGTAAAGCCCACCTATCCAGCACTTCTATCCCAGGCGGTGTGCTGAACACCATACCCCGCCTCCCTCTCATCCAAGCAGCAGACTCCCTCAAGTCTACTGCAGGGTTAAATGAGGTTACACAACTTTTCAAAATACTCGCCATTATAAAAACATTACAAAATGCTCAGTGAGGCGATTTTTCTGCTAAAGCGTATATTTAAGCATTTTTTTGTATCCTGGCTCAACAAAATAGCTACATTGCACCGTTGAAAAGCACAGTGTAATCCAAGAATGACATCGACAGCACAGGGGGGAAATCCCGCTGACAGTCACCGTCGCTGTGTCGGCCCACATATATCATGACGAATGAAACGCGACAGGCCGAAGCGAGTCACTACAACGGTCTTTACACTTGTGCACCGTGGTCAGGATTAGTGATGAAAATGCCCGGGAATTTTCCCAAAGTGCCCAGCACTTCCGCGAACATTTCGTAAATTCCCGGGAATATTCCCCATACAAGTTTTGGGCAGTAGTAGGGATTCACAGGTTCTGGCTCACCGCCTTTGGCTCTCTCATCGGTTCTAGCTCACTGATCACGGCGGCAACCCTAAAAAAAAAAAAAAAAAAAAAAAAAAAAAAAAAAAAAAAAAAAAAAAAAAAAAAAAAAAAAAGGTTTTGAGGGTCGCTGCATCGAATGCAAGTATTTAAAATTGCGTAGCTTTAACCGTTTCAGAGATAGCATAACATTAACTACGCTATAATAATACAAAAGCAATGGGGTACAGTTAACAATGGATCATCCGAGCAAGGGTCGTCTATTGTTCGGCTCGAACGCTATTGTTGTGTTACGGTCGGGGGGTCTCAGGTACTTTTTCTATGTATAATAAAAAGCCGTCTACATTCCTTCATTAGTCATATTCATTTATTTTAAAACAGTAATTAAACAAATTCCATAATAACATATCATTGTACATGGTATCGATGTCAAATTGATTAATAAAGTAATTCATTGTACAGTTGTGCAACTTGTAGTACAAATACATTAAACAGTATTGACCACATACTGAAGTCCAATTGTTTTGCAATATTTTTTTATTGAAACTCCATCGGTGGCTATTTCTCTTTAAGAATGCATAGTGATATCCAGAAGGTGGTCGTCCATAGGAGTCGAAAAATTCACCAAAACCATTTTTGTCTATATGTAGTGCAACCCAATGTGATCCAGGTTTTGTATCGGGGTCCAAATTACTAATTAAATAAGTAGGAGTTTCCATGTATATCGGTAATCTATTTGCAGCATACACATTATACCGCAAACTTGGATGTATTTCGTTCAAATATTTCTGTAGTTCTATTGTATTCATATTTATTTAAAAATACAACTTTCCAACCCCAGAGATCGCAAACATGTGTGCGATTGTAATTACAGTAACTTATTATATATCGAAAGGGTGATTATTAAAAATAATACAAAGTAAGTTCATTTTAATTAATTTATTCAAAAATGTACACACAAAGAGATACATACAAATATTACAAAGTTAATATTTTTACAATATATATATATATATTCAACTATTATAATCGACGGATACATTGCGGTTTTTATCTATCTCAATAACATTATCAAATTCGGCGTAAACAATACAGTTAATAGTTTGTACAAGCGTTGACTCAAATCGAACTTCTAATCTTACAGTGCCATGTCTTATAAGATTCCAATGACCTGAAGAGTTGGCTGATAAATCCGGAGTTAAATCAAAAGCTAACAAACAGTAACCGTTCGAATATTGTTCTCTCGAAATTCCATTCCCTTCATTTAAAAAATGTATACCCGTACCCGAAAATAATGTATGATAAGCCGTGGTGAAAATATGGTTTTCAAACGAAGGTTGTAAAGCTTTCGAAGGTATTTGTTGACCATCAATATATAAACAAAATGTGTTAATGTTGTAATTTTCGAAATTAAATGGATTTTTAGTGAGATTACCGTTAAATGCCCCGTTATCAACAAACCCAATAATACATCTTTTTGGGACTTGCCCCAAAAAAATGTTGTCAAGTGTTTTGCCTTGAATCCCAGATGGTATAGTTAAAACTTTCACTTCAGCTCGAGTGACGGGATATTTTGCTGTAGAAAAAGCCAATGCTTTTTGATGTGCAAGTAAAACAGTTGGATTGATTCGTGCTTTACGAACGATAAGTGTTGCATCTGTAATGCATACTTTAAACTTTGAATCACTTGAAGGGGCCATTAAGTTAAATGTTTCTCTAGAGCGAACTAATTTAACTGACATTTCTACACCATTGATCAAGAACTTTTCTTGGTTAAATATATCGCCATGTAAGTGTCCAATCATTTCAATTTCTTGACTTTCAGAAGCTAATTTTTGTCTTTTAACAAATCCTCCATTTTCCTCGCCGGTTTCATTCATTTTGTTGGCTGTATCTTCATACCAAAGGCCACACGTAAGATGAGATTCTTTAGCTGGTTTAGCATAATTCAACAAAGTTTCCATGTAGGCACGATACGCATATGTATTATTTGGAGGTGATATAAGTTTTTGATTTAAATAGACATCAAGTTGACTGAAGATTGAATGCAACCAATTATTAACCGGAGCCACTACCGTTGAGGCAGCTACCTTAGAGGAATCTTGATGCAATATCCTGGCTTTTATATGAATCAAAGTATGAGACAGATCTATATAATCTTCATATCTTCTTACCGTTTTGACGAAAGCATTTCAAAATTTGTTAGTTATGACTCAAACATTTCTAACAGTTTCATGTTACAACTTGTTTCATTGTCTGATAACAGAAAAAAGTTCCAAAGTATTACAAAAATTTCTAAACAATGAGTCAAAATATTTTTAACAATAGTTTAATGGAAAGATGACTAACAAAGACACCTTACAAAATGTTATAAACCTATTCATGTCTTTTGTTCATATCGAAGCCGGAATTCATTATCACAAACCTTTTGTGCATTGGACCCATGAGTCATGGTGTAGGAGCGATATTTTCTATATATATAGGGTTGGAACTGTTTAAGTTACATTGTGAAAGTGTCTTTTCTATAGTGAACATTTAGTTTGTTATATTTCGTGTATTTCTAAGTGAAGTGAAATACAAGTATAAATTTAATTTACAAAGTATTAGTGACATAGATTCATACAACAATGAATGTAAGTAATTTTGTTATTACTTTATACCACACTTATATACACTAAAAAACCATCGCTACACTACGAACAATCATCAATTCAGATTTAAATTTATAAAATATTTTTACAGAACTCACTGGAAATTATTGATGAAGAAAATACTTTTAAAAATTACTACTATCCTCTATCGGATGAAGGTAGTCAGGATTTATTTAGTAATGTACAATCAAAACTAAAGAAAAAGAGGGAGCAAAATATTATTACCAAGAATTTAGATGAATTCTTTGAAGGTCCTATAATAAAACGAAAAAAACTTTCATCCACTGTATCTCGAATCGATGAAGAAGGTAATACCGTCTGTTTATCAACAAACGTTGATGATGGTTCCAGCTCAAGTAAACTTATTAAAATAGAAATATATGACATGAAAAAGATTGCAAAAATAGCCTCCACAGAACATTGGAAGCACGCAGATTTTAGAGTTAAATATTACACAAATGATAAACACAAAAATTCTGCAAACGTTAGAAACATTGTTTACGAAATAACTAAAGAAATTTCTAAGACTGAAAATTGTAAAAAATCTCACTTTAGTAATAAGTAATAAACGCATTCCATTTAATTAATATTCGTGTATATATTATTTACTTATAGTTTCTGAATATAATAATCATGTGTATTTTATAGCTAGAATATAAAAAAAACTATTTTTGTAAATACAAATTTTTATTAGTACTTTCTTTAAATAAGTTCGTGTCATATATTTCCATTTTATTGAAACATAATCTAAAATTATATCTGTACCTTTCTTCAACGCAAATCTAATATGGAATGTATAATTTGTGGGGAATAGTTCCAGAGAGTGGATTGAAAGACTCCACATATGATGAAGAATTGTACAATATTTGTGCAGTAGTTGAGGAAAACATAGCGTGAGTATGCCTTCTTAAATTATCTCAAAATTTACAGAATTATTTTGTTCTTCTTCTATAAATATGTTTCTTCTTTGTTTTAGACAATCAAAACAATCATATCAAATCGGGATGGGGTCTAAGAAACTTTGTAGTACGAAGGATGATGACAATAATAAGAAAAAGACTAGATATGAAGATAGGCCATCAACTTCATTATCATCGATCGGGATATCAGCAGACCTCGATGTCGACAAGGTGCAATGTAACACATGTAAAATTTTGATAACTAGAAAATACTTTACCAATCATTTGAAAAGCAAAATTCATAATAATAATGTTTTAACTTCTCACACATCTCTTAAAAATGTATCAATTGCTGAAACAGCCTTTGGAAATAGAATAATTACATATAAAATTAAAAATAAATCTGATTTATCATCTATGTTAGATTTTGAAACGCCGGAATTGTTTTTAAGTTCTATAAAAGATGATGTGCTCTTTTTGATTGAAGAATCTATGCAGAAACATACTGCTTTTAAAGTAAATTTTATACTACACGCAGATTTTATACAACAAACTAAAGATATTCTAAATTCATTTGATTTTCAAACATGTAATTATATAATTTTTCGAGGTGATGACTTAAATATATTCTTTTCTTCATTATGTGATGCTATAACAAATAAAATAAGTGCTTTTGAACAAAAAGACAGTGGGTGGAGTCTTAAACAAATTAATTGCTTAGACATGAATATTAATAAATTTAATCCGCTACGTGGTACGTCATATATTGATTTACCTAAAGATATTAGTAATAAAAAAGCTGTGATAAACGTAAAAAACTCTGACAATTTATGTTTTCAATGGGCATTACTTTCGGCATTATATCCAGTGAGTAAGAACGCAAATCGAGTATCGTCCTATAGCATGCATGTAAATAAACTAAAATTTAATGGTGTATCTTTTCCCGTTAAATTAAATGATATATCAAAAGTTGAAAAATTAAATAATATTAGTATCAATGTATTCGGTTTAGAATTTAATAAAGAAATGAAAAGGCATAGTGTAGTGGGTCCACTATATTTAACAAAATGTCGTAGAAATAGTCACATTAATTTATTACTCATAAATAGAGAAAGGACTTACCACTATTGTTATATTAAAAACTTATCAAGATTGGTCAGTAAACAAATTTCAAATCAAAATCATGCGGTTTATATATGCGATGGATGTTTATTGCATTTCCCCACAAAGGAAAGGTTGAATAACCATCGACAATATGATTGTTCACATATTACTGTAGAACTACCAAATATAGATAAAAGATATAAAAATTGGTATGGACAACTAGTGTCAAATACTCAATTAAAATTTGAAAATTTTCATAAAAAGTTAAAGATAGCCTTCGTTATATATGCAGATTTTGAAGCCTTTTTAAATCCAATAAAAACGTGTTCTAACGATCCAAATAAACCGTATACTAAAAATGTTCACAAACATGAAGTTTATAGTTTTGGATATTATATTAAATGTTCATATGATAATAGTTTGTCAAAATATGTAACGTATAGCGGTCCAGATTGTGTACAGATATTTATGAATCGTTTATATGATGATTTAAAAATAATAAGTAAGAAAAATAGTTTTCAAAAATGCCCCAAACCATTGACTGCAGAAAATGAAAAGGAAATTGCGAATTCTAAACTCTGTTGTATATGTGAAATAGAATTTTCTGATGATAAAAAGATTTCATATTTTGATTGGTATACAGGTAATTTTAGAGGTGTTGCACACGATGTTTGTATAAGCAAATTTAGGATACCACGTCATGTTCCAGTATTCCTACATAATCTCAGCCACTATGATGCACATTTCATTGTTCATGCATTAAACTTTGTAGAGGGTGATGTGGATGTCATTCCCCAAAACAAAGAAAGATACATATCTTTTTCTAAAACATTAATAATAAATAGCCAAATTTTGAATTTAAGATTTCTTGATTCCCTAAAATTTTTACCATGTAGTCTTGAGCAATTAGCTAAAAATCTCAACGATGAACAATTTATTACTTTAAAAAATAGTTTTCCAAGAAATGAAGATTTCAGGTATGTTAGGAGAAAAGGTATTTATCCTTATGAATTTATGACATCATACGACTGTTTAAAATTAACATCTATTCCCACTAAAAATCAATTTTACAGTTCATTAACTGATTCAAATGTATCTAATGATGATTATAATCATGCACAGAATGTTTGGCAACATTTTGGTTGTCAAAATATGCTGGATTACTCTAACTTATATCTGAAAACAGATGTTATATTGTTAACTGATGTATTCGAAAACTTTAGAAATATTTGTATAACAACTTATGGATTAGATCCTGCTCATTATTATACAGCACCGGGCTTGAGCTGGGATGCTATGTTAAAATATACAAAAATAGAGTTAGAATTATTAACAGACTTTGATAAAATTGCTTTCATCAAGGCAGGTATTAGAGGGGGAGTATCACAATGCAGCAATCGTTATGCTAAAGCTAATAATAAATTTTTAGATAATTATGATGAAAATAAACCTACATCATATCTTGCTTATTTCGATGCAAATAACCTTTACGGTTGGGCTATGTCTCAATATTTACCTGAAGGAGGATTTGAATGGGTCAGTCCAAATACAAGTTTTGATATACCCGACACGTCTGAATTCGGTTTTATTTTAGAAGTAGATTTAGAGTACCCAGTTGAACTTCACGATTTACACTCTGATTTTCCACTTTGCCCTGAGAAAATATGTATAAGTAGTGATTCTAAAGAAACCAAATTAATACCAAATCTTTATAATAAGATCAGATATAAAATTCATTATAGAAATCTTAAACAGTGTCTGAATATGGGAATGAAAATAACAAAAGTTCATAGAATACTAAAATTTAGACAGAGCTCATGGCTGCAAAAATACATTGATTTAAATACAAAACGTAGAATAGAGGCAGTCTCGGATTTTGAAAAGGATTTTTATAAATTAATGAATAATTCCGTGTTTGGGAAAACTATGGAAAACATTGAAAAAAGGGTTAATGTGAAATTGTTAACGCATTGGGAAAATAACGGTAAAACTCTAGGTGTACAAGATTTGATTGCAAAACCGGAATTTCACAGTTTATCGATTTTTGCAGAAAACTTAGTTGCAGTACAATTGCGAAAAACAAAGTTGGTTCATAATAAACCCATTTATTTAGGATTTTGTATATTGGATATTTCAAAAACTCTTATGTATGACTTTCACTACAACTACATGATGAGGAAGTTTGATAATAAATTAAAATTATTGTATACTGACACAGATAGTTTAATATATCAGATTTTTACAGACAACTTTTACAGTGATATTAAAACCGACCTCGTTTATCGATTTGATACATCCGATTATCCATCAGATAATACATATGGTTATCCAAAAATCAATAAAAAGAAACTAGGATTTTTCAAAGATGAAAATAATGGAAAAATTTTAAAAGAGTTTGTAGGTCTAAGATCTAAAATGTATGCATTTGACGTCGAAAATAAATTGACAGCAAAAGCAAAGGGTGTTAATAAATGTGTTACAAAAAAAATGACCATGGAAAATTATAAGACTTGTCTCTTCACTAAAAATATCCAATTTTGCAACATGTACAGATTCAAATCAATTAAACACACAATTTTCACCCAGCAAATAAACAAAAGATGTTTGTCTTATAACGACACAAAGCGTTATATTCTACCCAATAATATGGATACACTGGCGTGGGGTCATTACAAATTAAAATAGATTATAGAAAAATCTGTATGTAAATATTTCTTTGTTAATATAATTTTAATATATATTTCTATTCAATGTTCTAATTAAGTACCTTAATGTTAACTAAAATATGTATGTATTTCGATTAGTTTATGAATATAATATTTGTAAATATGTTGCTGTACACTGCTGTATTTGTATACTAGTCTTAAGATGTATCTTTTATTCAATTATTATTGTCAATAAATAGTTAATATTTGTAAATACTTTTTCTTATGTTTATTTTTTAATATGCATGTAGTAAGTGAATATATAAACCAACAATTGAACGAAATGTTTTATTTCTCTCTGTAACTCTCAAGCATTTACACACGTGCAACGTGATGTTTCACTTTATTCATCCATTTACTGCAATAGTTGCAGGTCCAAGTGGCTGTGGAAAATCAAATTTTGTTACAAACTTCATTAAATATATTAATGACATATGTAGTAGGGAGTTTACACAAATTACTTGGTGCTTTGATGAAATGCAACCTTTATATAACTTGCCAAATGTAAATTATCATCAAGGTATACCAGATCTTAATATGTTTGATGGGAAGAATGCAAACCTTGTAATAATTGATGATCTTATGAGAGAGTCTGATGGTCGCATTGTTGATATTTTTACCAAAGGAAGCCACCATAGAAACTTAAGTGTATTTTACATCACACAAAATTTATTTCACCAAGGTAAAGGACAAAGAGACATTTCTTTAAATTCAAATTATATTGTTTATTTTAAAAATCCCCGAGATAAAACTCAAATACGATACTTAGCACGCCAAGTATCACCAGAAAATCCAAAATTTCTTGAAGATGCCTATCGTAATGCAACTATGGAAGCACATGGGTATTTAATGATAGATCTTAAACAAAACACTGATGAAATGTGTCGAATTAAAACAAAAATATTTCCTCCAGATGTACATTGCGTTGTTTATGTCCCCACCAAAGGCTTTAAATATAGCAAGAATCAACAAATTCCTGTCATTTACACATAATGCCGCGAAGTCTAAACACGCATAAAGACTTACTGAGAGCACTACATAAGCTTAAACCTAAATATAAGAAAGCTCTTTTACAATCGTGTGACGAAAAGGAAATTAACTGTATTTGTGAATGTATACATAACGTCCTCCAAGGTAAAGTGGAACTACCAGAAAAAGAGAAAAAAAAACTTAAACGATATAAATCTATACTGCGGAAATTGTTACATAAAAGTTCTAATAAAATAAGAAAAAATATTATTATTCAAAAAGGTGGTGCATTTCTACCAATAATATTGGGTTCAATTTTGAGTGGCTTAGTTAATTATTTTATGTAATAAAAATGGAGCAAGCTAAGAAAATGTTGCTCATTGAACCAAGTTTGATGGACAAACTAAAATACAACCAAGTTCCTGATAGACCCACTTCTAGATTAGATGCTGAGATGAAAAATATTTTGAATAGTAATATGGATGATAGGAAAAAATGTATTCTATATCTACAAATTTTACAAAGATATTTACACTTTACTGGAGAAGACCGTCAACCTCATGAAATACCAATAATAACTAAAAGTATTGATACTACCACTCCAGAAGTAAAAGTAAATACATCTAATAAAAGTAATTATACCGACGACAAGAGTTTAGTTACAGCTCTGCCACCAAACACTGAAGATAAAAATCAGGAGAGTACTATATCTTATGAAAAACTTCCTTACACGAAAGATCAAATTCTTAGTTATGAATTTTGCTTTTCAAATGATTGGTAAAGTATTTTCTAGTTATCAAAATTTTACATGTGTTACATTGCACCTTGTCGACATCGAGGTCTGCTGATATCCCGATCGATGATAATGAAGTTGATGGCCTATCTTCATATCTAGTCTTTTTCTTATTATTGTCATCATCCTTCGTACTACAAAGTTTCTTAGACCCCATCCCGATTTGATATGATTGTTTTGATTGTCTAAAACAAAGAAGAAACATATTTATAGAAGAAGAACAAAATAATTCTGTAAATTTTGAGATAATTTAAGAAGGCATACTCACGCTATGTTTTCCTCAACTACTGCACAAATATTGTACAATTCTTCATCATATGTGGAGTCTTTCAATCCACTCTCTGGAACTATTCCCCACAAATTATACATTCCATATTAGATTTGCGTTGAAGAAAGGTACAGATATAATTTTAGATTATGTTTCAATAAAATGGAAATATATGACACGAACTTATTTAAAGAAAGTACTAATAAAAATTTGTATTTACAAAAATAGTTTTTTTTATATTCTAGCTATAAAATACACATGATTATTATATTCAGAAACTATAAGTAAATAATATATACACGAATATTAATTAAATGGAATGCGTTTATTACTTATTACTAAAGTGAGATTTTTTACAATTTTCAGTCTTAGAAATTTCTTTAGTTATTTCGTAAACAATGTTTCTAACGTTTGCAGAATTTTTGTGTTTATCATTTGTGTAATATTTAACTCTAAAATCTGCGTGCTTCCAATGTTCTGTGGAGGCTATTTTTGCAATCTTTTTCATGTCATATATTTCTATTTTAATAAGTTTACTTGAGCTGGAACCATCATCAACGTTTGTTGATAAACAGACGGTATTACCTTCTTCATCGATTCGAGATACAGTGGATGAAAGTTTTTTTCGTTTTATTATAGGACCTTCAAAGAATTCATCTAAATTCTTGGTAATAATATTTTGCTCCCTCTTTTTCTTTAGTTTTGATTGTACATTACTAAATAAATCCTGACTACCTTCATCCGATAGAGGATAGTAGTAATTTTTAAAAGTATTTTCTTCATCAATAATTTCCAGTGAGTTCTGTAAAAATATTTTATAAATTTAAATCTGAATTGATGATTGTTCGTAGTGTAGCGATGGTTTTTTAGTGTATATAAGTGTGGTATAAAGTAATAACAAAATTACTTACATTCATTGTTGTATGAATCTATGTCACTAATACTTTGTAAATTAAATTTATACTTGTATTTCACTTCACTTAGAAATACACGAAATATAACAAACTAAATGTTCACTATAGAAAAGACACTTTCACAATGTAACTTAAACAGTTCCAACCCTATATATATAGAAAATATCGCTCCTACACCATGACTCATGGGTCCAATGCACAAAAGGTTTGTGATAATGAATTCCGGCTTCGATATGAACAAAAGACATGAATAGGTTTATAACATTTTGTAAGGTGTCTTTGTTAGTCATCTTTCCATTAAACTATTGTTAAAAATATTTTGACTCATTGTTTAGAAATTTTTGTAATACTTTGGAACTTTTTTCTGTTATCAGACAATGAAACAAGTTGTAACATGAAACTGTTAGAAATGTTTGAGTCATAACTAACAAATTTTGAAATGCTTTCGTCAAAACGGTAAGAAGATATGAAGATTATATAGATCTGTCTCATACTTTGATTCATATAAAAGCCAGGATATTGCATCAAGATTCCTCTAAGGTAGCTGCCTCAACGGTAGTGGCTCCGGTTAATAATTGGTTGCATTCAATCTTCAGTCAACTTGATGTCTATTTAAATCAAAAACTTATATCACCTCCAAATAATACATATGCGTATCGTGCCTACATGGAAACTTTGTTGAATTATGCTAAACCAGCTAAAGAATCTCATCTTACGTGTGGCCTTTGGTATGAAGATACAGCCAACAAAATGAATGAAACCGGCGAGGAAAATGGAGGATTTGTTAAAAGACAAAAATTAGCTTCTGAAAGTCAAGAAATTGAAATGATTGGACACTTACATGGCGATATATTTAACCAAGAAAAGTTCTTGATCAATGGTGTAGAAATGTCAGTTAAATTAGTTCGCTCTAGAGAAACATTTAACTTAATGGCCCCTTCAAGTGATTCAAAGTTTAAAGTATGCATTACAGATGCAACACTTATCGTTCGTAAAGCACGAATCAATCCAACTGTTTTACTTGCACATCAAAAAGCATTGGCTTTTTCTACAGCAAAATATCCCGTCACTCGAGCTGAAGTGAAAGTTTTAACTATACCATCTGGGATTCAAGGCAAAACACTTGACAACATTTTTTTGGGGCAAGTCCCAAAAAGATGTATTATTGGGTTTGTTGATAACGGGGCATTTAACGGTAATCTCACTAAAAATCCATTTAATTTCGAAAATTACAACATTAACACATTTTGTTTATATATTGATGGTCAACAAATACCTTCGAAAGCTTTACAACCTTCGTTTGAAAACCATATTTTCACCACGGCTTATCATACATTATTTTCGGGTACGGGTATACATTTTTTAAATGAAGGGAATGGAATTTCGAGAGAACAATATTCGAACGGTTACTGTTTGTTAGCTTTTGATTTAACTCCGGATTTATCAGCCAACTCTTCAGGTCATTGGAATCTTATAAGACATGGCACTGTAAGATTAGAAGTTCGATTTGAGTCAACGCTTGTACAAACTATTAACTGTATTGTTTACGCCGAATTTGATAATGTTATTGAGATAGATAAAAACCGCAATGTATCCGTCGATTATAATAGTTGAATATATATATATATTGTAAAAATATTAACTTTGTAATATTTGTATGTATCTCTTTGTGTGTACATTTTTGAATAAATTAATTAAAATGAACTTACTTTGTATTATTTTTAATAATCACCCTTTCGATATATAATAAGTTACTGTAATTACAATCGCACACATGTTTGCGATCTCTGGGGTTGGAAAGTTGTATTTTTAAATAAATATGAATACAATAGAACTACAGAAATATTTGAACGAAATACATCCAAGTTTGCGGTATAATGTGTATGCTGCAAATAGATTACCGATATACATGGAAACTCCTACTTATTTAATTAGTAATTTGGACCCCGATACAAAACCTGGATCACATTGGGTTGCACTACATATAGACAAAAATGGTTTTGGTGAATTTTTCGACTCCTATGGACGACCACCTTCTGGATATCACTATGCATTCTTAAAGAGAAATAGCCACCGATGGAGTTTCAATAAAAAAATATTGCAAAACAATTGGACTTCAGTATGTGGTCAATACTGTTTAATGTATTTGTACTACAAGTTGCACAACTGTACAATGAATTACTTTATTAATCAATTTGACATCGATACCATGTACAATGATATGTTATTATGGAATTTGTTTAATTACTGTTTTAAAATAAATGAATATGAGTAATGAAGGAATGTAGACGGCTTTTTATTATACATAGAAAAAGTACCTGAGACCCTCCGACCGTAACTGGATTCAAACAATAGCGTTCGAGCCGAACAATAGACGACCCTTGCTCGGATGATCCATTGTTAACTGTACCCCATTGCTTTTGTATTATTATAGCCTAGTTAATGTTATGCTATCTCTGAAACGGTTAAAGCTACGCAATTTTAAATACTTGCATTCGATTCAGCGACCCTGAAAACCTTTTTTTTTTTTTTTTTTTTTTTTTTTTTTTTAGGGTTGCCGCCGTCATCAGTGAGCTAGAACCGATGAGAGAGCCAAAGGCGGTGAGCCAGAACCTGTGAATCCCTACTACTTTGGGCACTTTGGGAAAATTCCCGGGCATTTTCATCACTAGTCAGGATCCAGTTGGGTAAATCGTCACCTTAAAAAAATAACCATGTATCTTCTCCTTCCAGTTATTCCAGACAACTTTTCTGACATTATCACTTCTCTACGACGTGTTGGAGTGGCTTGAAAAGCATGAAAGTGGATTAGCGCAGAAGTTGCGGTACTTGAGAGATATCGTGTTCTGTGGCATGGTCTTCCCATACACTTTGGTAAGATTTATATGTAATACAAATTGAATTTTATTTGAACAAATTCAAATATTTAATAGGAATTTCCGACTCCCCAAACTGTATGACATGTGGTGTGGAAGAAGATGTTTATCTTTTGCTGATGGAGTGTGTCCGGAATAGTGATGAAAATGCCCGGGAATTTTCCCAAAGTGCCCAAAACTTCCGAGAACATTCCGTAAATTCCCGGGAATATTCCCAAGGAAGTTTTGGGCACTTTGGGAAAATTCCCGGGCATTTTCATCACTAGTCCGGAACGAAGCACAGCGTCGAGATATACAGGTTGTCAACTATCTTGTGGGCACTTGCAACTGCGTTTTGTCCTTTCCGCTTGCCGAGCAGGACAAAACGCTGGTTGCACTTTACTTAGAGATGGCTAGAGTTAGCTATAAGTGTTTCGCCGGCACGGGGGTGACGTGCTCACTCTGTGACAAAACCCCTTTAAATAAATAAAGAGAAAAAAAATGTAATACAAACACATAGAAATAGATGAACCGCTGACCATTCAATTTTTTTATTGTAATGTCCTCTCCGCTAGATGGCGCTAGTTTCTTAGTGTGCATAATCTTTTCGCTATGGCAAGCCTCGCTGCAAAGTGTTTCGCAGCAAACGGAGCTCCGTGCTAAAACTGCGCACATCAAACGCACACAGTCTTCAGCATTAAGGGCCAAAGTTTTGGCCCAACACGATTTTTATTTTTTACACTGGCTTGACATACCTACTCCAGTGGATCTAGGTATAGTGTAGTCCAAAAACGAAAGTACTATTAAAGGACGAAAAATCCATTGATAGTTTTCGTCGTCATGTCGGCCCACATACACCACGACTGAAAGTCTCTAGGTATTTGAGTTACTGGATATACACCCCATAAAGATGATCCCGAAAAGCTACAGGGCAAAGCGAGTCACTATGACGGTCTTTAAACTCGTGTACTGTGGTCTTTTTTATCCGATTTGGGCAACCGCCATACCACCTTAAAGTCAGTTCAGTTAATTTATTTATTTATAAGTACACTTACACAGTCTACATTAACGCATAAAACTATATAAGACATGAACAAGATACATTATAAATGCGACTATATTTACAAGTGTAGTAGACTACACGCACAGAAGAAAAGAAAAATAAAAATACGAGTAACACAAAAAGATATAAACTAATCTAATTAAACTAATTAAAATTTATAACAGAAATAAAAAAAATCATTAATCTATGGAACAATCTTCTCAAATAACATCCTTTTTTTAATTTGTATATAGTTTCGTTAAATATGTCGAGATCTATTGATCTATTGATCTCGACATATAATTGTATAACTTTGTCATTCTGCATAGGGGTGCATTTTGACCTAAGTTTGTAGAATTATTTGGAACACGGAACAAGTTAAAATTAGATGCTCTGGGTAATCTAGTAGAAGCAGAAAATTCTATAAATGGTAAGATGCTAGGAGCTTCGAGAATATTGTTAACAATTTTGTAAAAAAAAACCAAGTCAAGCATGCGTCTTCGATCGACTAAACTATTCATATTAAAATACTGTAATCGATCGCTATAATTTAATATTTTTTTACCAAGACCACAGGAAAAGGTAATATGCCATAAAAATCGTTTTTGTATGCTTTTCATAGAGTATAATTCTCATAAACATACAAACCACTTTCATGGGGTCATTTTGTTTAAAAGCAATCTGGAACAGTAAAGTAATCAGAGCTCACTTGGCATAAACAGAACTATATTTGTTGGTATGTCTTTTTAATATATTGTAGTAACATAGTTTTATATATGCCAAGCGAGCTCAAGTTCCTTATGCAGGAGGATAACGTGTTGTAAAGTTGTGCTCCCTCAAAAGTGATATTACGTTTTTCATAATTAGTCCATGCTTTAGGAAACACAAGCAAAAATAACTATGACATGTTTATGACCTTGTGTTTTGTTTCAGTTTATATCATCAATGTTTTGGACATTATTCCTGATAGACCGAGAGCTGGTCTTCCCAGAAATCTACGACCTAGTCATACCCTGGTGGTTGAACCATTGCATTCACACAAACATCGTCATTGTCATTATTATTGAAACATTGATTCAGGCAAGGAGACAATCTATTGATCGAAAAGTGGAACTCTCACTGGTTGCGGCTATAGGGATTTTATACGCTATAGTGTAAGTTAAATTAATATTTGATTAATAACTGCTAAGTAAACGTATTAAGAAGTAAACAAAAAGTTGTAGGTCGTATACATTTTGGCAAGTAATCTTTGACTGTGGCTGAAATGCAAAACATCGAGCATGTTCAAAAGTCACCATCTTTTCAGTTTTTTACCGGTTCCACAATGGAGAGCGTTCTCAAGAGCTACATTTCTAATCACACCATCTTTATTTCACCAATTCTATTCGTATATCACTGATGCCTCTTTTTTTCGGACGTAAATAATTTCTTTTACACTGATCATACGAACAGTCAAGGAGTGAAATATGCATCCAGCGAGCATATTTCGTTTGTATGACTGGGAAGTCTGAAAAATAAACCTTTATTATTCCATACCTTAACAGGAAAATCTTATAGGATCACTTCGTTATTAGTATGTTTATAAAGAGCCGGTTCCTCAGGAACCCGTGGAGGTATCACATTGAAATTTATATCCGATATTCATGATTATAGCTCCATAAAGCTCTGAAAAAATCATATTTCTAAGCCAACAGAATTAAAAGAAATCCACTTTTATACTATTTTTGCAAGGGTATCAGAAACTATGGGGGTACTTCCCATTAATGGATCAAGAATTGTAAAGGGCCACTAACGGGCTCGCCCAAGCAAGGATCGTCTTCAATACTCTCTCTGCTTTTTTTAAATTCACTTGACCCCTTTTGTACAGTAGATAATGATGGCGCAGAGTCTTTATTTGCAAACATTTCTTCGTAAATCATTTTTTGAGATATTCCTTGTTTAGAAAGAAATTGAATAACCGCTTGATGGTAAATTTTCATAATCATTGTCGCGTTAGTCATCATAGCTGTGGTTTATTATTTAACTATCACTATTTAACTAATGGTCACAATTATATGAATTTCCTATATATACCCGCAAATAGTGTCATTGTCTGCTCAAAGTAAAGTACCCGAATCACTTGTAAATCAAGCCTTTAATACTCATCGGAGATTACAAAAAGAATAAAATGCATCAAATTTTAGTATACATAATATTTGTATTACAGATACTATTCCGTGTATTTCTTCGCAAATCGATGGCTTTACATGGTCTTTGGTATCCTCACGTGGTGGCAAATCTGCATCTACCAATTGGTGATCTGGGGCTCCTGTTTCGTCTTCTATTTCATCCAATTCCCGATCAACCGGCTGTTTCACAAGGAAGAAGTCCACAACTTTCCCGTACCCACAACGGAAGCTCAAGAAAACACTGGTATTCACGGAGCTATAAAAGAATCTGAAAAGAATGGAAATGTTGAAGATGCTGCACTAAATCTAGAAAAGTCAAAGAGTTTCGGGTATCAATTTATGAAGAGTGAATTTGAAAATTCTAGTCTATGATAATTATGGTGATTTTATAGTATAGTTCTAGCTATATGGACTGCTAACGTTATGGAATAAGTATTTTATTGGGAGCTTAATAGAAACAAAGGTTTTTTGACTGATTATGTATTATATATTCAAACTTTATATTTTAAATACGTGTCTAAAAGTGAAAAAATATAAAACTTTATAAGATCACTTCGTTTTTCGTTTCAAAGATCCATTTTCTGAGGAACACGTGGAATGACCAAGTTGAAATTTGAAATTATATTAAATACTCAGATTTAGTCTCTTGTGGCCATGAAAAAATCATACTTATAAGTCATCGCAATAAAAGATGAGTCCGTTTTGTCAAGGTAGTTAAAATCTATTGCGTGTATCCAGTTGATGTAGCATTATTTTGAAACTCATTCATTTAGAAATTTGCCAAAAGTAATATCTTATATCAAAAGTGCAGTAAAACATTCGAAAATCGTAATTATTTTAGTTTGTTACAAAAAAAACTACGATTATAAACTTATTTCGAGTTGATTATTTAACCAGGATATACAGGATCTCTTTTTTTCCTGGTAGAGCTATTGCCCGAACTGGGTCGTAACCACAGTACACAGGTGTAAAGACCGTCATAGTGACTCGCTTTGGCTTGACGCGTTTCGAGATCAGCTTGTGTATATACAGTAACTCATACACATAGAGACCTTCAGTCGTGGTATATGTGGGCCGACATGACGATGTAGACTATCAATGGATATTCATCCTTTGATAGTCGCTTTCGTTTTTGGACTACACTGTACTTACCATCAGATGCACTGTAGTATTATGTCTTGCCAGTGTAAGAAAATAACATATTTCGTTGTATTAAGGTATCTTTTCAACGGTAACGTGCTGTTCGACAGATCTATTGTATATATAGATTTGTATCTTATTGTTAAAGCAATGTTTAATGTTCTCATAATTTCTTTATAAGAACACTCAATGCAATTTGACTGGCGCCGAGTTGTTGTTTATTTAAATAGGTGTTTCTAGATGCCACAATAGTCTAGAATTCCCTTTCGAAACAAAAACAAGTTATGTGACGCACGCAGTTTCACGGTCGTTCATGGCCATTGTCGTATATTATAATGGTATTTTTTAAATTTATTTTTACGGTTTTGGGTAGAAACCCAATTCAGCCGGTCGTTAGCCATTTTAATATTAAGTAACGTCTGATTGAGGTCAAAGCCAACGACTTATGTGACGTGCACTCTATCCCAACCCATTAGATAAATAACGGATTCTTCGCAACAATCTTCTATTCTGCTATTATTCTTCCAATCTTTTGCTATTATTTATTGATTATTCTTATAAGATGTAACACGACCGGGGCCTTTCATGAAAATCTGCGCTGCAGGGTTCCTCTGTGGCTTTAGGCTGATGAAGGTCCCATTTTCGCCATGTTTATATGTTTTGTATTTTCTTTTGTTTTTGTGTGTTGTTTGTATTGCTGAATTTAAATTTCTGATTTTTTGTTGATTCGTGGCGAAATAAACACATTTTTCACTTTATTTTTTTCATTCGGGCATCTTGTCGCTTTCCTGACTCATAAAACCAGCCCAGGCGACAAGAACAAAAAGTCCAGACGACCTCAACAACGACAAATCAGCAATCAGCAACGAGTGTTCGCAAAAGCTATTTACGTTTGTTCCACCACCTCCCTCCCATAAAAGAACCTCGCGTGCGGGTTTACGGAGACGCGGCTATGACTAATAAGTTCTCTAACTCTTACTTTTGCCGAATCGTTAAGCTGTGGTCTTTTGTCGCGCCTGTTTCCACAACCGTATGATATTGGATCCCTCAAACAAAGCGTGAAATATCCCATTTACAGTCCAAAATTATTATTGCCACTATCGATAGGTTTTTTTTAATAATTAACCCTTATCTTGATAGTGTATCTGTGGAGATACATCAGAAATTACAAAACCTATTGCCATAAGTTTTTAGCGCAAACTTAATGAAATGAAATATATTTATTTCACCACAAACTAACAAAATACTAGAAATTCAAAAGCAGTAACATTTCTGTTACAAGACAACAGCATACAGAAACAAAAGAAAAAACAAAAACATATTAACATGGTGAAAATGGGACCTCCATCAGCTTAAATAATAATATTTTTATATGAATGATTAGCTAATTTCTCAGTTTTCAAACGCACCGTTAGTTTCTATTAGACATCCTTGTAACATAAGGGTTAAACGGTATGAATATTATTTTGATATTGAAAGAAAGAACATTCTGTCAAGTTAAGGGTTAAACGTGATGAGGACACTATGTCGAGTCAAGTTAAAGAAAACCTTAAGAGGTTTTCTTAAGGTCCGTAAGCGGACGAAACAAAAACACAGCCACCGCACTCCGAGCTTAGACGCCAATTACTGCCTTTATTCTTGGGGATATTACAGAAATGCTTTGTATTAGTCAATCACTTTAGTTTTATGTACAAATCTTTTCCTAATACGATTTGATAGAAGTTATTGTGTATTAGCAAACCCGGCGAACTTCGTTTCGCCACCAGATGGCTTCGCTTTAGTTTTTAGTTAGCGTTTGAAAGAACGTGCGCATAATAAATGTCACATGAAGTTAACTGAACAGAGTACAATGAGTAGCTGTCAAACAATGTATAACGCATCGGCGCCATCTACTTAAAATACTGGTGCGATCTGCTCCATCACCATGCAAAACCATATTGGTTTGTAGTACTTGCTATGTATCAGAGATGGCGCTGTATGTGAAAAAGGATTTTCCCTGTTTTCCTGCTTTTTTGTTGAAATTTTTCTGAATTTTGTTTGCTATAAGCCTCACGGAACCCGAGACCTTTCCAACGAATGCAAAACCGTGAAAATCGGTTCGTGCGTTCTGGAGTTATAGCGTCAGGAAGGAAAACCGGACTTATTTTTATATAATAGATTACAGTGAGTTATTGCCAAATTTGTCGACACAGCGTTTTATTATTATAAGTATTAGCAAGCTGAAATGATAGTGGGAAAGATATATATACCGAAGAACTGATGGTAGTTGGAGCAGGCTGGTTATTGAGTGGGGATAGCGTATCAGTAGGCATGGCGTGGAGCTAGGACATGCGGAAGGTGGCTGGAAAAGATTGGATGAGAAGACGCGAAGGCTGGGCTCAATGCCACTTGTTAGGAGAACCCTACGTCAAGCAGTTGACTAGGGTGGGCTGATGATGATGGAGCCGTTTGGGGTCCTGGGGTCCACCCCGTCAGTGACCTATATGGCACTTGATGGAAAGTATTGGTGAGGTCAAGGATGGAGCAAGTTTAACTAACAAATACCGATTCATACGTCGTTTGAAGAATTTAATGTCGAAAAATGTTGAAAAAACAAACGCAAGAAGCGAATTCCACTCTTTGACCATTCGAGCAAAAAAGAGGAGGCGAATCGCGTCATGCCAGCTGGAATCTCAACCTCGTAAGGGCGCAGGCCTGCACGTCGCGAAATCTTGTTCATTTATGGTATTTCAAAGAAAATGCGCACTTAATGTGAAGACGATGTGTGTGTGACGATTCAAATTATTTTGACATAAGTAATATAAAATTTAATTACAAAACATTCAGGAAAAATACTATGTACCTGCATTAAAATTGAATGAAATAGATCGAGATAACGATCCAAGTAAATATGTTTGTGGAATTAATTATATCAAAGTTAATTACTTTACATGTCTTATAAAACTTAATATTTTTAATTGGAAGTGCATGGTTTTATTTGTTTATAATTACAGCGGTATAATTTATTTATTTTTATAAATTACTGGAAATAAACAGCGATAAAAAAGAATTCAGTTTAGTTTGCCAGCACATGGAAAATTCCGTCAAATCTATCTTCTTCTATTCCACAATGTCCGAAAACTAAAGTTTTTAATCAATGCATCTAGCCAGTTACGTCGTATATAGCCGAAACGTTTTCACTAACGGTTGGGCTATTTCACCAGTGTAACCCCGAGAAGTCGGCAATGCGTCGTGACGCCCTCTGTCGAACCATACTAGGTGGTATCGGGAGAGGCGGCGTCTCCCCCCCGTGATTGTGCCTGTCAGGCGCGGCATAGTGGGGCTGCGGCAAATTGATTACAGGACCCGCAGTCCCCACTGTGTGCGCAGGATAGCGCAGGGATACCGAAGGAATCGAAAGTCTTTATGTGTAGCCGCCGAGAGTGTCGCTGGTCTGGATTTCCACGTAGAGAATTAGGGAACAAAGAGTTCGTTCAGGCACAGTGACAATGAAATATTCAAAAGGAACTTACCTGGAAACTGGATGATGAGGACAGGCTACTGGAGCTTCGCACCGTTCACTGTATACAATCAATTAGATGCTCGGCCGTATTGTCCAAAGCAACTGACTATTCCGTAGTGTGACCGAGTTCGCCGCCGATGATAAGTGTAGCGGTACCGCCGTGCGTACACATGTGTCACCGTTAAGGACCGAGCGTGGAATGGGAATGTAAGGGAGGCGGAAGGGATGTCAAGCACCTTTTTTATACTCATGCCCTGTGCCTGAACACCCACTAATTCGCAGAAGTAGTCACCTTGGGGTTTTTAGCTGGTAAAAGTCCGGCACACCCCGGCTGCTACCCCCTTGCGCGGCCAGAACTGTCCTATAAGGATTTTCTCCCAAGTAAAACAAAAGTGCCCCAGTATAAGGTTGCTCGATGGAGCGGGCTATTTTGGCTGTTCTTCGGGCTATCTCTTTGAACGATAAAGTCCGAAATGAGGTTATCCGAATGAGAAGCAGTGTTGTCGATATAGCTCCCCCTATTAGCAAGCTCAAGTGGCAGTGGGTAGGCCATATATGCCGAAAAACCCGATGGTCGTTGGACTAGGTCGGTTCCTTAGTGCAGACTGCGAATCTGAAAACATAGCGCTGAGCATCGACCTGCGAAATGTGGCCAGAAAAGCTTGAATGAAAAGAGCCGAAAACCGGGCTCAATGACAGTTATCGGGAGATTTCTATGACCAGGTAATACTGGTCACTGGACTAGGGTAGACTGATGCTGATACAGCAATATATAAACAATGAAAAACACATAAAAAAGAGACACAAGCCAGCGAGGCTTCCACAGAAAACATACATAGCAAACATCAAATTAACGAAAACTAAAAAATATGAGATAACTAATTGTATTAAGGAAAATAAAAATAAAATAAAATTAAAACTGCAATTACTTTCTCAGCTCTTTTAAAGAATCTAAAGGTATAAGACAGAATATCGACATCACAAAAACGTTAATAATTTTTATCAATAAAATCTGATGTATAATGGACCTTTTTCAATGCGCGGCAATGCAATTGCTTGTAGGTTCAAATCCTGGCACGTACCGCTGTGCTTTTCTAGATTACGTACAGATTTAGGCACCAAATGCTCACCGGTGAAGGAAAACTTGCAATGTCATATACTCTAGTTCCGTGAGAACGGCGATCAGCTGCGCTACTGGTCACATTGGGCACGACATTTAAGCGCAAAGTGGATACAACTACTAATGTATATTTGCTCACCCTGAAACGGATAAGGCGTGATGATATATTATTATAATTAATAAATATTAATGAATATGTGAGAAGAATAACTTATGTGTGTTTTTCTTACTTCATCCATCCTATTGTGAATAGCAGAGGAGTGCAATACGCTCTCTACGTCTGTTTACACACAATCTTACATTATGGGAGCCTCTGAAAGAAGTGTGAATAGGCATTTGTTGGGCAAACATGATTCATCGTCGATTTCACCTTCAGCTACCACCGGGTTTGTGTGTGGTGAAGCGTAAGCCTTGTAAATAATTAAAAAACAGTAATAAACATCTATAGCATGTAGACGCCGCCCGATACGCGTTTGTGGTAAACGCCCTAATGGTCGTTAGGGTGTTATGAGACGCGCGGGGTAACAGGTGCGCGCGCGCAAGGAATGCACTAGCAAAAGCAGTCGACTACCGAGACCCGAGGCTAGAGTACGTGCGTGTGCGTCGCAGTTCGGTGTGCCTTAAAGTGCAAATAAACAGTAAAACGCCAAAATCCATGTCTTTCTACTACCACACCCACGACCACCAGTCATACATCTATTTTGATTCATTGGTATCGCATTATTATCACTTGTGACTTCTTCATACAGAAATTTGGAGATCAATAAGCAATTATTTTTTATCCTGACTATATCCTGGTTCTATAGCATGCCTGATGGTAAACATTGTCCAGACTACAATATAATATAGTGGATATAAAAAACTTTCGCTAGATAAAGATGGTATCAGATGGTTATGATGAAATGGGGCTGGTGGAATTAGAGAATGTACCGTCTGAGAACATTCTCTATAATTATTAATTCCAAATCAACCTTTTTACCTAGGATACACAGGCTCACAGGCTATAGTTATAAGCAGACTGACGCGCCGCAGAGATTTCATCGGGGGCGAGAATTTAATTCTTCTACCCTCATTTGTTCTCGATAATTTTAAAAGTCACAGCATACAACACTTACAGTATCAGAATATTTACAAGGAGTCATAAAAGGAGCTCCTAGTTTTGTAATCACCGAGTTCCAGGGCGAGCCCATAATCCAATTATTATTACATGCTGATGTAACAGTCTACACGACAATGGCCCCAGGCGTATGCATCAGCCACGAATCAGAGCCATATTTGTTGAAAATTTCAATATAAAAAACCAAATATTTTTTAATTTTGTTTATATTTCTTACAAAGTTTATTAATCTTAAGTAATTTTTACACGTAAAAAAGTAATTTATACATCAAAATATTGCACAAACTAATGGGATATTCAATGAAATATTTTTCTAGTTGGTTTGATTTTCGACTGAAATAAGAATTTTTAATTATTTAAATGTAGTTTTTTTTATAAAATGACGTCATTTTGAGCGAAAAGTTGTACATCCCACTATTTTGTACATAAAAAGTAACCTTTGAAAAATAATCCAAAAATTTCTTACACAATAAGGTAACTTAGAGTATTGCGTTTATTACGTTTTAGTTTAAAAACTTACTTTATAACTTAAATTGGCAGTGTGTAATGAGATTTCAAATATAACATTCTAAAAATATTTTTTACGAAATCCTATACGGCTGAGTAGTTTTATGTAAAACGATAAACTGGTTTTCAATTTGATGTCCAATCATGCGATATTATATAGAAACTTATTATCTTTATAATTTCTAAAATTATAGGTTTTTTAGTACTGAAAATCAATACGTATAAAAATCCATTCTATAGCCATTTGTATTTGTTGTTTGTTTTTAAATATTCAGATGAAAGATTGTTTCGGATCTTCTTCAGAGTGATTTTATAGACGATGTAGATATTCAGCATTCAATACTAACCCCATAATAATTCAATTAAAAAAATTATATTATACATTCCCAAATTACAGATTTACACATATCTGTACGTATTTGTCCACGCTAATCTCAGAAACGGCTTAGTCGATTTAGGCACTAATTCACTAGCGTATTGTGGAAAGATTCATTTAACATTTAGTGTTAATTTCAATCAGTTTATTAATAAAAAAGTTATGTCGGGTTTTATTAGTTTATAAGAAGGGATTGATGACTTTTATGTAAAGGTTTTAGCTTGAAATAATTATCATCACAATGAAAGTATTACTCCCAAGTGAATCAAGGCGGATTTATTCCGATTCAATTAGATTCTGATCAAATCCTCGGCTTTAGCAACTTTATTACAAGTTGTGAGTTCATTTTAACGAACTTTAGATGTTTTTTTTACTTATATCACCATAAAGCTTATTTTTGAAAGTTTTAGAAATCACTGTTATTTACATTTAGCTAATATTTAACTGAATTATAAACTTTCGGCTTCGGCAGGAAGTCGGACCTACGTCAGATACTAACTATTAAACAAGTATGGCCGCCCGAATTCGCGAGTTACAATTCAGATTATAAAAACTATCGCTCAAAGTTTCGATCTGATACAGGCCATAGTTACAAATATACTGACGTGCCGCGTTTCATCGGGTGCGAGAAATTCTTTCCTCTACCCTCTTTTGTTTTCGATAATTTAAATAGTCACGGCACACAACACGCAAAACTAGAAGAGTATTTTTATTCGCGCATATGACCCGTTAGAGTATTTATAATGAGTACAAAACGCGAAAGTTTCGAATGTGTTAATAAAGTATCTCTTTCAGAACTCATATTAGTTTTTATCCAATAATCTTCGCAATCAAACCAGCTTATCCACAAGCCTACAGGTTTTCATACAACCAATACATCTTTCAAAGGTTACAGAACATCACAATTATACAAAGTCACCTAATCTATATAGCTGTCTAGGACGCCTGCCCATTTCATCTTGATAGACTAGTCGCTGCGGCTGCAAATAATATGACGATGGTGTCCTTAAACTAACCTGCGGGGCTCTAACTTGATACTTTATTTCAGAAGCAGCGAACTGTGGTTCCGCTTGAAAATTCCTGAACCTAGAAAACGTGTAATCCCTTTCAGCGGGTGTAAAGCCACTCGGTCGACGATTTACAGGGAGAATCGGCGCTAAAGCCTCGTTTAATCTCTCATCATATTCGTTTTCATTAGAATCAGCCAGGTTTTGCTTGATGGAAATGTTCTCGGGTATTACTGGCTTGCCGGTTGCTGTGTAGGGTTTGGATACCTCAACCTTGATTTTTGGTTTGTATGTTTCAGTGACAGCTTGGTTATAAGGTATTGAAGTGGCTAGATATGATTTTATGTAATCTCCCGGTGAGAGAGTTGATTCCAATTTTCCTCGAATAGCTTCGTAATTGTCGTTGTATATTCTTAGAACTTTTGTGGCTAAATTCTTTGCTTTCTGTTCCGGTGTTGTTAATTCAGCTGTTGTAGTTTCTGGCTTAACTGTTGTTTGAATTTTTGCTGTTGTTGACGCGACTGTTGTCGATTCACTTTTATTTTTATCATAATCTATATCATCTTCATCGTAATATTCGTATTCATCTTCAAGCGCTTTTAAATTTGACGTAGGAATTTCTGTCGCGAGTGTTGTTGTTTGTTTGGTTGTTGTTGGGGGTTTAGGTGTGGTTGTAGTGGTTGTAGTTGTTGTTGTCGTGGTCGTGGGTTTGGTTGTCGTGGTGGTGGGTTTGGGGGTGGTGTTTATAGGTACTGTGACGTCCCTGCCGCCAACGGGTTGTAAACCTCGCGGCAAGTACGGACTTCCACCCCTAGACGGTAAAAAAGGACGTTTAACCACCCTAACATTAGGTCTTACATTTTTAACTTTCACTTCTACTTCTTCTCTCTCCGGTCTCTCTTTAACTGTCTTTTTATCTACATAATCTTCGTAATAATCATCATCTACTTTTGGCCTAGTGCGTTCTGCTCTATTTCTTTGATTAGTGTATTTCTCTGACTTCACCACTGGTTTAACTACCGGTTCATCGTAATATTCATCATCGTATTCTATGGGTATTTTGGTCTTTCGGCTCTGGTTATTTGAAGCATGGGGTCGAGCCGGCCTAAATTTCTCCTTCTCTACTACTTCGAGCTTAGGTTTTTGCTGAACTGTACTAGTTCTTCCGGAGGATGATGGTTTACTTGTGTCATCTTCTTCATAATCATAATACTCGTCATCTTCTGCTTTCGGTGGGGGCTTTGTAGTTGCCACTGTGACGTAATCATATTTCTCTTTTTCGTTTAAGGGAACTGGTCTTTTTATTTTAGGAGGCATTCTTGGTTGACTGAAAAGTCCATGTCCATTAGGTTTTACTAGGCCTTCAGGAGCAGAAGGAGGTTCTTTCTTTTCCTCTTGAACCCTATCATCAGTATCGTAATTTTTTTCAACTTTTGAATAAGGTCTATCGTCTCTATTTCTGTAAGGCCTATCTTCTCTGTATCTTCGACCTTCGTTTTGGTAACGGTCGTCCCTTGGTCTGGATTCCCTTGGTTTTTCTGCTAAGTCATCTCGTAGCGGCCTTCTTTCATCGCGAGGCCGTATATTATCTCTAGCGCGAGGTTCATTCCTAGGCTTAATTTCATCTTTAGATCTACCGGAATCTCTTGTATTAGATTCGTCTCTTGGCCTTATGTCATCACGAGGCCTTATATCCTCTTTTTCACCTTTTGAAATATCTTCATCACGTGGTCTTACTTCGTCTCTAAGCCGTCCTTCATCCCTAGGTCTATATTCATCCCTCGGTTTTTTGGGTCGAGAGTCATCTCTCTTTCCCCCTCTTGGTCTGTCTTCTTCTTCAGACCTGTATCTATCTTCATCATCGTCTCTAGGCCTAGGCCTTCTGTTTCCTGCTCTATAGCCTGGTCTTCTGTCATCGTCTTCAGCGTATGGTCTCCTCTTTGCTGGTCTTCTATTGTAGGGTCTTCGTTCTCCGAAGTCATCGTCAATTGCTTCGTCTCTAGGTCTTGGTCTGCGTTCATATCTGAAAATTTGGAATTATTTGTGTTAGTGCAAATTTTAAGCGAATGTTTTTTCGGGAGGACATTATGCTGTTGTTCAGAAAAGGCAGGTGGTTTTCTCTCGATAGTCGTACCCGGTTTTTGGATTGCACAATGCTTTCCATCAAGTGCGGTGCAGTGGAAGGCAAAGATTTGACCGATAATGAACCGCGTTTGCCCAACAATTTTTAATTCTTCAGGCAGGACTTCAAGCCATAAGCCGTTCTTAATCATTTAAAAACTTTACCTATCATCTTCGTAATCGTCGACTGGTCTGTTCTTATTCCCTGGTCTCCCAGCAGGACGAGGTCTTGGTCTCCGTCTGAAACAAATTTATACGTTATTATTATAATTATGTTTTTACATTAAAATACGGAAGACAATTTAACAGCCCATCTAATGGGATATGGTTACTGGTGTTTATAACGGAGTGTAACCAGAGTCGAAGAGTTCTCGCAGCATGTGGTTGAATCTGAGGTAAGAAGAGCGCGGTCCTTCTTAAGGTAGTGTGTGGTGATCTGTCGCTGTCGGCACTTGCTCGAACGAGGATATGTGGCGGTAAAGCATGGCAGGCAGTCCTTTTTTTGGTGAGATAATAATGAAGGTAAAGGAGACGACGGAAAGGGATCAGGAAACAAATGCCAACCCGCAGCTCCGCCAGGACAAAACGACGGGATAGTGCCTTCAACAGAGGGTCTCTTCCATAATGGGTTAACGCCAGGTAACACACTTGCGTGAGTGTGTCGTCCAATATCCAGATGTGAACGGTGCGCGATGTATTCCCGCACACCGCTTCAATAAAACCCATTGCGACGAGGGAGGGGATTGCACTTAACACCATCTCCTACCCACACAATTTGGGCAAGGCCTGAAGAAGGCAAGACTTCGTCGGGAATCGAGGAAGTTAGCAAGGGCGTTCCACTGGCCCTGGCAGACTAGAGAAAGAACACCCCCACTGGTTTTAGTCGATAGGAGTTCGTCATACAGGGGTGGCGGTCCTTATCGCTGTCCTGACGCTTCATGAGGACTTCTGCCGGGCTACCAAAAAAAAAGGAGTGCAACACCAGAAAGTTTCCCAGAGCTGAAGTAGAACCAGAGAAAAATGAGCTGGATATATACAAGCTAATCCCAAAACGAGACTGGGTCAAGTGATCCACTATTAGGACCCATGGATTATGGTCGCGATCCAGTCGAGCATTATCGTTTTGCTATTTTATTATTTATTTATTTTTTTTATACTGGCTCGACATAGTGACTACAGAGTACCTGATGGTAAGTACAGTGTAGTCCAAAAACGAAAGCGACTATCAACGGATGAAAATCTATTGATAGTCTACATCGTCATGCGACATGCCGAAACTGGTCACTATGACGGGCTGTACACCCATGTACTGTGGTCGCGATCTAGACGGGCACCGACGCCCTACAACCTCGCCGCTGCTCGTTTAGCACCACCCAGGAGTCACGTGTAGGGAAACTAGTAAAGCCTACGGACGCGAGCAGCTTCGACTCTTGTATAGATATTACCTAAGAAGTTATCTTACTTGAGCGTAAGCTTCCATCCGGCTATGAACAACCATGGCTACTCTGAAAAACTTTACACAGTATCCACTTTTCTGCGCCGTCCTATGATATAGGGACCTTTAATCGAAGTGCGAAGAGATATTTGTGCAGGCCAGCATGATCACTGCGACTACACTACGTTTTTCACCAGGTGTAGTGTGGTCACTGTGCCGAGTCAGAATTTTAAAAAAAACGAAGCGCCGGCTTCATATAGCCATAAGTTCAACGTGCGATAAAGAGATGATCAGTGCTTACCTTTCCCCGTAGTCATAATCGTCTCTGTAATAATAATCGTCATCGTAATAATCGTATCTGTAGACCGGGCGCCGGCGGGAGGGGCGGGGAGGTCGCTGCGTAGTTGTGGTGGTGGTCGATGTGGTACTTGGGGGAGTCGGAGGCGGTTCCGTAGATGCCGCTTTATACAACGCCTCGTTCCTGAAAACCATCGAATATTAATTTTGTGGCCGTATTGGCTTAGTTGATACGAGGCCGGATCTAAATCCAGGCACCTTCATGTGGGTTTTTCCAGATTAAGCGTGGGTTTGGCACCACATGCTCACCGGTGAAGGAAAATTCGCGTGGAATCTAATAGCAATACCATCTGTACTAGTGCTGTGAGAATGGTGATCAGTTGCGCCACTGGTCACGTTAGGCACAACGTATAAGCGAAAGTGGATACGACCAGTAATGTATCTCTGCTCACTCCAAAAGGGATATATGAGCATGAGGATATAGTATATGTGACGCTTATTAAGCCGGTTTTCATTGATATTAGTTACGGGTACTAACTTTAGGTCAAAATTAATCGTAATAACAGAAAAGAAATTGATCCGTCGTAGAGCATACGTCGATGTGAAACATCAAAATTTATTTACAGTAACCGCGCGAGTTGGATTACCCGGTTCGAATCTAGAGGGAGGGGGGCAAGTTCACATATCCCAGGGCATATATCCCAGCCAAAATAAAAAAAGAAACAAAAAATCTTTCACTTTGTCAAGCTAGTATACAAAATTTTAGAGAAGAAAGAGCTTCGAAAAATGACATAAGTTTTTGGTACAACAGAAGCTATTTCCGGGCAGTACACTTGAGGAAGCCAACTGCACGGATGAGGAGGAGACGGTGCATAGTTTCCGGCGAGCTGCCTGAGAGAGAGGTTTTGGAGGGGTTGGTTTTTTACTCCTATCCCTCGCAGAGAGGTAGCCTCAACAAGGCTTTTCGCTCCCCGGGCGTCTAAATGAATTTGGTATCCCAGGCCCGGGTGGAGCGATTGTAGGGACACCCCGGGGGCTCCATCAGGGTCGATACCCTCACAGTGGACTTGATGATCCAAAGCAAGATTTTCCTCTGGATACCAAAAAAATAAATAAAAACAAAAGCTATTGACAAACCTGCTGAAATAGTTTGGCGAATTCTTGCAGTCAACTTCCGAGACGAAGTGACAGATGAAGGTCTTCTGGTCGAAGGCTGTGTAGTTGGCGCAGAGGAAATCGTATCTGGTGCCGAAGAGGCAGTGGTGGTAGACCTGGGACCAACATATATGCATATAACATCACCGCTAGTCCGTCACGACCACAACAATATTCGCAACTTTATAATACGAAGGGATTGAATTTAATGCGATTATAAGATTGCGGACGCCGGCCGCGATGCCCACGCCGCGCCGTCGTTTACGCTTGGCTATTGGATTGTGCGACGATAACAGATATACGGCCGCGAGAATTTCCAACGCACGACACGACATTAAAAAATAATTACCAAGTGTGTTAGTATGAAATGTTTAGATAAAATTACTTAGGGTGGCTTGCACTAACGAATTAAGTCTAGTTTAAGCTTTTATAGACACTAATTAATCGAAGTACATTAATTCCATCTTCATGATGATTTGAGTTTAAAAGTTATTACAACTGGGTTTTTATTCAGTGCAAGACTATAAGTACAGTTCAGCGCTAAATAGCATTTTATGTAAGTCTAAACTAGACTTAATTTGCTATTGCAAGCCACCCTTATATAAATAATAGAAAATCTAATAATATTATTGAAATTAGATAACGTTACGAAAATAGACAACGTGAAAGACAGAAATAATTAAAAAGATAGGGAATAGGCTACAAATTCGTTTTCTGAGATTATTTGTTGGTCCACATTCTTATGACTTGAGAGCATTTTAGCAAATACTTAATAAGTAAAAAATACTTTAAAGGTGCTAAGTGCGAAAAAACTTTCTTTCTATTGTCTTGCAGGCGGACGCTTGATCTAAATCACATCTGGTGGAAGGTGAAGATGAGGCCGACGGTGGACCGCGTTTGAACAATAAATGCCTATTCACTCTTCTCTTAAAAGCTCCCAAGTCATAAGGTCGTGGAAACATGCTCGCTGGAAACATATTTCACTCCTTAGCTGTTCTTGTGATGAATGTAGAAGCAAATCTTTTCGTGTGGATATAAGGAACGTCCACCACATTCGAATGTTATCAGACATGGCGTCTGGTCGTTTTGCGCGCATAGAGGTACCCTTGCGTTGCCACCCATGCCATAAATTCGCTGTCTGAGCACCTTCTCTGCTCGCGCTCTAAGCCCGGTAAAGTTATAAAGGTTTATCGCCCGGTTACAGCGTATTGTCCAGTAAAAAAAAAAAACGGCGACTATCAATAAATCTTCATCCTTTGGTTGCCGTTTTTGGACTATACAGTGCTTACCACCAGGTGTGTTGTAGTTAGTTTATCGAGCCTGTATAAAAAAGAAGTTTTTGGTTCAAAACCTCCCCCTACTTGGCATTTATGAGGAACCGAAGCATAGAACCCGTCGTGCAGGCCGTCGCACTTGAAATCCATGGTCTCGGGAGGCGGCACGGCCTCGTAGAACGGGTACTCTGAGAGGTTATAACCGTTCAATTCCCTGGGCAAGTTCGGGTCCAGGAGATAGTCTATTTGCGGTATACCGGTCAGCTTGCTGCTCGTGCTGTTGCCATCTGAACCTTCACCAGTTGTTTCCGTCTGGAAAGAGATTAATTATTATAAGAAAATGACTCTTAAATTAAAAATGTAGGTGTCTATGTGAGAAAAAGGTTTGGTAACCTCTGATTTAGTCTAATCCAATTTTTATTTAACAAAGCTATAAAAAACACTACTATAGCATGTAGACGCCGCCCGATACGTAATTGTATTAAACGCCCTAAGGGTCGTTAGGGTGTTACGAGACGTGCGGGGTAAGGGGTGCGCGCGCGCAAGGGATGCTCTAGCAAAATCAATCGATTACCGAGACCCAAGGCTAGAGTACGTGTGTGTGCGTTGCAGTTCGGTGTGCCTTAAAGTGCAAATAAATAGTAAAACGCCAAATTCCGTGTCTTAATACAACCACACCCACGACCACCGGTCATACTACATAATATTATACATATATCACTTAATAGAACACCATTATGATCTAAAACATACCGGATTTAATAATTGTTCGTTCAGTCGTCGAATGATTGAGGTGTGGTGTGGTATATGTGATTATTTCAAGGTGACTTACTATGAAGTGATTCGTTTCCTCAACAATATTCACTAGCCTTTAGTTAGAATGTGTTGTTCGTATGCTTTTTGTCTTATTTCGGTGTTAAATAACAAAAATAATTCAAATTATAGCTTTATATAGTGACCAGTAGCGTTCATTCCATAGATGCATGAAAGCATTGCATGCTCTGACGATAAATAAGTCTAGAATAAATTGTGTGAAGTTAAAAAAAAAACCCTTTATATTCATATCTATTATATGTTCACGCCGTTTATCTTTCCTATGAAAGCAATATAATATTTGCAATCATAATACAATATTCAAATTAATTACGTAAATTCTGCCTACCCTGTCTCAATATACTATGCACGTCATTGATAGTGATAGTAATACTCGAAGTATTATTATGAGGTACGGCGCTATACAGTCTAACTTAGCCTGTATTACTGCAGCTTAAAAAAATCTATTGTGATCGTCACCTTACATCTAAAGGTCTCCATCCAGTCCTATAGAGTTTTAAATAACTATAGTATTGGCAGAAATAGCTTGAACCTCTTCTGGGTGTAGCATTTGGCGGCCCAGGATACAGTTACGTTTGAGTATTGATAAGTCACATTAACTCAGAATGTGCTTGGGCCCGGGCAGTAGACTTGAGGGAGTCCGCTGCCCGGATGAGAGGTTTTTGGAGGGGTGGGCTTTACCCCTTCCCTCCCAGAGAGGTAGCCTCAACAAGGCTCCTTGTTCTCTGAGCGTCTGGATGAATTTGACTTCCCAGGCCCGGGTGGAGCAATCAGAAGGACACCCCGGGGGTTTTTAGTCAGTAGGAGTCCGACACACCGGGGTCGCTGCCCTCACAGCGTCCCTGATGGTCCTATGCAGGATTTCCCACAGGGTTAAAAAAAAAGAATGTGCTTGGGCGTTTCGTCCGCACTTTCGCAGAATCCGCAATCTCTAGTGGCTGGAGCACTAGAACTGAACAGGTGTTTGTTCAGACAGCAGTGACCAGTCAGAGCTCTAACACTAACTAACTAACTACTAACACTCGAGCTCGAAGTAAAAATGGCGCAATTTAAAAAACGACCACAGCTATCAAGAGTATGGAATCTATCGATAGTTGCAATGACCATGCCGGCTGTTCGTTCGTTTAAAGGAGCTAATATCATAGAACGGTGGAAACATGCTCGCCGGAAGACCATTCTACAGGGCAACGACGTAGGAATAGAAAGAGTTAGAGAACTTTTTATTCTTAGCCTGGATATGAGCTTCTGTAAAGCGATGATTCGGTATCCTCGCACGCGTGTTTCTGTTAGCGAAGACAGAAGGTGGAACAAGCTAAAATAGCTTTTCAGAACTCTCGCCGTGATATAGACGGTTGAAAATACTCAGTGAGGTAATCCAATAGTAAATCCAATGAAGTAATATATAAGGAAGAGCGGACCCTTTTTTATTCGTCCTACGATATTGGGTTCATTAAGCGAGGCGTGAAGAGATATTTGTGTATGCCGGCATGATCGCGGCAGCTGTCAACAAGCCAGTGACGTGCATAAGGTGTTTGGACAGGATAGGCAGAATTCGCGTAAATATTTTGAATATTATATTGTTATAGTAATTATTACATTGCTTTCATAGGAAAATTAGACGGGGTGAAAATAGAATAGATATGGATATAAATGCTTCTTTTTTTTTATTAACTTTAAGAAATTTATTCCAGACTTATTTATCATAAGGGTATGCAATGCTTGCATGCATCTATGGAATAAACGCTACTGCAACAAGCGGTTGTCTATAGATACCCATCAGGGTTTTTGGGTTGCACTGTACTTTTGTCAGGTACGTTGCAGTGAATCAGTATAAAAAAAATCAGTCTATTGGTGACAACCGTATTAAGATCAGCTTAGTAGTTTTTGAATTGAAAGACAGACAGACGCTGTGAGGAACGTTATTTAATGATATATAGTGAATAGTGATGTAATTTGTTCAAATAATTAATGGAGCGACTCTGCTAATAAATAAATAAAATGCATAAATGTCAGCCGTGAAAATACACATAAAGTAACTTTCGCAAAGTTCAACTTTCTTCATAAATCAAGCCAAAGTTTATTTAACTATCTGGCCATTTTGTTATCATCGTCATTGCAGTTTGTCATGCCCGAATCTAGCGGGAAGCAAGCCGGAGATAATGCCCCAGGCACCAAATTCCAGCACGTCACCCTGCGTATCCATTGAATAATATATCCAAAAAAGTGGCCCAATTTCTTCATAATACATTTACTGAAGTGTACAAGTCTATAGTTTTGACGCTTTAAAAGTTAACTTAAAAATCTCATAAGGTATTGATATTACGTCTCAAGTTATGCAAGGATTATTTTTCGTGAATATTTCGCTTATAAATGATATTAAAATTTTAGCAAAGTTGTTTTTTATTACAGACAGGTTTGCGCTTGACCTCAATCACACCTTATGGGATGTCACGATGAGGCGGAAGATGGAGCGCACTCACCCAACAAATACCGATTCGCTCGTCTTTCGTCGAACCCAGTTCGGGCAATCGTAACTACAATGTAATACTGAATCTGTGCGTAATATTTAACTATTGTATATTGTAGCCCGAAATATCGAATGACGTCGGTTTTTAAATTTTAAAATATGTTAAATTGAGCTTTTTATATACAAGTGTAGCCACGGTCAAAAACTAGTTTAGTTAAATGAGATTTGAATATTAATAAAACGAGTTTAATTGATCCAGTTTCTAATTTAAGCGGACAATTATGGAAAATATTCTAATCGCTGACTTAAGAACGTGGCGTTGTGTCTTTGAGTGTAAACGATTATGTTGATCATTAGTGATTATCATCACGCCAAACCCCTTTTGAGGTAGGCAGAGAGAATAGGACTCACTTCTCCCTGTTCTTGCAAATCTCTTTCACCTCCTTAACATTCGTTAGTTCCATCATACACTCTCTCGGTGATTCCTCGTGCTTTTGACATTTCCCGCCATCAGAACTCTTTTTATTTGATCTGTGTAGGTAAGCTTTGATCCGCCTCGGCTCTTCCTTCCACTCATATACTCTGTTCGAGTAAAGAACATTAGTCAGCTGCTGTGAGCAGACTATGGCGTGAATGCATGTCGATTCGGTAGATGGCGCTGTGCGAAATTGCATCGCTTTATAGTTTCGTTCACAACAGCTGTATGTAGGATGGATGTATTGTGTGAAATATTATAATTGTATGAAGTAGTAAATGCGTAGATCGGAACGTATGGGAGTGAAAGACAGGAAAGATAGAAAGAGAGAGAGAGAATAAACGTTTTTTTTTCAATGCGACCGCTCTGTAATATAAAGACGTAAAATGTGTTAAGACGTAAGATTATTTTTGAAAAAGTGCAATAAAGTAGTATTTAACAGTTTATTTGGTGTTTATTTGGTCAGAAGATCCCCAAAACTACATGTATTTAAGTAGGGATGTCAAAAATGAAAAAAAAATCGTTATATCGATATATCGCTATTTATAAAAATATCAATATCGGCGTCGATATATCGAAGGAAAAATATCGATATATCGATTAAATCTCAATAAACACGAAAGCACTTTACCAGTATTCCTTTTTATTAGACAAAATTACAAAAATATCAAGAACTAAAAGGCTATCTTCTAACTTTAAGACCGATTTAAGATATCAAACAAAAATAAATAATAAATAAATTATTGGCGGCAAATTATATACATGCAACAATTCAGATGTCAATGCATGCAACGTAACAAAACATAATAATCAAAAGTCATAGACAATATAGTTCTTTTTTTTCGTTCGGTCCTATTTCCTACAGTTTCAGATTTCAGCGACTTCACTGCCCTAAGAATTAGGAAAAAAAATCGTTTTCAATACAATTTTCGATACTAGATATTTTGTATCGATATATCGTTAAGAAATATATCGCTCAAAAATATCGATATATTGAATTGAAAATATCGATATATCGATATTTATTCGACAAGCCTAGGCAAAAGTGCCATATTGAGGAACGAGTAACAAGGGAAAAATAGAGATTAAGTATTGGTATTACGTATATTTCCAGTGATAAACCAGTGGTGACCTGTATAATAGCGGTTTCACTTCAATCTTCCTGCTCATGACCCAGAAAAGGGAAATCTGTACATACTTGTTGTATTTTTTTCATCCTTTCATAATTTATCTTCTCCTCGTACCCAAAACATCAAAACATGCTTTTGATGATTAGATCATTAGTATAGTATCTATAGTCTATCTAAATTAAATTATTTAATGAAATGATAATGACTTAGGAAGCGTCATGTATCTAAGATTCTTGAACCGCTCCAGTTGCGTAGAGATATTGCCTCATTAAGCATTTTCTACCGTCTGCATCACGGTGTGTTCTGAGGAGTTACTTAACCTTGTTCAACCCTCTCCTTTCCATAATAGAACCAGGCGCGCGGGTTTACGGAGTCACGGCTACACGGTAACTCACACCCCGGCTAGGACTAAGAAGTTCTCTAACTCTTACTGCAGCTGTTTTGATGGGCTGTGGAATGGTCTTCCGGTGAGCGTGTTCCCACCGTCCTATTATATTGAGTTGTTTAAGGAGCTCAGCCAGTAAATCTATAGGTTGGGTACGAGTCGAGATATACCGTTGTGTATGTAGGGAATATAGAATGTCGTCCGATATAAGTGACTATGCAGGATTATCAACGCCGTCTGACAGCGACAGCCAAAATCAAAATTGTACCTTAATTTAAACGAAGCGTTTTTTTTTCTATTTATTTAAGGGACTTTTGTGCCTCGGCACATGCCAGCCCCATCGTATCCTAAACATGCACTACTAGCATTTATTTCTGATTGGGAGCCATCAGCCTGAACAGCTCCTTTGCTTCGGCTGAGTAAGGTCTTGCTAAAATTCCACAGAATTCTACATCAAATTTGTTCAAGCTAAAGGCTCCCATCAGAGAATCTCTTGCAGACTGAAATCGGACTCACTCCATAAACGAAGCGTGAAGAGATATTTTTGTAGGCATATCGCGGAATGTTGATTAGTCTAATGAAAAAATGCTTGCAGCTCAATTTTTCGAGATTTCGTGCTTCACAATTTTGTAAAAATCATTTGTCGTTAAAAAGCGAAACATTCACAAAAGGCTACCTTGCATAACTTAAGTAAATTGTGATGGCACAGATGATATCCTCCACAATTTGTTGATGGAATGTGTGCGAACTGAACCCGTGAGAGATTTTTTTGTGAGTGCCTTTGCCCTGAAGAGTGTACCGTCGGAATTTTGACCAAAGTCTTAACAGAAGTGATGAGGCGTCAGATTTGTTCAGATCAATAGCACCATGAGCCAATGAGCCATATGTTAATTACGCTTATAGTTTGGATACGACGAGGCTAACATACGTACAGACATAAAATATCCCTAAATTAATAGTATAAATAAAATAAAATATAATATCTTACTTCGATATAAATCCATTCAAGATCTGTATAAAATCCTATACTTGATTTTTTTAGTTAATTTTTATTTCATTTATTTAATCAATGATGTGTATATTATGTAAATGAAAATCAAACCAAAAATAAAATTATAGCGCATACACTTTTTTTTAAACATTCAATTACCTATTAACAGCTTTGGAACCTTGGGTTCATGAATCCAACTCACACTTAGCCAGTTTCATTTTGTTTTGAAATTCGTTCAACAGTATATACGAATGCATCCAGTGCGCAAGTTAGAAGAATAATGGTTTTTCTTTACCTGAGGACCATCTTCTTCCCCTGTCGGCAACTCCTCGGGCGCTGCCGTGGTGGTTGTAGTCTTCGCGAAGATAAGAGAAGTGGCTCTTAACGCTGACGAGGTCGGTAGTTCCGTGGCCAGAAGAATCATGGCTATACCTGCAAATACAATTTCCGAAAAATCAGACTTTATCAAATAGGATTACGAAACCCGTCTGATTGTAAGCACGATGCAGTTCAAAAAACAACTAAAACTATCAACAGTAAAGAAAAACAATCGATATTCGCAGTGACCATGCCGGCCTGCACAGATATCTCTTCACGCTTTGTTTAAAGGACTAAGCTATTAACATTAAAAAAAACAGCGTGACTTTGTTTTAGAGAAATAGGGCAGAACAAGGTCTGCCGGGACAGCTAGTACTATATATTTATTAATTTCATCCTTCTTATATTTCCATTGTAAATTAGAAATCGAATATTGAAAACACGAACATGGTTCGAGTAAGCAATATTCAAAGAGGAAAATCAACGGAAACATGCACTTAGAAAGATCTTGTCAGATTTATACGCATGTTGAAAACCCGAGTTCCATGAAATTGTTTACAAGTGAAATAAAACGAAAAGGTCGAGCAAGGTTCGAAGCTAACTGGTTTGGACCGTTACATCTGCTTGCGGTTTTCATTGTGAAATTCTTTCGATGTTCGTCCCTAAACCTCATGCGGTCGATTTTATAAGTATATTTTAGATTGTGCCTGTCGTGGCCTAGAGGTTAGAGGTTAAGAGACCGGTATACGTGCGTGGCGAAGGGAATGATCGTAGATTCGAATTCCTGCTCGTACTTTCTACCATCTGTATCATGACGAGTGTTTTGAAGAGCTGTAGTTGCACGTCTGCGCACATCTGAGCGAGCCGTGTCATTAAGATTGCCGCAATTCTGGCGTCAACGCCCGCGGCAATGGTTCATCGCATTTGAATCAGCTACGAACGACCTCAAACGTAGTGATACCCAGCTCGCTCAGATGACTATTGGGAAGTTAAAACAGGAAGACATCGATCAGATAATGGAACTGATTGAAAATCCAGCAAAAAATCAATTTGAAAACATCAAGCAACGGCTGATATATCTTTACGAAGAATCAGAAAGCGGCAGTGCTACAGTCGAGAGAGCATATAAGCCTGGGCGAAATCATACTCGGGTTTTTCTGTTCCGATCGTGGCGCCGTGCAGACGTGCAGCTACAGAGCTATTTAATCTTGTTCCGTCCTCTCCCTTCCATAGCAGAACCATGTGCGAGGGTTTGCGGAGTCACAGCATTTCAGTGGCTCACATCCCGGCTAGAACTAAGAAGTTCTCTAACTTTTACTTGTGCCGAGTTGTTCAGCTGAGGAATGGTCTCTCGGCGAGTATTTCCACCGTCCTATGATATGGGGTCTTTTAAGCGAAGTGTGAAGAGATATTTGTGTAGGCCGGCATGATCTTTGCGACAATCATTGGTTTTTGTTTACTATGGGTAGTTGTTGTCATTTTTAGACTACACCATGCTTACCATCAGGCATGGTGAGTGTTAGGTATTGCCCTGAGTTTCCAGCTATTTACCTGTCGGTCCCCTCTCCCCTCCCACCACAAGCCAAAACAACAGGTGGCGCCGCGCGCGAATACCAGTACTAATCAACACCGGTGCAATCAAAACGTGACGCGAGCGCTAAACTGTGTATTCGTTTTTTCTCAATTTCACCGACATTGAAGACGCGTCATTCATCACCAAGAAGGTACGTGGTTCCTGTCTTACCTAGTTCCAGGATCTCATGGCCAATTTCGGATTATAATAATTGTGTTTCTATATCCAACAGTGTGGTCACTGTGCCGTGTCAGGATACAAAAAAAAGTGTGTTTTCCCAGATTAAATATGCTTCGCCGAACCCTCTGAAGTATCCGGATTCCCAGGCTCGGCGAAGGCGAGGACAGGCAGTGCTGGCACCCCGGTGGTTTTAGTCGGGGCAGGTGAGACACACCGGGGGGAGTGGCTCTCACCACTTCTCCTGACGGTCCGCAGGGATTTCCACCGGGTTAACAAAAAAAAAAGATTAAATATGGCTTTAGGCATCACATGATCGCCGGTGGAAGAAAACATCGCGAGGAAACCCGCACGGCATCTAATAGAAATGTCATGTGTACTAGTGCTGTGAGAACGGCGATCAGCTGCGCTACTGGTCATGTTGGGCACGACATATAAGCGCAAAGAGGATACAGCCACTAATGTATCTCAGTTCACCCCGAACGGGATATAGCGTGACGATATATAATTATTACGAGAACAAACCGTGGTGGCTGCCGGCAGAATAGAATAGCACCCCCCTCTTCTTGCTGAGGTGTCGTAAAAGGCGACTAAGGTATCTTTTTAACACTGCAATTCAACCAGGTGTTCAGAGAAAACTCGATCAAACCTGCATCCTGCTCCCTCCCGATCGCACTGGTTCTCCATTCCATCGGGCCTGAGGGAGCTCGGACGAGAGAGTGCTTTTCTGGCTGCGCGTCCAGCTATGCACTTAAATTTCTCCTGCGCAATTGACTGTTTCCGAAACCTGGACCTCGATTTTCTTAATCGGTGTTGAAACAGATGCCGTGGCCGAATCCGGCTAGGACATCATCATCATCATTACGAGAATATTAGATAACACAAAACACTAAAACTTCCATTCTCTTACGAAACGGTATATTACATGTTAAAAGTCAAGGATACACAATTCATAGAAGCTTAAACTGCTACGTGATATTTGAATGACGTTGTTTTTATTTGGTCATTTAGTCTTTTGTGGTTAATAAATTTATTTTGTCCTTCTAAGGTTCTCAAACTTTTTGTCTCGTAGACCCTCCTTTCGAACTCTATCCTTCAAAAAGGTGGCCCATAAAGCTCGCTCCCATCGCACGCTGAGCGACCTTAAATTCGGACGCGTCTGGAATTAACTGACAGTCACTTTCGTAATGCCAGACTGAAGGACATCTGGGGGTTCCCAATCTGATCCCGAAACGTTACCGAAGCAAGTCACTATGTCGGTCTGTGTGTGTACTGTGGTCACGACCCAATTCCAGATATCGTCGTATGATATAAAATCATTCGAATAATGAAAGTTTTCAAGCAATGGAAGAATCGGTTTTTATTGCTTGAACTCCATAGCCGTTGTCATAATCGTTTCATAATGCAGAATCGCGCATTTTTTTTACACTGGCTCGACATAGTGACTACAGAGTTCCTGATGGTAAGTACAGTGTAGTCCAAAAACGAAAGCGACTATCAAAGGATAAAAATCCATTAATAGTCTCCATCGCCATGTCGGCCCACATATACCGTGACTGAAGGTCTCTAGGTATATGAGCTACTGGATATACACAAGCTGATCCCGAAACGCGACAAGCCGAAACTGGTCACTGTAACGGGCTTTACACCCATGTACTGTGGTCGCGATCCAGACGGGCACCGACGCCCTACCACCTCGCTGTTGCTCGTTTAGTACCACCCAGGAGCGCATGATCTACTTAAATGAAATCCTCTAACACCCGTTTGCATCTCCTCGACCCCAATTTATTTTTTCGGTCACTTGGACCCCTGGCAGGTCATCGTTGGCCCCATGGGGGGCGATATAGAACACTTTGGGAATCAATGCTCAATAGTACCTACTCGTTCGTTTCTAGCTATTTATTGAATCCACCACAGATAAATTTTATAATAGACATTATTTTTTTATCTTTTTCAATACAAAGCTTTATTTTAAAGACTTTTATACTTATTTCCGTACCTATATCAATATTTTATGTTTAAAAAAATCTGACATTAGTTGAGGTTTTTATAGGTGGGTAATAATTGGACATACTTTTCTATTGTTGACAAGTTAAGTGAGGTTTTTGCGTCAATTTGGGAGGTTCGGCATTTTGTGAAGGTAGTAAGGCGGTTGCCCGGACTACATGATCTAAGTACTCAAGTGTAAGGACCATCATAGTGCCTCACTTCGGAATCGTCCTGTATACCTCAATTAATTCATATGCTTAGAGACCTTCAGTCGCGGTATATGTCGATACGACGGAGACTGTCAATCAGTGACGTGCATAGGCTATTTGGTCAGGATGGGCAGAATATGCGTAGGCACATAATGAATTGAAATATTGTATAATGATAATAAATATTATATTGATTTCAAAGGGGAGATAGATGGCATAAAAATAGAATAGATATAAATATAAAGGGCTTCTTTTTGTGTTTAAATTAAAGGAATTTATTCCAGACTTATTATCGTAAGGACATACAATGCTTTCATGCATTTATGGAATGAACGCTACTGCTGTCAATGGATTTTCGTACATTCATAGTGACTGTCATTTTTAGGCTAGATTATACTTACCATCACGTGTAATGTAGTCACTTTATCGAGATAATATAAAAAAGTCAGTCAGTCAGAGGCCTATAACTTTTAAGCCAAAAAGATAACGATTAGAAATTAAAACATGCTATGTAAACCTTTGACTAGAAGCCGATAATAATATTTAATGTTTTATAAACGTTAATTTGAAGGGGGCTCCAATATATTTAAATCGAGGGCAATTATTTTTTCGCTTTATATGTTGCAAAAAACTTTTCCAGTCAGGATTAAGCCTGTTTTTTATTTTCTACATAAATAAAATCTTTTAAAAATTTATGAATACTATAATTATGAAACGGTGTTTTTTTTGTAATTTACACAATGACGCTTGACCTCAATCCCAGCTGATAGAAGATGAAGATGAGTCCATAGATGGACCGCATCTTAAAGTCTCTCAAGTCATAAGAACGTGGAAACATGCCCGCAGTAGGGATGTCGAAAATGAAAAAAAAATCGTTATATTGATATATCGATATTTAATAAAATATCAATATTGGCGTCGATATATCGAAGGAAATATATCGATATATCGATTAAATCTCTATAAACACGAAAGTATTTTACCAGTATTCCTTTTTGTTAGACAAAATTACAAAACTAAAAGGCTATCTTATAACTTTAAGACCTATTTAAGATATCAAGCAAAAATAAATAATTAATAAATAAATGGTGGCAAATAATATACATGCAACAAATTCAGATGTCAATGCATGCAACGTAACAAAACATAATACTCAACAGTCATAGATAATATAGTTATTTTTTTTAACGTTCGGTCCTATCTTCTACCGTTTCAGATTTCAGCGATTTCACTGCCATAAGAATTAAAAAACGTTTTCGATACAATTTTCGATACTGGATATTTTCTATCGATATATCAATACAAAATATATCACCCAAAAATATCGATATATTGAATTGAATATATGATTGTAGAAGCGAATCTTTTCGTGCGGAAATAAGGAACGTCCACCGCATACGAATGGTATCCACAAGCGTCTAGTGGTTTTAAGATGAAATGGGGCTGGTGGAATTAAAGAATGTAGCTCTGGAGAATACTCTCCATTGCGCAACCGGTGAAAGTACTGCGAGGCAGGCGACTTCACGTCGATGCTGGATGTTCTGCATTTTAGCCTGAGTCAAAGAGTCATTGCCAACAAGTCTACGAGCCCAGATTGAGTCCAGAGCGGCCAACTGGTACTTAGCAGATCCGACCCAAAAGTGACAACAGCCCTCCACATCCTTTTTTTGGTAACCCGGTGGAAATCCCTAACGGACCTTAAGGGGGCCCCACCCGGCGACGCCTAGCCTTCTGCAGGCCCCGCCTACTTGCCAGGGGGTGGTTAAATAGTCGCCACCCCCCGCGTGCACCTAACACATTTGGCGGGGAGAGTGATGTAAAGTGCCACCCTCACTCATCTCCATGATTTGTCATTGGAGCGGTGTGTGGGAACACATCGCACACCGCTCAGGCCTGGATCTGGGTGACGCGCTCCCTCAAGCCTCAGTTAAGACCTCCTCCGGCGTCATTCACACCTGACCGCACCTGTGCCCGGCACAGGTTAAACACTTGCGAAGGACTAAAGTACCGTCTGACATTTAAAAGGACAACTAAACTAAGCATAACGCGTAACTAATCATCTTCAACCGCTCCAGTTGCAGAGATATTGCCTCACTGAGCGTTTCCTACGGCCTATATCTCAGCGAGTGTTCTGAAGAGTTGCTTAACCTTGTTCCACCCTCTCCCTTCCTGAATAGAACCACGCGCGCGGGTTTGCGGAGTCACAGCTTTACGGTATCTCACATCCCGGCTAGGACTAAGAAGTTCTCTAACTCCTTCTATTGCCGTGTCGTTGGGCTGTGGAATGGTCTTCCAGTGAGCGTGTTCCCACCATCCTATGATATGGGATCCTTTACGCGTAACGTGAAGAGATATTTGTGCAGGCCGGCAAGATCGCTGCTACTACAGATGGGTTTTTCTTGCCTGTCGATAGTCGTTAGCGTTTTTTGGCTGCACCATGCTTACCATCAGGTATGGTGCAGTCACTGTGTCGAGTCAGAATAAAAAAAAAAACGGATTATTTAGCAGTTGTTTTCACTCTAAGCTCAATCGTCGTTTTGTTTTAGTTCCATAAAATATTGTCCATTGTATGAGAGTTAGGAGATACTTACAAAAAACTGTGAGTCCCATCCATCTATGCCGCGACCGCTTCATTGTGTTATTTCGATCTGGAAAAACAAATTAATATTAACACTCACTTTATCAGTATGTCGAACCCGGGTAAAAAGGAAATTGTAAACTTAAGCCAAAAAAAAATCTTAAATTTAATATAATTATATGGTACGTGTATTTAATATGCTTGTATATTTGTAGGCGTATTTGTGTGTAGATATAGTGTAATCTAAGACATTTTGAAATATTCTATGGAGTTGTGTTTTTTGTCTCAGCCCTTTCTCACTGTTTTCTGTGTGTTGCCACAATTGGATATAACCTAGCTTTGCTGAGCTGAGTTCCCTTTGGCGTATCACAGCACCGGGTATTTGCTTTTGTTCTTTCTTTCGTTCTTTACAGTATTATCGATTCAAGCTTAGTCATGTGTTTAAGTAGTTCTTTTTATTTTATTTACAGTTCCCTTTGCCCATAATGGATGTTTCGATGTATAACAAGAATGCAGACGTAGGGCGTTCGCCTTGCCCAACGGCCTTGCAACAATCACTTTTACCAATACATTATTAACTAGCTTTTGCCTGCGGCTACGCTCGCGTTAAGAAGTATTATTATTAATTAGGTATAGTTTTTGCGGCTTCACTTTTGTTTAGCGTGTCCCCCCTTATTCTCTCGCATTCCCCCATTTTATCCCCTTGGAGGTAGAATTCATCAAAATCCTTTCTTAACGAATGCCTACGTCATAACATCTACCTGCATGCCAATTTTCTGCCCGATCCGTCCAGTGGTTTGGGCTCTGCGTTGATAGATCACTATATCAGTCAGTCAGTCACCTTTTGTATTTAGATATCCCATAATGCTACCAGATGGAGCCACTATCTGGCTATGGAAATATCTTCGAAATATCCTTGATAAATAGCGACCTGTTGTCAATGTTTAGTTGAAACACAAATAGTAAAACTTGGCTTATCGACGACGCTCCGAGAATAGTTAAAATGTTTTTTTTTTATTACAGACAGGCTTGTGCTTGACCTCAATCTCAGAAAGTAATGATAAGGCCGATGATGGAGCGCGCTCGCCCAATAAATACCGATTCACTCGACGTTTGAAGATTCCCATGTCGTAAGATGTGGGGGAAATAAAGACGCAAGAAGTGAATTCCACTCCTTGGGGATTCGCAGCAAAAAGATGAGGCGAATAGCCTCGTGTGAGCAGCTGGAATATTAGCCACATAAAGGTGCAAACACGCATGCACTCTTGGCAATTTATGGTAGAAGGGGGAGGGTGGAATTAAATTATACAATTCAAAAGAGTCTATAGAAAATTAAAAGACAGGCCACTCTACATCGAAATAATATATTTTATGACCGGTGGTCGTGGGTGTGGTGGTAGAAAGATACGAATTTTGGCGTTTTACTGTTTATTTGCACTTTAAGGCACACCGAACTGCGACGCACACGCACGTACTCTAGCCTTGAGTCTCGGTACTCGATTGCTTTAGCTAGAGCATGCCTAACGCGCGCGCACCCCTTACCCCGCGCGTCCCGTAACACCCTAACGACCTTTAGAGCGTTTAACACATGCACGTATCGGGCGGCGTCTACATGCTATAATTTTAATTAAAAAAATATCAGTACAAAATATATTCCAGCCATTATTTTCATGTGTATTCAAAATTATTATTTCATTAATGTTCTAGATTTGACTTTATCCTAGTTTACTGGATTTATTTTAATCGTGACCAACTAGACTCGTCTCTAATCATGGCTTACTAGATTAGTATCCTAGTCAAGTCAACCACCCGAGGCGTGGCCTACTAGATTAATTTAAAGTCTTGGCCTAAATCTTAGCTTTATAAATTTGTCTCTATTCATAGCCTACTTATTTAAAATCGTGGCTTTCTATATTTGTCGTGTCGTACTAAATTCCGTTTAAGTCATTGCTTACTAGATTCCTCTCAAATCATGATCTACTAGGTATCATTGACAAAAAGCCGAAGAGGGAGTCTTTGGGAGTCGAAGTTGTTCGCGTCCGTAGACTTTACCCTAGTTTCGCTACACGTGACTCCTGGGTGGTGCTAAACGAGCAGCAGCGAGGTGGTAGGGCGTCGGTGCCCGTCTGGATCGCGACCACAGTGCACGGGTGTAAAGCCCGCCATAGTGACCAGTTTCGGCTTGTCGTGTTTCGGGATCAGCTTGTGTATATCCAGTAACTCATATACCTAGAGACCTTCAGTCGTGGTATATGTGGGCCGACATGACGATGTAGACTATCAATAGATTTTCATCCTTTGATAGTCGCTTTCGTTTTTGGACTACATTGCACTTACCATCAGGTACTCTGTAGTCACTATGTCGAGCCAGTGTGAAAAAAAAGCCAGTTTTTGTTGAAAACTGTGTCTTACCGTTAGAGTTCAGCTTTTGTACCAGACGGTGATGACAATAGAATATAATAATTCCATATCACGTAATAAATACAGTTATGCAACGTGATTATTCTACAAGTTACGACGTGTGTAGAGTTCATATGAATATTACGACTGATTTTTAAACACATTTAGATTACTGTATTTACTTTACGCGTGTGTCCAAACCGACCAGCAGCGCGTTGATCACCGTACTCAAAGCTCTATATAAGACAATTTTAATGCTATGAGCGTTTCCTCACAATACTTGATCTCTAAATTCTTAGTCTGCGATATTTTGTTCATAAGCCGAAATCATCAGAACTGAACCGTTCAATTGTAGACATACCTTAGTTAATTTATGCTATGTTGAAATTAATTGCTATATTAAAACATAGCAAATAAGGGATATACTATGACTGTTTAATTGATAACATACTTTGTCTTAATGCATACAATCTTTCTCGCGGGACATTCTTTTTGTATTATATATATGCACCTCATTATATTATATGTTATGCAAAACAACTACCAGAGTTCCTTGCCCGCTCTTCTCGGTAGATTCTACTTTCCGCACCGGTGGTAGATTCATATCTCATTCCAAAAGCATAAAAATCATAACTTGTTTCACTTGGCTATTTCATAAATTTTTATTTCTTTATTTATGTAAAATTTTATAAATACTTGTATCAGATAACAACAATAATTTAATTTTACTTAAACTTAAATATTTCTTCACTAAAATGAAATAATAGTAAATTATCAGGCGAAGTCGGGATGGATCGCTAGTGTACAATAAATATTCAATGTATCCTTATGACCTTGCTGTTTTTATTACTGGAATTTGATGCGTCTAGTTTCAAAACCCGCTAAAACGATTTTTTATACAAAATTACTTAATAGTTGTAATAGTAATTTGAAATGTTTTTATCAAAGCAAATATTATATATGATTTTTTTCTTTTTTGCTTTTTACTCTAAAATAATAATTTAAATACCTTATAAGAATATGATTGTTAAGTCAAAGATTAATTATACGTTTTTATAAATAATTGGGATTTGAAAAAATATGTTATAGCGGGTTTTGAAACCAGACACCTCATTTAGAAGTAACGGTATGGGACGGATTCCTTTCTACAAGCCCTATAAGGTGACCATTTCGCCACTTTAGTGGGCTAATGGGTTACCTAGTTAAGCGATAATGAGTTCACAAGCCTCCTGACCTTGGTAATTAATATACGATGGCCTAGGGACGCTCAGGCTTGAAACGCTGGTGATCTACCTCAAGACTGAGTACAGGCTCGATTCTGCAGGCGTAGGGATGTAGACGTGGCAAGTATTGTGCAGGTTAGTACAGCTTGTCATAGCGTAGGTAGGTCACAGCTCTTACAACGAGCAGTATCGGGGAAGGCAACAACTTCCCCCGAGTCTGTGCCCAGTGGGCGCGGCGCGACGGGGCTGTGGTGATTACAGGACCCGCAGTCCCCGCCAATGCGCAGAAGTAGTCACCTTGGGGTTTTTAGTCGGTACAAGTCCAACACACCTCGGTCGCGCAACCCCCCCGTGCGGTCGAGACGGTCCTATGACGATTTTTCTGAAGTAAAAAAAAAGATAGGTCACAGCTCGAGAAAAGTTATAAAAATCCTAATTCAGTAATACGTCGTTATTTTCGGGCTAAGCACTTTCAGTGTTCGCCCACTCACCCGGTTTAGTTATGAATAGGCTTACCATAATTACGAAGAGCCAAATCGGGACGCAGAAGAGAAAGAGGCTCATTTTCATTTTGCTTTTCGCTTAATTTGTGTTTTTCATATTTGAAATGCAATCAAAATTATTATAAATTGAAAACATATTAATAAATGTGAATATATTTTTTATTAAAAAGAAAAAGAGACGCCGGTACTGGGATCTCAAACCGGGACTATCCCGGTCAAACCGGGACGTATGGTAAGCCTAGTTATGAAGACCTTTTCCGGTCAAACAAACGTCATTTCGAAAAAAAAAGTCGTTGTTGGTTTTTATAAAACTATGTTATAGTTAGTTACTAGAGGCGCATTTCGCCGCTAGGAAAGGGTTATTTTGATGTTATAAAATCAATCTACAGTGTCGACCGAAGCTTCGGCTTTCGTTTTTGGATTACACTGTACTTACTAACGGGGACACTGTAGTTACTATATCGAGTAAGTGTAAAAAAAGTTGTAATATATCAAGTTTTCTTATAACATATTATCGTGATTCTATTATTAGAATCACAGAATAAGAAATAATAAAGAAAACATTCACAAGCCGATAATGTAAGTAGTAAAGTGTAATTAAAGATACCGACATGAAATTTTGACGATCTGTAGCGAGTTGACACAATCAAACAAAAAAACTGGTAAATTGCAGTAAAGAAGTACATATGTTGGTTCACTTTATGCAGAACTTACTTGGTTTTCTGTCAATAACACAAAAATAAGAAAAACCTAAAATAAAATACAAAATTTTATACCATGTTAAGAATTACATAATTTACTGAACCAAGTACCAGACATTTTTTAAAAGATATTGATTGCATTTTGAACTTAAACAAATTTTTACAACGAGTGATAATTGCTTACAATTTTTGCTTATAACTTTATAATACGGTGACTTCACTGATGAAACTAATTTTCTAATATTCACAATTTGTCTCAAAACATAGTATTAAACAATTTATATTCTCAAACTTTGTGAATTTTTAGTAAAGCCTAAATTTAGAACAATTCTGGATGTCATTAAAAAGAATTGAATTTTGCAATTATTTCATAATTGTGCATGAATTGGAAAATTCTATTCACAGTAAGCTATAGACTATGTTTCCACTATCAGAGATTTCGCTTTGCACGTTGAATTAGGAGACACCTTGTACAAGGTCGAAAATATATGAATACTTATTTTGTGTTTTTTCATTCCGATTCTGGCGCCATCTTTTGACCACTTGACTCAATCTCAGTCCGTATAATTTTATTATATCACTACTAAAACCCAATAATTTGTAAAATAATCACAAATTTATTCACATTCAATATTAATTATTGACAAAGATGTGTCCATACACACTTAAATTTTCTTTAATGTTGTACAGTATTAAATGGAACACCACATAAAAAATAGTTACAGCTGTAAAACTACTGGCAATGATTTTTCACCTGCTATATAGCAGTGACAAAAAATTATAATTTCACATCGTCACTGTTAAAAAAAAGTAGTCATAATTTCTATGTCTACTTTTATTATGATGATGTCCTAGCCGGTTTCGGCCACGGCGGCTGTTTCAACACCGATTAAGAAATTCGAGGTCCAGTTTACGGAAACAGCCAATTGCGCAGGAGATATTTAAGTGCATAGCTGGACGCGCTGCCAGAAAAGCACTCTCTCGTCCGAGCTCCCTCAGGCCCGATGGAATGGAGAACCAGTACGATCGGGAGGGAGCGGGATGCAGGTTTGGTCGAGTTTCCCTTCTCTGAACACCTGGTTGAATTGCGGTGTTCAAGAGATACCTTAGTCGCCTCTTACGACACCTCAGCAAGAAGAGGGGGGTGCTATTCTATTCTGCCGGCAGCCACCACGGCACACGGCTTTTATTATACTGGTACGACAAAGTTACTACATAACACCTAGTGGAAACTGCAATATAGTCAATGAATGGCAACTACTGCTACGGGACCAGAATTCCTTGACAGTCATCATCACCATGTCGGTACATATATACCACGTCGAGATCTGTCTAGGTATAATAACAACTGGATATACACAAACTGATCCAGAAACGCCATAAGCTATACTGAGTCTCTATGACGGTCTTTACACTTGTGTACTGAATGCCAATCTACCTCAAAACTACATCATTTCTGACGTGCACTCCTACGATTAACAGTTTTTATTTTACTTTGAGATACGTAACTCTAAAAATGTAGCAAAGAAATGAAGAAATATGTTGTGACGAAGACAAACAACATTAAAACAATATTTATTGAAAATAAAATGTAAAACTTGGTATTTTATTGAATACCGACCGCAAAGCTACTTGAGTAAATAACTGAATGTCTGCCAACACAAAGGAAGGTTGAAAAACTTCACAAACCTGTTCGGAATATCAAAAGAAATAGTGCTGTGCCGCACAGCCCGCGTGAGCCGAATTTTTGCGTTTTTTGTCCGAAAACTTATTGGGAGCTTATTTAAATGACGAAGCCTTTCATGTACTTTTAATATATCGAGGTGAGCATTCTCACAGCACTAGTACACATGATATTTCTAATAGATGCCATGCGGGTTTCCTCTGGATGTTAGTCTTCCTGTGTGTCGCTTAAATCCGTATTTCATCTGGAAAAACCCAGATGCACATACCGAGATTCGAATCTACATCCATTCGTGTTGCCGAACATGGACAACAATTCCTTATCCACTAAGCCACCACAGCTATATAAAAATGTTCATACACCTAGAGATCATAGATGGGCAAAATGTAATCAGATTAATAAAAACAATTACGATTAAATTTTGCGTTTTTTAGCATTAATATGACTGCATTTTGCTCATCTATGTTTTAAACACTACAGAATACCAGATCATACATATTTATGACTTCTTAATGTTTTAAATGGATTTAATCATGATTACAGAGCAAGAAAATTAAAATTACGGCTACATTTTGTAAATTTTTATCCTGTAGCCTACTATCTTTCAACTTCTTTCTTTTCGTACTGTGTCATGCTTTGGAATCGTATGTGGTGAGTGGTAAGGTTGAGAGCCACTGTGTACCGGAGCGCGCGGGGGGATTGCGCGGGCGCGCGCGACGCGAGCGCTTCACCGCCCGAGCGCCCGGCAGAATAGTCTTGCTATCACACTGAGACTGGCTCCACGCACCACTCGCTCGCTACTTATAGTTTACGTATTGTGTTTATTTTCGTGTTCTTATTCGTATTGTTGTGCTCTGTACTTTACTTCTACTTAGACTATCTTACTTGTGCGTTACTATTTCTACTGGACTTTGTACTGTGCTTATTAAACGTATATCTACTTGCTGTCTGGACTTCTTCATTTCATTCTATCATCTCATCTTTACACGCTATCCTGCGCTTTAGCCTACGGTAGGTTTACTATATACTTCCTGCATACCTACCACGCTAAAATCCTTAATCAGATTACATTTTGCCCATCTCTGCTAGAGACTTCCACTGTGGTATATGATGATGAAATCCTGGCCGATTGCGGCCTTGGCGACGTTTCCAAGATAGTATCAGGTAGGCGCGGACGGCAGCCCCAATCGACGAAGGTGAGCTCGCTCATGACTTGCGCAGCCCACCTTAGCGCGGAATGTCCTGTTGCATAATGGACAAGTCAGAACACCACCCACGTTATTATATAAAGCGACCACAGGTGGACACGCCTTGAAGCGATCTCGCTTCTCATCCAACTCAAGCCTAAGTCTGGTCTCGAATTCAGCCAGCACGCGCTGCACAAACTTCTCCACTCCGAGCGTCGCTCCGCATGCACCCGCCACTGCGTCGGCTCCATATTGCAGCGCTTTAAGTGCCGCATCAGAACATCATTAAATCTTAAACATTGCCCACCGGCCTTCCTCCTACCACACTGCAACTCTGAGAAAATACACGCTTAGCCTTTCTTTCACTAGGCATACGAGACAACCCAACAAGGGTGCGAGCGGCGCGCGATGTGTTCCCGCGTGCCGCTCTACAACACAGAGGCACGAGAGGGGTAGCTCTATACACTACCCCTCCCTAAACGAGTAGAGGCCTACTCACGTCCGCACGCCCAGCCGGTCATTGAGGATGAGACCCCAGTCGTGCCCTCGATGCCGGTAGGCGGAAGGTGGAACACCCCGGGGGTTTTAGTCGGTGCAACCCCGACACACCGGGGGGTGGCCCTCACCTCTCCCCGAGGTCCGTTAGGGATTTCCCCTGGGTTACAAAAAAAAAAGGCATACGAGACAAGTGACCACACCAATGCATTTGCCGCCTAATAAGATAAGCTTCTATTCCCTCTACATGAGTACGCCTTAGAAGATTAGTGTTACGAATACGGTCAGACCAACGAATATCCATAATATCTCTGAGGCAGCTGAGATGAAATCTATCCAAAATTTTTATATACTTTCGGTAAACAATCCAATGTGGGTGACACGGCGATGGCAACTTTCAACAGATTTTCGTCCCTTGGCACTTACACTGAACTTTCCATAAGGTGCAATATACTCAGGTTGTTGGGTCAGTATAAAAAAAAATCACTAATCGTTGCTGACACTTACCGAACTCGAATCTTCGCACATCACTACAACAAAGTTACTGTTTGGTTTTTGTTACTTGATAGCAAATACAAAACGTAGTCAAAATTGAACTTTAATATACGAATGCTATATTCCTTTTGGGGTGTACAGAGATATTTTTGTAGCCATAATTACATATCGTATTGTAAGATTTATTTCACCAACAGTCCTATTAGTGTCCGTCTTCTAAAAAGAATAGCAGTATCTGGCGCTTATTTATAATTATTTGTTTCTAGTTTTATTAAAGTTAAAACATGATATCCTGGTAATTATTATCGAATCCAGTATGGTTACAATTTTTACCAATAATCTCAAATGTTATTTTATTTAAAAATATATATAAAAGCAATTTCTGTTTTGTAAGAATCAATTGAGAGTATATTTGTTATTTTAATTGTAATGCGGAACAGACGTAACGAAATGACGTCTTGATGACGAGTCATTCCAGAGGGTGCCACCAAACAGTGGAGACCTACGTCTGGTCAAGGTACACTGTGTAAGGAGATTATTAAAATATCGAAAGGATTAATGGAAAAGGAATATGATTCGGATTATTGTTGAAACTGTTATAAGGAAATGGAAATAAATGATGTACGAGAAGAGTTCTGTTTTAACTTCTTAACTGTCGATATTAGTATACTACAAAAAAAAAAAAACTTAGACATTAAATAGTCCGGGTGTGGTGGTCTAGTAGATAAGGGATCGATATCTATGTGCGGCAACGCGAGTGGCCGTAGCTTCAAATCCTGATACGTACCTCTGGGTTTTTCCAGATCAAGTATGGATTCAGGCACCGGTGAAATAAAACATTGTGAGAAAGACTTGCCATGTGTACTAGTGCTGTGGAAACGGCTATCATCTGTGCTAAAGGTTATGTAGGATAAGACAAATAAGCCAAAAGTATATACATTTATTATATATATCTAGATACAGCCACTATATATACTGACTTGGGAGTCTTTAAGAGAAGAGTGAATAGGCATTTGTTAGGCGGACGTGGTTCATCATCGGACTCATCTTCACCTTCTACCAGGTGTGATTGAGGTCAAGCGTTCACCTATAAGTTAATAAAAAAAAAATGTATCTCTGCTCACTCCGAAATGGATATAACGTGACAACATATTATTGTTATTTTATTAACTTTTCATTTTCTACTTTCACGAGATTCTCATGTTGTGGTATGCCGATATCAAAGAGTATTGCCCGGTACGCTGACCGATCTACTACCACAATGTCAGGTCTATTAGCAAAAATAACCCTAGCAATGATAATAGATTGATCCCAGTACAGCATTGCACGACCATTTTCGAAAACTGGCTGAGGTATTTACTAGTAGTACGGTACCTCATTGTCCACAAGACCATATGAAAGAGCAAGCTGCTGGTGTATGATCTTGACCACTTGATTATATCTGTGCAAGTGCTCGCCGTTAGCAAGAAACGAACAACCAGAAACCACATGCCTCAAAGATTCTCTAGGACGGTGGCTTGCCCGACATTTTTTTTTTACTTGGGGAAAATCCTCATAGAACCGTCTCAGCCACACAGGGGGGTTGCACAGCCGAGGTGTGTCGGACTTATACTGACTAAAAACCCCAAGGTGACTACTTCTGCACATTGGCGGGGACTGTGGGTCCTGTAATCAATTCGCCACAGCCCCGTCGCGCCGCGCCCGATGGGCACAAACTCGGGGGAAGATGATACCCTCCCCGATATTGCTCGTTGTATTTAGGCAGAGCACGCCACAATGCCCTGCCAACTTCTCGAGGATCGCTAACCAATCGCTCAGGGCCCCCACCCTGAGCGGCCACGACCCCAAAAACATCAGCCATCTGGTCGTGGATCGACCGGTCGGCCGGGACTGATGTACCAGGGCGGTTGCCGGCACCCTGGTGTCTCCTTCGAGCGGCCTTCTGCCGCTCTCGCTCTGCGGCCTCCTTCTGGGACATGACGTCTTCACAGAAGGAGGCCACGGCCCTCCAGTTGTTATACCCTGCCAGCATTGCCGACACCACTGCCGGCAGGGAGGGCATGCCCGACATATGTCAACCCGTAGATGGGCAAAACGTTATCAGAATGATTAAAAACTATTACGATGGAATATTGCTTATCTATGTTCTAAACACTACGGAATCCTCAATTGCACACTCATTTATGACTCTTTAATGTTTTGATTACAGAGCAACTGTTCCGTATTCGAATTTATGTGCGGGTAACTTTCGACAGCTCTGGCAACACCGTACGGGTTGTTAATTGAGTTTTGCTCTCGCTCGACCGATCCGCCGAGTAACGACATATATACGAAAATTCATAAATCCAAACATAATCCAATTTCAAAGTGTATAACTGTGCTTGAAAGATCCTTAAAGACACCAGTATCCTGGAGGAGAATCAGGGGCCCCTGAGGAGTTGGCGAACTGGTGATCGCGGTAAGTGAGACTCTCTAGGCAGCCCGTGCCACTGTTGCGGAGCTATCAAAGTACCGTACAGCAACTAAATTATAATTACGACAGCATTTTGTAATCATTAATCAGATTACATTTTACTCATCTCTGTGTCGACCGTACCGTCTTTGATTATTAATGAGGAATAGTCACTTACCAATAAGAAACAATACAGTGACTGAGGTCAAGTGAATTCCAAAATATCAAGTCTCGAATAATTAATTTTATCAGCAGAAAAAATCAAAACGCATTCTGTTAAACTATTAAACTTATAATTAATTAGTCAACAAAAAATGTGGTTTGTAACACAGCTCGTAATTGTTCATTTAGGTCGTGCAAGACTAGTTCCAACGCGCGGTTTTCGTCGCCTACCGGTTCGCGTTGTAATCTTAATTTCTCATGTTGCTCAATTAAGAGAAGTTGTTTCCATTATCACAGTTTAACTCCATTAGATAATATTAACACTTGATTGCTAAAAGCAGTCACAATACATCTGGGAGGCGGTGGGTGTATAACAATAGCGGTCATTCCATAGATGCATGAAAGCTTTGCATGCCCTTACTATAAATAATCCCGCAATAAATTGAAACAGAAAAAAAAACATTTATTTATTTATTCATATTAATTCTTTTTTCACGCCATTTATTTTTCCCATGAGCGCAATATAATATAATGTTGTTATGGTAAAATAATAACATAATATTCAAATTAGTCACACGTATTCTGCCTACCTTGTCCAAATATCCTATGCACGTCACTGGTGTATAGTACCCGGAACTCCTAGCCAACTGCCCGTCACCTAATTTGTGCTGAGTTGATTTTCCTTTGGCGCATCAATCATATTTTGATTAACCTGTCCTTATGTGTTGTGAGCTATGTGCCAAATAAATCCTTTTTCTTTCTTTCTATTTACATTTATGGTTAGAAATAAAAATGTTTCGAACGTTTTTTAATAATTATTAATAACAACACGTATAACAAATCCGTTCCTCAGCAATATCTATAAAATTTGATTTAAAATTATTTGACAACTCCTAGATATACTGCCTTGCAGGAAAAGTTCGCTTCCGCGATGTAGGTCAGTGAAAATATATCGAAATCGTTAATTAATTTATCTGTACGGGTTTGTGCACGCTAGTCTCAGAAATGACTTATCTAATTTGTTCTGTTTTTCATTAATGTATTATGGAAAAATTCATTTAACTATTAGTGTATTTTTATTTCGATTGGTATATGAGTAAAAAAGTTACGTGAGTTTAAAAAAATACGTCGATTATTTATTGAATAAAAATGGTATAAAATTATTGTTCAGGTGACTTCGCTGAAATAAATATAATATTATACTTTGAAATATATATGTATTATTTATTAACCCTATATTTTTGGTATATAGTAGGAGTTCAGTGTCTATTTCTGTCAGCCAGCCTCTATTTAGAGGTGACAGAAATTAGTTAAACTCGTTTGTTTCCATGAATTCTCACCAGTAACTCCTAGCAGCTGTGCAGCACGCAGCGGCTACACCCTGGTAATCACGTCGGCTTTAGGCGAAACCTGGTTGAAGGGCTAGCACGGTGTTTTAACGTACATTTGTTGCAGTGACTCCCCGCTTAGTGCAAGTCTGCCTACTAGTTCATCATCTGTCGTGCTAAAGGCAGCCTAGTCTACCCGATGATTTTCACCAGGGAACAAGACATTGCGAAAGGCATAGGGTTCTGATAGAGGTCAGTTATCAGTATCCAGACCTCCTATCCATCCTACTTCCCTCTAATTGTGTCGGTTCCCGTCCCTTTAGATTAGGAGGGGCTTGGACAAGAGGTCACGTTTGTGCACGCGCTAGCATTCACGCACCAAATATATCCCGCGTAATTGATTACATTTTCGAATACATATACCAGCGAGATCTGGTTCGCCGAAAGGATGCAGTCTGTGCCTATTTGATATGATTTGGAAACCTCTTCGAGGGCAAAATCGACCAGGATATTATTATCATTACAGTTTTAATAATATTGTAAGTGTCCGCTGTATGAAAATACATCAGTAAAGGCTTGAAATAATTATTATCACAACAAAAATACTACTTGCACGCGAACGAAGCCGCGGGCACAGCTGTTATGAAATACAGTTTCCGATACAAAGCACTGTGCAGCAAATTCGTGTCGTTTAGAATATGGAAACGAACAAAGTAGCGAGATAGAAATCTTTCCAAACAGTTGTCACGCTTTAACCAAAAACTATTTCATTTAATTAAAAACACGTTAGTTTAAATAGTTTCTGCGACATTATGCGGTTGATATTTAGAAATAACTGGTTTTAAAGGTTATTTTATTCGGCCAAGAACGGGTCACGAACCTTAACGTTTTTACATATATTTTTATATTTCTATTCTCTCTTTATAATATTATATTACAAAGGTTTTTCTTGCACCTTCAGAATTATTCGGCTTTATTAGAATAGTTAAATTTAAGCACAACATACTATAAAATATACATTTTTTATTATTTACAGGCGGATGCTTGACTCAATTACACCTGGAGGAGAAGCTGGAAGGAGAAGAGTCCAACGATAAACCGCATCCGCCCAGCAAATGCCTGTTCACTCCTCTCATAAAGGGTCCTAAGTCATAAGATCGTGGAAATATAATCGCTGGAAGTATTATATTCCTCTCATTAGCTGTTCTCATGACGAATGTAGAAGATAATCTCTTCGTGCGGATATAAGGAACGTTCACCACATACGGATGGTATACGAAACGGCGTCTCGTGGTTTTATGATGAATTGGGGCTGATGGTATTATAGAATGCAGCCCCTGAGAACACTCTCCATAGAATAATCTGTAAAAGACTGAGTGGCAGGTGACTTTGAAAATAGATATTTTAATGTTAATATAAAAAAAAAGGCTTTCGTTTGATATTGTACTAAGGTTTTATACAAGACTAGCTGTCCCGGCAGACCTTGTGCTGCCCTATTTCTCTAAAGCAAAGTCACATTGTTTTTTTTAATGTTAATAGCTTCCCCGTCAGATTTTATTCTGCCAAAACCTATTGGCCTGTCGGCTGTCTTTCGAAAATTGTTTGAAGGAACCTGGCCTTAATGCTATATGTATAAAAATTGACAAATATTGACATTAATATTTATACGTCACTCAATAATTGTTTTGCCTTCCCGGAACCCGTCCACTAACATTTAAACTTTATGGTATGGTGTTAAACTTCAAATTGACTTTTAAATATTATTACGAATTTTTTGTATGAGAATATAGAAAAGTGGTGTTTTTAGACTTTTTCAGACAATTTTTTTAATTTTTCTCTCCGTAATAACCTTCCCCAGACTTCAACAAACACAACAAAAAAGAAATCAGCCAAATCGGTTCAGCCGTTCTCGAGTTTCGCGCCTATATACATTTAACGATTCATTTTTATATTAAAGAAGATATATATATATATGTATATGTATATGTTTTAATAACCTCGTCTCAGTTAAAGACGTTCGTTGCCAAATCATCCATATCTGAGTGAACACTTCTTGCTGAAGTTAATTTGTTTGTTTGAGTTTTCCAGATTATATATGACTTAAGGTATCACATGCTCACGGGTGAAAGGAAAACATCGTGAGGAAATCCTTATGGCATCTAATAGAAATGTGATGTATAAGTGCCTTGAGAAAGACCATCAGCTACTGGTCACAACATGTACCTCTGCTTACCCCGTGAAGGAAATAATGTGACGATATATATGGTATATGTATTCTTTAATTATTGATTATATTTACAACACCATTACATTTTAAAAAATATTTTGTATTTATGTTGATCTTGGCAGATTGGCTATTATAATAACTGAGAAACAAAGAAGAAAGTATTAGAGGAGAAGTTGCACATCAGCAGTGTTTGCCCAGCCTCTAAAAATTGCAATATCCATTCTGAATAGTCCATTAGTATTGGATAATATTGCGCTATACATAAGTGCATACGACAATACTTAGGTACCTCCTTACTGAATGACCTAACAGTGTTATATAACTTTTTGCTAAAGCATTACACAACGAATCATAGTTAAATTTTCCTGATTGTACCTTCCAAACTTTACGTTTACAGGGCAAACCATTTCATATATTGTATCAGGGCAAAATGCTAAGCATCTTAAACCGCTACAGTTGCGCAGGGATATTGCCTCACTAAATGTTTTGTACAGTATCACGGTGAGTTTTCTGAAGAGATATACAAACTTGGTTCTCCCTCTTCCTTCGATAAAAAAACCACACGTACGTGCGTACGGAATCTCGGCTAGCACTGAGAAGTTCTCTAGCTGAGACTGACTGACTTTAGCTGAGTCGTTAAGCTTTTTTTGTACACTGGCTCGACATAGTGACTACAGAGTACCTGATGGTAAGTACATTGTAGTCCAAAAACGAAAGCGACTATCAAAGAATGAAAATCCATTGATAGTCTACATCGTCATGTCGGCCCACATATACCGCGACTGAAGGTCTCTAGGTATATGAGCTACCTGATATACACAAGCTGATCCCGAAACGCGACAAGCCGAAACTGGTCACTATGACGGGCTTTACACCCATGTACTATGGTCGCGATCTAGACGGGTACCGACGCCCTACCACCTCGCTGCTGCTCGTTTAGCACCACCCGGGAGTCACGTGTAGGGAAGCTAGGGTAAAGCCTACGGACGCGAGCAGCTTCGACTCCCCAAAAGCTGTGGAATGGTCTTCAGGTGAGCGTGTTCTCAACGTTTGTGCAGGCCGGCATGATTACTGCGACTAGCGATAGGTTTTTCTTTGCTGATGATATTTGTAGTCACTGTGACGAGTCAAGATAAAAAAAATGCTGTTGGCCTGCGAGGGCGTTAACATGATATGGGTGACGTGGCGCCGAGCGTCTTAAACTAGCGGAATATTTTTCACCAGGGAAAAATTCATCATAGGACTTCCCAGTCGGCATAAGGGTGACAGCAGGGTTTGTGTCAGAATCCTACTGACTAAAAATCCCTGGATGTACCCATCGCGCCGCAAAAACCGGCCGTGAGAGCGAACTAAGCGATCTGTACGCGGGCGGACTTCGCAGATTTCCTCAAATTATGAGCGTGTCGCCCAGATCCAGGCGTGAGCGGTAGGCGATGTGTTCCCGGACACCGATTCAATGACAAATCAAGGAGATGAGGGGGGTGGAAATTTACGCTACTCTCCACTCCCTGCCAATTAGGCGGGGCCTGCAGAAGGCTACGTCGCTGGGTGCCAAGGAAGATGGCTCAGCCTTGCCCTTGGCACTCGGCAGACGGGAGAAGGAACACCCCGGGTTTTTAGTCGGTGCAAGTCAGACACACCGGGGGGCAACTCTCATCGCCCTCTGAGGTCCGTTAGGGATTTCACCCGGGTTAAAAAAAGGCTTCCTCAAATAATGGAGGGTAGGTGGAGTTGACTACCTCCAGAAGACCGTCGTAACAGGCAGCATGTGGGAACACTACCTTGCCTTTCTCATTCGCGGGCAGTGAACTCCCTCAAGTACCACTGCCCATATTTGTTAACCTGGTGGACTAGCCTCACAGTTCGTGTCAGAATAAGTATCTAATTAATACTTTTAACAGTTGCTGAGTTGACCTTTGGTAGGCGCTAAATAATTCCTAGAGTTTACAAAGGAAGTATAGGACAAGCCACTTAGCGTCACGCTAGAAGTTACATAAGGAACTGGGTTAGGATGTTACGCTGAACAAACAAACAATAAGGTCAACGGGTCGACAATGCCGTTCTATGTCATAATAATTTGCACCTTCATGCACGCAACATGAATTTACGATTATATCTCTCGGCACTACACATCTATAGTTGCTATCGTATTTAATATGAAAACAAACTCAGTGTTTTTCCTTTTTTTATTCTGGTTCGGCTTAGTGTCCATACACCACTTGGTGGTAAGTATGATGCAGTCCAAAAAACGACTGCGACTGTAAATAGTAAAGAAAAATTTAATGGTTGTCGAAGTGATCATGATCATGCCGGCTTGTAGGAATCAGGGATGTTACGGAGCTTCGACTCCGACTCCGACAAGTCGGAACTTCCGATTGTTATTACACCTCCGGTTCCGACTTCAGTTCCGAAACCTTTTAATCGGAGGTATTCATCGGAGTTCACCACCACTGTTGTAGTATTGACTACAACAGTTGTTGAAACATAATATCAATTAATCAAATAATCAGTGCTACTTAATTTGTAGAAGACATTTTTATAAATTTATATATAGATTAAAAAATATGATTAAAATTATTAAATTTAAAACTAAATGTACATTTAAATTTATTACTAAAAGGTTTTTTATTTTACATTTACATTAAATTAAGTAAAATAGAGATTAACACAAAAACAACCCTGGAGCAAATTTGATTTAATTTCTTCACTGTTAATGGGAAAAATTTAATAAGAAACAGCAATTTTTAATGTCTCTGTATTTGTAAATTTATCACTTTCTAATTAAAAAGGTTCACTGAATAATGTTTTTATTTGTCCCTTAATAAAACTATTTTATTCTGCCGTCACTTGTGACTGACATTGCCTCCGACTCCGATCCCGACTTCGGTTCCGACTCCGATAAATCAAATTTAAAAACTCCGACTCCGACTTCGGTTCCGATAAAACTGCCTCCGTTACATCCCTAGTAGAAATATCGCTACACGCTTTGCTTAAAGGATCCAGTATCACAGAACGCCGGGACAGTATGCCACATCCCGAAGACTTAGAGAACTTCTAAACCCTTGACAGGATGTGAGTTACCGTATAGCCATGACTGCGTAAATCCGCTCGCGTGATTCTTTCATACAAAGGAGGGGGTGGAACAAAGTTATATATTAAAATATGGCCGCTGGAAGCAAATCCCACTCCTTAGCAGTTCGTATGATGAATGTAGAAGCGAATTTTCCGATAGGTATGTGTTTATCTCTGGTACTTTCTTCTTGTCTGTATGTTGTTTTGTGTATTTTCTATTTTTATCGAGGCGAGATAAATTATTCTTATCTTATATTTCATTTTATTTATAAAGCTTTAAATATTATGTGTAGAACGGAGTTGTTGGTTACATAACAGATTGTCATATAACTTGATTGTTAGTTGCCAATATACTTAAGTCATTGTGTCTTTCCCGTGCCTGTTTGACCTTAAACACTCTATGCGGAGGCTGACTGGTATTTATACGTGTTATAGATATAAAAAAGTACAGACATGCCTCTTTTTTCAATTCTCATTCGAGCAATGTTTACAATGATCCTGATGCAAAGTACATTGCAATCCAGTTGGTTTGATTTATGAAGGAAGTTAGTATAGGTACTATATGTGTATTTTCTCGGCTAAATATTATATATTTTATTTATTTATTAAGGGGGGTCGCTCTATTATTAATTTAAACAAATAACATCCCTGTCACTATATCGAGGGGTGAAAGGCTATTTGGCATAAGCGACATTTTTTGGTAATATATATACATATTTTCGGAATCAGAGTTTTTTTGCTGATTCCAAATATATATATATTAGTATATCACCAAAAAATGTCGCATAAACAAAGTCCGTCGCCGCGTCTATATGTCTCTCAAATCAAAACTACTAGATTTTCATACTATTGTCATTAACAGACGGAGTGTTTGTTTTTTTAAGTATTGTGATTCGGCTTTGTGTTTACAATTTTCTTACAAAGTACCCAATTTCATAGGACGAAGGGAATGCACTTGTCGGGAAGCCGTTAGTTAGCTCTAGCCGAAATAGAAGTCAATGTAAAACTGAGCACCGTAGCTCATCGCGCGTGGCTTTGTTACGAAATTGTTTTTTTATGACGTAAGAATCTACTAAAGACATTTTTTTTATTTCTTTCATACTAGAGAGGAATAGAGTTTGAAAATTTGTTTAATAATTCGTCACTTTAGAAGTAATTACTATGAATCCAGGCATTTAGAGCTTTGGTTAAAAAAAAAACGAATTTGGAATAACGACCCCTGAGAGACTTAAGGGAGAAAAATTTGGATGTGATTATTACTTGAAAATCCTTTAGTTTTGCGTGTAAACTGCATCAGGGCGAAGCAAGCCACGTCGGTTAGTAAGCCTTATATCCATACCTTTGTACAGTAATAATATAATGATGATGTCCTAGCCGGATTCGGCCACGGCGACTGTTTCAACACCGATTAAGAAAATCGAGGTCCAGTTTTCGGAAACAGTCAATTGCGCAGGAGATATTCAAGTGCATAACTGGACGCGCTGCCAGAAAAGCACTCTCTCGTCCGAGCTCCCTCAGGCTCGATGGAAAGGAGAACCAGTACGATCGGGAGGGAGCGGGATGCAGGTTTGATCGAGTTTTCCTTCTCTGAACACCTGGTTTAATTGCGGTGTTAAAGGGATGCCTTTGTCGCCTTTTACGACACCTCAGCAAGAAGAGGGGGGTGCTATTCTATTCTGCCGGCGGCCACCACGGCTCAATAATATAATATTAAATATGCGGCCATATCTAAACATTAGATGGTCTATCCAGCAATCAGCGCTTATGACCTTAAGTTTCTGTCGAGACATTCTACCGCGGTATTTAAAATAAAAGTGGTTTTAACTTGACCGAGGACAATATTATTCGTATCTTCACGCTTTACAACTTCAAGCACAAGAAACAAAATGGGTGCTAGACAAAATTCTTAAAATAATATATCGTCTCGCTATATCCCTTTTGGGGTGAGCAGAGAGACATTAGTCGCTGTATCCACTTTGTAGTTATCGTGTAAAGAGATGACCAACATAGCCCGCTCCATCGCTCGCTGAGCGACCTTATACTGGTGGACTAGCACAAAAGTTACTCTCCACAATCTGATAAAAACAGACGCGACCTCGATCAAATATATAATAACCGATAATACTTGTTTAAAATAATTTCCAGAACAATGTTGGCTGTTGTTTCGAAATGTGAACGAGACAGGTCGACGTAACTGACCTCGAATAACCAATTCGATACGATGCAAAAACATCGGTAACTTTCGATTATTACAATGACGCCGAATCGATTTTATAATTACGTTTTTGATAATATTTATTTGCTGATAATAAGGACAAATACACACATTAACCTAGTGCCGAAATAGGCTTGCATTCGTAGCAGGATAATTGTTTGTAGTTACCCGGGTTGTTGTTGGGGCATTCCCCCTCCAAGAGAGGAGGTCTGCTCAAGGCCAACACTCGCCGAGCCGTCGGAAGTATCCGGATTCCCAGGCTCGGCGAAGGCGAGGAGAGGCAGTACTGGCACCCCGGTTGTTTTAGTCGGGGCAGGTCCGACACACCGAGGGAGTGGCCCTCACCACTTCCCCTGACGGTCCGTAGGGATTTCCACCGGGTTAACAAAAAAAAAAAGTTGTTGGGGCGTCAACTCACGGGCTGCACGCTTGAGGGAGTGTGTCGTCCAACAAGGATGCAAGCGGCGCGCGATGTGTTCCCGCGTGCCGCTCTACAACACAGAGGCACGAGAGGGGTGGCTCTATACACCACCCCTCCCTAAACGAGTGGAGGCCTACTTACGGCCGCACGCCCAGCCGGTCATTGAGGATGAGACGCCAGTCATGCTCTCGATGCCGGTAGGTGGAAGGTGGAACACCCCCCCCTCCCTAAACGAGTGGAGGCCTACTCACGGCCGCACGCCCAGCCGGTCATTGAGGATGAGACGCCAGTCATGCTCTCGATGCCGGTAGGTGGAAGGTGGAACACCCCCCCCCTCCCTAAACGAGTGGAGGCCTACTCACGGGCGCACGCCCAGCCGGTCATTGAGGATGAGACGCCAGTCATGCTCTCGATGCCGGTAGGTGGAAGGTGGAACACCCCCCCCTCCCTAAACGAGTGGAGGCCTACTCACGGCCGCACGCCCAGCCGGTCATTGAGGATGAGACGCCAGTCATGCTCTCGATGCCGGTAGGTGGAAGGTGGAACACCCCCCCCCTCCCTAAACGAGTGGAGGCCTACTTACGGCCGCACGCCCAGCCGGTCATTGAGGATGAGACGCCAGTCGTGCCCTTGATGCCGGTAAGTGGAAGGTGGGTTTTAGTCGGTGCAAGCCCGACACACCGAGGGGCGGCCCTCACCTCTCCCCGAGGTCCGTTAGGGATTTCCACCGGGTTACAAAAAAAAATGGGGCATCACCAGCTGTCAGCCGGCCTCCATTTAGAGGTGATGGAAATTAAGCTCGTTGGTTTCCATTAACTCTTATTAATAGCTGTGCAGCACGTAATGGCCACAGCCTGGTAACCAGGACCACTCGTGGGTGAAACCTAGTTGAGGAGGTTTGCTAGCGGTGGCTTTTTTTATATCGACTCGACACAGTGACTGCACCATACCTGATGGTAAGCATGGTGCAGCCCAAAAAACGCCAACGACTATCGATAGGCAAGAAAAACCCGTCGGTAGTCACGGCGATCATGCCAGCCTGCACAAATATCTCTTCACGCTACGTTTAAAAGATCCCATATAATAGGATTGTGGGAAGACGCTCGCCCGAAGACCATTCCACAGCCCAACAACTCCCCAATTAATGCAAAAGTCTGTCTATTTATTGATCATCTGTCGAGGTGATCTTAGTCTAGTTTACCAAGGATTCTGGTGAGGCATTGTGAAATGCCTAGGGTGCTGATAGTGGTAAATTATCAATACTCAGACACAGCATCCTTCCTATATCTAAATATGTCGATTCCCCATCCTATTAACTTAAGAGGGATTTGGATGAGAGGGTGCGTTTGTGCAAGCGTTAGTAGCATTCACACACCATTTTTTTTTACTTGGGGAAAATCCTCATAGTACCGTCCCGGCCGCGAGGGGGGTGGCAGCCAGGGTGTGCCGGACTTTTACCAGCTAAAAACCCCAAGGTGACTACTTCTGCGAATTAATAGGGACTGCGGATCCTGTAATCAATTCGCCGCAGCCCCAAGCATCACACACTAAACATATCCTGCGCAATTGACTGTTTCTGAATACATTTCTCAGTCATATGACTTTCGCTAAATGCGGCTGCAGCCCGCCTTGGCTTGATGTGATTCGGAAATGTCACCAAGGCCAAAATCAGCCAAGATTTCATCATCTTTATTCTCACAGGTTGTTTTAAATATCAACGGATGCTGATTCTATATTTATTAATTAATTAAAATTTAACAAAAGTATTTACAAATTTAAAAAAGGATGTTATTAGAGAGGACTGTTCCATAGATTATTGTTTTTTTTTTTATTTCTGTTATAAAATTTTCTAATTATAGTAGTTTTTTTTTTGTGTTACTCATGTTTTTATTTTTCTTTTCTTCTGTGCGTGTAGTCTACTACACTTGTCATGGAAGTCGAAGCTGCTCGCGTCCGTAGGCTTTACCCTAGTTTCCCTACACGTGACTCCTGGGCGGTGCTAAACGAGCAGCAGCGAGGTGGTAGGGCGTCGGTGCCCGTCTGGATCGCGACCACAGTACATGGGTGTAAAGCCCGTCATAGTGACCAGTTTCGGCTTGTCGCGTTTCGGGATCAGCTTGCGTATATCCAGTAGCTCCTATACCTAGAGGCCTTCAGTCGCGGTATATGTGGGCCGACATGACGATGTCGACTATCAATGGATTTTCATCCTTTGATAGTCGCTTTCGTTTTTGGACTACACTGTACTTACCATCAGGTACTCTGTAGTTACTACGTCGCGCCAGTGTAAAAAAAAAACTTGTAAATATAGTCGCATTTATAATATATCCTGTTCATGTCTTATATAGTTTTATGTGTTAATGTAGTCTATGTAAGTGTACTTATAAATAAATAAAACACTTATTAGAATTAAAGCAGTGGCTAAGATTCAGTGGAAATGAAATCTCTTCGTTCTATATGCGGAATGACGCTTGCGGATCGCGCTAGGAACAAAGAGATACGCTGAATGATTGCTTTGAAAGATAGTGTCATCGGCAGTATGCAGAAAAGCATGCTTCGAAGGTTCGGGCGCGTGGAGAGGATGAATGATGAAAGGGGGGCGTAAAATCTATACAATGTGCATATGAGTGGAAGTAAAAGCCGAGGCCGACCGAGATTTACCTACACAGACCTGATAAAGAGAGTTCTGATGGAGGATAATGTCAAAAGTACACGCAATCGGCGAGAATGAATGAAGAGATCAATGAATGTTAAGGAAGCGAAAGAGATTTGCGAAAATAGAGAGAAGTGTTGTTCTATTCTCTCTGCCTACCCTGATAGGGATTCAGCATGATGTTAGATAGTTGGAACATTTATATAAATGTATAAACTATAAATAAAATACATTACAAAGGCGACATTTGAAATAGCAAACAACTTGTTCAGAAGAAAGAAAGAAAGAAAAGAAAGAAAGAAAGAAAAGAAAGAAAGAAAGAAAAGAAAGAAAAGAAAGAAAAGAAAGAAAAGAAAGAAAAGAAAGAAAAGAAAGAAAAGAAAGAAAAGAAAGAAAAGAAAGAAAAGAAAGAAAAGAAAGAAAAGAAAGAAAAGAAAGAAAGAAAAAGTTTATTGAGCCAAAAGGAAACAACACACAACAAACATATTTATATAAAAACAACAATGAAAGAATACATAACATCACATCATGTATCCTGTGTGCTGCTACCCATCTCAAAGAGCACTCAGCTCAGCGTATGCTGGGCGACGCTGCACGCGCCAGCCAGCGCTGATTGTCAGCCGACGCTCAGAGGAATCGATTGCGCGGACGTCACGGTGCTATTTAAATATTAGAACCAAATATACAAAAACATACCTTATAAGTTATAACGTACAACAAACAAGTATGACAATAAATACATAGAATACTTTTAAGTAGCATAGAAAAACGCAAAGAAAATGATTATAAGAAAAAACAATTATGTTTGTGGTGGTCCAGTGGGCATCGGACTGGTCTTAGGTTCGTATCCTGGGACGTATCTCTCGGTTTTTCCAGACCAAGTACACATATACCCACCACATGATCACCGGTGAAGGAAACATCGTGAGGAAACCCGCACGGCATCTAATAGAAATGCCATATGTACTAGTGCTGTGAGAACGGCGATCAACTGCGCTATTGGTCACGTTGGGCACGAAATATAAGCGCAAAGTGAATATAGCCTCTTATGTAGCTCTACTCACCCTGAAAGGGATATACCGTGGCGAAATATTATTATTATAAATTACGCAAGTCATGCAGTATATGAACCACGCCGCACAATTAAAAGCAACAATCTAATTATTTCTAATACGAAACAATTATGCATTACGCAATATAAATTTCGCAGACATTTGAATTCAGTTTAAATAAACAATTTTAAACCGCATTACAATAATGAGGGCGGGCTCATTACCGACAGTTGTAATTGCTACTGGTCGCTACGTCACTCGCGATTTCGTTTTTAGGGTTCCGTGGCTAAAAAAGAAAAATAAACCCTTATTTACTTCGTTGTCTGTCTTTCTATCTGACAAGACTATTTTCTCAACAACGCGTCAAGTTGAAATATCGAATACTCAGGTTGTTAAGATGTTAATTTCCCCCCTTCCTTCTCTATAGTCCATAGTGTGATGTTAGGCAACTTCACTTGTTTAAAAATGCTTGTCAAGTTGTGAGTTTATCATTTTCAAAATATATCTTACTATAAACTTATTTGAAACTCGTTTTATTCTTGAAAATTAAAACACAGGTCTTCGGTATTTTGTAGCACGAGAATATTAAACTCTTAAATCAATAGAATTGCAAGGAACACATTATTGATGATAAGCATTATGCAGTCCAAAGACCGACAAGGACGATCAACAGTAAAACAAAATCTATCGATAGTTGCTGCGATCGTGTCAGCCTGCAGAAATATCCCTTTGTGCTTTGTTTGAAAGACCCCACATCATAAGACGGTGGGAACACGCTCTTCGAAGACCATTTCACAGCTCAATCACTCCGTAAAATTAAAAATTAGAGAACTTCTTAATCTTAACCGGGATATGAATTACCGTATAGCTATGACTCCGTAAGGCCGTGATCGTTGTTATTTTATGGAAGGTAGAGGGTGAGACAAGGATAAATAACTCTTCAGAACACTTTAAAAGACCCTTTTTTCATAAGACGGTGGGAACAAGCCAGCCAAAAAGACCATCTCACAGTTCAATGACTCGACAAAAGAAAGAGTTAGAGAATTTCTTAGTCCTAGCCGGGTTACGAATTACCGTATAGCTGTCACTCCGCAAAACCACGCGCGTGGTTCTTATATGGAAGACAAGATAGGGCTAAATACCTCTTCAGAACACTCGCCGTGATACAGACGGTAGAAAACGCTTAATGAGGCAATATCTCTGCGCAACTGGAGCGATTCTAGATGCTTAGTCACGTCAGGTTCCTTCACAATGTGGACAGCCATCCCCTACAACCTATCCAGGGCGTTAAGAAGTACTGAGCAGAGCTATCCCAGAGATATGAACAATATATTATATAAATAAGTCGGTACGGAACTCTCGGTACGCGTGTCCGACTCGACTTGGCCGTTTTTTTTTTTTAATAGCACAAAAAGTGTTCATAACTTGTGATCATAGCTGCGCTACCATATTATAAACTAGATCTGCATATGTCGACCTGGTAGTCAAAACTTGGGGAAGCTTGCTATCCATACAAGGTGGACGTAAGGCGTGTCTAGCCTACACCTTACGCCTGCCTGATTGAGAAGTCCTGAGAAGTGGACTTTTTTCACTCATCCCTCTCAGAGATGGAGCTTCAGTAAAGCTATTCGCTCGCCAGGTCGTAGGAAGATTATGGAACCTTAGACCCAGCTTGCCGCGAGTAAGACCTCGGGTTTTTTTAGCTTGACAGTTTTACACTACCAAAAAGTCTACATAGAACTCAAGATATTGGCTAGATTGGAGAGCACTGTGAGGAAGCTAGCTCTATTTTTCTCTCAGTACTCAGTAGACGGTAAGAGGTAAACTCCGATGGTTTTACTCGGTAAAAGTCCAACACAGCAGGGCCGCTGCCCTGACTGTCCATGAGGACTTCCGACGGGTAAAAACACAGGGCAGAACACTGCGAGTCATTGGAGAATTGATTAGAGAAATCACAGTAGGGACGCTTTTGTGAAACTCAGTTGAAGGCAGCGAAGTAAAATGACTTATCGTTGACATAAAGCGATTTCTTGCGCCATTTTGATATTTGCGTGCTTGACGACGCTGCGTGTCAGTTAAAACTACCTACATGGCATGGTTTGAATTGGCATTTTCCTTAATTCCGTGCCAGCAGTATTCTCCAAAAACGTGACGAGTGTCAGTTATTGACGATCGCGCGTGCACACAGGCAACGCCGGGTTAGAACAGCTTGTATGTGTATAAATAAGTACACTTTTAAACTTGCAGCGCCAGGCTATCACAGCTGGTTATATTAATAAGAAGCAAATAAAAACATTGATATAACCAGTTTCACAAAATTTATTCGCCCGGAAATATAACCGGAAATTCACTATACGGAAGAAAATTCTACCGCTTGCGTTGACAAGTTGTTATAAAAATTTATAACTCTATCAAACTTAACTTGCCACTTCATGGGTGTTAAGAAAAACATTAACTTTATTTTCCTCATCTGTTTTGTACCATAAATTATCGTAACGGCTTATGTAGTTACAGACAGATTCTGAATATCAATTAGGGGTAATTTCTTAAACATTGATGCCGTACAGGACTGAATTTGATAAAGCTCAGTATAATTCATCTCGGAGACTATTGTAATAAGTACATAGTAATTACTGTGAAAACATAACCTCATTATATATACATAATATTTATATTTTATTAAATAAAAATTATCTGAAAATTTGATGAACTACAATATTTTTGCAAAATTATTTTGAGAAGCACGATATTTAATAGTTCAGGAGGTGTAAGCAAATATACAAAATTGATAGTGTAATTTGTACTGTTTGAAGATATTTACGTAAAAGTATACAAAAGGCTAGAGAAAAAGAGATAGTCAGATTCAGATCAAAAGCCCTCACATGAGAGCCTGAAACAATAACAATTTATAATTTAGTGGCATGCCATCAATAAAAAAATATTTGAAGAAAATGAAAAAGTTGTGGGCCCATAACCTCTTAAAATGTAGATAAGTGCTTGAACAAAAAATGTTGAAAAACATTATTCTTCGGCCAACGTCAATAATGCAGTATATTTAACTAATTTTATTTATCAGATTTTAATAAATATGAAAGGTTTTATTTATGTATAATCTATATTTTTAACCTACAAAGAGGATTTAATAATTTTGCTAAATTTACATATCGTACTCATTAAAGAAATTACTCGTATTAATATAAATATCAGATAAAACTTACCAACTTTCGATTCCAGCAAGTATAAAAGTGCACTTCGAGCTATCGATAACTTTTAAACACTTCACGCAAGTCACAGCACTATTTCATCACATCTCTAGTCTCTGATTAACATAAAACACTGCTGTTATCCGAAATAGTAATCGTAGTAATAAAACAATATGTATATAACGACCGCATATATTGCAAATTTTGTATATAGGTAGAAAAAGTCCTTGATGAAATTCCAAATCGTTTTCACTATACCTTTCTGCTCATTCGGTCTAACGTTTTGCATTTAAAATATTCTCTACTACCTATATTAGCCTCTGTAATACAATTTTTTTAACTATTTCAATCATCTATATAACACGTGTAACAAATAGTATTTTAATTATTATATGGGAGTAGTTTACGCTATGCCAATAGATGGCGTAGGCAGTCAAGTAAGTCACACAGTCGTTGTATTCACTCAGACTAGAGATCTTTCATAGCCTATGTATATAGAGAGAGAAAGAGACTAATCAGGGACTCTACACACGTGGGTAAGCACGGTCAAGCTGTTAGATTTTTATCTGCTGTGGTTTGAGAAAGAATACGAGTTACGAATGGTTCGGAGTGTTTTGGATGCACCTTCCAGCCCATATTCCTATGTATTATTATCAAATATTAATATATAATATTAAAAGCAGTAATTTAATCAGTGTCTACGTAGCCTAATATAGTTTGTTTCTTTCAGCCATAGATGGGGAAATGTAATCAGATTAATGAAAAACGATTACGATTCCTTTTTGCGTATTTCATCATTAACATGGAAGCATTTTGCTCATCTATGTTTTAAAGACTACGGAATCCTCAATCCCATATTATGATTACAGAGCAACAAAATTGAAACTACAACTACATTTTGTAATCGTTAATCATTAATCAGATTACATTTTGCCCATCTCTGCTTTCAGCCGTGTTTGTTTTCGCATTCGACTAGAACGATCCTGTTACAATTCGTGTTTTGAATACCAAATATAAATTATTTTTATATTACTTTCAAATTTAGTAAATAACAAAATTATACAAACTTAATTGATTCAGATATAACTATATTTAGTTGTGCATATATAAATATATTGTAATATTAAGTATGGAATTTGGCACCAAATGCTCACCGGTGAAAGATATCATGAGGAACCCCTCATGCCATCCAACAGAAATGTCATGTGTAAGCGTCCTGAAAACGGCAATCAGCTGCGCTATTAGCCACGTTGGGCACGATATAACTTTTTTATAGCCCGGTGAAAATCCCTAACGGACTTGGGGGGGGGGCGGTGAGAGCCCCCTGGTGTGTCGGACTTGCACCGACTAAATCCCCCGGGAAGTTCCTTCTTCCCGTCTGACCGGGGCCGGAGGTACAGCTTCATCCTTTTCTCCGACCCTCGGCAACGCCTGGCCTTTTGTAAGGCCGAATCTCTGCACTGCGAGGAGTGGCGTAAGGAGCCACCCCTCGCACACCTCAATATCTTGGAGCGGTGTGCGGGAACACATCACACACCGCTCTCGCCTGGATAAGTTGGGCGGCACTCTCCCTCAAGCGCACCGCGGGCACGAAATATCAAACCATGTGGATACAGCTTCTGATGTATTTCTGCTCACCCTGAAAGGTGATAGCGTGATATTACATATAAATTCATAAAATGCCGTAAATAATTCTAAATAATAGATAGTATTCTTTGCTATGCTCAGCAATGAATACGTGAGTTGAAATTTAATTTCAAACTTAACTAATATTATAACAATAATACATCGTCCCGCTATATCACTTTCTGGATGAGCTTTTTCTTTTTTTTTTACACTGGCTCGACATAATGACTACAGAGTTCCTGATGGTAAGTACAGTGTAGTCCAAAAACGAAAGCGTCTATCAAAGGATGAAAATCCATTGATAGTCTACATCGTCATGTCGGCCCACATATACCACGACGATTTATGAGCTACAGGATATGCACAAGCTGATCTCGAAGCGCGACAAGCCGAAACTGGTCACTATGACGGGCTTTACACCCGTGCACTGTGGTCGCGATCCAGACGGGCACCGACGCCCTACCACCTCGCTGCTGCTCGTTTAGCACCGCCCAGGAGTCACGTGTAGGGAAACTAGGGTAAAGCCTACGGACGCGAGCAGCTTCGACACCCAAATGCGAGCAGAGATTCAATAGTTGCTGTATACATTTTGCGCTGATAGATCGTGCCCAACGTGACCAGTAGCGCAGCTGATCGCCGATCTAAGGCACTTGCACATGACATTTCTTTTAGATGACATGCGGTGTTCCTCAATGTCTTTCACCGGTGAGCATGTGCTGCCAAAAACAGTACTTAATTGGGAAAATCCCAGAGGCACGAGCGTAGGTTCGAACCTACGACCACTAGCCTTGCCGTGTGTGGATAGCGGTCCTTTATCTATTGGACTATCCCAACCGCACCACTAAAATTAGCGAATTATAAAATATATTTGACATTTTTTGCTTTAAAATAACTTGACAAAATATACAACCGTATGTCGTTAAGAAATACCTTGAAATCAGCAGTTAATTAACTGCTCGAGTTAATTAATGTCAGTATTACATTTCCTTCCTCCAAAAATGTTGGTACGTTATAAATATAATAATCTTTTATTGCTTCTTGCAAAACACGATTCTCAGTCAACGGGAAATACCCTATTTTCAAAAAATACTGGTCAAAACTTGGCGTCGTGATTACTATGTACAACACTTCAATTTATTTTAGGTAACATTTACAAGACTTTGGCTGCGGTGAATGGGCTTAGGATCGAATCCCGGCATGTATGCTCATCGGTAAGGGAAAACATTATAAGGAAACCCGCGTGGCATCTAATAGAAATGCCATGTGTACTAGTGCTGGCAGAACGGCTATCAGCTGCGCAAAGAGATTACAGTCAATAATGTATCTCTGCTCACCCCATAAGAGATATAGCGTGATGATATGTTATTTATAAGACTTTTTGAAGTAATTGTGTTAATAAGTAATCCCTTTCCATATCCACGTCCTTAATATCACTTAATCTGCCTGACACTTGTCAGTTTTTTAATGGCTCTGAATACAAGTTTTTATTTTATTTTCAGGCGGATGCTTGACCTCAATCACACTTTATGGAAGATGAAGATGTGTCTGACAATAGATGGCGTCTGCCCGACATATGCCTATTCACTCTTCTCTTAAAGACTCCCAAGTCATAAGATCGTAGAAATATGCTCGCTGAAAGTCTTTTTACTCCCTATCCATTCGCATGATGAATGTAGAAGCTAATATTTTCATACGGATTTAAGGAACATCCACCACATTCGTCTGTTATCTATACTAATATTATAAAGCTGAAGAGTTTGTTTGTTTGTTTAAACGCGCTAATCTCAGGAACTACTGATTCGAATTGAAAAATTATTTTTGTGTTCAATAGACCATTTATCGAGGAAGGTTTTAAGCTATATAAGATCACGAGGCAACTATTAGGAGCGAAGAAATAATGGAAAATGTGAAAAAAACAGGGAAAATTATTCATCCGTGAGGGCTTCCGTTGCGTGCGCTGCGAAAACGGTTCAAGATACGAAAAATATATGTAAGAAAGAATGATTCCTCTTGAAATAATCTAAAAAAATGTATGTAACAGTATATATCTATCTTTTAAGATTAAGTCACTAGAACCGTTTTTATAGTAATAAAATTTGGTCGAAATTAATGCATTATTTGTTAAGAGTTGTATCAACGTAATAATATTAATCTTTATCCAAATAAATGTGTTGTTGATCAAGAGTATTTAATTGTGAACAAAATTGTCTTTGACATCACTTAATTTCAATGAACATCTTAGAAGATATTACAAAACCTTATATATCAAAACAACGTTTGCCAGATCAGCTAGTATATTATATAGATTAATTTCAGCTTGATACCTCCTTGAGAAACAAGTCCTTGACAACGGTTAATCAAGTAACACTTACAGAGTTTCTTTATTTTATTGAATCACGGAACCCTAAAAACCACACAAACTTATATTTCAAGAATAAAACCGATTTAAAAACGCATGTAATTTCTCTCTGGCGTACAATGTACGCACACTTTCTTACCGCGTCGCGAACTGGTCGTTATCACGCGCGCCGTGTGGTGGGGCGCCGCGGCCGGGGTGACCACACAGCACCGCGAAAGTGCAATGTTGCAAGATATTACGTCGTCATTACTAAACTATTCCCTTGTTGTGTGCAGCAACCTTACAAATAGTCTTCACTTCCAAGAGCTTAATCTTATAAAAATACAATTTACTTACATGAGAACATTTTAAAACCTTTTTTTTTGGTAACCCGGGGGAAAATCCTACATTGGACCATCAAGGTCACTGTGAGGGCAGCGACCCCGGTGTGTCAGACTCCTACTGACTAAAAACCCCCGGGGTGTCCCTCTAATCACTCCACCCAGGCCTGGGAAACCAAATTCGTCCAGTCGGAACATTTTAAAACCTAACTAGAACATTAAAGTAGTAAAATCAAACTTGGCATAAACAGAACTATATTTCTTGGCATTATATTTTAATATATAGTAGTAACTTAATTATATGTATGATGATGTCCTAGCCGGTTTCGGCCACGGCGACTGTTTCAACACCGATTAAGAAAATCGAGGTCCAGTTTTCTGGAACAGTCAATTGCGCAGGAGATATTTAAGTGCATAACTGGACGCGCAGCCAGAAAAGCATTCTCTCGTCCGAGCTCCCTCAGGCCCGATGGAAAGGAGAACCAGTACGATCGGGAGGCAGCAGGATGCAGGTTTGGTCGAGTTTTCCTTCTCTAAACACCTGGTAGAATTGCGGGGTTAAAGAGATACCTTAGTCGCCTTTTACGACACCTCAGCAAGAAGAGGGGGTGCTATTCTATTCTGCCGGCAGCCACCACAGCTAATTATATGTATATATAATATATATATATATATATATACAAGGCGTATAGGGCGTATATAGTAATAACTTTTGACTGAGTTGGTTTATCAAAAATTGACTTCAGACCTTTTTTGTAGAGCGTTAAATTCTCTACAAAAATAATGACTGGGTATTACAATACGATATATTGTTCATTAGTTATAGAAATCAAAAGAAAAAAACTTTTGTCCTGTGTTATTTGTATGGGAAATCGAAAAGTGCGATGCGGACAACCTAAATATTAATATTAAGGGCTCATATTTTCAGAGGCCTATTTTGGCATTAAAATGAAACTTTTGAGCGTGGTTCCCAGGAATTTTTTTTTTTTTTGAAACGCCCTATATATATATATATATGCCAAGCGAGCCCACGTTCCTTATATAGGAGGATAACGTGTTATATAGGAGTTATATTCCCTCAAAATTGATATATTGTTGGACTATAGAGGCCTAGTGGATAATGTACTGGTTTTCATGTGCAGCAATGCGAACTGTTGTAGGTTCGAATCCCGGCACGTACCTCTGGGAAGTATCCAGTTTATGTACGTATTTAGACACCGCATGCTCAACAGCAACCGAAACATCGTGAGGTAACCAGCACGGCATCTAATAGAAATGTCGTGAGTACTAGTGCTGTGAGAACGGCGATCAGCTGCGCTACTGGTCACGTTGGGCACGAGATATAAGCGCAAAGTGGATACAAACACTAATGTGTATTTCCTCACCCTGATAGGAATATAGCGTAATGATATATTATTATTAATGAGCGTGGATACAAATCACGTGACGTTCATTTTTAAAAATGCTCCTAAAGTGATGAAATTGTGACGTAAATATGTATCCAGTATGAATGTGAATGGAAACTAAAGCCGAGGTCGCATTAGGCTCGCCTGCGCTAACCAAATAAAAATGACACTTAATAATAAAATTTGTGAACAAGTACATGCATTGACCTACTAACTCCCAAACCCAGCTTATGTTACGTAAGTACCATGAGTACTGGGCAAAACTGCGACGTGTATAGCAAATATACTCCAGGCATGCAAATATCAATTCCTAACCCGCTATAGCAAAATGTTTACAATTTTTATATACGTAATATTACTAAGTTCTCAACACTGTGTTTTTTTTACACTGGCTCGACATAGTGACTACAGAGTACCTGATGGTAAGTACAGTGTAGTCCAAAAACGAAAGCGACAATCAAAGAATGAAAATCCATTGATAGTCTACATCGTCATGTCGGCCCACATATACCACGACTGAAGGTCTCTAGGTATATGAACTACTGGATATGCACAAGCTGATCCCGAAACGCGACAAGCCGAAACTGGTCACTATGACGGGCTTTACACCCATGCACTGTGGTCGCGATCCAGACGAGCACCGACGCCCTACCACCTCGCTGCTGCTCGTTTAGCACCACCCAGGAGCCACGTGTAGGGAAACTAGGGTAAAACCTACGGACGCGAGCAGCTTCGACTCCCTAAACTGTACTCTTTATGAGCAAAAAAGAAACATTAAAAATTATTACATCATATAAAGTTATTGTATTAAAAAGTTCAAGGTTAAATGCATTTATTAAAAAAAAAAAATACAATTTATGGCCATTACATTATATTAATATTGTTACTTTAACATAATACAATCATTAGAACCGTATTGGGGCCCCGTGAGAAACACGAGCGAATAGCGCTGCTCCACGAAGAGACTAAAACGTTTTGTTGCGCACGTTAAAGCCACACTTCGAATTCTGGCTGTCGCGATTTACACCTCTATATGCGTGTATTTGGAATGCTGTTAAGTGCTATGTACATCCAGCTGTTTATATACCTAGAGACCTTCTGTCTTGGTACCTCTATCTTCTCTCTAGTTGTGAGACTAAAATGCAGAACATCAAGCATCGACTTAAAGTCTGCCTCGCAGTCTTTCACCGGTTGCTCTGTGGAGAGTGTTCTCTACGGCTACATCCTCTAATTCCATCAGCCCCATTTCATAATAAAACCCCTAGACACCGTGTCAAATATCATTAGTACGTGGTGGGTGTTCCTTATATCCGTATGAAGAGATAGAAGCCGAGTAGTTAGTTAGTTAGTTTTGGGAGTCGAAGCTGCTCGCGTCCGTAGGCTTTATCCTAGTTTCCCTACACGTGACTCCTAGGTGGTGCTAAATGAGCAGCAGCGAGGTGGTAGGGCGTCGGTGCCCGTCTGGATCGCGACCACAGTACATGGGTGTAAAGCCCGTCATAGTGACCAGTTTCGGCTTGTCGCGTTTCAGGATCAGCTTGTGTATATCCATTAGCTCATATACCTAGAGACCTTCAGTCGTGGTATATGTGGGCCGACATGACGATGGAGACTATCAATGGATTTTCATCCTTTGATAGTCGCTTTCGTATTTGGACTACACTGTACTTACCATCAGGTACTCTGTAGTCACTATGTCGAGCCAGTGTAAAAAAAAAAACTATTTATTATTTATTTGGCGCGTTATATATAGAACGCGTTTCACCTAAATACCGTATATTAAACCGTAAATATCCTTAGGTTGCATTAATTGCGTAAAACTTGCATTAGCCTTACTCTGCATAATATATGTCTCCACACTACACTGTACTGACCATCAGATGCATTCTAGTCAATTTATCGAGGCAATGTAAAAGGAATTTTGGGTAAAGCTTAATTCTGGCCAGAGTTACATATTACAGAAGATGATGTTAGTGAGAATTGAATGAGCAAAGACTAGCATTACGTATTAACTCTAAAGCCACAAAACCTTGAAAGCTAGATTTCAATATTATTTATTTTCTAGTTAAAACATTTCTCAATATGTTTAAATAGTCAAACTGCGCATTAACGTTTAAAATGACCATCGGCCATGCAACAAACACTTAAGATTTCTTAACTTTGTGTATTTTATTATAAGGAAAATCGATTTTATTTCAACGGATTTATGCGGGTTATTTTGTGCTGGTTTGGCACAAGAGTAAATCGTACCTCATGGAAAGCAATCACATACCTAGAGACCTTCAGTCGTGGTATATGTGGGCCGACATCACGACGGAGACTCAATAGTTTTTCTTCCTTTGATATTCGCTTTTGTTTTTGGACTACACTGTATTTACTATAAAAAAAAGTACAGTATATGACCGGTGGTCGTGGGTGTGGTGGTAGGAAGACACGGATTTTGGCGTTTTACTGTTTATTTTCACTTTAAGGCACACTGAACTGCTACGCACACGCACGTAGTCTAGCCTTGGGTCTCGATAGTCCACTGAATTAGCAAGCATCCCATGCACGCGCGCATCCCCTTACCCTGTGCGTCCCGTAACACCCTAACGACCACTAGGGCGTTTAACACATGCACGTATCGCGCGGCGTCTACATGCTATAAGTATAATTAAAAAACAGGGTCCGACTATTTGATAGTTGCCGCGAACATCACCACACAAATACCTAGTCACGCTTCGCTTAAAGAACTTAATCATAGGTCGAAGGGAATACGCTCGCCAGAAGACTATTCTAGAATACAATGTCCCGGCAAAGGCAAGAGTTAGAGAACTTCTTAGTTATAACTGAAAAAGAAAGTCCTAGTGGCTATGTTGGTTTAGTGTATAAGGAATTGGTATCCATGCGATGATGATGATGATGCGATGGTTATGGGAGTCGAGGCTGCTCGCGTCCGTAGGCTTTACCCTAATTTCCCTACACGTGACTCCTGGGTGGTGCTAAACGAGCAGCGGCGAGGTGGTAGGGCATCGGAGCCCGTCTGGATCGCGACCACAGTACATGGGTGTAAAGCCCGTCATAGTGACCAGTTGCGGCTTGTCGCGTTTCGGGATCAGCTTGTGTATATCCAGTAGCTCATATACCTAGAGACCTTCAGTCGTAGTATATGTGGGCCGACATGACGATGTAGACTATCAATGGATTTTCATCCTTTGATAGTCGCTTTGTTTTTGGACTGCACTGTACTTACCATCAATTACTCTGCAGTCACTATGTCGAACCAGTGTAAAAAAAATGCAAGGAAAATGGTCGTAAGGTCGAATCTTTGCAAGTACTTCTGGGTTTTTGTAGATTAAATACGGTTTAAGGCACCAATTTCTCACCAGTGAAGAAAACCACCGTGAGGAACCTTTATGGCTTCTAATAAAATGTCTTGTGTAAGTGCCCTGATATGGAGGCTTAATTGCGCTCACGAGACATAAGCTGAAAGAGGATAGGGCCATTAATGTATGGATTTATTTGTATCTTTGTCTAGTATCAATTGATCGCCGAGCTCGGCGACTTATTGCCGATAATGCTCTTACGTCGCGCAAACTACTCAGTTTGGAACACCGGCGTAAAGTGGCTTGCCTTTCGGTTTTCTATAGACTATACTCTGGAGAGTGTGCGGCTGAGTTGTATGATTTAATTCCCCCCTCTCCCTTCTACCATAAATTGACGAGACGCCGTGCTGGTTTGCACCCTTTTGTGGTTGACATTCCTGCTGCTCGCACGAAGCGATTCGCCTCCTTCTTTTTGCTGCGAACCGCGAAGGAGTGGAACTCGCTTCCTGCGTCGGTGTTTCCGGCATCTTCAAACATCGAGTGAATCGGTATTTGCTGGGTGAGCGCGCTCCATCGTCGGCCTCATCATCACTTTCCAGCAGGCGAGACTGAGGTCAAGTGCAAGCCTGTATGTAATAAAAAGAAGTACCAATAGTACAAGCGCAACCTCAGTCTGATCTAAGGCAATGTGTGTAATTCTCTTTAAGTATTATTAATTGTATTCATAATTGTTGTACTGTACAACTAGAGTAAAAAACAATTAGCCAGTCTCGCGTTACGTGTGTGTCAATTATACAAGCAGATTTCACGATGTCGTATGAAAGATTCGATCTATCGTTGTTCGTACGAAGCACGCGAGAGACTAGTGATTCCACAATTTACGGCTAAATATTTAGAGACATTTTATTATGTCTATTTATGATGTCGCTTTTGGTCTTTTACAGTTTGGCTCCTTTAGTAGAATTCTGAGAAAAAAATGATAGTTTAATTTATATATATCGTCATGGTATGTTTCTTACGGAGTGAGCAGAAATACATTTATGGATGTATCCACTTTGCACTTAGACACAATGTGAAATTAACTGACCGCCGCTCTCGGAGTACTTACACGTGACATTTCTAGGATATTCTTATTTCGTTTCTATTCTCTTTGTAAAAATGTTAATATAATTAATCGTATAAGAAGAGTATTACTCACAAAAACAATCTTGCACAACTTAAAAAAAGGTAACAATATCTTATGAGACTTTTGAACTAACTTTAAAGTTCACGACCAAGCGCGGGAAATCGCTTTATAGCCTCAAAAGTTAAGTCCTTTCAACAACTAGAAAAAAGCTGATAATCTACAATCATAGTTAAGAACATTCTGGATCAAGTGAGCTTTCAAACGAAAAAACTCCATCATACTTGATTCATCCGTTTAGAATCTACTCTGCCACAGACAGACATAAGGGTGTCCCTTATGTGATTGCCATTCTAGCTGCTCGCACGAAGCGATTCGCCTCCTCTCGGGACATGGGAATCTTCAAACGTCGGTGTTATCATCATTTTCTATCGCATGAGATTGAGGTCAAGCGTAAGCCTGTCCGTATTAAAAAAAAACAGATCCACAGAGCTATAAATACACGTGTTAAGCTTATATTATCCTTCTTTTTACGTCAGGGGTTAAAATTAAGTATCGTGATTCTATCAAATTACGTAGTTAAGAGGTTTAATGAACCATCAAGGAAACTAGAATGAGGGAAGTTACAAACCGCGAAAGAAAACCGACGGACGCGGACGGCCGGCGCGTGGAAAATGGTTTTTCTTCCACCAAAACAATTAATTTTATAACTATAAGAAGGAAGTTAAATTAATTCTACTTTGTATTATTGTTTGCGTTTATAATTGTAATAATTATTTTCAGCGGAACATTCAGAAATATACATATAAACAATAAAAACACAAAAAAAGAAGATATATTTTTTTTACACTGGCTCGACATGTTGACTACAGAGTTCCAGATGGTAAGTACAGTGTAGTCCAAAAACGAAAGCGACTATCAAAGGATGAAAATCCATTGATAGTCAACATCGTCATGTCGGCCCACATATACCGCGACTGAAGGTCTCTAGGTATATGAGCTACTGGATATACACAAGCTGATCCCGAAACGCGACAGGCCGAAACTGGTCACAATGACGGGCTTTACACTCATGTACTGTGGTCGCGATCCAGACGGGCACCGACGCCCTACCACCTCGCTGCTGCTCGCTTAACACCACCCAGGAGTCACGTGTAGGGAAACTAGGGTAAAGCCTACGGACGCGAGCAGCTTCGACTCCCAAAAACTATATATATAATATATAAGTCAGCAAAGCTTCCACAAAAAAGGTAAAAATGGTTAAAGTATACGACATAACCCGATGTATTTTTTTATTTAATTCATTTAGAGGAATTATTTGGCCAATCCACAGTCCAACGACTCGGCTGTAGTAAAAGTTAGAGAATTTCTTAGTCTTAGCCGGGATGTGAGTAACCGTATAGCTGTGACTCCGTTAACGTAAGGAATGAAGAGACTGGAACAAGGTTAAATAACTCCTCAGAACACTAGCCGTGATATAGATGTAGAAAACACCCAGTGAGGCAATATCTCTGCGCAACTGGAGCGGCACAAGTAAGTACTGGGCTGAACCGTCTCAGATACGTGAACAATATTCCATGCAGGGACTGACCTGGGCCTTATACAATAGATACAGTTTTTTTTTCGGCATGTCGTACGTTTGTGGCCAGGGAAAGACCTTAACAACAAAACTGGGCTTGGTGGGCGAACGCAGAGGGCGCTCAGCCAGCGAAATTTATGGGTTGGGCGGCTACGCCAGGGCACCCCTGTGGGTACGGACCTCGAATTGGGCGGCCGGCCAGTTCAAAAACGAACCTAACGGTGATCTACCAGCGTTTTGGAAGCGACTATCTTGAGAAGAAACGCCGAAAGAAACTCAAGGCTGCGTCGGAGTGAAACTGCGTTATTTAAACAACAGTTGACGGACCTGTTCTTAATCGTCGCCGTCGGCGCATAGATTTTGAGAGTCGAAGCTGCTCGCGTCCGTAGACTTTACCCTAGTTTCCCAACACGTGACTCCTGGGTGGTGCTAAACGAGCAGCAGCGAGGTGCAAGGGCGTCAGTGCCCGTCTGGATCGCGACCACAGTACATGGGTGTAAAGCCCGTCATAGTAACCAGTTTCGGCTTGTCGCGTTTCGGGATCAGCTTGTGTATATCCAGTAGCTTATATACCTAGAGACCTTCAGTCGCGGTATATGTGGGCCGACATGACGATGTTGACTATCAATGGATTTTCATCCTTTGATAGTCGCTTTCGTTTTTGGACTACACTGTACATACCATCAGGTACTCTGTAGTCACTATGTCGAGCCAGTGTAAAAAAAAAGATACAGTTAATCCGGCGTGGGAAACCGACGCATTTTGTCCAGGATACCAAGTCACACCAGGTCATGGGGTCAAGAGCCTGTTATTACGATCGCCCTAACACCTCCAAAACTAAAAAATACGAAATTAGTGTTATGTTAGACATTTTTATAGAATCAAGAGTAATATATTTGTTATTAATTGACTTAGATGCGAAACATTCACATTTATCAATCAGCCAATCTCTTCATAATTATATAATATTATTTCTTGCATCCGTTATTTTATGTCCTATCGAATAAAACTTTCTCGGACCGACGTTTGAATGGGTATCATACAATATTTACATAATTTTATTTATTTTATTTTTGTACAATTGAGGGCAGCCAGTGGCCAACTTATTACACGAAAATAATAAACTAAAATAATATTTAAAGTATTCTACTGATTTATGTTTTTTTATTATTTATCATGATAGGATGTAACACGACCAGGGCTCTTCACGCAAAGACTTCAGACTTCTTCTTTGTTATTAAGCTGTCGGAGCCGATTTTGTTACGTTGATATATTTTTTCTTATTTTCTATATATTTTTTATGTTTCTGTATTCTTAGTTTTTATTTTGAGACGAAATAAATGTATACCATTTCCTTTTCTAATCATATTTTTTAGACTCTGGTATCGGAGATCTACTGCGTTACTGATCACGTTGCGCAAGAGATTAAACAGCACAGTGGATTGAGCCGCTAATGTATCGCTGCTCACCCCGTAAGGGACAAAGTGTGACGATATATCATTATTACTAAAAATGGATATACAAATGAGAATTTATCCGTAAATAACATAAACACCGTAGCGCGTGTGGCACACGATTGAATGGTAGATAAAATTCTTTTTGCGTAATTTTAGGTAAACTGGAATTGACTCGCTTTGCCTTTGCACTGTATCCTGGCTTAGGAAAGACAAAACTCCTGCTTAATAATTAATAGTTATTAATTCATTCACGTGTGTAATTATTTATTAATGTAGGAGTACTTTGTTTTCATTATAAATTGTTTAACGAGTCTTATATACGAATTAACTCACCTTTAACTGTGATTCGACGTTTCAACCTAGTTACATAAGTCGAAAAAAGTATTACAAAAAAATGTTAGAAGTAAGTTAATTCGCGCATAAGGAGTTAAAATATTGGTAATGATTACATAACGCGAAAGTGCGAAGTGTGTTACTTTGTTTTAATAAAAATATTAAGAAATCACCTTTTTACATATTTGGAATTACAATTGAATGCTGAATATTCGTCCTAAATATCTTTCTCGTCGATGAAACCACCTGTATAAACGATAAATAAAAAAAAAAATGCTCTACTCACCCTGAAAGTCTTATATGAAAATAATAATATTAAATAAAAACATTCCAATGTTACATGTAGTCCACATCAAAACTCACGTAATTTATGATTACAGTTATCAAAGATTCGTAATCAAATAACTTTATAATGTAATTGTAAACAATAACACACAATTACTGCTGACAATGACACGTTATACCGCAGCGGAGACATTAACTCCAGCGAGCAGAACGCCTCTAGAAAGTTAGAGTTATGTATAAGTCGATAATCTCAGGTTCTTCATAATACTTTATACTATAGCATGTAGACGCCGCCCGATACGTGTTTGTGTTAAACGCCCTAAAGGTCGTTAGGGTGTTACGGGACGCGCGGGGTAAAGGGTGCGCGAGCGCAAGGGATGCTCTAGCTAAAGCAGCCGACTACCGAGACCCAAGACTAGAGTACGTGCGTGTGCGTCGCAGTTCGGTGTGCCTTAAACTGCAAATAAACAGTAAAACGCCTAAATCCGTGTCCTCCTACCAACACACCCACGACCACCGCTCATAATACTATATTTTAGCCGGCTGTGGTGGCCTAGTAGATAAAAGACCGGTATCACTTCTAGGTTCGAATCCCGACACGTACATTTGGATTTTTCCAAATTAAGGACGGATTTATGCACCACATGCTCGCCGGTGATAGAAAACTTTGTGAGACAACCCGCGCGGTATCTAATAGAAATGTCATGTGTACTAGCGCTGTGAGAACGGCGATCAGCTGCGCTACTGGTCACGTAGCGCGTGTCTCTACCCACCCTAAAAAGTATATAGCATGATGATATATTTAAATTTATGCAAATACTTGTCGACATCTTCGTACTGCTTAATAAAATCAATTAATGTCGTAATAACTCTTAGCTAAACCTACTCCCTGCGACCCTGCCTCATATATCTCTAATTAAAAACATTTTGTAAACACAAAGTTTGCAATATATGATGATGTCCTAGCCGGGTTCGGCCACGGCGACTGTTTCAACACCGATTAAGAAAATCGAGGTCCAGTTTACGGAAACAGCCAATTGCGCAGGAGATATTTAAGTGCACATAGCTGGACGCGCAGCCAGAAAAGCACTCTCTCGTCCGAGCTTCCCCGGGCCCGATGGAATGGAGAACCAGTACGATCGGGAGGGAGCAGGATGCAGGTTTGGTCGAGTTTTCCTTCTCTGAACAACTGGTTGAATTACGGTGTTAAAGGTATCCCACTTTAGTCGCCTTTTACGACACCGCGGCAAGAAAAGGGGGATGCAATAATAATAATAGTAATTTAATAATAATAATAATAATTTTTATTGGATAATAAATAACGACAATATATATCATTATAATAAATATACGCATATATCTTGTAAATTAACTTAAATAACTGTACACAACAACAACAACAACACTAACAAGTAACACGAGCAAACAACACAACACAACTACAACAACAACACACAACAACAACTGTAACAAGTAGCGCGAGGGAAGAGGCTGAGCGCGATAGAGAGTACAAGAACTCTTGACGTTCGACGCCGGAGACTTGGGCGAAGGCTGTTGCGAGGGAATATCTGAACGCCCGCCCGCCATAAACTTGGGCGAAGGCATAAGACTTTTCGCGGCTATATCTATCCGACCGCCCGCCGTAACAATAAGCTGGGAAGTGTTAATTGAGGGAGTCCACTGCCAATCCAAGGTCGGGGCTGTGTATACGTACTCCAGCATACCGCCTAGTATCGAGGAAGGGAGGTGCGGGATCAGTCCTCCCGTACCCCGTAAATGAGGAGGCCAAATCAGAACAACCGCGCGCCGGTTCGTGGAAGCATGCGAATTCGCGCCCACGGCTGATGACCACGCGGATGAAGGGGAACCCAGAAGTCTTTTTGTCGGTAAGAGTTCAGCATACAGAGGGTTACTGCCTTCACTGTCCTATGTAGGTTTATTCTTCTGGTTAAAAAAATCGAAGTAAATATTATATATATAGTCTAAAATATTCATTTCAAATTAAAGTCTATTCCGATTCTAAGTTATTTGATTGTATTTTGTTCGTTATGATAATCGAATATCATTAACGTGGTGAACCGATTAACACTGTCTCTTCACTATTGCTGTATACCTGAGAACTGTCACAGGTAGAGATGCCACGAATATTCGGCAACTATTCGGTATTCGGCCTATTCGGCCACTTTTTTTGCTATTCGGTATTTGGCCGAATAATACGTACTATTCGGCCGAATACCAAATCATGTAAAAAAGACACGTTATATTACTCAAAGTTATGTATTTATTTCCAAATTACAACACTTTAGTAATTAAAATTGATCAGTGGTAAGTTGTGATGGATAAAAACAAGCTTTTCAGCATTTTTTGGTAGCAAACGATTATGCTTTTCATAATAAATGTGACCAGCCTCAGAAAATAACCTCTCACACACGCTCTCTCTCTCTCGCTCACACACATACTAATAAACTTATACCGTTAATATCCATATACAAACACAAAACTCCCTTGAATAACCCGGACGGAAGTGCGAGTCTCACCAGAGACAAGATTTACTTAATTGGTGAGACTTATCACCCTGTGTATATGCATAAGTTTTGTGTTGAAATAAAGGTTATTATTACTAAACACGCTACTTCCAGGAATATTCGGCGGCCGAATATTCGGCGCTTCGGCCGACAGCGTTGCCGAATATTCGGTATTCGGTATTCGGCCAATTCACTATTCGTGGCATCACTAGTCACAGGGGACTTCGTAAAACGGACAGAGTATAGCAATATCGTATCTCAGTGTTAGCTGTAAGAAGCGTGTTATAAAGTAATTTTTAACTAACTTTCTTGCTTTATGCATGTAGTTGCGTCGAGTCTCGCACCGCTATCATTTCTTATAATGTAAAACAGTTTTCCCTTGTCACTGTTTACGGTCTGTTTGCCTTGTAAAAGCGAACGAAATCACGCGATCCGCTAGTATTTCATTACCGCAGGGTGACTAATCATCGCTTCATCAGTACTGCGTAAGGCTGATAATAATTTCATAATGATTCGGGCGCTTCGCTCGGAGCGGCGCTTACCAAGAATTTTGGCAATTAACTTTCAAATTATCGAAAGTATTTATCAATAGGCAAGAAAATATTCGTACTTTGCTTTGAAAATCTTTTACAATAAACATGTTTTTTAATGATTTACAGGCTGATGCTTATCTCCAGTCACACCTGGTGGAAGGTACCTGGTCTGACGATGGAGTGTGTCCGCCCAACAAATGCCTAGTGCCCCCAGAGAAGTAGCCTCAACAAGGCCTTTTGATCCCTGGGCGTCTGGACGAATTTGGCTTCCTAGGCCCAAGTAGAGCAATCAGAGGGACAACCCCCTGGGGTTTTTAGTCAGTAGGAGTCTGACACGCCGGGGTTGCTGCCCTCACAGCAGTCCCTGATGGTCCTACATAGGATTTTCCCCGGGATTCAAAAAAAAAAACAAACGCCTATTCACTCTTCTCTTAAAGGCTCCCAAGTCATAAGATCGTGGAAATATGCTCGCTGGAAGCATATCCCACTTAGCTTTTCGCACGATGAATGTCGTAGCGATTCTTAATCCAGATTGATTGGGAAAAAATATATCTTCACGTTATATCCCTTTCAGGATAAACAGAGGTATATTAGAGGTACAATATCCAATATATAGGATACAATACCCATGAAGATACAATATGCATGTATACTAGTTTTGCGAAAAAGGCGATCGGCTACGCTACTGGTCATTTTGAGCACGACATAAAATCGCAATGTGGATACAAACACTAATGCATCACTGCTCACCCCGAAAAGAGCATAGTATGACTATATATTATTGCATTATTATTAAATTATATATGTATTTTTGTAACCTACTCCTTAAAAGCATTCCAATGAGCTCAAGCCTCAAACACGATATGTTTGCTATAAGTTAGTGAAGAGTTAGGTATCCTGGTGCATCTAGATGATGCCGCAGCATCAGGTCCAGGTTTCTATATTATTGTGATATCAATGAAATCACAGGATACTAAGCTTTTAATTGATTAAACTTGGTGTGAAGAAAAAATGTGTAAATTTGTAAAAAGTTTGCGTTTTTTTTTTAATCCTGACTCGGCTTAGTGACCACACCACGGCTGATGATAAGCGTGGTGCAGTCCAAAAATGACAACGACTACCAAAAAACTATCGATAGTCGCAGTGATCATGCCGGCCTGCACAAATATCTCTTCACGCTTTGTTTAAAGAATCCCATATCGTAGGTCAATAGGAATGCACAATTTTGTCCAATGTTTTTTTATAGAATCTTTTCCGAGTTAAGTATTTTCTCTATGTATTAGCTCATTTTTTTAATTAATAATATATAGATATTTATTTCCCTATATATTGTTCATATTTCGTACGCTGATTCCGGGTTGGGAATCGCTGGTTGAATAGAAATATTGCGTAACGGTATGTTAAAATCAAACGGGGTGTTATTCGCCGGCCTGCTTGAGATGCAGGGTACGCCTGCCGGTACAGTTTTGCGTAACTGGAGAAAGCGGTAGCAACTGTGACGCTTTTCGGTAAATCTATCAACGCCAAGGATATCTAACTCACGACCCACGACGCAAAAGCCCACTCACTTTATAATAAAAACAACAATTCACGAAAATCAACGCCGCAGATTTCCTCTGTGGCATTAAGATGACGGAGATTAGGTTTTTAAAAAAAATCGAAGGCTTTTATAGTAAAAATGCCTCAATTCATATAGCGTTTTATATATACTTGGTATATTTCTATTGCACTTCTTATTTCTACAAGTGAAGTACAGAGAAATAAGGTATTTCTAAAATACAATACACATCACCGTGAAAACACATTATTAATATATATAACTCAAAGGTGACTGACTGACATAGTGATCTATCAACGCACAGCCCAAACCACTGGGCGGATCGGGCTGAAATTTGGCATTCAGGTAGATGTTATGACGTAGGGATCCGCTAAGAAAGGATTTTGATGAATTTCATCCCCAACGAGACAAAAGAGGGGATGAAAATTTGTATGAATCTTTGTCAATTTTAAACCGATCAGGCTGACACTTTGCATGCATAAAGCTACTATGACGTAAGAATCCGTTAAGAAAGGGTTTTGATAAATTCCACCCCTAAAGGGATAAAATAGGGGATGAACGTTTGTATAAATCTTCTTAGATTTTCGACTGATTGAACTGAAATTAAAGATTGGAGCTACTATGATGAAGACCCATACAAGAATTGAAGCTTGAAATAATCATTCTCATAGCAAAAGTACTTGCTTCTCCACGCGAACAAAGTTGCGGGCACAGCTAGTTATTAATATGGCAAAAAGTCATGTTTGAACTGGTAGGGAGCTTGTCCGAAATGGGTTGTGACTACAGTGCACAAATATAAGGATGGAAAATTAGTTTGAGTGTGTCCAGGTGTTTTTATACGTAGGGATCTTCCGTTGTAGTATTTGCAGGTTGACATGACGATGGCCACTGTCAACAGATACTCGTCTATTTGCAATCGATGCCATTCTTGGATCAAGCTGTACTTTCCATCAGGCGCAACAAACATAAAAAAGGTAATCCTAAGATTTCTCGTTTTTTTTGCAGATTCTCGAGGATCTATCAGTCGTAGATGGAGTTGCGACACCTTCAAAGATATTTTTCTAGGATGCCCATCCTTTGATGCCAAAATCAAGGTGAGTACACATACAAGATTTTCAAAAAAATTCCAAAAGAAAAAAAATCGTTTCAAATATAAGTTTTTCACCTTTTTGGGTTCTTATTGAGTCCCGCTCGATGGACCCAGATTGTTTTATGACCCTTCAGGGAGACAAACGGGACAGAGAGGAACAAAACTTTTAACGTATAAGGTAGATTTTATATTAAACTAGCAAACCCGGCGAACTTCTTTTCGCCACCAGATGGCTTCGTTTTGGTTTTTAGTTAGCGTTTGAAAGAACGTGCGCATAATAAATGTCACATGAAATTAACTGAGCAGAGTACAATGAATAGCTGTCAAACAATGTTTAACGTATCAGCGCCATCTACTTAAAATACTGGTGCGATCTGCTCCACCACCATGCAAAACCATATTGGTTTGTAGTACATGCTATGTATCAGAGATGGCGCTGTATGTGAAAAAAATTTCCCCGTTTTCCTGCTTTCCTGTTGAAAATTTTCCTGGATTTTGTTTGCTATAAACCTCACGGAGCCCGAGACCTTTCCAACGAATGCAAAACCGTGGAAATCGGTTCGTGCGTTCTGGAGTTATAGCGTCAGGAAGGAAAACCGAACTTATTTTTATATAATAGATATCTGTATTACAAACGGTCAATTCTTTTTACTTACCAGAGTTGTGATTTAGTGTGATGGTAGGCTACACACGGTCCTTAAATCATAAGATCAATTGTTATCTCAACAATAAGCAATATGACCTCCTTCTTACGTTCACACCTTGTATAGAACAAAACGTCAAGAGTTATATCCTAACCATTATATCAAGATCCGTTATCTACAACGAAGACAATGACGTAAGAGGTTATTTTATACTAGAATTAACGCCATTATAACTGGACCTCGCTTTGGGAATTATTGTTACTGGTTATGAGTTCAATGGTAATTGGAATTCTCACCAACAATTATTGTACTTTCACTATGTTTCAATGTTTTATTCCGCACTTTATTAGACAATGCTCGTTATTATACAATATAGTAATGAGATTATAGTATTTTGGTGTTATAAAATATTAATTCGTGCTACTGATCATTACTGATAAGACCTCAAATCTATCTCCAAAACAATTTTGCTATAAGATAATATTTACGGTAAAATATGTTTTAGAGGTCATAGTGACTCGCTTTGGCCTGTCGCATTTTGGGATCAAATTGTGTATATCTATATACCTGGAGACCTTCAGTCGTGGTATATGTAGGCCGACATGACAACGTAGACTGTCAGTGGATTTTCATACTTTGATATTTCCTATCGTTTTTAAACTGCACTGTACTTACCATCAGATGCACTATAGTCACTTTGCCAAGCTAGTGTAAAAAAAAAAGAATTCTGCAAAAAAAAAAAAAATGAGCGCGTTGATGTCTTTTATAGGGAATACTTTATAATTTACATTTGTGACCAAAAGATGGCGGCAGGAATTAAGTCCTATTTATATCCTATTTATACTAGTGGTCGCCCAGTGGTAGCAATTCGACCATAATCAATTTAAATTATAAGCATTTACATTATTAAGGTTCTATTATCATAATAATAAAATATACAAAAAGATCTTTGAATCAGTATTAACAAATATATATTTTTTTACCTATATGATATTGTTAATTCAGATTACTGCTACACAACTTTCTTTTTATATTGAGTTTTTATATAAGATTTATATTTGTGTATTGAGCGAGCGATATTTCACTAATAACGAATATATTTATTGTAATATTTTTTTTCCATGTGTACATATTTTTGAAAGTAAATAAGCTATAAAGTAATAGAATATATAATACTTAAATTGCAATTACACAGCTAGGGTAGCCTAGTGGTTAATAAACCGGTTTCCAAGCACAGCAACGCAGATTGTCGTACGTTCCTATCTCGGCACATACCTCTGGGTTTTTCCAGCTTACGTGCGGATTTAGGCACCTCATCCTTACCGGTGAAGGAAAATATCATAAGAAAACCCGCACGGCATCTAGTAGAACTGTCCTATCTAAGTACCCTGAGAACGGCGATCAGCTACCCCACTGGTCACAGTACGCGCTACATATAAGCGCATAATACTGTACACATTAAGACCACGCACTTTTATTATTTAAACAGTCACTGATGGAATAATGTCCCTTTTTAATGATTTTGTTTTAATAGTTTTTTTTTTTTCATTTCAAGTTAGTCTGAACAGACTTGACCTCGGGATGTTTAACAAAATCTTAACAGAACTATTATCTGATGAGGCGTCTGGCCTGTTCAGATCAATGGCACTATATGTAATATGTTAGGTATTTCTGTATTAGGGTACGATGGGGCTGACATACGTACCAACGTAAAAGTCCCTTAAATAAATAGAATAAAAAAATTAAAAAAAAACATTTCAATGGTGGTAGCTCTGCGATGCCTTTAGGCATTGTATCGTACAGGCGAATACCGAGCTCCGTGTAAGAACCAGAAATGTTTTTCCTGATTTTTCTCTAACTCACTGATAATAAGATAATATAATATTTTGGACGAATATTGCATGGTCTAGTTCCATTGGTCTGCCGCATTAATAATAGAGATTTACTCGTCGCAGCTCGCCGGTGCAGATAACGGTAAGGTTTTTACTTATCGGCGCGGTTGCGATCCGGTTGTGTAAGTATTGTTTCGATAGCGAACTCGTTCTTGTGCAATTGCATGGCGAAATAAACCAGTGCTTGCGTTGTCAACGCGGCGGCTCCGCGCGACTTGCCAATCGCTCCGTTCAAGGCTCTATCGGCTATTGAACACCTATATTTTAATTAATGTCGCTCAAATTTAATTATGTCTTTAATTTATTTATATTTGTATATGCTGGCCTAATGGATAAGTGACGGATTTTACCAGATTAAGTAGTGGCAAAGGTACTACAAATTCACCGGAGAAGTAAAACATTGCGAGCAAGCCCGTATACTAGTGCTGTTAGAACGGTCATCAGCTGGGCCGCTGGTAACGTTCAACATGACATATAAACGCAAAATGGATACAGCTATTAATGTATCTCTGTAAACCCCGTAAGGCATATAGCGCGACGTGGTAAGCCGTGGTGGCTGCCGGCAGAATAGAATAGCACCCCCCTCTTTTTGCTGAGGTGTCGTAAAAGGCGACTAAGGTATGTTTTTAACACCGCAATTCAACCAGGTGTTCAGAGAAGGAAAACTCGATCAAACCTGCATCCTGCTCCCTCCCGATCGTACTGGTTCTCCTTTCCATCGAGCCTGAGGGAGCTCGGACGAGAGAGTGCTTTTCTGGCTGCGCGTCCAGCTATGCACTTAAATATCTCCTGCGCAATTGACTGTTTCCGAAAACTGGACCTCGAATTTCTGAACCGGTGTTGAAACAGTCGCCGTGACTGAAACCGGCTAGGATATCATCATCATATGTATTTTATCAAATTTGAAATAACTGACGAGATCATAGCCCAGTTTTAATGACTCTACCCGCCACACAGAATGTCTTGGGTTCGAATATTGCTAAAAATACGTACAAGTAATCGAACTATGGGATTGACATCAAGGTAGACAGGCTTGTTTTCCGGTTTTGACCTATCCCTTTAGAAAACATTTGAGGAGGCGTATTCCCAACAGTGAACACCTATGGCTTGCGCTTGACCTTCATCTTATCTGATGGAAAGTGCTGATGAGGCCGAAGATGAAGCGCGCTCACCCAATAAATAGCGATTCATTCGTCGCTTGTAGATACCCATCTCGTAAGATGCTGGAAAAACAGACGCAGGAAGCGAATTCTACTCCTTGGCGGTTTGCAGCTAAAATAGGAGAAATTAAATGGCTCGTGTGAGCAGCTGGAATGTTAACCACATAAAGGGGCACACCCGCACGTTGTTTTACCAACTTATGGTAGAAGGGGGAGGGGGAAAATATATAATGATAATTATTCATAAAAAATATTTTGTTATAAGATAAATAAATAAAAGAGATATTCAATAGACAGGTAGCACGTTATACCTAAAACATTATTTAGGGATATTTAACCATAATTATGATTTAGAAACAGCATGTATACAGTCTTTTAAATTATTTTATACAGTATGTTTTGAAAACACTGTCCGACGCGAAAAGGGGATGCATATTGGCGACACGATAATATTAGAAGAATACATTAGAAAACTATATTATTTGTGAAATTTAAAAAGTAATTGTCATACAAAATTCAATTATCTTAATCGCTATCCGTGCTCGGGTTATTTACAAAAATCAGTTTAAAAACTAATGAAATGATTTTTAAGGTGGTAGGGTGATTGCCCGAACTGGGTCGTGACCTCATTACACAAGTACAAAGACCTTAATAGTGACTCGCTTCGGCCAGTCGCATTTCGGCATCAGCTTATGTATATCCAGTTATTAATATACCTAGAGACCTTTGTTATAGTCTGTATATATAGAGCGCAGCACTGGGCTGCCGCCATTAATGTTTATAATCTAAGACGGTTCGTCTCGGCTGTCAGTTTCGTGGTGTCAAAATAAATAGTTAAAAGTAATGAGTGCTTTTATTCATTAATTAAAAACACCAGACAATTAGTCATAACACCTTCCGTTGTGGATGTGTGGGCCGACACAACGATGGCAACTGTCAACGTATTTTCATCTCTTGGTGGTCCTTGCTGTTTTTGGACTACACTGTACTTCCCATCAGGTGCACTGCAGACGCCCAGTGGATCCAGTATATTTTTTTTTTATAATCGGTGCTTGGGATAACTGCATGATCCTTTTAACGTTATGATCTACATACTAGCATAATCTTTTGCTTTCCTTTGTTCCCGAGCTATGAACGCTCCCAGTGTTGCCATGTAAGTTGGCTCCGTTTAATAAATTTTTATTTTATTCAGCTATTTTGATCTTAACTATAAAATAAACTAATTAGAATATAATATCGATACCGAGTAACACCTTCACGGGTCGGACAGGCTTTTTATAATATACTATATAGTATCATAATATATCGAGGGTTAAAAAGCTATTTGGTTTAAGCGAAATTTTTTGGTGATCTAGTAATATGTATATTTTCCGAATCAGCGTTTTTTACCGATCCCAAATATATCACCAAAAAATGTCGCTTAAACCAAATAGCCTTTCAAACCTGCATATGTTTTGTAATTGTTTAATATTTATGAGAATACGTTTGTATGTTTGTACATCATACATTTTAGGTTATAAGCCGGAAATTGTTTTTTAATTAATACGAAAGTCTCATTATTAATGGTTTTTTTATTATGTCCCAGCTACTGACCACATCACACCTGATGATAAGAATGGTTCAGTCCAAAAACGACGAGTTTTAACAATAAAAAACCTATCGATGCCGGCCTGCACAAATACATTTTCACGCTTCGTTTAAAGGGCCCAATATGATGGTGGGAACACGCTTACCGGAAGTCCATTCCACAGCTCAATGACTCGACAAAAAAGCTAGAAAAGTCCTTAATCGTAGCTGGGATATGTGTAGCCAGATATTTGAACAGGTATCTAAACGAAAGGACGATAAAATTAAACGTAATATTTTAGTATTCAGAAAGAAATATCTAATAAGTTATTTATAAACGATTTGAATGTAAGCTTTTACGTTTACATAATTACTTCACGTCAATATTAATATATGTAATTTTTACAAAAAATATATTAACAGATATTAAGCTTATACACAAGATGACATAATTCATATTAAAATGTAAACTTAATTTAAACTTTTTAGGGTTTTTCAGCTGCCTGGGCGGCGCACTTGAGGGAGTGCGTCGCCCAACATTTCCAAGGCGAGAGCGGTGCGCGATGTGTTCCCGCGCACCGCTCAAAGAAAATGAAGGTGAGCGGAATGCTCTGCAGGGGCCTTGCATCAATAGGCCAGACGTCACCGGGTGCTGAGGAAGCCGGCACAGCCTTGCCCTTGGCCCCGGCAGACGGGAGAAGGAACACCCTGGGGGTTTAAGTCGGTGCGACTCCGACACACCGAGGGGTTACCCTCATCGTTCCCTGACGGCCCATAACGAGCTTCCCCAGGTTAAAAAAGGGTTTTTCAGCTGCGTAACTGAACACGTTTGGCACGACCGCACAACATAGCGCAAAGTGATTCCTGCCCACCCAGAAATGATATAACGTGAAGATACATCAAATACATTATAAAATATGTGGTTCTACGGGAGCGAAGCCTGAGGCCCAAGCCACTGGTAGTTAGGAGCTCAGAATAAAGATCCTCCTTACAATTCGCACCGCATCGAGGAATACTACCTTCTACATCCGGCCTTTGATCTAATAACAAGCGAGAACCTCTTGAAATAATAATCGAGGCGTATTATTGTTATTATTTAATAATAAATATGTATTAACCAGTGGCGTGCGTAGGGTATTTGGACAGGCTAGGCAGATTGATATAATTAATGCGAATGTTATATGATGATTATAAATATTAAATTACTTTCATAGGGAAGATGGATGGCGTGAAAATAGAATAGATTTCGATATAAACGATTCTTTTTTATTGTTTAAACTAAAGCAATTTATTCCAGACTTATTTATCGTAAGGGCATGCAATGCTTTCATGCATCTATGGAATTAACCTACTGGTATTAACGTATCAGGCAAGGATACTGAATTGAATTTTTCGTTTTAAACCTACATAATATATCTCTACATACATACAAAATTACTTGTCCAGGTTGATATCATCGTAGAACCTCAATTAATAAAGCTAGAAGCATGAAATAAAGGTTGTACATTAATAATATTATATCGTCACGCCATGTCACTTACGGCATGAGCAGAGTTACATCTCAATAATGATTTAAAGTAAACAACAGTTACAACTGGATAATGTTTCCCCCTGGTGACAAAAGTCAGGCAGTAGACTATAGGGAGTCTATTGGTTCTATGAGACGGAGGTGGTGCGCAGTGTCTGACTGAAAGTGTGTAAGGCGCGTGAGAAAGACGTTTTGAAAGGGTGAGTTCTCTACACCCACCCTCCCAGAGAAGTAACCTAACAAGGTTATTCGTTCCCTGGGCGTCTGGAAGAGTTAGGTTTCCCAGGACCGGTTGGGTCAATTAAAGGGACACCCCGGGGGTTTTTAGTCAGTAGGCGTCTGACAACCCGTGAACGCTGCCCTCACAGCAGTCCTGATAATGTTCCCGTGCAAGCCAATTAGTACAATTTAACGTTAAATACCGTTTTATATAAATTTAAACTAGATTTAATTTGCTGGTGGAAGCCGTTCTTGTATGAAACAAACGTTAAATATCAAACGAGATTAAAATACGACTGTAAATATAAAACTAATTCACACAAACTGTGCTTTACAATATTTCGTACAAAAGTCGTAGAGACAAGTTATCGCCCAGAATAAAACTTGAGACGACCCGTTTTAAGCGAACATGTTCGGTAGTGGAACGCTAAGAGACAAGTTACGAGATTTCTTATGTAATTAAACATAACTGACCGAGAACGCTGCAATGAGACACTTAACTATCGCGTACTTAAAAATCACTTGTAACTTGAGATTACCATATGATTAAGGCACTAAATGTTGGGTACTTTAATAACTTTTACCGTCCCGTTTAACCGCGAGCGACGAGCTCTCGCTTCGAAGGTTGCCGCGGACTGTCGCCGTTCGCTTCTCGCTTCGTAACTCAGGCTGATGTAAAGCCGCTGGTTGATTGGTAACGAACATGTAGCGTTTTTTTTACTAAACATTTTGAAAATCTTTTGTATAATAATGTATTTATTTATTTTTTCCTCACAAACAGAAACTGAAGTACACAATAATAGAAATATTTATAATAAAAATGTTTGTGAGGAACTGGTGTCTGCTATAGGTTTTATACCTGTGAAACAGATCTGTATGAGAGTGTAGTGGCATTTATTGACTTCCATCAGGTGTGGTTAAGGTCAAAATTTTCCTATAAATAAAATATGCTTTTTTGAGCGCAAAAAACATTTTCATTATACATAGAAACACATACGCTTATATTGTCACAACAAACACACACACACACACACACGCACACACGCGCGCGCAGACAAAGAACTTCCAAACACCATCGCAGGCTGACCTGCCTGTCTTTTATAGAAACTATACTCTAGAAAGTGTGCGGCTGAGTTGTATAGTTGAGTAATTTAGTTCCCCCCTACCTTTTTAGCATAAATAGAAAAGAGGCCATGCTAGCAATATATGGTTGACGTACGAAGCGATTTGCCTCCTTTTTTTTTGCTACAAACAGTTAAGTTGTTACTTATACAATCTTTTTTTTTACACTGGCACGACATAGTGACTACAGAGTACCTGATGGTAAGTACAGTGTAGTTCAAAAACGAAAGCGACTATCAAAGGATGAAAATCCATCAATCCATCAATGGATTTTCATCCTTTGATAGTCTACATCGTCATGTCGACCCACCACTGAAGGTCTCTAGGTATATGAGTAAGTAATTCTAATACAATATCAAATGGTTTAAGTAAAAACTCCATTGTGAACGTAACTTTATTTTATTACACACATACAAAAATGAACGTAACGTGTACACATACCACCCATACAAATGTATCATCCATTCAAATACAATGTACTATTAGTATAGTATAGCATAGTTCAGTGGTTAAAACACCGACTTATTTGAAAGGAGTTCGGGATTGTCACAAAGCATTGAAGAGCGAGTTGAATGCGGTCGGGGGCTGATGACAAGGGAGGACGCATTGCGCGCCGTCCTCTCACGCCCGCTTATTAAAAAAAATGAATTTTACCAACCCCAAAAAAAAACACTTTTCAATTAAAACTTTTTGTATTTAACCAATACAGACTAAAAATAATTACATAAAAAACATTAACATCTATTTATTTATGTCACAATTGCCTTGGTTAACTTTACTAAATAAAATTATACGCGGTCAAATTGGGTTATTTCATTATACAGTATGTTATAAAAACCCTGTCCGACACGTGAAGGCGTTACTTGGTATCGATATTAGATTCTATTTGCGTTATTCTTTTGTTGCTGCCCTCACAGCAGCCTTGATGTTCCTAGGTAGGATTTTCCCTCGGGTTACAAAAAAAGGGTCCTGCTAGTAGGTCATAACGTCAATTAAATCTTTTCATTAGTTTCTAAACCGATTTTTCTAAGTAATCTGAGCATAGACAATAACTCGTAATGTTCATGAATTAAATAATTTTTAGATGGGTTTTGGTAATGTTATCATGGCACTAATAAGGTTCTTTTGAGTCGGACAGGATTTTCGAAACATACTGTATAAAAAATATTAGACGCTATTTAGATCAACCAAGCGCTCCAAGGCTGAGGTTTACTTTGCTTTGAGTTTTCTCACGTAGTATTATACACTTGCATGCTAAGTATTCAATAAAAAAAACAATGAATTTTATGTTTTTTAAAATTAATGTTTAAAACGTTTATGACTATCTTAAGCATAATTTCTCTGGCTGCGATTTATGGCAGCTACTTTGACTTTGCTTAGCCATTGCTCAGACATTTCAAATTATATTTAATGAATATCAAAGTGCCTATATAAGGCACTACTTTAGTCAATTTGGATTTGGTTCGACGAATATTCTCTATATTCAAATTCCTTTTATATATTCCGTTATCTGTCAAAGGTGATTTTTTTTCTACACTGACTATAGTACACTCATAGATGGGCAAAATGTAATCAGATTAATAAAAATGATTAACGATTACATTTTACGTTTTTTGCCAATAATATGACTGCATTTTGCTAATTTATATTTTAAACACTACAAAATCCCAGACTGTATACACATTTATGATTTCTTAATGTTTTAAATGGATTTAATCATGATTACAGAGCAAGAAAATTAAAATTACAACTACATTTTGTAATCGTTAATCATCAATCAGGTTACATTTTGCCCATCTCTGAGTACACCTAATGGTAAGTATAGTGTAGTCCAAAAACGAAAGCGACCATCAAAGGACGATAATTAATTGACAGTCTCCGTCGTCATGTCGGCCCACATATACCACGACTGAAGGTCTCTAGTTATATAAGTTACTGGGTGTACATAAAATGATCCGGAAACGCGACAGGCCAAAACGAGTCACTGTGACGTTCTTTACACTTGTGTACTGTGGTCACGGTTCAGTTCGGGCGATCGCCATGCCACCTCAAAATTTTCCAAGCAAAGCTTAAGCGAAGTCCAAATAGCGTTTAAAAATGTCAATAGGGTTTTTAAGCATTCCGTTTCGATTTCAATACCGGCTGAAGTATCATCCAATAGCCATCAATTCAACTTAGACACAATTTCTAAAAATTTTTACTTGTCAAAATCATTTATCGCATAAAAAACGAAATTTTAACAAATGGCAACGTTCCATAACTTTGGTAACGATATATTATGAAACTTTTGAGTTAACTTTTAAAACATCATAAGCAAAGACTTGTACTTTTCAGAAAAAAAAATATGGAGAGTCTAGCCTTCTCTTTTAGATATGTTACTCAGCGGGAACCCTGGGTTATGTGCTTGTCTGAAATAGAATTTGGCAAGCGTCTGCGTGGGCACCGGCTTGCATACCCTAGGTCCAAACCTGTGGGGTCGTGGCTGCTCAGGGTGAGGGCCCTGAGCAACTGGTTTAGCGACCCTCGAGAAGTTGGCAGGGCATTGTGACGTGCTCTGCCTAAATACAACGAGCAGCATCGGCGAGGGTTCCATCTTCCCCCGAGTTTGTGCCTAGCGGGCGCGGCGCAACGGGGCTGTGGCGAATTGATTACAGGACCCGCAGTCCCCGCCAATGCGCAGAAGTAGTCACCTTGGGGGTTTTAGTCGGTACAAGTCCGACACACCTCGGTCGCGCAACCCCCCCGTGCGGCTGAGATGGTTCTATGAGGATTTTCCCCAAGTAAAAAAAAGGTCCAAACCTGAATATGAATGAATGTATATCAAGCAATATATAGCGAATTGTTGATTAGTGAATATGATCTTTATTTTGTCTATGTATAAAAGAGTAAAGATGACATGAGTTTATAGTTTTTAGGTTATGTCACTTGTCACTTGCAAAAATATGGATGTCGGCTATGTAATGTTATTAATATTTGAGTGTGCAATAAAAGACCTTTAACCATCAAAAATCCGTATTATGATTACTGCGAACGCCCCATCACGAATGCTAGAATCCTAATCGTGTATTAGCGGAATAACATTCTAATTTGAAGGAAAATCAGCAATGACATCACCGTAAAGCAGGCGACGCGAGTATTGTCATTCGATACAAATAAATGTAGCGATTCTATAAATTCCACTAATACGTATATTGAATACCAAATAAGACGACTGTATTTATAAATCAATATAATTACGGAAGTAAGTACTATTTTAAACTAAAGTTTATTTTATAATCACGTTTATTAGCCGTGGAGTTTACCGACAGGAACACCTCACTCTTCATTATACTGAGGTGTCGCAAAAACATAAGGCTGAGATGTATAGACGCTATTTCGACTTAGCTCAGCAAAGATATCAAAAAATTAATTTGTTTGACAAAAAACTGTATATAAAATAGCTTGCGTATAGCTATTGTATTCGTAGAGCCAAGTACATGTTGATACAATCGTTGACTTACCAAATCCTTTGACATTCATTGAGTAATATAAATTGTAACTTTTTTTTTACACTGGCTCGACATAGTGACTACATAGTACCTGATGGTAAGTACAGTGTAGTCCAAAAACGAAAGCAACTATCAAGGGATGAAAATCCATTGATAGTCTCCATCGTCATGTCGGCCCACATATACCGCGACTGAAGGTGTCTAGGTATATGAGCTACTGGGTATACACAAGCTGATCCCGAAACGCGACAAGCCGAAACTGGTCACTATGACGGGCTTTACACCCATGTACTGTGGTCGCGATCCAGACGGGCACCGACGCCCTGCCACCTCGCTGCTGCTCGTTTAGCACCACCCGGGAGTCACGTGTAGGGAAACTAGGGTAAAACCTACGGCCGCGAGCAGCTTCGATGTTTTAGTAAAGTCTAAGCAAAGTTAAAGTTACGTTTATAAATCTCAGCCTAAAAGCCGTCTGAGGTACACAGAATGTGGAATTGTATGCAGATTGCTGCTGCATGCTTTTTCTCTGCAAATAGTGCACACCCGCCATCTAGCATTAGACATTGTGAGCTGGTTTGTATGTCCAAACCCCTTCACATGATTTCCACATATATATTGGAAAAGGGAAGTGACTTTTGGCCCGTAGTCGGACGAAGTTGGTTAATAATAATCATCATATAGCTCATTATACCACTATCCATCCGGTTGTATATCAAAGCAATTTATCTCAACAAAATCAAGGAATCAAGTTAAAATAGTCAATACTTGGGTCTATGAGCGCAGACTCGTGAAGTTGTAAAATAAAGATATTTCAAACCAGAGATGGGCAAAATGTAATCTGATTAATGATTAACGATTACAAAATGTAGTCGTAATTTTAATTTTCTTGCTCTGTAATCATGATTAAATCCATTTAAAACATTAAGAAATCATAAATGTGTATGCAATCTGGGATTCTGTAGTGTTTAAAACATAAATGAGCAAAATTCAATCATATTAATGATAAAAAACATGAAATATAATCGTAATCATTTTTATTAATCTGATTACATTTTGCCCATCAATGTAAGTAAGCGCAATCAAAGAAACGGCCTTACGTTTACGAAAACATAAAGGAATATGTTGCCTTAATTTTATACATATGTTTTATACGAAGTTAGCCTTCCTTGTATTTATTAATTCTATTGTTAACGCGTTGTACTTAACTCAATTTAATTAAATTGTGCAGTTTCTGCCGTACTTGTGTCAAGAAAAATGCTGCAGGTATGAAAAAACATGATACGATATTCTTCAATTTACTGTAAACTAACATTATATATTAATTAATGTTCATGCTATGGCATCGTGAAAACGTAGGGGCATTTATATGTTCTATTTTGTATACCATGGTTCTTTTATTTTCTTACTTAATATCATCCATGCTTAGTATCCAATTATGTCGAATAAAATAAATTAAATTGAGAATACGAGCTTGAATGAGCTTATGAAAACGAAAATATGTTACACATTTTAAACTTTTGCGTTTTGTACTTATTATAAGTACTTTAACGGGTCTTATGCGCGAATTAACATACTTTAATTATAGCTTGATCTTTCTGTGTGTTTATTTTCATATAGGCCAAACAAAGAGATTCATTTCAGAGCGAATTTAATCACTGGATTCAACTGACAAATTAACTTCCCGCTCGCGACGAAAACCCCGCGGCTTGTCAGTCTGCTCGTGAGCATGACCTGTGTAACCAAGTCAAAGTAATTTAATTCTCGCATAAGACCCGTAAAAGAATCTTGTTTCATCCGAAAAAAAAGTGTTGTTTCATTTTTATCTGCACGGTTTATATTTTCACGTCTATCTTTTAGTTTTTCTGCGGATTAATTTGACCTCAATGTTGATTTAAATTTAAGTTATTCAGACTGGATGATATTTCCGAGAAATATAATAAGTAATTTAACTCTAAATAGCGTTTTATAAACGTTAAAACTAGATTTAATTTGTTGGTGCTAGCTGCCTTTAGTACTCACAGATTTAAAACCACAATTGCAATGTTTTTAAGTTATTCTGACAAAATTCGATAGTAATCGCTTTTTATCTTATCGCTTACTATTATTAAGGTTTTTTTTACAATAATGCTACTTTTTCCCGCTAATGTAATTTCCACTCTCGTCTTTGTAAAGGTCTTCGTTGATCGCGTAGTATGCTAGAGAATTTTGACAGTCCACCTGAAAAACAAACAAAAATATACTCGTATTTTAAGCTTTCCCGTTTTATATTCATTTTAAAAACTTTGTGTTGTTTTTTGGTTTGCAATTGCTCGCACTGGTTCACGACCACAGTACACGAGTGTAAAGCCCGCCATAGTGACTCGCTTTAGCCTATCGCGTTTTAGGATCAGCTTGTGTACGTCCTAGCTCACATCCCTTCAGTCGTGGTATATGTGGGACCGACATGATGACGGAGACTCAATAGATTTTCGTCCTTTGATAGTTGCTATCGTTTTCGGACTCCACTGTACTTACCATCAAGTGCACTGTAGTCACTATATCAAACCAGTGTAAAAAAACCCTCTCCGACTTATAAAGGAGACTATCCAGAGCGTCGAGTAAGTACTGGGCAGAACTGTCCCACGGATGCGAACAGTATTCCATGCAGGGGCTGAAAAGAGAGTGTGAAACAAGGTAAGGTGGGTTTAAGGATTATCGCATTATCCTGTAGTTGGTACATATTTATTTATTTGTGTATGGGCTATCGACAGTTCCATTACATTTTACATTCACGATGGGATCACATGCACAAGCGAAATGTCAAGCAAAGAGACAGCCACAGCATGGCTCAAAAGCATTAACTAAATACTAACAATATCGAAACAGAAAATTAAAACCAAAAAGAAAAAAAAATAGCAGACAATAATACCTACAATTTAAATTAAAATTAAAAATTATCACACAAACTATAAAACACCAAGAACAATGCCAAGCTCAACATACTTGCTCGCTGATATAACACATATGAGCTATATAACATAACGATATAGCTATATAACACATATGTGCTACATTAGCCGTGGTGGCTGCCGGCAGAATAGAATAGCACCCCCCTCTTCTTGCTGAGGTGTCGTAAAAGGCGACTAAGGTATCTCTTGAACACCGCAATTCAACCAGGTGTTCAGAGAAGGAAAACTCGACTAAACCTGCATCCCGCTCCCTCCCGATCGAACTGGTTCTCCTTTCCATCGGGCCTGAGGGAGCTCGGACGAGAGAGTGCTTTTCTGGCTGCGCGGCCAGTTATGCACTTCAATATCTCCTGCGCAATTGATTGTTTCCGAAAACTTGGCCTTGATTTTCTTAATCGGCGTTGAAACAGTCGCCGTGCCCGAATCCGGCTAGGACATCATCATCATCATCATCATCATGTACTACATATTATGACATATGAGCTAATAATGATGATACTACATAGATAAATTGATTCGAACCTTATAAAAATAGTCGCAGACTCTCGTTCGCTGGTTGAAGACTGTGCCGGCTGTGCAGATGAAGGAATACTTCTCGTTACCCGCCACGCTGGGCACGCACCAGTGCCAGACCTGAAAATATAATAGTTTATAATAGTTTGGGAGTCGAAGCTGCTCGCGTCCGTAGGCTTTACCCTAGTTTCCCTACACGTGACTCCTGGATGGTGCTAAACGAGCAGCAGCGAGGTGGTAGGACGTCGGAGCCCGTCTGGATCGCGACTACAGTACATGGGTGTAAAGCCCGTCATAGTGACCAGTTTCGGCTTGTCGCGTTTCGGGATCAATTTGTGTATATCCAGTAGCTCATATACCTAGAGACCTTCAGTCGCGGTATATGTGGGCCGACATGACGATGTAGACTATCAATGGATTTTCATTCTTTGATAGTCGCTTTCGTTTTTGGACTACACTGTATGTCCGGGCGTTTTCATATTTTCATATGTAGGTAGATCGCGATACCGGGTTCATGACGGATACGTACCCCTGTTTTACACACTTACTTTTCGATATTACGTACAACGGGCGGATGCTAACATATTATTCCTTGTTTATGTGATTTCTGGCTTTTAAAAGGAACAATAACACTGTGCGTGACTATTGTGAATACGTGTGTGCGGCGGTGCACCGCAAGGCATCCACAACAAACCCAGGTTAGTGCTTTGCTTCATATGGTTATATGAGAACACCTGGATTGAGGGTTGAACCAGGCCATCTTAGGTCGTTATTTGATATTAGCGACAACACTGTACTTACCATCAGGTACTCTGTCGTCACTATGTCGTGCCAGTGTAAAAAAAAGTTTTTTAATGATTTATAAGTTTGACGTCAATCACACCTGGTGTAAGGTACAGATGAGTCCAACGATGGACCACGTCCACCCAATAAATTTCTATTCAATCTTCCCTTAAAGGCTCCCAAGTCATAAACACGTGGAAATATGGTCACTGGAAGTATATTCCACTCTTTAGCTCTTCGCGGGATGAATGTAGAAGCGAATCTCTTCGTGTGGATATAAGGAACGTCCAATAGATACGGATGGGATCCGACACGGCGTTTGTAAGTTTTATGGCGAAATGAGGCTGGTGGAATTAGAGAATGTAGCTCCTGAGAATGCTTTCCATTATGCAATCGGTAAACCGTTAATGTACGAGTGGGTCTAGCCTTTAACTGCTCTTTTATTATTATTAATTTTTAATCAAATATTTTAATGAGGCTTTAGTGCATTCTTTTATTATTAAAAAAGCGTTTTTGAAAATGTATTTAATAGAACGCCTTATGAACTATATGAGAAGGCAACAGGAGCTCTTGAATAATACCATTACATTTTCATAAGGCGTTTATTTCATAGAACAAATATGATTATTATACAATGCAACCTTATCTATACTAATATTATAAAGCTGAAGAGTTAGTTGTTTGTTTGTTTGTTTGATCGCGCTAATCTCAAGAACTACTGGTACGAATTGAAAAATCGAGGAAGGCTTTAGGCTATATAACATCACGATGCAATTATTAGAAGCGAAGAAATAATGGAAAATGTGAAAAAAAACGGGCAAAATTATTCATCCTTGAGGCCTTCCATTGCGTGCGCTGCAAAAACGGTTCAAGATACCAAAAATATATGTAAAAAAGAATTATTCCTCTTGAAATGATCTAAAAAAATGTCCTGGACAGTATATGTCTATCTTTTAAGATTAAGTCACTAGAACCGTTTTTATGGTAAACAAATTTGGTCGAAATTAATGCATTATTTGTTAAGAGTTGTATCAACGTAATAATATTAATCTTTATCCAAATAAATGTGTTGTTGATTAAGAATATTTAATTGTGAACAAAATTGTCTTTGACATCACTTAATTTCAATGAATCTCTTAGAAGATATTACAAAACCTTACATAGCAAAACAACGTTTGCCGGATCAGCTAGTGCAAAATAAAAATGCGGTTACAATTCTATGTCGAGATCGATCTACTACATCTAAACTAAACCCACCAACACGTATTGGACAAGTGTGCTGAATTACAAGTCCAAACCCCTTACCATGGATTTTACAAATATAGTAGAAATAGAAAGGGAGGTTTTCGCCCTGCAGTGGGACGAAATTTCATCCACATTTCATCATAACACCAGTAGACCGTGTCGGATGCCATCTGAATGTGGTGAGTGGTCTTTATATCCGCACGAATAGACTCGCTTCTACATTCATCATGCGAACACCTAAGGAGTGGAATATGCTCCCAGCGAGCTTACTTCCACGATCTTATGACTTGAGAGTCTTTAAGAGTAGAGTGAATAGACATTTGTTAGGCTGAAGCTGTCCATTGTCAGACTTATCTTCACCAGGTGTGATTGAGGTCAAGAGGACACCTGAAAATAATAAAAAAAATCGACTGACTCACTTGACAGTTCGTTTCCAAATCAGCATAGTATCCGGGTATTTTATCATCGCAAGTAAATGATAACCCTTTAGGTACCTCGGTGAAAGCTGGGTAATCTTCTCCAGGTACAAAATCTTCTATAGCTTGCTGAAGAATTAAAAAAAAACGATCTTTTATCTAATTTTACAAAATAATTTGAATATGTTAATATGTATCAATCAGCCAAAGCATTGTTTCAAACATTAAGGCTGCAATTTATAAAGAAAAAGAAAGAAGAAAGATTTATTTGGCACACAACATAACATATAAGATAGAAAGATAGGTAAATGAAGACAGAAAACCTCAACAGTAAATAGAAAATAGATTCGTCATGGACAAAAAACTGAATATACAATGGGAGGTTAAGTATAGATTAAGTATTGGCAATGCCGAGTCCAAGTAGACGAAATCAGTGAGTTATCTTATCATTAGTTAGACATTAATTATCTCACATAACTTTGGCTCCGATGTTCTAGTGCAGCGGTTCATAACCTTTTTTCATTAGAGTACCCCTCTATCTGATTGCTTACTTATTGGGTACCCCTAACACACACAAACAGATATATATGTATACACACAAATAAGAAATAATTTAGTAATTTCAGATATACAAATATATTTAATGTAATATGATGTTAAATAATGTTATATACGAGAAAAAATTATAGAAAAAAATTGTTAATCCTAGAAAGCATATTTTATAATACTTTTTACCGCAATAATACTTTTTTTTGAGTACCCCTAAGCAAACTTTAACGTACCCCTAGAGGTACGCGTAACCCAGGTTGGAAACCGCTGTTCTAGTGGATAAGGACCGCTATCCATCTGTGGCAATGCAAGTAGTCGTCAGTTTATATGCCGGCATATGCCTCTGGGGTTTTCCAAATTAAATACGGATTGATGCATCACATTTTTGAAACATGGTGAGAAAGCCCGCGTGGTTTCTAATAGAATTGTCATGTGTACTAGTGCTGTGAGAACGGCGATCTGCTGCGCTACTGGTCACGTTGGCTACGATATATTAGCGCAAAGTAGATACAGCCACTAATTTATCTGTGCTGACCTTAAAATGGATATAGCGTGACGATATGTTTGAGTACAATGAAGGTTAAATCATAACACTATAAATCTCAGTCTAAGATACAAAGTAAGCTTTTTATGTCGAACTAGCAAATCCGGCGAACTTCGTTTCGCCACCAGATGGCATCGTTTTGGTTTTTAGTTAGCGTTTGAAAGAATTTGCGCATAATAAATGTCACATGAAGTTAACTGAGCAGAGTACAATGAGTAGCTGTCAAACAATGTATAACGCATCGGCGCCATCTACTTAAAATACTGGTGCGATCAGCTCCACCACCATGCAAAACCATATTGGTTTGTAGTACATGCTATATATCAGAGATGGCGCTGTATGTGAAAATTATTTTCCCCGTTTTCCTGCTTTTCTGTTGAAATTTTTCCTGAATTTTGTTCGATATAAACCTCACGGAGCCCGAGACCTTTCCTACGAATGCAAAACCGTGGAAATCGGTTCGTGCGTTCTGGAGTTATAGCGTCAGGAAGGAAAACCGGAGTTATTTTTATATAATAGATTTATAATAACTTACCCCAAAACATTGATTGATCAGGTAAAAAGACGCCAGAAGACCGAAATAAATCAGCTGGTATCCACTTGGTCTTCTATGCAGCATTTTAAATATGTCTTGTTAACCGAAATATCGAACCTGTAAGAAAATACATAGATCTTTACATACATAGACCTAAAGGCCCTATGCAGGATTTTCGCTAGGATAATCATATAACACGTGATTGTTCTAAAAAATTAGTTCAAGAACCATATCGAGGGGTGAAAGGCTATTTGGTTTAAGCGACATTTTTTGGTGATATAGTAATATATATATTTGGAATCGGTAAAAAAACGCTGATTCCTCGATCCACTCCTCAAATTAAATACGAAAAAGTAACTTAAGATATTTCTGTAATTTGACTTGATATTTTATGGAAAGCCTGTATGTATGTAAATGTATTTTATTATCAATCTACCCTATCTCTATTATATTTTATTTAGTATTCTACATTTTTTCTATGCTACTTAAAAGTATTCTATGTATTTATTGTCATACTTGTTTGTTGTACGTTATAACTTATAAGGTATGTTTTTGTATATTTGGTTCTAATATTTAAATAGCACCGTGACGTCCGCGCAATCGATTCCCCTGAGCGTCGGCTGAAAATCAGCGCTGGATGGCGCGTGCAGCGTCGCCCAGCATACGCTGAGCTAAGTGCTCTTTGAGATGGGTAGCAGCACACAGGATACATGATGTGATGTTATGTATTCTTTCATTGTTGTTTTTATATAAATATGTTTGTTGTGTGTTGTTTCCTTTTGTCACAATAAACTTTTTCTTTCTTTCTTTTTTTTTTTCTTTTCCTCGATATGCAATAATACGTCATTATTGGTTTTTACATAGCGATGTTATAGTTAGCTAGTTATAATAGTTAGAGCTGACTTTCATCGCTAATAGATGGCTATTCCAATCCTGAAAAGCTAATATGGAACACTCTGATTTCACTGTGATTCATGTAGCCATCAAGCGGAAATTATGAATCGACCAACGAATATTACCCAAGATCTATTCCAAAATCTCTCCAGATCGACCGATTGAGCGGCTCCTGGTATAAAAGTTTCTTTTTCCTTTTGAGGTACGAATAATTAGTGGCCGTATTAATATTTTACGCTTTCTTACAATCAGTTCTCTTGGGAAACGATCAGGTTACCAATGATACCATATTTAGTCCATCCCAAATTGACAAATCCGAGCAACCTTGCCAAGTACGAAATACTCATTGTTAAACACGATTAGATCTTTCTCCCACAATATTTAACGTTTTAAATTTAGCCGGGTTTACATCATTCCATTATAATAACGCCCTTGTGAACTGAATGGAGTGTTTAGTAACTATTGCCTGAGTTTTATAGCTCTTGGAATAATTGTAAACGCTACGCTGGTCCGCAATTAAGAATTTTTGACTTCGTATCCCGAACAAAGTGCTACGGTTTTTCACGCCGGATCAACTGAACCTTTTGTATAAGGCCCGGGTCGGTAATGTATGGACCACAGGTCATATATTTGGGATGCTTCTGCCTAATTCTTGACGCCTTAGTTAGCTTGCAGCGGAGAGATATCCGCATTCTGAATAAAGCAGACGTTACCAAGAATCATGAACCGCTCCAATTGGCGAGAGATATTGCCTCCCTAACTGCCGAAATTAATAACCTATCTACGTTTAATTCGCAGATTGATGGCTATACCTCTCTTTTTCCAAGTTGTGTATGCGAAAAGAGATGTGCTATAGTTGGTATAGTAACAAATCTAAGATAGGAGATAGGATAGGTTATTAATTTCGGCCATAAGAGTTTCCTACCGTCTGTATAACGGCGACTGTTCTGAAGAATTATTTAACCTTGTTCCACTTGTTCTCTTCCTTCCATAGAAAAAGAATACAGCGAAAACCATCCATTGACACCACGACAGGTCTGCAGATTCATGAGTAACTGGACAAACTTAAGCTGATCCCGAAATACGACAAACCGAAGCAAATATTATGGACACGTTTCAATTCGGGTAACAGCACCGTCTGAATTTCTAGTTCGGAAAAATAACACAACATTGACTGTCGAGTTATAAATGATTGAGTTCCCTTACAGAGCGAGACATGGGGGGAAAAACGCGAATAGTGACAATAAGATTAGAACAAAGGTGATTTTATAAAAAGCAAACAATGCGATTGCAAATGTAATTATCAATAATTGCAGGGCTATATGCAGAATGCGTAGTGTGTTATTGAGAAATTAACTGGAATGTGACCAAATTTAATTCCTTAAAATGAATAACAATATTCGCCACGCTATATCTCTTTTGGGGTGAGCAGAGATTGGCAGACGCACCTCTGCTACTGTGAAGAGGTAATTAAAGTGGCGGAGGAGCCAGAGAGGGATCAGAAAGCAGTCGCCAACCCCGACAATACCATACGCCGGCCCGCGGATGATAGAGGGGGTCTTCGCCAGAGCCCTCTACGATAACATGGCCCCGTGGAGGTGTACGACCCAGTCCTTACCTTAACCAATAGACAACCGCAGCTCTCTTCAAAATTAGAAAGAAAGAAAGAAAGAAAACGTTTTATTAACAGCAGACATATAAAAGTAACTACATTGTACAATAAAACACACATAAAATACAAAAAACATTTAAAAAAATCAAACAATACATAAAAAAAGTCTAGGCCGCCGCCAATAAGGACCCTGTCTCAGCTTGTGCTACAGAGCTCTGGACTCTGCAGCGCTGGTACTCTGACAGGGTCTTGCGGACGACACAGCCACTTCACTGGGACAACCCTATATATATATATATATAGTTATACAAATATAAGATCATTTTACATAATAACATACAGATAAGACAACCAATCAACAAAACACAATAAGCACAAAAGAAAACAGAAAAAACTATCCATCATAACCAATATGCACCTTTAATGTTTGTCATCCAAACATTTTACTAAACTATAAAAATAAATACTATATATTATACCATAAAAAACAGATCCACGCACATCCATGAATTAATTTTGTTTGCATAAAAGATGTTTTTTAAATTTAATTTTAAGCGTTGCCCAAGACTGTACGGGATCACGGATAGGTGGCGGTATGTCGTTCCAGCATTTCGATGCCGCGAACCTGAACGATCCCCGGAATGCAGTTATTATATGTTGCTTATATTTATTATCTATACTAATATTATAAAGCTGAAGAGTTTGTTTGTTTGTTTGAACACGCTAATCTCTGGAACTACTGGTTCGAATTGAAAAATTCTTTTTGTGTTGAATAGACTATTTATCGAGGAAGGCTTTAGGCTATATAACATCACGATGCAACTATTAGGAGCGAAGAAATAATGGAAAATGTGAAAAAAACGGGGAAATTATTCATCCTTGAGTGCTTCCATTGCATGCGCTGCGAAAACGGTTCAAGATACCATATATGTATAACAGAGTTATTCCTCTTGAAATGATCTAAAAAAATGTCCTCGACAGTATATGTCTATCTTTTAAGATTAACTCACTAGAACCGTTTTTATGGTAATCAAATTTGGTCGAAATTAATGCATTATTTGTTAAGAGTTGTATCAACGTAATAATATTAATCTTTATCCAAATAAATGTGTTGTTGATTAAGAGTATTTAATTGTGAACAAAATTGTCATTGACATCACTTAATTTCAATGAACATCTTAGAAGATATTACAATAACTTATATAGCAAAAGAACGTTTGCCGGATCAGCTAGTATTTTAATAAATTAAAAAAAACAACCATTTGTCAACAAAAAACATAAGTCTGATAAGTTTCCACAAAACATAATCAAACTAAGGGATACAATACAATAAAAGAAAACTAATTGTGGCTGTGGTGTTCTAGTGGATAAAGAATCGGTTTCCATGTGCAGCGACGGGTATGGTCGTAGGTTCGAATCCCGCCACGTACATCTAAGTTTTTCCAGATTAAGTATGAATTACGGAACCACGTGTTCACCGGTGAAGGAAGCCCGCATGGCATCAAACAGAAATATCATGTGTAAGTGCCCTTAGAACCGTGATCACGTTGGGCTCGGCATATAAGCGCAAAGTGAATACAGCCATATGTATATCTGCTCACCCCGAAAGGGATATAGCGTGACGATATATTATTATTACATTATAATTATATTAAGAAAAGTGAGAAAAAGTGTGAAAAGTGTTAAGTTCGCCGTGGTGGCTGCCGGCAGAATAGAATAGCACCCCCCTCTTCTTGCTGAGGTGTCGTAAAAGGCGACTAAGGTATCTCTTGAAGACCGCAATTCAACCAGGTGTTTAGAGAAGGAAAACTCGACCAAACCTGCATCCTGCTCCCTCCCGATCGTACTGGTTCTCCTTTCCATCGGGCTTGGGGGAGCTCGGACGAGAGAGTGCTTTTCTGGCTGCGCGTCCAGTTATGCACTTAAATATCTCCTGCGCAATTGACTGTTTCCGAAAACTGGACTTCGAATTTCTTAACCGGTGTTGAAACAGTCGCCGTGGCCGAAACCGGCTAGGACATCATCATCATCATCATTAAGAAAAGTATATACAACAAAGAAAAACAATTAAGCTGTCATATTTTGCTCCCCTCATAATTTTATTCTTGAATTGATAAGGAGGCTAATTGATTTGAGCGACATCTTTCGGTGTTATAGTAATTTTTTTTTTTGAGCTCGGTAAAAACGCTGATTCCTAAAATATATTACTGTATCACCAAAAGATGTCGCTAAAACCAAATAGCCTTTCACCACTTGATATGTAGTATTTCTCACAGGACATCCAAATCTATATACTTTTTGTTTAAGGAACAAACTTTTAAACAGAGCGACTACCAGATTCCCTTACTGGCTCTTCTCGGTAGATTCTGTTATCTGAACCGGTGGAAGATTCTTGTTATTGACGATTTAAAAGCGCTTGTAATGTGTTATTTAAGTAATTTTGAGTCTACGTTTCTAATTACGTCATCGGCAATCGATTGTTACTTTGTCTAAGCTAAATAGCTCAGATATACAGAAATATCTGGTCTGTATTTGTCTACCACACAACGCAACAGTCGTAATATTACCAAATGCACGCTATAGGCGGAATTGATTCTAATTCTCACGGACTGAATGAAACCTGGTCAAACTTTAGTCTACCGCAAAGTAGCCGTTACGAAATTGCTGTATCGAATATTATGAACGTGCGGTTTGCTGTTCATGCCGGTATAGTATATACAACGGTTGATCTTCAATCATATTCTAGAAACGTTTTTTTTTTTTACACTAGCACGACATAGTAACTACAGAGTACCTGATGGTAAGTACAGTGTAGTCCAAAAACGAAAGCGACTATCAAAGGATGAAAATCCATTGATAGTCTACATCGTCATGTCGGCCCACATATACCGCGACTGAAGGTCTCTAGGTATATGAGCTACTGGATATACACAAGCTGATCCCGAAACGCGACATGCCGAAACTGGTCACTATGACGGGCTTTACACCCATGCACTGTGGTCGCGATCCAGACGGGCACCGACGCCCTGCCACCTCGCTGCTGCTCGTTTAGCACCACCCAGGAGTCACGTGTAGGGAAACTAGGGTAAAGCCTACGGACGCGAGCAGCTTCAACTCCCAAACGAAACGAAACGTCTAGAAAGGAAGCTGATACAGTCAAAATATAATCTTTTTGAGCGGGTTGGGCGATTGCCCGAACTGGGCCGTGATCAGAACACACAAGTGTAGAGACCCTCATTGTCACTCGCTAATAACTATCGTGTTTCGGGATTAGGGTGTTGTCTCGTGCTACATATGGGCTGATACAGCGATGGTGACTGTCAACGCATTTTCGTCCCGTGGGTGTCGTTGCCATTTTTAGACTACATTGCACTTCTCATCAGGTGCAATGTAGTCACATTGTCGAATCAGCGTAATATAATATATTTCCTTTACATGAGGCTTTTTAAAAATGAGTATAAAATGCTTTTCTATAATCTTTTTTTGGGAGTCGAAGCTGCTCGCGTCCGTAGGCTTTACCCTAGTTTCCCTACACGTGACTCCTGGGTGGTGCTAAACGAGCAGCAGCGAGGTGGCAGGGCGCCGGTGCCCGTCTGGATCGCGACCACAGTACATGGGTGTAAAGCCCGCCATAGTGACCAGTTTTGGCTTGTCGCATTTCGGGATCAGCTTGTGTATATCCATTAGCTCATATACCTAGAGACCTTCAGTCGCGGTATATGTGGGCCGACATGACGATGTAGACTATCAATGGGTTATCATCCTTTGATAGTCGCGTTCGTTTTTGGACTACACTGTACTTACCATCAGGTACTCTGTATTCACTATGTCGAGCCAGTGTATATAAAAAAAAAATAGGTCGCCAGCGCAATGATTACAATTCTTATGTGTCAGTTATTCATAAATGATTGTAACCGCTTACCATTACGTGGGTTGTTCATTTGTTTACCTTTTTGTGTTAACTTGAGGGAAAACTTTGCTTCGAATAATCAGGACCGCTGTGATACCGTTGCGTCAGATCCCTACTGACTAAAAATCCCTGGGGGGTCCTGGGAATCTAAATGCGTCCAGAAGCCCGGGAAGCGATCAGCCATGTTCAGGCTCCCTCACTAAGAGGGATGAGTGTAAAGGACCCACTCCCTCTGGAAACTGTATCAGGCGGCATGCCGAATACAGCGCTCCACCTCCCTCTTTTCGTTTATACAAGCAAATCATAAATACTAACAATGTGTTTTTATAAAATAAATTTCGCAATTTCACAGGTACTATTATTTCACACGTATTTTTATTTGGAGAATAAAAGGTTAGAATAAATTAAGCGACAGGATGTTTGGCCTACATAGAGAAGGTCAAATGATGGAGGGTCATTATCAGAGCGTCAAAATGACTACAATTAAATGCGATTATGTATACCGGTGCAATATTGAATCTGTTTATTTCTTTTTACCTCGCACACACAAGAAAGAAAGAAAAAGTATTTATTTAACACACCACAGAAAAATAGGTTAATCAAGATAGATAAAAATCAAATACCCTGCGCTGCGATACGCCAAAGAGAAGTCAGCTCAGCAAATGCTAAGTGAGCACCGGAGCCACGCAGCGCTGATTTACACCTGACACTCATTTATTGTGTCAACGCGCAAAAAACAGCGAGGAAGGGATAAGAATAAAGTATAGACACCCAGCTCTAGAGACTAATTTCGAAGTGTCATAGATAATAATATGTACATACATACACAAGAAAACACACATACGCCTGCAAAATATACAAGTATATTACAGACACATACTATATACATTATTATCATTAATAGGAGGGAAAGGAGTGGTGTTGTATATTTTATGGACTTCACACAATAGACCGCATCATATTTAACTACCCTCATATTACCTTGGGGGTTGCCTGGCAAGAGAATCAAAGCAAACCACCCTTGTTACATAAATTTGTTAGGAATAAAATTGCTAAGTAGAAAGAGCAGGCGCGTTGAACGCCGGGACAGTTTACTTCTTTTCAGGAAAAAGGAGAAAGGAAACGGGACAGCTACTACAGAAATTTTCTTTTGATGCCTTTCGTTAGTATCCTAGGCATCGTATACATCTTTTACGCACACACGCGGTCAAAACTAATGTAATGATTAATTCACCGCTAAGCAGACTATCCCGTTTACTTATCGATGTAGGATCGTCTGTCCAGAAACATCGATACTAATTCGCCACGACTGTTCAACGAGATGGGCATCTCTAACTCACGTCCTGTCTTTGTATTGTGACTTTAGCATTAACAACGCCATTAATTATTCAAAAACGTTGTATTTTAATTTCTGCACTAAGCAGTAGTACAAAATATATATATCGATTACAATTTATAAGGCTTCAGTAGGAGTTTCCGTTAATTACTATCTGTCAGCGACCACAAAATAGTGCACAAAGTCTTTGAATATATTTGGAGACACCTTACGAAAATTTAAGGGAAAGGCATTGGAAGCACTGAGGGTCATCCAAATGTGAATTTCGATGGTTAATATTTGAGTTTTTACTATGTTTTTTTTGGGAGTCGAATCTGCTCGCGTCCGTAGGCTTTACCCTAGTTTCCCTACACGTGACTCCTGAGTGGTGCTAAACGAGCAGCAGCGAGGTGATAGGGCGCCGGTGCCCTTCTGGATCGCGACCACAGTGCATGGGTGTAAAGCCCATCATAGTGACCAACTTCGGCTTGTCGCGTTTCGGGATCAGCTTGTGCATATCCAGTAGCTCCTATACCTAGAGACTTTCAGTCGTGGTATATGTGGGCCGACATGACGATTTAGACTATCAATGGATTTTCATCCTTTGATAGTCACGTTCGTTTTTGGACTACACTGTACTTACCATCAGGTACTCTGTAGTCACTGTATCGAGTCAGTGTAAAAAAAAATGATTTAGTGTTAATCTTGTAGTTCTAGTTATTGTATATTACTATATTCTGCCCCTTCCTTCTTCTTGTCATTCATTTTTAATATCTTTGGTGATAGATGTGAGAATTTGACTTCTTCTATTATTATGATTATTGCTAGTGGCAGCCTAGTTTTTTTTAAATTCTATTTATTTAAGGGACTCTTACGTAATACCTAATATATTACATATGGGGCCATTGATCTGAACAGGCCAGACGCCTCATCAGATAATACTTCTGTTAAGATTTTGTTAAACATCCCGATGTCAAGTCTGTTCAGACCAAAGGCACTCACAAACGCCTCCCTCACAGATTCAGATCGGACACATTCCATCATCAATTCTGGAGAAACAGCAAGGCCTTGTGAAAGGCCTAGGGCGCTGATAAGTGTCAGTTATCAGTACCCAGACACTACATTCTGCCTCTCTCCAGTTAGATTAAGAAGGGCTTGGACGAATGGGTGCGTTTATGCAAGCACTAGCATTCACACACCTGCGCAATTGGCTGTTACCGAATATATTCATCTGCGAGCTCAGCTTCGCCGAATGGGGTTGCAGCTCGCAAGTTTTTCCAAATTACGTACGGATTTAAGCATCACATGCTTACCGGTGAAGGAAGATATCGTAAGGAAATCCGCACGGCATCTGATATAAATTTTATGTGTACTAGTGCTATGAGAACGGTGATCTGCTGCGCTACTGGTCACTTTGGATGTAACATATATCCGCAAAGTGGATAAAACCACTAATTTATCTCTGCTCGCCCTGTGAGGAATATGGCGTGATGATATATTATTATTTAGATAAATATTATACAGTATAATAACATTTTTCAATAAGCACCCGTTTCAAATATTTCATTATTATCAGGAAGACGGAAGCCTTAATTCCATCCCCCTTTAAATAAAAAAAAAACACACATACCTAAATGACACAAGCACACAGGCAAAACAAAACGCGCGTAGTTAATAAACGCAACTGAAATGCGAGAGCAATGGCCGACTTCTTTTATACAAGCCGTAAGCTTAGCATGGACATCCCTGAGAATCCTTTTTATAACTGCCTGCCAATAAATTGTACAGTATTAAATACAAGTGGAAGTAAGAGCTGAGGCCGACCTAGATCTACCTACACAGATCAACACAAGGGAGTTCTGATGGGGAGAAATGTCAAGAGTAATGAATTTAAAGGAAGCGAAAAATGTTTTCAAGTATAGAGAGTAGGAAATTCTCTTTGCCTACTGTAATAGGGATTTAGTGTGTTGATAGATAGATCTATAGTAAATTTTAGGCCTGTTATTATTTCTACTGACACTCGCGAAACAGAATTCTTCTTTTGCAAGGAGCTTTTAAGCCACGAGCTCTGCGATAAAATAAAAAAGAGATTAAAATAAGAGTTTACACATAGGAAACATGGTAGACTTCTTACTTTTAACTAACAATGCTTAATGCGAAAAAAGGCTGAACGAGGATTTAATTTGTAAATGCAACCCGTTCTAACCAAATAAAGAAAAATATAGATAAGGACAATCAAATGTGTTAATCTTCAAATTTTTCAATGTTTCGAGCGCTATGGAAGTTAAGTGACAGTTGGATTATTACTAATTGCATTTAGTAGTAAGTTTCTCAAAATTTCATATTAAGTTAATTAATATTAATCGTGTCGATGAATATCTAATCCCAGTTCATTTCCATACTGTGTAAATTAACTTAAAAAAATACAATGTAATGTACAAACGCCCAAGTTTTTAATTTATTTACGTTTTTAGTCATATTTCTTACACTTTCTTTCTTCATTCATTTTCTTTTTTATTTCGAACAATAAATTATGAATTTTATTTGTGACTTGTAAGTCACGAATATTAAAAATATACTAGATGTTTTGAACTAGTTTATTATTCAGTTCTAGTTTTATTCAGTTTTGGATGAAAAAGCTCATCCATTCGGGTATTTATGTAATAAATTAATATTAAGTATAAAATTTTATGTAATTTTAATTTTGGAGAAATCTTAAATAAAGTTATTATTATTATTATTCCTTTTTGTGTTTAAAGTCATTGTGTCTAATTTAGGCGTTAAAGTTCCAATATAAAGCAAATTAAAAAACTACCATTTGACATGCTTATTAAGATTTATACAAAATATTTCGCCACAATAATTGTCTTATCCATACTAACATGTCGCAATTCCCACACAGTTGGAGAATGTAATTTCAAACTATTTTATGATCGAACGAACTCTGACTACACCTTTAGAAGGCCAGCCTGATGATAATTACAATTACACTTTATTATAAAATCAGATCTTTTTTTCGGCAGGACAATGTGCTACTGGCCGGGAAAGACCTTTACAACTTCACCGGGCGAGAGGCGTGAGCACTTGAAACGCTCAGAAAGCGAATTATATTGGATTGGTTGGATGCAGTGATGTGCATAGGGTAAATGGACAGGGTAGGCAGAATTCGCGTAATTAATTTGAATAATATTTTATGATAGTAAATATTATATTGTTTTCATAGGAGAGTTAAATGACGTGAATATAGAATAAATATGAATATAAATGGTTCCTTTTTCTGTTTAACTTTAAGCAATGTATACCACAGTTATTTATCATTAGGGCATGGAATGCTTTCATGCGTCTATGGAATGAACGCTACTGGTTGGATGGCAATACAAGTGAACCCCTGTGGGTACGAAAGTCGTCTTGGGTGGCCAGCCAGGAGAAGACCATAAGGTCTACTACCAGATACTTTTTTTTGCGAACTGGGCAATACATTGGTGCTCAGGATAGACCTTCACAACCAAACCGGGCGAGAATTAAATACATTACATCTACCAGCGTTTTGGAAGCGACTGCCTTGAGAAGAAACGCCGAAATAAAATCAAGGATACGTCGGGTGAAAGCTCAGATAGAAATGTAAAACTTCCTATGATTATTTTTAGTGATCTACTTACAAGCATACGTTATTAGATCAACCAAGGCAAGTGTAAAAATTTCTAATTAATCGGCTTACGCACATTTTTTACTTAAGAAATATATGCCACTTTTTAACCCGATGAAATCCTTCACGGCATCCCAGTGGGCCGGACTCTTACAGCCTAAAACCCCAAGGGTGTTCTTTCTCCTATCTGCCAGGGCCCAGAGTATGACTGAGACAACTTCCTCGGCTCCCGGCGACGTCTGTCCTTCTACAGGCCCCGACTATTGTGCGGGGGATGGCAAAGAAGACAACCCACGCTCACTCTTACCATTCTCACGAGTAGAGTGGTGTAAAGTGATAGCCCCCCCCCCTTCAACCCCGTGAAATTGTCATTACAAATTGTCATCTCTGAATATTGGGCGACGCAGACCCTCAAGTGCGTCACTTGGAGTATAATACGGTTAGGGAAAAAAGCCTCTGGCGAAGGCCTTCCTCTGTCATTATGTCCTAGCAGGGTTGTCAGGGTTGGCTACGGGAAAAGAAATATATACCAGACAACCTACTTAGCACCATCAGGGCCGCTGTGAGGGCAGCAACCCCGGTGTGTCAGACTCCTACTGACTAAAAACCCCCGGGGTGACCCTCTGATTGCTCCACATGTGCCTGAGAAACCAAATTCATCCAGACGCCCGGGGAGCAATGAGCCATGTTTTTTTTTAATTCTATTTATTTAAGGGACTTTTACGTGTGTACGTACGTCAGCCCCATCGTACCCTAATACAGAAATACCTAACATATTACATATGGGGCCATTGATCTGAACAGGGCAGACGCCTCATCAGATAAAAGTTCTGTTAAGATTATGTTAAACATCCCGAGGTCAAGTCTGTTCAGACTATGAGCCATGTTGAGGTTACGTTTCTGGAAGGTGTGGGCGTAAAGAGTTCATCTCCTTCAAAACCTCTCTCTCAAGCAGCGCATCGAATTCTACACTGCATCTGCTTCTCATCCCGGCAACAGACTCCCTCAAGTCTATGAGTCAAGTCCTCTTGCCTGGCGATGACCTTTGAGACTTTTGAGTTAATTTTTAAAACATCAAAACAAAGGCTTGTTCTGTTGAGCCAATTTTTATGGAGAAGTTATTCCGCTCTACCTAGATATGTTATTTACTGGGTTACATTGGGTGATTTAGGTTATTTTATTTATTATGAGGTATTTTGTATAGTGTTAAAATTAAAATAGTTGTATTAAAATTCAATTCATTTTAAAAGCCCTCCGGAATAAATTCTTCAAATAATAGTGAAAACTGCTTTAACATTTAAGAATCATTGTCTAGTTTAGAAGAATTAAACGAACAGGAACGCATGCCAAGTAGCGACATTGTTTTACAGTTCATACTATGAAATAATTGAAGCTTTGTATGCGAAAATTATGAGAAATATTTTAACTTAGATCTAGTAACCGATAGAGCGGGTCGCATGAGACGCAAGGCCGCGGGGCAGTTGCGTCGCGTTCACACTGACATTCGCTTGCAATAGCGCTGATATTTCGTATACAGTGGCCGACTAGTTTTGATACTTTTATTAAAACGATGAACAAGTATATATGAAACTTATTATTTGTACACTTTATTTAACATACTAAATAAATACTCACATTATTAACAATTTAAAATAAATAACAGTAAAAATCATATAATCATATAAATTTTAAAATACAAAATTATAAACCTTCGGGAGCGAGGCTTAAGGCTCAAGCCTCAGGTTGTTATAAGCTCAGAATGAGGAATTTCCTAACAATGCTTGACGTATCGAGTAATACTGCCTTCTGTATCTGGCCCTTGATCCGATAACGAACGGAAATATCATCACCAAGCATTTTATTTTTAAACCTAAGTGAAACAGTATAGTAATAACTGCTCACTTGACATAAACCGAACTATATTTTTTGGTAGTTATTTTTAATATATTGTGTATTAGTAACTTAATTCTGTAAATCAAGTGAACCCACGTTTCGTGAATTTCTGAGAATACGGGTATTGATATGAACAAACGAACGGACGGACAAGATAGGCGAACAACAAATTAGTACTATAAAGGCTCCGTTTTTCCTTTTGAGGTACGGAAAACTAAAAAGTACAAATTAGACATTTATAATTATTTTTAATCAACATTAAGTATCAAGATATTTAACTCCACGATGGTATAAACAAAATTACCCATCTTATAGTAATCGATGTAAGTTTTCGTGTGGGAAAAACGATATTACCAAACTGTGACTCCATTAAGTAAATAAAGAACCTTTGATTGCAGTGTTTACGCATTTACTTTCCTGTGATCGCCAGTACTGCACGAATATTGGAATATAATTTGAATAAAGAAGTTTTTGTACTGGACTTTTCGTTGTTGGCCAGAACAGTCTTTGCAACTTCACTGGGCTTAGGGGGAGAGCAATGAAGGTGCTCAGCCAGAAAGTTATGGGTTAGGTGGCAACGCAAGGGCACCTCTGTGGGTATGCACCTCATCTTGGGTGGCCAGCTAGCGAAAGAAACTACGGGTGATCTCTTTCGGAAGCGACTACCTTGACTCAATAAAGCAGTGGAATACGTTAAAACTAATGTTTTTGCATTCCGGGGGAAAATCCTGCATAGGACTGTCAGTGGCGACGGTATGCCAGACTTCTATTAGCTAAAAAGCCTCAGGGTATCGTCTCCTTATCAATGCAAACTAGGTCTGGGAGTCTGCTTTAAATATTTCTGTAATTTGACTTGATATTTTATGGAACAGCTTGTATGTATGTATATGTATTTTATTATCAATCTACACTATCTCTATTATATTTTATTTAGTATTCTACATTTTTGTATACTACTTAAAAGTATTCTATGTATTTATTGTCATACTTGTTTATTGTACGTTATAAGATATGTTTTTGTATGTTTGGTTAGGTTCTAATATTGAAATAGCACCGTGACCTCCGCGCAATCAGTTCCCCTGAGCGTCGGCTGAAAACCAGCGCTGGATGGCGCGTGCAGCGTCGCTCAGCATACGCTGAGCCGAGTGCTCTTTGAGACGTGTAGCAGCACACAGGATACATGATGTGATGTTATATATTATTCTTTCATTGTTGTTTTTATATAAATGTGTTTGTTGTGTGTTGTTTCCTTTGCCTCAATAAACTTTTTCTTTCTTTCTTTCTTTCTTACTTTCGTCCTCAGACCCAGCGCGGTGAGCGAAAGGCCTATAGAGGTCTCATCTCTTGCAGGGATGGATATATTGATCCCCTCTCTAGTCACCACGTCTGGTTAATTTGACCCAAAAGGAGCATATTTGCCACACCACACAATTATATTAATCGTCAACATTAAAAAGTTATTGCCATATAAAATAGAAGAAATTGAATTATTTTACACGTGATCTAAGCTCGGATAACTTACAAAAATCAGTTTAAAGACTAATAAAACGGTTTATAATATAAATAAACGGTGCTTGAAATAACGGGGGCCATGATGGTTTTGAGGTGATGACCTACTAGTACGATTCTTTGCTTTTTTTTTCCTTTGTTAACGAGCTACGAACGCTCTCAGTTTTATCATGCAAGACTTTCCCGTTAAATGAAATTTGAATTGGGCGTCTTTGGTTTTTAATAAAAAAGGATAACTTAAAGATAATCTAATATCATTGACAAGTAACGTAATTTTGGGTCAAACAGGGTTTATATAGCACACGGTATTTTTTTTTTTTTTTATATAATAAGTAACTGGATGTAATGAACTTACGTTTGTTTGTCGCAGATTTCAACTATTTTGAATGTTTCAAAAAGGTTTGTATTTCTCAAAAGGAAAAAAAGTAATCGTTATAATTATGACATCCTGGCCGATTTCGACCTTGGTGATAATTTCAAATTATATCGAGCAGGCGTGAGCAAGGGAGTCGAAGCTGTTCGCGTCCGTAGGCTTTACCCTAGTTTCCCTACACGTGACTCCTGGGTGGTGCTAAACGAGCAGCAGCGAGGTGGTAGGGCGTCGGTGCCCTTCTGGATTGCGACCACAGTACATGGGTGAAAGCCCGTCATAGTGACCAGTTGCAGCTTGTCTCATTTCGGGATCAGCTTGTGTAAATCCAGTAGCTCATAAACCTAGAGACCTTCAGTCGTGGTATATGCGGGCCGACATGGCGATGTAGACTATCAATGGATTTTCATCCTTTGATAGTCGCTTTCGTTTTTGGAGTACACTGTACTTACCATCAGGTACGCTGTAGTCACTATGTCGAGTCAGTGTAAAAAAACTATAGCCCTGTTCGGCCATGGTAAGCTCGCTGTTGACTTGATTAACCTACCTTAGCGCGGAATTTCCTGTGTAATGATGGGCATGTCAGGATACCGTCGACGTAGTTGGAGGAAGCGGCTACCGGCGGATGGGCCTTGAGATGATCTCGTTTTCATGCAACGCAAGCCTGCGTCTCATCTAATTAATCTAGTTAATCTTAAACATGGCCGCTTTTTTTTAATTATAGTTAACACAGTGTGTAACTTTTCAGATTAATAATCGACTAATTAAAAATCTAGTTCGTGAAGTTTTTTCTATATATAATTGTCACACGTGTCTTTTGTTTAAAAACAATGAGTGTAAATTATAAAAACGTGATCACTAACGTCATATTAGAAGTAATTGGAAATTGTTTTGCTTTGTATCACTTTGAAGCGAAGCCGGGCACTCCAGCTAGTATTATATATTTCTTGCTAGCTAATATGCACACCTTAGCAAAGAAACAAACACCTTACATTCATTGTCTTTTCTGTGGATAATGTTAATATTTTTAATGTCATTAGGTTAAATGACTAAAAATATTTTTTTTAATTTTTTTATTTTTCAAACTTAAATCCTAGGATCATTGTTTTAGCCAATATAAACAGAAATCCGTGTGAAAATGGACATTTATGGGTATAGTAAAATTAAGGCTACGAGTATTTTTATGGTGCTTTTTTTTATTAAAAAACTGAAAAAAATATAAAAATCGTCTGGGCATGCTTTCCACCAGGCTTTATATGACCTGGGCAACAGATTTAAGAGAGTATGTTGCCCGGATGAGAAGGAGACGTCGCGCAATGTCTGACGAGCCTCCCTTGAGAAAGGTTTAGAGATGAAGCCTAAACAAGCTGTTCGCTCTCCGGGCGTCTGTAAGAATCTGAATTACCAGAGCCGGTAGAGCGATTGGAAGGACAACCCGAGGGTTTAATCAGTAGGAGTCTGACACACCGGGGTCGCTGCCCTGATAGTCCTATGCAGGATTTTCTCCCGAGCTACCAAAAAAAAGCTTTTTATGGTGTCAAATCAAATAATTGATTGCACTCCACAACGTATAGAGATATGTTTTGTTTATGTTTTTTTTCTATGTATGTTTGTTGTTTGTATGTTTTTTATGTTATGTCCTGTGGAATGGGTTCGCTCTCAGCCGGGATCACATGTTTACAATCTTTTATCTCTAACTTTTAAAATGAAAATAAACTATATTATACTGTTACCATTAATAATAGCATTTCTATGATTGTTATATCAATAACAATGTTTATATGTTTTGTATTTTTCTTTTGTTTCTGTAACTGTATTTAAATTTCTAGTTTTTTTGTTAGTTTTTCGCGAAATAAATACATTTCATTTCATTTCAAAAATAGAGCCTACAAAAATATATTAACTACGATGAAAATTAAAACAAAAATGTTGTCAAAACAAAATATTGCTATTATATTTAATTAGGAGTTTGACATTATTAGTAAATAATCGTTGTCTAATATATAATCATTTCTATTGTTTCCAAGATCAGTCCTGGATATATGTAAGGAGGAGATGAGCTGGGTTTCGTCCGCCAGGAGTCAAACTCTAGGGGAGGAAAACGAGTATACCACTTAGCATACCCGCTGAAAAATAAATAATAATAATAATATGTATATTATATCGCTATGCTGCATCCCTTTGGGGCAAGCAGAGATACAATAGCCGCTGTATCCAGTTGGCGCTTATATGTCGTCATTTGTCTGGATGAATTTGGTTTCCCAGGCTCGGGTGGAGCGATTAGAGGGACACCCCGGGGGTTTTTAGTCAGTAGGAGTCTGACACACCGGGGTTGCTGCCCTCACAGAGGCCCTGATGGTCATATGCAGGATTTTCCCCCGAGAAACCAAAAAAAATATATGTCGTCATATAACCAATAGCCTAGCTGAACACCGTTCTGACAGCACCAGTACACATGACATTGCTATGAGATGTCCACCGGGTTTCCTCAGAATGCTATTCATTACGGTGATCATATGGTGCGTAAATTCATATGAAATCTGGAAAAACCCAGAGAAATGTTTCGCCTCGTTACGCATGGAAATCGGTCCATTATCAACTTGGCCACCATAGATATAATAATTATGAAACTTTTAAACATGAGGTTTTTTTTATAAATTATTATCATTACCTTTTACAGGCGGACACTTGACCTCAATCACATCTGGGGCCTAATTTTCAAAGACAATTTAGCGATTCCTTGCTTTGATATCACGTCAATTTCGTTAAAATTTACGACATTTGCAAAAATCGTATTCTCTATGATACTTTGTTGAAATGAATCTGATTCGTTACCGTGACATGATATAGACAAGACACGATGTTAACGTGGTTTTCGAATGGTAAGATTTGAGTGTGAAATCTAAATTGTCATACAGAATTAGGCCCCGGTGGAAGGTAAAGACGATTCCGACAATGGAACACATCCGCTCAACAAATAATCACTTTTCTGTTAAAAAGATATTCACTCATATCCTCACTGGAAGTATATTCCACTCCTTAGCTGTTCGCATGATAAATGTAGAAGCGAATCTCTTCGTGCGGATATAAGGAACATCCACCACATACGGATGTTATCCGACACGACATTTCGATTTTCAAAATGACCCCAAAACTTATTAAGAGGTCGCGAAGCTTCGGTCGTATGCTAAATATTAGTAAAACCTTAAAACCGTGCATCGAACCTGCGGCCGTGCGTCTGCCGGCGGTGAACCGTGACGGGCACGTGAAGTCGGCTGCGGGCCTTGTGTTGCGGACCGTAGCGCACTACCGGTCCCATGCTAACGCTACGAATTAGGCTCTACTTTTTAAAAATCAATTCTATTATTACACTTAATATTTACAGTACTGGTGAAGCGGCTAAGATATTTCCGCTTCATACCTAAATTATTCTTCGTTCACTCCATAAGTTGTTTGCGAATGATATAAGGATAATCTGTATCCCTAGCCTATAGTTAAACAGATAGAAGTTGCTTACCCACCCGCTCTGTGTGACGTCACAAACGTCACACATTCATTACTACTATAACAATTGTATGCAACCGCCGCGACGTCGTGATCAACCTTTTATTTTAAAATATAAATAACCCGCCGTAACAATATTTGAACCGCCACACGACGTTGTTATTGAAGAGAAAATAAGGTGTAATAGTGCGAGAGTGAAACTTTTCTGTGCCCGTGGCCGTTGACAGGACCCTGGACCATCACCGTGCTGTAGAATATACTAGACGAGCTGCAGACCTACAGGTTAATGATTCAGATATTCTGGTATATCGGCTGCGATTTATGGAGTGATAAGTTTCCTTGACACTCGTTTTTTGACCTATTTTTGTTTCTCTTAACCGCCAACCAAGTTACGTTCCCCGCTTATATGGAAGGCTATTTACACGCCTCTCCAAGTACTAATTTATTATATTTTAGACACAACTGATTAGGTTACATTATAATTAGTGTCCGACCGAAAGTTCGGTTTCGGTTTCGGTTTCGGCCTAGTTTCGGCCAAAAATCAAGTTTCGGCGGCAGTTTCGGTTTCGGCCAAAATTGGCCGAAACTTTTGCCGAAACCGAATCTGATTTCGGTAGTTGTCGTACATGCTTGCCTAACTTCGTTTCTCGCGGCAACGCTTTGGCGGACGCTGGCGGCCCTGTTCGGGATTCGCGCGCCGTTCGCATTGCTATTTTTTTTTCGAATTTACGCGTGTTTGTTGATCTGGAAAGGTCTTCACAACTTAACCGGGCGGGTGGGCGAACACTGAGGGTGCTCAGCCGGCAATTTATGGGTTGGGTAGCAATGCAAGGGCACCCCCCTGTGGGTACGAACCTCGACTTGGACCGCCAGCCAAAAATACGAAACCTAACGGTGATCTACTAGCGTTTCGGAAGCGACTACCTTGAGAAGAAACGCCGAAAGAAACTCAAGGCTGCCTCGGAGTGTAACTGCGTCGTTAAGACGACAGTTGACGGATCTAATTCGCATTGCTCTATAGCAACACAACATAGTCAGTGCGTTATCACTCGACGTAAACATTCTTTAGATGTTATGTTTTGATGGAACTGATTACATGTAAGTTTTTGTTTCATTTTTTTACTTGACCACGTGAGTTTCGGTTTCGGTTTCGGTTTCGGCCGAAACTGAAGCCACGGCCGAATATTCGGTTTCGGTTTCGGTTTCGGCTGGAAAACCAGTTTCGGTCGGACTCTAATTATAATATATATATTTATGAGCACATTTATATGATTTTAGTAAATGAAATTAGATAGAGACTCAGTATAGTAGTTCACCCAGAGCGAGTGCGACATACCTCGGTGACAGCAGCTGGCCAGTAGACTTGAGGAAGTGACTTGACTTGATCGCCGTTCACAGGGCACTTACACATGACATTTCTGTTAGATTCCATCTGGTCCTTTTCACGATGTTGTACTTCACTGGTGAGCATGCCGTGCCTAACTCCGTACGTAACCTGGAAAAACCTATTCATTCAATTTAATGTTTCAAATGTAAATTATAAGAAATAAACCTCGAAAAAATTGCATTTGGACCTTAAGCAAGCGTTTGACCACAATCACACCTGATGGTAGCTAAAGATAAAGCTAATGATGAACCAAGTACAGTAAAATCATGATTCTTTACTCTTCTTTTAAAAATAAATTTCGTTATATGGGCTATCAAAAAGTATCCATTATATTATTATATCGGCAAGTGTTTTTACTTATTCAATATCAGATATCTCGACCCGTTCACTGCGATAAAACAACTCTGTAAACAGAGATGGGCATATTGTAATCTGATTAATGATGAACGATTACAAAATGTAGTCGTAATTTTAATTTTCTTGCTCTGTAATCATGATTAAATCCATTCAAATAATTAAGAAATCATAAATGTGTATACAATCTGGGATTTTGTAGTGTTTAAAACAAAAATGAGCAAAATGCAATCATATTAATGGTAATAAACGTAAAATGTAATCGTTAATCATTTTCATTAATCTGATTAAATTTTGCCCATCTATGTCTGTAAATATGTTCCCTAAAGATGTAAATAAAAAGTCTGCCTTCATTTTTAACGAATTTAAGATGCTATAATTTTCATTGTTGATTCACTAAAATAAAATGAATAAATCAATACATTTTATAATTGAAACAAATGGGTAGTTAGAAAATAGTTGTACTAATATTAAAGTCGAGCATACTTAAGACTATTTCAATTAGCGACACATACGTGTCTACAAACACACGCTCAACTCCAACAGGTGTGCACTCACACATGCAACCATACTTATCTATAGCCTGATGTTTATTGATATATTCAACCCTTAATATACAGTAACAGGGTAAGTTGAAATTCTTTTATCAAGAGTTTAATTATTGAGTCTGTTAGTTTGGTTGTTTGTTTGGTGGGTTGGATATTGTAACAAATATCGAGGTTAATTTTCATACTATATTTATGTGTAAAAATTTTTTTGGTAATAATATGGAAAGAAAAGTATTTGGCATGAGAAACAAAAGATAATAATGTTATTATACTTAGGCTGAGGTTTATAGACGATTTGTAGACTTCACTTAGACTTTCATCAGGCAATAAGTACGTTTGTTGACAGAAATCAGAATGTATAATGGGAACTTGAGTATAACTAACCATTCATTGATGTATTTAAGTATCAATGTCTAGTACCCATAACACAAGCGCAAGCTTACTTACAATGGGACTAGGTCAATGTGTATAATTAATCAGTAGGTGAAAGACGTTAAATAAAAATTTTCAACAAATGTCTAAATAAATTATTTTTAAAAAGTCCATTAATTTAAGCACGCTGTATAATCTTATCACAACTCCACCTCGATGTGTTCTAAAATCTACAAACTTATTTGTGCGTAATACCATTCTATTATGAACTTTATCACAAAGGAGTTAGGTTGATTATTTCATACTACAACGATATTAACAATTTTGCACATCCATACATATTAACCAGTACAATTTGGTCTACCCTGCCGTTCTGATGCGTGCAAAAGTATTGAATGAAAGAGGAATTGTACGGTATATACAGCTCCAGGTTAACTGGACGCTCATCGTACCGATTTTGAAAAACGAATTAGGTATTCACATTCGCGCGTCGAACGCCATCGCGCGTCGTCATATTGTTTTTATTTTATTTCATCTATTGTTGTGAGTCCAAAGAGTTTTTAACATAAATTTTATTTCTTTTTTATCTGTGTTCAGTGCATAAAGGTTTATTAAATATTTGGAGAAATTCAAAAAGGTAAGTATTTCTTTATTACGTCATGTAGATAAGGTATTGTGTTGGAGTGTTTGGATTTTACGCGCCATATAATCAAGTAAAGGTTATTTATCAGTGTCCTTTAATTATGAAGAGATAAATATAATGCCTTCATAAATATCATTATCGCAAACGTAACCTCAAAAACTGACAACCATGGTTATTAAAAATATTACCCAAGGCAAGACTTTCCCAACCTTTTCAACCCCTTTTTGCACCCTAAGGGGCTATGGTATGACCTCACTATGACCCACGAGCCCCTTAACCCTTGCTACCCTTACCCTTTGCCCTTTACGATGTTCCAAGCGTCCCGAAAATTGAAAAATATTATTTGGCACATAATATACAACACAAAAGATTAGGTCATCAATGCAGCAAAAGCAAATACGATGTGTTGTAATGTGCCAAATAGAAGTTAGCTCAGCACACGCTAGTTGACCAGCTAAGCTACCCGGTGCTGATTTTCAGCTGATACCCATTTGATATGTCAACGCGCTGAAAACAATGAAAACGGAATAATAAAATATAGATACTCAATCTTAAATAATTTTCGAAAGTGAATTACTATGAACCAGGGACAATTGGAACCGTTTTACCATGATTCGAAGATACCCTGGCTCCACCAGACGATAAACCACGGGCTTCTCGGTGCCACTTTTGATAATCTACGGACTAGCCCCGGATTTGGAAGGGGGCATGCTGAGACCTCACCCCTGCCCGAAGTGCTACGGGCGGAGGACGAGAGTGTCACCCAGCGTACCCACAGAATAATATATGTAGATATATGAAGCCGTGGTGGCTGCCGGCAGAATAGAATAGCACTCCCCTCTTCTTGCTGAGGTGTCGTAAAAGGCGACTAAGGTATCTCTTTAACACCGCAATTCAACCAGGTGTTTAGAGAAGGGAAAACTCGACCAAACCTGCATCCCGCTTCCTCCCGATCGTACTGGTTCTCCATTCCATCGGGCCTGAGGGAGCTCGGACGAGAGAGTGCTTTTCTGGCTACGCGTCCAGTTATGCACTTAAATATCTCCTGCGCAATTGACTGTTTCAGAAAACTGGACCTCGAATTTCTTAACCGGTGTTGAAATAGTCGCCGTGGCCGAAACCGGCTAGGACATCATCATATGTAGAAAAATAGACCAACCTCTCTATAAACAATAGCTGCCAAGCACAAGCCATTGTACTGACGTTTTAGAAGTTAACATAAAATTCTTATAAGCTATCATTATTGCGTCTTTAAATATGCAAAGCCAAATATCGTGTTTCATGAATTATTCGCTTCCTATGCTATAAGTAAACGATATTTATATTTTCACAAAGTTGTAGAGCACATTAAGAAACAGAGGTTAGAGGACTGGCGGGGTGAGAGACAGCAGACAGTTTTTACCATATATGGGCAAAATGTAATCAATCTGATTATCTGATAAAAATGATTACGATTACATTTTACGTTTTTTGCCATTAATATGACTGCATTTTGCTTATCTATGCTTTTAACACTACAGAATCCCAGATTGCATACACATTTATGATTTCTTAATTTTTTTATCATGATTACAAAGCAACAAAATTAAAATTACCACTACATTTTGTAATCGTTAATAATTAATCAGATTACATTTCGCCCATCTCTGGTTTTTACGCTACCAAAAAATTTAATTTGGTATATCCGTCAACTGTTTCTAGTCTCGCTCTGACGCAGCCATGCGTTTTTTCACCGTCTCTTCCCAAAGTAGTTGCTTCCGAAACGCTAGTGGGTTACCATCAGCAGTTTTTTTCCTTGGTGGGCCACTCAAACTGAGTTCTGTACCCACATGGGTGCGTTTGCGTTGCCACCAAATATCAACCTATAAAATGCACTGTCACATACTCCTCTCGCCCGTTCTTCCAAGGCTTTTCCAAGTCAACAGCATTATATTCCATTGAAGAACAAAACTTCGTAAGTATTGCTTCATATTTTGTTTCTATTCGGTAACCCCCTGAGATTGGATGCGGTCCCATTCCTGGTTGAGAAACACTGTCTTAGACAATAATTAACTATGTAATCTTCTTAGAAAATGATCTCATACAATCTTTGTGCACAACAAACTAACATAGTCTATATTCGTTTATATAATTTTATAATAATATCGCTGTCGGTACATAAAAGATTATTTCAAACTTGTAATTTATTTGTTGGCTTTTAAGGGATATTTCTGTTTTCCGTAACAAAAACTAACGGATATGATATATCTAAATAGACAGAGTGAAAAGAAAGAGAGACTACCTTTCATCTTCCCTCCACCATCCTCGCCATTCCATGAAAGTACTACGCGCGCGGGTCACGACTATGCGGTACCTCATATCCTGCCTAGGACTATCCTATATGATATAGATGATCCAATAAAAAAAAAGTTAACTGTTTAATTTTAAGACATTTTCTGAGCTACATCTTTATAAATATCCTTTATCGCACAAAAAGCGACGCATTCACGAAAAACGACCTCTGACCGTACACAACTTAAGATACGGTAACGCTATCTTATGAGACTTTCGAGTTAACTTTTACATTATCAAAACAAAGGCTTGTACAAATTCTTATGAAAAAGTTGACGGCACGTTGGTAGGGCGATTGCAATTATAATGACTTCGAAATTATCGTAAAAATATAACAATTAATAACAGAAGTATCGAGGGCAAAGACAATATAAAAACGATTGATTAGGAGAAATTAAACACATGGTTACCTTATTTTTCTTGAATATAATAAAATGTGAACGCAACAAGCTCATCAGTGATGGAAAACAGCATGAGTACACCCGCATAGCATTTAATAGAAATGTCATGTGTAGGTACGTAAGGTCTTTCCCAACTACCACGGTATCGACAGTTAAAAAAATATATCCAAAAAGGATAATAGCATGATGCTATGTTATAAATTTGAATGCCTTTTTATTTAGTTGTTTTTTTTTTAACTCTTTATTCATTTATTTTTGATCTGTATGTCACTTTGAAATACTCTTCAGTGCTGTGTTCTATACTCTATTAATCATTTCCTCGCTGTTTTCTGCGCGTTGACACAATAAATTAATGTCAGTTGAAAATTAACACTGAGGGACTCAGCTGGTCACTCGGCATTTGCTGAGCTGACTTCCCTTTGGCGCATCATCACAGCACTGGGTATTGGCGGTTGTTGTACCATACCTTGATTAACCTATCCTTATGTATTGTATATTATGTTATGTGGAAAATAAATGCTTTTTCTTTCTATATTATTATTTATAAATATGTGCGTAATAAAATGAAATGCAAATTAAACTCCGGTAGCAAGAACTTGACCGATCAGTTAGCGTGCACATCAAAGATATCCGATTATACATATTTCCATGATAACAATAATCTACTCGTATGATAAATATTTATCGTTCAGATAAAACCATTAATTGATCACACGCTGCCAAGGCTATGGAGAAAATACGGTGTTTTGCGCCACGATACGATTTTATGACATACGGCGCCTGGACGTTTTCATTAACGTTTCTGTTTTTCCTGACTTGGCAGAGCGAGCACATCATGCAAGCATAATGCAGTCCAAAAAATGACAGTAAGCAAACACTTATCGGTAGTCGCAGCGATCGTGCAGGCCTGCATAAATATCTCTTCGCGCTTCATTTAAAGGATCCAATATCATGAAAACTGTCGTATAACACGCGTGTGCCTTTTGCTCCTTACTTAGTTGATTTTCTTACCAATTCCTATTTCCGAAAGTTCACCTAACGGATATGATGATATATCTGTAGTAAAAGGTCAGAGGGAAAAGAAAAAAAGACCAACCTTCCACACCACCCACATTCTTACACAAAAGAACAGCGCGCGCGGGTTTACGGAGTCACGGCTATACGGTAGCTCATATCCCGGCTGGGACTGAGAGATTCTCTCTTACATTTTCCGAGTCGTTGGGCTGTGGAATGGTCTTACGACGAGCATGTTCCCACCATCCAATGATATGGGACCCATTAAACGAAGCCTTTTTTTAACCCGGGGGAAACCCGTTATGGGCCGTCAGGGGACGATGAGGGTAATCCCCCTGGTGTGTCGGAGTCGCACCGACTAAAATCCCCGGGGTGTTCCTTCTCCCGTTTGCCGGGGCCAAGGGCAAGGCTGTGACAGCTTCCTCAGCACCCGGCGACGTCTGGCCTATTGATGGAAGGCCCCTGGAAAGCATTCCGCTCACCTTCATTTTCTTTTAGCGGTGCGCGGGAACACATCGCGCACCGCTCTCGCCTTGGATATGTTGGGCGACGCACTCCCTCAAGTGCGCCGCCCAGCGTCAATCTGTTAGGGAGGGAAGTGCCTTAAGTAGGCTTCCCTCCTGCGTGCAGTACGGCGAGGGCGACGGAGGGGCGGAAAGGACAGGGAAGATGAAGCCTGCCTCTCCCGCTCACGCTCCGCCTCCTAAATTAAACGAAGCCTGAAGAGATATTGTGCAAGTCCGCATAATCTCTGCGACGAACGATAGATTTTTCCTTAGTGTTGATAGTTGTTTTCGTTCCTTGAAAATAACCATGCTTGCCATGAAGCTTGATTTGGTCCCCGTGCCGAGACAGAATAAAATAAGCATAGAATATATTCAAATTAGGTACACTTACATTTTCTTCCTTCCTTACATTAATTATACCTAGTAATAATATGAAAAATGGCGTCATAATCATTGTACACGATATTTGTGTAAACCCACCAAGGTTACACAATTATTGTAACGAATACAATGTCTTAATTATACAAGTGTTTCGCAACTTGTTACGTTCAGCAACATATTATTTCAATTATCGTTATGATAACGGGCGAAATAATATTTCTAAGAATTGCGAAAAACGATAATTCTTTTATTGTATCTATTTTAGTGGTTTGAAGATATGATTTATATGTTAAGAATTTGCAATATACATTATTTAGACTTCCATGCCTTTAAAGAAAAAATGGAATTAAATGAGATTGCTTTATTTCTCGTCTGTCTGTCTGTTGAGACTCTTACTCTCAAAAACGCGTTAATGTAACAAATTTAAGGCTTATGACCGGTGGTCGTGGGTGTGGTGGTAGGAAGACACGGATTTTGGCGTTTTACTCTTTATTTGCACTTTAAGGCACTCCGAACTGCGCAAACATCCCGTGCGCGCGCACATCCTCATACCCCGCGCGTCCCGTAACACCCTAACGACCCTTAGGGCGTTTTAACACAAGCACGTATCGGGCGGCGTCTACATGCTATAGGCTGAACATAGATGCTATTTTGATTTTGTTTAGACTTTGCTCAAAAAATAAGTTCATCTTTAACGAAAAACTGAATACGTAATAGAAACTTTAGTATAGCTTAAGTATTTACAAAGTTCAAATTAAAATAATCGGTGACTTACCATATAATTATACATTGTCACGTTATTTCCCTTTTGGGGTGAGCAGAGATGCATTAGTGGTTCTATCCACTTTGCGCTTATATGTCTTGCGCAATATAACCAGTACCGCAGCTTTTCGTCATTCTCACGCTAGTAAACATGATATTTCTATTAACCATAAGGGTTTCATTACGATGTTTTCTGTACCAGTGAGAATGTGGTCCCAAAATCCGTGTTTAATATAGAAAATCCCAGAGGTATGTGCTGAAATACGAACCTACGACATTTCGAGCCGCACATGGATACCAGGCCCTTATCCACTACGCCAATACAGTCACTATATAAAATAATATTGCGAAAAATATGACTTATTTATGGATTAAAGAGATATCGCGTACTTAATACCAAAACCATATCAAACTATGTACTGAGTCATGGGAAATTATTGATAAAAAGTTCCACTTATCCGTTTGTTTACGCGAAGATTACTCGAAAATCTTTGATAAAACTTTCGCAGTTTATAAGTATATTTATCAATTAGAATTATTTTCTCTCTGTGATGGCCTATTTTTTTTATAACCGCTGGAAATTTTCATGGACTGTCATGGAGGCTGGAGAGCAGCGATCCCAATATTTCATTTTTTTTACACTGGCTCGACATAGTGACTACAGAGTCCTTATGGTAAGTACAGTGTAGTCCAAAAACGAAAGCGACTATCAAAGGATGAAAATCCATTGATAGTCTACATCGTCATGTCGGTCCACATATACCGCGACTGAAGATCTCTAGGTATATGAGCTACTGGAAATACGCAAGCTGATCCCGAAACGCGACAAGCCAAAACTGGTCACTATGACGGGCTTTACACTCATGTACTGTGGTCGCGATCCAGACGGGCACCGACGCCCTGCCACCTCGCTGCTACTCGTTTAGCACCACCCAGGAGTCACGTGTAGGGAAACTAGGGTAAAGCCTACGGACGCGAGCAGCTTCGACTCCCAAAACACACAGATTCGGACTCTTACAGACTTAAACCACCGATTTGTTCCTCCTGTTCGCCTGCATGGGCTAAGAATGCGACCATGGCAACTTCCCCGGCTCTTCAGTCTCCTACAGGCCTTACCTAATATTTATGCGAAGGAGGCTGACATAAAAGACCACTCTTTACTCGCCTCTAATATCTGTAATAGCCCACAGGATATGGGATTAGTTTCTATGCGTGGAAATGGGAATTGTCGTAGATTTAAATTTTTCTACATAATGCGGTACACCTATGTAATACACGAAGGAATTAATATCACGTAAGAAATATTGTATACATTAAAACCACGTCCGGCCGCCCAAGTCGAGGTCCGTACCCACAGGGGTGCCCCTGCGTAGCCGCCCAACCCATAAATTTCGCTGGTTGAGCGCCCTCTGCGTTCGCCCACCAAGCCCGCTTTTGTTGTGAAGGTCTTTCCCAAGCCATCAACGTAGGACATGCCGAAAAAAAAATTAAAACCTCGTACTTTTATCATTTAAACAGTCATTGATGGAATAACATCCCTTTTTAAAAATTTCGTTTTATTTATTTCAATGGTGATAACTCTATGATATCTTTAGGTATTTATATAGACGAATACCGAGCCCCACGTAAGAACCGTGAATTCTTTAAGCCGGTAATTAGGTAACACTAATTTGTGTTTATTTCTAGTATTAACATTATGAAAATCACTACTCGACAAAAATACATGCAGATTTTGTCGTATGTACATAACACAGACGTAAATATATTGCGATGGAACTGTTAAAATATCGAAATCTGTAAATCCAATTATATTTAGAAGGGTCAGAGTGCTATTGAGTTCGTATTACCAACCCTCCGTAAAACATTGGGGTGGCAGGTGCCCTACATAATTATCAAACGGTTTTTGAGAACCGCTCGCACCAGATAGCAACGCTGGGGCTGTCAAAATATTGACTTCTCCACCTTCGTACTCATGCGTTGTTGAAATTATTAGAAACTTGGTTACCTATCCATTACAATGTATAATAAAAACCCTGTCCCGTGAAAGCGTTACTCGATATAAATATTAGATTCTATTTGCGTTATCATTTTTAGTTAACAAATATTTTTTATTTATTTATAGGCGACCGCTTGACCTCAATCACACCTGGTGGAAGGTGAAGATGAGTCGGATGATGAACCGCGTCCGCCCAACAAATGCCTATTCACTCTTCTATTAAAGACTCCCAGGTCATAAGACCGCGGAAATAGAGCTGCTGGTAGCATATTCCACTCTTTACCCATTCGCATGATGAATGTAAAAGCGAATCTTCTCGTGCGGATATAAGGAACATCCACCACATACGGGTGGTATCCGACACGATGTCTTGTGGTTTTGTGACGGAATGGGGCTGGTGGAATCAAAGAATGCAGTTCCTGAGAACACTCTCCACCGTGCAACCGGTAAAAGACCGCGAGCAAAATAGTGTAAAAAAATCAGCGGACCAAAATAAAAATGACTTAAACGGGGAAATTTACATAGTGACGCCGGAGCATGTGAAGTTAGTGAAAAGAAAAATGAAAGCGAAGGATCGTGCTGGTAGGTTGTTACGTCATAGAAGCTATGCTCCCGTAGATCCCAAGCATCGTTAATCAGTTAAATAGTTTGATTAGTTTTTACATTGTTTTTTTTTTGTAAATAATCCGAGCTTGGGTGACATTCAATTCAATTCCTTTTATGCTAACTCGGCACATTAACTTCGTCTATTTTCCCAACGCCTTACGACGTGGGAATCTTCAAACGTCGAGTGAATCGGTATTTGTTGGGTGAGCGCGATCAAATATCGGCTTCATCATCACTTTCCGTCAGGTAAGATTGCAATCAGGCGCAAGCGTGGCGGTATTAAATGTTTTTTTTCTTTGACAGGTCAACGATATGAGAGAGACTTCGAAGGTGTCCAAGTAAGAAGAGATGCGCCAAAGCTAAAAATGACTGATAAAGAAGGACCCGTCACTGTTGATGATTTGCCGATTACCTTTCAGGTAAAACATTACAATAATATTACCTTCTTCCAGAGATGTGCATACGATATTTGGGCAGGGTAGGCAGAATTAGCGTAATTAATTTGAATACTATATTATGATAGTAAAAATTATATCGCTTTCATAGGCAAGATAGATGGAGTGAATATAGAATAGATATGAATATAAATGATTCCTTTTTTTGTCTTTCTTTAAGCAATTTCTACCCGACTTATTTATCGTCAGGGCATGCAATGCTTTCATGCATCTATGGAATGAACGCTACTGTCTACTTCTAGATTTTAGGTTACACTAGCCCAAAAGGAAGAATACCATCTTTATACAATCACTTTGTTGTTTGTCTGTCTGTCCCTTTTTCTCAGGAACATGTAGAGATATCAAGTTGAAATTAATATTGTGGAGGCACGCAGCGCCAGGCTCACTGCCTGCCGTAAACCGAACAAAGCACTTCGGTGTCATCAATTGTAGTGGCTGGCCATTGCTTGTGGTGGAGGCCTTTGCCGCTTGTGGGAGGCTTATGAATCAAAGACAGTATTTACTTGAATCTCTTTTATTACTTATTTGACGTTCGTTATATACGAGTAAAATGCGCGTGACCTAGATATCGCGCATTGAACTATAAATAACTTTATGTTGTATTAAGTGCTTTAACTTATTATACTCGTAACTTGAATTAGGCTTACATAGCATTGATTCCACAATATCAAATACTGAAGCCTAAGGATCCTTCTGGCTCTTAGAAATCATGTCTCTACGTCGACGCATTCAAAAGTTATATCTATCCATTTACGCCGTATTTTTTATCGTTTTTGCCGTTTAAGTGTGAAAACCAAAACCTAATATCACAAAATTTAACAAGATGTAAGGTCTTATATTACACGTATAGGAAAAGGTCCGAAGACTGTAAATTTGTAGTCACATTATAAAAGAAATACTTTTTTTACGAATACTTTATTTTTACCAATTTTATTACGGTAACTACCTTACTGGTCACGTTGGCTTGCAAGCGCAAAGTGCATACAGCCACTAATGTATCCCTGCTCATCCCGTAAGGTATATAACGTGACGATATATAATTAATTATTACTATATATAATTATTAGCCGTGGTGGCTGCCGCCAGAATAGAATAGCACCCCCCTCTTCTTGCTGAGGTGTCGTAAAAGGCGACTGAGGTATCTCTTTAACACCGCAATTCAACCAGGTGTTCAGAGAAGGACAACTCGACCAAACCTGCATCCCGCTCCCTCCCGATCTTACTGGTTCTCCATTCCATCGGGCCTGAGGGAGCTCGGACGAGAGAGTGCTTTTCTGGCAGCGCGTCCAGCTATGCACTTAAATATCTCCTGCGCAATTGACTGTTTCCGAAAACTGGACCTCGATTTTCTTAATCGGCGTTGAAACAGTCGCCGTGGCCGCATCCGGCTAGGACATCATCATCATCATCATTGACTACCCTAGTTACCCGAACACTACTCTGAGAACACTCCCCTGAGAACAACACACACTGAGAGCTCTGAGAAAAATATACGTTTAGCCTTTCTCCTACTGAGCATACGGGACAAGTAGCCACACCAGCGCAACTGCTGCCTCATAAGACACGCCTGTAGGAACGATGAATAGACCGATTATTAAAGTCTCTAGTTAATTAATGAGGTTAAACGCAATGGCCGACATCAATTAACCTGTTAATTCTATCATTTCATACTGCAGTTGCCTATTGCCGCACTAAGCGTTTTCTATCATCTGTATCACGGCGAGTACTCTAAAAAATTATTTAACGTTCCAGCCTCTCCTAGGCTTGTCGAATAAATATCGATACATCGATATATCGATATTTTCAATTCAATATATCGATATTTTTGGGAGATATATTTTGTAACGATATATCGATACAAAATAACCAGTATCGAAAATTGTATCGAACAACGATTTTTTTTTTCTAATTCTTAGGGCAATGAAGTCGCTGAAATCTGAAACTGTAGATGATAGGACCGAGCGAAAAAAAAAGAACTATATTGTCTATGACTGTTGAGTATTATGTTTTGTTACGTTGCATGCATTGACATCTGAATTATTGCATGTATATTATTTGCCGCCATTAATTTATGTATTATTTATTTTTGTTTGATATCTTAAATCGGTCTTAAAGTTAGAAGATAGCCTTTTAGTTCTTGACATTTTTGTAATTCTGTCTAATAAAAAGGAATACTGGTAAAATGCTTTCGTGTTTATTGAGATTCAATCGATATATCGATATTTTTCCTTCGATATATCGACGCCGATATTGATATTTTTATAAATATCGATATAATGTTTTTTTTTTCATTTTCGACATCCCTACCCTTTCTCTTCCTTAATTGAACCACGCGCGCGGGTTCACGGCTATACGGTAACTCAAATCCCGGCTAGGACTCAGAAATTCTCTAACCCTTACTGCAGCCGATTTGGTGAGCTGTGGAATGGTCTCTCTGCGAGAATGGCCCCACTGTTCTATGATATTGGTTCCTTTCAACGCAGCGTGAAGAGATATTTGTGCAGGCCGGCATGAACACAGAGTCTATCGATTTGTTGTTCTTTATTGTTGATATTTGAAGTCGTTTTTTGGACTGCGCCATGTTTACGAGTATTATAAGACAAGTAAAAAAAGAAGGTAAAAAAAAATCTGCTGATTTGTCGTGAAAAAACATGTCTCGAAGCTGTATTTATAGGGTGCACGCTACTGCGTGATAGTATTATAGCCTTAACGGATCATGCCCCATGGACGGTAGAGCGCTGACGTCACTTCCGGCCGCAATAGAATGGAGTCGACCCGCTCCAGTTGCCGCACAATTTACTGTATACTAGCAATGTGTGTTATCTACATCTTAGGTAGGTCTATGATCGGTGAAGTACTAAGGCAACGCGAAATTCTTTTTTTATACTTTCCGACGTTGTTTCTACATTGCGCCTGATGGAAAGTACAGTGCATCATGGTCTAAAAGTGGACGACAAACTGGCCAGTTGCCATTTGGAAAGATTGGAAATTGATGGCCCAATTCTGTCCTGCAAATGGCTATTCACTTTTCTTTTAAAGGCTTCTAAATCGTAAGAAAATTGTGTGTTATTGTATTATATTTAATATCTGATTCGACAAACCTGCTCCCAGGCAGGTTAACTTGTCCGACATTGTCAACAATAATCGCCACATATCAATCAATTTTGGAAGACGAAGGTGCTCGCGTCCGTAGGCTTTACCCTAGTTTCCCTACACGTGACTCCTGGGTGGTGCTAAACGAGCAGCAGCGAGGTGGTAGGGCGTCGGTGCCCGTCTGGATCGCGATCACAGTACATGGGTGTAAAGCCCGTCATAGTGACCAGTTTCGGCTTGTCGCGTTTCGGGATCAGCTTGTGTATATCCAGTAGCTCAGATACCTAGAGACCTTCAGTCGTGGTATATGTGGGCAGACATGACGATGTAGACTATCAATGGATTTTCATCCTTTGACAGTCGCTTTCGTTTTTGGACTACACTGTACTTACCATCAGTACTCTGTAGTCACTATGTCGAGCCAGTGTAAAAAAAAATCAATATACACAAAACCTTAACAAATTGTACTAAAATCTTTCTCATGAATCTCCCTGTCTATTGATGCAAACTGTATGAGCTTATCACGTACATATAGACAGACAGACACATCGGAAAACATTTTTATGATGTACTAGCAAACCCGGCGAACTTCGTTTCGCCACCAGATGGCTTCGTTTTGGTTTTTAGTTAGCGTTTGAAAGAACGTGCGCTCAATAAATGTCACATGAAATTAACTGAGCAGAGTACAATGAGTAGCAGTCAAACAATGTATAACGCATCGGCGCCATCTACTTAAAATACTGGTGCGATCTGCTCCACCACCATGCAAAACCATATTGGTTTGTAGTACATGCTATGTATCAGAGATGGCGCTTATGAGAGATGTGAAAAATGATTTTCCCCGTTTTCCTACTTTTCTGTTGAAATTTTCCTGAATTTTGTTTGCTATAAACCTCACGGAGCCCGAGACCTTTCCAACGAATGCAAAACCGTGGAAATCGGTTCGTGCGTTCTGGAGTTATAGCGTCAGGAAGGAAAACCGGATTTATTTTTATATAATAGATGACTATTCTAACTTTTGCTTCAGGTAAAATATTTAGGCCAAAGTGATGCTAGAGGCTTATGGGGTATCAAGCACACGAGAAAACCCGTCGATCTTATGGTGGCTGCAGCAAAAGCTTTACCTCCAGGTAACTATACTCCATTCCTCACTTCTTAACCGCTTCAGCAACCGGCATATTTTCTATCTAGCTGTTCTAACTTTGTTCTCGTGGAAGTAATACTCGCGGCCCACGTCACGCTTTATAAAGACGTAACTCCAACCTGTGTCGCTTGTGCAGCATAAGTTGACCCCCGTTTTATATGATTCGTAATATAGATGTCAGTTCAACTAATATTGAAACTATGCAAATATCCGTAACTGCATTTTTTAAATTTTACTTCGTTAACACATACTTTCTTTCAATCATCATTGTATTACAAACGAAAGTTTTATGCCCGTTTTCACCAACGACTCCTTAATCATTCCCTAACTAGGAGTCCCCTTGGCTAAGTATTCCCTAAATACAGCTCTTATCTTAAATTCGTTTTCACCACGCTAAGTGACACCTTAATAAGGAATCCCTAATTTATAGTGATGACCAAAACCGTATTTATATCGTTTCACTTTTTCAACGAAAATTTAATGATATCTTTCTACCTACTATTATAATATAATAATTAAAATTGCGTATTTTATTGAGTTTTGTAATCTTGCATATATACATATGATTTTTGTGTTATTTAGTGGCTGTGAACATCTATTCTTTGACATGAAAAAAAGCTTCGTTCCGAATTACGAAGTATAAACTGTCAAAGTGAAAAGTGACTACAACCAGTAATACCAACTTAAGGCTTATATCATTAAATTTAGGCTTTTTTGGTTAGTGAGTTTTTAGTGGTAAGATTTGTTGTTTTAAATAGAGATATGCCTGATTTTATACCCATTACGCCATTTGTAATAATGTTGATTATTATGATAAGTACATTTAAATCAACGTTTTAGATTTCGTTGTACAATTGTTTTATGAATAATAAGTCTTTGATAATCCTAAATTTATTTTAAAAAACTGTTTTATAATGAATGTATTATTATAATTTAGGTTCTATTAGAAAGCAAAAAATTATATATAAGTATATATGTAAAATTAAATATTTTTCGGGGGATTTTGTTTTACCGAGTTTGGCATTACTGCCACTGATGCCTCCTATATCAGCTATTGTCTGTACATGACTCCCTGTGGCATAAAATCTAAGAGCACACATTAATTGTTTCATGGGTGGCACTGATTTATTTCTGTAAGGGTGAAATTAATATTAATAACAGGCACTTAGTACAAAATAAAATATAACAGAAAAAAAGTGTTAAAAGTTCAACATAATGTATTCGTTATTCATATATGTAGCTATAATTATATTACCAAATTACTCACCTGTTATCAGGATATTCCAATATATGTTCAATTTTTTCTAATAAAAAGTGACCACTGTTTTTGGTTAATCTGTATCTTGTAAAAATAGTCTTTGTAGTCATATTTACTAAAGAAGTCTGGTCTTTTGCGATGTTTTCGCGGTCTAGATAAAAAACTACGACTGGTTAATAAATCTAAAGTTTCAATACTATCAATATTATCTATAAAATCACCTAATACTCCTTCCATTTTAAACGTCACTTTGTTAGGGGTTCGTTAAAGAATGAAAAATTGATCCCGTAACTTATAAGGGATACCTAAGCGATTAGGTGTCACCTAAACGTTGGTGAAAATAAAATGATCACTAAGGGCCACCTAAAATGTCTTAAGTGGCTCTTAAAATTTAGGGAACGTTGGTGAAAACGGGCATTAGTCAAATGAAATGAACAGTTATTTTATACCATTTTCCAATAAATGATTAAAGTTTTTTTTTTAAACTGATATAACCTATTTATTTATGAAACGATTGAAATAAAATAATACTATATTTCAAAGGCAACTTTCCACGATACATTAGTGAAAACTGCATTAAAATCGGTTACGCCGTTTCTAAGATTAGCGGTCACAAACGCAAACAGATATGTGCATATTTATTAACGATTCTGCTACATTTTGTTGGCCGGGCAAAGCCTTATAAAATCGAGTTCACAGGGCGAGCGATGAAGGAGCTCAGCCAGTGAATTATGGTTTAGGTGGCAACGCAAGGGTACCCCTGTGGGTACGATCCTCGACTTGGACCGCCAGCCAGACAAAGAAATTAACAGAGATCTACTAGCGTTTCGGAAACGACTACCTTGAGAAGAAACGCTGAAAGAAACTCAAGGCTGCGTCGTAGTGGAAGAATGAGGAATGTTTACTCATCCAAATAATTTTCCTTTCCAGGTCAAATACTTCCTATAGTGAAATTAACCATATCAGTAGATGGTGTTCACTTAGAAACCCTGCACCATGGGACGAATAGTAACGAGTTTGAGCACATGGCCGTGTTTTTCAATATAGAGTCTATATCATACGGAGTCCAAGATTTGGTCTACACCAGGGTCTTCTCCATGATCATCGTTAAAGATAATGCAGATATCAAGGGCATTAACCCGTTCGAATGTCACGCCTTTGTTTGCGAATCCAGGTTGGTTCTTTCTTTTTTTTATTACTGGACAGGCTTGCGCTTGACCTCAATCTCACCTGATGGAAAGTGATGATGAGGCCGATGATGGAGCGCGCTCACCCAGCAAATACCGATTCACTCGATGTTTGAAGATAAATATTTATTTATTTAGATATTTTATTTATAAAATTATTAAGTTTTTTTAAATTATAATCCCTTCCCGTTCTTTATCTTTCTACTTTTGTTTCTCAATTATATTAATTTAAAAAAATGCTTACAGCACAGTATTCTGATATTTTTGGATCAACTGCTTTGTGAAAATGTAAACATCATTTATGACGTAAGAAGCGAAATATTCATGAAAAACGATCTTTTATCTTGCATAACATAAAACGTGGTAAAGATATCTTATGAGACTTTATAGTTAGCTTTTAAATCGTTAAAGCCAGACGCCTGTACTTTTCAGCCAATGTTAATGGAAAAGTTAGACACTTTTATTGATATACTGGCTGTCCCGGCAGACCTTGTTCTGCCCTATTGCTCTAAAACAAAGTCACATTGTTTTTTTTTTAATGTTAATAGCTTCCCCGTCAGATTTTATTCTGCCAAAACTTATTGGCCTGTCGGCTGTTTATTGAAAATTGTTTGAAGGAACCTGGCTTTAATGCTATATGTATAAAAATTGACAAATGTTGACATTAATATTTATACGTCACTCAATAATTGTTTTGCCTTCCCGGAACCCGTCCACTGACATTTAAACTTTATGGCATGGTGTTAAAGTTCAAATTGACTTTTAAATATTATTACGAATTTTTTGTATGAGAATATAGAAAAGTGTTGTTTTTAGACTTTTTCAGACAATTTTTTTAATTTTTCTCTCCGTAATAACTTTCCCCAGACTTCAACAAACACAACAAAAAAAAAATCAGCCAAATCGGTTCAGCCGTTCTCGAGTTTCGCGTTTATCAACACATTTAGCGATTCATTTTTATATTATAGATTATTCAGTGGGTACGATGGAAGATGTGCTCCTCTGCTGCCTCTAGAACTTGGCGCCTAGTGTGTGTCCCAGCCCGCTTACTCCCCCCCCCCCCAACATCCAGGCCTGAATGCTGATCATTTATTTTCAAGATAGTTTTGATCGATCCACGTACAAGTAATAGGTTGTCCAGTTATCATTTGATAAGCGAGGAATGTTATCTTATGTTAGTGTTGCGAAACTATTTTCTTAGATACAGTTTCACAATACATGATAAATTACTTTTTGACCCAGATATTTTTCCATTACGCATGAACTATAACCTTTTTTGGCAGTACCTGGGAAAGACCTTTAACAATATGACATCACTAGCTTTTGCCCGCGGCTTCGCTCGCGTTAAGAAGTATTATAATTAATTAGATATAGTTTTTGTGGCTTTACTTTTGTTTAGCGTGTGTACAAAAATTAGGGCCTAATCTGTCATTAGGCGCTAAAACTATCAAGCTATTATATTATAGTCGAAAATCTGAAAAGATTTATACAAACTTTCATCCCCTATTTTATCCCCTTGGGGATGGAATTCGTCAAAATCTTAGCGGATGCCTACGTCATAACATCTACCTGCATGCCAAATTTCAGCCCGATCCGTCCAGTGGTTTCGGCTGTGCGTTGATAGATCACTATGTCAATCAGTCAGTCACCTTTGAGTTATATATATTTAGATTAACCTTATTCCACCCTCTCCCTTCCATAAAAGTACCACTCGCACGGGTCTGTGGAGTCACATCTATACAGTGACTTATATCACAGGACTAAGAAGCTCTAATAACTCTTACTGCAATAGAGTCGCAGAGCTATGGAATACTCTTCCGGCAATCGGATTTCCACCGACCAATAATAAATAATATTGAGACCTTTAAAAGAAGTTTGAAGAGACACTTGTACAGGCCGGCTTCACCACTGGAAATATCGACTGTTAAATATGGACTTATAAATATCAACTGTCAAATATCGACTGTTAAATATCGGCTGTTAAATATCGACTGTTAAATATCGGCTGTTAAATATCGACTGTTAAATATCGACTGTTAAATATCGACTGTTAAATATCGACTGTTAAATATCGACTGTTAAATATCGACTGTTAAATATCGACTGTTAAATATCGACTGTTTTTCTTTAGTAATCATAGTCGTTTTTTAAACTGCGCCGCGCTTATCCTCAGGTGTGCTGTGGTCACTGTGCCGAGTCAATAAAATAAGTCCTTGATTAGAGAGTGCCGACAACCGATCTACGTACACTACGGTCTTTTTTGGTTACTATAAGTAACCAAACACACGCGAGAGGATCTAAGAAACTCATTGGCTTCTTTCTACATATGTCTGAAGAAGGCTTCCGTCTCAAGGCTGTCGATATAAACATGTAATATTAATTTATTTCTTTCAGAAACTCAGCGCGAAGATTGACGTACTCTTTAGCGGCAGCATTCCAAGATTATTCTAGAAGGGTTAAAGAGTTACAGGCTCAGCCAGGTGAGTTCAGTTTATTACAGTACTATTTTTTAGGTTGTATGTCGAAATATCAAAGTCCACTATTTATACAGTAGACGGTACAAATTCGCGGCAGTCTCAACAAAAATATTACATATTGAATACAGAAAGTATACCTAATATCGCCACGCTATATCCCTTTCGGGGTGAGCAGAGATACAATAATGGCTGTATCCACTTTGCGTTCATATATCGTGCTCAAAGTTACCTGTAGCGCAATTAATCGTATTAGTTATCGATACTATAGTATCTCTGGTCACCTCGTTAGGGATATAGCATGACGATGTTTTATTATCAAGTTTCCTTCAGGTAAAGTCCCACCAAAAAGACTGAAAATATTCACATCACAACGCAACTTCGAGATCATTTAACCGTCCTAGTATAAAGTCTATAAAAAAATATTAATTTCACTCGCTTCATCCAAACTTTGAATACAAGCCATTAATCAAAGTGTTATATGAAATTTCAATCGTTTTTACAGACGATCGCTTGACCTCAATCACACCTGGTGGAAGGTGAAGATGAGTTCAATGATGAAACGCGATCGCCTAGCAAATGCCTATTCACTATTCTCTTAAAGACTCCCAGGTCATAAGATCGCGGTAATATGGCCGCTGGAAGCATTTTCCACTCCTTAGCCGTTCGCATGACGAATGTAGAAGCGAATCTTTTCGTGCGAATATAAGGAACATCCACCACATACGGATGGTATCCGACACGATGTCTAGTGGTTTTGTGACCATTTATTAGTGTATGTTGGATGATAGGGGCTAGAAATAGCAGTAGCGTTCATTCCATAGGTGCATCCAAGCATTGCATACCATTATAATAAATAAGTCTAGAATAAATTGCTTAAAGTTAAAAAAAGAAAAGGAACCATTTATATTCATATCTATTCTATATTCATGCCGTCTAACTTTCTTATGAAAGCAATATAATATTTAATATCATAATATAATATTCAAATTAATTAAGCGAATCCTGCCTACCCTGTCCAAATGCTCTATGCACGCCACTGAGAAATAGGTATATATTTTCCACTCCGACGCAGCCTTGAGTTTCTTTTAGCGTTTCTTCTCAAGGTAGTCGCTTCCGTAACGCTAGTAGACCACCGTTAGGTTCGGATCCTGGCTGGCCGGCCAAGTCGAAGTCCATACCCACAGGGGTGCCCATCAAAGCCCTTGCGTTACCCAACCTATTCCCAGTGATGGGCAAAATGTAATCTATAGCATGTAGACGCCGCCGGATACGTAATTGTCGCCCTAAGGGTCGTTAGGGTGTTACGAGACGTGCGGGGTAAGAGGATGCGCGCGCGCACGGGATGCTTGCGACTTAGTCGACTACCGAGACGCAAGGCTTGAGTACATGCGTGTACGTCGCAGTTCGGTGTGCCTTAAAGTGCAAATAAACAGTAAAACGCCAAAATCCGTGTTTTTCTACAACCACACCCACGACCACCGGTCATAAATCTGATTAATGATTAACGATTACAAAATATAGTCGTAAATTTATTTTTCTTGCTTTGTAATAGTGATTAAATCCATTTAAAACATTAAGAAATTATAAATGAGTATGTAATGGATTCCGTAGTGTTTAAAACATAGATGAGTAAAATGCAGTCATATTAATGGTAAAAAACGTGAAATCTAATCGTTAATCATTTTTATTAATCTGATTACATTTTGCCCATCTATGCCCATAACTCGCTGGCTGAGCATCACAAATGTTCACCTCTCTTGTCCAGAGACGTTGTAAAGGTCTTTCCCGGCCACCAGCGTATTACCCTCCCGAAGAAAAAGATTATCTTTTACGTGAATAAGGTTTTCCTAATTTTTTTTTACACTGGCTCGACAAATTGACAGCAGAGTACCTGATGGCAAGTACAGTGTAGTCCAAAAACGAAAGCGACCATCAAAGGATAAAAATCCATTGATAGTCTACATCGTCATGTCGGCCCACATATACCACGACTGAAGGTCTCTAGGTATATGAGCTACTGGATATGCACAAGCTGATCCCGAAACGCGACAAGCCGAAACTGGTCACCATGACGGGCTTTACACCCATGCACTGTGGTCGCGATCCAGACGGGCACCGACGCCCTACCACCTCGCTGCTGCTCGCTTAGCACCACCCAGGAGTCACGTGTAGGGAAACTAGGGTAAAGCCTACGGAAAAAAATAAATAAATAGTATTTTATTTATTACAGAGTTGGACGACAGGCCGCCTAGTATGAAAAAAAGGTTTGCGATAGATTTAAGGACACCGGAAGAAATCGAAGCAGATTTAGAAACTGAGGCTTAATACTGTAAATTGAAACAAAGGCCTAGGTCACACAGAGAATTTTCCACGTGGATGACACAATCTCGTTCTAGTGAAGTTTTTAGAGTACTACAAAGTTCGAGGAAGATTACAAACCGGTGAAACTCGCAGTGAGGTCTAGACCTTAAAAAACCTAAACTTAATTATCTGAATATTTAATAAATAAAGTTGTGTTTTTTTTAAGTTTTTCGCTTTTGTAAACATTGTTGCTTATTTATTTTAAAGTATTTTAGTTTACTGGAAGCGCGACATCTAGTGGTTTTTAATAAAACTACAATTATTATTACCAAACTGCGCCATCTAGCGGCAACAGTGCAAATATCCTAGAAAATGTACATACAACTCTATTTATTATCGATTAAATCGGATTTCAGTTTTCCTAAATAAACCAAAGGTTTTTACTTACTTTCTGACTTTACATCTGTTTACAGTATATTATTTGACTTCAGATGTGACTCTTTCATATTATTTATTCCATTAATGGACAATAATGTAGACATTCTTTAAATCTCTCAGTTGTATCAATTATAATTTCGAGATATTTTGCTTTTATGTTGTTTTTTTTAATTGTGTAAGAAAACTGTTGTAAATGTTGCATTTTCACTCTTTAGTTTTTAGTGTAAATTTTCCGCGTATTATATGAAAACACGGAAAGAAAATTTTGCTGAATTTTCAGAATATATGTTTTCCATAAATTACATAAACTTGGCTAATAAAAAAAAATGTACAACATGAATAAGTTATATTAATTACGTTTTAAAAATATTTCGTCAAATGATAAGTTTGTGAATTTACAGTATGTTATAAAAATCTTGTCAGACCCGTGAAGGCGTTATTCGGTATTGACATTAGAATTTATTTAGGTTATCCTTTTCAGTTTAAGAGCAAAAAAGTTTAAATAAAACAAAAATATAAATTAATTAAATTGGAATACCTACATGGCGATACTGTGAGGGTACTTAGCTCGTGAAAAAAGGAAAGCAAAAGATTGTGCTAGTAGATCATATGACTTTTGTCGTTGATCCCAAGCATCGTTTATCAATTAATTCGTTTAATTTTTGTATGACAAGTAATCCGAGCTTAGATCGCGTGTAAATTAATTCAATTAATTAATTTTCATATGACGATAACTGTATAATATTCATAGATAATATAATTTTCTGACGTATTTTGGTGATGATATTGTGACACCAATATACCTCCTTCAGATCGGACAGGGTTTTCAAAACATATCTACTGTATAATGTGAACTGATTTTTATCATATCATTGTAATATATAAATATTTTTTTAGTAATAACAGAACCAAATAATAATAAATATGTGATTTAGATTTAAGATTAGCATAATTAACTCAAAACAGTGTTACTAACTTCAGTCAAGAAAATCCTCTGAAAATATTTTATATCAGACAAAAAAAAAATGCTTACTCTATGATGATGATGTCCTAGCCGGATTCGGCCACGGCGACTGTTTCAACGCCGATTAAGAAAATCAAGGCCCAGTTTTCGGAAACAGTCAATTGCGCAGGAGATATTTAAGTGCATAACTGGACGCGCTGCCAGAAAAGCACTCTCTCGTCCGAGCTCCCTCAGGCCCGATGGAATGGAGAACCAGTAAGATCGGGAGGGAGCGGGATGCAGGTTTGGTCGAGTTTTCCCTTCTCTAAACACCTGGTTGAATTGCGGTGTTCAAGAGATACCTTAGTCGCCTTTTACGACACCTCAGCAAGAAGAGGGGGGTGCTATTCTATTCTGCCGGCAGCCACCACGGCAGAACGGCGGTTTTACTCTATATCAACATAGTGGATCACACCACGCCTGATGGTAAGCATGGTGCTGTTTAAAAAACGACCAAAACTATCAACAGTAAAGAAAAACAACCGAAAGTCGCAGTGACAATGAAAGGACTCATTATAGAAAGGTAAAACCACACTCACCGAAAGATTGCACACAGCGCATTGAGTGTTAGGAATTTCTTAGTCCTGCCGGGCTGTGAGTTACCGCATAGCCGTACCTCTGTAAGCCTTCGTGGTTCTGCTATGGAAGAGAGAGGGTTGAACAAGGTTAAACAACTCTTTAGAACACTTGCCGTGATACAGTTGCTAGAAAAAGCTCAGTTATAAATTTATCTGCGCAACTTCAGCGGTTAAAGTGACGTCAATTATTTTTCTATTATCTTAATCGTAAACCATAAAATAAAATAAGCTATAAATTAAAAAAATTGCGGGGATTTATCAAAGATTTATTGCGAAATTCGTGAATGGTCAAGATCAAGGTTAAACACTTTATATGATCTTTAAAATACTGATAATTATAATCTGTCATCACGCCGAATCCCTACTGGTGTAAGAAGAGAGGGTAGAAGACTACTTCTGTCTATTTTTGCAAGCCTTTGTCGCTTCCTTGACATTCATTAGTCCCTTCATACACTCTCGCCGACTGCGCATGCTTTTACATTACCCTCCGTCACAACCATCCATGAGGCCTTGGCCCCTTCTTTCAATAACATTCCTATTGTATTTAATTTTCGCCATTATTTCATCATTCATCCTCTCTACGCGGCCCGAACCGTCGAGGCATGCTTTTCTGCATGCTGTCGGTGACAGTATCTTTCAAACCAACCATTCTGCGTATTTCTTCGTTTCTAATGCGATCCGCAAGCGTTAAGATCGCATTTCGCATCATTATAATCCTTATAAGTGACTGCGATGGCATAGTGGATTGGTATTCATGCGCTGCAACGCTAATGGTTGTAGGATAAAATCCTGGCACGGACATCTGGGTTCTTCCAGAATGAGTACGGATTTTAAGCACCACATGCTTGTCAGTGAAGGAAAATTTCGTGAGGTAGCCCACAATGTTTTTTGCATCTAATAGAAATTTCATATCGTCAGATGAAATGCTATTTTGTTTAAGCGACATTTTTTTGTTTTTTTATAATTTATAGACGAACGCTTGACCTCAATCACACCTGGTGGAAGGTGATGTTGAGTTCGATGATGAAACGCGATCGCCTAGCAAATGCCTATTCACTCTTCTATTAAAGACTCCCAGGTCATAAGATCGCGTAAATATGGCCGCTGGTAGCATATTCCACTCCTTAGCCGTTCGCATGATGAATGTAGAAGCGAATCTTTTCGTGCGAATATAAGGAATATTCACCACAAACGGATGGTATCCGACACGATGTCTAGCGGTTTTGTGGTGGAATGGGGCAGGAGAGAGCAGAGGAGGGTGTGGAGAGGCAGGCATCTCTACGTCGATGCTCGATGCTCTGGATTTAAATTTTTGTCAATTTTTTTTTACATTTTTTGGTTATATAGTAATATATATATTTGGAATCAGCGTTTTTTACCGATTCCAAATATATATATTATGACCGGTGGTCGTGGGTGTGGTTATAGTAAGATACGAATTTGGCGTTTTACAGTTTATTTGCACTTTAAGGCACACCGAACTGCGACGTACACGCACGTACTCCCGCCTTGGGTCTCGGTAGTCGACTAACTTCTAGAGCCGTGCGCGCGCGCATCCTCTTACCCCGCACGTCTCGTAACACCCTAACGACCATTAGGGCGACAAGAGCGTATCGGGTTACGCCTACATGCTATAATATTACTATATAACAAAAAAATGACGCTTAAACCAAATAGCCTTTCACCCGACGATACATACCTACTAGATTGTGAGAACGGCGATCAACTGCGCTACTGGTCACGTTGCTTACGAAATATAAGCAAAGTAGATACTGCCACTAATAAATCTCTGCTCATATCAAAATTGATCTAGCATGACGATATATTCTTATTATACGCAGTACTAAATAGAGTTATAAATTCTTAAAAATACTAATAAACAATTGTCACCTAAAAAATCCCTTAGCCGCATAAAAATCTGAGGAATAAACTCCCTAAGTTGGCAACACTGTTGTAAGTTTATAAAATTAATTAAAGGAACAAAGGAAGTTTTTTTTAATTTATTTGCGTTGATACTATGTTTGGAGCGAAGTGACGATTTATGTTTCGATCACTCCGCTCCGATAATTACATTAGGAATGCTAAATTGTTTGTAAAATCAATATATTAAAGTTTGTTGTGAATAGTGTTTGTATATTTATTTTATCAGCCTGGGATCTTGAAATTTTTTGAGGTGCAGCAAAAAGTAAACTACCCTTACCCCCCCCCCCCTTTCTTTTACAAGTTTGTAAAAATGTAAGTATAATTTATCTCATAAGAAACTATATAATCACGAAAAACGAGTTTTGTGCTTGCATAACTTAAGAGGTGATAATCACGCCGCTCGAAGGAGACACCAGGGTGCCAGCAACCGCCCTGGCACATCAGTCCCAGCCGACCGGTCGATCCACGACCAGTTGGCTGATATCTTTGGGGTCGTGGCTGCTCAGGGTGGGGGCCCTGAGCAACTGGTTTAGCGACCCTCGAGAAGTTGGCAGGGTATTGTGGCGTGCTCTGCCTAAATACAACGAGCAGTATCGGCGAAGGTACCATCTTCCCCCGAGTTTGTACCCAGTGGGCGCGGCGCGACGGGGCTGTGGCGAATTGATTACAGGTCCCGCAGTCCCCGCCAATGCGCAGAAGTAGTCACCTTGGGGTTTTTAGTCGGTATAAGTCCGACACACCTCGGTCGCGCAACCCCCCTGTGCGGCTGAGACGGTCCTATGAGAATTTTCCCGAAGTAAAAAAAAAGAAAGAGGTGATAATCATATCTTAGGAGACTTTTGAGTTAACTTGTAAAACGTCAAAACAAGGACTTGTACAAATTTTATGCGTATTTTTTTTATATTTAGGCTTTTATTACCCGGAGGAAACCCGTTATGCGCCGTCGGGGGACGATGAAGGAAGCCCCCCGGTGTGTCGGACTCGAACCGTCTAAAACCTCCGGGGGTGTTCCTTCTCCCGTCTGCCGGGGCCAAGGGCAAGGCTGTGCCAGCTTCCTCAGCACCCGGCGACATCTGGCCGGTAATGGAAGGCCACTGCACAACTATTATTCTCCTTCATTGTCTTCGTTGTCTCTCGCCTTGAGAATGTTGACCGACGCATTCCCTCAAGTGCGCCGCCCAGGTGCCAACCCGTTAAGGAGGGAAGTACCGTGAGTAGGCTACCCTCCTGCGTCCAGTCCGGATAATATAAAGTCTGGATTAACTTAAATTAATTTCCTTTAATACATCAAGTACAAATTTGAATTCTTCTTTACTGTTTCTTATTATATCCGCATTATTGTTTACAAAATCTCCTAAATCCAATTCCAAGGCAACAGCGTTCTCTTCTATCAGGCCTAGGAGTCTGGTAGCACTCAAATGGAGAATAATCTCTAGCATTTCTCTCCGATTCCTTTTTAAATACAACTCTTTTAGATTTTGAAACCATCTCTGATTTTTTACTGTGGTAATCTTTGCAATTTCGGTGATCGCTTCGTGGAGCTGTGAATAAGGTTTATAATAGGTTAGTAAAAAAATTATGACAGATGTCAAAATTATTATTTTAAACATCTAAAGCGAGAGTGATAACTTAGACTAGCTTTTTGTCGTTATAATTTAAACCCGCCTCCACCGCTTTTGAGTAGTAGACTCCTTCAAGTCTACTACCAGATTACTGTTAGGAACGGTGGTCACTCGCAAATTCGTGCGCGAAAACATCGCTCCTCCTGCGTCTTGTTCTATGACGCTCACTATCCGGGAGCGAAATTGCTATACGCCTGTCCCATTTAACCATCTCCTTCTTTATTATGACAATCTCACAAAATGCAAGTACTAATTACTATGACCTCTCGCTGCCGACGACGCTGTGGTTACCGCCGGCAGCGACAGCTCTAGACGTTCTGTAATCCAGGCTGGGTATTCCTTTAGCACATGCTCGTTGGTAGGGTCAGCCGTCACAATGGTGGCGCTTCGCTATCGGCTCACTTCAAATGCTATGCCACAGATAGTACTCGAAGCTGCCGTGCCCCGGGAACAACTATATCGTTCAATACATGAGCGCACCGCGATTCTTGCTCAACCACATAGCTATTATGCCTTATACTATATTGACTTATCTCTCCAAGATGCTCTTATCATTAATTATATAAATAACTAGGATATGTAACTAGGAACTGGAATCTGCTTCATCTACATCAAAGGGATAGAAATGGAATAAATATATTAAAAGTAGACTTACACCAAACAAAGCATTTTGCAAATCATCTAAGAAATCATCAAGTAAACGCAAATCTTTAGGCGTAAATGCGAACCTTTCTCGTCTCAACAACATAATTTTATTAATCAATCCCTTTTCTTTGAAATAACGAAGTGATTTTTTCTTCATCTTCGGTAGAAGCATTTTCCTGATCTCTCTATTCTTTTGTTTCAACTCGGATTCAAGTTGTAATGCTTTCGATTGTCGATGCAAATAGACGACATATTTCAACAATTTTAAATCCGACGGATGGATATGTTGACGATTAAAAAGCGTTTCTCTGAAATTAATAAATCTCTATATTACCAATTCATTTACTATGTATTCACTAAATTAAATATCTATTTGATAATTTAAGTTTCTATATTTTAAAGATTATTAATATATTCTATGGGAATCGTATCTGATGGTTTAAATATCAACACGTCTAAATTGCCAATAAGACCATATTGCGATACGACTGTTTTTTTTAAATAATTTATAGACCTACGCTTGACCTCAATCACACTTGATTAAAGGTGAAGATAAGTCCGACGATAGACTGCGTTCGCTCAACAAATGCCTATTCCTTCTTTTAAAGGCTCTCAAGTCGTAATAACGTGGAAATATGCTCAATGGAAGCATATTCCACTCCTTAACCGCGCGCGAGATTAATGTAGAAGCGAATCTTTTTGTGCGGATATAACGATCATCGACCAGATACGGATGGTATCCGACACGATGTCTTGTGGTTTATTATGAATACTATTGGAATGAATGGAATTGGACTAAATATTCATGGGTCTATATTTTTAAATGACTAGTTAGATTACTTCTCTACAAGCTTACATCTTTTTTGGACTATTTCGTGATATGACAGCAACTACAAAAAGTTCTATTGTATCCCGAGGAACTGGGAAGATTATATATTTTTCTTAATGAATATTGTTTTTATTATTTTTATCGACAAGACAATCTACTATTGTTGAGGAAAGCCTTTACATCTTCACCGGGTGAAGAGGGACGAATACTTAAGGTGAATACTTAAGTTTACATACGTGCTTAAGGGCGGCTTGCACTAACGAATTAATCTAGTTTAAGCTTGTATAAAACGCTAATTAATTGAATTGATTTGATTTCATCTTAATGATGATTTTAGTTTAAGAGTTGTTACAACTAGATTTTGATTTAGTGCAAGACAATAAGTACAGATCAGCGCTAAATAGCATTTTATATAACTGTAAACTGGATTTAATTTGTTAGTGCAAGCCGCCCTTATAGTTTTACGACAAAGATATTCCATTACAAAGAATTAAACTTACGTCAGTTCTTTTAATTTCTTTATAGCTGCTTGAATGTCCACAGTAGTCCCTAGCCAATCGTATTGCCTCAGAGCATTACTATTTGATTGGATCATATCCTGCATCATATGTATATAAGGGTCTAATTCATTGGATTCTTCAGAATTCCGCATTTTAGTCAAATTTAAAGCCTTCAGTCTCTTTAAAACTGGTAATAGATCTTTTTCATTGGTCATATTCATTATGAGTCCAAAACTATCAGTGTTTGATTGATTGGATGGTTTTGGTGTAGCATACGGATATACCCTGATTCTTAAATGTTTACCTATAAGTATGTATTTATCGAAAGATTCTTTAGAATTTATAGCGTTATGATTTCCTTTCATTTTGTAAATATTTATTTTAAGTGTATCATGAAGTGGGTGCATATCTTGATTATTCTTCAAATCGTTAAAGAAATCAATTTCTCTTTCTTTGTTTGTATATTCTTCAAATGGTTTATCCAGTTTTAATCGTTCGAAATAATAATCATCGTTAATGTTAGTTTCTTGAGATATGTCAAAGAGTCTACCTTCCCTTTTATATTTATAATATGAGGAATCTGTTGTCGTCTCTAATTCTATGTCACTTTCAGCGTCTATTGATTTGAATTCACTAGAATTCACTTGGCCTACGTAACCGAATCTTTTTTGGTTGAACAGAATCTGCCTTATAGCCCGAATGTTACTTTTAACTTTGTTAAAATTAGAAGATGGATGGAGCTCATCATCGGAATCTGGCAAATTTGCTTTTAATTTCTTGTTAGCCTCAGCACTAAGGTAAGAAACGTCTCTTCTATCAAAATAATCTTTGTTATGACCATAAACATTTGAACCATAATTATTTTTGAAAGATTTTTTAATTTTTCTGAGTAAATTCGGTTGGAAATGTTCTGCTATTTCTAAATTTACTTGGGACTCATCAGATTGTTTGTCAGAACGATGTTTCCTTTGTTCGTTATGATTCCCGGATTCATCATAGACCCTTTCTTTAGATCTCATTTCTTCTTCTGTAATATGATATCTATCTCTTTCTTCACTTGGGTCATCGTAATTTGGTCCGTAACGATTTTTAGCATTGAAATAAGCATTATTTGGTGAATAATTATATATTGGAGCATAATATGACTCTTCATTTTGAATATTTTTGGGTTGATCGCGTAATGTAAGCATTGGTTTACCTTCGACAATAAAACATTTATAAAAGTAAAACTATCTGCTATCTGCTGTACTTTATACCATTAAGAATAATAGACCAAGATTTTAATTCTTGATATCTCGGACATTTCCAAATAAACTAATATCATATCAATATCATATATTTGTTTTTTTTTTTTAATAATTATACTGAAATATTGTCAGAAGAGAGATAAAATACTGTCTGGGTGGCTACTCAACCTTTTTTTTTAAACTAGCTTGCGCTTGACCTCATTCTTACCTGATGGACAGTTATGAGGTTAAAGATGGAGCACGCTCGCTCAATAATTACTGATTTACTCGTCGCTTGAATATTCCCAAGTTAGATGTAAATCTTTCTCTTACAAATTAGAAACTATGAAAAATCTCTTATTGAAAATTAAACATAAAAAACTGTTAAAACATTACTTACGAATTTCATAAACGTTATGACTTTTTGGTTTCTTTTTTAGTTTATTGGTAAAGTTTTTATTATTAATAATATTTTTATTGGAATTTTTGTTAATGTTCCCTTTAGGTATATCAACACCTTGAAGTAAATGTAGTCTAATTCCTTCCAATAGGTTTTGAATAATATCAACCTTACTACCATCTGCTTTCAGCTTGTTGCTTTTATATTTATTATTCTTATCTTTTGTTTTATATACACCAGAGCTCTCAGTCGTCAAAACTACGAAAGGTTTTAAAATGTTCGTATTATCCAAATTCTTGTCAGCCTTATAACTTTTATTTGAATGATCAGCTTTACTTTCGCTTATATTATTAAGATGAATATTTAAATTGCTTTCTTCATTTTTTGCATTAAATAAGTCTTTATTTGTATATCCTGTATTATTAGAAACATGAACGAAACTTACATTTTGGAAATTATTGATGGTAATATTGTCTAAATTATTTTTTTTATATTGATCTTTAGATCTAAGCACTGCGATATTGTATACTTCACTTTCATTATTGGGTATTGTTTTGCTTTTTGGCGTCCTTTCTTTACTTACATTTTGTGTTAGTCGAACATTTGAATTTTTTGAATAATCTAAGCTTAACTGAGATTCATTTAGCGCTTTGGAGGAATTAAAATTTACTACCAGTGTATCAGAAGACTTCATTTTCGGATGTATATTTTCTGACTGCGCCAGCTCACTTTTTTGTTCATTTAGCCGTTCTGTAGTTATTTCCTCAAAATTATGGTCAACTATCTCTAAATTATAGTCTTTATCTACCTTCAATTTTGTAACTTCTGAATCTTTATCTATTATGCTCGTTTCATCTTTTATTTTTGAAAGAGATTGTTTTGTATTTTTTTTCATTTGTATATCTTCAATATCCGAATTTGTTTTTTTATTGTTTTTAGGATTTTCCATCTCAGTATCGTGTACTTGTTCTAATATTGTGTTTTCAGTAACTGTCAATAATAATGGTGTTTCTGTATGTTTTTCTTTAATATTCTCATTGTCGTTGTCATATTTTATCTCAATTTCAATATTTTGAGGAGCCTCAACTATACTATCACGTCTTTTCTTTCGAACAGGCAATACATTTAAATCTGCACCTTTTTCAATGCCCAAATCATTCTCGTTAATCTTAGTATGGTTTCCCACCTCACTGTCATCGTGTATAAGTTTTTCTTCTACATTTTTTGAATCAGTATTATCTCTTCGTAGATTTTCTGATTCTTCTTTAAGTATTTTGTGTACAAAATCATTATGCTCGTTTAACTGGTCTTCAGTAATTTCAACACTATGCTTATTACTATTTTCTTTTACGGCAGCATCTTCTAGAATCCGTCTAGCAATACTCTCTAGAAACTGTTCCTTTTCTTCTTCAGGTAGCAAATCGATGTATCTTGACTCGTTACTTTCTTCGTAACATAAAATTAACTTATTGAGTAAAGGTAATAGAAATATTGATAAAAACATTATTCATGTCATTTTGTGCGTTTTTGAGAAACAAAAGAAATTGTTGATTGTTGTGGATAATAAAATTTCAAATTAAAAATGTATTTTTAATTAAAGATAAGGATTAATTGATTACGAAACTGATTACGTCTGCCATGCTGTTATTAAGTGGAACAACTCTTTTGTGAAATTAACAGGCTGTGTCAGTAATCAAATTTAGTAATAGAATGATCTTTTAGAAAAGAAGACATGTTTTGGAGGACGTAAGAATATTTAGAAAGTAGACCTTAAAGTAGTATTTAAATTATTAAAACTACATGCTTCATTGGACTAGACTTCTCCAAAGGACATCTATACTATCACATTTCAATTGCAGATCTTCAAGTTACTAGTAATGGTAACAAAATAGTTCATTTACCAAAATATCAGGAGATATAAGATCTAATCTAAACAGGGTTGAGAATAAAAACAATTCAGAAATTCATCACAAGTTTATTAAAATCCTAGTCAATTTATAAATAATTCTGTATCCATTTTCTATCATAATCCATCATTCTTTATATAATAGTAACAATCATTGGCGAATTAAGCCAATGCTGGGCCGGTGACAAAGTCTCTGGACAGGCCTTTGATTCCCTATAAGTTCCAAAGTCTTAAAAAAACATCTAACTGGGTTGTTCAATCATTTTTGCGATTCAATAAGAGAGGGCGATTCAAATTATTGGAGCATCCACTGTATTCACCAGATTTGGCCCCTAGCGACTTCCATCACCTAAAAAATTCATGAATGAAAAGCGTTTTTTATCAAATGATGAATTCGTAACGGCCGTGGAAGCCTATTTTTCAGCCCTTCCAGATTTTCACTTTGGGGATTGAATTCATAAATTGGAATCTCGTTGGAACAAGTGAATCTATGTTCAGAGAGACTATACTGAATAATAAAGTATATTTCACACTATAAAATTCTTATCATACATTTCTTGTCGAACCGCAAAACTTATTGAAAAGCCTAGTATTACAAATTAACTGTTCTAGATATTATTGATTCCTTCTGCTTCCCGTAGGGCCGAAAGCAATTGGTTTATTATCTACGATATTAATCCAGCACCAATTATAATTATGGCAATAGTTGCAGTACTTACCTAATCGTTTTTACAGATAAAATTTAATAAGTTATCTATTGCGTTCTCTAAAACTTTATATTATAATTTTAAATCGCAAGGTTAAACTAATCTACGGTAAATTTAAACATCAGCTTTAAATCTCAACATCCCCCTTCCTCGTCTTCCAATACTCCTCTCTAGTGCTATCCGTTCTTCTGCGTCATCTAAATCTTCTTCACCTGTTTCTTCTTCTATAACTTCAGATACAAATCTAGGCAGACCAGGATCCTCGGGTATGATCCCGGTATGCTGTTCTGCAAACTCTCGCAGCTTTCCTCTTAGTTCATCATTGACTACTCTCTTGATTAAGTTGTCGATTAACATGCTTTGTCTCTTCTGTTCTTCTTTCATTTCTGTCGGCGTATTTTGAAGGGTTTCTGGGTTTGCTGGATCTTCGTTCGTTGGTTCATTTGTTTTGTTTTGGACCTTTCCTATATCATCATTGACGTGGTAGAAGAGAGGTGCATCAGCACAGTCAATTGAATCTATAGATCTTGTACAAACTAGAACTTCCTGTAAAATGAACAAATATATAATTATTATATTCATGCTAGCCTCTTTCCCGAACTTTGTGTACGTAATAATAAAATAGCCTCAATTCAGTAAAATAAGATATGTAAGTTATTTTAATGTTTAAAAAAAAAATCATTTGACCTTTGACCATTTGAATTGTTGGTCATTACTGTTTCTTTTTTCGACAGGAGAATACGTTGATGGCCGGAAAAGGCTTTTACAACTACACCGGGTGAAGAGGGCGATATCTTAAGCCATTTAGCTAATGATTTATGGGTTGTGTGGCAACGCAAGGGCATCCCTATGGTTGCAGCCCTTGACTCGCGTGGCCAGACAGGAAACAAACCTAATGGTAATCTATTAGCGTTTGGGAAGCGTCTACCTTACAAGAAACGCCGAAAGAAACTCAAGACTGCGTCGTAGAGGACGGCCACTACTATGTCAAGGTCAAGCTAAATCATGAAGAAAGTTAAAAAAAGGAAACTGGAGAAAAAAGGTACCTGATTAAAGAGAGTCTCCTCGGGGCATATGAAGCTGTATCTGTAGGTAATAGACCGTCCTGAAGGCATTTGCGAGGGTAGGCAGACGTGGAATACTTGGCAATCATTGTCGACATCAGCGTAGTAGCCATAAGTTTTATTTTCGCAGCTGTAAATTTAGAGATCTCGTTGAATTTGTATGGTTTCAATCAGCGTCAACCCAACAAGTCAATAAGAAAAACAAAAACAAGAAGTTAACAAGAAAAGCCCAGTGATTAGAAAACTGGGAGCTCGTTTTATGTCGCCTTGTAAACACGCTGGCACGCGGGTACTGTAAGTGTTGTGTCCCATGATTATTAAAATAATCAAGAACTAGCGGACCCAGCGACCTTCATGCCGCCTAACAGTCAATATCGGTTAATTTTTAGCTAAACCTACTCCCCCTCTCAACACTCTTCCTCCCTCACCTTCAACAACCTGAACAATCAAAATTTTAGGACTTGGGTTAATTGTAGATCTCGGATTTTTATTTTTTTCATTAGGGGCCAATACTCTTGAATGGGATACCTTCTTACATGAATAGTTTTTTGTTAGGGTCTATGCTATTAGTTCTTATACAAAAACTAACGGTTTTGTAATAATATTCACTGATTGTTTTTATTTTGACTTGGCAAAGTGACTGCACAGCAAATGATTGAAAGTGCAATGGATAAACCGAGAACGTCTATTGAGCGGCAAGTACCTGCCGATAATCTCCACTAACATGCCAACTTACACGGAATATCTCTTCTCGCTTCGTTTTTTTTTCGACAAAATGCTGTCGGCCTAGTAAGGCCTTTGCAACTTCATCGGGCGAGAAGAGTGAGCTTTTTTCTCAATTACAAAAAAAAACACAGCACAATTTGTGAATAATTTTACGCTTTATGCGTTTTATAAAAATGTAAGCATCATTAATCGTATAGGATCGAAAATATTCATGAAAAAGACCCTTTGATATTGCATAACTTAAGGCGTGGTAATAATATCTTATGAGACTTTCGAGTACACATTTTAAACATCAAAACATACGCTTGTACAATTTTTAAGGGAAAAATTAGCCTGCTTTTTAGATATGCTATTCAGCGGGTACGTTGGGTGATGTGCTCGCCTGCCGCCCTTGGAATTTGGCGTTACGGTTGGCCCAAGGTACAGTCCTGGTTCCGTTAGGAAAGTCAATAAAAAATCAACATTTTACCTAAAGGTATCTGTTATATTCTCTCGAATGGATGTAGCATTTGCAGGTAGATTTAGGGTGTCTGCTTTTGTCTGGTTCGCCATGTCCTGGAACCAAATTATTAAATCTTGTTACCCTAATTTGTTAAAACTCTATTACACAATAAGAATTTTAGTAAATTAAAAGATAACTCATCAATACATTTGGTAAACCTGTCCCTCATTTCATTTTATTCAATAAAATACTTACCCTTAAAATCTTCATCCACGCTGTATTCTGCAAGCCAAGGTCTACTTCATCATAAGACCTGACGACGATAGCTCCGAAGAGAGTAACAAAAAGAATCCTCGATAAAACCGTCTTCATCTTTGATAGACTAAATTACACTGAAAATAAAACATTGATTGATTTGATTGCCCTTTTTGCAAGTCGACGTAACTCCTGCATAGGACAGTGAGCCGTGGGGATTGCAACCCCGGTTTGTCGGACTCTTACCGACTAAAACCACCAGGGTGTTCTTCCTACTCGTCTGCCGGAGCCACTTCCTTGGATCCCGACGACGTTTGGCCTTGTGCAAGCCTCACCTACTATTATGCGGGGGGTGGTGTAAAAGGGTACCCCTCACTTGCTTCTGAACTAATTTTAAATAATTGGAGCGGTGTACGAGAACACATCATACACCTTTCTCGCCTAGATCTGTTGGATAGTACACTTCCTCATCTGCGCCGCCCAAGGCATCATGTCCTATGAAGGAAAGCCTCTGCCGAAGGCCCTGCTTCTTCGTCCTAGTTTACGTGTGCAACAGATAGGATTTACGGTATTGGTACGGTATTTAGGGAGTCGAAGCTGCTCGCGTCCGTAGGCTTTACCCTAGTTTCCCTATACGTGGCTCCTGGGTGGTGCTAAACGAGCAGCAGCGAGGTGGTAGGGTGTCGGTGCCCGTCTGGATCGCGACCACAGTGCATGGTGTAAAGCCCGTCATAGTGACCAGTTTCGGCTTGTCGCGTTTCGGGATCAGCTTGTGTATATCCAGTAGCTCATATACCTAGAGACCTTCAGTCGTGGTATATGTGGGCCGACATGACGATGTAGACTATCAATGGATTTTCATCCTTTGATAGTCGCTTTCGTTTTTGGACTACACTGTACTTACCATCAGGTACTCTGTAGCCACTATGTCGAGCCAGTGTAAAAAAAAAACCTACTATTATGCGGGGGGTGGTGTAAAAGGGTACCCCTCACTGGCCTCTGAATAAATTTTAAATAATTGGAGCGGTTAATTTTCTTTTTGTTACTGTTCCTGGCCGTGTGTTCCTCGTATTTTCATCTCTCTCTTCTTCACTGCAGGTAGTCTACACTATTAAGTATAGCCTAGGCTTGTCGAATAAATATCGATATACCGATATTTTCAATTCAATATATCGATATTTTTGTGCGATATATTTTGTGATGATATATCGATACAAAATATCCAGTATCGAAAATTGTATCGAAAACGATATTTTTTTAATTGTTATGGCAGTGAAGTCGCTGAAATCTGAAACTGTAGAAGACAGGACCGAACGAAAAAAAAAAGAACTATGTTGTCTATGACTTTTGAGTATTATGTTTTGTTACGTAGCATGCATTGACATCTGAATTTGTTGCATGTATATTATTTGCCGCCATTTATTTATTTATTATTTATTTGATATCTTAAATTTAGAAGATAGCCTTTCAGTTCTTGATATTTTTGTAATTTTGTCTAAGAAAAAGGAATACTGGTAAAATACTTTCGTGTGTATTGAGATTTATTCGATATATCGATATTTTTCCTTCGATATATCGCCGCCGATATTGATATTTTAATAAGTATCAATACATTGATATATCGATATTTTTTTCATTTTCGACATCCCTAATATAGCCTCATTTGTAATGTATCGCGTTCATGTCTTATATATTTGTATATGTGTAGATGTTGATTATGTAAGTGGTCTAATAAACAAATAACTTAAAAATGCAAAATTTTTCGCCCTTTCCTTTATGCAATTTATTATTGTGAAAAAATAAAACGTTTTCCTGAGTTTTCATTAATTTACACATATTTGTTTTGATTGTTTGAGTATATTTTTGACAAATTGCATGTAAATGTGTCAGTACTTCTTCTATACAATGGTGAAATAAAATATGGATGTATTTCAATCTGCATATTTTTCCGAGTATGATTTATAAATAAATACTTATATTTTCAAAGATTTACGCCAATATAAATTGTTCACCACAGAATTTGCTAGTACAATGATCTGAACTCAAAACCTTTAGGGCAGATAGAGTCATAACAAAGCTAACGGATCATTTAAAATAAAATAAGTTTTTATTATGAATTCAAAACATATTATTACTTTTTTAACCACTTAAAACACGGAGCAATCCAAAAAAATTCTTACACTAAAAAACTCGAATATCTTTAATAAAAAACTATTACAATATATTCGTGTCGACAAATATCAAAAGCCTGTATTTCCATACTGGTACGTGACTTACTGGGATTTGATATTTAACCACAAAATTTATGAAAATATTAATAATTAATTTAAAAATTGACTTACAGTTATAATTTTTTTTTACAACCACAAAACACTCGTATATTTTTTTATAGTAAATCACAGCACATTTTTTCTCGGCGAAGGATATGGTTCGACTTTGTAAAGGGGAATGCGAAAATTTTCATATATTTTGCCTCTTTTATAAACGCTTGGTACGTTATGTGCGGACCAGACGATGAATTCGCAATGTCCTGCGTACGGTTGGCAAAAAAATCAGGATTAATTATTTTTATTTTTTTCAGGTTTCTTATTTTGTATTACACTGACTTGATAAAGTAACTACTAGGCATCTGGTAGTAAGTAAAAAGCGACATCGACTATCAAAGGACAAAAATCGATTGAGTCTCCGTCGTCATATCAGTCCACATTTATCACAACTGAAGGTCACTAAGCACATAAGTTACTGGACAATACACAAGCTAATCCCGAAACGCGAGAGACCAAAGCGAGTCACTATGACAGTCCTTACACTTACGATTTTCTTATTTGTTATACAAATAAATAAACTATACAATTAATAATGATATGTAGGTACGCTATATCCCTTTCGTGGTGAGTGATACATTTTTGACTGTATCCACTTTGCGTTTATATATCATGCCCAGTACGTATGTTACGTGACCAGTAGCGCAATTGACCCCCGTTTTCACAGCATTAGCACCCGAGACATTTCTATTAGATGCCGTGTGGGTTTCTTCACGATGTTTTTCTCTACCGGTGAGTATGTGGCATTTAAATCCGGAAAAACTCAGATGTATGTGCCGAAAATCGAACCTAAGACTACCTAGCTCAACTAGCTGTTATGTTTCAGGCTTGCTAAGTAAACATCACTTATTTTCAAACAAACTTTCAATCTCTCTGTTACACTCTACGATATCGAATAACTATAAATCCACCCTTAGTGAATGCTAACCTCAAAACTACCCAATGTAAAAAAAAAATCTAGTTTCAGTATTTTAGGCTCTATAACAATAAGTCAGGGACAAGCGTTAATATATATTATCGATTTATTATTCACATAAATGATTTCTACCGTTTTTTTTTACACTGGCTCGACATAGTGACTACAGAGTACCTGATGGTAAGTGCAGTGTAGTCCAAAAACGAAAGCGACTATCAAAGGATGAAAATCCATTGATAGTCCACATCATCATGTCGGCCCACATATACCACGACTGAAGGTCTCTAGGTATATGAGCTACTGGATATACACAAGCTGATCCCGAAACGCGACAAGCCGAAACTGGTCACTATAACGGGCTTAACACCCGTGCACTGTGGTCGCGTTCCAGACGGGCACCGGCGCCCTACCACCTCGCTGCTGCTCGTTTAGCACCACCCAGGAGCCACGTGTAGGGAAACTAGGGTAAAGCCTACGGACGCGAGCAGCTTCGACTCCTAAAATAAAACAACCAGTATAATAGAATAAAAAAGGCCATTTTTTTGCATGTTATTGTTGCCTCTATAAGCTCAGTGTATTTGCAATTATATTGATGTATATTTTATATATTTTCCATTCTACCTGCCTACTCTAATAAGTATTCGGTGTGATGATCGATAAATAGATATAAAACAAATATTAACTTTTGCTTTTCCTGCCGACGGTACACAGACAGAGCTTTGGCTCTTTCTGGATGATGTGATGCGAAACTATAATGTATAAAAAAAACCGTTAAGCGTATTTTAAACATGAGGTAGACAGGTTCAGTATCTGTATATTTTGTTGATATTTTCTTATTACTAAGTTCAGCCTGCGAATTTGTCTATCGTAGCAAATTTCACGTCATGTTATAATCGAGATTTCTCCTTTAATCCGAATTAGTTTTTTTTCTAATCACATATTTTAATGAGGCTTTAGTTCATCTGGCGAAGTGACAGCTGTATGAATCTGTAAATTCTTTTTGCATTAACCGAAGTCGGCTCTCCCAATATGATGTTAATTTCTCCGACACTTCGCCAGTCCTGAGAAAGAAGTCTTCTCCTAAACTTTTCATTGCAACTACATTCCCAAAGGAGATGATAAATATCAACCACCTTGCAGCGCTCATATCGTTGTTTATAATAAAGAAATTAATATAATTTAATTTTCATGTTAGGGCTGATCGCATAGATCCTCGATTACCATCTCCAGAGGCCCTCCCTTGTTTGTTGGCTCAATGACTGGATAGTGGATACAAAAGGCGGTATAACTCGATACGGCACGCATTATCAGGTTTCTCAATCTGGACTCTCTAATTACGCTGGCTTGGGCTTACACTTCACTCCAGTAGGTCTATAGTTTTTATATATGTACACTAACTTTAGCCCGCGGCTTCGCTCGCGTTAAGAAGTATTATTATTAATTAGGTGTAGTTTTTGCGGCTTTACTTTTGTTTAGCGTGTGGTAAAAATTAGGGCCTACAAAACTTCTTTGTATACAATATTCTTAACTAATCTGTCATCAGGCGCTAAAACTATCAAGCTATTGGGTGAACTTACTCGTGAGCAAGCAACATGAAACTGTCCCTGAGAGAAGCAATGTTCTATCAAGTCAATACCCGCAAATTTGAGAGTTAAAATGAAAAAATAATGAAATAAAATAAATAAAGACCTAATAATAATATTTAATATCTTTTTGTATGTATTTATTTTTAAATGTAAAAATATTGTTATCGTTTGAATAAAAGTAATAATAATATAGCATCAATCTATGTCCTTTTCGGGGTGGGCAGAGATGCATTAGTGGCTGTATCCACTTTGCGCTTATACGTCGTGCCCAACGTGACCAGTAGCGCAGCTGAACGCCATTCTCACAGCACTAATACACAGGACATTTTTGTCGGATGCCAAGCGGATTACAATGCATCCATTACACGCAGCGGGTTACACGCAGAATTAGATATTTACGTCCAGTTTAAGAGACAAACATTTCACTTAATCCATCTCGTTCTCACTCAAATACTACAGAGAAATGAAGCGGTACCTCTGTTTCTATCTATGAGATTTTTATCGCAACATTTACGTAATCCCAAAATAAGCTCACGTTAGTACTATTTGTACTAAACCATAATATACATACTAGGGCGATTCAAAAAAAAAAAAATTTTTCCTCGGAACCACGCTCGAAAGTTTCGTTTTAATGCCAAAATAGGCCTCTGAAAATATGAGCCCTTAATATTAATATTTAGGTTGTCCGCATCGCACTTTTCGATTTCTCATACAAATAACACAGGACAAAAGATTTTTTTCTATTGATTTCTATTACTAATGAACGATATATCGTATTGCAATACCCAGTCATTATTTTTGTAGAGAATTTAACGCTCTACAAAAAAGGTCTGAAGTCAATTTTTAATAAATCAACTCAGTCAAAAGTTATTCAAGATCGAAGTTTAACTTACCCTCACTTCAGCTGTTTTATTGACTGATTTGGCAAAATATTGTTTTTAGAAAAATTGTAACCAAAACATTTTACAACATATAAACTAGACTTCTGAAAACTATTACCCTTTATTTCTTGCTTTATAGTAAATGTGGATAAGGTACTTAAAACGAATTATCATTGACAGTTAACCCAACATATGAAAATTCTGGTTGTTGAAAATTAACTAAACCTCATTCGTTAAACCTTTTTTGTAGAGCGTTAAATTCTCTACAAAAATAATGAATGGGTATTGAAATACGATATATCGTTCATTAGTTATAAAAGTAAAAAAAAAAAAACTTTAGTTCTGTGTTATTTGTATGGGAAATCAAAAAGTGCGATGCGGACAACCTAAATATTAATATTAAGGGCTCATATTTTCAGAGGCCTATTTTGGCATTAAAACGAAACTTTTGAGCGTGATCCCGAGGAAAAAAAATTTTTTTTTAAACGCCCTAGTACATACTTTGCGTACCGTGAAAGCTTGTTCTGGTACTTTCCAATTCCAATGGATTGTATTCCTAGATGCTGGTAAGGTTGTATTCTGACCTTTAAGGTTCGCATGACCATTACCGAATATATACAGAGTTATTTACGAGGGAGATACTTCGGGAGGATAAACACCATTTAATTTTAATTCCAAATATGTGAAAATAGTGATATCTTAATATTTCCATTAAAACGGAATAAATTATAGTCAACATAATTAGGGATAGTTACATACAAGACAATTACATATGCGAATGAATGAATAACAATTAATTATTAAGCAGGTATTTTGCCTGTCCTACGCCAGGATACAGTGCGACGGTAAAACGAGGCGAAAATTACATAAAAAGAACTTTATCTAGGTACTTACCATTTAATATTGCGCCACACGCGCTTAGCTGTCTACATTTTTAACGAATCAATTCACATTTGTTCATTAATATTTATTCATAATGAATTAAGGAATAAGGTTATTCTCATTTTTATTGGTTACAAAAAGGTACAAATTATTGTATGCTGAAATATCTCCCTCGTTTATAAAATCACTCGGTGTACTGCTATTGAAATTATTGTATGATTACAAAAACGTCTTAATCAACCTGCTTCATACATAGCTAGATTCTAAAACGGGTCCCTAAATGGTCAACCTTGACTATTATTGGTCAAGGAAGAGAATCACGTTACTATAAATTCTTCCACGCGCTAGCACCGTCTCTTAAATATGATAATTCGGAGGATATCGCCCTGATAACTGTTCGTTATTTTAACAATGAGTAATTTAATAATGATTTATCGTCACGTCTTAACCCTTACGGGGGGAGCAGAGATACATTAATGGCTGTATCCAGTTTGCGCCTATATATCGTCCCCAACGTGACCAGTAGAGCAGCTGACTGTCGTTCTCTTCTTCTCTTCTTATTTTGCGTGAGACCGGGCCGGGATGATTTCAATCATCCCAGCCCCGCCCCTTCAGGGAATCCGCCAGCCGCCTGACATTGCTGGTTGCTTCCGGAAGGTTCCTCGGTGTGCCGGGGTGTCATGCCCGGTACACTGCCAATTCACTGCACTCGATGAGCACATGCCTGGCTGTCTTCTCCTCTCCCATGCATGCTCTGCACAGAGTAGTTTCTGTGACACCTAAGTTAAAAGATGTCTATTAAAATAACCGTGTCCTGTTATAGCTCCGGTGACGTGCATCCCATATGAAGCATAAGGACTAAGGTATCTCTTGAACACCGCAATTCTTCCATGTGTTCAGAGAAGGGAAAATTCGACCTAACCTGCATCCTGCTCCCTCCCGATCGTACTGGTTCTCCATTCCATCGGGCCTGAGGGAGCTCGGACGAGAGAGTGCTTTTCTGGCTGCGCGTCCAGCTATGCACTTAAATATCTCCTGCGCAATTGACTGTTTCCGAAAACTGGATCTCGAATTTCTTAATCGGTGTTGAAACAGTCGCCGTGGCCGAAACCGGCTAGGACATCATCATCATGAAGCATAAAAAGCATTATCTTGTTATACGTGGATATTTAATAAATATATTGACTTAAAATCTGATGTTTGCCAAATAGCAGTCTGAGAATCTAAATCGGACCAAATTTTAAGTATCTAATATGTGATAAATGTCCATGTATAACGAGATAATGCTTATTATGCTTTCTACGTGATGCACGCCACTGACATGGCATTTGTGTTAGATACAATGCGGGTTTCCTCACGGTATTTTCCTTCAACGGTGAGCATATGGAGCCTAAATCCATTCTCTTTCTGGAAAAACCAAGCAGTACATGTCGGATTCGTACTTACAAGCAATCACGTCGCGAATAGATGCCAGTCCCTTATCCGCTTTTTTTACTTGGGGAAAATCCTCATCGGACTGTGCCGGCCGCACAAGGGGGTAGCAGCCGGGGTGTGTTGGACTTATACCAGCTAAAACCCCAAGGTGACTACTTCTGCATATAGACGGGGACTGTGGGTCCTGTAATTAATTCTCCACAGAAGCACTAACTCTAAGCCTAACACAGCCACTCACTAATTATCTTTTTGTAGAACGAAGCGTGTCTGAAAATATATCTAATATTTATTATTATTCCTGGTCACATATCCATTGTGATCTGTTATAAATTATGGCTGTACGGTGAGGTATCATGGCCTATTCCTTAGCAACAAATATGTAACTAAAAAAAGTTATTTTTCCCGCTCTGTCTGTTTTCTGTAATGGTTGCGTTATGTCATACGAAGAGAATTACTGTATATAAAATAATAAACTGATTTATGTTATATTATGACTGTGTTTATTCACGGATCTCATTACCTCTAAACATAATCCATAGAAAAATGACCAAGGTTGGTCTTATAACCTTTGAAAGCATATACAGGAGCGGGATACCGAGACAGTCTGCCAGGTACCGTTAATTAACACATTTTTTTAAATATCTACAATATACTCTTTGTTTATTTCAAAAATATGTTCTTTTTTAATAAAACACGGGATACACGAATATAAATCTTTATTAATGTTTTTAAGCCGATTAAATATTTTAATTCGCGCAATAAAATTTACATATAACGACATTTTTTACTATATTTATGTATTAATGGAAATCATATTTTAACTGTAATTTACGTTTATATATGCAATTTGTCTATTATTAAATTTATTAAGTCATAAAATTGATTCATATATATTTATCGGGGTTATTAAACCGTTTATATTTCACAGAAAATTCCAATTTAAATTGAATTAAATATTTTATGTGACTTATACCCAGACATCACACAAAATTAGACGTCGAATATACTATAGAACTTTCTCGTAACTTATTAATGTAATAGCACTATTTTTTTCTTTTCTTTTTTGGACAGGACAGCTTACACACACGACTGAAGCCTGAAGGTCTCTTGGTATATGAGTTACTAGACGTTCACAAGCTCATCCCGAAACGTGACAAGCCGAAGCGAATCACTATGACGGTCTATTCAAGGACGAATATCCATCGACAGTTTCCGTCGTTTGTCGGTCCACTATTACCACGACTGAAGGTCTCTAAGTATAAGAACAATTGGATATACACAATATAATGCTGGAAATTTTCCCAGCAAAGGGATGACTCTGTGAAATAATAATAATGTAATTTTAAATGACATATATAATTCTTTTAATACATGCTGATGTTCTTTTGCGATGAAATTAACACAATGCAGGGTTTCATTCCACAACAGCAATGTCGAAGAAGGACAGTTTTTTTGTATCCCGGGCGAATATCCTGCATAGGACTATCAGGGCCGCTGTGAGGGCAGCGACCCCGGTGTGTCAGACTCGTACCGACTAAAAACCCTCGGAGTGTCCCTCTGATTGCTCCACCTGGGCCTGGGAAGCTAAATTCATCCAGACGCCCAGGGAACAAGAAACCTTGTTGAGACTACCTCTCTGGGAGGGCAGGGAGTAAAGCCCACCCCTCCAAAACCTCTCTCCTAGGCGATACGCCAGACACAGTGCACCGCCTCTCCCTCTTCTTCGTTCTTCGTCTTCACAGATGCGTTTACGCTCCGAGGCGCAGTTCCACTATGATGTAGCCTTGAGTTTTTCTCAAGGTAGTCACTTCAAAAACGCTAGTAGAACACCACTAGGTTCTTTTCCTGGCTGGCCACTCAAATCGAGGCTCTTATCCAATCCCCAGTTTTGGGAGTCGAAGCTGCTCGCGTCCGTAGGCTTTACCCTAGTTTCCCTACACGTGGCTCCTGGGTGGTGCTAAACGAGAAGCAGCGAGGTGGTAAGCCGCCGGTGCCCGTCTGGATCGCGTCCACATTACATGGGTGTAAAGCCCGTCATAGTGACCAGTTTCAGCTTGTCGCGTTTCGGGATCAGCTTGTGTATATCCAGTAGCTCATATACCTAGAGACCTTCAGTCGTGGTATATGTGGGCCGACATGACGATGTAGACTATCAATGGATTTTCATCCTTTGATAGTCACTTTCGTTTTTGGACTACATTGCACTTACCATCAGGTACTCCGTAGTCACTATGTCGAGCCAGTGTAAAAAGAAAAAACCCATACTAAGACTGAACACCTTACGGGCTGGTCTCTCGTCTGCTGATGTAGTAACGGTCTTCCTACGCCAATAAGACTGTTTCACAGAAAAAAAAAAAACGAAGCATGAAGAGATATTCAGGACATGATTGCGGTAATTACCTGCAAGTAGCTGTCTCTCGTTAGTTTTCATTTATTTTTGGATTGCAATTGGCACTATATTTTTCCATCAGCTACTGAAGTGCAGGCAATCAATCTGTCGAATAAGAATTAAAAAAACCGTGTGCGGTAATGTCACTAGTGTGTAATTTAAATAATTATGGGCCTTAAAACTGTGCTATAATTGTTACGAATGATTGTGTTTAAAAATTATTTTACTCCAAGGAATCCTAACAAGCATACTTATCAAAGAATAAACTTGCTACAATAACGGATTATTTTTATCAAATCTGAACCCCGACCTCTAAGCTAGACTCTTCTAGCTTTGCACTAGATACGATAATCAGTTCTAAGTAATCTCTGTATATAAAAAAACTTTGCCCTGTCTGAATATTCGTCATAGTAACTATTATAAAATTGATGAGAGTAATTCTTTTGAGGTCGTAGAACGATTACCAGCGCGGCATCGCGAGTGGTCATTGGTTCAAATCCCGACATTTACCTCTGAGTTCTTCCAGATTCCGTATGGTTTTAGGCTCCAGATGCTGACCAGTGAAGAGAAATATCATTGAGGAATACCGCATGGCACCTATTAGAGATGTCATGGGTACTACACGGTCTGTGAGAACGGAGATGAGATCAGCTGCGCTACCAGTAGACCAGTAGGTCACGCTGGGCAAAACATATAAATGCAAAGTCGATACAACTACTAATGTATCTTTGCTCACTTCAAAAGAGACTATATCTCTTGTGACGATATATTATCATCTACCTATTATCACGCTGAATAACTATTAGGGTAGGCAGAAACAATGGAACACCACTTCTCTCCATTATTGCAAGCTTCTTTCGCTTCCTTAGCACTTACTATTCCTTTCATGCACTTTCACCGATTACGATTACGCGTACTTTTGTCATAACCGTCCATCAGAACTTGTTTTATTTGGTCTGCGTAGGAAAGTCTCGATCGCCCTCGGCTCTAACTTCCAATCAAATTCATTGTGTTTGTCTTTTATCATCCTTTCGTCATTCACCCGAACCATCGAAGCATACTTTTATACATGATGTTAACGACGCTCTTTCAAACCAACTATTCTATTAAATTTTGTAAAAGTTAATAGAAATAGTTATTTGTTGAATAGAACCATCCTTTTCTAGATCTTAAGAAAGCACAAATAGATAAAATAACTTGCTATGGTAACGGTAAATCCTTTTTAAATTGTCTTTTACACTGTAAAAAACGGCGCGACATTGCCAAGCGGTTCCCGCTAAGATAGCCATCTGCTAACTACGCTCAAGCATTCATGGATCTCTGCCAGAGGTTAAATTTATTTGGATTTCAGTGAATAGTTAAACGTTTTTAACCCCTAATGCAAAAAAGGGTTTATTTTTCTGCAGAGCAATTTACTCTTTGCAGGGAAAGGGCTTCATAACTTCACCGGTTGAGAGGGGCGAGTTCTGGAAGTGCTCAGCCAGCGAGCTATGAGTTGAGTGGCAACGCAAGAGCACCTCTGTGGGTACTAGCTTCAACTCCGACGGCCAGCTAGGGAAAAAACCTAACAGAGATCAATTTATTTTTTTTACACTGGCTCGACATATACAGAGTACCTGATGGTAAGTACAGTGTAGTCCAAAAACGAAAGCGACCATCAAAGGATGAAAATCCATTGATAGTCTACATCGTCATGTCGGCCCACAAATACCGCGACTGAAGGTCTCTAGGTATATGAGCTACTGGATATAATTATACTGATCCCGAAACGCGACAAGCCGAAACTGGTTACTATGACGGGCTTTACACCCGTGCACTGTGGTCGCGATCCAGACGTGCACCGACGCCCTGCCACCTCGCTGCTGCTCGTTTAGTACCACCCAGGAGTCACGTGTAGGGAAACTAGGGTAAAGGCTACGGACGCGAGCAGCAACACAACAACTACAAAATGAATGTTTCGGAAGCGACTACCTTGAGAAGAAACGCTGAAAGAAACTCGAGTCTACGTCGGAGTGATGCGAGTGGACATGTCTCTGATTCGTCTATCGGAGAATTACTGATTTATCGTTATTGTGGCTTTCTGGACGTGTTATTCTTGTTGTCTGGGCTGGTGTTTGGTAAATACCAATATACTTTATAATAAAGTTGACACTCAATGAAACACACATTCGAGACTGATCGTATTTTATTTAGGGTAATTTTATATATATCCGATGTACCCTCGCATAGGTATACACCATTCTTCCCCCCCTATTTACAAGGTAATTCATAATTAGAACAAAAAAAATTAAACAAATGATTAGAAAAAGGAAATAACAAAATATTGTGATGGTACAATTATAACTAAATGGTCTAGATAGCAACAAGATGCCCGTATACCAGAGTGCTGCGAGGAATCGGTGATTTTCCTGATGGGGTTGGGTGGAGGGTGCGTCGCTTGGGGTCATTGCTTTTGATGTCTACGGAATACTGAAAATACTAACTATGAGCTCAAAGGATTTGTATGCAGAGACGTAAAACTTAATACTAAAAAAATTAAGAGCAAAATGTTCCTGTCTTCTTTATTCATATATCCTGATATAAGTGAATGCAAAATAGCGCATGAATCTTCTCTTTTAAACTAAATTCGACAATAGAATGCAGTCAAACGTATTATATTCCATGCTTATCGCATTATTAATGAAAAAGCTAATATTTTCGTGTAAATATAAGGAATATCCACTATATACGAATGGTTTCCAAGATGGTGTTTGGTGGTTTTCCCATCGTAAAAAATAAAATACTTCCCCGCGACACGAAACCGCAAGAAATAAACAACAAACTTGCTGCATAAGTGTTTAATCTAATGGAATCTGATAATAAATCACTATAACTGTACTAAGGTCGGTAACTGTTCGGGAATTGACACAAAAATTCGCGTTTACGAGACTTGAATGCATAAGGAGAATATTCTTTAAAAACAATTCGTTCCAATACCGTAAAAACTTCACAGAAAGAGACGCCGATAGAATATCGCTACAAGTGCAAAAGAGATCATGGATATCTTAGAAATTATATTGTATATAGATGTACTTCAAGGATAGTTTACTGTCCTTGATAGAGAGGTTAAATACCAAGTAGCAGAAATGCTCTTTCAACTTCAAGATGATTATAATAAATCAATGAAAAATTAAACGATGCTTTTAAGAACATTATAAGGGCAATCTTAGTCTGGTTTGGTCAATGTGCGTAGTTATTTGTTAATACAAATTATTATGCTTGCCGGGCAGTAGACTTGAGGGACTCTGCTGTCCGGATGAGAGGGTGGCGGTGTGCAGGGTCCGGCGCGCCGCCTGTGAGATAGGTATTGGAAGGGTGGGCTCTTTACCCTACCCCTCTCAGAGAGGCAGTCTCGACAAGGCATTTCGCTCTCCGGGTATCTGCATGAATTTGGTTTCCCAAGCCCGGGTGGAGCGATTAGCGGGACACTCCGGGGGTTTTTAGTCAGTAGGAGTCTGACACACCGGGGTTGCTGCCCTCACAGCGGGCCTGATGCTTCTATGCAGGATATTCCCCCGATAAACCAAAAAAAATATTATTATGCTCACCGGTGAAGGAAAATATCGTGAAGAAAACCGCTTGATATAGTTTTAACAGAAATGTCATGCGCAAGTGCCTTGAGAACGGAAATCAGCGACGCTACTGGTCACGTTGGGCACGGTGTATCTCTGCTCACTCCGAGAATGATATAGTGTGATTATATATAATCACTAGCTTTTGCCCGCGGTTTCGCTCGCGTTAAGAATTATTACTATTAATTAGGTATAGTTTTTGCGGCTTTATTTTGTTTAGCGTGTATAAAAAATTAGGGCCTAATCTGTCATTAGGCGCTAAAACTATCAAGCTATTATATTATATTATAGTCGAAAATTTGAGAAGACTTATACAAACTTTCATCCCCTATTTTATCCCCTTGGGGGTGGAATTCATTAAAATCCTTTCTTAGCGGATGCCTACGTCATAAAATCTACCTGAATGCCAAATTCCAGCCCGATCCGTTCAGTGGTTTGGGCTGTGCGTTGATAGATCACTATGTCAGTCAGTCAGTCAGTCAGTCAGTCAGCCTGTCAGTCACCTTTGAGTTATATATATTTAGATTTCTTCTCGCGTCGTATTTTTTATAGCTGAGGATTGTAAATCTCTCTAGAATGCCTTTTATCTTATCATTGTACGCCATTTGCTCAATTTGGCAAATAAGATTTAAGTACTGGTAAAATAATTGTTTTCAAGATTTATTTTTCTCTTTTTGTCTTTAGGTTTAAAGGTGGAATAGAATAGTGCCTCCCTCTTCATCATACTGAGGAGTTATAAGAGCACAAGAGGCAACTGATATATACCGAATACCCAACTGCACGTAGATTTTTATCATCTAAGCTGCTGCATGCAATTTCTTTGCATATAGTGCACACCCGCCAACCAGCATTGGTCAAGCGTGTTGGGTTGCATGTCCAAACCCCTTTCCAAGGATTCCGCAAGTTTATGGACAAATGGGAAAGGAAGCTTTTGCTCTGTAATGAGACAAAACTGGCTAATAATAATGTTTTATGGAATTCAGTAAAGGTTTTCTCAGTCTAAGTCTTTGGAATAACGGAAATGATATCGTAGGATTCACAAATTTAATATCAATTTTCCAAAGTTTAACACTAATAACTAAAGCAAAGATTTATACATGATACTTTGACATCACTTAGCAAAGTGCTCAGAAGATAAATAGGTCTTTGATAGAATACTGAAAATATAATAGAAACTTGAGTATAGCATAAGTGTTCACAGAACCAAAATCAATTTTACGAAATCTATGACCTATTATATGCTTCAATATTCATTGAGTAATGTACCATTGCAATGTTTGAGTGAATTCTACGTAAAGTCAAAGAAGCGTTTATAAATCTCAGCTTTAGAATTATAAAATATAAAGAAACACACACACACGCACACTAAAAATGTAAATCCTATAAAATTATGTTCTTCCGTAGAACAAAAATAAAATTAGATTTATCATAAACTAGCTGTCCCGGCAGACCTTGTTCTGCCCTATTTCTCTAAAACAAAGTCATATTGTTTTTTTTAATGTTAATAGCCTCCCCGTCAGATTTTTTTGAAAATTGTTTGAAAGAACCTGGCCTTAATGCTATATGTATAAAAATTGACAAATATTAACATTAATATTTATCCGTCACTCAATTGTTTTGCCTTCTCGGAACCCGTCCACTGACATTTAAACTTTATGGTATGGTGTTAAAGTTCAAATTGACTTTTAAATATTATTACGAATTTTTTGTATGAGAATATAGAAAAGTGTTGTTTTTAGACTTTTTCAGACAATTTTTTTAATTTTTCTCTCCGTAATAACCTTTCCCAGACTTCAACAAACACAACAAAAAAGAAATCAGTCAAATCGGTTTAGTCGTTCTCGAGTTTCGCGCTTATCAAGACATAGCTCTCGAAATTAGATTTATACATAGAATTTCGACCAAATTTGTTTACCATAAAAACGGTTCTAGTGACTTAATCTTAAAAGATAAACATATACTGTCGCGGACATTTTTTTAGATCATCTCCAGAGGAATAATTCTTTCTTACATATATTTTTGGTATCTTGAACCGTTTTTGCAGCGCACGCAATGGAAGCCCTCAAGGATGAAAAATTTTGCCCGTTTTTTTCACATTTTCCATTATTTCTTCGCTTCTAATAATTGCATCGTGATGCTATATAGCCTATAGCCTTCCTCGATAAATGGTCTGTTCAACTCAAAAAGAATTTTTCAATTCGAACCAGTAGTTCCAGAGATTAGCGCGTTCAAACAAACAAACAAACTCTTCAGCTTTATAATATTAGTATAGATTAATGCATTGTGAAGTCCTGATTTAAATTTAATTATACCCTTTCTTTATCGCATTTATGTCAAAGATTGGTAGAATCAAAGAAAATCTAAACTCTAGAATAATATGAGCGTGAATTGACCTTGAGGAAACTTAGAAATTACGATCCGTGCGTTTTTGTACTAAATTATTTCTCATGTTCATAAAAGTAAATAATATTCTACTAGCGTCTTAATAAATTCGTTAAATGTGTTAAGACATGAAATTCATAGCAGCATATAGTAGCAATATGTCTATTTTGAATCAGTATGATCTCTCGTGAATTACAATACGGCCGCGCCGTGAATACAAAATGACGTTCGTAGATAAAGCCATTGACCTAGGAGTATAAATCTTTTACATAACATTTGTTCGTTTTTATATTTGTTTCCAATATCGTATTTTTTTTAAAGCACATCTTTTTAACTTCTTCTATAAATACAGAACATCGAGCATCAACATAAATTCGCCTGCCTCGCGCTCTTTTACTGTCCTATTTCATCTCAAAGCCAATAGAAGCCGTGTAGGATAGATACCATCCGTATTTGGTGGACGTTTCTTATATCCGCATGAAAAGATTCGCTTCTACATTCATCATGCGAACAGCTAAAGAGTGGAATATGCTGCCAGCGAGCATATTTCCACGGTCTTATGTTTTGGGAGCCTTTAAGAGAAGAGTGAATAGGCATTTGCTGGGCGAACGCGGTCTATCATTGGGCACATCTTCGCTTTCCACCAGGTGTGATTGAGATAAAGTATCCGCCTGTAAATCATAAAAAAAATGCTATTTTTATGTCCCTGTGCTATCGATTATATTTTCTAAACTACATACCAGATCTTGAAGCTGTTTTGACATCAATTAAGAAATTAGATCAATCAATGAAAGCAATTAGGATCATATTTAAGAGTAACTGAGTAATCTTGATGCTGATGCTGATCTGAAAGCTAATTGTACATTTTGGGCCTGAGTGTTTCCTTACGAGGGAGTAAAGCATGTGACAAAAAGGTGACTAGCCTAGACTTCAGAACGTCTACAGATGTCAGCGATTTTCGCGGAGACCTGTCGCAGCCAGCGATTGACTCATAATGCCTTTGGTAGCAAGAGAACGCGGTATTTTCAGTGATCATTATGATAATAAAAACACCAATGAAATGGGAGAAGTAAAGAATAATCTCGTGGACAGCTAACGTCCAGAACCAAAACGCAGAAGGAAAGGCTGTTTGTGTAGTGTAATTTTGCACACCGTGAGTGTGAGTGTGTGTGTGTGCGTGTGTGTGAGTCGGCGCACAGCTTACATAAAGCTTAGTTGGAGATTATTTACATCCACACGATCAAACGATGAAGGCGCTATGAGACACGTCGAGCTGAAGGACATATGTAGACTCTTACGTTAGATCTACTGTTAAGGCGCAGGGAATGAGTATAAAAAAGGTAAGGTATATCCCTTCCGCCTCCCTTACATGCCCATTCCACGCTCGGCCCTTAACAGTGACACTTGTGTACGCACGGCGGTATCAGCGACAATTAAAGAATTAATTTGGGCTGATGAAGGGCCCATTTTCGCCATGTTTATATGTTCTGTATTTTCTTTTGTTTTTGTGTGTTGTTTGTATTGCTACTTTTTTTTTGTATATTTGTGGCTAAATAAATACTTTTTTATTTCATTTTTCATTTCATTTCAATTATCATCGGCGGCGAACTCCGTTGCACTACGGAATAGTCAGTTGCTTTGGACATTACGGCGGAACACCTAATTAATTGTATACGGTGAGCGATCCGGAGCTCCAGTAGCCTGTCCTCATTATCTAGTTTCCAAGTGTCTTTTGAATATTTCATTATCACTGTGCCTGAAGGAACTGTTTATCCCCTAACTAATCTACGCGGAAATCCAGAATCTATCGGCGCTATCCGGCTAGAGCACCTACGTCTAGAAGAAACGACCTCCCGAGGGTTTTAGTCAATAGGAATCGAGCACACCGGAGGCGCATCCCTCACAGAAGCCCTGACGATCCTAAATAAGATTTTCGCAAGAACTTAAAAAAAATCTAGGTAATTGACAAATCAATGTAAAGTTCATGTTTATAAACGCATCACGATATAGGACTGAATTAGTCTGAACAACGTTTTTAATCAATAAGATTAGTGCATTCGCTTACTTGTCACGTCAGGACAAAACGCCAAAGACAAAAATCCCCGCTATACTTGTATAAATTTGGAATCAAAATAAGTTGACGCTTGTGAGAACTGTAGCCTTGCCTGTAGTGTAATGGGAACCAACAATGCATTTTGAACGCAAGTCATGCCAAGTCGAGACTGAGAAAAAACATCTGGACGCTTTTAAAACCATACAGATCCCGAGTGATTTATTTGTCTCATGACAATTGTGAGAATACATAATAGTATACCTATATATTAGGTCCTTACATATGAAATTGGCGTTTTGTATGGGAGGAACAAAAAGTCGAATATTTTTTAATATAATATATTTAATTAATCAAAGTATGAACCATTATTTTCTATGCACTGTTGCCATCTCATAGGTATTTCATTGATCCCTTTACTAAAAAAACCAGTCAGACGGGAATCAATAAAATCTTTGAAGGCGATTTGGACTGCCCCATCGGAGTTGAATTTTTTCCCTTGCAAGAAGTTATCCAAATTTCGAAAAAAATGGTAATCTGTTGGAGCAAGGTCCGGGGAGTACGGAGGATGTCTTAGACTTTCCAATTGAAGCTCTTCTAATTTAGTAGCCGTCTGTTGCGCAGTGTGTGGTCTAGCGTTGTCGTGAAGCAGCAGTGGCGTGGAGCGATTGACCAGCCTAGGTTGTTTAGCCGCTAGCTTTTCCATCATGGTTTGCAATTGCTGACAATAGACATCAGCCGTAATAGTCTGGCCAGATTTGAGAAAACTGTAATGAACAATACCGGCACTAGTCCACCAAACGCTTACAAGTAACTTTTTTGGGGTTAATTTTCGCTTGGGGCAGGATTTGGCTGGCTGGCCAGGATCCAACCATTGCGCTGAGCACTTCCGATTATCGTAAAGAACCCATTTTTCATCACAGGTAATGATTCGGTTTAAAATACCTTCATTATTGTGCCGGTTTAGTAATGTAACGCAGCAGTCGACGCGCGTTTGCCGGTTTGCTTCAGTCAATTCGTGAGGTACCCACCTTTCAAGCTTTTTAATCTTCCCAATTTGCTTCAAGTGAATTAAAACAGTTTTATCACTAACATCGCAGCCTGCAGCTAACTCGGACGTGGTTTGCGAAGGATCCGCTTCCACAATAGCCTTCAACTCTTCATTATCAACTTGAGTCTCAGGCCGTCCACGGGGCTTGTTCTGCAGGTCGAAATTTCCAGAACGAAAACGTTGGAACCAAAAACGAACTGTGTTTTCTTTTGCAACACGACCGCCATACACATCATTCACCCTTCGAGTTGTTTCCGCAGCACTAGTGCCACGGCGGAACTCGTACTCGTAAATAATGCGATATTTTAAGTTTTCCATTTTGTAAAATGAGTGACGCAAACAGAAAAAAACAGAAGAAAAAAACAAATGAATGACGATCATCGAAGCACAAATACATGAGTCTATAGCTGTACAAATTTGAATTTGGAATTCCTTACCAAAGAGGAGAAATTTGTGATTAAAGTGGCCAGTACGAAAAATTCCAATTTCATATGTAAGGACCTAATATATAGCAATACTATATATAGTACACATAGGACAGGATCAGAAAATATAAACCACACATGCACCAAAAGTTTACGGGTTTGCTGAGTCACAGCTTTACGGTATCTCACATCCCGGCTAGGACTAAGAAGTTCTCTAACTCCTTCTTTTGCCGTATCGTTGAGCTGTGGAATGGTCCTCCGGCGAGCGTGTTCCCACCGTCCTATGATATGGGATCCTTTAAACGTAGTGTGAAGAGATATTTGTGCAGGCCGGCATGATCGCTGCGACTACCAATTGTGCTTATATACTGTTGATAGTTGCAGTCGTTTTTTGGACCACGCAATGCTTACCATCAGGTGTCCTGTAGTCACTATGCTGCACCAGGCTTCCTAAAGAAAAAAAAAAGAAAAATGAAAATGAATGAGCTTATAAAAAGTAGAAAATATGTGACTTCACGTTGATCTTCGCATTAAGACTAAGTTACGCTTTCATATGTTTCATTATTAAATAGATTTTGTAAATATATTTTATTACTGTCATAAGTGATAAATCAACGCACGCACTATGTATGTTGCAGACACAAATTTTAATTTTTATTCATGTTCATGATCTATGTATGTATGTAAATGAATATTTTAGCGCTTATTGTCATACTATCTACTATCTGTCAGAATTATACATATCATATATTATGTATTTATTCAATATTTAATTCCATAAAAAAAATATAAAAACATAATTTACAATATTTACATATAAAAAATAAGGAAAATAAACTTTTCAAATTTTAAAACTAGTAACACAGCCTGTCAGTAATGCCAATGTAAGAATTACTTTTATCCCTGAATTTAGGGATTTTATATCCGTAAGAGTAAATTTAGATGTTTTCAAATTTGTTGTATAAGTCAAAATTAGAAGAAAGTTCATGACTTAATACATGTTTAACACCATTTATAATACTGTAACATCCCTACAATAAAATCGCATCACGAGCAGCCCGCATGCACAACGATTGCACGCGCCCCACGCGTGTCGCCTGCTCGAGTACCGCACCGCTGCCCGCGCGCCCCTCCCTCACACCGCGCGGCACTATATAAGCGGCTGCATCGTCTCATTCGACGGAGTCCGCGCGGCTTGTACGGTCAGCTTCCTGGTTTTGGAACTGTCTCGGACGGCTAAGCAACTCCGCCCTTCCAGCCTAGTAAGGTTGGCTTCCTGTCGTTGGAACCTTCCTGGACGGCTACCTTCTCCCTGCATCGGCGCGTACGGTCACGCTTCCTGGTCTTGGAACGTGTCGCGGACAGTCGATCGCATCCTATCTTACCTTTTCCTTGCTTTGGCGCGTACGGTCACGCTTCCTGGTCTTGGAACGTGTCACGGACAGTCGAACGCATCCTATAAATCTCACGCATAGTCTTGTACGGTCTCGCTTCCTGGTCTTGGAACGTTTCTCGGACGGACGCGTGCGCCCCCTATTCCCCTAATCAACCTCCACATATACACCCGGCGCGAACGTTATAATTGGCGCCCTAAACGTGGAGCCTAGAGTTACATTTATGTTGTAGGCCACGACCCACTGAAGAGCTACAGAGGCATACGCATAACGAAGAAGAAAAGATGACGCCCATCCACACGACGGTGCTGCTTCAGTGCAGGGGGAGGGAGAGAACGAGCATCTATCCAATTGCTTACCCTACTACTCCTAACTAGATCACTAGGGTCTATCACTTTTCAGCCCTGCGTCACTATCAAGGGACAGCATCAACGGCCCCACCAGAGCCGGTCTTGCCTCTACGCCGTCGTGGTCGCCCTCGGAAGATGAAGCCTTCATCATCGGAGGCCCAGAGCCTCATCACCAAGCCCCGACAACGTGGAAGACCACCCAAGCAGTAGCTTCGAGCACCAGTCCTGTCTTTCTCGCCGGGACGTCTTCGAAGACAGAGGGGGAGACTGTAACATCCCTACAATAAAATCGCATCACGAGCAGCCCGCATGCACAACGATTGCACGCGCCCCACGCGTGTCGCCTGCTCGAGTACCGCACCGCTGCCCGCGCGCCCCTCCCTCACACCGCGCGGCACTATATAAGCGGCTGCATCGTCTCATTCGACGGAGTCCGCGCGGCTTGTACGGTCAGCTTCCTGGTTTTGGAACTGTCTCGGACGGCTAAGCAACTCCGCCCTTCCAGCCTAGTAAGGTTGGCTTCCTGTCGTTGGAACCTTCCTGGACGGCTACCTTCTCCCTGCATCGGCGCGTACGGTCACGCTTCCTGGTCTTGGAACGTGTCGCGGACAGTCGATCGCATCCTATCTTACCTTTTCCTTGCTTTGGCGCGTACGGTCACGCTTCCTGGTCTTGGAACGTGTCACGGACAGTCGAACGCATCCTATCTTCCCTATAACTCCACGGCCTCCTTTAACCTCACGCATAGTCTTGTACGGTCTCGCTTCCTGGTCTTGGAACGTTTCTCGGACGGACTCTTGCGCCCTTATTCTCCTGGCCAACCTCCTAACATACCTCAAGTCTCCAAGCATACGACGGCTCACGCGTATTTATGTACCAAGAGATTTGTATTTTGTAAAAGCTCTATATGTTAATAAACGCCCTACCTGGGAATACCTTGTCTTTCGAGTGGTTTCATTAAAAGGAAGAACCCACAACACAACGCCCACACTCCGTTGAGCAGCTTACAATACTGATTTGATGAAAAGTAAGTGTATGTTGAGCCCTATTAGATAAGGAATAGATATACATGCTCAGAAACATAAATGACCACAGATTCTAATCTTGCTCCATATTGCTGAGTTATACAGATATCGCATGTACTTAGTTTTCACTTGAATACCGGTGTAAGATGAACTTTGTCAAGCTGTTTAAGTGGATACAAAATTAAACATATAAATGATGAAATTATAAAAACAAGGTCACCAATTATACATATTTTTTAAAACAAGGTTAGTTTTTGTTTATCAAAAATTATGGAAAATATAAAAAAAATAAAATATTTTCATAATTTGTTGAGTATTCTAGCCACATGTCAACTTATACTCGACAGTTTAAACCTATAAAATATTCTTAGGCATTTTTATGGAAGTATTAATTAATTTTAGGGAAATTTTCTTGTCGCTAGTAGCACTGATTCTAAAAGTCAAAACAATTTTAATTAATCTCGTGATTTGCCTTTTGTTAGAATTAATTTGATGATATAATCAACAAAACATAATTCTTTTCAATGTCCAATGATGACGAGACTTATTGCCGCCTTTGTGCTGAACCAACACCGAAAGACCAGCTTATATCTACTGAAGATCCAGTCGGCATCAATTCTAAGATTGCAATCAAAATGCAATGGATAAATATTGATGTTTCTCCAGTAAATACACTTCCGAATACGATTTGTTTCGCTTGCTTCGATGCTTTGGAGCGTACGTGGTTGTTTTTACACAACACTCGTAAAGCGCAAGATAAATTAAACGAGATATATACTAGAAAACAGAATGCCAAAACCAATGAGAAAATTGATGTTTCGGAAGTCGGAAAACCTGTGAATACAAACTGGGAGGACTTTGAAAAGGTGAAAACTGAAGTGAAGGACGAAAGTGGTGTGATACAACTTAATATTGTTGGATACGAGAATATAGAATTGGATGGGACTGAAAAACCTGTTTTAAGACTGAATGAATCAACAAAAGATGAAATTAAAGCAGAGAATAATAATTTACAGTTGATCAATGATGCTACGGGTTTGATAGACATAAATTCCTTGGTCAAATTGGAGAGGTTCAGTGACAATGAGAATAATTCTGAGGGTTATAACTCAACAGACAGCAATCTGCCGTTGTTAAGTGTGGTGAGGAAAAAGTCTAAAAAAAAGAAAAAAATTAATAAGTTAGACCTTGAAAACTCCAAGTCTTGTCCGTCGCTGACTTGGGATGAATATATGTGCCGTTGTGCGTACTGTGATGCATTGTGCAAAAATATAATGTCTCTACGCTTACATACAGTTCAAATACACTCCTGCTGCTGTTCTTTCAAGTGCTCGGAGTGCGGAAAAGTTATATCAAATTATAGGTTGTTTATAAGACATGTACGCATACATAAAAAATTGCTAAGACGTTGCTGTGAATTCTGCAACAAGCGATTCCCCATGTCGTCATCTTTAAAGATGCATATAAGTATGTGTCACAGGGACGCATACCTTATGATGTGCCAGAGTTGCGGTTCAAGCTTCGACTCTACGGAACTCCTCGAAGATCACATAATACTTTATAATAGAAAAATGAAAAAAAGGGCACTAAAATGCGAGCAAATTGAGTATGATTTAAAATGTGAACTATGTAATAAGGAGTTTAAAACAAAAAGCAACCTGCAGCAGCATAAGCTAGTCCATATGGAACGAACTAGAGAGTTTTCGTGCCATGTTTGTGGTAAAATGTTCTTCACAAAAGGTTCCCTGAGCACTCACATAGCTACCCATGAAGATAGTCGACCGTATAAGTGTGAATTCTGTCCAATGGCGTTCAGGGCTCGCGGGAATCTCCAATCACACAGAAGTTTACACTCCGGAGTCAAGCCGTTCGTCTGTGAGCAGTGTGGAAAGAGTTTTCGGGTTAAAAGACATTTAAAATCACACTCAATAGTCCATACAGATTTGATGCCTTACGTTTGCGAATACTGTAATAAGACATTTAGATTTAAGACTAGGTTAAATTTACATCTACGCCAGCACACAGGTGTAAAACCATACAACTGTATTCTATGTCAGAGAGACTTCACGAACGGGTCTAATTTCAAAAAACATATGAAGAGGAGACATAACATTGATACATCTAGGAAAAAGTATAATAACATTGTGGATGATAATGTTGAGAGTAAAAATGAACTCTCTGCTTAAGTCTGATTAACTATTTATTTATTACAATATAAAACAGTTTATTGGTCCTAAAATAGATGGATAGCTTTCCTTTCAATCAGAGTTTAGTAGGTCAACTCAGTGATATATATTATGTGATAGTTGAACACACCAGCTGAGACATAGACACATTAGCTAATAGCTGCGTGCCTTTTATATGTGAATAATAAAAAAAGGATATAATTCAATTTAACCAGTTCAACTTATTGTTAAGAATAATGTCTTCTAAGTAATCACTAAATAAAAGAATACTAAAATAGAAGAGAAAAATCAAAAAAATATTCAAATGTTTTCTCAGTCAAAAAATAAATAACCAGAAAAAGTAATCTCACCTTTAAATGTGAACCAGTTTAAAAATCACCTGAATAATTAATCCCAAAAGGAATAATTTTAAAAGAAGTGACATAGTAGGATACAGACATTTTCTTACGAGCTGCTGAGGAAACTGGCACACCCGTTCTCTTGGTCCTCGCAGACAGATCCGAGGAAGTGGTTTTAGTGGCTAGAACTGACACACCAGGGCCGTAGCCCTGATGGTCCATAAGGATTTCCACGGAGTCACAGTTGGCTTGGTTGCTTAACTTCAGGCCTGATATTGAAATTTTATGAAACTTTTGAGTTAACTTTTAAAACGTCAATACAAATGCCTGTACTTTACAGCAAATTTTATTATGGACCACTTTTTTAGTTTTATGTTATTCTCTTGGTAAACTGGGCGACGTGCTTACCCTCCCCCTCCTCTATATTCGAGGCTGAGGCTCAGTACAAAAATATAATAAAAATAATTGTTTGTCAAACGAATAGAATCACATATTATTGTAGTTAATTTAGCATAACTTAAGTCATGAAATCATCACAAAGCATGAATTATTATAGACTGGTGTATGTATTATGTAATTGTAACATTATGGGTGGCTGGCACCAAACAATTAAACTCAGTTTAAACGTTAATAAAACGCTGTTTAGTCTTAAACTTATTATCTTGTTCAACAAACTTACTTAAACTAGGTTTAAGTTGTTGGTGCCAGTCGCCCTTAAATCTGTAAATAAATATTTTTTTTACATTGTATTTTAAAGTTTTATTGTAATCATATTTATGGGTAGTTATTGACCCAGTTGTAATCCAAGTTTGTGCCTGTATAGAGTACAATATACACTTAGATACGCTTGCACTAACAAATTAAATCCAGTTTAGAGTTATTAAAATGCTATTTAGCGCTGATCTGTATTTATTGTCTTGCACTAAATCAAAATCTAGTTGTAATAACTCTTAAACTAGAATCATCATTAAGATGGAATCAAACCAATTGAATTAATAAGCGCTTTATACAAGCTTAAACTAGATTAATTCGTTAGTGCAAGCCGTCCTTAAAGTATACAATAATACACTTTACAGAAATTATAAACCTTAGATACATTTATTCGCGCAACAGTTCCTCAGTAACAAAGGCCCTTAACAACTTCTTCAGGAGATACGAGGGGCGAATTATGGGTTGGATTGAGTAACGCTGTACGCATGAAACCGGCGACCGTCTCTAGTTTGAGACCATGTTATCAACCATAGATGGGCAAAATGTAATCAAATTAATAAAAATGATTAACGATTACATTTTACGTTTTTTACCATGAATATAACTGCATTTTGCTCATTTATATTTTAAACACTATAAAATCCCAGATTGTATACACATTTATAATTTCTTAATGTTTTAAATGGATTTAATTATGATTACAGAGCTAGATAATTAAAATTACGACTACATCTTGTAATCGTTCATCATTAATCAGATTACATTTTGCCCATCTCTGTTATCAACTGCTAATGAGCAACAATCTATTGACAGGCCGTCATGCGACACATACAGTATGTTTTGTTTTTGTTTGTTTTGCTTTAGCCGTGGTGGCTGCCGGCAAAATAGAATAGCACCCCCCTCTTCTTGCTGAGGTGTCGTAAAAGGCGACTAAGGTATCTCTTTAACAACGCAATTCAACCAGGTGTTCAGAAAAGGAAAACTCGACTAAACCTGCATCCTGCTCCCTCCCGATCGTACTGGTTCTCCATTCCATCGGGCCTGAGGGAGTACGGACGAGAGAGTGCTTTTCTGGCAGCTCGTCCAGTTATGCACTTAAATATCTCCTGCGCAATTGACTGTTTCCGAAAACTGGACCTCGAATTTCTTAATCGGTGTTGAAACAGTCGCCGTGGCTGAATGCGGCTAGGACATCATCATCATCATCATGTTTTAAACTTGTCGATCCGAATCCACGACCACTCGCGTCTCTGCATATGGACTCCGGTCTTTTATCCACAAAACTACCTCAGCCACTACACTGATAGCGCCATCAATACATTACTAGGAAGGTAGTGTTATTCGACGTCTTCCGTTAAATAGTCTATGATGTCACACGGCACTCATTTCAAACAATATGTAACGTGAAACTCAAGACACGCTCCGAATCGCCCATTTAGTACATGCAGCAGACTGTAAACTGGAGTCATTTGGAGCCCTACTAGGTTTTTTTTATGAAATACAGGTAGACGCTGGACCTCAATGAGACCTGGTGGGAGGTGGAAATGAGTCCTATGATGGACCGCGTCCGACCAACAAATGCCTATTCACTCTTCTCTTAAAGACTTCCAAATATATATATATATATATATATATGCATAAATATGCTAGCTTAATTTTTTTCGTGCGGATATAAGGAATGTCCACCACAGACGGATGGTATCTGACACGGCGTCTAGTGGTTTTATTGTGAAATGGGGGCTGGCAGAATTTGTCATTTCATTCTTGCGTACTTTTTTTAAAATAAAAGAAAACCGGAGATGCACAATATGTAATCTGATTAATGATTACAAAATGTATTCGTATTTTTAATTTTCTTGCCCTGTAATCATGATTAAGTCCATTTAAAACATTAAGGGCGGCTTGCAAAAACAAATCAAACCTAGTTTAGAGTTATATAAAATGCTATTTAGCGCTGATCTATACTTATTGTCTTGCAATAAATCAAAATATAGTTATAACAACTCTTAAACTGAAATCATCATTAAGATGGAATCAAACAAATTCAATTAATAAGCGTTTTATACAAGTTTAAACTAGATTAATCCGTTAGTGCAGGCCGCCCTAAGAAATCATAAACGTGTATGCAATCTGGAATTGTGTAGTGTTTAAAACATAGACAAGCAATATGCACTCATATTAATGGTAATAATCGTAAAATGTAATCGTAATCATTTTTATTCATCTGATTACATTTTGCCCACCTATGAAGATAACTCCTGTTTGCCTAAAAGAGCTTTAGGTTGAGATTTATAGCCGTTAATTTGACTTCTCTTAGACTTTCCTTAGACAATTAATTGGTCTACGACAAGAAATTAAATATATAATATGACCGGTGCTCATGGGTGTGGCTGTAGACAGATACGGATTTTGGCGTTTTACTGTTTATTTGCACTTTAGGGCACACCGAACTGCGACACACACGCACGTACTCTAACCTCGGGTCTCGGTAGTCGACTGAATTTGCTAGAGCATCCCTTGCGCGCGCGCATCCCTTACCCCGCGCGTCTCATAACACCCAAACGTCCTTTAGGGCGTTTACCACAAACGCGTATCGGGCGGCGTTTACATGCTATAATAATCATTAAATTGTAAGTGGCTTTGGCCTAGTCGATAATGGACCTGTTATCAGGCGCGGCTAAGCGAATGTTCGTAGTTTCGAATCCCGGCACGTGCCTCTGGGTTTTTTTCAGATTATGTACGGATTTAGGGTCCACATGATCACCGGAGAAGGAATACGTCGTGAGGAAACCCGCATGGCATTTAATAGAAATGTCATGTGTCCTTGTACTGCGAGTGTAGTTTGCAAAGTGGATACAGCGGCTAATGTATGTCTGCTCACCCCGAAAAGGATATAGCGTGAGGATATATTATTATTAACTTCTAGACTAAGCTTATAATGAATTTATTCATCTCTGAAAAAAAAACCTTATAGCATGTAGACGCCGCCCGATACGTAATTGTATTACACGCCCTAAGGGTCTATAAGGTGATACGAGACGTGCGGGGTAAGAGGATGCGCGCGCGCACGGGATGCTTGCTAAGTGAGTCGACTACCGAGACGCAAGGCGAGAGTATGTGCGTGTGCGTGGCAGTTCGGTGTGCCTTAAAGTGCAAATAAACAGTAAAACGCCAAAATCCGTGTCTTTCTACAACCACACCCACGACCACCGGTAATAACGTGTTATTTTATAAAAAGCAATACCGAATTTTGCGATAAAATTAGAATTTGACATGTACTCGTACGAATATCTCTTAAACGATTTTGTCGTTCCTATCATCCGTATTATGGCGAGTATTCTGACGAGGGGTATGGCTCATCCTACCTTCTCCACTCAATCGGCCGGAAAAATTATGGCCACAGTATTTACCGACACAAAAAGAAATTTTGTTGATTGAGTGTACCAAAATAATTGAAAACATAAACGCTACATCTTACGCAACCACCTTGCGTAATTTTAGACAAGCAATTAAAGACAACCGTCGAGGAAAACTGAGTGCAGGCGTGATCCTTCTTCATGACAATGCTCCTGTCCACACAGCGCGTGATTCCAAAGCTGCTATATGAGACTATGGTATCGAAAAAAATATTATCCTCCTTACAGCTCAGACATGGCCTCCAGCGACAACTTTTTATTCCCCAATTAAAAAAAACACTTTCGTGTGTCACGACTTTTCAGCGGTTAAGAGCTCAAGGCGTCGATAAATAATTTTCTTTGGAGAATGAGGAAAGTTATTGTTTACGGGGCATTGAAAAAACATTAAGATTTGTTAAGTATCTTAAAAATTTGTAAATTTCTTCATGTCGGTACCGAGAGTACATTGAACGCCCTTCGTATCTTTAGACCACTACTTTCGGCTTAGCCTGTATAAGGACAGTGAAGGAGTCCAGTAATAATAATCTTTCTCAGTATGTCACAGTTATAGAACGCGTGACGAAGCGACTCAAGCGGTCCGCACGCACATGAGATTAAACGAAATTTTAATCCTATGTCTTATCTCAAGATATATTGGGCATTTAGGTGGGCAGGTTATCTGTAAGGGTTGATAATGACTTGGGTAAATAGAGAGGAAAAGACCGAGAGGTCATTGCCCTAATGAATTAATGCAATATAATGTTATTCGAATAAATATAAGTATAATAATAAAAAAAATAATAAATAAATAATTAATATAAATATATGTTTGCCACTAAACGATATAAGACCAACCTTGGTCAGTTTTCTATAGTTCCAAGGCTGTCACGTTTATATAACGAGTGTGTGGCCGGGGATAGGAACATCGATATTTTTGCGGATTCAATGCCGGCCTTCAAGAGGAAAATCAGTGAGCAGGTGTGTTGAGCTTGGCATTGTTCTTTGTGTTATATAATTTTTAATTTTAATTTGAGGTATTCTTGTCTCAGACAAGAATACCTCAAATTAAAATTAAAAATTTGTCTGCTGTATTTTTTTGTATTCTTTTTGTTTTTATTTTTTGTGTTTTGGTTTTAGTTGTCTGTTTTGATATTGTTAGTTAATGCTTTTGGGCCATGCTGTGGCTGTCTATTATTGGTATCCGTTACCGACATTTAGCTTATGTATGTGATTCAGATTGTGAATGTGAAGTGTAATGGAGCTGTTGACAGCCCATAAATAAATAGATAAATAATAGTAAATAAATATACTCCAAGGCACTTTTGAATCGTTAAAAAATAATAATGAAACTATCACCTGTTCGGAAAGCAGAATCTACCGAGAAGAGCCGGCAAAAATCTCTGGTTGTTGCTCTTTTTAACATAAAGTGATACATACATATAATACATAAATAAATTAATATACCGTGAGAAAAAGAAAGTTGCATATATTACAAAACATGCATTCTTTTTAACTAAACAGTGATTGATGGAATAATATCCTTTTTTTTTAGCAAATTAGTAATAATAGTTTTATTTTATTTCAACGGTGATAGCTCTAAGATGTCTTCAGGTGTTGTACTGGCGAATACCAAGCCCCGTATAAGAACATTGAACTTTTAAAAGTCTGTAATTAGGTAACACAAATTTTTATTTATTTCTAGTATTAACACTATGGACATCACTACCCGCTAAAATATATGCCAGCCTATCGGTCGATCCACGACCGCTTGGCTGATGTCCTTGGGGTTGTGGACGCTCAGGGTGGGGGATCTGAGCGACTGGATTGCGACCCTCGAGAAGTGGGCAGAGCATTGTGACGTGCTCTGCTTAAATACAACGAGCAGTATCAGGTAAGGTATTATCTTCCTCCTAGTTTGTGCCAGACGGGGCTGCGGCGAATTGATTACAGGAGCCACAGACCCCGCTAATGCGCAGAAGTAATCACCTTGGGGTTTTTAGTCGGTACAACTCCGACACACCTCGGTCGCGCAGCCTTCCTTGCGGTCGAGACGAACCTATGAGGATTTTCCCCAAGCAAAAAAAATTAAATATGTGCAAATTTTATCGTATGTACATAATAATGCCTGTAAATACAAGCGTAAAATAAATTTCGAGGTTATTTATTTTAAATCGGCACATTAGCCAAGCTTCAGAGAAATCACTTTTGAAATTTCATAAACGTTTTCCTACAATTGTTCTTAAGATATGTATATTTATAGCTCGTGCCGCTCTCGTGTATAACAAGTCGTGTTCATCAAACCATGCAGAAAACAAAAGCAACGGAAATATTGCTCCAGTCAACGACAAGAAAGGCCGCGAGACAGTTTTACAAACGTACATCCTTTTCGGGCCCTACAAAAATATTACCATCGCCTAATTAGTAAAAAAAAAACAACGTGTCAAATTCAAAATTCCCGGCATAAATTATGAATTTGATGCCTGCCGTTAATTATTTTTAATGTATATTTAATCAAAAAATAATTACGATATTTTTATAATCTGTGTTAAAAGTGTAAATGTTAAATTGATAAATCGATATTTTAAAATGAATTCTCTAAATGATAAAGGTGGGACGGTGTTGTGCCTACTTATTGCTTTCTTCACCCGGTATGCGATCTCACAGAGTTACTTTAGAATGGTAAGTGAACGATATTGCATTATTTAGATTAGATCTATTTCTTCATACGTCTATGTGAAATTTGAAACGAGTGGATAAGCTGTTGGAATGTTTATAATTCTATGACAGCGATACAATCATTATAATTGTTTATCTGCAAAAATATATCCAAACAAATCACTTGAAAAATATTCTTTAACTTATCTTTAATGTCCTCCCAAATACAATGACAATTAATTATGTCTTTATGATGATGATGATGATAATATCCTAGCCAGTTTCGGCCACGGCGACTGTTTCAACACCGATTAAGAAATTCGAGGTCCAGTTTTCGGAAACAGTCAATTGCGCAGGAGATATTTAAGTGCATAACTGGACGCGCAGCCAGAAAAGCACTCTCTCGTCCGGTCTCCCTCAGGCCCGATGGAAAGGAGAACCAGTACAAATCGGGAGGGAGCAGGATGCAGGTTTGGTCGAGTTTTCCTTCTCTGCAGACCTGGTAGAATTGCGGTGTTAAAGAGATACCTTAGTCGCCTTTTACGACACCTCAGCAAGAAGAGGGAGGTGCTATTCTATTCTGCAGGCAGCTACCACGGCTTAATAAAAAAAAAAATGTGGAACGCTTCACGATTTTGCGTGTCATCCTTGCGCAGGGCCCATGCTAATCTTCTCTGTATCGTTCCAATTTTAGTATATGTACTGCCGAAGCAAGTACAAATACAAGTACAAGTATTTCTTTATAATAGTATATCGACACGCTGTATGTGAGTAGAGATGCATTAGTTGCAAAAATTGCCTGAAAACGATATGCCTTTTGTTTTGACATTCTATAAGTTAACTCAAAAGTCTCGTAAGATATTACCACGTTATAAGATATGCATGGTCAAAGGACGTCAACGGTGAAGACCACTCGCTGCCGGCGGTGGTGAAAACCATAGTTGGCAGTAAAGAGGCCTGCCGAGAGGTCACACCTTTCTGCGAGCGTTCATGAGCCGGATGGCCACTGAAAGGGTTATAGAGTGAACAACTTTCCTAGAAATTCGGCGGCTAAGACTCCGTCGCTGGAGGGACGTGTTCAGCTATAATGAGCGTGACATCCTTCCACGACACTAGCCAAGCAGTAGAATTGAGGGAGTCTGCTGCTCGGATGATAGGGAGACGGTGATGGAGACGGGACTGCCCGTGAGAAAGATTTGGAGGAGTGAACTCTTTACACGCAGCCCTACTAGAGATTAAGCCTAAACAGGCTATTCGTTCCCCGAGCGTCTAGAAGAATCCAGAATCTCAGGCTCGGGTGGAGTGATTGGAAGGAAACTCCGGGAGTTTTTAATCAGCAGGAGTTTCTTCTCAAGGCTCATTCAGGGTTCAGAAGGCCTTTACGTTTATACCCAACCTATAAATCGCTGGCTGAGCGCCTTCAGTGCTTCAGTGTTGGTCCTCTTCGCCTGGTGCGAAGTTTTTTTAAGTCAAATAACCTCCATGTAACGTCACTCGATTTAACGACAAACTCCCTAAAGCGTCGATATCAGTTGGCTTTGGTTGGTTTAGCTTGTTTTCCATACAATGATACACTCTATATAACATTACACCCACTCTCAATAACGACAGCAATTTAATAATATAAAGTACTTTTAAAGTTGCCAAAATTAGTAAAAACTGCGCAGCTGTGTACGTTCTTTTGTCGCTTTATTATCCTAGCCCGTAATAAACTCGACTGTCGGCATTACACATACCGAACTTTCTAAGAAATCCGTTCTTTTGTTTACAAATTGGGATTTCTTGCACGTGTTAATTGTTGTTAGTAGGAGTCATGGATTATCTATACGTTATCATATTCTTAGTTGCTCACAGACTTTCAAACTGTAAACATGGCAAGTAAGAGAAAATCTCTGTGTATTGACAAACCGTTTTCTTTTTCTAATACAGATTTTTCTTCTTTCCATTTAACGACAACTCTTTACAACGTCATAATATGCACAGTCCCTTGAGGGTCGTTATATAGAATTTGCACTGTATATTGATAAGGCTTTAGTGCATCCTTGATAACTATGCAAGCCTCGTAAGGTATATCATGCTGTTTAAAATGACTTCTTGCGAAATGACAATTGTATAAATCTGTATATTATTTTTGCGTTAACCGACGTCGGTTTTCCCAATACAATATTACCTGGTGTAGTTGCAAAGACCTTTCCTGGCCAGCAGCGTATTGTCCTGTCGAAAAAAAAACAGGAAACACAAAGTCAATTTACTATAATTATTGTAAAAAATTACCCAGTAGTTCTAGTAAACTTGCGTGACTTATGAACAAGATTTGCGTCCGGTGCTGCAAGGTCACTCTTATGGTTAATCTCAATGTCTCAGAATCGTCATGAAAATTTGTCGTTTATCCAGTGCAAGACACCGTGCAGGAAATTATTATAGAATTAGGAAAAATACAAAAAACAAACACGCGCCAAAAGTGAATCTAAAAATACAGCATAAAATTTCAATAATTTGTAGCAAGTTGACCCGTCGTGATTCTTGACTATAATATCATGATACCGTTTTTCTATATCATACTTCTATTCTATTTGCGAGCTCTGTGGAGTCCCAGAAGACATACACCATTTCTTGGTGGAATGTGTTCGGAGCGTTTCTATGAGAGAAATCATGTATAAACCGTTTGGTTTGAACAGGTCTGATGTGGGTCTATTTCAGAGCGTCTTAGCTGAGCAAACATCTTGCGCAGCTGAGATGCTCTGTAGACTCACATATACATTGTTGAATTAGCATTTACATTGTGTGATTATGGGACTGACATGGTCAGCCTGATCCAAAGTCCCAAAAAAAAACAGATTAAAAAAAAAATACTTCTATTATATAAATTCCAGAGATTAAAAAAAAATCACGATAAAACAAAATTAGCATGAATTAACTTACAAAACCATATAAATTATGTTGCATCAGGTTTATTTGTGTGCTTTTTGTGCTATTATACTTCATAACATTTTTTTAATTACATGTGTTATATAATTCTTATGCAATCAAAATTTTAGCCGTGCGTTTTGCTGGCAGAATACAATAGTGCCTCTCTCTTCCAGTAGCGTTCATTCCATAAATGCATGAAAGCATTGCATACCCTGACGATAAATAAGTCTAGAACAAATTGCTTACAGTTAAACAAAAAAAGGAACCATTCATATTCATATCTACTCTATATTAACGCCATCTATCTTTTCTATAACATTTAAATCCATCAGACCAGTAGTCATTGTTTGAATTCCTGTAACACCTAAAAGAGAGCAGTTGATTTTTAAACAGCTGATCAGATCTCCCTTAATCATAGTTAAGAACATTCTCCATCAAGGCACCTTTGAGACAATAAAACTAAATCAAATTCTGTTAATCTGTTGAAGAGTTACAATGCCACTCACTCACATCACTTCTTTTGCGTTAAAAACAGTTGTACCTAAGTAAAAACAGAACGAAACGAAGTAAAGTTGTTTTCTTCCAGGGCACAAACACCAATGCAGCAGAAGCGATGCAGTTTCTACGAGAATATGACAGAGAAGCTTCTGGAATGTGCTACAGGTAAAGGGAAACGAAATATAACTTCATTCAAACAGACATATCTCCAAGAACTTTAAAGTCGTAAAAACAATGTAAAATGAATCTACCACAGGTTCTGAGAGTAGAATCTACTGAGAAGAGCCGGCAAGAAACTCACATGAGAAAAGTTATATACCGTTCAATAGGATCGCGCATTCGTATCAATTAAAGCTATTTTAGTAGTTTTTTTATTTTTATTTACAACTAGCTGTCCCGGCAGACCTTGTTCTGCCCCATTTCTCTAAAACAAAGTCACATTGTTTTTTTTAATGTTAATAACTTCCCCGTCAGATTTTTTTGAAAATTGTTTGAAGGATTCTGGCCTTAATGCTATAAACTTTATGGTATGGTGTTAAAGTTCAAATTGACTTATAACAAATATTTTGTATGAGAATATAGAAAATTGGTGTTTTTAGACTTTTCCAGACAATTTTGTTAATTTTTCTCTCCGTAATAACCATCTCCAGACTTCAATAAACACAACAAAAAAGAAATCAGCCAAATCGGTTCAGCCGTTCTCGAGTTTCGCGCTTATCAAGAAATTTAGCGATTCATTTTTATATATAAGAAGATAGTGATAGCTCGGAAATCGTCGGAAAGGTCGCTCAGTATGATTATTATACTCGGTGTTTCTCTTAGGGATCGAGTCAGAAATGAGGTGATCCGTCAGAGGACTAAAGCCATTGACGTAGCTCAAAGGATTAATAAACTAAAGTAGCAATAGGCTGGCCATATTTTCAGTGCAACCGCTAACCGTTGGGCTAGACCTGTTCTTCAGTGGAGACCACGTTTCGGTAAACGTAGGGTAGAATGCACTCTGTCTTAGAATGCTGTCTAGATAGAGCCATAATTTGCGCAAGGTAACCCTTTGTTGGATAATGATGAGACAGATGCAGGCGAATGATAATAAATCATGATATCTTGCAAACCACTAGACTCTACGATGGATATTATACTTACGTAGGGCATAGATGGGCAAAATGTAATCAGATTAATGAAAATTATTAACGATTACATTTCAGGTTTTTTACCATTAATATGACTGTATTTTGCTCATTAGCGTTTTAAACACTACAGAATCCCAGATTGTATACACATTTATTATTTCTTAATAATTTAAATGAATTTAATCATGTTTACAGAGCAATAAAATTAAAATTACGACTACATTTTTAATCGTTGATCATTAATCAGATTACATTTTACCCATCTCTGACGTAGGGTAGGGTATACTACCCGTATCCGCACTAAAAAATTGCTTCATCAATCATAGTACGAACAGCAAAGGAGTTGAGCGTATACTACACTCCACATGTGTGTAGTACTTGTGTGTGTACGCAGGGGGTATTCCCTGCGTCTATTTTGTCACTGTCTCACGATCTGGAAGTCTTTAAAAGAAGAGTGAATAGGCAGTTATTGGGCTAATGCAGTCTATTATTGGGATCAGCCTCACCCACAACCAGGTGAGATTGAGGTCGAGCGTTGCCCTATAAATTAATAAAAATACTAATCTAAACTACGTAAAACTCTAACTACGCAGTAAAACTCTATTCTGAATTCCAGGGTCACAATATCCCAATGGAAGTTCGTTACCAATATAACAGAGTACAACCGCCGGCGTATGGCTGAGGAACTGGCCCTGAGCTCCAAGTTCGAAAGGCTCTCGTGGAGAAAAGCAGCTGCCTTCGACTCCTCACGAGTCTCCGACCCTCAATCTAGGAGGCAGCTGATGAGAATCATCCAGAGCAGTCGGGCCGCTTTGAGCGATGATAAATTTTCAGAGGTAAGTCAATGACTCTTATTTTTGGAGTTACGTACTATGTATAGTTCCAGCAGTGAGGAACATGAAATGTAGAAGAAAGAGAAGAACTCTTGGTGTCCAGCTTTTAACATCAGCCGTGGTGTGGTTACTATGCCAAATCTGAATAAAAAAGGTCAAAAAATGAAGTCAATCTAAAGTGGTAATATATTTTGCTTGCAGCTTCAGCAAATAATAACAGAAATGAAGGAGATATACAACTCTGCGAAAATATGCCCATATGGTCAGAAACCTTACGATCCTCATGTCCCAAAAATGCCTTACCCGAGTCCAGAATACCAGAGAATGCCGACGCAAGGATACCAACTTTCCAACGAACCCTTCCAGCATTACCAACCTTACGAGAGTTCAGAGTACCCGAACTACTGCGACATGCAATTAGACCCGGAGATATCAAGGATCCTGGCTCATTCGAGGATCGAAAGCGAGTTGCTCTACGTTTGGAAGAGTTTTAGAGAGCAGACAGGCCCGAAGCTGAAGAACCGGTTTATGAGATACGTCCAGTTGGCTAACCAAGCTGCTGCTGCTACTGGTAAGGTGTTTTTTATACCTAAAACATTTTTTATCCTGTCTCGGCGCAGTTGCCACATCACGTCTGATGGTAAGCATGATGTAGTCCAAAAAACGATTAGAACTATCAACAGTAAAGAAAAACAATCAATAGTTATGGCGGCCTGCACAAATATCTTTTCACGCTGCGTTTATAATATAAAGAGTCATAGAACTTCTTAGTTCTAGACGAGATATGTATTACCGTAAAGCCGTGACTACGCAAACCCGCGCGCGTGGTTCTTTTATGTAAAGGAAAGGATGAACAAGGTTAAATAACTCTTTCTTAATCAGATTGATTAATGATGAACGATTACAATATGTAGTAATATTAATTTCCTTGCTCTGTAATCATGATTAAATCCATTTAAAACATTAAGAAATGATAAATACACATTTATCATTTCTTAATGTTCCATAGGGAAGGTTTTGCGAAACACCTGTGCAAATTAATAGCTGTCCCTCGCCCCAAGTGCTCATAAGCACGAGAGCCGCGTCCCCGGGGATCTGCCTGGACACCTAAAACCCGAGATTTATAAAACGAAAGGGCCGGAAGTGGCAGTTTAGCGGGCGGACGAAAGTACTGTTTTTGAGGAACATATTTGATCTTATATAATAAATTTTAGCACTATCGGAGAGAGCTCATCGTCGCGAATCAGCCGAGGTGTCGCAATCCCGAATCCGAGAATACTGGAACCCACAGGACCCAACACTACGTCGGTGAAACATAATCATCACCATCATCATCTTTTTATATTGAGACCTGGTCATCTTTCGGCTCCAGCGGGTGCGCCCTTACGAGACGCGACTTTGACGTATCGTGCTCCTCTCTCCGATACGTACTTTTCGGGATATTCACGAAAAACTGAAAAAACCTCTATGTTAATGAACTTAAGGTCGAAATTTGTATACGCAACCGGAACCTAGCCCAATTTTTTTGCTAAATAGCACCGGATTATATATCCGAGACGAACTATACTTTTTTGTATTTTGTGTTTTGCTTCTCGAGGGCTCAACATTTACTTAGGCAAGCTTTGATGATATTAAAATTTGTATACACATACAATCTGGGATTTTGTGGTGTTTAAACATAAATTTGCAAAATGCAGTCATATTAATGATAAAAATCGTAAAATATAATCGTTAATTATTTTTATTAATCTGATTACATTTTGCCCATCTATGGTTACAGACAATCTTGTCTTGCACTTTGAAGTTTACGAAATATACTGCTACCAGGCAATCATTACTAGTGATGAAAATGCCCGGGAATTTTCCCAAAGTGCCCAAAACTTGTATGGGGAATATTCCCGGGAATTTACGAAATGTTCGCGGAAGTGCTGGACACTTTGGGAGAATTCCCGGGCATTTTCATCACTAATCATTACCCAGGGCTATGGTATGCCTTATGGTCTCTTTACTCTTGGAGACGTCTAGGTCAGCCACACAATAAATAGCAACAAATCAATCTGTATAAATACAGATAAATAACTCTGTATAAATAAATTGTATTAATTTTTAATTTGCGAGGTGGTAAGGCGCCGGTGCCCGTCTGGATCGCGACCACAGTGCATGTGTGTAAAGCCCGTCATAGTGACCAGTTTCGGCTTGTCGCGTTTCGGGATTAGCTTGTGCATATCCAGTAGCTCATATACCTAGAGACCTTCAGTCGCGGTATATGTGGGCCGACATGACGATGTAGACTATCTATGGATTTCCATCCTTTGATAGTCGCTTTCGTTTTTGGACTACACTGTACTTACCATCAGGTACTCTGTAGTCACTATATCGAGCCAGTGTAAAGAAAAAAAAAATGGAGTAAGAATAGATCAAGAGATATTTTTAAATTTACATAGACAACCTTTCTAGGTGTATGTACGGAAGCAATAGGGCTGAGGCTTATGAACGTGGCTTTAATTTGTTAATTACTTAATTATTATCAAAGTATATGATATGTTATCGATTTTACAAGGTAGGATCATGCTATCTTCCTCGGTTCCGCGACGTTCGGTTTTCAGAGCTCCTACTTATCAAGAATTAAGCCATACCTATCTTATAGTAACAAGTTTTTAGTGTTTCTGTATTCATTAATTCATCTCTATAAATACCTTAATAATACTATAAATAGACCTTACCTATAATTTATTCATGAACATAATCTTCATTTCTAAAATTATAATTAGTTAATTCTAATGTGTTGCATCATTTTAAAACCAGCAAACTGATTGTAGTAATTTGTTTAGAGAGAAATTGTTTTCAGTTAATTTGACTTAATACAATGTAGTTTATATTATATAACTTTATTTTATATTACGTGATAGCTGTATACATTAAAATCATAATTAAGTTCTTTTATTTTTATCTAATTATGAAAATTGGAGTTAAAATAAGAAAAGAAAGATATCTTTGACGTGGAAAAAGAAAAAGCAACGAGGAAAGAATGCTTTAATAAAAAAAAACATTCATTGTATTGTAATTATCCATAAATAGCAATACCAGTAGTAAACCATCGGTATGTTTGACGACAAAAAGAAACTGGCTACGTGCGAGCCAGCTCCCGCGCCAAGGGTTCCGTGCAAAGTTATAGATATAAGTTAATAATTACAGAAATAGATTTACAGTATTCAATTAAAACAATGCGCACTTTTTACAAATATGATCACCGTCCATTAATTAGAAAATAAAGATTCTTTATGAAATTTACGGCCAATATATGTAGTATCGAGCCAAAATTTAGCAATACATGAAGATATGTGCATAAAATGTATGAAGAAGATTATTTATTTTAATTTTTACATTTTTAAGGAAAGATTCAACAATATATAAACAATAAAAATATACAAAAAATATATATAAGCCAGCAAAACTCCACAAAAAAAAACAATAAAAATATGTGTGTGTGCGATTCACACACGATAGAAATGAAAATTCAGGAAATCATTCAAAAATTATAAACGCAAATGAGAAAATAAAACATCCTTCTATTTTTCTCGTATTAATTTGTTAAAGGTTTGAACTCTCGTCTAAGAATGCAGCTAGCGCGACGATTCTTGCTGTTGAATCCAATGCGCCACACCTATCACAGTACAGTGTAGAAATAATCAATCAAATGGAACACTACATTTGCTCTCCCGCTCTGGCTCACTAATTTTTGTATTTGTGTCTCTTACCTGTCGTTATCCGTTGCATCCAGTTTGAAATCACAACAATTTTATAAAAGTTTCACTTAAAAAAAAAACAAATTAACTAATTATAGAAAAAAACAAACATAACTAAGATAAAAATGTTATACTGACATTTTTTCATCATTCTTCTAAAGAAACCAAATGTACAACACAGAATATCAACATCACAAAAACGTTCGTAATCATATTACAGGCGCGGAAAATGAAAATATTATTGACATAATTTGACTTCTCAAATGACACTTTAAAAAGTGGAAAGTCTCTTACACTGGAATGCGGACACCTGAAACCTATTTTATCACAAAATTTAACTTCTGCTATTTCGATTTTTTCATCACATGAAATAAGTATTGCTTATAATGAAGCAAAAGCATGACTTTCAGGTTACAGAGACGCTGGTGACCAAATGCGAGCCGTTTATGAAGACCAGTCATTTAGATCCAGCGTCGAAGAGATCTACAACCAGGTGGCACCATTATATAAACAGCTCTTCACGTATGTGAGAAGGAGATTGGTCCAGCGCTACGGGGAGACATCTGTAAGATCTGATGGACCAATACCATCCCATCTTTTAGGTAAATTGACTATTATTATTTTTTTTTTACACAGGCTCAACGTAGTAAGTACAGTGTACTCCAAAAACGAAAGCGGCTATCAAAGGATGAAAATCCATTGATAGTCTACATCGTCATGTCGGCCCTCATATACCGCGACTGAAGGTCTCTAGGTATATGAAACGCGACAAGCCGAAACTGGTCACTATGAGGGGTTTACACCCATGTACTGTGGTCGCGATCCAGACGGGCACCGACGCCCTACCACCTCGCTGCTGCTCGTTTAGCACCACCCAGGAGTCACGTGTAAGGAAACTAGGGCAAAGCCTACGGACGCGAGCAGCTTCGACTCCTCAAATATTAAATATAAAATGTGTATTTATTTTATATTTTAAAATAAATACATATAAAAACATGTGGACCTACGGGAGCGAGGCCTAAGGCCCAAGCCACCGGTAGTTAGGAGTTCAGAGCGAAGAACCTCCTCACAATGCGTGCCGTATCGAGTGATACTGCCTTCTGTATCCATCTTTGATCCAACCAAGCGAGAGCCTCTTAAAGGCAATCGAGGATCTTTGCGATCAGCCCATTAGTCGATACGACTATCGTGGGAATAATTGTTGAATCCACACCCCACATGCTGGCAATCTCGTGTTTTATTACTGTTCAGGGTGTACTGCTAGTTCTTTTACTCGTGCAGTTTGTGGGTAAGATACTCGTGGAAAACGTACAACACCCTTCGAATTCATCACTACTCACCAAAAATAGATGCAGATTTTGTCGTATCTATATAATACAGGCATACATATATTGCGATAGAACTGTTAAAATACCGAAGTTATTAAAACGTTCTCTAATCGAAACTCTGTATTATAAATTATAGGTAGCCTCAACAAGGCTTCTCGCTCCCTGGGCGACTGGAAGAATTCGGATTCCCACGCCCGGGTAATTGGAAGGACATCCCAGGGGTTTTTAGTCAGTAGGAGTATGACACACCAGGATCATTGCCCTCAAAGTAGCCCTGATAGTCATATGCAGGATTTCCCCCCGGGATACAAAAAAATGATAACTGATGCCTTTATGTGCACCGCTGCCAAGGTACCATTATTTATTTTAAGCAAACTGTTGACTGACGCTACAGGCTGGGGCTATATTGTCATTAACTGGCACTTTATTTCAGGGAATATGTGGGCTCAGAACTGGAAATCCATCATGGACCTCGTAATGCCGTTCCCCCAATCGCCAAACATAGATGTGACGGCCGAAATGCTTAGACAAGGATTCACTCCGCTCAGGTAGATCCAATATTATTAACCTTTTTTTTGGTAACCCGGGGGAAACCCCTAAGGAACCTTCAGGGGGCAGTGAAGGCCGCCCCCTGGTGTGTCGGACTTGCACCGACTAAAACCCCCAGGGTGGTCCTTCTCCCGCCTGCTGAGTGCCAAAGCAAGGCTGTGCCATCTTCCTCGGCACCCGGCAATATTATTTACCTGTCAGCCGCTGAAGAATTATGTTTTTTGTAACCATTATTCCTAACATGTAATAGAGGATCGAATGCTCGAATAATAAATACAGAAGTGAGAAATAAAATTTAACATGCACCTCAACCAAAATGCTTATTTCGAGCAAAATTTGAAAAACTTTATTGAAGTATTGTTCTCACCTACAATCACGTGTATCTATAGATATTTATAATGTTAATAAAAGTGATGTAATAAGACAACAATGTTGACGAATAATCGATTTATTAATCGCAGAGGGTATACAATAGTAGCACATAGTCTCAGCAAACCTCGAAGCGTAACCATCGAATGATCCTGATGTGCAATCGCCGAAGGTTCCAGAAACTATTCGATGAAAGAAAGAGAAGAGAATCTCTGCAAGACAATACAGTGCGGGCTAGCAATAAGTTCACACTGAAATTCATCAAAGGTCCATCGAATGCGACATCGATATCAAACGATATAATTAGTTCCAAATTCTATCAAATACTAGCAAACCCGGTGAACTTCGTTTCGCCACCAGATGGCTTCGTTTTGGTTTTTAGTTAGCGTTTGAAAGAACGTGCGCATAATAAATGTCACATGAAATTAACTGAGCAGAGTACAATGAGTAGCTGTCAATCAATGTATAACGCATCGGCGCCATCTACTTAAAATGCTGGTGCGATCTGCTCCACCACATTGCAAAACCATATTGGATTGTAGTACATGCTATGTATCAGAGATGGCGCTGTATGTGAAAAATGATTTTCCCCTTTTTCCTGCTTTTCTGTTGAAATTTTTCCTGAACTTTGTTTGCTATAAACCTCACGGAGCCCGAGAGAGAGAGCCCTTTCCAACGAATGCAAAACCGTGAAAATCGGTTCGTGCGTTCTGGAGTTATAGCGTCAGGAAGGAAAACCGGACTTATTTTTATATAATAGATTATGAATAATACGGAGAGCTAATTCTGTATATTTCTAAAATATTTGACATATTTTTATGCAGTATACCTTATATGGATGTACTGTATGTATCTGTTTCCAGAATGTTCCAAATGGCTGAAGACTTCTATACATCAATGGGCCTGAAACCTGCTCCGCCAGAGTTCTGGCGTGGGTCGATGCTGGCGCGGCCCTCTCAGCATAGCGCGCAGTGCACCGCCAGCGCCTGGGATTTCTGCAATCGAATTGATTACAGGTCCCTCTTTTCTTAAGAAGCTGTCATATACTGGAACTAATAAACTTGTCCTGTAAACCTGTAAGATCAACATCATTCGTAGCTCATCCATCCATTTCATTTCTGCCTGCTCCATCTGATACTTCATTGTTCTTACGTAATGTGTTTTTTTTTTAAATATACCAATATAAAGCACAGAGATGTAAAACTATAGACTCCAGCATTTGACCACTCTGATATAGCCTAGAGTTTCTTCTCAAAGGTAGTCGCTTCCGAAACGCCATCACCTTTTAGTCTTTTCCCCTGGTTGACCACCTAAATTGAGGTCTTTTCCCACAAGGATGGCCTTGCGTTACCACCTAAACCATAAATCGCTGGCTGAGTACCTTCAGTGTTCACAGTCTTTGCCCGGTAAAGCTTTAAAGGCCTTTCCCGGCAAACAGTATAATGTCCAACCGAAAAAAAATAGCATTCCAGAATAAAATTCAAAACATCTAGACTCCAAGTTAGATACTCAGCCAGCCCCCTTCCCCCTGTTGGTCTGTGGTGTATTTTCCCTTATTTCATTGTAATGTGAACAGTGAAAACGTGGAATACACTCCCAACATCCACTTTTCCAAATAATTGGTGATCGCGACCATTCTTCTTGACTGTACTCTACATTCTAGCAAACTCGCTGTAGCTTTGTTCCTTATTTTTGGTAAACCAGGGGAAAATCTTGCACAGAACTCTCAAAACAGCTGCGAGGATGGCGGCCCTGATGTCCAAAACTCCTACTTGTTAAAAATCCTGGAGTGCCCTGCAACTTGCGACCATTCCATATTCTTCAATCAACCCGGGCGAGCTGATAATCTTTCTCATGTTTCATCTCTGTGTATTAAAAGAGCTGATCCCTCAGGACCCCTCTATCAGGCGTCTCACAGGCCATATACGCACCGTCCCCTCCTCATCAGTAGATCTGTGTCAGGGAGGAATACTTTGCTCATCGCGAGCCAAGTTACATTTCATATGACGATTCCTAGATTGCCGATATCCGAGGAGAGAAGGTTTCGGCGTCTTCCTCTACCTCATAACTCCTTCGCAGGTCATTATGCTTTGCCATTATCTCTGGCAGCCAACCATGACCTTAACTACTGCTGACATCATTGCCAACCTCACTCCTTAAAGCAGCTGTTTTCTTTTGCCAGCTTCTTTTCATTATTCCCCCTCCACTATTTCAGAATAAAACAATGTACTGAGGTGACGATGCAGGACCTGATATCGACTCACCATGAGATGGCACATATCCAGTACTATCTACAATATGCGGATCAGCCACAACTGTTTAGAGATGGAGCTAACCCTGGTAAGAACATTTTTTTTTTACACTGGCTCGACATAGTGACTACAGAGTAGCTGATGGTAAGTACAGTGTAGTCCAAAAACCAAAGCGACTATCAAAGGATGAAAATCCATTGATAGTCTACATCGTCATGTCGGCCCACATATACCACGACTGAAGGTCTCTAGGTATATGAGCTACTGGATATGCACAAGCTGATCCCGAAACGCGACAAGCCGAAACTGGTCACTATGACGGGCTTTACACCCAAGTACTGTGGTCGCGATCCAGACGGGCACCGGCGCCCTACCACCTCGCTGCTGCTGCTGTTTATATAGTCCTTTGGAATAATTTGAAAAATAAAGTTCCAAATATGTTTTGCTTTTGTTTGTATGATTTACTGGTGAATGCTTGACCTCAGTCACGTTTAATAACTGTGCGTGTAAAAAACATTAATAAGCTGCTATGAACGAACTATGGCTTAAGTGCACCGCGGTTCGATAGATGGCGTTGTGCCAAACTGAATCGCGTTATAGCTTCGTTCACAGCGGCTGCATATAAGGCAAATGTGCCATATTGTAGAACATCACCGAGGCGCAGTTCTACTCCGACGCAGCCTTGAGTTTCTTTCGGCGTTTCTTCTCAAGGTCTTCCGAAACGCTGGTAGCTCACCCGTAGGGTTAGTACTTTATTTGGCTGGCGGTCCAAGTCGAGGTTCGTACCCACAGGGGTGCCCTTGCATTGCCACCCAACCCAAAAATTTCGCTAGCTGAGCACCTTCTGTGCTCGCCCCCTAAGCCCGGTTGAGCTGAAAATGCCTTTCCCGGCAACCAGTAGTTAGTCCGCTTCAAAAAAAAAAAAAAATTGTAGAACATGACAGAGAAACAAAAGAGAGATAAAGTATTGGTTTTACGTGCTATATATGTTCAGTGATTAAACCAGTGGTGACATGTATCTAGTAGTTTCACTTCAATCTCCCTGCTCATGAACCAGTAAACGGAATTCTGTACAATAACAATAATATACAGGGTTATAGGTAACTAACGCACGGCCTCTTAAGGGTGGCTTTGATTTATCAAGACTGACAACTTTTGATGTACGACTTTTGCCAAAACCTAATACATCGTTAGATTTTTTTTTTTAGTTTTAGTGTGAATATCTAGTCATCGTTAGCTCTATATTCCAACTTTCATTCGATCTGGCGTAGGTATCCAATCAGCTGGTGCTATGCAGTCGTGCGCAAAGTTACGTTGCTACGCAGCGTTAAGGATCGTGTAGCAGAAAGTTTATTAACCCTATACCTTGTTTATTTTACAAAGTCGCTTATAACAATTATTTGAACGTAAATTTCCATATTTAGTTAAATAGTGAAAATAAATGTTTATTGATTGACGTACTAATACACTATTAAAACAAACTAGAATCAAAATAAAACATTAAATAATTGTTTCACAAACAAAACCAACCTATTATTTGTCTGCCATAGGGAACATCGTAAAATGAACAAGGTAAAGGCCTCTACGTAAGTTAATGTTTCAAAGGTTGTACAATCTGTACATATTTATACACTGAATCCACAATCCCTTCATACTTATCCAGGCTTAGGACTGGCTACACTAAAAAATAAAAAAGTAAATAGAAAAACACGAACATTGATACGTAATCAAGCAATTCATCGCACCAAAAGAGGCGCGCGGTCTGTTTGAAGATAGATAATTGCAAACTATTTTTTAATGTAGGCGTATTTAAAAAGTGGAATCACTCTATTTACAATAATTAAACTATTTACAAAAATACTCACAAATCTATTTACTCGGTGTCAACACATTCGGAAATAGTCTCGCGGACTCACGGCAAGCTTCAGACAGATTGTCACCGCACCGAGCATAAACACGCACCATTTCGGTATATTCAATGTTAGTGTATCGATTTGACATTGTGATTTATGAAACGAACGCGTCACTGGGACAACTAACACGTGACGGCCGGCGCACACGCAAGCAAATTTGCGACTGACATGACCCGTGTTACACAGTAGTCAAGCACATGTCGCCGCGCCCGCTCACCGCGCCGCAGACCCCTTTCTTCGTTAGTAGCGACACAAGACGCCGCGCACTACGTAAGTCTGTCTTCGGTCGCCTATGTCGGCGTGGCGCGATCGTCGCCTTACGAAGAGTTAAAAAGTTCAGAACTGCAAATCTGATTTTTATTTTTTTTGTATGGGAAAAAAAGTAATTGAATTAGAAAAAGTCGTACAACAAAAGTTGGCAGTCTTGATAAATCAAAGCCACCCTTAAGAGGCTGTGCGTTAGTTACCTATAACCCTGTATATCACACTATATCCCTCACGGGATGAGCAAAGATACATAAATGGCTGTAAACACTTTTCGTCTATATGTCATGTCCAACGTGACCAGTACTGTAGCTGATTGCCGTGCTGAACGCACTTTACTTGACATTTTTATTACATGCCATATGGGTATGGGATCGCAGTTTTCACAGCCCTAACACACATGACATTTCTATTATATATGATGCGAATTTCCTCACGATATTTTCTAACACCGGTGAGCATGTGGTGCGTAATGGTTTATTAACAAAGATAGCTTACTGTTCTCTCAATGATTGTTTAGCTGATAATAATGCGTAGCTATCATATGTTGTACTTCTCACGGGTCATTCAATTATATTTACTTTGTTTTTAAGGAATATTTTTTTAATAGGAAAAAACGTTTTCAAACTGCAGCAGTCTCATCAAACTTGATTCAGTAGGCTTGGCGTGATATGCATTCAAACACACGAATACAAATTTTATTTATATATCATGAAATTTCTTGTATACTAACTCGATAAAGCGACTACACTGCACTTCACTGAAAGCACAGTGTAATTCTAAAACAATAACGACTGTCAAGGGACGAGAATCAATTAACAGTCACCGTCATCTCGATCCCCTTATACCACGACTGAAGGTCTCTACGTATATAAACAACTAGAGGTACCTACACAAGCTGTTCCCGGAACGCGACAGGCCCAAACGCGGCGACGAGTCACGAGTCGTGATGAAAATGCCCGGGAATTTTCCCAAAGTGCCTAAAACTTCCGAGAACATTTCGTAAATTCCCAGGAATATTCCCAAAGAAGTTTTGGGCACTTTGGGAAAATTCCCGGGCATTTTCGTCACTTAACTCACGACCTTGTTCTGACAATTTCCCTCCCACTCCACGATTGAGCCCGTTGTAGTTTTATAATAATTGAGAAAATTTATTTCGATTTTCCAGCTTTCCACGAAGCTATAGCCAACGCAGCAACTCTCTCAGTCTACAACTTGCCGCATCTTCAAAGAGTTGGCCTCTACCAGAATAAGTAATATAATAATAGCATATCATCACGCTATATCCCTCACAGGATGAGCAGAGTTATCTTAGCGGCTGTATCAATTTTTGCGCTTATATTTCGCATCCTATGTGACCAGTATCACAGCTGATTTCAGTTCTCAGACACAAGACATTTCTCTGAGATGCCAGATGTTTGCCTTCTTCGATAAACATGTGGTGCCTATATCCGAACATAAACTAGAATAACTCAAAGGTAAGCGCCGGGATTCGAACCTGCGACCATTTGCGTTGCCGCGCATGAAAACCGATTCATTATCAACTAGGCTACTACAGCCTCATATAATATACAAAACTGTATTAATGTTTTGAGACCAAAAACCTTACTCAAAGATTTACGATTTCTTTCTCCTGACGTGACATAGTGAGCACAACACGTCTGATGGTAAGCGCAGTGCAGTCTAAAAACCGAATACAACTATCAACAGTAAAGAAAAACAATCGATAGTCGCTGCATTCAAAAGACCCAATATGATGATGTCCTAGCCGGTTTCGGCCACGGCGACTGTTTCAACACCAGTTAAGAAATTCGAGGTCCAGTTTTCGAAAACAGTCAATTGCGCAGGAGATATTTAAGTGCATAACTGGACGCGCTGCCACAAAAGCACTCTCTCGTCCGAGCTCCCTCAGGCCCGATGGAAAGGAGAACCAGTACGATCGGAAGGGAGCAAGATGCAGGTTTGTTCGAGTTTTCCCTTCTCTAAACACCTGGTTGAATTGCGGTGTTCAAGGGATACCTTAGTCGCCTTTTACGACACCTCAGCAAGAAGAGGGGGGTGCTATTCTATTCTGCCGGCTGAAAGACCCAATATTATAGGGTGGTAGAAACACGCTCGCCGGAAGACCATTTCAGAGCTCAACGACTTCTTAGTTCTAGCTGAGATGTGAGTTACCATATTTTTTTATTACACTGGCTCGACATAGTGACTACAGAGTACCTAATGGTAAGTACAGTGTAGTCCAAAAACGAAAGCGACTATCAAAGGCTGAAAATCCATTGATAGTCAACATCGTCATGTCGGCCCACATATACCTAGACTGAAGGTCTCTAGGTATATGAGCTACTGGATATACACAAGCTGATCCCGAAACGCGACGAGCCGAAACTGGTCACTATGACGGGCTTTACAACCATGTACCATATAACCGTGAGTCGTGGGAAATCGAAGGGAGAAAGAAGGTGGAACAAGGATAAAAAACCCTAACAAACTCTCCAACGACTAACATACTATTTTTAGGAGCTACGATTCCTATGAAGTGGGAATGAACTTTCTCATGACGATGGCTCTGGAGAAAGTGGCGTATCTACCCTTCGCGTTTATGGTCGATCAGGTGACTGCTTTAATTGATAACAACATAAAAATATCTTTAAGGTCACTCAGTTGTTATAGATACTTTAACGGGTCTTATGAGCGAATTAACTTATCTAACGAGTATTCATTGAAAAACGGGGATTCATCTTCTGTTTTCGATTCGTTTATTTGCAAGCACAGTCAGAACAAAACACATCTCTATAATATAAAAATGAATCGCAAAATGTCTTGATAAGTGCGAAACTCGAGAACGGCTGAACCGATTTGGCTGATTTATTTTTTGTTGTCTTTATTGAAGTCTGGGGATGGTTATTACGGAGAGAAAAATTAAAAAAATTGTCTGGAAAAACCTAAAAACAACACTTTTCTATATTCTCATACAAAAAATTCGTTATAAGTCATTTTGAACTTTAATACTACACCATAAAGGTCAAGTGTTAGTGGACGGGTTCCAGGAAGGCAAAACAAATGAGTGACGTATAAATACTAATGTCAATATTTGTAAATTTTTATACATATAGTATTAAGGCCAGGTTCCTTCAAACAATTTTCAAAAAACAGCCGACGGGGAAGCTATTAACATTAAAAAAAACAATGTGACTTTGTTTTAGAGAAATAGGGCAGAACAAGGTCTGCCGGGACAGGTTGTATAAAATAAATAAAGGAAAGGACGCGCGCAACACGAACGGATACTTTCAATCAGATGGTATCTACTCACTTTGTCGAGCCATTATAAAAACGGCATTCTTTCGAACAGAATTTTCTCACACAGTATTTTCTCAGGATTTTGACAAGGTGGGTCTTCAAAAGAAGAAAAAAGGGCTATTCAAGCTCGGCAACACATTTATCATACTTCTTGTTTTACGTTATTCGTACGTGCCTAAAACCACTTACCATCGGGGGGCTAACCGCCTTTTTGCCATCCTTTTACGTAAAATACGAGAGTAGCAACAACCTCTAAATTCATCAGTAAAGATGTCTAAGGAATATTAAATTTAAATATTTTAATATTTCAGTGGAAATGGTCTATTTTCGAGGACGGAGTCCGCGATATGAACAAGAGATGGTGGCAGATGAAGCTAAGATATCAGGTGATTTTCTTCTTTAATACTGAATATCTATAATATAAAAATGAATCGCAAAATGTCTTGGTAAGCGCGAAACACGAGAACGGCTGAACCGATTTGGCTGATTTCTTTTTTGTTGTGTTTGTTGAAGTCTGGGGAAGGTTATTACGGAGAGAAAAATTAAAAAAAATGTCTGAAAAAGTCTAAAAACAACACTTTTCTATATTCTCATACGTAATATAATTCGTAATAATATTTATAAGTCATTTTGAACTTTAACACCATACCATAAAGTTTAAATGTTAGTGGACGAGTTCCGGGAAGGCAAAACAATTATTGAGTGACGTATAAATATTAATGTCAACATTTGTCAATTTTTATACATATAACATTAAGGCCAGGTTCCTTCAAAGAATTTTCAATAAACAGCCGACAGGCCAATAAGTTTTGGCAAAATAAAATCTGACGGGGAAGCTATTAGCATTAAAAAAACAGGGTGACTTTGTTTTAGAGCAATAGGGCAGAACAAGGTCTGCCGGGACAGCTAATATTTTAATAAAAACATCACAAATAAATTCCTTTTTGCAAATAGTTTTTACGATGTTTCTTGGGAACCCATTCGAAATTCTTTTGCAGGGAGTTACACCACCGATACCACGGTCTGAAGGAGACTTCGATCCTGGATCAAAATACCACATCATATCAGATCAAGTAACTATGTTATAATGTTTGTATTTCTAATATTAAATTCCTTGCATTTCTTTTATACTATGCTGAAAAAGTACAAGGTACAATTACAAAGTAAAAAGTACAATACTATATCTGATGTGTAGGCGTAGCGTAATCCAAAAATCAACAGTACATATAAAAAACAGGAATCTGTTCATTAAAACTTAAAGCTTACAAGTTTTGTACTCACTATAAATATTTTAACGGGTCTTATGCGCGAAATCACCGTAGATACCGATTCTCTTCTACATTCATCATGCGAACGGCTAAGGAGTGGAATATGCTTCCAGCGGCCATATTACCGCGATCTTATGACTTGGGAGTCTTTAAGAGAAGAGTGAATAGGCATTTGCTAGGCGGAGGCGGTTCATCATCGGACTCATCTTCACCTTCCACCAGGTGTGATTGAGGTCAAGCGTTCGCCTATAAGTAATAAAAAAAAATTAAATCAGATCCAGACATCTACAGGATTGCCAGCAGCTCTGATTCTTCATATATAGACTAAACAAAGAGAGTCATTTCAAAGCTGGTCAAAGAACACATAGCTGCGGGCAAAGACCAACATGTGCATAGGTCAGCAGTAGTGGAACTCCAGCTCAACGAGGGTCCCAATCACTGCGTTGAGCTGTGTTGTAAATTGATCTAAGGTTTTTACTTTTAGCTAGGATGTTAACGGACTTGAATTGAAGGATGAGGTCGGTATTTACTGGGATTTATTGGTTCCATCACACCACGCTTGAAAAAGCAACAAAGCAAACAACGAGCGGCTGAAAAGCCGACCTCTTTGTTGTTACGTTTTTGATTAGAATTCGCCGGCGCTAGGGATGCGCGCGGCGTGTGCTTGCACGTATCGATTGATAGTGAGGGGAATGGATGCACAGGATTAAGACAAGTCGTAACAAGATGTGTGAGCTAAAAATTTTCTTTAGAGATCGTTTCTATTATCCAAGACTGGTTTGAGAAGCGATCGAGATGACGAAGCGTAAATCTTCAATCGGGATGATGCCCTTAGGTTATCATCGGCGTAGAACCCAGCGATTAGAAAACTAAAAGCTCGTCTTATGTCACCTTGTAAACACACTGATACTGTCAATGTTGTGTCTCATAACTTTCAAATTATCAACCACAATTGAAAGTACAAGAATTGTTTTTCCGGCTTCGACGAAAACTCCACGGAGCTACAATTTGCTCGTGACCATGGCCTATGAAACTAGGTCGAAACTCCGGCTATAAGAAAGTAAGTTAAATCGCAGATAAGACCCTTTTCACACTTCTTTTAAAAGAACCCAATATCGAGGAGGTAGGAGGGAGAGAATGCGCCTGATAGAAGAACATTCCACAGCATGACACGGCAGGAGTAAGAATTGAAAACTACACATCAAAAAGTATTCTATTTCTTAGTTTCTGGACTGCACCAACTAATAGACCGGGCTGAGCTTTCCTAGTTTAGAGAGCACAGCATAAGATCGCAAGAAGTTTCGCTTATAACCTTTAAACTTCATCCTAAAAATGGCACCTTAAGATAATGTTTTGATATTGTGGCCTTCAAAATTCTCGCATTTCGTCGAGGATCGGGATATAATATAAATTATTGTCCCGACAGGAATACATAAAATACTTCCTAGCAACAATACTGGAGTTCCAGATCTTCGAACAGCTCTGCCAGGCCTCCGGGCACATGGGACAATTGTACGAATGCGATGTTTACAGGAGTAGAGATGCCGGTAGACTTTTGAGGTAATTTTTAGTGCCTAAGGACCACACTAAACTTGATGTTCAGTACAGTGTAATCCAAAAACCGATCACAACTATTAAGAAACCATTACCTATTAACAGTAACCACCACCATGTTAGCTTATACAAATCAGAGATGTTACGGAGCTTCGACTCCGACTCCGATAAGTCGGAACTTCCGATTGTTATTACACTTTCGGTTTCGACTTCGGTTCCGAAACTTTTTAATCGGAGGTATTCATCGGAGGTCACCACCACTGTTGTAGTCAATTCATTTGATTTCATTTTATATGTTGTTAAAACATAATATCAATTAATCAAACAATCAGTGCTACTTAATTTGTAGAAGATATGATTAAAATTATTAAATTTAAAACTAAATGTACATTTAAATTTATTAGTAAATGGTTTTTTTTTATTTTACATTTACATTAAATTAAGTAAAATAGAAATTAACACAAAAACAACCCTGGAGCATATTTGATTTAATTTGTTCACTGTTAATGGGAAAATTTTAATAAGAAACACAGCAATTTTTATTGTCAGTGTATTTGTAATTTTATCACTTTCTAATTAAAATGGTTCACTGAATAATGTTTTTATTTGACTCTTAATAAAACTATTTTATTCTGCCGTCACTTGTGACTGACATTGCCTCCGACTCCGATTCCGACTTCGGTTCCGACTCCGATCAATCAAATTTAAAAACTCCGACTCCGACTTCGGTTCCGATAAATCTGCCTCCGTTACATCCCTAATACAAATATCTGTTCACGCTTCGTTTATAGAACCTAATATCATAGAATTACAGGAATACGCTCGCCGAGAAACCATTCCACTACCCAATGACCTGGAGTTCTAGCCGAAATTGATGTAATTGCACGCCAGCTCCAGCTATTGCAGCCATTCCTCGCTCCAGGTTACCTGGTGTATCCCATACTATGTTGCTTCGTAAGCTCCACCCAGGACCCGCCCTTTTTTTTGGTATTCTGGTGAAAAATTCTATTGGACCGTCAGGGCAGCCGTGAGAACCAGCCCACGTGAGCTCAACCCTTATTGGCTACAAACACCCGGAGTGTCACCTAGCATATGCCGAGTTAATTTCCCTTTGGCGCTTCATCACAATTTCGGATATATGCTATCTTCAACCTTGATTAACATATTCTTCTGTGTTTTATTTTATAATGGCTCGACAGAGTGACTATAATAATAATAATAATAAAACATTTATTTGGCACACAACACAACAAACAACACAACAAAATAGATTATTAAAGACAGAAAACAAAAACAGTAAACATCCTATGTTGTGATGATGCGCCAAAGGGAAGTCAGCTCAGCAAATGCTAAGTGACCAGCCGAGCCACCCAGCGCTGATATTCAGCTGACACCCATTTATTGAATCGACGCGCAGAAAACAGCAAGGAAGGGATCAATGGAGTACAGATACACTAATTTTAAAATATCATAGATAATAATATGAAAATACACATATACAAGAACAGAAATATAAGACCAACAGATAAAATATTTAACACCCATTAATAAAATATCATATAAATTATTAGTAAACACTGTATAATAAAGCCTCTCTAATAGGATTTAAATTAATAAAGATTTTAAATATTATTGCAGAACAGACTGATTGCATATATACTGATGCTTACTATATTACACCTGATGAAAAGTATAGTATAGTCCCAAAACGACCACGACCGTCTAGGGACAAAAATCAGCTGATAGTCGCCATTAAAATCCACCCATATACACCACAAAGGTGTCTAGGTATCCAGTTCAAAGAGTTTATTCTCATAAAGATACAAATCACTTGCATGAGAAAATTTTGTTTAAAAACTATCTGGAACAGTAAAATACCAAGAGCTCACTTGGCAAATACAGAACCATATTTGTTAGTATTTATCTTAAATATATTGTAGTAATCATAGATGGGCATAATGTAATCAGATTAATGAAAATGATTAACGATTACATTTTACGTTTTTTACCATTAATATGACTGCATTTTGCTCATTTATATTTTAAACACTACAAAATCCCAGATTGTATATACATTTATGTCTTCTTAATGTTTTAAATGGATTTAATCATGATTAGAGAGCAAGAAAATTAAAATTTCGACTACATTTTGTAATCGTTCATCATTAATCAGATTACATTTTGCCCATCTCTGGTAGTAATTTAATTGTGTATATGCCAAGCGAGTTCGCGTTTCTAATGAAGGAGGGTAACGCGTTGTAGAGTTGTGCTCCCTCAAAAGTGATATTCCATTTTTCATAATTAGTCCCTAGTTTAGGAAGCACAAGCAAACTTGCTCGGCGAACATTTCGGCATATAACCAAATAAATATAGATACACAAATTGACCCCGAAACGCGACAGGCCGATGCGGGTAACTATAATAGTCTATACACCCGTGTACTGCGGTCATGACCCAGTTTGTGCTACTGCCCTGCCACCTATGAACCAATCTGTTCTAAGTTATGTGCCACATGAATGTTATTCTCTTCATTTCCAGTGAGATCATGCAGCACGGAGCTTCAAAATCAGCGTCAGATATCATTAGGACAATGACCCGTGGGAAAACCAACAGGATTTCACCAGAAGCTCTAGTAAAGTAAGTATAGTCTAGCTCTTGGTACGGTAATAAAGATGATAGCGGGAGAGCCCAGCTTAGCATTGTGGTGGGAGAGCATGCAGATAGTCATACGCGAAAGCCCTCTTCCTCCGATTGGTTCCCATCGGTGGGCATTGAAACCAGCACGCTTGTCCAATGGGGCTAGCGGGTGTGCACTATATGCAGAGAAATTCCATGCAGCAGCTTTGCATGCTAGCAACTGCGTGTAATTCAATATGCTGTATATGATGATGATGTCGTAGCCGGTTTCGGCTACGGCGACTGTTTCAACACCGGTTAAGAAATTCGAGGTCCAGTTTTCGGAAACAGTCAATTGCGCAGGAGATATTTAAGTGCATAGCTGGACGCGCAGCCAGAAAAGCACTCTCTCGTCCGAGCTCCCTCAGGCCCGATGGAATGGAGAACCAGTACGATCGGGAGGGAGCGGGATGCAGGTTTGGTCGAGTTTTCCCTTCTCTGAACACCTGGTTGAATTGCGGTGTTCAAGAGATACCTTAGTCGCCTTTTACGACACCTCAGCAAGAAGAGGGCGGTGCTATTCTATTCTGCCGGCAGCCACCACGGCTTTATGCTGTATATATTAGTTGGCTCTTACGTACTTACGAATTTTCAATATGATGAAGAGGAAGACACTGTTCTATTCCGCCTGTAAACATATGAGCTAAAAACATGAGCTTTTTTTATTTGATTCATTGTTATAATGACGAAAGAGAGCAGAGGAAGGGGGAGAGGGTTATTAGGTTTAGCTTAAAGATGATACGACATGCGTTGATTGTTAAAGGTCACGAAGTTCGCCAGGTTACCAGGCATGCCATAAACATTTTCGTGTAAAAATGTTGCCAAGTGTCAGTGCTTTCTATCAAAAAATATGTAAGATCTACATGAAAGCAAACTCTAAAGGCGCAGTTCGGATTCTTTCAGTCTTTACCGTTCTGTATGCTCTGTATATCTAAAACCGGTCGATGTACGTAACTGCGCAGCTCTGTCACCTGTCAGGATCGCCAGATTCACATGCCTCGTGACAGCTTTGCCAGTTCCGAACATCAGGATGCTTTACACCTTCCAGACGGCTGCCGAGCAATAGTTGTCCCAAATAGAAATGCTCCTTACTAATCCTAAAAGCAACCAGTACTCTTTCTATAAAAATATCCCCATATTAATATATTGTTTTTATTTATATCCAGGTATTTTAGACCACTGGAGTTGTGGTTGAGGGTACAAAACAGAGACGAAAGGCTTATAGGATGGAGTTCCAACTATCACGACGTGGCGCTCTTCTCCAGCCAACCTGACGACTCTACTGCGAACAGAATCTCCACTTCCGTTCTCCTCCTATCTCTTATTTGTTACGTTTTATATTAAATGTTTTATAACAGTAATTGTTTTCTTAATTGTTCATACGTTATTCGCTTGAAAGCCAAGCCCGTGTCTTGTATTTAGCCAACCTGAAGAAAGTTCTATATTCAGTTGTGCCTATTTTTTATGTATGTAGGGTGGAAAAACAAGTTCTACAAGACTAAATACAAGGCTCCGAAAACACTAGCAAACTACATTATAATCACTCAAAGCAGAGCACACCTCTTATCGTCTTAGTCGTGACGTTCTTATATCTTCTTTTACCTCCTAACTTTTAAAATTACATTCTCATTCTTTCTTATCGCTCGTTATCTTTCGTACAATCAGCCATTCCTACATGTATGTTCACCAATAACCCCACGAGTTGTTGGCAGATTTCGATAATTATTTTTTAAGCTATAGGGTATACCATAAAATTAGTCCTTTTTTAATATTGTGCAGTTTTGTTAAAGGACTTTGCCGATATTAGCAATAACCCTTGAACTTCTTTTAACTTCGTCGAGTGTAGATCTTGATAATTATTGATAATATGATGAAAAAAAAATATTAGGTAAATATATTTCTTTTTTTATAACATAAAAATGAATCGTTAAATGTGTATTAGCGGGAAACTCGAGAACGGCTGAACCGATTTGGCTGATTTCTTTTTTTATGTGTTTGTTGAAATCTGGGGAAGGTTATTACGGAGAGAAAAATTAAAAAAATTGTCTAAAAAAGTCTAAAAACAACACTTTTCTATATTCTCATTCAAAAAATTCGTAATAATATTTAAAAGTCAATTTGAACTTTAACACTATACTATAAAGTTTAAATGTTAGTGGACGGGTTACGGGAAGGCAAAACAATTGAGTGACGTATATAAATATTAATGTCAGTATTTGTCAATTTTTATACATATAACATTAAGGCCAGGTTCCTTCAAACTATTTACAAAAAACAGCCGACAGGCGAATAGTTTTTGGCAGAATAAAATCTGACCGGGAAGCTATTAACATTAAAAAAAACAATGTGACTTTGGTTTAGAGAAATAGGGCAGAACAAGGTCTGCCGGGACAGCTAGTTTATAATAATAATATATCGACGCGCTATATCGCTTACGGGGTGAGCAGAAGTGCAATAGTGTCTGTATCCACTTTCCGCCTATATGTCGTGCCCAACGTGACCAGTAGTGCAGCTGATCGCCGTTCTCACAGCACTAGTACCCATGACATTTCTATTAAATGTCGTGCAAGATTCCTCTCTTTCTTGACACAAGTGCGACACAGGAAAGGCATAAAATAATTAAAAACAGTAGATAGAGCCGGCGAGATAAACTCGCTACTTTTTCTTAAATATTCTTGTCCTTCTAAGGCTGGATTTACATCAAACGAACATAGAGCTAGAGCTAGAACAAGAACATTCTTTCTGGATCTTTTAGTGTAAACGAAAAATCGATTGAGCGTTTACACTAAACGATCAACGAGCAAGAATTAGAACCAAGAACTAGAATTCAGACGTTTAGCAGCCGAACGAATGCTCATTGCTTATTCGTGACAATTCTGTGGTTATGTGCCCATAAGCTTTTCTCGGGGAGAAGATACGAGAAGCGAGTCCATCTTTTTTTTGCTTCCTCAGCATTCCATTCTAGTATATTTGCTATCTCCAGCCAAGCATCTTGTTTGCCATTTGTATTTTTGTAGCGTTCAAACATCGGATCCCACAGATATCTGGAATTTTGGTAAGCTTCTATTATAAATAGGCTCTTTTATTGAGACCAATCCATAGCTCAATCGACGAGTATACTCAGATCAGTGATCGAGATCGCTCGAACACAAGAACGCTTTGAAGAGACCGCTCCGGCGAACGAGCGCGTCCGAACACGCAAGAACGCTCTAAGAATCTGCTCGCACGCTCTAGTATTGTTTACATAAAGCGAACGGGCATTCTTAGAATATTCCATAGAATCTTTGCGAACGCAGGTAGAACAACGAAAAAACGCTCTATGCCTGTTTACAGTAACCGAATTTGATAGAGTGGGGATAGAATGAGCATTCGCTCGTTTGATGTAAATCTAGCCTTAAGACGCAAGCACGTACGCGTCGTTTATATTTTCAAATTCATATATCATACTTCATTTACTTTTAAGTTAAAAAATGGGTGTCCATATGCAATCTTTCCTCTAAATTATGACATGGGGTGCTTTAATAAAGAAATGTAGAACGCTCTTCTGGCTCGGCAGCGCAATGATAACAATTCTTATGTTACAATTGTTCGTAGGACATAATGACCGCTTACCATCGTATGGGCTGTTCACCAGTTTGCCTGTAACATATATATATATATACTAATGACTGAGTAATGACGCACCGGCTTGTCATATCCCCGCCATACCTCTTAGACACTTTAATTACTACGAAATTATTTTAGATAATTAGTGTTATTACATTAAAATTTTAACTTTCATTTGAAAATAACAAAAAAGCATTGATATTATTAGATCAAGTTACCAAAACTGAAACTTAACCAACCATATATAGTTACATAGCTGAGAGAATACAGGAGGCACACTCAACATTTCAAATACTCAAACTAAAAAAAAAAACAGGCAATTATAAGCACTTTAAACGCATCAATATGAATCTATCACCGATTCGGAAAGCAGGATCTACCGAGAAGAGCCAGTAAGAAACTCTGGTAGTCGCTCTGCGCAGAAGTTTGTTCTTTAGATACTAATTAAATGGAAAGTCCTGTGAGAAACAGTATATTACCCATGAATCCTTATCAGCTAAAAAATCATTTAGAAAAAATAGTAAGCTTTCTTTATCAATGATCTTTTTTATTAAATTTCGTACACGGGAGCTTCAAAATGCTTTTTGGTATTTAGCTGACCATTAGGTAGCAGTTTTATATGTACGTATCGTGTAGGATTTTAAAAACATCGGCTTTAATATTTTTTTGGCTGAAAGTGAAACTGGTTATACAAGAAGCTGTAAAGTGAACAATCTGCTTTTTATAATCTGTACAATGTGTTTAGATTCCCTGATGACACTGAAGCAAAAAATTTATGAAATTATGGTCCATATTCGTGAGTATGCGACTTCTCAACATTATCATTTCGACGTAACTCGAACGGTTAATTTTTTTTTTCGAACTCGACATTACTTTGATGGCCGGTATAGACCATCACAATTAAACCGGCCGGGTATGTTTCTTTTTTATACTGGTTTGTTAAAGAGACTTGACCGCATCTGAAGGCAAGTCCGAAAACTGTAGGAACAAATCCTCATTCTTAATTTTAATTCCTCCTTCTCTTGCTGCCATAAACTGACTGCGCATCGTGCTGGCTTGCACTCTTACGTGTTTGAGATTCCAGCTGCTCGCACGGGGCGATTCTCCTCTTATTTTTTGCTGCGAACCGCAAAAGAATGGAATTCCCTTCCTGCCCTTTATTTTCATTGTTCAAATGCTTTTAACTATGTAGCGAATTCCGCAAAGTTGTATTAATATCTTGAAACAACAGTATTTGAGTCAACAATTTTACAATAGAGATATCGAACGAAACCAGAATACCATCTTAACACTTTCCGAAATATACGCTTATGAAAAATGATCTCGAAACGAAAGAGAGAGTGCTTTCACTCATATAAAAACTCAAATTACTTCTTGCAAAAAAGGAGGCCTTTTTTCAACCCATTAGTGTTGGATTATTTGATTTATCTCTTCTTTAATCTTTTAATTTTAAATTTAGTCTTTAAATAAATTATTTAAGTCGTATAATTTGGAATATAAACTCATTATCTTTTCTTTAAAGTAAGTTCGCAGTATGCAGTAACGGAACACGATAAAAGTGATTTCAAGTCAGGTCAGGCCCTGTATAGAACCAAGCCTGAGCGGTGTGCTGTGTTTGTGGGTAAAAATTCACGAAGATTTGATATAATTTCACAACACTCTCCCCGCATTTATATAAGGAGTGAGCGGCGTGGCTTGTGGAGAGCCACGTCACTGGGTGCCGAGGAAGATGGTCCAGCCGTCCTTTTGGCCCCGGCAGACGGGAGAAGAACCACCCCGGGGATTTGAGCCCGTAACAGCACGGCACACCGGAGCGCCGCTCTCACGGCACCGTGGCTGCCCATGCGGATTTCACCAGGGTTATTAAAGCAAAAAATCCACAACCCGTAGAATGCGGTTCTGCCCAGTACTTACTTAGCATTGTGGAAGATCCTGACATAGCTAAGCATCTTGAACAGCTCCAGTTGCGCAGAGATATTGCCTCATTGAGCTTTTCACTTTTTCAATTATTGTTCAGTTCATTTAACTAAAAATTTTGTTAACGTTAACTTTATTCTGCAATACAATGACGTATGAAAGATTGTATGAACAAAAAAAAAATTTAAAAAAAATTGGAAGTTTCAAAGATTTGCATTCTTCTAATATTAGTTGTCCTCACATCTTTATTGTGAATCATATAAAATAGGGTTCAACTTAGCTTGTAAATACGTCAACAAAGTCGGAGCTCCGTCTGTATAAAGTGTGACGCGGGTCGCTTCCATGCGAACGAAATCGCCGGCAATGCTAGTATACAAATAAATGCAGTTTGGACAAAAACACCTCAAATCGTAGATACTACTAGTTCACTATAAGACACAAAACGTCAGCAAAAACCGTAAATTGTTTCTACATGATCGCTCGCGTAATTTGAGGTCATATTTTCACTTTTTCTACCAACTAGCGGTCACAATAGAAAAAAAACGTACAGTTGCTTACTTTTTTGGACAAATTAAGAATTGTTTGGCTTGACTATTAATTTGCGAGGCCCTAAACGAATTGCCCTAGCACTATTTAGTAGTTTTGGATAGACATCCTGGTAAACTAATACCATATTATTATAACACGCTTTCAGTCCGTCGTGTTATATTTTCCTATGGTCGCTCACTCGCTTCAATTAAAACCCTTTTTTATAAACATATATACATATATATATATATATATATTTCCATTTAAATAATTACTAAAAACAATTTTGCGAGGTGGTAGAGCGTCGGTGCCCGTCTGGATCGTGACCACAGTACATAGGTGTAAAGCCCGTCATAGTGACCAGTTTCGGCTTGTCGCGTTTCGAGATTAGCTTATGTATATCCAGTAGCTCATATACCTAGAGGCCTTCAGTCGTGGTATATGTGGGCCGACATGACGATGTAGACTATCAATGGATTATCATATTTGATAGTCGCTTTCGTTTTTGGACTACACTGTACTTACCATCAGGTACTCTGTAGTCACTATGTCGAGCAAGTGTAAAAAAATTACATTTGTTTTACTTTTATTTTTATGTTATATAATCATTTCTATTTCGCGACTTTCCCCTTTCCAGCTTCAGATTCAATGTCCCTATAATAATTGAAATATCAATTAAACCTCATATTTTAAAAACGATGTTCCTTCTTTTCCTATTCTATTTAAAATAAAACGTATTATTTATTTAATGGCCAACTCTGATAAAACTGCCATAGATAACTAACCTATTTTTTATAATTCTTCTTTGATAAAATCACTACATTCACAAATTCAAATGTGTTTTAACTGATTAGTCTGTACTCATGTGTAGAAACAATAGACCGTCACTAGCACGGCAGATGATGAACAAGTAGACAGAATTTTGCACTAAGCGTGCAGTCACTGCAACAAATGACATGACGAGCATCAGCGTAGAGTTGCCTGCCTCGCGGTCTTTTACCGGTTGCACGGTGGAGAGTGTTCTCAGGAACTGCATTCTTTGATTCCACCAGCCCCATTCCACCACAAAACCACAAGACATCGTGTCGGATATCATCCGTATGTGGTGGATGTTCCTTATATCCACACGAGAAGATTCGCTTCTACATTCATCATGCGAACGGCTAAGGAGTGGAATATGCTACCAGCGGCCATAATCCCGCGATCTTATGACCTGGGAGTCTTTAAAAGAAGAGTGAATAGGCATTTGTTAGGCGAACGCAGTTCATCATCGGACTCATCTTCACCTTCCACCAGGTGTGATTGAGGTCAAGCGTTCGCCTATAAGTTATAAGAAAAAATGTACGTTAAAACATCGTGCATGCCCTTCAAGCAGGTTTCGACCACGAGCCGACGTGATTACCAGGACTGACTGCTGCGTGATGGACAGTTACTAGGAGCCACTGATTTATTTATTTTATTTTTTATTATTTTTTTATTATTTATTAATGTGTTGCGCCGTTTAAGGCCACCACATCGTGCATCGAAAATATAAACAATACTACTTACAAAACAAACACACTAACAAATAACAAAAAAACAATGAAAGAGAAAACATAGGCAAATAAAAATCATATTAACAACTACTGCGGGTCCCTCAACCACCCGATGATTTTTCTTTTAAAGACCGGCAGACTGTCAGCGAAAACATCGACAGTACTCTCCAGTTCGTTAAAACCGCGAGACAACCTACAAATAGGCGAATTATAACCCAAGGATGTCCGAGCATAGGGTGGGACGAGCAAGTTTACTCGGTTCCTGGGGTAACGCAGGGGCACCCTAAAATGTATTCGCATGAGAGAAATAAAGGAGCTTAACTAATTTCAGTCACCTTAAAATAGAGGCCAGCAGACAGAAATAGATGTTGAGTTCCCACTACATCCTGTATTATTTTATCCTACTAATATTATAAATGCGAAAGTTTGTGAATATATTTGTTACTCTTTCACGATAAAACTACTGTACGGATTTGCATGAAACTTTTGCAGTAATATAGATTAAACATCGGAATAACATATAGGCTACAATTTGTAATGATTTTATGTAATTTTGGTCGTAATATAACGATACATGTCAATTAAGTCGGAAATAATCTGGCCTCTGAGAGCTATCTTGTTTTATACTGCTGAAACTATTGGAGTTACACAAAAATGATATACCGTAGGATTGTTTGTCAAGGAATAGTTCTAAATAAAAGTCTGCAACAGCATATATCTATTATACATTTTATGTGGAAGACACTATAACCAAAATTATGAACTATAAATTTAATTAAATTAGATACTATTTTACAATGCACATTTTATATAATACAGAAGATATTCACTAGAAATAATGTATATGGTAGAAAACGTTTGCCGGGTCAGCTAGTACATACCTAAGTATTTCTGGTTGCATGTTAAGATCTCACGGTATATTACTGCACCGAGATGAGATTATAGATTGTACAATATCATCCGTTGGACCGAGTAAGATGAAACTTAGCAATTAGACTGGGAGGAAATATTTACTGAATATAATCGGCTATTTGGTTAATTTAAAATATATTGCATTACTTTAAACTATCGTAGAAACGTAGAAACAGCCTCATCAATTCATATAATGACATAATTATATGTATTTTTTATTTCATTAGGAAGGTATTTCGGGGTGCAATAATTTGTACCATTTTGTAACGAATAAATGTATAAGTAACTATTTTCTTTACCAAAAAACATAAAACAAAGATTATTAAAAAATTCAAATCGGTATATAGAGTGGACACCGCAGTACGTGAAGAGCACGTTAGATTGATAAGTAGATAAATTTATTTTTACGTAATTTTAGGTAAACAACTATTGACTTGTTTTACTGTGGTACTATCCTGGCTAATGTATCGTCACGCTATATCCCTTACGGAGTGATCAGAGATACATTAGTGGCTATATTCACTTTGCGCTTATATTTCGTGCCCAACGTGACCAATAGCACAGCTGAACACCGTTCTCACAGCTATAAATGGACAAAATGTAATCAGATTAATAAAAATGATTACGATTACATTTTACGTTTTTTACCATTAATATGACTGCATTATGCTCATCTATGTTTTAAACACCACAGAATCCCAGAATGCATACACGTTTATGATTTCTTAACATTTTAAATGGATTTAATCATGATTACAGAACAAGAAAATTAAAACTACGACTACATTTTGTAATCGTTAATCATTAATCAGATTACATTTCTGCCCTGCTCTGCTTCCAGCGCTAGTACACGTGACATTTCTATTAGATGCCATTCGGGTTTCCTCACGTGTTTTCCTCCTCGGTGAGCAAGACAGTCAAAACATGTTCTTAATCATTCATTGGTATTGATTCATTTCGTGTGTATTTTTCATTGCTTATGGTACATCTATCTATAATATAAAAATTAATCGTTAAATGTGTATAAGCGCGAAACTCGAGAACGGCTGAACCGATTTGGCTGATTTTTTTTTTTTTGTTGTATTTGTTGAAGTCTGGGGAAGGTTATTACGGAGAGAAAAATTTAAAAAATTGTCTAAAAAAGGTCTAAAAACACCACTTTTCTATATTCTCATACAAAAAATTCGTAATAATATTTAAAAGTCAATTTAAACTTTAACACCATAGCATAAAGTTTAAATGTTAGTGGACGGGTTCCGGGAAGGCAAAACAATTATTGAGTGACGTATAAATATTAATGTCAGTATTTGTCAATTTTTATACATATAGCATTAAGGCCAGGTTTCTTCAAACAATTTTCAAAAAAATCTGACGGGGAAGCTATTAACATTAAAAAAAAACAATGTGAGTTTGTTTTAGAGAAATAGGGCAGAACAAGGTCTGCCGGGACAGCTAGTTAATTATAAAACTATGTTGAATATAATTTACTTTGTTTTAATAGAAATATTAGAATATAACTTTTTTAAGTATTTGGAATCAGATTTGAATGCTAATAATCCACCCTATAGCATGTAGACGCTGCCCGACACGTGTTTGTGTTAAACGCACTAAAGGTCGTTAGGGTGTTACGGGGTAAAGGGTGCGCGTGCGCAAGGGATGCTCTAGCTAAAGCAGTCGACTACCGAGACGCAAGGCTAGAGTGCGTCGCAGTTCGGTGTACCTTAAAGTGCAAATAAACAGTAAAACGCCAAAATCCGTGTCTTTCTACCAACACACCCACGACCACCGGTCATAACCCTTAAATATTTCTCTCGTCCATAAAATGACCATGTAGAGAAATATTCCACACGTATGAAGTCGCGAGCAAGAGCTAGTTTATGATATGCAATTACGCGGAACACAAAACCGTAATATCAATTTAGATAACAGTATTTAATCGAGATCAAAAAACTGTACAATTTTCAAAATAGACGCGACTGTACCTCACGCAAAGCCACGGACAGGAAGAATATAGTTAAATATGATTTCAAGCGTCCGTTCGAGGCAAAGCTAATTTTCTGCAGCTCATTTTTTTCTGCAGCGAGGTGGTAGGGCGTCGATGCCCGTCTGGATCGCGACCACAGTACATGGGTGTAAAACCCGTCATAGTGACTAGTTTCGGCTTGTCGCGTTTCGGGATCAGCTTGTGTATATCCAGTAGCTCATATACCTAGAGACCTTCAGTCGTGGTATATGTTGGCCGACATGACGATGTAGACTATCAATGGATTTTCATCCTTTGATAGTCGCTTTCGTTTTTGGACTACACTGTACTTACCATCACGTACTCTGTAGACACTATGTCGAGCCAGTGTAAAAAAAAATTCTAATTATATAATGTGATCCAAGTAGAGATACCTTTTTCAATAGGCTTTTTTGACAGATCATGTGTGAGTCGTGTCATGCTGTATTGTTGTTTTTGTTTAGTATTATTTGACATTTCATTATGCAAAGACTTACGCGTGAACAGCTTCGCTCAATGGGTATGTAAACTAGTGATGCCACGAATAGTGAATCGGCCGAATACCGAATACCGAATATTCGGCAACGCTGTCGGCCGAAGCGCCGAATATTCGGCATGGAATACATGCTTGTCGGGGGCGCGTTAGCTGGATTAAGGATTAAGTTGCAACCTGTTTTCCTCGTTGCGTTGGCGCGGCCAGCAAAGACAATACAATACCCAATACAAACGAAAAACAATACCCAAACCTTTCGAAATTTGCTAAAGTTTATCTTTCTTCTCCTGGAAGTAGCGTGTTTAGTGAGAGGTTATTTTCTGAGGCTAGTAACATTTACGATGAAAAGCGTAATCGTTTGCTACCAAAAAATGCTGAAAAGCTTAATTTCATCCATCACAACTTACCACAGATCAATTTTAATTACTAAAGTGTTGTGATTTGGAAATAAATAGATAATTTTGAGTAATATAACGTGCCTTTTTTACATGATTTGGTATTCGGTATTCCGAATAGCAAAAAAAGTGGCCGAATAGGCTGAATACCGAAAAGTTGCCGAATATTCGTGGCATCTCTAATGTAAACAAGGAAAATTGCCGCAATTGGGACGAAGAGCAATCTGAAGATATTCAAGAGCCACTTCATCCAGAAAAAACAACGTTTTGGGCCAGTCGATTGGCCACCAAGATATTGTGATATCACACCGTTTGACTTTTTCCTATGGAGATATTTAAAGTCTAAAGTTTTTGCTGACGAGTCAGCGAAAATTGGACTCAACTGATGGACCATCTGAGACGTAGCCGCGGCCAAAATTTGAAAGACATAATCTTCAAAAAATAAATGCCAAAGAATGTTCTTTCAAATGATAATGAACATTCCTCATTTGTGTTTTTTCTTTAAAAAAGTAGAGAGCCTCGAAATGAATCACCCATTATATCTATCTCCACTACGATACACTATAGTCCTGAGTTTCTTTCGGCGAGTCTTCTCAAGGTACTCACTGTAGATACGCTAGTAGATCTCCATTAGCTTCTTTCCATAGCTGCCCGCCAACGTCGAGATCTGTACCCACAGGGGTGCCTTTGCCTCGCCACCCAACCCCATTACTCACAGGCTGAGCACTCCAATTGCTCGCTCTTTTCGCCCGGTGAAGTTTTAAAGGCCTTTCCCGGACAACAGCATAATATACTGCCAAAGAAAGTATCCATGCACACATTAGTAGTTGTATCCACTTCCCGCTTATATCCCGTGCCCAATGTAACCAATGGTGCAGCACATCGCTGTTCACACAGCACTAGTACATATAACATATCTATTAGATGCCATGCGGCTTTCCTCACTATGTTGTCTTTAACCGTTGAGCATGTGGTGCATAAATCTATATTTTATCTGGAAAACCCAGAGGTACGTGCTGAGATTCAAACCTACGAGCATTCATGCCGCCGCGTATGGAGTCCGGTCCCTTATCCACAAGGCAATTACGGTCACAATAAATCAATTCATTGTCGATAGCCCAGAAATACTACAGAGCATTCCGCTGAAAGTGCCACATTCAGGCTCAAGACCTTGTTTATATGAATCATTTGCCACAATACATATCCACACCAACCTTGGCAAACAGGCTCCTTCGTGGCGTATATGTAGGAACTTTAATAAGATTCATAATGTAAGTAAAGATATATTTTGTAGTCCTCTGACCTCTTTCAAAGCAAGTCTTTTAAAACTGTTCCACGGTTAACATAATTTTTTTAATCATAACTAGCTGTCCCGGCAGACCTTGTTCTGCCCTATTTTTCTAAAACAAAGTCATATTGTTTTTTTTAATGTTAATAGCTTCCCCGACAGATTTTTTTGAAAATTGTTTGAAAGAACCTGGCCTTAATGGTATATGTATAAAAATTAACAAATATTGACATTAATATTTATACGTCACTCGATTGTTTTGCCTTCCCGGAACCCATCCACTGATATTTAAACTTTATGGTATGGTGTTAAAGTTCAAATTGACTTTAAAATATTATTACGAATTTTTTGTATGAGAATATAGAAAAGTGTTGTTTTTAGACTTTTTCAAACAATTTTTTTTAATTTTTCTCTCCGTAATAACCTTCCCCATACTTCAACAAACACAACGAAAAAGAAATCAGTCAAATCGGTTTAGTCGTTCTCGAGTTTCGCGCTTATCAAGACATAGCTGATCCGGCAAACGTAGTTTTGCTATATAAATTATTGTAATATCTTCTATGATGTTCATTGAAATTAAGTGATGTCAAAGGCAATTTTGTTCATAATTATATACTCTTAATCAACAAAACATTTATTTGGATAAAGATTAATATTATTACGTTGATACAACTCTAATGCATTAATTTCGACCAAATATGTTTACCATAAAAACGGTTCTAGTGACTTAATCTTAAAAGATAGACATATACTGTCGCGGACAATTTTTTAGATCATTTCAAGAGGAATAATTCTTTCATACATATATTTTTGGTATCTTGTACCGTTTTCGCAGCGCACGCAATGGAAGCCTTCAAGGATGAATAATTTTCCCCGTTTTTTTCACATTTTCCATTATTTCTTCGCTCCTAATAGTTGCATCGTGATGTTATATAGCCTAAAGCCTTCCTCGATAAATAGTCTATTTTTAACACAAAAATAATTTTTCAATTCGAACCAGTAGTTCCTGAGATTAGCGCGTTCAAACAAACAAACAAACAAACAAACTCTTCAGCTTTATAATATTAGTATAGATATGTGTTGTTGATTAAGAGTATTTAATTGTGAACAAAATTGTCTTTGACATCACTTAATTTCAATGAACATCTTAGAAGATATTCCAAATCTTATATAGCAAAACAACGTTTGCCGGATCAGCTAGTTTATTATATCTTAAATTTGATCCCATTTTAATATGGTGCAGGATTGATACATGTCTTCGAAAGTATAAGCCAGAACTTTTGAATTGACAACAGCATAATCCATGTCCCTCTACATCTCCCTGGTGTGTAGACAGATGTTGAGAATCGAGACTGTTTCCAAGCGTATATAAGGTTTTTTTTTTTGATAGCCCGGGGTATATTGTTGACGGACCTCAGGGAGCTTTTTGGTTGTCGGACTTGCACCGACTAAAACCCCCGGGGTTACACAGCGCTATCGCCTGGATAATTTTAATTTTAATTAAACACAACACAACACAACACAACAGAACACAATACAACCGTACACAACCGAACACAACCGAACACAACCGAACACAACCGTACACAACACGACACAACACAACCGAACACAACCAAACACAACCGAACACAACACAACATAACCGAACACAACCGAACATAACCGAACACAACCGAACAGAACCGAATACAACCGAACATAACCGAACATAACCGAACACAACCGAACACAACCGAACACAACCGAACACAACCGAACACAACCGAACACAACCGAACACAACCGAACACAACCGAACACAACCGAACACAACCGAACACAACCGAACACAACCGAACACAACACGACACAACACAACCGAACACAACCGAACACAACACAACATAACCGAACATAACCGAACACAACCGAACACAACCGAACACAACCGAACACATCCGAACACAACCGAACACAACACAACACTACCGAACACAACCGAACACAACCGTACACAACCGTACACAACCGAACACAACACAACACAACCGAAAACAACCTAACACAACACAACACAACCGAACACAACCGAACCTAACCTAACCTAACCGAACACAACCGAACACAACACAACACAACCGAACATAACCGAACACAACCGAACATAACCGAACACAACCGAACACAACCGAACACAACCGAACACAACCGAACATAACCGAACACAACCGAACACAACAGAATATAACCTAACACAACACAACACAACACAACCGAACACAACCGAACCTAACCTAACCTAACCGAACACAACCGAACACAACCGAACACAACACAACACAACACAACCGAACACAACACAACACAACCGAATATAACCGAACACAACACAACACATCCGAACACAACCGAACACAACACAACACAACCGAACACAACCGAACATAACCGAACAAAACCGAACACAACACAACACAACCGAACACAACATAACACAACCGAACACAACACAACACAACACAAACGAACACAACCGAACCTAACCTAACCTAACCAAACACAACACAACACAACACAACCGAACACAACCCAACACAACACAACGCGAACACAACACAACACAACCGAACATAACCGAACATAACCGAACACAACCGAACACAACCGAACACAACACAACCGAACAAAACACAACCGAACACAACACAACCGAACACAACCGAATACAACCGAACCTAACCGAACACAACCGAACACAACCGAACCTAACCGAACACAACCGAACACAACCGAACACAACCGAATATAACCGAACACAACACAACACAACACAACCGAACACAACCGTACACAACCGAACACAACACAACACAACCGAAAACAACCTAACACAACACAACACAACCGAACACAACCGAACCTAACCTAACCTAACCGAACACAACCGAACACAACACAACACAACCGAACATAACCGAACACAACCGAACATAACCGAACACAACCGAACATAACCGAACACAACCGAACATAACCGAACACAACCGAACACAACCGAACACAACCGAACACAACCGAACACAACCGAACACAACACGACACAACACAACCGAACACAACCGAACACAACACAACATAATCGAACATAACCGAACACAACCGAACACAACCGAACACAACCGAACACAACCGAACACATCCGAACACAACCGAACACAACACAACACTACCGAACACAACCGAACACAACCGTACACAACCGTACACAACCGAACACAACACAACACAACCGAAAACAACCTAACACAACACAACACAACCGAACACAACCGAACCTAACCTAACCTAACCGAACACAACCGAACACAACACAACACAACCGAACATAACCGAACACAACCGAACATAACCGAACACAACCGAACACAACCGAACACAACCGAACACAACCGAACATAACCGAACACAACCGAACACAATCGAACACAACAGAATATAACCAAACACAACACAACACAACACAACCGAACACAACCGAACCTAACCTAACCTAACCGAACACAACCGAACACAACCGAACACAACCGAACACAACACAACACAACACAACCGAACACAACACAACACAACCGAATATAACCGAACACAACACAACACATCCGAACACAACCGAACACAACACAACACAACCGAACACAACCGAACATAACCGAACAAAACCGAACACAACACAACACAACCGAACACAACATAACACAACCGAACACAACACAACACAACACAACCGAACCTAACCTAACCTAACCAAACACAACACAACACAACACAACCGAACACAACCCAACACAACACAACGCGAACACAACACAACACAACCGAACATAACCGAACATAACCGAACACAACCGAACACAACCGAACACAACACAACCGAACAAAACACAACCGAACACAACACAACCGAACACAACCGAACACAACCGAACCTAACCGAACACAACCGAACACAACCGAACCTAACCGAACACAACCGAACACAACCGAACACAACTGAACCTAACCGAACACAACCGAACACAACCGAACACAACCGAACACAACCGAACACAACCGAACACAACCGAACACAACCGAACACAACCGAACACAACCGAACACAACCGAATATAACCGAACACAACACAACACAACACAACCGAACACAACCGAACCTAACCTAACCTAACCGAACACAACCCCTAAACCCAAATTCCCTCTTTTACGTCTTGTCGGAGTCACATCTGACTCTGACAATGACTTTATCACCTCCGCTTTGTTGTCCCAAAACAAAGAATTACTGTCTCACTTGACAAATAACTCTAGTGATGTCCATCTGAAAATTGTAAGACGAATTAAGTGGAGAAATGGGAGTATGGAGAATGTGGTGATCTCGGTCGACCCATCCATCTGGTCTGCCCTTGTTGGGCAGAGAGTCAAGTTGGGATACCAAATCATCACCGCATATGATCAATCTCCTCTCTTACAATGTTTCAGGTGTCAGGGCTTCGCACATAAGTCCTCGGACTGCAAAGCGGAACACCAACATTGTGCCGTATGTTCAGAGGAGCATGATTCGAGATCATGCCCCAATAAAATTAAATCGCCGTCTTGCATTAATTGCAAAAACGCCAATCTTCCCCATTCTCATTCAGCTTTTAGTCCCGACTGTCCTATTTTAGTTAAATGGGATAGAATTTCACGTCTCCCAATTAATTATTATTAAGTATTATATTTAATTCCTTATTTATTTATTTTTATATCTATTAATATTTTTTTTTTTCTATTTTAATATATATATATTCTAATTTTTGGTACCTGAACATGAACCTTAAATAGTAGCACTCCACTCGATCTGTCAGTCTTCATATGTTATTTTTTCCTTTGATATTTTATTGTTTACTTAGCAACCATACATAGTCACGACACATAGTTTCCACAGTTACCATTTATTTCCATATTTATATTATATTTTTAACATCCATTATCTTCTTTCTCGCTTTCCTTCAATATTTTATTATCAACTTTATATTTTGTCCTTTTCTTTTCTTACTCCTCTGTTTATGCTAAATATATCACATTGTATTTTTTCTATGGCTTTATTTCTAACATTCATTTTCTCTCTTACTCATTTGGTCAATATAATAAAATATTAAATCTATATCTTTTATCTCTATCCTTCTTTTCTTCATTTTATTATATCATTTTGTGATTTATATTGTATCTATTTATTTTATTATTATTTATTTATTTTATTATATTATCAATATTTATTCTTTGTCTATAAATTTATTTATAGACAATTTATAGATTACGAAATGCCCACTTACCATCACGTGATCTCGTCACATGTTATCTTATTATATTTATATATATGTATACTCCCAATCATATCACACCAAGTTTCTATCCTTATACCCGCCATAATTACAGAATGCCCGCTTACCATCATGTGATCTCGTCACATGTAATCTTAATATATTCATATATATATATATATATATATATATATATATATATATATATATATATATATATATATATATATATATATGTATTCCCAGCTACATTATACCTAGTTACCTGTTCTAATACTTGCTATCCGAACAGAATGCCCGCTTACCATCATGTGATCACGTCACATGTTATCTATTTTATTTATATATATATGTATATATATATATTTATATTCTCTCAATTACATTATACCTAATTATCTATACCTGCCATAATTACAGAATGCCCACTTACCATCACGTGATCTTGTCACATGTAGTATTATATCATACATTACATACATATACTTACTCCTGGTTTTTCTTTCTTCTCCAATTCCCTTCTCTTTACCTGTTCACTTATCATCATCCGTTATTATTGTTCACCATTATACTATTTTTAAATACATATATATTCTCCTGGTTTTCCATTTATATACAATTTTATTCTTTCCAATACAATAGTTTTTCTTTACTTGTCATCATCTGACTTTATTATATATATTATTATTTATATACATATACATGCTCCTGGTTTTTCTTTATACCCAGTTATCTATTTTTACTTCTATCAATATTTTACCTTTCTTTGTCATTATCTGAATTATTATATATTATTTTTCACACATGTACTACATCCCTGACCCTTTCATACCTGGTACCTGGTAATTTGATATTTTTTTTTTTTTTTTTTCTCATTTACTTGTCATTATATTATTTTATTTTATTATATATTATTATTTATATACTTATATATAACTCTGGTTTTCTTTATGCTTGTTCTTATTATACTTACTATATTATTTATATTTTCTTATTTATTATATTTTATGCCTTTTATCTATGTTATCTATTCTCTATTATAATTATATTACTAGTAATATATACTTTATTTTTATTATAATATTTCCCTACTTTGTTTCCCTGATGGCCCGTAACTTATCTTTTTCTTTAATTATTACTTATTTCTTTTATATTAAATTATAATAAAATAAAATAAATAATTATAAAAAAAAAAAAAAAAAAAAAAAAAAAAAAGGAAAAAAAAAATGGTTTTACCTTCTTTCTCTCATTACTATTATCGTCTCTTATCATTTTTATTTTATTGTTATTCTTTATAGTCTTACTAAGTATAATTTAATTTCTTTTGTCCTCCTAAGTTTGCTTTTGTCTTTGATTTTATTGTTTCTTCTTATAATATCATTTAGTATAATTTTACTTTTCTTTTGTTTTTCCTAATATTATTATTGTTCCTTATTTTATAATTGTTACTTATAATTTTACTAGTATTTAATTTTTCTTTTTGTTTCTTAATATTAAGTCCTCTCTTTTAATGTATCCAATTTCTTTTAGTTTTCTTTTATAATTTATGTATTCTACTCTTAATTTCTTCATTGATTAGTGTTACTTTTATTTTATTACTATGTATCTATCTTTTAATGTAGTTTCTTAATGGTAAATATTTCTCGTATCGATAACTTCTAAGTTTAATCTTCTTTTGTTTAAATTCCTTTTGGTCTTAACGAAAATATGTTAAACTTTGCTCTAAGTTTGTTTTATATAGCACCATTTTTATTAATGTATTCTAAATTACCGTTTAACTTACTTGCAATTCTGCACAAAAAGGGCTAGTATTATATAGAATCATTAAAAACAAAAGTTTTCAATGACGTCACATTTTCCCATAGTGACGGGGTGGAGGCGGGGCCCTTAAAAAAAAAAAAAAAAAAAAAAAAAAAAAAAACCGAACACAACCGAACACAACACAACACAACCGAACACAACCGAACACAACACAACACAACCGAATACATCACAACACAACACAACCGTTCACGACCGAACACAACCGAACACAACACAACACAACCGAACATAACCGAACACAACCTAACACAACCTAACACAACCGAACACAACACAACCGAACACAACCTAACACAACCTAACACAACCGAACACAACACAACCGAACACAACACAACCGAACACAACCGAACCTAACCGAACACAACCGAACACAACCGAACACAACCGAACACAACCGAACACAACCGAACACAACCGAACACAACCGAACACAACAGAACCTAACCGTTCACAACCGAACCTAACCGTTCACAACCGAACACAACAGAACCTAACCGTTCACAACCGAACACAACCGAATACAACCGAATACAACCGAACACAACCGAACACAGACGAACACAAACGAACACAACCGAACACAACACAACACAAAAAAGTGTTAAAGTTCAAATTGACTTTAAAATATTATTACGAATTTTTTGTATGAGAATGAGAAAAGTGTTGTTTTTAAAAATTTTCAGACAATTTTTTTTATTTTTCTCTCCGTAATAACCTTCCCCATACTTCAACAAACACAACGAAAAGAAATCAGTCAAATCGGTTTAGTCGTTCTCGAGTTTCGCGCTTATCAAGACATAGCTGATCCGGCAAACGTAGTTTTGCTATATAAGTTATTGTAATATCTTCTATGATGTTCATTGAAATTAAGTGATGTCAAAGACAATTTTGTTCATAATTAAATACTCTTAATCAACAAAACATTTATTTGGATAAAGATTAATATTATTACGTTGATACAACTCTTAACAAATAATGCATTAATTTCGACCAAATATGTTTACCACAAAAACGGTTCTAGTGACTTAATCTTAAAAGATAGACATATACTGTTGCGGACATTTTTTTAGATCATTTCAAGAGGAATAATTCTTTCTTACATATATTTTTGGTATCTTAAACCGTTTTTGCAGCGCACGCAATGGAAGCCCACGAGGATGAATAAATTTCCCCGTTTTTTTCACATTTGCCATTATTTCTTCGCTCCTAATAATTGCATCGTGATGTTATATAGCCCAAAGCCTTCCTCGATAAATGGTCTATTCAACCCAAAAAGAAATTTTCAATTCGAACCAGTAGTTCCTGAGATTAGCGCGTTCAAACAAACAAACTCTTCAGCTTTATAATATTAGTATAGATTTACAGGCAGATGCTTGACTTCAATCACACCTAGTGGAAGATAAAGTTGAGTACGACGACGAACCGCGTGCCTATTCACTCTTCTCTTAAAGCGTCACAAGTCATAAGATCGTGGAATTACGCTCGCTGAAAGTATTTTCCCCTTTTTATCTGTTCGCATGATGAATGTAGAAGCAAACCTCTTCATGCAGATAAGGAAAGTCCAGTACATATGGATGATATCCAACACGGCATCTATGATTTTTTTTAATGATTAATTTGGGGTAACCACCTAATTCTGAAACAGGGGTGTATAAAGCATATTTCAATACTGTCTCAGTCGAAACAATACTTAGCCCAAAGATTTACATTGTACGTATAATGTTTTTATCATGGTAGGGCAATCGCCCGAACTAGGGGTCATGACCACAGTACACAAGAGTAAAAACCGTCATAGTGACTCGCTTAGCCCGTCTTGTTTCGGGATCAGCTCATGTATTCGTATATATTTTATTTTTGATAACCCGGGCGAAATTCCTACATAGGACCATCAGGGTTGCTGTGAGGGCAGTGACCCCGCCGTGTCAGACTCCTACTGACTAAAACCCCCGGAGTGTCCCTCTAATCACTCCACCCAGGCCTGGGAAACCAAATTCATCCAGTCGCCCGGGGAGCGAACAGCCCTATTCAGGCTTCTTATCTGGAAAGGGTGGGCATAAAGAGCCCACGCCTCCAAACCTTTCTCTCAGGCTACGCGCCGGACACTGCACACCACCTCCTTCTCATCCGGGCAGCAGGCTCCCACAAATCTACTGCCCGGCTGATGTATTAGTATTACTGGTGTTGGTGTTGGGTTTGCTAAGCCGTGTTGGCTGCCGGCAGAATAGAATAGCACCCCCCTCTTCTTGCTGAGGTGTCGTAAAAGGCGACTAAGGTATCTCTTGAACACCGCAATTCAACCAGGTGTTTAGAGAAGGGAAACTCGACCAAACCTGCATCCCGCTCCCTCCCGATCGTACTGGTTCTCCTTTCCATCGGGCCTGAGGGAGTTCGGATGAGAGAGTGCTTTTCTGGCTGCGCGTCCAGTTATGCACTTAAATATCTCCTGCGCAATTGACTGTTTCCGAAAACAATTGGACCTAGATTTTCTTAACCGGTGTTGAAACAGTCGCCGTGGCCGAAACCGGCTAGGACATCATCATCATTACTGCTAACACATATATAACACCTAGAGACCTTCAGTCGTGGTATATATGGACCGACATGACGACGGAGACTATAAACTTATTATCATCCTTTGATTGTAGCTTTCGTTTTTGGACTATACTACTTACCATCAGGTGCGATGCACTCTCTTTGTCGAGCCAGTGTAAAAAAAACGCGATATCTTCTGAACTTCAAGCCTCCATAATTGCACAATCTCTTTTCAAACAACACATAAATCCGTATCAAGATCAAGCAGTCGACGTCCGGACGCGAAACAGAGAAGTTGTGTAAAATGGTTGCATTTAAATACGTTATTCTAATTTCTATAATCAAGTTTAACTTAGTTTTGTCAAGTAACTTAACCACTACATTGGGTGACCAATTGGAAATAACTTTTATGGACTATGTACACGATTTTACAAGATATTTGGAGAAAATTAACGATGAGTGTATAGGAAATAGTGAATTAGGGAGATTTTTGGGGTATAAAGATATTAAGCCCAAATTGGAAGAAAGAGGGAGAGGTGAGTTGTTTTTATGGGTTCATAAGATGGCTGCAGTACACTGATGGAGAGTGCAATGCAGTCTAAAAACTGCAACAACCGCCAAGGGACATTTCCATTGTCAATTATGGAAGTGGCATGCCGATTGCTCGAATTGGATCATAAACACAGTATACAAGTGTAAAGACCGTCATAGTGACTCGCATCGATCTGCCGCAAGACCGTCATAATGACTCGCTTCGGGATTTTTTTCGGGATCAGTTTATGTTATGATCTTATGACCTGGGAGTCTTTAAGAGAAGAGTGAATAGGCATTTGTTAGGCGGACGCGGTTCATCATCGGACTCATCTTCACCTTCCACCAGGTGTGATTGAATTCAAGTGTCAGCCTATATTTATATTTAAAATAATGTTTATCCAGTTGTTTATATAGCTGGAAACCTTCCGTCGTGATATATATGGGCCGACAGCAATGACGACTGCCAACGGATTCTCGTCCTTTGGACTACACAGTACTCTTAATCAGGTACAATGTGGTTATTTTGTCGAGCCAGTATAAAAATAACATCTCTGTGATCATGACAGTCAACATATACCACGACGGAAGGTCTCTAGATATATAGACAACTGGATATACACAAACTGATCCCGAAACGCGTTATAATCTAGTTCGGGCATTCGCCCTACTACCTAAAAATAACTACATTACTACTTTTATAGGGTTTCTTACCTATAAAGTTAAAAAAATTAACCCCTACAGCAAGGATGTACAAACGGTCGACCGTGAGAGCTTTTTTAGTCTACGTCTAGAAATACTGGTTGATATCATGCTTCAAAATCATTGTATGATGACTTAGGGCGGCTTGCACTAAAAATTAAATCTAGTTTAGAGTTATATAAAATGCTATTTAGCGCTGATCTGTACTTATTGTCTTGCACTAAATCAAAATCTAGTTGTAACAACACTTAAACTGAAATCATCATTAAGATGGAATCAAACCAATTCAATTAATAAGCGTTTTATACAAGCTTAAACTAGATTAATTCGTTAGTGCAAGCCGCCCTAATTGATTCAATTAAATGTTAATTCACAGTTAAGCTGAAATAAATCCTATATCACTTTTTATATCGGAATAACCATCTGACTATTGGCGAAAAGTGGATTTTAGGTTTGCAACAGTCAGTTAAATCTAGTTTACCCCACTCACTATGGCAAGCCTCACTGCAAAGTGTTTCGCAGGAAACGGAGCTCCGCGCTGCAAGTGCTCACATCAAACGCGCGCAGTCTTCAGCATTCAGGGCCAAAGGTTTAGCTCGAAACGATTTTCATTCGTTTTCAAAAGAAAAATAGTAGAAGTGAATAAAATATGTGTACAGGCGGCGTTTTTAGCTGGTGAATATGGTCACGGATTGTAACGAAAGGGTTAAGCTTTTACAGGCAATTTTATATACGAGAGAGATATTCAAGGAGAAATTCAGCATTCAACTTATATTTCAAATATGTAAACTATAATAAATTATAATATAACCTAATATATAATGTACCTTAATATTTCTATTAAAATAGATTAAATTATAATCAACATATATAGGGGCATTTATATACGTGAACGAATAAATAACAATTAATTATTAAGTGTATTTTTTTATAGCGTTGTAACTTATAGGCTTCGTCAAATAGTTTTATGTGACTTTATTTTCCAGTCGGTAGGAGCATGAAGAAGATGTCAGCGGCGATGATGCCTCTGATATTCCACATCGGAGCCACATCCACCTGGATGCTGCTGACCAGCATCATGGCTGCTAAATCAGTCGCTATAGGCCTCGCTTTGCTGGTCTTCAAAATCGCCGTTAGTTCTGCTAAGGTGAGAATGCTAAAAGACACAGTCGTTGCTCAGTTGCGACTTATCTTTGACAACTGCCAGGTCGCGTGTGAAGCTCGCAGCCATCTACATCCAACACCGTTCTATATAAATACATACAGAGGAGCACCTGACACTTCGACGCAGCCTTGAGTTTCTTTCGGAGTTTGTTTTTTTTTTTACACTGGCTCGATATAGTGACTACAGAGTTCCTGATGGTAAGTGCAGTGCAGTCCAAAAACGAAAGCGACTATCAAAGGATGAAAATCCATTGATAGTCTACATCGCCATGTCGGCCCACATATACCACGACTGAAGGTCTCTAGGTATATGAGCTACTGGATATACACAAGCTGACCCCGAAACGCGACAAGTCGAAACTGGTCACTATGACGGGCTTTACACCCGCGCACTGTGGTAACGATCCAGACGGACTCCGACGCCCTACCACCTCGCTGCTGCTCGTTTAGCACCACCCAGGAGTCACGTGTAGGGAAACTAGGGTTAAGCCTACGGACGCGAGCAGCTTCGACTCCCAAAAAGGTAGTCGCTTCGGAAACGCTAGTAGATCACTGTTAGGTCTCGTATTTTAGTTGGCGGCCCTAGTCGAGGATCTTACCTACAGGGGTGCCCCTGCATAACCCAACCCATAAGTTTGCCGGCTGAGCTCCTCAGTGTTCGCACTCTATCCGGCTTAGTTGTGAGAATCTAAGTGATAATCAACACAGTTGTACCCACATGCGGAATGATAAATGCTGTACAATTCTATCAGTCGATCCCGATATATTCAGTAAAAACATCTTGAAACTCAAAAAAGAGTGTTATTCAAGAGAATTGAGGGTAATTTGTTTATTTTTTCTTCTCTTTTATGCTTTGTAGCTGTGGTGGTCTTTTTTTACTTGGGGAAAATCCTCATTGGACCGTCCCGGCTACACATGGGGGATGGTAACCGGGGTGTGCCGGACTTTTACCCAAAAACCCCAAGTTGACCTCATCTGCGCTAAGACGGGACTGTGGGCCCTGTAATCAATTGCTCCACAGCCCCGCCGTGAAGCTGTGGTGGTCTAATGGATAAGGGACCGGTTCCATGCGCTGCAGTGCGAACAGTCGTAGATTCGAATCCCGATACGTGCTTCTGGGTTTTCCAGATTAAGTATGTATTTAGACACCATACATTCACCGGTGTAGGTAACTATCGTGAGGAAACCCGCATGGCATCTGGTAGAAATGTCACGTGTACTAGTGCTGTGAGAATGGCAATCAGCTGCGCTACTGGTCTGCTATTAGCTATTGGTATTTCCGCGCACGGACACTGATCCCTTATCCACTAGGACATCACAGCTATAAAAAATATTTCTGTCCAATTATCGACTATCGGCACTTAATTTTAGGAGAGCACCAGGGATAAAATCCTGTGTAGGACCGTCACAAATGCCGTGAGAGCGACGCTTGCAGTGTGTCTGACTCTTAAGGGCTAATAACCATCGTGTCGGATACCATCCGTATGCGGTGGACGTTCCTTATATCCGCACAAAGAGATTCGCTTCTAAATTCGTCAGCTAAGGAGTGTAATGTAATTCCAGCGACCATATCTCCAAGATCTTATGACTTAGGAACCTTTTAGAGAAGAGTGAATAGACATTTGTTGGGTGGACGCAGTCTATCATAGAGTTCATCTTCACCTTCTTCCAGGTGTGATTGAGGTCAATCGTACGCCTAAAAATTAATTTAAAAAATATTTATTTATTTTCTTTTTACAGGGTTGCCAGTGGCCCGGTACAATAACTCATTTACACAATACATAAACACAGTTACAATCAAAAATGTACAGTTTCTATTAAGGCATCCACAACATACGTCAGAGTGGCCTGTTTATTTATACTATATTATATTATATCATACTATATTATATAATATCATATTAATGTAATAAAAATATATTTAAACATGTTAATTACTTCTCTCTTCCAGGTGGCTTCATTCTTCACCGCACTAAAAGCTAAACAGAACAGTCACCATCACGAATGGAGCTGGTCACCACCAGAATACGGTAAATACTTAAATGTCAATTTTTATTTTAGTCAGCAATCATGCTGACGACTCACCTGTCGGTAAGTGATGACCGCCGCCCCATTGAGGTCTTTAACACAAGGAGCGTTGTTATTGCATTGCCAATCAAAAAAACGTCAAACAAAATTTAAAAAAAATAAATAGAAAAAACCCAGAGACCTTCAGTCGCGGTATATGTGGGCCGACATGACGATGTAGACTATCAATGGATTTTCATCCTTTGATAGTCGCTTTCGTTTTTGGACTACACTGTACTTACCATCAGGTACACTGTAATCACTATGTCGAGCCAGTGTAAAAGAGAAATGGCAATGGAATGGTAACACTGAAAGCGTGCGAAGCTCGTGAACAAAGGAAAGCAAAGGATTGCTAGTAGCTCATGATATTGAAAGAACCATGATAACCGTTGACCTCAACAAGCACCACTTAACAATTAAATTCTTTCATTAATTCATTGGCCGTGGTGGGCTAGTGGGTAAGTGATAGGTAATAAATTCAATTCCCAGCACGTACGGAAAACATCGTGAGGAAACCCGCACGGCATCTAGTAGAAATGTCATGTGTACTGGTGCTGTGAGAACGGAGTTCAGCTGCGCTACTGGTCACGTTGGGCACGACATATGGGCGTGTATACAGCCACCAATGTATTTCTTCTCACTCCGAAAGGGTGTAGTGGGACGATAGATTATTATTATTATGTTTGAACTGACTTTTGTAAGTAGTCTGAGCAAAGATCGTATCTAAAGTAATTCAATTTATTTCATTTTATATAAAAATAACTTTTTAATGTTCACGAATAATATTTTCTGATATATTTTAATAATGCTATCAAGTCCACCAACACACCCCTTTCGAGTAGGAAAGGGTTGTCAAAACATACTGTATATTTTTTCGTACCCGGGCAACACCGTGTCCCCACAGCTAGTTAAGAATAAAATTGCCAGTACTAATGAAGCAATTATTACATTCTCTAAGTTATATATCTGTGCCAGTTTTCTAAATTTCTCCGTTGTTAACAAGCAAGGCGATTAGCAACAACAAACCATCCACATTATAATTACATAAAATTATGTTGATCTGAACGCTTTAATATATAAAAATACTAATAACCATTCACCTTAATTTAAAATACCCCCGACTCAATTATATATCTTCATGCAACATATTCAATGAGGGCATTCCAATGAGCTTGTATGGAGGCCTCTATCGCTTGTGGGAGGCGTGTGAATCAAAAGGCAGTCTTGACGTAAATTCTTTTATTATTTATTTGGTGTGCTTTTTATATAATTCACGTGACCTAGATATCGCAGTGCATTGACTCCATGAGCTCAAACAAGAAAATCCATCATAGGACTTCCCGGTCGCCATGAGGGTGACAGCCGAGGTTGTGTCAGGCTCTTACAGACTAAAAATATCTGGGTGTTCTTATCGCGTCGCGGAAAACCGACCGTGGAAGCTAACTACGCAATCTGTAACACAGCACCGGCACGAGGACGGTCTTTTCAAGCTTCCTCAAATTATGGAGGATGGCTGGAGTTTGCCACCTCCAAAAAACCATCATAATAGACAATATGTGGGAACTTTCATACCCTGTCTTCCTCCTTGAGTGCTTTCCTGCCTTATACTTGAGTAAATTCCCTCAAGTAGCGCTGCCCATTTTAGTGTTAATGCGAGGTTGAAAGAGTGGGCATGTGCGAAAGCCAATCTCCTCCTCCCTCGTCTACGTTGCCAAAAGCCCAGACTAGATGTGGCCTCTTTGTGCCTCTCGACATCCTCTTTCTGGGAAATTATAAAGTCGCTAAATTGTACTTCAGCTGTCCACGACCCCTTGCTGTCGACCACAGCGCGAATCATGGTCAGCAACGAAAGATCGCAACAGCATATTGTGGTATCTCCTGTACTTCATGCTTTCCCCATACTGTCTTCGTATAAAAGTCACTATATATATATAGATTTGGAATCTTTTATTTGATACTGAGTAGGTTTTTTTTATTACAGGTCATGATAGAAGTTTGCGTTATGAAGGTAAGATTATTTATATATATCTTAATTATGTGTCGCAGACATTTACAAATGCAAATTCTTTATTTTAGTTGACGGATAGAAGCGAAGTTTCAGAGTAAGCTAAGGGGTTTGGCACTCAGGCTGCGATTTATAGTCTCTATTACGACTTTGCTTAGCAAAACTCAAAAAATTAATTCATTTTGATAAAAAAATGAATATATAATAGGAACTTGAGTATAGCCATAGTATTCGCAGAGCCAAGTCCATGTTGGCAAAATCGGTGAGTTACCAAATCCTTTGACACTCATTGAGAAGTATAAATTTTAATGTTTTAGTAAAGTGTAAGCAAACTTAAAGTTACGTCTATAAATCTCAGCCTTAGTCCATTTGCTAGAGGCTCTACACTTCTAAATAAAAAAAGATAAGTACTTGAAATTAATAGACTCACTTAGTAGTCTCCTGCTTTTTTTATTGCAACCGTAGTATGTTTTTAGACTGTGGTGTGCATAACATCCGTCACTTTTCGAAACTAGTATAAAATATGTTTGTGTTCTGTGCCGACACTATTATTAGCTTATAAAGTCCTCAATACATTAACTTTCATTAAAAATAAAGCATCCAACAAAGTCTTCAACAAAAAACTTATAGTTTCACTTTATCATTAGACTACGTTTTTTGTGAAATCAATTTAAATTACCTCTATGGAGATCTTATCAGGGGAGACGCGCTGACTGGTCGACTAGCTGAATAGCCGATTGGAATCTTTGGTATACCGGGCAATTTCCTCGACACTTTTTTGTGAACGTATTGGAACTTATTTAGTTTGGTTCACATTACGTTTTGATTTATGGCTACTACGCACAGGTTAGAGCGGTGTTTTTATACAGCTGTGGGAATCCATCACTCTGTTATATTATATGTAAAAATTTCGTGTAATGATTTATTACTATAACAATCAAAATTTCAGTTCAAAAAGTTTATTCTCGTGAGACATGAAATTTTGAAAATCTTTTACAGTAGGTACACAAGCGCAAAGACTGTCATAGTGACCGGCTTCGGTCTGTTATGCTTCAATTAGTACGCCTACATGTAAGCCGTCATGACGACGTCCATTGAAAATGTATTCTCCTCTCTTCTTAGTCTTTTTTTTACAAGAAAATTCACTGTTGGCCGGGAAAGGCCTTTAGAACTTTACCGGGTCACAGGGGCGACCACTAAAGGTGCTCAGCCAGCAATTATGGGTGGGTGGCAACGCAAGGGCACCCTGTGGGTACGAACCTCGACTTGGGTGTACAGCCAGCAAAGGAACCTGACGGCGATCTACTATCATAAGACGTAGCGGAATCGACTACCTCGAGAAGAAACGCCAAAAGAAACTTAAGGCTGCGTCAGAGTGACCTCGGCGGTCGTTGCTGTTTTGGGCTACACTGTACTTACCATCAGGTGCGCTGTGGAAACTTTGCCAGTATAAAAAATACTTATAATTTTATAATGTTAATTCCAGGTCAGGTTCCGCATGAAGAATGGCAGTCTTTCAGCCCAGAATGGACACCAAATGAAATCTCCCAGCCTGAATATAAAACGATACCCCTATACAAAAATACTGACAATAATTTTCCCCTTTACGGCAGTGTTGCTAGTGCGAAAAAAGATACCAAAATTAGTAGAAAATAGACTCATAATGGTGAATACAAGGTTGTTTAGTCTAATACGCACCTCTAACTTGCCAGGATTTTAGTGTAGTTCAAAAAAAATTATTTTTGCTAATAAACTTATTTAAGTATAATCTATAATTGGTATTTGCATAAGTAAACTTATGTAGAGTGTGAAATTTGTTGTAACCCCGGGGGAAAATTTTCATAGGAGCATCAGGGCTGCTGTGAGGGCAGCAACCCCGGTGCGTCAGTCTCCTACTGACTAAAAACCCCCGGATTATCCCTCTTATTGCTCCACCCGGGCCTGGGAAACTAAATTCATCCAGACGCTTGGGGAACGAAAAGCTTTGTTGAGCCTACCTCTCTGAGAGGGGTGGGTGTAAAGAGCCCACCCCTCCGAAACCTCGCTGTCAGGTGGCGGGCCGGACACTGCGTACCGCTTCCCTCTCATTCGGTCAATAGACGCCACTCAAGTCTACTGCCCGGCTATTGTCACCGGGGGATGTTACGCTCGCTCTGGGTGAACGCATACATAATGTTATAAATATCCTGTCCAACCCGAATGGGTATATTGCCGTCATAACATAACCACAACACATCAGAAAATAATTATCATATAAATTTGATGGAATTATTTTACACACGATCTAAGGTCAAACCACTTATAAAATTAATTGTAAAGACTAATTAAACGAATTAACTGATGAGATTTGGATGTACTGAGATCATGACCTACTAGCCCGATCCGTTGCTTTCCCTTTTCTCTTAGAAACAATGCTCGCAGCGTTATTATATAAGTTACTCCATTAAATATTTTTTTATTTTATTCAACTTGATTGCGCTTTAACTAAGAGATTAAAATTAATAGAATCTAATATCGATACCGAGTAAGGCCTTCACGAGTAGAACATGGTTTTTACATCTTGCAAAGCCAGTAAGCCTGCGACCGCATCGGCATAGATAAAGCCACACTTCGGATAGTCAGTCGGCCCCAGCTGACGCCACGCGATGTACCGATCTGTAAACATTTATGCGGAAAGCCGACCGATGTACGTGACTGCGCATCGCTGTCAGCTGTCACAATCAGTTTTACACGCCACCTGACAGCTAGACTGCTAAAATCCGAAGTGTTCCTTAAGACATTCGACTGCGTATGTGATGTACGCATCGCTCTTGTTTTGCTATAATTAAGGTTATTAAGAAAAAAGCATTTATTAGTATATAAGACATTTTATTTAAATTTATATAAATAGGACGGATTTAATATTGTAATATTAAAAAATAGTTGTCGAGTATAAAAATATATTTAGGAATAAATTGTAAAAAATACACTTAAGCGGTATCCTACGATTTTGGGATTCCCCGCCTCGGGGTAGGTACAGCTTATGGGTCATCGATAAAAAGCAATGTACCTTAAACAGCCCTTGCTCCTTGGCCCCTGGACTTTATACTACAAGCAAAGGCATGCACATATATATGCATATTTACTAGCAAATAATGTCTCATTAGATGCTAGCAAAAATCCGCCTGACTATAAAACGGTTGCTTTACTCCACAAATATAAGGTTTAATAGTATCCTACGATTTTTACAGTTAATTCGTCTCATTGTACATAGATACGCTTTTATTATTTCTTACTATTGTAACACCTTGAATACATGAAGCAAAATTGTTTAAATAAGAGAAATATATTATAATTTAACGCTGACAATTTTACATCTCATTCCGCTGATGTTAAATATGAAAACAGGCCCGGATCTGTGGGGGGCAAGCCAGAGCCCACGCCCCTGTACCTAATTGCAAGGGCGGCAGACAAGCACATCATCCAGCGTACCCACTGAATAATATAACAGTAAACCAACCTCGACATAAAACATAAGTTGAAGAGTAGTCTTTGGTTTTGACGTTTTAAAAGTTAATTCGTTTTAGAACCATTTTCTCAGCAATTCGACCGAATTTTTGATCTATTTTTTTGGTGTTTCAGCATCAGTCATATATTCAAGAATAAGAATTGATGTGGAATAATTAAAAATCATGGATGATTTAGCTTATACACATAAACAAACCTTAACAAATAGCAATGGTTCTGGAGAAAATTAATTATCTCCAGAAGTTTTTGAAGTACACATTTTTCCTTACGTGGGATTAGTTTAAAATTTTGTACTCAGGAATTTTTGAGGTCGCTGATTACGATTCCGCCCCAAAAATTTCAAAATTTTGTGCCAAATATCATGCGGTTAGAATGAATTTTTGCATTTTCGGTCCGCAATGTTAGATCCGCAATTTGAATTTTGAAATTTTCAGGGTGGAATCGTAATCAGCAACCCCGATAACCCCCGGGTACTAAATTTCAAACCGATTGGACTAAACAAAAAATACGTGACCCAAAGGGTTAAGCGATGTATATCTAAATTTTCACAAAGTTGGTGAGCATTAAAACTCTAAAAATTGTGCTGTAAACATTTTTTATTGGATTAATCTATGTGATTGAGAAATAAGGGTAAAATGACTGGAAATGGGGAGGTAGATAAAAGTCTTTACTCCGCTTCGAAAATTTTCAAGATTCGGGGCTGCGCTTGTAAGCCTAAATCGAATGATATACCGCTTACTAAAATGTGTAAAAAAATATAATAAAATTTGTTTTTAATATATGTAAATAAAGAGATTCAATAATCACAGTCATTATAATAAAAAATTAAAGCTATATGTTTGTGTTATTTATGGTCTATATAATTATTTCGATAGATATAAAAATCAGTAAGCCCATGTTGCATAAGGCGCTAAAAATGCAACAAACGACTTTAATAAATTGATAATTCAAGTATTTTTACATTATATTTCGGCCCTTAAAAAATTAAACTACGCCCAACAATTAAGGGAGCAAAAAAAAACATTTTTTTCCTCGATATTTGACGGGCTATAGTGAAAAACGGTCCTATTGCAAATATTAAAACGAGATTTTTTAATCAATAAGGTTTTAGTTGTGTTGGATGTAGTTCAGTTTACGTTTAATGAACAAAAAGTAGTATAAATATTAATATTATACTACAAATTTAATTAAACCTTTGATTTACTAAGGTGTGACTTACTGAGGTTTGGTATTTATCGATACAATTATAGCTAAATAGTTTCTGATTGAACTGTCCAATTCTAGAAATCTCTAAGTACATTTTTACATTTTTACAAAACTCTGTAAGGAAGATATAAATTAGGGAAATTATTAAGAATAACGATAAACAATGAAATAATTTGTATTTGCTGAGATTCACCTTTGATAAAAGTTTATTGATTTATAAAAAATAAGCTAGTTTCGTAATGAAAAATATTTTTGAAAATAAATCGACCCGGTTATATATATTTGGAATTAAGGCATTTTTAGAATTGGATGTTTCCATTACGTTGGCAAAAAAGCTTTGCAAAAGGTACCTATTTTTTCTGTAGATACCACAATTCTTAGATAAGCAAACATAATATTCTTAAAATATTCTAGTTTTTTGATTGCATAGAAATCAATTTTTTTGTATTATTATATTATAATATAAAAATAATTATTATATGAATATATATTTATTTTCTCTATTCTTATATACACGATATATAAACATATTTGTGATTTAAGTCTTAGCAGTGATAATATTGTACCATCATAGTATAATTGTCAGTTTTAATAACTGGTAACACTGAACTATTTTAAATAAGCACAGACAAAAAAGGTTTCTGTTAACAGTTTTAAAAACAAGTCGAGTATTAAAAAAAAAAGTTTTTTTTTGCCTAATAAAGTACTTGTTTTCTACCTGAGATAACTAATTCGAGCCCTATGCTCATAACTTTTATTAATTTTTGTTTAATCTTGTCCAGGAAAGCCGTGAAATACAACAGCTTTTATCACCAATAGCATATCTGTTAAAAATAACAGCTATCTTACATAGAAACATCGACAAAATCCATTTTGGTTAGCATTGCACACGAGTTTATACAAATAAAGGGTTTTTCATGAATCTTTCCTTTTCTTTTACGTATTTCCTCATTGGCATCTCTTTTTAGCACCAATAAAGAACAGCGTTGCACATGGATTTATATACTAAGAAAAGCTATGTAATTCGATCTTTTTCTTTCTCATATTAAACTCAATTTACGTCTCTTTGCAACATTAATGAGTAACATACTACATTAATCTGTAGATTTATAATACAACATTTCAACAACCAGTCTAAATTATCACATATTCGGTAAATTCAATACTGCTGGTAACATTTGAAACGTCAAAATGTCAAGTTCGAAAGCGTCAGAACTGTAAAACCGCGAATTCGGTTATTTTGAAACAAACACCGAGGAATATACACAGAGTGATTAAAATCGAATCGCTCACGAGACCTAGAACGCTGTTTCTTGACCTGGAGTATTTTTTCTTCGTTAATCTTCGTTTATCTACATTGAGCTTCTTGGGCCACGATTCGAAATCCTTTGGCATTCTCTGACACTGGCTCGGAAACCATCTTCTAGGTGAATTGTTAGAGTTTCTCGCTTGGATGCAAACGTCAAAATCTCCCCACTTTTTTAGAGACATTGACAATTCTTCGCTGATAGGTATGGTTAGCGATCGGAGGTTATATAAAACGTCATTAGAATAATAAAGCTTGTTGTCAATATCTCGAATGTAGATTAAAAAGTCTGCAATATCTTGTACTGATATAACAAACCAGTGTACGTAAAGTGATGTTTGAGCGCTGAAATAAACAAATAACACATTAACATTTATTATTAGTACATCGCAATTAGTAGGTTTGTCAAATCATATCGCGAACTTCACTAAATTATTATTTTTTTTGTTTTCATCGTATTTTTGCATTATTTATTTCTTTTTTCAAAAATAAATAAAATACTCACTACTGAACATCCCTAAACGCCAAATCCGGTTCTGACGTAAACTCATACGACGTCTCCCCTCCAGTGTTGCTATATTCAGAAAATTTCTCGTCCATTTCGATGTTGCCAGCGCACAAGAGTCTCTCCTCATCCACGGTGATTAAGCTCGCGTTGGCCAGCGCGGCCGGTTCAAAACACGTTAAATTATTGTATTTTATATCATTTTTTAATGTCGACGGAGTTATTCTATTTAGGTAATGTTTCAATGGACGCGTAAAACAATCGCATCTGAGACTGTTTCCTGTAAAATTAAAAGAATCGTGGAATAAGTTATTATCTGTTATTTTTTTCCTTTTCCCCTCTTTTCTGTTTTTCTTTTTGTTACTGTTCTCGTATTTTCATTTTCCTTCTGTGCAAGTAGTCTACACTATTAAATATACTCGCATTTATTATGTATCTTGTCCATGTGCTATATATTTATGTACGTGTTAATGTAAACTATTTTTTACATTGGCTCGACAATGTGCGTACAGTACACCTGACGGTAAGTACAGTGTCGGCCAAAAACAAAAGCAACTGCCAAGGACGAAATCTATTATCTTTGTCGTCATGTTGGCCAGCATATACCACGACTGAAGGTCTCTAAGCATATGAGTTACTGGATATATAAAAGCTGATCCCGAAACGCGACAAGCCAAAGCGAGTCACTATGCCTGTCTTTACACTCGTGTACTGTGATCAAACAACTTTATTCGTAAAAAAATACCTTCAAAGTATATTTGGGTCCCATCGTTCATGATTTTTTTGACCAACTGAGGCTCGAACACAGCCAACTGGTTATCTCTCAAATCTAAGACCTTCAACTTTGAAGACTTAACGAGAGCATCCGTCGGTAGAGTCTCCAGCATGTTACCGTTCACATAAAGCTCTGTTATATTCTCTGGCAGGGCTAATTTTACTTCAGCTGCAAAAACAAAACTTTACATCATAAGCTTTGATTCGATACAGTATAGGAAAATGTAGTAACGTATATTATGCAACGTAAGGTTATTTATGGTTCCATGTACGATATCTACGAGCGCCAAATACATAATAAAAAGGATTCAAGGTAAGACTACTTTTGATTCACAAGCCTCCCACAAGCGTAAAAGCCTTCACCACAAGCGGTGGCTAGCAATTACAATTGGTTATCCCAACATGATTAGAGCGGTCCACGGCAGACGGCAAGCTTCATGCCGCCTGCAACCACAGATAATTAAAACCAGCCAAGTGCGAGTTGGACTCGGTTTGGGAAGAATCTCCCGAGAAGAGCAGGCTAAAACTCTGGCAATTGCTATTTGAAGATACAGAAGCACATATAAATACACAAAGAATAAATATCCCGTGAGGAAAAATTGTAACTTGATCGACTGAATTCCAGTTTCAGAAATGCGTCTTAAATTTTAAACACTAGTGAATAGTAAGTTTTTTATTTATTCTTTTCGTGCGTCGGTTAGAATTGGACACGGCGTCTATAATATGGTTTTATGATGAAACGGGGCTGGTGAATTTAGAGAATATAATCCTTTTTTTTTTACTCTGGCTCGACATAGTGACTACAGAGTACCTGATGGTAAGTACAGTGTAGTCCAAAAACGAAAGCGACTATTAAAGGATGAAAATCCATTGATAGTCTCCGTCGTCATGTCGGCCCACATATACCGCGACTGAAGGTCTCTAGGTATATGAGCTACTGGATATACACAAGCTGATCCCGAAACGCGACAAGCCGAAACTGGTCACTATGACGGGCTATACACCCATGTACTGTGGTCGCGATCCGGACGGGCACCGACGCTCTACCACCTCGCTGCTGCTCGTTTAGCACCACCCAGGAGTCACGTGTAGGGAAACTAGGGCAAAGCCTACGGACGCGAGCAGCTTCGACTCCCAAAACACCTATCCTATCCTAGAAAACACTCTCCACTGTGCAACCGGTGAAAGGCTGCGAGGCATGCGACTTCACGTCGATGCTCGATGTTCTGCATTTTAGTCTCAATTAAAGAGTTACTGCCGACAAGTCTACGAGCCCTACGATCAATCGAGTACAGAACTGCCAACTGGTAATTAGCGGATCCGTCCCAAAGGTGACAACAGTACTCCACACCCGACCACTCCTGTGCCTGATACAGATTAAGATGGTATAAAAAAATACTTACAGGTCCTGGATTTCAGGTCTCTTAGGTTGTTATGTGACAAATCCAAGATTTCAACTGAAGTTAGGTTGCCCAGGACGTCTGAAATAAATCATCGTAAGGTTAATCAAGTAAATGTGACATTGATTCACAGATAAGTATACAGGGTGACCCGTAAGTCAACGTTCGTAGCTAAAGGAGTGATAGAAAAACGGTGACTCTATACCTTACTGTAAATAGAATTTTACATCTCCAGCGCATTTAGGAGATACTAGGAAAATGGCAATAATTTATGTAGTGTCTAATGTAATGCAACACATTGTATTTTATTTTCGAGTTTCTTATTACTTGAGTCATAAACGGAAAAGCGAGCGATTCCTTAAGCAGAATAACTATCATAAATTATGATTCTGATATTATATTTTTAAATTAACAAGTCAGTATGAAAGCAAAAGCATAATAATAATATATCTTCACATGTAGCGTGAATTTTCGAGGTGAGCAGACATAAAAGAAACTGTACTTTATATGTCATAACCAACGTGACCAATGGTGGCAGTTCATCGCTGTTCTCAAAGCACTAATACACTTGACATTTCTATTAGATGCCTGACTGATTTCCTCACACTGTTTTAGTGATGCCACGAATAGTGAATTGGCCGAATACCCAATACCGAATATTCGGCAACGCTGTCGGCGGATGCGCCGAATATTCGGCATGGAATACATGCTTGTCAGGGGCGCGTTAGCTGGATTAAGGCAAGTTGCAACTTGTTTTCCTCGTTGCGTTGGCGCGGCCAGCAAAGACAATACAATACCCAATACAAACGAAAAAAAATACCCAAACCTTTCGAAATTTGCTAAAGTTTATCTTTCTTCTCCTGGAAGTAGCGTGTTTAGTAAAAGGTTATTTTTTGAGACTGGTAACATTTACGATGAAAAGCGTAATCATTTGCTACCAAAAAATGCTGAAAAGCTTGTTTTTATCCATCACAACTTACCACTGATCAATTTTAATTACTAAAGTGTTATAATTTGGAAATAAATAAATAATTTTGAGTAATATAACGTGTCTTTTTTACATGATTTGGTATTCGGTATTCGGCCGAATAGTACGTACTATTCGGCCGAATACCGAATAGCAAAAAAAGTGGCCGAATAGGCCGAATACCGAATAGTTGCCGAATGTTCGTGGCATCTCTAGACTGTTTTCCTTCACCGGTGAGCATGTGCTGCCTGAATCCATACTTAATCTCTAATAGTAATAACTCTTACTGGATCCGAGTCGCTGGACTGTGGAATGGTCTTCCGGAGAGCGTGTTCCCACCGTCCTGCGATATGGGATCCTTTAAGCGAAGCGTGAAGGAATATTAGTGCAGGCCGGCATGATTACTGCGAGTGTAGGTTATTTCACTGTTGATAGTCTGATAGAATAGATAGAACTGGTGTTCCGTATTGGAATACGTACGCGGGCAACTTTGATTCAGTTCTGGCAACACTGTACGGGTTATCGATTGAGTTTTGAACTCGCTCGACCCACCCACCGAGCAACAACGAAAAAAATACAAATATTCAATTCCGTTGAACATACGATTCCAAAGTGTGCTACGGAGAGGTCCTTGAAGACATCAGTATCCTGGAGGAGAAGCAGGGGCCCCTGAGGAGTTGGCGAACTGGTGATCGCGTTAAGTGAAACTCTTTGGGCAGCCCGTGCTATTGTTGCGGAGCTATCGAAGTACCGTACATCATTTTGACCTTTTTTTTGGTAGCCCGGGGGATAACCCTAACGGACCTTCAAGGAGCAGTGAGGACCGCCCCCCAGTGTGTCGGACTTGACCCGACTAAAACCCCCGGGGTGTTCCTTCTCCCGCCGAGTGCCAAGCGCAAGGCTGAGCCATCTTCCTCAGCACCCGGCGAACATAATTTTGGCCTCATGTGATCAATATATCAAATCACTACTCACTGTTTCTTATGTCGTTGATGATATTCCTAGACAGATTTAATTTCTTCATTTTCTTGGTGCCCAGAGTTAGGTCATGGGTCAGCACCGGTATGGCGTTGTTACTGAGGTCCACCTCCTGCAGCCTGTACGGTATCCAGGGGTTCGACGGGAACGTCTTCTTCGTCAGGAAGCCGAAATTATTGTAACTCAGATTCACCTGAACAAGTTAACGCGTTATTTTTTTATGCTAGCTTGCAAAGTGCCTGGGCGGGTGACATTGAGGGCGTCCCCGTCCAGTGGAGAGAGGAAAGGTCGCCGTGTGTGTTCCCATAGAGAGGTAGGGAGGGGTTGAAATCCTCCTCCAAGAGAGGAGGCCTGCCCATAGACCAACGCTCGCCGAGCCCTCGGAAGTATCCGGACTCCCAGTCTCGGCGAAGGCGAGGAGAGGCAGTGCTGGCACCCCGGTGGTTTTAGTCGGGGCAGGTCCGACACACCGGGGGAAGTGGCCCTCACCACTTCCCCTGACGGTCCGTAGGGATTTCCACCGGGTTAACAAAAAAAAAAAAAGCTTGCAAAGTGCAAAGTGACTACATTTCACTTGATGGGAAGTACTGTGTAGTCCTAGAACATTATCGACTGCCAAGGGACAAAATTCCATTAACAGTCACCATCGCTTTGTCGGCCCGCAAACACCACGACGGAAGGTCTCTAAATATATAAACAACTAGATATGTACAAACGGATCCCGAAACGCGACAGGTCGAAGCGTATCACTATGACGGTTTTTACACTTGTGTACTCTGGTCACGATCCAGTTCGGACATTCGCCCAACCACCATAAAACATACTTTTAACCCTCAACACAGTAAACTGTGTGTTTGTATGTCTTTCTGTGGCATCGTAGCTCCTAAACGGATGAACCGATTTTGATTTAGTTGCTTTTATTCGAAAGGTGACGATCGAGAATATTTTTAACTGTGAAAGAAGAAACTCTGATCAGCTGTTCGAAGATCATTATCATCATCAGCTTACCCTAATCCACTCCTAAACATATAGCTCTCCTAACAAGCGCCATCGAGGCCGGTCTTTGCTCTTCTCATCCAATTCTTTCCGATCACCATCCGAAGGCCGTCGCTCCACCTTCCCGGCTGCGCTCCATGCTAGGACTGCGAACCGATTCGTTAAAGTATAAAAAAACTCACCATTTCCAACGAAAGGCAGTCATCCAATAACCCATTTGTCTTGTTGTCGATTTTCTCCAAATTATTATGTGACAAATCCAATTTCCTAAAGAATAACAGATAATTAATTTTCATGGTATAACGTTTAGAAAATACTTTTATAACTCCATGAAAATGTATATAGCATGAGATTTTTCAAGAGGGTTGTGGACAATGTTTGTGGTGACGAGTTAATCAGAAGGCAGTTTTATCATGAATTTCCTTTATTCATTTAGTTTTGCATTTAAATACAATTCACATGAGTTAATATTCATAATGAATTGTATTCCACATTATTTTACATGTGCATTGTCTCCATATTCCTCTTGGTTAGCAACGCAATAAAAACGCTTCTTATGTCACAGTTGTTTAGGTAACCGTTTACCGTCAGGTGGGCCGTCAGCCTGTTTGCTAACAAAAATATAAATAAATATACAATATTGACACATAATATGTCAAACTTCAAAATTACCTTTATGTAATAAGGAATTTAGATGCTTCTTATAAATACTGTAACGGGTCTTATGCGCGTAATTATGGCTCAACGTTTCGACCAGGTGACACAGGTCATGTTGACGTTTGGAATGTCGCGCCGAATTGTCTTCGACGGAGTGTGAACTTACTTCTACCCACTTTTGTTCTTAATCATTTGAATACTCACGGCACACAATACTCGCAGTATCAGCATGTTAATGCGACATAAAACATCGAGCCATAATTAAAAGTAAGATAATGCGCGAATAAGACCCGTTAAAATATTTATAATCAGTACAAAACGCGAAAGTTTAAAATGTGTTCGATGCTTCTTTTTTTGATTGTCACTGCACACTCAAACACTTGACCATCAAATTGTACGGCTATCATAAACAATCATAGCGATTCCCTTCGGCCTGTCGCGTTTCGGGATCAGTTCGTGTATATTCATATACCTAGAGATCTTCCATCGTGAAATATGTGGGCCGGCATGACGATGGCTACTGCCAATGGATACTCGTCCCTTGTTAATAGTGTTCTGAAGAGTTGTTTAACCTTGTTCCACCCTCTGCCTTCCTGAATAGACCCACGCGCGCGGGTTTGCGGAGTCACAGCTATACAGTATCTCACATCCCGGCTAGGGTTAAGAAGTTCTCTAACTCCTTCTTTTGCCGTGTCGTTGGGCTGTGGAATGGACTTCTGGCGAGCGTGTTCCTACCATCCTATGATATGTGATCCTTTAAGCGTAACGTGAAGAGATATTTGTGGATTCCGGCATGATAGCTGCGACTACCGTTGGGTTTTTTCTTGCCTATCGATAGTCGTTGGCGTTTTTTTGACTGCACCATGCTTACCATCAGGTATGGTGCAGTCACTGTGTCGAGTCAGTTTAAAAAAAAACATTGTCGTTTTGGACTATCCCGTACCGCTGAAAAGTACACAGACAAACATCATGGTCATGCCAGCCCATATATAGCACGACTGAAGGTCTCTAGATATACAAACAACTATAGGTACATGAGCTGATCCTGAAACACGACAGGGCGAAGCAAATCACTAGGATAGTCCTTACACCTGTACACCGTGGTCACGACACAATCCGTGCTAGTGATGCCACGAATAGTGATTTGGTCGAATCTATACTAATATTATAAAGCTGAAGAGTTTGTTTGTTTGTTTGTTTGAACGCGCTAATCTCAGGAACTACTGGTTCGAATTGAAAAATTCTTTTTAAGTTGAATAGACCATTTATCGAGGAAGGCTTTAGGCTATATAACATCACGATGCAACTATTAGGAGCAAAGAAATAATGGAAAATGTGAAAAAAACGGGAAAAATTGTTCATCCTTGAAGGCTTCCATTGCGTGCGCTGTGAAAACGGTTCAAGATACCAAAAACATATGTATGAAGTAATAATTTCTCTTGAAATGATCTAAAAAAATGTCTCGGACAGTATATGTCTATCTTTTTAAATTAACTCACTAAAACCGTTTTTATGGTAATCAAATTTGGTCGAAATTAATGCATTATTTGTTAAGAGTTGTATCAACGTAATAATATTAATCTTTATCCAAATAAATGTGTTGTTGATTAAGAGTATTTAATTGTGAACAAAATTGTCTTTGACAGCACTTAATTTCAATGAACATCTTAGAAGATATTACAAAACCTTATATAACAAAACAACGTTTGCCGAATCAGCTAGTACCGAATATTCGGCGACGCTGCCGGCCGAAGCGCCGAATATTCCTGGAAGTAGCGTGTTTAGTAATAATAATAATCTTTATTTCAACACAAAACTTATGCATATACACAGAGTGATAAGTCTCACCAATTAAGTAAATCTTGTCTCTGGTGAGACTCGCACTTCCGTTCGGGTTATTCAAGGGTGTCTTGTGTTTTTATATGGATATTAACGATATAGGTTTATTAGTATGTGTGTGAGCGAGAGAGAGAGAGCGTGTGTGAGAGGTTATTTTCTGAGGCTGGTCACATTTACTATGAAAAGCATAATCGTTTGCTACCAAAAAATGCTGAAAAGCTTGTTTTTATCCATCACAAATTACCACTGATCAATTTTAATTACTAAAGTGTTGTAATTTGGAAATAAAGACATAACTTTGAGTAATATAACGTGTCTTTTTTACATGATTTTGTATTCGATATTCGGCCGAATAGTACGTATTATTCGGCCGAATACCGAATAGCAAAAAAAGTGGCCGAATAGGCCGAATAACGAATAGTTGCCGAATATTCGTGGCATCTCTAATCCGTGCACCTAGAAGTAAGTAGAAGTAAGAAGAAGAAAGTACCTCAAGGCGACAAGTCCTTTAAAAGCTTCATTAGGAATTTTATTCAAGCCGTTTCCACTCAGCGATAAATCGAGCAACTGCTGCAAGCCAGTGAACGATTGTTGCGCGATGGACGACAGTTCGTTGCTCGATAAATCCAGCTTAAACAGTGTTGGCAAGTTCCCGAATGACGACTTCGTTAGCTCAGTCAGATTATTTTCCTAAAAGTGATTAACAATTGTGTCAGGTAGATCTATTTTATAGATATGTACTTTAGAAATAGTATCATAATTTGTGAGGGCGGGATGTACTGGGAATTCAGCAGCTATTTCTGTCAGCCGGCCTCTATTTAGTTGTGACAGAAATTAATTAAACTCTGTTTGTTTCCATGAACTGTCACCAGTGGCTCCTAGCAGCTGTGCAGCACGCAGCGGCTACGCCCTGGTAACCACGTCGGCTTTAGGCGAAACCTGGTTGAAGGGCTAGCACGGTGTTTTAACGTACATTTCTTGCAGTGATTCCACGCTTAGTGCAAAAGTCTACCTACTTATTTATCATCTGTCATGCTCATGGTATCCTATAGTGATGCCACGAATAGTGAATTGGCCGAATACCGAATATTCGGCAACGCTGTCGGCCGAAGCGCCGAATATTCGGCATGGGAAACATGCTTATCGGGGGCGCGTTAGCTGGATTAAGGCAAGTTGCAAACTGTTTTCCTCGTTGCGTTGGCGCGGCCAGCAAAGACAATACAATACCCAATACAAACAAAAAAAAATAACTAAACCTTTCGAAATTTGCTAAAGTTTATCTTTCTTCTCCTGGAAGTAGCGTGTTTAGTGAGAGGTTATTTTTTGAGGCTGGTAACATTTACGATGAAAAGCGTAATCATTTGCTACCAAAAAATGCTGAAATGCTTGTTTTTATCGATCACAACTTACCAAAGATCAATTTTAATTACTAAAGTGTTATAATTTGGAAATAAATAAATAATTTTGAGTAATATAACGTGTTTTTTTTACATGATTTGGTATTCGGAATAGCAAAAAAAGTGGCCGAATAGGCCGAATACCGAATAGTTGCCGAATATTCGTGGCATCTCTAGTATCCTAGTCTACCTGACAGTTTTGGAGAGGCAGCAAGGCGATGTAAAAGATCTAGGTTACAAAGAGGGGTCAGTTATCAGTACCCAGACATTTATTCTACCTTTTTAGTTGCGTCGGTTGCCCGCCTTATAAGTTTTTTTTTTACACTGGCTCGACATAGTGACTACAGAATACCTGATGGTAAGTACAGTGTAGTCCAAAAACGAAAGCGACTATCAAAGGATGTAAATCCATTGATAGTCTCCATCGTCATGTCGGCCCACATATACCGCGACTGAAGGTCTCTAGGTATATGAGCTACTGGATATACACAAGCTGATCCCGAAACGCGACAAGCCGAAACTGGTCACTATGACGGGCTTTACACCCATGCACTGTGGTCGCGATCCAGACGGGCACCGGCGCCCTGCCACCTCGCTAGTCTATAGCCTAGCCTTTCAGCTATGACCAAGATAACATCACTTACAATGCGGACAGCCCTCCGTTGCAACTATCCAGGGCGTCAAGTACTAGATGAACCATCCCAAAGATGCAAGCAGCATTCTATGCACGGCTTGACTTGAGTCTTATAAAAACAGAAGATTATTAAAATTGTCTCACAACTTTTCAAATCAAGGTTAAACCCGAAAGCTAAAGCCGAAAATTCAGCGGAATTCGATGGTGAAACGCGATCGCCTATCAAATGCCTATTCGCTCTTCTCTTAAAGACTCCCAGGTCATAAGATCGCGGAAATATGGCCGCTGGAAGCATATTCCACTCCTTAGCCGTTCGCATAATGAATGTAGAAGCGAATCTTTTCGTGCGGATATAAGGAACATCCACCACATACGGATTAAAGAAGCAAAGGGGTTTGCACTTTACTAGTGATTCTCAAAATAACTCCAGGTTAATTGAACCCAAAGATGGGCAAAATGTAATCCGATTAATGATGAACGATTACAAAATGTAGTCGTAAATTTAATTTTCTTGCTCTGTAATTATGATTAAATCCATTTAAAATATTAAGAAATCATAAATGTGTATACAATCTGGGATTTTGTAGTGTTTAAAACATAAATGAGCAAAATGCAGTCGTATTAATGGTAAAAAACGTAAAATGTAATCGTTAATCATTTTCATTAATCTGATTACATTTTGCCCATCTATGATTGAACCTACCTGCATGTATAAATACTGCAAGCTAGTCAAAGAGCTGAGCGCCTCCCACGGCGGTCTGGTGAATCCGTTGGCCGACAAATCCAGGCTTTGCAGCGTCAGCAGACTGTTGAAACTGTCGCCGGTCAACATGTCGCCCAGCATGTTGGAGGAGAAGTTGAGACGCAGGAGAGCGTTCATTGACGGCCATGTGTTTGATCGAATCTCCTTTAAATTGTTATGGGCTATATTCAATTCGCTATAAAATAAATTGTAGTTTAGTTCTTTGGGATTTTTTTTTTTATAATTTATAGACGAACGCTTGACTTCAATCACACTTGGTGGAAGGTGATGTTGAGTTCGATGATGAAACGCGATCGCTTAGCAAATGCCTATTCACTCTTCTTTTAAAGACTCCCAGGTCATAAAATCGCGGAAATATGGCCGCTGGTAGCATATTCCACTCCTTAGCTGTTCGCATGATGAATGTTGAAGCGAATCTTCTCGTGCGAATATAAGGAACATCCACCACATACGGATGGTATCCGACACGATGTCTAGTGGTTTTGTGGTGGAATGGGGCTGGTGGAATCAAAGAATGTAGTTCCTGAGAACACTCTCCACCGTGCAACCGGTAAAAGACCGCGAGGCAGGCAACTCTACGTCGATGCTCGATGCTTAGCTCGATGATAAAGGACAATAAAAACGCCGAAATAAAATAGTGGACGTCTGCATCATGGCGAGCGTTCTGAAGAATTATTTAACCCTTCTTTGCATAATGATGGAAATTTCCATCATAACATTGAATGCCCAAAAATTATATAACAGAACAAGTTCACTTTAAATTAATCGCGTCTGGACACTTTTTTAATGTCCATTGCAATAAAAAAACATAGCTGTCAAAAACAAGCAAGCGCTTCTATCAGTAAAACGAGCTTGCAGTTGTCATTCCGCTGTTTGGTGTAGTTACAATAAACGTATGATTTTGTTTTTAATTTTGTATTATTATATTTGAGTGTCTATTGCATTAGATATCATTGGATTTCTATTGCATATTATTGGATATTTAAAAATATCCTCTTTTATTTCTATTAGTATTAAGCTAATGTTCTAACTTTGCATGATGATGGAAATTTCGATTATATTGTTTTTTGCTAAATTAATATAATACTATAATCATATGCTAAGACTTTTTAAACTATTTTTTCTTTAATTTGAACATAAATTATATCACCTTGATTTATTTCACCAATAAAGAAAAAATCATGCAAAGAAGGGTTAACTTTGTTCAACCCACTCCCTTCAATAGCAGAATCATGCGCGCAGGCTTACGGAGTCACGGCTATACGGTGACCAGTGACGTGCATAGGATATTTAGACAGGGTAGGCAGAATTCGCGTAATTAATTTGAATATTATATGAAATATAATAAATTTTTGAAGCAATATAATAAATATTATATTGCTTTCATAGGAAAGACAGACAGCGTGAATATAGAATAGATATTAATGGTTTCTTTTTTGTTTAACTTTAAGCAATTTATTCCAAACTTATTTATCGTCAGGGCATGCAATGCTTTCGTGCATCTATGAAATGAACGCTACTGACGGTGACTCACATCCCGGCTAGGACTAACGAGTTCTCTAACTCTTAGTCTGAGATTTATAGACGTAACTTTAAGTTTGCTTAAACTTTACTAGGACATTACAATTTATATTTCTCAATGAATATCAAAGGATTTGGTAAGTCACCGATTTTGTCAACATGAACTCGGCTCTGAGAATACTATGGCTATATTCGAGTTCTTATTATGTATTCAGGTTTTTGTCAAAATAAATTAATTTTTTAAGAACTTTGCTAAGCAAAGTCTAAATAGCATCTACAAATCTCAGCCTTAATGCACCCGAGTCGCTGCGCTGTAGAATTATCTCTATTGTGTTCCCACCGCCTTATGATAATAGCTTCTTTACACGAAGCGTGAAGAGATATTTGAGCAGGCCGGCATGAACACTGAAACTATCGAATATTATCCTATACAGTTGATTGTTACAGTCGTTTTATGTAACTATACCAGGATTGCCCACAAGAATGGTTTGGCTACTATGACGAAAAAAAAAATTAAATACTCACCCAAGACTAATTGGTATTTGAAATATCTTCTCCAGTTGGTTAAAACTGATGTCTATGAGCCGACAGCTGGCCAGCTTCGCCAGACTGCCGCGCGACACGTCGGTCAACAAGTTGTGCGACAAATCTAGCTCAAGTATCGTCGGTAACGTGCCAAACATCGCTGGCTTGACCGCCTTCATGGAATTGTGGCTTATATTAAGGTACCTAGAATAAATAGTCATATAACATCCAAATGCTAATGGTAAACACTAGACAAGGATTCAGAGAACATAGAACAATATATAAAATATATTTCAATCCAGTTTTTTTTTACACTGGCTCGACATAGTGACTACAAAGTTCCTGATGGTAAGTACAGTGTAGTCCAAAAACGAAAGCGACTATCAAAGGATGAAAATCCATTGATAGTCTACATCGTCATGTCGGCCCACATATACCGCGACTGAAGGTCTCTAGGTATATAAGCTACTGGATATACATAAGCTGATCCCGAAACGCGACAAGCCGAAACTGGTCACTACGACGGGCTTTACACCCATGTACTGTGGTCGCGATCCAGACGGGCACCGACGCCCTACCACCTCGCTGCTGCTCGTTTAGCACCACCCAGGAGTCACGTGTTGGGAAACTAGGGTAAAGCCTACGGACGCGAGCAGCTTCGACTCCCAAAAGTAGAGTTGCGCAGAGGTATTGCCTCACTGAGCATTTTCTGCCGTCTGTATCACGGCGAGAGTTCTGAAGAGCTATTTATTCTTATTCCACCCTCGTCCTTGCATAAAAAACCACGCGCGCGAGTTTGCGGAGTCACAGCTATGCGGTAACTCACACCCCGGCCAGGACTAAGAAGTTCTCTAACTCTTACTGGAGCTGTGTTGTTGAGCTGTGGAATGCTCTTCCAGCGAGCGTGTTCCCACCGTTTTAATGGGGTCCTTTAACCCTTTGACCCCCGCGGACGTGAATTCAAGCTCAACAATTGTACCATTGCGGCCCGCGGGCGTGAATTTACCTTATTCGTAATCTAGTCATTTTTATACTTTTATATTACTAGCTTTTGCTAGCTTCGCTCGCGTTAAGAAGTATTATTATTAATTGGATATAGTTTTTGCGGCTTTATTTTTGTTTAGCGTGTGTAAAAAATTAGGGCCTAATCTGTTATTAAACTATCAAGCTATTATATTATATTATAGTCGAAAATCTGAGAAAATTCATACAAAATTTCATCCCCTATTTTATCCTCTTGGGGGTGGAATTTATCAAAATCGTTTCTTAGCGGATGCCTACGTCATAACATCTACCTGCATGCCAAATTTCAGCCCGATCCGCCCAGTGGTTTGGGCTGTGCGTTGATAGATCACTATGTCAGTCAGTCAGTCAGTCACCTTTGAGTTATGTATATTTAGATTTATGGATTATTTTTGGCATTCCTAACTTTACCAACGTATGCTTTATAAAACTAAGTGCCTCTATGGAATTTCATTTCACTCGGCTTAATAGAAAAAATATTTTTTTTAACACATCCTTCAGTGCGATCGCGACCGGTGCTGTGTGGTTTTCGAGTGTCAACTATAAGTGGTTATTTTGTGGCGCGGCCTCAAAGGGAAGTGTAGCGTGAATATATTTATGCAGGCCGGCATGATCGCTGCGACTACCAATGGGTGTCTCTTTACTGTCCACAGTCGTGTTAAATTGATAATGCTTATAGTTGTTCGTTTATTCAAAAGATGGCGTTGGCAGAGAATTGACACACGATATCGTTTTATCACACACGATCGTATACAACTCTGCCAAAATATTAATAAATGGGTAGCGACATGGTAACTGTTTGTTTTATTGAATCATATCCTGAATGAACAGTGGTGACATCTATACTATTTTTTTTATACCGACTCGACACAGTGACTGCACCATACCTGATGATAAGCATGGGACAGTCCAAAAAACGCCAACGACTATCGAAAGGTAACAAAAAACCCATCGGTAGTCGCAGCGATCATGCCAGCCTGCACAAATATCTCTTCACGCTACGTTTAAAAGATCCCATATCATAGGACGGTGGGAACACGCTCGCCGGAAGACCATTCCACAGCCCAACGACACGGCAAAAGAAGGAGTTAGAGAACTTCTTTGTCCTAGACGGGATGTGAGATACCGTATAGCTGTGACACCGCAAACCCGCACGCGTGGATCTATTCAGGAAGGGACAGGGTGGAACAAGGTTAAACAACTCCTCAGAACACTCGCCATGATACAGACTGTAGAAAACGCTCAGAGAGGCCACATCCCTGCGCAACTGAAGCGGTTCAAGATGTTTAGTCACTTCAGGATCATTCACAACGCGAACAGCCCTCCGCTGCAACCTGTCCAGGGCATCAAGTAAGTACTGGGTAGAACCGTCCCAAAGATGCGAACAATATTCCATGCAAGGCCTGACCTGAGCCTTATATAAAAGGAACAGTTTTTGTACTTTTTTTTGGTAAACCGGGGGAAATCCTCATGAATCGTCAGGGGTCGGAGGGGACGGGGAGGGCCGCACCCCGGTATGCCGGACTCCTACCGACTACAACCCCGGGGTGATCCTTCTGTTGCGTTTGCCCCGAACTCCAGGTACAACGAGGACTTCTGCAAGCCCGGAAACTTCACGAAGCCTGCCATCAAGCGTGATCAGGTCACTGAGTGGACTCAGGGTAAAAAAGTATATGTACTGACCTTAACGAGAACAAGTTTTGAAAGACAGCATTGAAGATGTCAGACAAATTATTGTGAGATAGATCGACCGTGTGCAGCTCATATAACTTAGGGAAAGCCAATTTCGGTATACTTTCTATGTTATTATATGTCACATTTAATATCCTTATACCCGTCATGTTCTGTATAGGTACCTGAAATAATTAGGATTGTTTTTAAATACCAAATAAAGTTTAGATATTCGTGTATCAGTGTTATTTTTTTTTTATAACTTATAGGCGAACGCTTGACCTCAATCACACCTGGTGGAAGGTGAAGATGAGTTCGACGATGAACCGCGTCCGCCTAACAAATGCGTATTCACTCTTCCTTTAAAGACTCCCAGGTCATAAGATCGCTGAAATATGGCCGCTGGTAGCATATTCCACTCCTTAGCCGTTCGCATGATGAATGTAGAAGCGAATCTTCTCGTGCGGATATAAGGAACATCCACCACATACGGATGGTATCCGACACGATGTCTTGTGGTTTTGTGGTGGAATGGGGCTGGTGGAATCAAAGAATGTAGTTCCTAAGAACATTCTCCACCGTGCAACCGGTAAAAGACCGCTAGGCAGGCAACTCTACGTCGATGCTCGATGCTTTGCATTTTAATTAGAAAAATCAGCGCTGGGTCGTTCAGCTGGTCACTTATCATTTGCTGAGCTGTCATCCCTTTGGCGCATCACAACACAGTTAATTAAAATATTTCTCTTTTATCACTAATTTTTAAGCACTTACTTGACTAAAATCAGTGATACTGTTGTGGGAGAGTTGAAGCTCGAATGCGTACGTGTTTTCATCAAAAGCAGATTTGTTAATCTCCGTTAAGTTATTGTAACTCAGGTCGAGAAGGGTTAAGTTATTGCAGTTTTGGAATGCACCGCCTTCAATGGTTGCCACTTGGTTATGGGATATATTCACCGTGGCTAAATACAAGTCAGTGAACGCTTGACTTTCGATTATATTTATGTTGTTCTCTGCTAGATTAATAAGCTGGAAATTGTAAAAACATAGTCAATATTGTAAAACTCGCTCAGAAATATATTAAAATTAATGCTGATAATCAATTCTACTTTTAGTTGACTCAGTTCGATAACCTCTTTTACACTTGTTTCTCGCATGGGAGCTAGCAGACGACTGACTGTTCAACCTTTTTTTTTTTTTTTTTGAAGCGGAACTATTCGTTGCCGGGCATTTTCAGTTCAACCGGGCTTAGGAGGCAAGCACAGAAGGTGCTCAGCCAGCGAAATTTTTGGGTTGGGTGGCAATGCAAGGGCACCCTTGTGGGTACGAGCCTCGACTTGGACCGCCAGACAAAAAGTACTAACCCTACGGGTGATCTACCAGCGTTTCAACTGTTCAACCTCGCGGAAGCTATATATCAAGACAAAGAAACAGTGTTGCCATATTAATAATGAGCGTAGCACTATACTCAAACGCTCGCCGTCACAATATTATTCTTTGGGAGTGATTGTTGTTCTGAATTAATTCCGCACTCGATTGAACTAGATGAATCTCAGTGAATACTCGTCGATAACTAAGTCTATAGATTCCGATAGACGGCGGCCTGCCAAGGAAACATCTAGTCGCCAAGTGTTTTTATTGTCGGCAAACTTCACGACCATTGTATAAATACAATAATCACTCATTTTGAAAGTTTTTACGTAACAAATTCTTAAAGATGACTACTGAATATTACATAAAAGTGATTTATAATTTCGGCAAGACATTATGGTGTTGTCAGAGAAAGGCCAACGTCACCTGGCGAGAGGGGAGAGCACTGAAGGTACTCAGCCAGCGTATTATGGGTTGGGTGGCAACGCAAAGGCACCCCTGTGGGTTCGGACCTCGAATTAGGCGGCCAACCAGAGAACGAACCTGACGGTGATCTACCAGCGTTTCGGAAGCGACTGCCTTGAGAAGAAACGACGAAAGAAACTCAAGGCTGCGTCGGAGCGGATAACTCTATTGACTCACCTCAGCGTATTTAACAGCCTGAAACATTTGATAATCGACTTTCGTGATCTTGTTCCTGGCTAAGTCGACTGTACCAATTCTAGTGACGGCAGAAAACGTGCCTCTGCCGACGTCCCCTATCTGATTGTCTTGAAGATACAGACGTCTGAAATTACATGAATAATATATGTAATCGCTACATAACCTGCCCGAGGCTCAAGGACATAAGGTGGAACCTAAAAATTACCCTATGGGGAGGCCCACAAGGTAAAAGGCGAATAGGGAAACCTATAACAAGATGGGATGACGAAATTAAAAAAATTGCAGGCCCAAGATGGAATCAAATAGCCCAAAACAAAGAAGCTTCGACATCTTTGGAGGAGGCCTTTACCCGCTAAGGAGTTCTTGACTTAGTTAACATTTAATTTAGCAGATAAATGAAAATAACTAAAAAAAAGAACAAATAAAGGTTTATTTTTATTTTATGAATATGTAATCGGCACAGCATTTCTTTTCACCTGAGCCCCCTACGTGTTTGTCTCTCTTGGTGATGTTATAAAGCTCCTCCCAGGCCAACTGCAAACTGGTGGATTACTAAACAAACTTTCAACCCCTATAACCCCCGGGGTGTTCCTTCTCCCGCCTGCCGAGTGCCAAGAGCAAGGCTGAGCCATCTTCCTCGGCACCCGGCGACGTCCGGCCTTCTACAGGCCTCGCCTACTTGGCCAGGGGCCGTTAAATAGTCGCCACCCCCCACTTAGTGACTGCCTACGTCATAAGTGAACTCAATGTAAACATTTCATGTTTCTATATTAAGTAGTTTAGGATTCAGCAAGTACCTTTTAATTTTTCTAGATTAAGTACGAATGAAAACATCGTGAGGAAGCCGCACGGCGTCTGATAGAAATGTCACGTGTACTAGTGCTGTGAGAATGGCTATCAGCCGCGCTGACAACGTCCTGCTCGATCTAATGTATCTGCTCTCACCGAAAGGGACATAGCTTGATGATATACTATTATTATTAAAAGGTTATGATGTCAAAATTCACATTTATCCGCAAACCTTTTATTTGATGCTGCTCAAACGTCAGTATTTTTAAATTAGGCCTCTCTTCAACGAAGAGTTCGATACGACTGAGTGGCATAGCCTATATAAGAAACGCTGCTTTTCGAAGCTGCTCGCGTCCGTAGGCTTTACCCTAGTTTCCCTACACGTGACTCCTGGGTGGTGCTAAACGAGCAGCAGCGAGGTGGTAGGGCGTCGGTGCCCGTCTGGATCGCGACCACAGTGCATGGGTGTAAAGCCCGTCATAGTGACCAGTTTCGGCTTGTCGCGTTTCGGGATCAGCTTGTGTATATCCAGTAGCTCATATACCTAGAGACCTTCAGTCGCGGTATATGTGGGCCGACATGACGATGTAGACTATCAATGGATATTCATCCTTTGATAGTCGCTTTCGTTTTTGGACTACACTGTACTTACCATCATGTACTCTGTGGTCACCATGTCGAGCCAGTGTAATAAAAAAAGAAACGACAGCTAAATATTTACCTCAGGAATCTCATCCCTCTGAAGCTGTTTGTGTCTAGTTTTCTTAATTTATTGTTGTTCAAATGAAGGACTTTCAAAACTGTATTTCTTGCGAACATACCTCTGAAATGGAAATCGTTAAATTTTTTAAGCGAAATCATTATCCCCATCGCTGTAGCAAAGTAGTGATATAACTGAAGAAGGTTTTATCACATTCGGCGCCACGTCACCCATGTCTGGGTGACGAGCATGCTTACGTCGTGACCCTGTCACCCAAATATTGGTGACACCCTTCTTGTTGAAATCAATAGGTTTTTAGTTCGATTTTTTAAATAAATTCATTGTAATAAGCATTTATATGTCGGAGTGAGAGCGTCTAAATTGTTATTAGTTGAAACGTCAGGTTTAGTGCCTGGACGGAATCAGAGATGGCGTTGCAATCGTAATCAACTATTCGATTTGGTACAAAATTGAATGATGAAATTGGCAACACTGAATTAAGGAGAGTTGGTCGGGATTAGTCATTTCCGAAGGCATTCGTATTTGGACGGTCGCAGCGATCGGACGCATCTCAGAGATCGTCGCGTTTCCTTTCTACAATGAGTGATGAAGACAGTGCACGTGGCGCCCTGACAGGCTGTATACCGTTATACATGTAAATATAGGATATACAACATTATAATTCTAAAAAAAATCACACCATACAACACATGTCAATAGTTTATACTATACCATACATTCAAACCCACGTGCTATGTTATCGAAATGTCATGTGTTCTACTGGTCACGTTGGGCACTACATATAAGCGCAAAGTGAATTCAGTTACTAATGTATCTCTGCTCACCCCGATACGGATATAGCGTGACCAGATATTGTTATTATCTACTTATTTTTATTATTTACAATGTTTTATCATTTTAAAATATATACATTAACCCTTAACTTGGCAGAATGTATTTTCTTTCAATATCAAAATAATATTCATACCGTTTAACCTTACGTTCCAAGGATGTCTAATAGAAACTAACCGTGCGTTCAAAAACTGAGAAATTACCCAAATATTCATATAAAAATATTAAGTTTGCGCTAAAAACTTATGGCAATAGGTTTTGTAAATTCTGATGTATCTCCACAGATACACTATCAGGAAAAGGGTTAAAAAAAAAAACAATTTTAAAACATGTAGATCTGCGAGACATGAGGCCTGAGCCACAGGTAGTTAGGAGCTAGGAGTGAGGAACCTCCTCACAAAACGCGCCGTATTAAGTGATACTACCTTCTGCATCCGGCCTTTGATCTAACAAGCGAGAGCCTCTTGAGATGGAAACCGAGGCTCTCTGCTATCAGCCCATCAGTCGATACGAGTATCGAGACAATAACCCTTGAATCCACATCCCACATGCTGGTAATCTAGTATGCGAGCTCTAAATGGTGTGATGGTTTTTCTTTTTACGCTTTCACGAGATTCTCATTGTTACGTATTGCCATGAGTTTCCAGCTATTTACCTGTCGGTCCCCTATCCCCTCCCATCACAAGCCTAGACAACAGATGGCGCCACGCGTGAAATACCAGTACTAATCAACACCGGTGCAATTACCACGTGACGCGAGCGCTAAAAGTGTATATTCGTTTTTTCTCAATTTCAACGACATCGAAGACGCGTCATTTATCACCAAAAAGGTACGTGGTTCCTGTCTTACCTAGTTCCAGGATCTCATGGCCATTATCGAATAATAATAATTGTGTTTCTATATCCAACACTCATCATGTGGTATGATTATTATTATCATAAACTATCAGTGGAGTAAATATAAATACCTTGGTATATCACCTATTTGGTTATGACTTGCATTACACCAGCCGAGCTTGGTCAGGTCTCCGAGGTGACTGCCATCCAGTTTGACAATATTATTGAAACTGTAAACAATGTTTACTGTAACGGTGCATTTACACAGATCAAATTTTGTCGTCCGACTGATCCATCATTATATCCCCGCCTTCTTTTATTTATACAGTACGTTATAAAACCCTGTCCAACCAGTTAGGGGCATATAATTACTAGCCCGTATCCGTCCATTGCTAGACATAGCCCTATCTCAAGGTTTGCCACTGAGTACGAACTTTGGCTTTACTCGTGCTACAATTGCCTGGTACTTTACGCAAATCGTCGCTTCACCCAGATGGGATGTAACTATAAACTTAATTTCCTAAGTTAAAATCACCAGCGATACACTTGCCTATTAATGAACTATGTTCTGACGACTGATTGATGGCAGTATAACCATTACAACATTAGTCTAGTTAAAAAGAATCCAGAGAAAGAATTAAATAGGATGAAATAACATGAGTAAAATGTCATTTCCACTAAGGAAATAAATCTAGAAACATGGTACGTATGTAATCGTGTTCTCATTGCTCTGAAAGAAGTTTTACTTCCTAAACTCACCTAATATCCAGAAATTCTGTGTCTCTCAGCCCTTTGAACTGATTCCTCTTGAGTGTTGCCAACTTATTTCCGTGCAAATCTAGTTTTTTTAGTTTTTTCAATACCTATAATTTAATTTATTTATATTTTTTTATTTATTTATTATCAGGCAAGCAGTTAAAATAACTGTCAAGTAATAATACAAAGACACAAACAGAATATAACCCCAAAACTGCTGGGTGTTTTGTGTATTGAGTAAGGTTCACCAGGCCACTGCCCATTTCGAACCTGGACCTTTAGCGAATCATATCGAAATCAGGGGTACAAATATAAAAGTAAAAAGTTGTGTTTATAAAAATAATATGATTAAAGAGAAAATAATAAAATTTATATTAAATTTGAATTTTTGGGAAACCCAAAATCCTTATATTATTCTGGGAAAATAAAAACTAACACAGTCCTTTCCTTTTTCTTTTAATATACGAAACCCAAAAAAATATTTATCATAATAACAGGAGTTTGACATAATTCTTTTTTTTATCCAGATGCCTTTTTTTGATCCCTGACAGGGAAAAATTCGAAAGCTGAAAATTTGTAGTTACAAAACAAAAAAAAAGGTCTTTACCTGGAAAGCTTCAACAGGGATATCAGAGATAAGTCCATTGGACAGATGCAGTCTCTCTAATCGCCCAGCAGCCTCGCTTCCTGCGAATATGTCTTTAGCCAACTTTGTCATCTTATGCCCATCTATAGAAAGCGTTGACAGATTGCCTAATATCTGAAATTATAACAAATCTAGAACAGTGTTCTACCACGCCGAGGATCTGCAGGCAGTACTACGCACTCTCGCGATCTGGTGACTTGGACTTAACTGTTTCTCTCTCAGAATTTAGAACAGCGTGTGGATAGTGACCGTATTTCTTATTTTATGTGTGTTCCTTAGAATCAGAAGTTTGTTAAAAGTTGTTATTTAGGTGATCAATAGTTGCGACGGGGCTGCGGCGAATTGATTACAGGTCCCGCGGTCTCCGTCAATGCGCAGAAGAAGTCACCTTGGGGTTTTTAGTCGGCACAAGTCCGACACACCTCGGTTTCGCGCAACCCCCCAGTGCGACCGAGACGGTCCCATGAGGATTTTCCCCAAGTAAAAAAAAAAAAGGTGATCAATAGTTTTTTTTTATGTTGCGTATATGTGTGTATGTACGTATAATCCTTTTTTCTTTTTTGTAATTTTGCTGATATTATTTAATGTAAACTAGCATTATATATTAATTACCGTGCATGCTGTGGCGCCCTATAATTGTGGGGGCATTTATATGTTCTATTTTGATTTTGATTTAATACCATGATCTTTTTGTTTTTTTACTTTATGTCACCCATGTTGGGCACCCAATTTTGTAAAATAAAATAATATATATATATATATATATTACTAGCAAACCCGGCAAACTTCGTTTCGCCACCAGATGGCTTCGTTTTGGTTTTTAGTTAGCGTTTGAAAGAACGTGCGCATAACAAATGTCACAAGAAATTAACTGAGCAGAGAACAATTAGTAGCTGTCAAACAATGTATAACGCATAGGCGCCATCTACTTAAAATACTGGTGCGATCTGCTCCACCACCATTTTCCACGTTTTCCTGCTTTTCTGTTGAAATTTTTCCTAAACTTTGTTTGCTATAAACCCCACGGAGCCCGAGACCTTTCCAACGAATGTAAAACCGTGGAAATCGGTTCGTGCGTTCTGGAGCTATAGCGTCAGGAAGGAAAACCGGACTTATTTTTATATAATAGATTATCATGACTCAACATAGTAGTCATAGCGCAAGTATGTCACAAGCGTGGTCTAAGTCACTGCTCTCAAGAAGGTTATAAAAAAATCATCTTCATTAATATGTCTTTATTAGTTTTTACATAATGACGTTACTAGAACCGCCTTTTGACGCTAGCAGATACTTATTCCGATATTAAAAAAGTAATAAGGGATGCTCAGGCTTCACTGTGAATCAACTTTTATCTGAATCATATAACATCATTCATTCATTTTGGGAGTCGAAGCTGCTCGCGTCCGTAGGCTTTGCCCTAGTTTCCCTACACGTGACTCCTGGGTGGAGCTAAACGAACAGCAGCGAGGTGGTAGGGCGTCGGTGCCCGTCTGGATCGCGACCACAGTACATGGGTGTAAAGCCCGTCATAGTAACCAGTTTCGGCTTGTCGCGTTTCGGGATCAGCTTGTGTATATCCAGTGGCACATATACCTAGAGACCTTCAGTCGTGGTATATGTGGGCCGACATGACGATGTAGACTATCAACGGATTTTCATCCTTTGATAGTCGCTTTCGTTTTTGGACTACACTGTGCTTACCATCAGGTACTCTGTAGTCACTATGTCGAGCCAGTGTAAAAAAAAAAACATCAAACGAAAATTGTGAATGGACCAATATTTTTATTGTTAACTTTATTGTCGATAGTCGTACTTTTTTGGACTGCATCAGGCTTACCATCTGATGAGGTGTGGTCAATATATTAAGAGTACCTTAAAAGCCTCCTTAGGGAATTCTTCTATCTCAGTGTTAACGAAATATAACTCCTGCAGAGTTCTATTAACTCCAGCGAAAGCGTATTGATCGATAGTTTTTATAGGCGTATCCACTATTTCTAGAACTCTAATCGTTGACCGATGCAGTAAGGGTCCGAAAAGATGGGCTGAAATTCACAAAAGAAACATTTTATTCGCGTTTTCTACTGATTATAGATAATTTAACGGGTCTTATACGCGTATAGTGAATCTTGTGGTTCGTGAAGGTACCATAGAGTCCAGGTCGGCGTTGCCCCTGAAGGTCTATACAGCCCAGTTTGGAAATCAATGGTCTTAACAAGCTAAGACGGAGTTTTAATATTGTATGCTTTTTTTCTATATCTATTGCTTATTTGTATAATATTATTACCTTCTATGTGGCTGTAGTTAAATAGTTTTTTCTAAGTTGAAATTGGCAACCTATCGTGTACTTTGTTGTTAATGAAATAATATAATTTGTAATTATCGAGTAAAGAGTAAGCAAAGTCAAAGTAGCGTAAATAAATGTCTGTTTAAGCACCTTGGACATTTATATCTGAGCATGATGGGCACGCGAGTTCAATGTTCTCCCTAACCCTTAACCTAAGAAGTTTATTTCAAAAAGCCATGATGAATACTTACAGAATGAACACTCTTTCAATGTAAGTTTTTCAATTGGCAACCCCAAACCAGCGATGTTGCCAAGTCCAACGCTCATCACGGCCAGTCCGGTATTTTCGCAGCGCACGTACAAACCAGCGTCTGTCCCGTTCTCGCACACGCACGGGAACAGCAGCTGGCTTTTTGTCTCTTTCGGGCACGGGTATGCAGGTCCAGGCGGTATGTATTCGGTGTGGAGGCAAGGCAATGTTACCAGGGCAAAAAATATGAATAATGCGACCATTTTGTTCGGAGGGATTTTGTTGATCTAAAAACAATTATTAAATAATTAATATAATTTTTTTAAGGTTATGTATCTTGGCTGAGGTCTATTGCATGCTGTGTGTCGACGCTGGTCTGCATGTGTACCACTGGATCGACAACAAGTTATGCGCTGCTGCCGAAAGGCAAGAAGACGGATATGTCCACTTCTAAGGGGCCCCAGCCGTCCCCAGCCGGACCCCAGCCGATTGATGCGAAGTAGCGAGAGGTTGTGATCCAGGAGACAGCTCCATCATTATCCAGGAAGCCCACCCAGAGAGGAGCGTCGGACAATGAGCCTGAGGGGGCGTTGCTTAACTTACAAGCATCAGTGGTGACATAGACAGAGGAGAGGCGCCTTTCCCGCCCTTATTCTTTTAAGGAGGAGCCGTAACAGGCTGATCACACGAGTTTACGGAAGACTGCTCCCAGTTCCCGGAGTACGTTAAATCACGCGATTTGAGGTGCAAACCGCGGGGGTTTAGTCGGTAGGAGTGAAAAACACCGGGACTACAGCACCACAGCGCATTAATGATCCATGAGGTCCATGAGGATTTACCCCAGGTTTACAAAAAAATTGTTCCGTGTCTCAATAGGAAAACCAGACCCCTTGCAGGGTTGTTGTTGATAATACCCTTTTTCTAAGGAGCGCACGAATATATCAAGTTGAAATTAATATCAAATATTCAGACCCGTAGTCTGTTGTGGCGCTGAGAAAATTATAGCTCTATGTCAACGCACTCAAAAGATATGTCCGTTTACATATTTTTTTACGTTTATGCCTAGGGAATCAAAACCTATAGGTTACAAGTTCCCTTTGACTTAGAATCATAAGTTTTTTTCAATAAACAAGGTCACATATCACAAGTATAGGAAAAAGTACAAAAATTGTAAGATAATAAAAAACTGTAAATATATATAGTTAGAGAACTGACAAATAAAAGAGAAAAGCGGGCCGTTTCTATATACCCCGTATAGAGGCGATTTATATGGGCGAATGCAGGCGCGTCGGCCGGGCATTCTTGTTCGAGGCTCCGTGCGGAGCGGACATCTTGTTAGTTTACGTGAGGGTTGTATTATTGTGTCAAATTTCTGATTTTTGTTGTTTTGGTTATTCAAGTAAATGTTAATTCGGGTTTAGTTTAATCACCTCGTGTATTTTTGTATTTATTTTTAAGTAAAACCCACCACCGCCACCGCCAAACCACCAGTTTCCTAAATATATATTTTTACGAAGACAAATGTATACTGACAAGTTTGCTCGGAACCCTCAGTATACAAGACAATCTCGCACTTGTCCAACATAAGCTATATATACTTATATGTTATTTATTTGTTCTAAAATAAGAAAGGAAAATAAATTACTAATTAAAGATTGCGAAGCCATGTCAGGCTTATGGGCAGCCAGTGAATTCGAGCAAACAATTTCACAAGGATAGAGTTGTTTAATAAATAAAATTAACTGAAATGGATGACATCACTATGGTATAATATTTATTCATGCCGATTAAATTACAGATAATGTTGTTTTATTTAAGTGAAAGGTTTAGGGGCGTTGATGTATACTTATAAATCCCACATGTCGCGAGGCAAACTATTTATTAATTTAGGTAACTTGTATTGATTGATGAACTCGCTTGCCATATTGAGGGGTGAAAGCAATATGAAATATATATGAAAATCAGCGTTTTTTACAGATTCCGAAAATATATATATTACTGTAGGATGGATGACATTGTATGAAATATTATTATGTACGAAGTAGTAAATGCGTAGATCGGAACGTATGTGAGTGAAAGACAGGAAAGATAGAAAGAGAGAGAGGATAAACGGTTTTTTTTTTTCGATGCGAGCGCTCTGTAGTATTATGACGTAGAAAAGTCTAAAGACGAATAATTAATTAGAAAAAGTGCAAAAACGAGTTTTGAAAGTTTATTCAGTGTTTATTCTAATCCAAAGATCCCCAAAACTACATTACTATGTCACCAAAAAATGTCGCTTAAACCAAATAGCCTTTCACCCCTCGATATACAATATATTGTTGTATTTCAGTAGCTAAATGACGTTTTGCACTCCACTCTGCGTAAATTGATACGTCGTTCCTTTTTAGTGAAATTTAAAAGATCCAATTTTATCAAATGACTTCATTTTCTAAGAATTATGTTTTGTTATAAATTCTCATGATTCAATTAATATACAGGAAAGGTCAATATTATTTACATGGAATTTTCCGAAAACATGGTCGCTAAAATGTATCTTACGCGGAAAAAAGAACATGAAAATACCAAAATACAGGTTTGTAGACCAATGCGAAATCTATATGACACCTTAATTCCACGGCATCTTATTTTATAATTATATTGAACTATATCACAGTAGTTTTATTTGCAAAAAGCTATCGTTTGGTCTAGGAGTCATAATTCTACGATGGACAAAACAATTTTATAATTAAAAAAAAAGCATCTTTTTTTCGACACGACACTACGCTACTGACTAAAAAACCTTGATAACTTCACCGGTGCTCAGCCAACGAGTTATGGGTTGAGTTGCAACGCAAGGCCATCCCTGTGGGTACGGACCTCGACTTGAGCTAGCAGACAGGTCACGAACCTAACAGTAATCTACTAGCGTTTCGAAAGCATCTACCTAGAGAAGAATATATCCTGCGCAATCGACTGTTTTCGAGTATTTTCATCAGTGAGGTCACCTTCGTCGTATGGGGCTGCAGCGCGCGCCTACTTGATGTGGTTTGAAAACGTTGCCAAGGCCGAAATCAGCTAGAATACCATCATAGAATACAATCAGTAGTCCTGTCTGACACATCTCTATAGAGCCTGAACTATTGAAGTTAGAAACATGTAACTTGGACATAAGGTTCTGTATATGATATACATAGGTATCCACTGTGGGCGGATTTTTGTATATTCCACCCGTGAGGGGTTAAAATTGAGTTTGTGTGAATATCAGTCAATTTCGAAGTAAATACTATGATTTAGATATAGATTTTTGGTTTTCAAATATAAAATAATATTTCAAATTTTTTTTAAAAAACAATCTCCACGCAGTTAATTTTAAGTATTTCTACCGGGCAACGCAGAGTCAATATGCCTATTATTACATAAAAACTTTGTAAGACGAGGTACTAGCTCAAACATACCTGCAAGTACTTATTCACTCAACTATTAATAAAGCTGATTATATTTCTCTATCATCACGCCGAAGCCCTATTAGGGTAGGCAGAGTGCATGAATCGACATTTTTCTCTATTATTGCAAAACTCCTGCGCGTCTTTAACATTAACTAATCTCTTCGACCACTGTCGCCGAATCCGCGTACTTTTGACATTAACCTCCATTAAAACTCTCTTTATTTGGACTGTGTGTGTATTCGAAAGTCTTGGTCAGCCTCAGCACTGACTTCCACGCACATTCGTATTGTATTCCTTTTTCGTCATCTTTTCATCAATCGTCCACTCCACGCGCCCGAACCGTCGAAGCATACTTTCCTGCATGCTGTCGATGATGCGATGTCGATGATGACGCTAATGCGATTTGTACGCGTTACTCGCCATATAGATCTAAGAGATCGCATTGGCCCTGGATTCCATTTTCATGCTTCTTCTGAAATACCCAGTCCTCACTGCCATACAACCAAGCAGGCACAAGAACCACTCTATGCGCTGCAAGTCGTGCTGTTTGCGGAAATCCTATTTAAGTATTTTAGACAATTTCATAAGGCAGTCGAGATGTGGAGCTTTCCTACTTGAATTAAACATTTATTACTCCGTCATTATATATTTTATAACACTGTTACATCGTTTATACAAATATTTATAATTTATTTTAACTTATTTAATACTTTATTTCTTGTCTCTTCCCAAAATCGTAATGCCTAGAACAATCTCTCTTCAATTTTCAAACAAAACAGATCTTCTTTTTCCAGTTCCATATTAGATTTTTTTTTTTTATTAAGGGCCATTACTCATTCGCGCCACAAATATTGTAACCGATTTTGGCGGCCTCCTTACACACATATTTTTTACAGTATTCAATGCATAATAATTCCGTAATCCAACTCTTTCGTAGACAATTTTTTGTTGCTAAAACAAGATTAAATCAGTTTGTTTTCAATTATATTTTATTACGGTATAATATTCGTATTAATTTACAGAATATTAACGTTTAGTATAAAAAATTTTTTTTAATTAAAACATACGAATTCTTAATCGATTTGGCATTAAAATTACGAACTAGTAATCTATACTAATATTATAAAGCTGAAGAGTTTGTTTGTTTGTTTGTTTGTTTGTTTGTTTGTTTGTTTGTTTGTTTGTTTGTTTGTTTGTTTGTTTGAACGCGCTAATCTCAGGAACTACTGGTTCGAATTGAAAAATTCTTTTTGAGTGGAATAGACCATTTATCGAGGAAGGCTTTAGGCTATATAACATCACGATGCAATTATTAGGAGCGAAGAAATAATGGAAAATGTGAAAAAAACGGGCAAAATTATTCATCCTTGAGGGCTTCCATTGCGTGCGCTGCAAAAACGGTTCAATATACCAAAACTATATGTATGAAAGAATTATTCCTCTTGAAATGATCTAAAAAAATGTCCGCGACAGTATATGTCTATCTTTTAAGATTAAGTCACTAGAACCGTTTTTATGGTAAACAAATTTGGTCGAAATTAATGCATTATTTGTTAAGAGTTGTATCAACGTAATAATATTAATCTTTATCCAAATAAATGTGTTGTTGTTTAAGAGTATTTAATTGTGAACAAAATTGTCTTTGACATCACTTAATTTCAATGAACATCTTAGAAGATATTACAAAACCTTAGATAGCAAAACAACGTTTGCCGGATCAGCTATAGTGTCTTGATAACCGCGAAACTCGAGAACGGCTGAACCGATTTGACTGATTTCTTTTTTGTTGTATTTGTTGAAGTCTGGGGAAGGTTATAACAGAGAGAAGATTTTAAAAAAATATCTGAAAAAGTCTAAAAACAACACTTTTCTATATTCTCATACAAAAGATTTGTTATAAGTCAATTTGAACTTTAACACCATAGCATAAAGTTTAAATGTTAGTGGACGGGTTCCGGGAAGGCAAAACAATAATTGAGTGACGTATAAATATTAATGTCAAGATTTGTCAATTTTTATACATATAGCATTAAGGCCAGGTTCCTTCAAACAATTTTCAAAAAACAGCCGACAGGCCAATAGCTATTAACATTAAAAAAACAATGTGACTTTGTTTTAGAGAAATAAGGCAGAACAACGTCTGCCGGGACAGCTAGTATAAGATAAATTGAGGAAAATCAAAGCAAGTACTCTTTTGTTATAATAATATCGACGTGCAATACCCGTTTCAGGGTGAGCAGATATACATTAGTGGCTTTATCCACTTTGCGCGTATATGTCGTGCCCAACGTGACCAGTAGCTCAGCTAATCGCGGTTCTCACAGCACTAATACAGATGACATTTCTTTTAGATGCCATGCGGGTTTCCTCACGTTTTCCTACACTGGTGAGTATGTGCTGTATAAATCCGTATTTAGTCTGAAAAAATCTAGATATACGTGCCGGGATTCGGAGCTATGACCTTTCACATCGCCGCGCATGGATACCGATCCCTTATACACTAGCATAATTTCATAACAATATAGTTTTTCAAAGATAATAACATCACATCTAGTCATACAACAGCTACAGTTAAATAATTTAACCCTTTTTTTTATACCCAGGGGAAATCCCTGCGGACCTCGAGGGGCGGTGAAGGTCAGACTTGCATCGACTAAAACCCCCGGGGTGTTCCACCTTCCACCTACCGAGATCGAGGGTACGACTAGGGCTTCATTCTCGATACTCGGCTAGGCGTGCGGCCTCTGGTTAGGCCTGTACTCGCTTGGGGAGGGGGTGGTGTAGAGAGTCACCCCTCTCTCGCCTCTGCGCTCTTTATCTGCACACGGAAACACATCTCGTGCCGCTCGCAGCCTTGTTGGACGACACACTCCCTCAAGTGTGCCGCCCGGTGCGTTCGTTTGAGGCTGGGATGACGCTGCTGTAGATGTTAAAGCAAGCGCCTCCCGAACCCGCTCCGCCGCCTCCTTCTGTGCCAGCACCTGCTCACTAAAATTGAGCACTGCTTCATGCGCCCTCGCTCCCGACCATAATTGGGATGAGCGTCGGTAGCGAGAGGTCTATACCCACTACCCCTAAATAATTTAACCCTTTCACAACTATCAGTGACTATAGTCACCAGCTAAATAACGACGCCTGTACACGATGGGTGACTATATTTTATTATTTTGTTCATCCGTATTATTTTTCTTTCGAAAACTAATGAAAATGGTATTTGTAATGGTGTGGTATTGAACTTTGGCCCTGAATGCTGAAAACTGCGCGCGTTTGATGACCGCACTTTCAGCACGGAGTTCCGTTTCCTGCGAAACACTTTGCAATGAGGCCTTTTTTTTGTTAACCCGGTGGAAATCCCTTCGGACCGTCAGAGGAGTGGTGAGGGCCACTGGTATGTCGGACTTGCACCGACTAAAACCACCGGTGTGCCAGCACTGCCTACTCTTCGCCTTCGCCGGGCCTGGGAATCAAGATACTTCCGAGGGTTTTAGCGAGGCCTGCCGCAGCGACAGGGCTAATTAAAATCAAGGAGCTCAAAGAGTTTGTTGATATTTTATTTATATTAATTGATAAAATATTGTGTGTGATGTCTACACATAGGTGCGTACGTATGGTTTCTTGGCATTTCCTTATTCCTTCATAATAACCTGTATTCTACGCACTTTTAATTATTCATTAAGTAAGGAAATTCGTTAACGCATTGCATAAGCCAGGAACGTAACGCAAAAACGTTCTCAAGGTTATATAGACACTTTTAAAAGTACAAAAGGTAACTTAAACTTAACTCGCATTTGTGACAAAGGTCATAGAAACTAGTTTCATTGTATTTATTCTATTATATAATTATTATTATTCAATTTAATCGTTAATGCAATCAATCATTGCTAAGTATTAGGTGAGCGTAAGCAATTGGAATTTCAACAGGAAAATAAACACAAGTATTAAGAACTTATACTAAACTTTCACTTACGTAAAAATATATTTTAAAACATTACCTGATGTTATTAACTGAGTAAACGTTGATAATAACGAATCTTGCAGTTGATGTTAAGTTTTCTAATGTATTTACATATTATTTACGTTTTTCTACGTAATTTTACTATGTTCAAAAATACTGCACAACTGTTCCCCCCTTAGTCAACATCACAGACTAATAAATAATGTAAACACCACAAAGTACAGCTATACACAGATATCTTATTATTACTGAATTCACCAATAGGATGGCAAAGAATCAAAACCACACAGCCTTTTCAAATTGAAGAAAACCATAGTAATTTTTATTTGTTTTATAATCCCTTTTGTGGGGAAAGCAAAAGCTTTCACAGCATACAGCCATGACTAGTTTCTTTTCAAGTTCTATTAAATTTCCTGTAACGTTATCCCGCCACACTTTAATATCTCTGATATAGTTTCAATCTCCTATCCATCTTCTTTCTTTGTTTGATGCACCATTTCAAAACGTTTGTTCACAACATAAGCAGCAAGGAAGACTGTGCAGATTGACGGAAAAACTCAGTGGCCCAAGAGACGCATCACTTCGCTAGCGTCTCACCAAAAAAACCATTGATCCCCGATTATACACGGTCAGCCGAGCATTCCACTGGTGTCCAACCTCAAACTCAAGCTCAGACAACAACTAACAACCAGCCGACTGCCATAACAGGAAAAAAACAATTCATCAAATTCAAAAGATCAACGAGAGTGCAGAAAAATGCAACCACTCCGGCTTGAAGTTTTACCGCCAATCGAACAATAGTCAATATAGTTTTCATTAGTTTCAGTTTTATTACCATAAAAAGACAAAAGTTTCTACAAATGTCAAAATTGTAAAAGACATTATTTAAAGATGCGAAAAATAGTAAGGACATATTTTATTTAATATTATCCTGCAATTAACAAAATATGGCACCGAAAAAAAAGAAGAAGAAGCGTCGTGAAAGATTTCGTTGTGATGAAATTGATATCGAACGTTTTCATACGCAAGCCGATGATGTATTTCGGTATAATTGGTGGGAAGTGTTCTGTTTCCCGTACATATTATGTTCAAGATTTTGGAATTGTTGTGTTTCGTTATTCGCGGGAACTAATCAATGTCTTGTTTATTGGATGATAATACAATGGCTTGTATGCAAAATAACAAAAATAACTACACCTGACCCAATAATATTTCCGTATTATTTTTACATGTTTTGTCAAGTTATTCTTTTAACACTATTTTTCATAATGATTTGGGTATGGTTTGGTAAAACTGTATTCACACCGTATTTCGTTGCATTTTGGGAAGTACTTACCGACAAGGAAGAAGAAACCAGAAGTCAGAACACATCCAGATTGGCTTTCAGACGTTATTGTTTTAGAAAAGGTGAAATTTTTGATACCAGTTTAGACTCTAGCGGTTCGAGTCATTCGAGTAATTTTTTAAATATTTTTTATATAGCTATATTTTTAATTATGGATATACGCTTTTAATAAATATAATCTTGTTTCATATACTTTCTTTAGTTAATAATGTAAGTAATATCAAGTTTCGATTCCACAGTGTATGAAGGTTTTGACATTTATGCACTTCGTTATTTTAGAATCTAAGTCATTGTTTTGAAGGCAAATGAAGCCGTGTCTAAAGCAATTGTAAGAACCATAATACAAATGCTGTACGTCCATTACATATACCTAATAGTTATATTGATACCAATATACTTTTACAAGTTACTTAATATGAAAATCTACAATTGGACTAGAATAAAAACCTAATTTGTGTGTAATAAATCAGTATTTTAATCGTAGTAAGATTTTTATGATGTTACCAGGTAGCACTGATAGAGGTCAATGCTGCTAGCATAGATATTTTACCTCTAAAATAAGTATTTCAAAACTTTGATCGTAGAAATATTATTGGTAAGGATTTTTAGGGATATTTTCTAATAAAAATAAAAAGAAAAAACCACAAGTATTCTAACAGTTCAATGCGGAAAAAATAACTACTAGGGATGTAACGGAGGCTGTTTATTGGAACTGAAGTCGGAGTTGGAGTTTTTAAATTTCATTTATCGGAGTCGGAACCGAAGTCGGAATCGGAGTCGGAGGCAATGTCAGTAATCACAAGTGATGGCAGAAGAAAGTAGTTTTATTTATTGACAAATAAAAACATTATTCAGTTAACATTTTTAATTAGAAAGTAATAAATTTACACATGCATAGACAATGAAAAGAAAAATTGCTGTGTTTCTTATTAACATTTTCCCATTAACAGTGAACAAATTAAATCAAATATGCTCCAAGGTTGTTTAATTTCTATTTAATTTAATGTAAAATAAAAAACCTTTTAATAATAAATTTTAAGGTACATTTAGTTTTAAATTTAATAATTTTAAAAATATTTTAGTCTATATTTTTAAAAATTTCTTCTTCAAATTAAGTAGCATTGATAGTTTGATTAATTGATATAATGTTTCAACAGCATATAAAATAAAATCAAATGAATTAACTACAACACTAGTGGTGACCTCAGATTAATACCTCCAATTACAAAGTTTCGGAATCGAAGGTGTAATAACAAACGGAAAATTCCGACTTATAGGGGTCGGAGTCGAAGCTCCGTAACATCACTGATAAGTACACATAGGTTATTAATTTTAACACTTAATTTTAATATTGTAATCATGAGTATACTCCTTCATTAAAAGTGAGACAGACCTTACCCATTTTCCTTTACAGAATTATTTAAAACACTAAAGATGAAAATTCGTTTAAAATATGTATGATATAAGTAGTTAAATTACCATTATAATAATATCGAATATGATCATGAATATTTTTTTACATGTACATATTTGCGTGATATGTTTAACGTTAATTTGATTGTATTTTATCTATAACTTGAAAAATGTTTTTTTAACAAAGAGCCCATTTCATGGCCATGCTTTAGGTAGTAAAATAACAGCCCATCACATAGGAATTTAGTTTCTCTTTTACAAAATAAAGTTTAGTCGTATTACGCTGTCAAATTATATTTTAAATTCAATATTAGAACATATATTTGATTAATGACATAATAAATTGACTATTTCTACAATAATAAAATCCTTACATAAAACGTTAATTAGATACTGTAATAATTACGAAATGTGTCCACTGTTTAAGTCTGCTACTAATTATGAAATGCTTTTGATTATAACAGGTAACAGTTTTATGGGAAATTAGAAATGATTTACCGAAAATTTTAGCTTACGTTGGTACCACTGGAAAAAGTTTATTTAATTCTGTCAGTGAGTCCACCTTGAAAATGTCGGGCATGTGTTATGTATTGCTGATTTCACAATCAGTTTAATTTGAGCATTATAGTCATTAATGTGAATTGCTCAATTAAATCAGCTACTTTTAAGTATATTTACTCGTCCTGGCTACATTGTTACCTACTGGTAAGTTTTTTAACTTTAATTTTTGTCGAAATTTTTAAAGTGAAACTCGGTTCACGTAACTTCGTTCATGTTAAATATTCAATGAATTTAAATAAGAAAGAGAGATTTGTATTCATAAAGCGTTATAGTTATTTGTGTCTGTTATCTGTGTACCTTAAGCTTTGGTGTCCATTGTTCATTACAATTTATTGGTACGAAAGTTTTTAGTTCTACTGAGTTTTTCTATCATATACTACAGGCTACAGGCCTAATAGCACTAATTTTTACTTAAATAAATTCTTAAGTTTAGTTTTTTAATAATTTATTTGTTTAAAGTATAATAACTATTGCAACTATTTAGCAAATAATTATTTTGTATTTTATATATTATAAATCTCTCAACCTACCCAGCAATTTTAAACTTTTCTGAAGACAAGTACAAAATACGTAAAATTAGTTATTTACAAATAACAATAATAAATTGCCATGATATATCATAGTGAGCAGAGATATATTAGTGGCTGCACCAACTTTACAAATAAACATCTTACAAAAAAATACAAATCTGACAAATCTTTTATGTAATAATAAAAAATCTACAAGTTCAAAATTAAAAAAAAAATTGATAACAAGAATTACTGTAACTACTTACTATATCCTTCCCTGTGTGTGTACATTTATAATCATGGATTCATATATAAACAAAGACACAAAACAACTTTTTTGTAGTACTTAAATATTTTTATGTGGGAATTTAGGGCAGCTTGCATCAACATATTAAATCTAATTAAACTTGAGTAAAAGCCATTTAGTGTTAAATTGTATGTATTGTTTTGTACGGAAACATTATCCAGTTTTGACAACTGTTTTATTTAATTCACCATTGAGGTAGAATTTACCTGTTTAATTTGAATAGTGTTTGTTCGATCAGGGTCTTATTATTAAAACTCACTTTCTTTATCAGCACAAAACGTTTTATTTTAATTTAAATAACGATTACAACCACATGACAAGAATACTTCAGTGTTACCATAATTTTTTTTTTTTTAATCATTATTACAATACTCCCACTAAAATTTAATTTTAAACATTTCTTTAACAAAGTCCTTCACAAAAAAAATAAAATTAAACAACCAAAAACTGATCTCTCAGGTAAGCAAAAGTTTGAGTTGGCAAGGCTTTTGTCAAAATAACAGCTAATTGGTCTTTACTTGAAACATAAGCACTTTTAATTAAACCCAATTCAACCTTTTCCCTTATAAAATTACATTTAACATCAGTATGTTTTGTGCGTTTATGATATACAGGATTATTAATTAATTTAATGGCACTCTGATTATCAACATCCAGTGTGACATATTCAAAACTTTCACCCAAGTCTGACATTAATTGCTGCAACCATAAAATCTCTTTTGCAGATTCACAAGCTGCAACAAACTCTGCTTCTGTTGTGGAAAGAGCAATGGTCTTTTGTTTTTGACTAGACCATGTAATTGGTCCACCATTCATTTTAAAAATATAGCCTGTAGTAGATTTACGAGTATCTACATCACTAGCAAAATCAGAATCTGAATACCCAATCAAATCACTACTTTCTCCATATTTTATACATAAATTTTTGGTATTAATTAAATATCTAATTATTCGTTTAACGCCATTTACATGTTGCTGATTAAGATTGTTTACATATCTGCTTAATAGATTTACAGCAAAAGAAATATCAGGTCTAGAAACAGAACTTAAAAATAGCAGAGAGCCTATGCCTTCTCGGTAAGGAAAATTAACAACATTTTCATCTAAATTCTTTGAGTCTTTGATTCTTTGATAAGGATTTGCAGTACTCATACAAAACTTGTCAATAATTTGTTGTATATAATTTTTCTGATGAATAACAATATAATTATATTCTGTTCTTTCAATTTCCATACCTACAAAACATTTCAAATTTAATTCTTTAATTTTAAAGGCTTGTTTTAAATACTCTATAATTTCTTTAATAAGTTGTCTACATGAAGATGTAACAAGTGCATCATCAACATAAATTATTAAAAATATTTTTATTTTATTAAAGGTCCCAATGTAAATACAATTATCAGCTTGAGACTGCATGAAACCATATTTCTTTAGAAAATCAGTGAACCTTTTGTTCCAGCACCGGGATGCCTGTTTCAGGCCATATAAAGATTTATTTAATTTTAATACAAAATCATTTTTAACACATATACCTTCAGGAATTTCTATAAAAATATTTTCATTAATAGTCCAGTCAAATAACTTTTTAAATCAAAATTTTGACACTCAAGTTTGCATTTTTGATATTTTGTACTTCTAATAATACAAAAACGATCTGTAAAGGTTTTAGTGTCTGAAACCCCCGGCAAGAGTTAAAAAAAAATGATTTAAAGTTTTTTTCCACAAATACTCGAAAACGGTAATAGTTAGAGAAAAAAAATGTAGGCAAAATATATAGAGCTTAAAATTATACATAAAAAAGGTAGTATGACTTTTTTTCCTCCGGCCTAAATTAACCAAGTTAGGGAGCTTTTTAAGTTTAAGGGTTTTTAAATTCCGCGCCGTTGCATAAAGTCACGAGGCAAAAAGAGAGGGACTATTGCTGTGTCGCTTACTCCCATTGATACTTGACAATGAGTATTGCATAGGCGTTCACTATAAAATGTCCGAGTAAGAGTGAGAAAGCATTATCGGATAATTATTTCTCGTACTCTATTTTTAAGCATCTGTTCATTCGAATAGGTCAGGGTAATAAACGTAGACGGGCAATCTACGGCAAGTAATCTGATTAATGAAAATGATTGACGATTACATTTTATGTTTTTTACCATTAGTATGACTGCATTTTGCTCATTTATGTTTTAAATACTTCAAAATCACAGATCGTATACACAATTATCTTTTGTTAATGTTTTAAATGGATTTAATCATGATTACAGAGCAAGAAAATTAAAATTACGACTACATTTTGTAATTGTTGATCTTTAATCAGATTACATTTTGCCCATCTCTGGTAATAAATATATCGATTGTAAATTTCAAGTTTCGAAAAAATTACTTGACATTCTAAGATACTAGATATAGTACACCAATACCTCGCTTTGGGTCGTTTCGTTTTGCGTTTTTTTCGAAGTTGCGTCGCTGCTTAATTTTGACTGATTTTCATTGTGCGTCGTTAGATTTTCGAAGTTGCGTTGTTTTGGATTCGAGTCTTTAATGTTTTTTTGAATTTTTATTTCTTAAAATATGGCAACACCTTTATTTTTAATTGCGCCATGCCATCAAAATTTAGGGATTCCCTTTCTAACTAAAAATCAACGCAAATTTAATACAATTTTATACTTATTTTATACAAACTTAATATCAATTGCTACAAGGAAATTTATTTTACGTTGTAAAAAAAAGCTTTTCGACAAACATTGGACCAATTTTTTATGAAAGAAAGTCGACCTACGACAACAGCCACTATGGACTCATCAGACAGTGATTAATTTTAATTTTAACGTTCATAAATTAAATGAATATGTAGTTTATTTTGTTTAATTACGTTAATACGTTTTTTGTATATTATAATTCTTTTATGTATTAATTATATAAATGGTTTTTAATTCAAGACGTTTCGAAAGAAAAAATAGTATAATTGACAGAAATTTAGCATTATTCCGTATTGGATTTTTTTTTTAACTGACACTGCACAGTGACTGTACCAAACCTGATGGTAAGCATGGTACAGTCCAAAAAAAACGCCAACGACTATCGAAAGGTAAGAAAAAACCCATCGGTAGTCGCAGCGATCATGCAGGCCCGCACAAATATCTCTTCCCGTTACGCTTAAAGGATCCCATATCATAGGATGGTGGGAACACGCTCTCCGGAAGACCATTCCACAGCCCAACGACACGGCAAAAAAAGGAGTTAGAGAACCTCTTAATCCTAGCCGGGATGTGAGATACCGTATAGCTGTGACACCGCAAACCCGCGCGCGTTGTTCTATTCAGGAAAGGAGAGGGTGGAACAAGGTTAAACAACTCTTCAGAACACTCGCCATAATACAGACGGTAGAAAACACTTAATGAGGCAACATCTCTACGCAATTGAAGCGATTCAAGATGTTCAGAAACGTCTGGATCGTTCACTATGCGGACACCCCTACGCTGCAACCTATCCAGGCCATCAAGCAAGTACTGGGCAGAACCATCCCAGAGATGCGAACAATATTCCATACAAGGCCTGACCTGGGCCTTATACAATAGATACAAAAGATCAGGTGTGAAAAACCGACGCACTCTATTCAGGATACCAAGTCTACGGGAAGTCGAGGAGATGACCGTCCCTATGTGATCCCTGAGATTGAGATCACAGCGAATATCCATGCCTAGTATACTAAGGCTGTCACGCACAGCAAGCGGCACATTCTTGAGTGTAGGAAAAAGAGAAAATGGGGATTTTTTGGAGGAAAAAACACACACCTGGGTTTTTTTGGCATTGAACTCAACCAAATTCCTGTCGCCCCAAGAAGAAATGAGGCTTAAGGACTATTAAGATCAATAACCAGATCTTCTCTATTCCCAATGGTTTCCTCCCGACCACAAATGGGCCTGCTGCAATATCCCCCGTGAACCGTTCTGTCATCTGCATAGCAATGAATACAGCCCAAAAACAGCATATCATTGATATGCAGAAGAAACAGGGTGGGAGAAAGTACAGAGCCTTGTGGATCTCCGGCATTAACTGACACGAACTGCAAACTGTGACCATCAACAAGGACACAAATTCTACGTTCGTGCAGAAAGCCAGAGATCCACGCACACAGGTTGTCGGGAAGACCGTACGCTCGAAGCTTGGAGAGAAGACCACTATGCCAGACACTATCAAAGGCTTTGGCTATATCCAGGCTAACAGCCAAAGATTCGCCATGCTTATCGATAGCCTCACCCCAGCGGTGAATGACGTACGCTAGAAGATCACCCGTGGAACGATTCGGTCGAAAACCATATTGACGATCGTTAATAAGAGAGTGATCCTCTAGGTAACGGTCAAGTTGAACATTTACAATCCGTTCTAAGATTTTACAGAGCACTGAGGTGACGGCTATGGGGCGGTAGTTGTTTGGGTCGGAACGATCCCCCTTTTTGGGGATCGGTTGAATGTTGGCTTCCCTCCAAGCCTGAGGCACAACACCGGACGAGAAAGACAGGCGGTACAGGCTTGTAAGAGGAGACGCAAGCTCGGCTGCACAAGCCTTCAGCACCACCGCTGGGATACCATCAGGGCCACTAGCCTTCCGCACATCGAGCGACCTCAACTCACGTAATACAGTACGCTGCCTTATCACAACGTCAGGCATCGTGTAGCCGCAAGAAGGAATTGTGGGCGGCTGGGTGTTGAGATCATCAAGTTTGGAATTAGCCGCGAAGATGTGAGCCAACAGATTGGCTTTCTCCAGCGGCTCATGGGCAAGCGACCCGTCAGGAGATCTCAACGGCGGAAAGGATGGGCGACAGAAATTAGTTTGCACGGCCTTGGCCAGTCCCCAATAAGCTCGACTGTTGGTCGAGTGGTTTACTGAGATCTGGCCAATCCGCGAAACACGTTGAGCATCCGCCCCGCGATACGCCCTCCTGCAAACCTTGGTAGCCTTGTTATAAGCTGCTTTAAGAGCGTTGACATCAGGATCACAAGTTGCGCAACCCTTAATCCAAGCACGATATGCATTCTGCTTCAGACTAACAGCGACAGAGCATTCGCGATTGAACCAAGAGCGTCCAGAGCGATTACCGACGATTACAGAAGATGAAATGTAATAATCCATTCCAAGCCTGATCTCGTCGGCAATCGCATCGGCAGTCGCAGAAGGATCACACTCATTAAAGCAGCGTTGGCGCCACGGGATAGAAGCAAAGTACTCACGCAATCCATCCCAATCTGCTGACGAGTAATGCCATACCTTACGCTTAACCTCACGAGGAGATGGTGTGAGGGCGTGGGGCACCAAAGAACCAACCAAGCAATGGTCAGAATTACCCAAAGGAGTATTTACCGACACAAAATACCCGGAAGGATGGTTCGTCCGCAGAAGGTCCAACAAAGAGGGAGCATGACCCACAACATCTGGAAGCCTGGTGGGCTGGACAACCAGTTGAGAGAGGTCATGAAGCAGGGCGAATGCATGAGCAGACCTTCCTGCGTGGTCAGTCTTGGAGGACCCCAGCCATAATTCATGGTGCGCGTTGAAATCCCCCAAAACTACCAGTTCTGCTGCAGAGCTCTTGAACGACATCAGCCGCCTGGCTGAGGTAATCAAACAGCCGAGTGGTCTCAGAGTCCCCATTATGAGATCGGTATAGGCACACGTAGACACGACTCAGAGAGCGGAGATCCACATGCACCCACAGGACAGAAAAAGAGGGGTTCCCCAAACAGCACAACCGACGGTAACACACGTCCGACCGCACAAACACACAGACCCCGACCTTTGCATGACAGTTTTCCTCAAGCTGATAGCCAGGGAAATGCAAATAAGATGAATCAGCCGGACGGTGTATTTGAGTTTCCGTCAAAAAGAGAAGTGCAGGCCGGACTGGCTCAAGATGGTGGTGGACAGCATTTAAGTTAGAATGGAGTCCACGGATGTTAGTGAGCTCCATAAACAAGGTGTTTTCGGGATTAAACTCCGCTGAATTACCAGAATTATTATATAGCGCTGACATGAAGCAAAAGTTAAGAAGACGTGAAGAGAATTAACGACCCTCGACACAGCAAAAGGAGAACAGACCAGACTGGGCCAACGTCAAAACCCCTAGAGGACGTAAGCTGAACCAAGGGACGGAAGGGTCCCGTACCCCCCCTGGAATAGGTCGCCGGGTTCCGAAAACCGGTTACCATCCGGTACGACGATCCTACCCAAGATTATGCGCGGCATGGTGGAGCAGCCTCTCATAGTGGTTAGCTATGATTGGGCCCCTGTACTATACCGCGGGCGGCCAGCGGTACAACCGTTTCTACGGGTCTCCCTGGCCGGCAGTTCAACGTACCCCCCATAAGGGAGCAAGCGAAGACGTCAAGTCAGAACCCTAATACTGTGCCAAAGGTCGCCAATTATGTGCTACTGGATATACACAGGCTATTCCTGAAACGCGATCAGCCAAAACTGGCCTTACACCCATGCACTGTGGTCGCGATCCAGACGGGCACCGACGCCCTACCACCTCGCTGCATCTCGTTTAGCACCACCCAGGAGCCACGTGTAAGGAAACTAGGGTAAAAGCCTACGGACGCGAGCAGCTTCGACTCCCAAATATATAATTAATTTTAAGGGTACTTAGGGTGAACGTCGCAACTCCTGGTGGCGCCATCTGCTACAATGCATCTAATAGGCCAAGTCACGTGCAAATTTTATGTCCGATGTACGAGCGGACGCCATTTTTATCTTAGTTGACATGTTAGGATTAATTTTGAACTTTTTTATCAGAAATATTGGGTTTGCAAATTGAAAACAACTTGTTCATATGACAAGTTATTTTTTTTTACACTGGTACGACATAGATTTTTTTTTTCGAATTTACGCGCGTTGATTGACCGAGAAAGGTCTTCACAACTCAACCGGGCGGGGAACTCAACCGGGCGTGTGGTACGACATAGTGATTTGTAGTACACCTAATGATAAGTACAGTGTAGTACAAAAACGAAAGTGACCATCAAAGGATGAAATTCCGTTGATAGTAATATTTTTTCGAATCTAAAAAAATATTTGAAATATAATAAATGAAGGTCTATATTTAATTTAAATTTTACAGTAAAAAATTCTATTTCTATTTAAAATCCTTAGTTTCTATGAAAAGCTATATTTTTATTATTTTATTAATTTATCAATTAAAGTAAATTAATAAATACATATATGTTTATTTGGAATTTGCAGAATTTCTCCACTTTTATGTGCTTGCTAAAAACATAAGCGACATAAAGGATATAGTAAAAACTTAAGTTTGAGACAGAACTTCACGTTAATGTTAATTTTTTAATAACTAAATGTAATATATATATATATATATATATATATATATATATATATATATATAAATATATATAAATATTAATATATAGTGAAAGGGGAACTTGTGTGACCGATATTGTGGAGTTCTTCCTTCTTCAATCAAACTCTTAATATCACTTTAAATTATAAATTTAGTAAACCATTAATACATTTACATAATATTTTCGTTATTTGTTTATTCTAATTTTTCAACCTTTCATTCTTAAAGCTCAATACACAATCTCTAGAATAATCAAGTCCTTTTCCAAATTCGAATTTCGAATTCAAAACGATCTTCCTATTTTCCAATTCTTTTATACAAAATATTATATTTTTACTAAACGTAATATTTATATCATAGATATGTTACCTAATTTTATGCACTCCTTACATACAATCACAACATTATCCTCCCTTTCCTTTTAAAATTTTTTGATAATCCTATTAAATTTTTTATACAATACAAAACAACTATCCTACCTATGTGGGGAAAAAACATTTTTACAAATTTGTGAATACTCTCTGCTAGAGAGTAACATAATCTTCAGTTCTATTAAAAAAAAAATTAAATTAAACATTTTTGATAAACTATGTTACAAGAAGATTAAGTTTTCTTCAAAACCCTCCTAAAAGCCTGAAAATATTCACATCCTAACGCAACATCGTGATCATTTAACTACACTTAAAATAATAAACCCTATTCATTTACAAAAAAAAAAAAAACAAGTTGCATCAACCAACTTCTTCCAATCCTTAAATGCAAGCTATTCCAATTAAACTATTATTCAAGAATTATATTCATTAAAATCAACATTAAATTTCCACCAATCCACTTTTCTCGTTTACTATTACCAAACTAATTCCTTTTCTATACCTAATAACATTTCCTTAATCGAACCGACTGCTTTGCTAATAATACATTAACTCACACCACCTTATAGTCTAAGTGTGTTTTATATCCCTGCTCGGACATTTTATAGTGAACGCGTACGCAATACTCATTGTCAAGTATCAATGGGAGTGAGCGAGACAGCAATAGTCCCTCTCTTTTTGCCTCGTGACTTTATGCAACGGCGCGGAATTTAAAAACCCTTAAACTTAAAAACCTCCCTAACATGGTTAATTTAGGCCTGAGGAAAAAAAGTCATACTACCTTTTTTATGTATAATTTTAAGCTCTATATATTTTGCTTACATTTTTTTTCTCTAACTATTACCGTTTTCGAGTATTTGGAGAAAAAAACTTTAAATCATTTTTTTTTAACTCTTGCCGGGGGTTTCAGACACTAAAACCTTTACAGATCGTTTTTGTATTATTAGAAGTACAAAATATCAAAAATGCAAACTTGAGTGTCAAAATTTTGATTTAAAAAGTTATTTGACTGGACTATAAGGAGCCCATTAAGAAAAGCAGTTTTCACATCAAATTGTTGAATTTCTAAATTATACTTTGCTGCAATAGAAAGAATAATTCTTATAGAGTCATATCTAGTAGTTGGTGAAAATATTTCTTGATAATCCACATCTTTAATCTGATTAAAACCTCTTGCACATAAACGAGCTTTATAACGAGTGATTTCATTATTCTCATTCTTCTTTATGGCAAAAACCCTTTTTGTGGTAAGAGTTCGCTGACCAGATCTTTTTATGGCAGTCCAAGTATCATTTTCTTTGAGTGCAGATAGTTCTTCTTTGATAGCTTCTGCCCATTCATATTTCTGAGGACTTTCATTGCTTCTTTATAAGTTTGCGGTAGTGACAGTTCTACAAGGTTAGCCTCAAAATTCCTATTATGCCTTGGTCTCAAATTAATATTTTGTGATATTATGTCCTCCAATTCCTGAGATGGTTCATATGATGGATCATCACTATTGCAACTCAATAAACTGTCTTCATTTTCAGATGGCACTTCAATTAATGTATCATTTATAACTATTTCATCAGAATTTTTACTGTTCTGTCTCATAAGCTGATGATCTGATGATGATATATCATCATTTATACATATTTGTGAAATATTCTTTCTGGTTTCTGGTACTTGATGTTCATCAAAGATGACATTTCTTGATATCTTTATCTTTTTATTGTTTACATTGTACATTCTATAATTTGTATTATCATAACCAATTAGAATCATCTCACTCTTATCTAATTTTGTCCTTAGCTGATCTGGAATGTGAACATAACCAACACTTCCAAACACCTTCATATGACCTATTTGAGGTTTAATGCCATTCCATAACTCAAAAGGTGTCTTATTAGGAGTCTGGCTTGAAGAAGTCCTGTTTAGTATGTAAACAGCACAGTTCACAGCTTCTGCCCATAAATCTAGAGATACATCTCTAGCATACAACATTGAGCGTGCACTTTCTACAATAGTTCTATTTTCTCTTTCTGCACGTCCATTTTGCTCTGGTGTGTAGGGTGCAGTACGCTCATGAATGATCCCCTCTTTGTCCAGATATTCCTTAAATATTTTATTCACATACTCTTTTCCATTGTCAGTATGTAATACTCTGACATTATGCATGTATTTATTTTTAATAATGGCATTGTATTTCTTAAAGACTTCCATGGCATCACTTTTATTTTTGATGAAATAAACATGCCTGTAACATTTTTTTTTTTTTTCGTTCCTCTATTTCCAGAGATTCCTGGGCCCGTAACCAGTTCGATCAGGGTCTTATTATTAAAACTCACTTTCTTTATCAGCACAAAACGTTTTATTTTAATTTAAATAACGATTACAACCACATGACAAGAATACTTCAGTGTTACCATAAATTATTATTTTTTTTTTTAATCATTATTACAATAGTGTTCTATACAAGCTTACACTAGATTTAATTTGTTGGTGCCGGCTGAAGTTAACCTATAACTTGTCAGTATATGCCCAGGAGGCTACAGGGCACATCCCCCCTTAGTACCAAATTATTTAAATATGTTTTTATATCTACTTGATATAAACATTACACATTGATATATCCATAATATAAGCAGCATTTGTAATGCATTCACTTTTCTTTAATAATTTTAAGCTTTTATTAATCATTCTATAGAATATACTGTTTATTTATAATGGACGTCAATAGTTCACACAAATCAATACAGCTCAGAGTATTTAATGTTGAGTTATATGCAAAAGTATGGGAATAAGTTTCATGCATGACAAAACCTTTGTTATTAGACCCAAAATTGATTATTCCGCAAATACATCACACAGATCAACATCAACTGCTTGAACGCTTTTGATGAAGTTAATATGCAGTAAATAATGAGAGTTAATTACTCAATCAAACTTAAATTAACGCCAAATATTTTAAAATAGAATCAGTGAGGCATGTTTTCATGCTTCTGACACATGGAGAGGATGAACGATTGACAAAGAAGATATAAAATATGAATAGAAGTGGAAGTAAGAGTCGAGGTTAGCCAAGACTTACCTACATAAACCAAATAAAGACTGTTCTGATGGAGGGTAATGTCAAGAATATGTGAAATTGGCGAGAGAGCATGAAGGGATTAATTAATATTAAAGAAGGGAAAGAATAGAAAGAAGTGACATTCCATTCTCTCTGTCTACCCCAATGGGGGCTTAGCGCGATGATAGATAGTGATATGTGAATACATATGGGTTAATATATTTGTAACAAAATGAAAGTATATTTATCTTATTTGTTAGTCGGAAATTGAATATAAGAGCCACTTGTTTTTGTTATTCATACTTAATCAATACTATTTTTTTTATATGAGAATATTACTCGAAGGTTATATGTGGTAACAATATTTAAAACATTATTTTTGTGCACAGAAATATAAGTCAGAGCATATGTTTGGAACATGGATGCAGAGTGGCCTGCCTTTCGGTTTTCTATAGACTATACTCTGCAGAGTGTGCAGCTGAATTGTATAATTTCGTTACCCCTCCCCCTTCTGCCATAAATAGACTAGATACCGTGCAGGTTTACACCTGTATGTGCTTGACACTCCACCCGGTCGCACGAGGTGATTCACCTCCTCTTTTTTGCTGCAAATCACCAACGAATGGAATTCACTTCCTGCCTCTGTTTTTCCAACATCTTATGACATGGGAATCTTCAAATAATGAGTAAATTGGTATTTGTCGGTTGAGTGTGCTTCATCGTCAGCCACATCATCACTTTCCATCAGGTTAAATGTTGTAGTAGTTTAGATCCTAGATCAGCTACTGCAACTAGTAGAACGGAAGTTGTATCCACAACTATTAAGTCAACCGAGACATAAAGTTTGGTTATTTTTAAATTTACCAGATAAAAATAAGAACAAGCATCTAAGTTGATGTGTTTATTGACCCAGCATACAGGTTTATCGCACTTGACCTCTTTGTGGCACACTTTCTAAATTGTAAACAAATATTACTCAAAGTTTTTTCTTTAGCCTACTAAAATACATCCAGCGACATAATGGCTTAAGTTTTATTGACTATGGCGTAGAGAATAGGGTTAGTATAGGTTCAAATAGGCTCGTTTTCCGCAACTGGGTGTCGTAAGGCTGAGATTTATACACGTAACTTTAAGTTTGCTTAGACTTTACTCTGTTTGTTTGTCTCTTTGTTTTTTGGGAGTCGAAGCTGCTCGCGTCCGTAGGCTTTACCCTAGTTTCTCTATACATGACTCCTGGGTGGTGCTAAACGAGCAGCAGCAAAGTGGTAGGGCGTCGGTGCCCGTCTGGATCGCGACCACAGTACATGGGTGTAAAGCCCGTCATAGTGACCAGTTTCGGCTTGTTGCGTTTCAGGATCAGCTTGTGTATATCCAGTAGCTCCTATACCTAGAGACCTCCAGTCGTGGTATATGTGGGCCGACATGACGGTGTAGACTATCAATGGATTTTCATCCTTTGATAGTCGCTTTCGTTTTTGGACTACACTGTACTTACCATCAGGTACTCTGTAGTCACTATGTCGAGCCAGTGTAAAATAAAAAAAAAACTAAAAAAATACAATTTATAATAGTCAATTAATGTCAAAGGACAATGATATGTTACCCATTTCGTCACCATGGACTTGGCTTTGCGAATAGTATGGCTATACTCAAGTTCCTATTATAAATTCACTATTTTGTCAAAACGAATTTATCTTTTGAGAACTTTGCTGAGCAAAGTCGAAATAGCGTAAACAAATCTCAGCCTAAGTGCGCTTATTTTGCTTGAGTTCCTCCTGAAAATTCTCCAGTCGTCTGATGTTGCTGGTGGTTTCCGGAAGCGACCTCGAGGTTTTGTGCGCGGTATACTGCCAGTTCACTGCGTTCAAGGAGTCAGGAGTTAGTTTAAACATTTATATGGCGATTTGTAAGATTATTTATAAACATAGACATTTTCAGTCTTTATTGCGCTCTCTTTCAAAAGGAATAACAGAAAACGGCACAAAATATTATTACTTATTTTAAAAGCAGGTTTTTTTTATACCCGAGTGTAAATCTTGCATAACAGAACCATTAGGGCCGCTGTGTGTGCAGCGGTCCCGGTGTGTCAGACTCTTGCTGAATAAAAATATTTCCCTCCCATTGCTCCACTTGGGCCTCGGAAACCAAATTCATCCAGACTAGTTATGAAAATGCCCGGGAATTTTCCCAAAGTGCCCAAAAACTTCCTTGGGAATATTCCCGGGAATTTACGATATGTTCTCGCAAGTTTTGGGCACTTTGGGAAAATTCCCGGGAATTTTCATCACTAATCCAGACGCCTGGGAAGCATAATATCTAATCAGCGGCAATCGGCGTTAATTACTGAACCAGTAAAGTTTCGAAAGGGGTGTATGAGAAAAAAGTTTGGCAACCTCTGGTTTAAAGTTACACTAAAACTTAGCAACAAATTCCTATAACTTCATTCCATAAATCTGTAACTTTGAGGTCATATAATAAATAAATAAAAACAACTACATAAACATCTGTACATAAAAACAAAGTACAGAGATTTAGCTCTAATTTTTTAAAATTATATTATATTAGGTCCTTACATATGAAATTGGCGTTTTTCGTACTGGCCACTTTAATCACAAATTTCTCCTCTTTGGTAAGGAATTCCAAATTCAAATTTGTACAGCTATAGACTCATGTATTTGTGCTTCGATGATCGTCATTCATTTGTTTTTTTCTTCTGTTTTTTTCTGTTTGCGTCACTCATTTTACAAAATGGAAAACTTAAAATATCGCATTATTTACGAGTACGAGTTCCGCCGTGGCACTAGTGCTGCGGAAACAACTCGAAGGGTGAATGATGTGTATGGCGGTCGTGTTGCATAAGAAAACACAGTTCGTTTTTGGTTCCAACGTTTTCGTTCTGGAAATTTCGACCAGCAGAACAAGCCCCGTGGACGGCCTGAGACTCAAGTTGATAATGAAGAGTTGAAGGCTATTGTGGAAGCGGATCCATCGCAAACCACGTCCGAGTTAGCTGCAGGCTGCGATGTTAGTGATAAAACTGTTTTAATTCACTTGAAGCAAATTGGGAAGATTAAAAAGCTTGAAACGTGGGTACCTCACGAATTGACTGAAGCAAACCGACAAACGCGCGTCGACTGCTGCGTTACATTACTAAACCGGCACAATAATGAAGGTATTTTAAACCGAATCATTACCTGTGATGAAAAATGGGTTCTTTACGATAATCGGAAGCGCTCAGCGCAATGGTTGGATCCTGGCCAGCCAGCCAAATCCTGCCCCAAGCGAAAATTAACCCCAAAAAAGTTACTTTCAAATACCTCCCGTTACTACTTATATACTACCTACTACCGTTAATACTACCGTTTTCTCAAATCTGGCCAGACTATTACGGCTGATGTCTATTGTCAGCAATTGCAAACCATGATGGAAAAGCTAGCGGCTAAACAACCTAGGCTGGTCAATCGCTCCACGCCACTGCTGCTTCACGACAACGCTAGACCACACACTGCGCAACAGACGGCTACTAAATTAGAAGAGCTTCAATTGGAAAGTCTAAGACATCCTCCGTACTCCCCGGACCTTGCTCCAACAGATTACCATTTTTTTCGAAATTTGGATAACTTCTTGCAAGGGCAAAAATTCAACTCCGATGGGGCAGTCCAAATCGCCTTCAAAGATTTTATTGATTCCCGTCCGACTGGTTTTTTTAGTAAAGGGATCAATGAACTACCTATGAGATGGCAAAAGTGCATAGAAAATAATGGTTCATACTTTGATTAATTAAATATATTATATTAAAAAATATTCGACTTTTTGTTCCTCCCATACAAAACGCCAATTTCATATGTAAGGACCTAATATATATCCGACGACATATTTGACAAAAATTTATTATGCGATGATATTGACCCGTTCACAACCAGAGATGGGCAAAATGTAATCTGATTAATGATGAACGATTACAAAATGTAGTCGTAATTTTAGTTTTGTTGTTCTGTAATCATGATTAAATCCATTTAAAAAATTGACAAATAATAAATGTGTATGCAATCTGGGATTCTGTAGTGTTTAAAACATGAGCAAAATGCATTAATACTAATGGTAAAAAACGTAAAATGTAATCGTAATCATTTTTATTAATCTGATTACATTTTGCCCATCCATGTTTACAAGATAGTGAGATGTCGCAACGCATCGTGTGCCCGCCAATACAATAAATATTTTCATTCCAGTGCCGCAACGTATCATGTGCACTGGCTCTAAAAGAATCATGATACCATAGATAGTGAGTTTAATTTAATTAATTTCTATGAAAATATTTTAAACTTTTAGACTTTATTTGCGTGAAAGTAGTATGGCCCACATCACGCCTTATAAAACGTAGCTCCGACCTATGTACGACTGTGCGCTTATAGTAAGTAGAACCTCATTTTATATGACTCACAATATAGATGTGAGGTCAAATAATGTTGGAATAGTGCAAAATGCTTAAACGGTCCTTTTTTTATTTTATTTTGCTCAGACGTTCTCTCAATTGTCATTATATTACAGACTAAAGTTAGTGTTTTTAAGTCATGCCTGTTTTCCTCAAATGTTTAAGAAAATATATAAAATTACTAGCTGACCCGGCAATCGTTGTTTTGCCATATAAGTTATTTCTAGGTAATAATTGATCAGTTATCGAGCGGGATGAAAAAATAATTAAAATCAGGGATGTTACGGAGCTTCGAATCCGACTCCGATAAGTCGGAACTTCCGATTGTTATTACACCTCCGTTTCCGACTTCGGTTCCGAAACTTTTTAATCGGAGGTATTCATCGGACGTCACCACCACTATTGTAGTCAATTCATTTGATTTCATTTTATATGTTGTTGAAACATAATATCAATTAATCAAATGATCAGTGCTACTTCATTTGTAGAAGACATTTTTAAAAATTTACATTAAAGAAATATGATTAAAATGATTAAATTTAAAACTAAATGTACATTTAAATTTATTACTATAAGGTTTTTTTATTGTACGTTTACATTAAATTAAGTAAAATAGAAATTAACACAAAAACAAATTTTGTTTTTATTTTTCCTTTAATAAAACTATTTTATTCTGCCGTCACTTGGGACTGACATTGCCTCCGACTCCGATTCCAACTTCGGTTCCGACTCCGATAAATCAAATTTAAAAACTCCGACTCCGACTTCAGTTCCGATAAAACTGCCTCCGTTACATCCCTAATTAAAATACTAAAATGGCTATTAAAAAATAGGGGTTGGTGATAAAAGGGTAAAAATTTAGGGTTGTACGTATTTTTAACGCCATATTATAGAAATATAAAAACAAAAAAATTGTCCATAAATTTAAACAAAATGTTAAGGGTGTACAACCCTTATCACTTAGGGGTATGTAAAATAGATAGTTGACGATTCTCAGACCTACTGAATATGCATATAAATTTATTTTAGAGTAAGGTAACTAACATTGTGACACGAGAATTTTATATATATAGAGATGCTCGAAGAAATAATTTTACCTTCAGGTGGAGTTTCAACCGGTTTACCCATTAATCTAGCATAACAGAAAATTGTACTAGGGTTTCTTTATCAGTACAACAATATTATATTTATAATTATCTCCACGTAACACATAACCCATTATAATTTTGTATAACAATGACTCTTATTTGCGTCACAAGTCGATTGACGATGCCATACTGCGGGCCTAGTGATTCTGTGTCTAGATATAGCATTTTAATAATGCATAATATTCTAGATCTTACGTCTTGTAGGTATAAATTATATATGTTAAAGAAATCTACATCAGTAACAGGGTGAGTCGCTCTAATCTTTCTTAGTTTTTCGGTCTAATGTCACGATACGACTGAATCTCGATAGGACTAGATATCCAGGCTCGGATCTGTGGAGCAAATCGGGGCCCACGCTCCGAACGGAAAATTGCAAGAGCGGCAGACGAGCACATCACCCAACATACTAACTGGATAACATATCTAAAAAATGCGGGCCAACTTCTTCAAGTTAAGCTGTTAAATACAGTTGATTTCAAATTTTTTTGTGTTAACTCGAATATCTCATAAGATATCATTACCACGGCTTAAGTTAAAAAATCGTTTTTCGTGAATATTTTGCTTTTTTTTTATTTGGTTCACATACCGGACATTACAAAACTACATACAAAACATGAACAAATCTTACGAAAATAATACAAAAGGCGTGTCCTTAACAAGTGAACACAAAAAGTTAAGTAAATAATGCTATGATAAATAAATCAGAAACATAGAATTATCGGGAAACGAAAAAACGCGCTACACTTGCACGCACTGCAAAATCTTACGTTTGATGGAGGGGAAGAAAGAGTGAAAGATATCGAAAGATTTACAGATGCCATTATAACTAGAGAACATTCTACTGAAAGGGGAATGCTTGCCAATATTAGTTTTATAAAATGGTACAGAAAAAGGCTTACGAATAGAAAGTCTACTGCCTTGATGAGGGACTGAAAAGTTTACCTTGCATAATAAATTCTTATGGGAAAAATGATTTTTACATTTTCTCAAAGTTGTTGAGAATGATCCAGACTTTACTAAGCATTTTGATCCGCTCTGGTTGCGCAAAGATATTGGCCTGCTAAGTGTTTTATACCGTCTGTATCACGGTGAGTGTTCTGAAGAGTTGCGTGGCTTTACGGAGTCACGGCTATACGGTAACTCGTATCCCGGCTAGGACTAAAAAGTTCTCTAATTTGCTGAGTGATTGAGTTGTGGAATAGTCTTCCGACGAGCGTGTTTCCACCGGCCTATGATATGCGGTACTTTAAACGAAGCGTGAAGGCATATTTGTGCAGGCTGGTATGATCACTGCGGGTATCAATAAGATGTTTTACTGTTAATAGTCATAGTTAAAATCGAATAAAAAAAAATCGAAATAAATATACACGTAAAACCCGAATCGAATTGTGTTAATTGTGTTGATTATAGATTGTTATTTTCCGTCAGTTTTAAGTATACATTTATAGACTGTTTTCTCGAATATACCGAATTAGATCTTGAAAATTGATAGTGGTTTTTTTTTAATAAAATCTCATAATATAACAGGTTTGAAGTCGAACTTTGAACTTCCAACAAGGTCACATAAAATTTAGACAGTTTGTGTATCTGGTAAATGTAAGGCTAAAACAGCTGCTCGGAAACTGGGGGTTTGGAACACCGGCGTAAAGTGGCTTGCCTTTCGGTTTTCTATAGCCTATACTCTGGAGAGTGTGCGGCTGAGTTGTATGATTTAGTTCCACCCTCCCCCTTCTACCATAAATTGACGAGACGCCGCGCTGGTTTGCACCCTTTTGTGGTTGACATTCCTGCTGCTCGCACTAAGCGATTCGCCTCCTCCTTTTTGTTGCGTACCGCGAAGGAGTGGAACTCGCTTCCTGCGTCAGTGTTTCCGGCGTCTTATGACATGGGAATCTTCAAACGTCGAGTGAATCGGTATTTGCTGGGTGAGCGCGCTCCATCGTCGGCCTCGTCATCACTTTCCAGCAGGTGTGATTGAGGTCAAGCGCAAGCCTGTATGTAATAATAAAAAAATAAAAAAAAGTGGTGGCCTAGTGAATAACGGATCGGATTCCATTGGTGGCAACACGGATGGTCGCCGGCTCAAATCCCGGCACTTACCTCTGGGTATTTCCAGATTGCGTACTGATTTAGGTGTACTTACTCGCCGGTGACGCAAACGTGAATTGTTAATGAGCTGCATACTGTGCAAGAAATTGGATTTCTTTTATATTTACTTCTTTACATTTGTTTTTATTGTTTATGCATTTATTTGTGTAGGTTTATATATTAAAACAATATTAATGGCTACTTATGTGTATGTACATATCATGACATTTTTAAATCGTCTCTAGAGCTGTCTGGTATACTCTAATATTCCTTTCTTCGCTGTTTTCTTCGCGTTGACACACCAAATGGATGTCATGTGTAAATCAGCGCTATATGGCTCTGCTGGCCACCTAGCTTTTGTTGAGCTGTCTTCCCTTTGGCGCATCACAACCCAGCACAGGGTATTTGTTCCTGCTGTTTTCTACTTTGATTAACCTTTCTGTATTGTATGTTATGTGGCATAATGTATTTTTTTCGTTTCTTTCTAATCCTTCCTATGATTTTTAGTTCGTTAAAATTACAACAGCTCTCTTTCTACGGGGTTTAAAAATGGGTGAGCTAGCGTGATCAGAATTACCAAAATAAACCTCACTAAAGCAAAGATCCTTAGCGGCGGGGCCGTGGAGATTTAATTACAGGATCCTCAGCTTTTGTCAATGCACAAAAGTAGTCACGCTGGGGTTTTTAGGCAGCTAACGTCGGCTGCCATCCTTCCTAATTTTGGGCCACAACAATCTTCGGATCAGTTAAAAGACGATGTGGTGTGAATTCCACTCAGATCTCTTCAACGCGTACAGGATTAGTAGTCAGGTTGGTGAAAGCCCACACATCGCCTAACTTGTCTGCCGTAACGGGGTCAGACTGATTGATGTGTACCTGTTTATCCCAGAAAGAACAGAGCATGGTTATAATACTTTCTCTTAATGCCTTGATTCGACGAATCGAAAGTCGCCAGTGCTTCGACCTAACCCTGACGTCCGAAGGCATTGGTACTTCCGTAGTGTACTTAAAACCAGTTTTATATTATCTATCTGTATATTAATACGTGAAGCAAAAACTTTGTACCACTTTTTACGAAAATTGCGTGGATGGAGAAGTATGAAATTTGACACACTTGTTGTTTATATAGAGTAGGAGTGAAGAATGGTAATATTTTTTTAAAACAATGCATTAAAAAATATTACACACACTGCCATGCGTTGGACACACATTAACACGCATATACTCTTTTGTCTATGGTTAAAGCAAGTGGTCAAATTAAGAATAGATCATATTGTTAGTCTTTAATATTATATGTCTATAGTCTTACTGATTGTCATACGTAACCTATAATAAATATTTGTGCTTTATATTGTAACGAAATTCATTTATTATAATAAATATATAAGCGTAATACCGTTCGCTATATATACAAATATACATCTAATTTAAAAACTGAATATAAAAAGAAAGCTGTGTAGCGGTAATCTGAATTAACAATATCATATAAGTAAAAAAATATATATTTGTTAATACTGGTTCAAAGTTCTGTGTGTAATTTTTATTATAGTGGTGACTACAAAAAAAAAAATCTCTTCTCGATTTCAGTAATTTTGTGAGCCTGTATTACCCAAATCTGTATATAATCTGTAAAAACTCAGAGGTCTATGGCAGGATTTGAATCTACGACCATATTCGCGTTACCAGCCTCTCCACTCTCATTCATGAATATCTGCTCACCCCGATAGGGATATAGCGTAACGATATATTATTGTTACCTATTTACTGATTATTATAAAACAAATTTATGATAATTCAATCGATTTTGAGAAAAGATCAAATGTAATTTTTTATAACCTGCACAATAGAAACATAAATAACCTGTTTATTATTTTAGAAATCACATAAAAAACATGATATGAATAATAATGATGTCTTAAAACAAAGATAATGCATGCTAGCTCCTGCTATAATAACCGAACTGAAAAAGGTTTATTGGTCTTTGCATACCTGTTACTTGAGCAAATAAAAGAAAACCGGTCCTCGAAACCAACCTCGCTTCTTGCCGAATGTCATCTTTCTTGGTCAAAGGGAATTACCCTATAAGTTTTGATTTGTTTGGTAAAACAACGAAAACAATAAAAGACACAACATTATCGGACATGTCTTTTAATTACGTTGACTTAAAACATCAGTCTTCTTCTCGCAGTCGGTGCTTGGCATTTGCGAGTCAGCAGGACCTTCTGCGTCGTTGTGTGCCGCTCTATAGGCGTTTGTATCGAAAACCGTCCGATGTAGGTATTAAATGTAGTATCCAATTTGGTCGTATTTGAGTTTATATGCTTTTCAAAATAAGGATTTTCCCTGTTCGATGAGCAGCATACTCCGCAACAACTAAATGCTCCTTCAGTTCAAAGAGTTTATTGTCATAACGATACAAATCACTTACTTGAGAACATTTTGTTTAAAAAACTATCTGGAATAGAAAAGAATTAAGAGCACACTTGGCATAAACACCTATATATTTACTTGTTTAAATTTGTTTTGTTTCTTTTTTTCTTTATGTATTTATTTGTATATGTATTCGTATGTATGGACGGTTTTCCATATAAATGCATGTCGATACATCGCGACCTGACAGCCGATGCCGAGCAGTGACTACCAGAATTCGAATAGTAACTTTAAATCATACAAATCTTCGTTAGGCGTCGAACAATTTCTTTTCGAAATTTTAATTGTTTTATCACTTTGTTCCAGATATCAGCCGTTAGCTGACGCTGGTAGAGAAAATGAAAGTCTGGGGGGCACATGGAGAGTTCTGCGCGCGCCACCAATGGGAAGTTATAGTTGCCACGTTGGCATTGCTGGCCTGTGCGGCCAGCGTAGAGCGTCATGGCCCAGGGAACAGGTCTGAAAGATGTGCCGGCTGGGCCAGAGCTTGCCCGGGACTTGAAGAGGAGTATCAAGCAGCGGATGCGGTCATAATGACTTTTGTCCGATGCGCTGCACTTCTCTATGCGTATTACCAAGTCTCGAATCTCCACAAAATCGCCTCCAAGTATCTCCTAATCATCGCAGGAGTGTTCTCCACGTTTGCAAGCTTCATATTCACCTCAGCCGTTGCGAGTTTGTTCTGGAGCGAGCTCGCTAGCATCAAAGACGCTCCTTTTCTGTTTCTATTGGTGGCGGATGTAGCTAGAGGCGCGAGGATGGCGAAAGCGGGTTGGTCGGCCGGAGAGGATCAAGGGAAGCGAGTCGGGAAAGCCCTCTCTTTGCTGGGCCCTACAGCAACCCTGGACACTTTATTAGCAGTTCTACTAGTCGGAGTTGGAGCTTTGTCAGGAGTACCAAGGCTGGAACACATGTGCACATTCGCATGCTTAGCATTACTAGTAGATTATTTAGTTTTCGTGACGTTCTACCCTGCGTGTCTATCCCTAGTGGCTGATTTTACTTCAGGGAGAAAAGAAATGACCTCAGATAGTCCATTTTCAGAGGAGGACTTAAAACCCAACCCTGTAGTACAGAGAGTGAAGATGATCATGGCTGTGGGGTTGCTTTGTGTCCATTTGACGAGCAGATGGCCTTGGATGGGGGATGATGGCAAAATTGAAGGTCCAGTGGACGATAAGACGCCTTCGACTAACGAGAACGTTCTACTACATTCGTACGTGAAATGGTTCTCAGTCAGTGCTGATTACATAGTAATAGCCACGTTGCTATGCGCTTTGATCATAAAATTTGTATTCTTTGAGGAGCAGCGGAATTGGATAATAGATATGAACGATCTCACTGTCAAAGAAGTGAATCAGAATGACAACGAAGCGAATTACCCCGGAAGACCAAAATTCTCCTTTGGTGACGATTCCAATTCTGAGGTATCCACGCAAACTGATGACGCTGCAAATGAACACGATTGGCCTATTCTCTCCCCGAGCTCGTCAGCATCAAAGCTCAATGCTAAGAAGCGCCCTATGGTGGAATGCCTCGAACTTTACAGATCTGGAGCATGCAGTGCTCTGAGCGACGAAGAAGTAATAATGCTAGTCGAACAGTCCCACATTCCTATGTACGGACTGGAATCAGTATTAGATGATCCCCTCCGAGGTGTCAGATTGAGGAGGCGAGTCATCGCTTCCAGATTTAACACTGAAACAGCAATAAAGCAACTTCCGTATTTAAACTACGATTATAGCAAAGTTATGAACGCGTGCTGTGAAAATGTCATTGGTTATGTAGGCGTCCCGGTGGGCTATGCAGGCCCCTTGGTCGTGGACGGAAAAGCATATATGATCCCAATGGCGACGACTGAAGGGGCGCTGGTCGCGTCAACGAATAGAGGGGCTAAAGCTATAGGAACTAGAGGAGTTACCAGTGTGGTGGAAGATGTAGGAATGACTAGAGCTCCCGCTGTGAAGCTGCCTAATGTAGTAAGAGCTCACGAATGCCGTCAATGGATTGATAATAATGACAATTTTGCTCTAATCAAAGAAGCTTTTGACTCCACCTCACGATTTGCAAGACTCCAAGAAATCCACGTTGGAGTCGATGGTGCTACCTTATATTTAAGGTTCAGAGCGACGACTGGAGATGCCATGGGCATGAATATGGTCTCCAAAGGTGCTGAGAATGCTCTAAAACTTTTGAAAGGCTACTTCCCAGATATGGAAGTAATCAGCTTATCAGGAAATTACTGTGCGGATAAAAAGGCATCAGCAATCAACTGGATCAAGGGTAGAGGAAAGCGCGTAGTTTGCGAAACAGTGATTTCGAGCGAGAACTTAAAGACAATTTTTAAAACTGATTCGAGGACTTTAGCCAGGTGTAATAGAATCAAGAATCTCTCCGGTTCAGCCCTGGCCGGGTCTATTGGGGGAAATAATTCTCATGCAGCGAACATGGTGACTGCTATATTCATTGCAACTGGACAAGATCCAGCACAGAACGTCACAAGTAGTTACTGCTCGACTAGCATGGAGCCCTATGGGGAGAATGGGGAAGATCTGTACGTGACTTGCACGATGCCTTCCTTGGAAGTTGGCACTGTGGGGGGAGGCACCGTCCTGGTGGGCCAAGGCGCCTGTTTAGAGATCTTAGGGGTTAAGGGAGCGGGGCAAAGACCGGCCGAGAACTCTGCGAGGTTGGCCTCGCTGATCTGCGCTACAGTGTTGGCTGGAGAGCTTAGTCTGATGGCAGCATTAGTGAATTCAGATTTGGTCAAGTCCCACATGAGACACAATCGGTCCACCCTTAATGTTCAAGCTAATACAGACTCTAGTGTTACTCTGAAAGTACCGTTATAACAGTTAGTTTTTAAGGTGACTCGAATAGTTGAAGCTTTTTATAAAAATTACATTTTATTGCGAATTTGAGTGTTTCATTGTATAGTTTAAGAGGTAAGGTTAGATGAATATTTGACTGATCTTGCATGGATTCAGACTTGAAGATAAAAAAAATACTGAATCTCTAACCCTGTGATTTATATACGCTACTTTGAATTTGCTTCGACTCGACTTAAACATTATTAATTCTATTGGCTTTATGGTGAATCATACATTTTCTAAACTTTGTCTTGGCTCTGTTAATACTCAAGCTACACAGTTCTAATGATACAGGTGATTTTATAGACGAGGGAGATATATCAGGGTACAAGAATTTGTACCAAATGCAACTAATAGACATGTAAATAACTATATTACTTAATATATCATAATAAAGGTTGATGGACAAATGAAAACTGATCCGTAAAATGTGTGGACACCGTAACGCGAGTGGCGCACTTGTAAATTAATTAATTATAGGGAAACTGGTTTTAGCTCGTTTTTCCTACGTATTTTAACCTGGCTTAGGACAAGCATGATACCTACTTAATAATTAAATGTTATTAATTCATTCATGTATGTAATTGCCCCAAAACAGTGACGTGCTTACGGTATTTGGACATTGTAGGCAGATTCACATAATGAATTTGTATACTATATAGTGATAATAAATATTATATTACATTCATAGGGAAGGTAGATGGCGTGAAAATATAATATATATGAATGTAAAGGGTTTCTTTTTTGTTTAAATTAATGGAGTTTATTCCTTATCTTAAGGTCACGCAATGCATTCCTGCATTTATGGAATGAACGCTACTGCCCCCAAATATGTTGTCTATAATTTATTTTGTTTTAATAAAAATATTAAGATATCACTATTTATACATATTTGGAATTACAATACTGAATATCCCTCTGAAATTCTCCCTCGTCTATAAAATCACTGTATATTCAATTTTTTTTTTAATATAACCTTATTTCCTTAGCAAGTAGCGCATGTAAATCTCAACTTTAAAAGTATTATCACAAAATATCTAATGTCTTCATTCTTAATGTTTAGCTATGATGCTAAATTAATTCTAAATCTACTAATATGATATATGTTGTAAAAGAAATAAAATCAATTATTTTTTTAGAATTAAAAAATGTAGTCAATATATTTGGTTTTATTTTGAAAGTTTTTCTCCAAAAAATACGATTCTACTCTTAACCCATACACCTATTCATAACCTAACACATATACCTAGAGACCTTCAGTCGTGGTATATGTGGGCCGACATAACGATGGTGACTCAACGTATTATCATCCTTTGGTGGTTTTTAGACTACACTGTACTTACCATCAGGTATTCTGTAGTCACTATGTCGAGCCTGTGTAAAAAAAAAAATTAACTTAAATGATTCAGATTGTATAACCTTGTGACAGCAGGATACGCAACTCTTCACTTACTAACAGCAGTCTTATCGTATTTGAATCCATGAGATTTGTCTTAAGGAATAGGTTATAGACATTTGAGTCGAGGTGTTTTTTATTTAACCCTTAACTTGGTAGAATTCTATTTTTGTTTAATTTTAAAATATATTTTTTTGCCAATTCACCCTTATGACCCAAGGATATCTAAAAAAAAAATTGCGTTTGAAAACTAAGAAATTACCTAAACATTCAAATATAAATATCAATTTTGCGCTAAAAAATTATCGCACTAGGTTTTTGTAATTCAGAAGTATCTCCAAAGATGTTTAGCGTGGTAGGTATGATGGTAGCGACCTACCTTACACTATAGCGCAGGATAGCGTGATAGAGATGAGATGACAGAATGAAAGGAAGAAGTCCAGACAGCAAGTAGATAGACGTTTAATGAAGCACAGTACAAAGTTCAGTAGAAGTAGTGAAGCACAAGTAAGATAGTCCAAGTAGAAGTAAAGAACAGAGCACAATAATAAGAATACGAAAATAAACACAATACGAAAACTATAAGTAGCGAGACTGTTGTGCCGGGCGCGCGGGCGGTGAAGCGCTCGCGTCGCGCGCGCCCGCGCAATCCCCCCGCGCACCGGTACCTGTGGTTCTTAACCTTAGAGGCATTGTATGTTAATATATAAAATAAGAAAGTAAGTTGCAGTTAATATGAAAAGTATTGATAAAATTACTTATATAAATAAGTGAAGATATAATAATGTTATTTAAAATAGTTGTTAGTTATAGGTTAGTATAGTATAAAGAAGTAGAAAATAGATAACGTTAAGTACAGAAATAAATAAATAGATAGTGAGTATGCTACAGATGCGTTATCAAGAAAAGAGTTAATAGTTATAATCAATTTTGACTACCCAAAATCCGTAAAACCCAGGAAAATAAAACAAATTATTATAAAAAACATTATATTACTAAAATTCACAGCAATACACAACAAAATTATTGTAACATTCAAAATATTTTTAATGCACATTTACAAAATCTATCAGACGCCTCAGCACCCCTTAACTTCAATCTTGTTAATTAAAAATGAGCTTTATGCCATACGAAATACGCTCCGAAGTAACCTTGGCTTTTGCACTATCCGTCATCCGTTATTCTCGGATCAGAATATTGAAGGACCTAACTAGCTGTAGTACTATTTGTATTCATAGATGGGCAAAATGTGATCAGATTAATAAAAATGATTACGATTACATTTTACGTTTTTTACCATTAATATGACTGCTTTTCGCTTATCTATAGAATCCCAGATTGTATACACATTTATGATTTATTAATGTTTTAAATGGATTTAATCATGATTACAGAGCAAGAAAATTAATATTACGGCTACATTTTGTAATCGTTAATCTGATTACATTTTGCCCATCTATGATTCGCACATAAGTCTTGTTAAAGTATTTATACTGTTCACTTAGGTTTGTCTAACCCTAGTGATAACGATATACAGGTAACTAACGCAAAACCTCTCAAGGGTGACTTTGGTATATCAAGGCTAACAACTTTTGTTCTACGACTTTTTATAATTCAATCTTTTTTCCCCATACAAAAAAATAAATAAATCAAATTTGCAGTTCTAATCTTCTTAATACTCTGAAAGGCGGCGCGATGCAACTGGGGCAGAAGATTTCGTAGCATCAGCTAACTGAACTTTAAACATAGAGCTAACGATTGATAGAAATCCCTACTAAAACTAAAAATATATATATCTTAGGATGTGTTAAGTTTTGGCAAAAGTCATAGAACAAAAGTCGTTAGTCTTGATGTACCTGAGTTACCTTTAAGAGGTTTTGCGTTAGTTACCAGTAACGTTGTATAGAGCCTTCCAACTGCGCGACCTGACAAACTGACAAATTTGCTTAATTCACATTGAGCATTAATATTTAATAACATTTTCATACCGTGGAAGACATAATTTTACCTTGTTTTATTATTACAAATAGCGACCCCGGATCTCGCATGCACGACGTATGCCGCCACGCCCCTAAACCCTTCACTAAAATTAAACAATAAAAAAAAACTAACTAAAACAAATAAATAACTAAAATTAAAATAGTTTCTCTTGATTATATATTATAACGGTATACGATTGAATTAAGCTAATCGAATCAATTTAATTAATAAAGTAGTATAGCTAAGGAGCGGGATATGCTTCCAGTGAGCATATTTCCACGAGCTTATGACCTGGGAGCCTTTAAGAGAAGAGTGAATAGGCATTTGTTGAGCGGCCGCAGTCCATTGTCGGACTCTCAACTTCACGTTCCACCAGGCGTGATTGAGGACAAACGGCCGTCTGTCAATCATAAACAACAAAGGCAAAAGGACTTTCGGGGTGTCGGCAAACAGAAGTTTTTGCGTTGCATCAAGAAAATTTAACATCCGAGGCAGGCAGATAGATTTTTTTGTGAAAAGCCTTAGTTACAATAGTCTTTTATCTAGTCTAGATTTTAGACCACAGATTAAATAGCTGATGACCCTAAAATAGACTACAAACACGCTATAAATACACTAGAACCAAACATCGAACCCTGTTTTCTGATTCCCCAAGACGGAGCTTATAATTCTTCTTTAGGCGATTCCTCTGGCAGCTCGAAGTCGTCCACCTGTTCCTCTACATCATCGTAATCCTGGGAGACGTCGGGCATCGGCGGCGCCGCGACAGACGGACCGCCCCCAAAACCGTAAGGGTCGCGCCCGTGCACCTGGTGTTGTTTTCATTTATTTAACATTTTCGTTTAATAGAAATGTCACGTGTACTAGTGCTGTGAAAATGGCGGTCAGCTTCGCTACTGGTCACATTGGGCATGACTTATAAGCGCAAAGAGGAGCTCCAGCGGGGGGCTGTCCGCATCGTAAATGATCCAGACGTTATTAAGCATTTTGAACCGCTTAACCCTTAATAACCCAGAGTTTCAATTTTGATACCAATCTTTTAAACCGAATGTTCACATTACTATTAGTTTTTATACCTGAAGTATTAAAATTTATACCTGTTTTTTTTTTAAATAAATATGTGAAATAAATATTGTGATTTTTTAGCTATTTTCCCCTTCATCTAGACACTCAAGCAAACACAGTAATATTAAAAAAAAATAACTTTCGTAAATCAGGCTACTAAGGGTTAAGTTGCGCAGAGATATTGCTTCACTGAGCGTACTATATTCGTCACGCTATAACCTTAACGGGGCGGCCAGGGGTGCATTAGCGGCTGCATTCATTTGGCACTTATATGTGGTACACAATGGGAACAGCAGCTCGGCTGGTCACCGTTCCCATATCATCAATACACATGACAATTCTATCAGATGCCATGCGGATTTCCACACGATTTCCTTCACTGATATTAATTAAATAATACAGTTTATAATAAGACTTTTTAAACTTTCGCGGTTTGTATTCATTATAAATACTGTAAGAGGTCGTATGCGCGAATTAACTTTTTTTTTTTTAATTATAGCTCTGCTTTTATGTCGCCTTGTAAACATGCTGATACTGTGCATCGGTCTGCCCATGACCATGACCCGTCTAACCAGATTGAAACGTGGAACTATAATTAAAAGTAAGTTAATTCGCAGATAAGACTCTTTAAAACATTTATAACGTATGAGTAAATGATGAGAAAAATCAAAGGCGCGACTATAAATCACAGTACAAGAGTCGAAGCTGCTCGCGTCCGTAGGCTTTACCCTAGTTTCCCTACACGTGGCTCCTGGGTGGTGCTAAACGAGCAGCAGTGAGGTGGCAGGGCGTCGGTGCCCGTCTGGATCGCGACCACAGTGCATGGGTGTAAAGCCCGTCACAGTGACCAGTTTCGGCTTGTCGCGTTTCGGGTTCAGCTTGTGCATATCCAGTAGCTCATATACCTGGAGACCTTCAGTCGCGGTATATGTGGGCCGACATGACGATGTAGACTATCAATGGATTTTCGTCCTTTGATAGTCGCTTTCGTTTTTGGACTACACTGTACTTATCATCAGGTACTCTGTAGTCACTATGTCGAGCCAGGGTAAAAAAAAAACAGCATTAGTATCTCACCTTGACGTATTCTTCCTCCATCTCCGTCGTCCACGTGGTATCTTCCTCCGTGGGCAACATCCACTGCTCGCAGTACTGCGCGTGGTTGAAACATATCTGTGTAGGATGGTATGAGGTAGTAAATGCGTATAACGGAATGTATGTGAGTGAAAGGAATGAAAGAAAGAGAGAAAGGATAAACGGTTTTTTTTTAACGCTAGCGCTCGAAAAGGTTAAGAGATAAGAAAAAGTGTAAAAAAGCCAAATTCGTATAAAACGTGAAATAAAATACTTTTCAAGGTTTATTTTGGTGTTTATCTGATCCAAAGATCCCCAAACCTACATCTGTAAACATTTTAATTGCATTTTTATCACTCGGAGTATGCTATAGTAATAATCCGATTAAGTTAGTTATTTGGAGAAACTATGATTTGTTTATTTAGTTTTTTTTATTATTAACAATTTATAGGCGAACGCTTGACCTCAATCACACTTTGTGGAAGGTGTCAGTCCGATGATTAACCGCGTCCACCCAACAAATGCCTTTTCACTCTACTCTTAAAGGCTCCCAAGTCATAGGATCACGGAAATATGGCCGCTGGAAGTATATTCCACTCCTTAGCTGTTCCCATAATAAATGTAGAAGCGAATCTTTTCGTGCGGATATAAGGAACATCCATCACATACGGATGGTATCAGACGCTATGTCTAGTGGTTTTATGATGGAATGGGGCTGGTGGAATCAAAGAATGCAGTTCCTGAGAACACTCTCCACCGTGCAACCGGTAAAAGACCGCGAGGCAGGCAACTCTTCGTCTACTATATGTAGTGTAGTGTTTTGTGAACTATTCAGCGATTTAATTTGTATTCTAGTAAATCAAGTTTAGTTATACCGGTGTGATTTTAAAGACCCTTCTTTTTCTTGGTAACCCGGGGGAAATCCCTAACGGAACTCAGGGGGTGATGAGGGTTGCCCCCCGGTGTGTCGGACTTGCACAGACTAAAGCCCCCGGGGTGTTCCTTCTCCCGCCTGCCGAGTGCCATGGGCAAGGCCGAGCCATCTTCCTCGACACCCGGCTTACGTCTAGCCTTCTGCAGGCCCCGCCTTCTTAGCAGGGGGTGGCTGAATAGTCGCCACCCCCTGCGTACACCTAACACATTTGGCGGGGAGATTTTAAAGACCCTGAACTCGCAACAATATTTATTATCCGGCAGGCTGTTGAAACAACTGATGGTTACCAGTATCCGGCTATTTCACATTTTTTAAATTACTTGTTTTATGATTGAGGCAACATATATTGTATTTAGAGCTGAGATTGCATCCTCTGGGCGATAATTCCGTTCTCGGTTTTTTTAATTTTACTGGAATTTTTTATCAAGTGGAGTGTAGAAACTAAGGCAAGTCAGAATTAAAAAAATACTCACTTCTTTTTCAGCATCCGGCATGACGTCATCTTCCGGCCGATTGGTGTATAGAGAAGTTATCTCATCTTCGTTCTCTTCAAACATGCGCTCGCACTGAAAAATTACAAAATAATTATGAAAGCGTTTTACTTAGCATCAAACGTATATTAATTTATCCCGTACAACTATTTCTGTGTCTTTCTTATGCATACCGCTGTCTCTTTTGTCACATGCAACCCCTGATCTCAAAATATTTCGATGTGAAGCAAAAAAACTACTCTCTGCCTATCAGTACTTTTATACCTTTGTTTCTCAATTATATGGATTAATCCCATGAAAAAATATTAACAACACAATTTTTAAAACCTTTTGTGCTGAACTACATTGTTAAAATATAAATATTAACAAAAAAAATTGTCTTTGACCTTGCATAACCTTTTTTTTTTGTAACCCGGGGGAAATCCCTGACGGACCTCAGGGGGCAGTGTGAGCTGCCCCCCGGTGTGTCAGACTTGCGCCGATTAAAACCCCCGGGGTGTTTGTTCCTTCTTCCCCTCTGACTGGGGCGCAGGTACATTGTTATCCTCTTCTCCGAACCTTGCATAACCTAAGACTTAGTAACAATATCTTATGAAACTTTAAGTAAATTTTTGAAACGTCAAAACAAAGGCTTGCAGTTTCTAGCCATTTTTAAGGATAGATTGGCCCACTGTTTTAAACACGTTATTCAGTGGGTATCCTGGGTGATGTACTCGTCACCCACCCCAATAATTTGACGTCCGGGGCTTGCCCCAAAAAATTCGAGATTGTATTTTTGTTGTCTGTGCCAAGACGAAACATTAGCTAAGCTGTAAAAACTCTGCCGGGGCGCCAGCAACCCTTGGCGCGTGTCTCAACTGGTCGATTGATCCATGAGGAGTTGAATGCTTTCATTAGGACTGTAATCGTTTAGGGTGGGAGCCCTGATCGATCACTTAGCGACAGTAGCTTCGAGAAGTCGAGAGAGCATCATGATATGCTTAGTCTAAGTACACGGAGTAGTATCATGGGAGGAAGCGTCTTCCCCCAGGATTGTGCCTGTTAGGTGCGACGCGATAGGACTGTGGCGAATTGATTACAGGTCCCGCAGTTCCCATCAATGCGTAGAAGTAGTCTCCTTGGGGTTTTTAACCAGTACACCTCGTGACACCCCCTGTGCGACCGTGAAGATCCTATGAAGACTGTTTTCAATATACTTACATAATACTCCAAACTCTTGTTGAGATCGTCGTCAGTGACGAATTTAGTCTTGGAGAACTCCGGGTTCATGCTTCCATCTTTATTGACTAGCTCCATGATGGCCAATTTTCCTGTTGCCTTGTAGTAAACGCGAACATAATCGTCCATTTTCTTACCTGGAATATAAAATCACATATCTTTAATCTTTAGCCGTAGGGTTCCCCAGCAGTAATATAGTTCCTCCCTCTTCATTGAAGCCATCGACCACACTAGTGATGCCACGAATAGTGAATTGGCCGAATACCGAATATTCGGCAACGCTGTCGGCCGAAGCGCCGAATAATCCTGGAAGTAGTGTGTTTAGTGAGAGGTTATTTTCTGAGGCTGGTAACGTTTACGATGAAAAGCGTAATCGTTTGCTACCAAAAAAATGCTGAAAAGCTTGTTTTTATCCATCACAACTTACCAAAGATCAATTTTAATTGCTAAAGTGTTGTAATTAGGATATAAATACATAATTTTGAGTAATATAACGTGTCTTTTTTACATGATTTGGTATTCGGTATTCGGCCGAATAGTACGTATTATTCGGCCGAATACCGAATAGCAAGAAAAGTGGCCGAATAGTTGCCGAATATTCGTGGCATCTCTAGACCACACCACTCGCAGGGAAACCAGTAATTAAATGAATTCTGTAAACATGTACTCACAAATTCCATCGATAAGTTCAGAGATGTAGACGGCTGAGCGATGAGCAGGCACCTTCTGCTGCATAGTATTGCCGTCCTTGTCCATTCTGAAGTTGCCAACCTGAAAAAAAATCCACATTATTGGTCTAGGTCATGTAATTTCCTTTGTAATGATTTTGTATATCTTGGTAGTATGTTTACAAGAAACAATATGTGTGTAATGGATGTGGAGATGCTAGTTACTATAGAGAGATACGATAGATAGAGAAGATATGTTGCAGAGGAGGGCTGTCTCCGTTGTGAATGATCCAGATCTTACTAAGCATCTTGAACTGCTCCAGTTGCGCAGAGATATTGCTTCAATGAGCAGTTTCTTACATCTGTATCACGCTGAGTGTTCTGAAGAGTTATTTAACATTGTTTCACCTTTTCTCTTTTATAGCAGAACCATGTGCCTGAGTTTACAAAGTCACTGCTATATGGTAACTCATATCCCAGCTAGGACTAAGAAATTCTCTAACTCTTTCTTCTGCTGAGTCATTGAACTGTGGAATGGTCATCCAGTAAGTATGTTCACACCGTTCTATTATATTGGGTCTTTCAAACAAAGCATGAAGAGATATTTGTGCAGGCCGGCATGATTTTTACTATTCAGACAGTTAATATTTAAAACTATAGACAATACTTATCACTGCTTTAGACCAGGGGTCGTCAACCAGCGGCCCGTAAGTCACTACGGTGCGGCCCGCGCAAGTAGGAGCCGTTTCAAAGAACATCGCACCGCAGCGGATAAATTAAAAATAAGTTTCTATTTCATTGTTTTGTGCGCGCGGAAGCCAGAAATTCAGTTCAAGGGATCACAGTCAGTAAATGAGAGTAACAATAAATATGGTTAAAAATTCAAAAATTCGTTTTATCTAAACAATTGTGTTTATTAGATGAAACGTGGCCTGCACCAATATACTCATATTATTTGTGGCCCTTATATAATAAAAGGTTGCCGACCCTTGATTTAGACAATAATTAATATTTAATACTAGTTTACAGCAAATATAAAAATAATTACTATAATGAATACAAAGGCAAGACTTGCTGAATGACACTAGACATTAAATCATAAAAGCCAGAAATATCAGCCAAAATATGTTTTACAATGTCTACCCTCTTGCTACTGATTCTTTTATTTACTCATAAAGTTACATCATAGACAATACAACACAAACTTATCTAATCTAAGGTAATATAAACTAATTCAGGAAGATAAGCCTTACTACAGTAGAGACTTGATTAAACAGACTAATTATTGTCCTTAGACATTCAGATAATCAAATATATAAGAAAATTTGTTTTTGTACATATTATTAGGGACACAAAAAAAGTATCGATACTTTAAGGCATCAAGTACAATTATATAGATACCAATACTTTTTATACTTGATACTTTGCAATCAATTCTTTCACTCAATGAGTACTTCATGGTATGTATGAAGTACTTTTTAGAGCCGAGGCTGACAGCACTATAGATGGTACAACAATATAAGCTGGCTAAAGAATACCTGGCTATTTCAGCTACATCTGTGCCTGCGTTAAGTTTGTTTTCAAAGGTAGGTAATAATGTTTCGAAAGTATGAAATAGGCTATCACCAAAACGGCTAAAGAAACTTCTATTTTTAAGTGATTGTAAAGAGAAAGACTGGAAGATTTCAAATGCATAATGTAATATACTTATTGTGGATTTAATATGGTAAAATATATACTCAATAAAAGGATTGAACCCTAGAGATAATTTTCTTTTTTTAATGTAAAAATTTTTTCAGTGTATCTGCTATGCAGGTGCATATAACATGCTACACTATATATATATATATATATATACATTACATGCTGCTTTGTATATGCTGTATGGAACAGACTGTAGTGTCTTGTGCATTGCATTATTGCTCACAGAAAATAGAACTTGCAAAGTTCTTTAAAATTTCTCAGAGTCAAAATATCTATAGATGTTGAATTTGTATGAGAGGAAAAAGAAAGGTATACAAAAACTTCATAAAAAATCTGGAAACATACCCCTAAGGTATCATTACTTTGTATTTATATGAATATTTTTCATAAACATTTATGTTTCATTTCAAACATCGAATGACACTTTGCGGTATCAATACTTTTTAACCAATATTACTCATGAGTACAGTATCAATACTTTTTATTCTATACCGTGTCCCTATATATTATAGCATAATACATTTAATGTAAGATGATTATTAAAAAATAAGAAAATAAATTAAACTTGAAATTTACAATAATTATGCTCGCTTATGCATAGATCCCACTCGAAGGTAGAAGGTTTTTTGATCCGGGTTTGTAATCTCGATAATAGCGAATCCATGCAACTGAGGGCTGGATAATCAAGTTTCCATGATTTTTTTTTTTAATAGTAACCAGTGCTGTTTTTTTTATATTTGGAACCTACCCAAATCTAAAAAGCCTTTTATTAAGAACTTTTTAAGACAGGACTGCCTGTGTAATAGTTTATTTTTAAGATTAATAAGAAAAATTCAGAGCATACTTACATCTACTCTTTTCCATTTATCTATAGCCTTTATCGCCACATCAAGCTCCTCGAAGGTCGTCCGGCAAACTGTAATTATTATTAAAATATAAGGATAAACGAAAAATTTATAAATTATAATAAATAACTAAAAACGCACCTAAACATTTCAAGTTTTTCGGATCAATCCTTGCTGCTACGAATGTGAATAGTACTGTAAATACTAAAAAGGACACACCTAACTTCATTTTTGATATAATTACAATATATCTTCGGATTAAAGTGCGTTAGCAATCGGAAAATAATCTTGAATGTTGAAAAATTCGCTCGACGTGTATCAATAAGTTTATCTTTCTGTCAAATACACGATCTTTCTTGTGATTGGCCAACAAGTACTTAGGTTACTCTTTACCCATTGGTTGATGATAAATAGTCTGACAAATTTTAAAATTCACGTCGTTTATTAAACTATCATATCGTTTACAACATTTCATATTTTGATGCTTTACGATTATTGTCTATAATAAATTAAAGGTTTTTTATTTTTTTTTGGTTTCATAGGCATTAATTGATTTTATTTATATCACATTTATAAATTTATAACATAATAACGTATTGTGCAGGATTATATTTTTTGCGATATCGTACTATACTATATTTTTTAAACATTACACTAATTTATTAATAAATTCATTGAATTACCCAATAAATTATATATACATATGTATGTATATATATATGTATATATATCACTTTATAGCAGTGGTATTTCCTCAAAATAAAGTTTTTCGATCCGTTTTCGAAGCTACGTAAGAAGTTTATTACGAGCATTTTATATTAACAACATAAAGTAATAAATAATATAGGCCTTTCCTCAAAGATAGAAACCTATCTATTGTAATTTGTAAAACAAGTACCTACTCAGACGACTCATTTATTCAGTATAATAACCTGTTACTGGAATATCATGCAAAGATAGATTCACAAAGATTTTGATTGTATGTAAATAATAAAATGCTTAAGAAAATTATATCATGGTTGTAAAGTATAATTGTAAACGGGAGGTAAATGATTGGTTTTTAAAAGTATGTTTTTGATTAACAACAAAAAATGATTGCTTTGCCTCGGTCAGATCGCCCGACGCCCGTTCTCCGGTTTTCCGCCTGCCCCCGTTCCCCGTCTCAGTCCGCCAAACCAACAGTTCGCATTCGGCCTTGATGCGTGCAGGACGTATGCTAAACGGAATGTATATATTCTTTTTGCATATTAATTTGTTTAAAAACCTGAAAATACCTTAAAATTGTTCAGCATCACGTCTATAAGTGACGTTCTAGTGATTTTTTGAAAAAATACTCGATTTTCGAGTAAAAATACAGGTGAGTGGCTGCCAGGTTGCGTCTTACATTTCCAAGCTAATATTCTCGTACTGTATTGCATCACAATTGCTATCTACTAAAAATCTCGTAAAAATATCTGCTTGTGTTCCAACAATGCCACCATATTCTATGTTACAATTTTATATTACATACTGATATTTAATTTATTACTCTATAAAACAGCTATAAATCCACATTTCAATGTCATGAATTTGATAGAATCAAGTGTTATCACATAACACCAGTCATGATATTAGAAAATCTCGATTTCATAATAGTAACGCGCGTTCAGCGATTGGCTGACTTGCCAACGTAACTGAAGTACTAGAAAAACATACGAAAGCTTTACATTGTGCACAGAACCGGCATTTTCTTTGTTTTCAGCCTGTTATCAACCCTTTGTCGTGAGGTAGGGACGCCTGCGGATCTAGTAAAGGAATTTCGACTTTAGATGAAATAATGCAACGTCGGTATACCTAGGTCGGGTCGCTCGCGACGCTCAACCGATTTCTATGTATTTGTGTGTATAAACGAAAAGGACGGCGTAGTGTTGAGTCCGCTAGTTTGTTTATACTACTTTCTGGACAGATAAGCCTCTTATATTCATGTCTCCAAAGCTCAAAATCGCTTGTAGGTCGCCAGCCTCGTCGTTTGCTATCGATCTCTGCGGTGGCCAATAGCATATGTTGGCGCGGGCTTGCGCCTAGGTGAAAGCCGGGCTTGAATTCAACACTTCAACATAATAAAATACGATACAGACTGTACGCTATAGACACATTTTTATCTTCATTGATATTAAATCATACAGACTCCTGTTGCTAATATATATATAAGATAATTATACACGTATGTATAAAAATATAGTTAAATTGGACGTTTATTGTTAGTCTGGTTCTGTTTGCTGATCTCGGACGTCCAGTATTGCCAACTTCTAAGAAGAAAATAACCATAAAAATATTTCACAGATACTAAATATAACTACTAATTTATTTTGGTGTTAAAATCATAGACATGGCACAAATTTTGACAGGGTGCATAACTGTTGTTAGTTTTATCTCTTTTACATGCGTATTTCTTATCATACCTGTCTCTGTTATTGTGTTTTTCATTTGTCACCGAATCACCATTGATATCACGGTTTTAAAAGCCTAATATAATAAATATTTTAATATAATTATTAAGAGTTATCTCTTAAACAAAAACTCTTAATTTCACTAATCAACATAATCAGTTGATTATAAATGACATGGTTCATATAAGTTGTGTACTTACTTTACATCTTATGCGGTTTGTCTTACAGTAACTAATTTGTAAGTCATTAAAAACTGAAGTATTCTAACCTCGAAAAATTACGCCCTAACCACATAAAACCCTCTCAGTTTAGAGTTTAAATCCTAAGTTGGCATTACTGTAAGCGTCATGTATCGGTAGGTCAGTGGGGGCAGGGAGGAAGCCAGAAATAGAAGCGCGGATTGGTGCGGACGTGGCAACGTCGCACGGCCGAGGCCCTGCCGTGTTCGTATTCAGTACTGGTTCAAAATGGCGTCTGTGCGTGATCGATACAGTGATGTTTTCGCTGAAAATGTCCGAATTTGTGATGTATCTGGTTGCGGGTCAGCTCGAATGTTGCCCTGGGACCTGAGGCGTGCTCTTCGCACCCGGCCCCGGCTGGCGTTACCGCACTGTATGTATATTATCCATATTGCGCTGATGCTTCCCTTTAAGTACATAGATATACCTAGGTTGGTACACCAATCTCGATAAACTCTACATCCACTATAAAATCGTATATGTCTGTAACGAACACTGTTAAATCCGCAGCAGATATCTATATTAGCATGGATATGAAACCTGAACATCACACAGGTACTCAAGCCTTTACCAAATTACGTAATGCATGATGAAAATTATCATGTCCCTTTTATAAGTAAGTACACAAGGTCATAATTCCTGAAATATGGTCATTGTAATCAATGGATTTTTTCATATAAGGATTTATATATGAGGATTTTTCATATACAAAATGCATTTGATAAATGAAAACAAAATGGCGGTGCCTGTTGTAAAATTACAACGCAGTAAGGTTGAATGTTGGCAACGTCGCGCTTTGGCGGTAATTGTGAGTCGCGTTGCGTCGATAAGAAATTTCAAGGTTATATACGTTTTGTTATAATATTAACAACAAAGATTATTTTGATTCTCCTCTAGCGTCTAACACAGATCAACCATTTACCAGATTTTAAATAGACTAAATTTTGGCGGCAAACTTGTAATAGCGCCTAATGAGTTCGTTTTGAGGTTAACTGTAAAAAGGTTACCTTTGACATTAATTATTTGTGCACGTGTATTTTTATTTATATCTATCGCATTTGTCTAAAGATAGGATTGGTCGCGTTAGCATGTACCATCGTGTATTCGAGCCACCATATTTGTTTTAATGTAGAATATGTTAGTCAACTTAATTGTTTTGTATTTATATATCGACTATGTTGCTAAACAGCTGCTGGGTGCATTGAATCTGCCATTTTTGATGAATAGAAAGCAGTTCGAAAATATATCTGTTATACTTGGTAACAAACAGAATAACAATTTGAACGTGCGTTATGCAAATACTTTAGGCCTTTTTCTTTTCGTTTTTATCAGGTATATTCTAATTTTTCTGAGAGATGATATAAATCCACACTTTTTCTCTCATTGTAAAAGTAAATAGCTAAATAAGTACTGTAGTCGTGATTATTGGGAATATTTATAGTTTTTTTAAATAAACTTTATTTCACACTAAGATCTTCTGTGGTGTAGGTGCCTTTACAAACCAAAATTATTAATACAAATATATCCAGACAACAAACAAGTTACAAGTATATCAATAAATAAATAATATTTGTGGACAATTACACAGATTGACCCAATTCCAAAGTAAGCTTGCTCTTGTGTTAAGGGTACTAGACAAATATATACATTCATATCTCGCGACAAACTAACCTATTCATTATAGAAAAGTTTGCTGCCACAGGGATTCGAACCCAGGACCATCAGCATTGCAGGCAGGGTCACTGTTGTTGCCCTATCAGACCGTCAATATGCTTCTTTTTTATATCAAACCAACGACTCTCGACTCGCAGCCACTGATCACTCCACTATTACGCCAATCGAGACGTGAGAGAATTAGTAATAAAACAATTCCAGAAAATCTTTTTAGCGACTGGATGCCTTATAGTTAGCACCAAAATGTCTTGATAAACATTCTTGATAGGTGTTCTATCTAGAGGCACTGGCATGAAGTCTCATACTAAGTGTTTCAAATTTGAAATAAGCGTTTTATACCAAACATTAACACGTTGAACGCCGTGGGGATCACCGGTGAACCCCAGTGACTTTCCGTTTGGGCCGTGGGGGGCACCGGTGACCCCCAGCTAAAAAATGTGATAAAACGCAGATTTATAACACTAGAAATGATAAGAAAAACATATTTCGAAATATAATTTATTGTAGAATAAAGAGATTAAAACGGCCTGAACGGGAAGTATTGAGAAAAAGGGCCGGCGTTCAACGTGTTAATAGTTATTGGTTGGACAAACGCGCTCCATAATTGGCCCCACCTTCCACTAGGTATGATTGACATCAAGCATATGCTTGATAATCATAAAAATAAACGGCAAGTTTGTTTAATCACCTATAATTAAGCCATGGGGTAAACGGAAAGAATGGAACAAAGTTCCTACTTCCTTTACTTATTAGATTACACTTTACCTGATAAACATATTGAATTAGTTAGACTGCGCTGTGTTTATATTATACAACATACCCGAACAAAGGTTACCCCAAGGGTTAGAATACCTTCTTTTTTTTTTTGTTAACCCGGTGGAAATCCCTACGGAACGTCAGGGGAAGTGGTGAGGGCCACTTCCCCCGGTGTGTCGGCCCTGCCCCGACTAAAACCGCCGGAGTGCCAGCACTGCCTCGCCTTCGCCGAGCCTGGGAATCCGAATACTTCCGATGAAGGGTTAGAATACCTAATATACAACAAAAACGAAATTCCATTTATTATCATACAGCCCTGTCACTGATTCTTACAATGAATAACAGTAATTTCATTCAATGAAGTTTTTTTGTTAGGCTTTTTGGAATATTCGTACTGCTGGCGCATGAGTGAGAGCGATCCTTTACATCTTCTCCAGACTTGCTGTGAAAATATACTTGGTATTGCCTTTTTCGACATTATTTATTATGGTATTTCTTTGAACTCGTTTTAACAAGTTGGTTTCATTACGCCTATTTTGTTAGACCTCCATTTAATAACGATCACTGCAATCTTATGTCATAGTTATTTACAGATAGATAGATGCATTACTGGCTCTTCCCTGGTACACTAGAAATGGACAATGATCATCTTCAAATTTTTTTTTTTTACGCTGGCTCGACATAGTGACTACAGAATACCTGATGGTAAGTACAGTGTAGTCCAAAAACGAAAGCGACTATCAAAGGATGAAAATCCATTGATAGTCTACATCGTCATGTCGGCATACATATACCACGACTGAAGGTCTCTAGGTATATGAGCTAGTGGATATACACAAGCTGATCCCGAAACGCGACAAGCCGAAACTGGTCACTATGACGGGCTTTACACACAAATTATAAATTACTGACTTAGCAAGAGAACTCATCTTAAGTATAAGAAATCAAACGACTAACAGTTCTATAACAATACATCACAGGAATAAAAATGGTCCTAATTAGACACTATAAAAAAAATGTTGAACATTATTTTTCGATTTATAATTATTCTGGTTAAGTTTTTTTTTCTATCCTAGATCTGTTATAGCTGTTGGACATATACAGTAATGACCAAATAAGATGCACTATTGTATCTAAATGTAGGGGCAATTACACATTTTTAACTATATCTTCACAAATTTAAATGGGTAAGCCCAAGTTTCTAAATGGCTACAAAAAAATAATACTAATTTAGTCACCAACGATTCATCAATAGCATACAAATTTATGCCTATTTTTTTTAGGGAGTTTTTCTGAATCAGAGCGTAAATTAAGTATAAAAGAAAATTTTTGTTTTTGTAAATTCCACAGATAGTAACCCTAGATTATAGTAGTAACTAATTATTTGCTTGAATTGTCGTCAAGGCAACCTCCTTCCACAACTTTGCATCACATTATCAATCTTATGATTGATTTACAAACATGATTTATTAGCTGTCTCTTGTGATAACAGTAAACACAGCGGTATTGTTTATGATAATGAACAAAAATGGCGGGAATTCCGACGGAGCTTGAAGAAACGCGCGCGCTATCGAATCGCAACTGTTGTGTATTGTATAATTTTAGAGAAAGGAGATTTGTTTTGGTCCACCTCCGCGCCCCGAGGTTCGTGGCATTTTGTATCGGCAGGGCCGTTTCGCTTGCCTATTATCTGTGCGCGCGACGTTGCCGCTCCGTGCGGGCTCTTGAGCTCGATCGTTGGCCTGCGATATGCGGCTCCACGGTGGCGCTGCCATAGCTGATCGCTGATCAGTCGGCCGCGCAACTCTGAACGCGACGTATGTCCGCGGAGGGTTCTACTCGCCTCCCGCATGCCCTCTTTATAAAGCAATAGTGAGTGCGAGAGGAATGAAGCGTCACGTGAATGAGACGGCGCTATGGCGGTGTCGCAACCTCGCCCACCTGACTGTGTTGACGCCGCGCTTGAAAAGTTGCGCCGTTGCGCTATTTGGAGGCGCACGGATGTGTACGCTCTCGGCGAATGCCTCAAAGCTACATTATTTAAGTTTTTATATTACAAGTTTCTTGTGTCGTTAACCGCAATCGAATCATTATTTTGACTACTCCGGCTTCATTTCACAGAAGATTGAAACGGTATGTGTTTGAATTCATGATTTTTGCTCTCCGACGCTATTCGAGGCCAATCGTTATCTTCTGCAGTTATCGTCGAGTTAAACTGGCACTTACAATGTGGGATGACTGTTATTCTCCTTGTAAAATTGATTGTTAGTCAGTCGCGCGATGTAATTGTTGGTATTTAGTCGCCATTTTCTACATCGGTGACGAATAACGTCGCGGTGCCCTCGATTCTCTTGCGTTGCTTTAAACTGGACTTTACTGCTTCGTTCTGAAAGATGACTATCCAACGCGGTCTCGTAAGAATTTCTTTAAACCAAAACCGCTCACTATGATTCATTGTTGAAATAATGTTTTGTCAGTGATTATATTTTAAAGAATCATTTTTTTACAAAGTCGTAAATAATGTAACTTTGCATTGTTTCCTTTATACGGAATTGAAGGTTTGATGATTAGAATTTTGCGTAGACTGACCGCTTTTGTGCGCTTCGGTTATCGATCTGTATGTATTTTAATGGTGTAAATACTAGTTTGTGTCATCGTCTCACTGTAAACCGGTTTCTGAAATAGACCTTTGTGAACAGAGATTTGAAATTCGAATACACGCCGTACCAAAGTCTTGTTTTATTTGCGTAATAAGAGGGTGTGTTTAGAAAATAGCAACGCCCACGTTTCATGTGGCAAAATAATACATTTTTAGCTTTTGTTATCAAGACTATTTAGATAAGGTTAGCGTTCGAATGTTTAGAAAATCTAAACATACACGCCTCGAGAACTGCGCTACGTGACTGGATGACGGGATGTGACGTCATTACGTAATATTTGATCACTCCTCTCTGTCAGTATTTGGTTTTTTGTTAGATTTAAAAAAGTTAATGTTGGCTCACTTAATTTGTTTTAATTCGTGATCTTGTTAACTATTACATGATGGATTAAATACGAAATAGAGTATTTTGCTTCTTTTTTTATTAGAAACATGCACATAAAACGAGCACATGTTGACAATAGGTTACTTGTTTTTTAACATATGGTGTGTATGCTTGTTACAACGGAATGATATAGATTATTCAGCCTCTAGATATTAAAATAGCTTATGATCCAATTCTGTTAATTCAATATGACAAAATCCAAAACTGAATACGGGATTAATTCAAGGGCTGCTAAATACGAAGCAACTGTTATTTCGAAATTTCCGCGTATCATTCATCATCATAACTAATCTTGATGAGATTATCAGTTTTTTTTTTTGCTTAATTTTAAAATTAATATTTGCACCATGTTCACCGTGAAAATGCATTCTAAACATCAGTGATAATATTTTCGATATATTCTAAACTGGATATTTATAGGTACAACTTTGACTACGCTTAAACTTTACTGAAGCACAAATAATTTAATTAATGTCAAAGTGTATGGACAGTCACCAATTTCGTTAGTCTTCGTCTAGAAGTAAGAAGTTCTTTTTTGCAAAACATTTACTTTTGCCGTGTCGTTGGTCTGTGGAATGGTCTCTCTGCGAGCGTGTTCCCATAGTCTTATGATATTAGTTAGCACTTTTAAACAAAGCGTGAAGATATATTTGTGCAGGCCTGCATGATCGCAGCGACCATAGATAGATAGGTAGGTTTTTTTACCGTTAATTATCGTAGTGGGTTTTTAACTGCACCGTGCTAATTATCAGGAATGGTGTAGTTACTGTGTCGTGCCAGGTAAAAAAAAACTCTTTGACTTTGCTCTGCCATTAATATATTTTTTTGGTGTATTTTTGTAATGTTGACATGACACCTAGTTAGTTTTTTTTTTGGATCCGAAACTATTTATTACGTTCTGTATACGTATATTCAGTTTTGTTTGTAAAACCTAAATGTTTTCTGACCACAATAAAAAAAGCATTTATAAACGTCAGCCTAAGGTCATCCTGCGTTCAAACTTACAACTTCTTTATAATATTAGTATCGATTGTTTTTCTTTAATCAATTACACCATCCCCCTACTCCCGTTGCGAATCTTATATGGATTCAGGCAGCTGCGTACAGGGGGGTAGAGAAAGATTAACATTGGAAGCATCGCAGCAAACTGCTATGGCTTGTGGTGTGCCGAAAATGCTAAAACAACTTTTATTGTAAGACAAAGTGCTTAAATACCAAAGATTTGTTTACTAAAGGGACCGTAAAGTAGGATTGACAGCGTTGCACAGCTGGCTATATTGAATGCCATTCCATATAAACAGAGATGGGATAGATCTGATTAATCAGTAACAATTACAGAATGTCGTAATTTAAATTTTGTTGCTCTGTAATCATGATAAATCCCTTCAAAACATTAAGGAGGTATAAATGTATATTCAATTGAGTATTCCGGGGTGTTTAAAACATAGATGAGCAAAATACAATCATATTACACTACATTTACCAAAACCAGTCAAAATGACTGGTCTGTATTATTTCTTTTTTTTTTTTTTTTCTTCTCTTATTTGTTTTTCATTCTGAAAAATAGCATGTCTTTTACTAATACAAGATGTAGAATAGAGATAACGAAATAAATTTTATTTATAACAAAGCAAAATAAACCATGTTATACCTATATCTAAAATATATATAAATTGTTCGCTGGTATATGTAGTGTTAATGACGAAAAACGCAAAATGTAATCGTAATTGTTTTTCATTAATCTGATTACATTTTACTCGTCTATGCATATAAATACAATTCAGAACGGCATATCGCGACCGAGCAAGCCGGTGAGGGTCGCCGCTGCGAAGCAACGACTGCAAGAATCCAAATCGTACCATAACCTTTTTTCTGAATGCCACATTAGTCTAAACAAAATAAAAAAATGTCGTAATTTGTTTTTGCATAAAGAAAGTCTGCAATTTTGTTTTAATTTTTACTGCAAATAAGTCAACGTTTCTTGCTGTGGGAGTCATTGTAAGGAAATAAAACACAAAAAATATTTAAACACAATTTTAACATGTGGTTGCATGAGCAGTGCTTAACTATTTATGACAACCTGCAACAACTAATTAAATCTAGTTTAAACTTGTATAAAACACTATTTATTTGAAGTGGTTTAATTTTTACCTCAATGCTGATTTAAAGTCTATTCTGTCAATCATTCACCAATCAAGTAAACCGTTCCGTTCTATCCATGAATGAGACTTTTTAACAGAAACATTATGGAAAAATGAAATAATTGTAATGTAATGTGTAAATATATATAATTTGATTAAATAAATCTTAATAATAACTTATTAAAGTTATCCAATAAGTTTGCTATTAAATTAATATAATGGTTAACATGTATTCACCATTTCATGCTCATACAAATAAAATAAAGCTGTATGCAGCTTGTTCCTTCGCCTGCATTTTGGCGAATGTAATAACATCAGCCGTAATGTCAACTGCACGTTAGGATAATACAAATATGCCAGTCCTTGGAATAAAGCCATAAATAAAATAAAAAATACAAATATGACAAGGCTGTATGACTCGTAGCCTGCCTTTTGGCGAACGTGATAAACAAAAACAGTCAACTGCACGTTTTATAGGTTCGTAGGTATTTATTTCCCGCTTTTTGTTTGTTATGTATACAGTGGTAATATCCACCGTTATCCTATAAATTCATCTATTAGTTTAATGAAATCTGATTTAAAATAACAGCGTACCTGTGGATCACATTACAGGACTTTCCATAAGTTTGAATACTAATTTTTGTAACCTAGGTTTAGAAATCCCTGCTTTTCTCCAAATTTAATTGAGTTTTTGTATAGCTCCAATAAGTTTTATCAATAAAATATATTTCAGTATGTAATTTCTGACACTACACTTGGCTTTGAATTTAGGTATAGAAAATTATAATAATAAATAATATATCGTCACGCTATATCCCTATCAGGGTGAGCAGAGATACATTAGTGTTTGTATCCACTTTGCGCTTATATATGTCGTGTCCAACGTGACCAGTAGCGCAACTGATCGCCGTTCTCACTGCACATAGAACACACGACATTCATATTAAATGTCATGCGGGCTTCCGCAAGATATTTTCCCTCACCGGTGAACTTGTGCAAATCCGTACTTTATTATCTGTACAAACTTAGAGTTACGTTCCGAGATACAACCCTACAACCGCTCGTGTTTCCGCGCTTGGCTACCGGTCTCTTATTCACTAGGCTTCCACAACCATTCATGTTGGTATAGAAAATTACATATTTCGATTGTTCATCTTCTATATATAGGTTTTAGTTTAAAACATGTTGAGCGAAACTATTTGTTGATGAGGTGTTTCTGTCGTTTCAGGTGATCGTGTGATGGGACCCCGTTGATCTACGGAGATGATGAAACGTACGGGCGTCCCCAGGCTGGGGCCTGATGACCCCCAGCAGATGCAGCAGCCTAATCCAGCCCAGGTGAATTATAGTTTTATTGTAGTCTAATATTAAAAAAGAAATTTGAAGAATAGCAAGGCCGGAGTAACGCTAGTTTTTCCTGTGCAAATAGTTCAAAATACCCTTTCCTTAGTTGGGGATTTTTTTTTATATAATCGTCCCGACATGCTGGGCAGCACATTGGAGAGGGGGTCTGTTGCTTTTGGGGTATGGAAACCGAGGTGTGCCGAATTAATACCGGCTAATAACCAAACCCAAACTTCTGCGCACTGGTGGAAACTAAGGGACTTGTAATCAAATCTCCACAGGTCCAAAATTCCACAGTGCTGGAAAACAAAAGATTTCGATCATTGTGTGTTGCCGGTGTTGACATAAGGTGCAGAAACGTTGAATTTATTGTAGACTAGCTGATCCGGCAAACGTTTTGCTATATAAGGTTTTGTAATATCTTCTAAGATGTTCATTGAAATTAAGTGATGTCAAAGACAATTTTGTTCACAATTAAATATTATACTCTTAATCAACAACACATTTATTTGGATAAAGGTTAATATTATTACGTTGATACAACTCTTAACAAATAATGCATCAATTTCGACCAAATTTGATTACCATAAAAACGGTTCTAGTGAGTTAATCTTAAAAGATAGACATATACTGTCGCGGACATTTTTTTAGATCATTTCAAGAGGAATAATTCTTTCATACATATATTTTTCGTATCTTAAACCGTTTTCACAGCGCACGCAATGGAAGCCCTCAAGGACGGATAAATTTCCCCGTTTCTTTCACATTTTTCATCATTTCTTCGCTCCTAATAGTTGTATCGTGATGTTATATAGCCTAAAGCCTTCCTCGATAAATGGTCTATTCAACACAAAAAGAATTTTTCGATTCGAACCAGTAGTTCCTGAGATTAGCGCGTTGAAACAAACAAACAAACTCTTCAGCTTTATAAAATTAGTATAGATTTCTTATTAAAAATAGTATATTGTCACGATATATCCATTTCGGGGTGAGCAGAGAAACTTCAGTGGTTGTATCCACTTTACGTTTATATGTCGTGTCCAATGTGACCAGTAGCGCAGATGATTGTCATTCATAGGGCACTTACATATGACTTACTTACACTTCTATTCTATTAGATGCCACGCCACCCACATCCTCGAACATTCCTTATTGTGTTTTCCTCCACTGGGCACGTGATTTCGCAATCCGTAGGTACTTAATATGGAAAAACTCGGGTACTTCTCGAGATTCGAACATACAACTATTCGCGTTCTTACGCATGAGTACAGTTTTCTTATCTACTAGGCTTCTTCAGCTATAGGTTTCATATTATGTTTAATTATATTATATTTAATATGACAAAACATAAATATATATTTATAAATCGCTGTCGCACTCGCTGGATGATCTCGGGACAATCCTAAGAGACCTGGATCGGGTTCCCCAACGGATGGACCTAAAGATGAACATGGAAAAGACTAAGGATATGGCCAATGCCCATATTTCGCCCATCCCAATGTCCATTGATGGTTCGATTCTCGAATTTCTTGACGAGAACATCTACCTGGACAGACTGTCAGATTAGGTAAATCCAACTTCGAGAAAGAGAGGTATTTACCTCTCTCTCGCGAAGTTCGACTATTGAGTCGAATCCATATCGGCTAGGCAGCGTTAGGGACGTTACCCAAGGTTTTCCTGTCAAAAATACCCCAGTGCAGGACAATTAAACTATGAAAAAAATTGTTTTTCATCGTTGCCACTGATGACACACGATGTAGAAACCATGTATGGCGTTTCTCTACGTGATCGATTTAAAAATAAAGAAATCCGTAGACGAACGAGAGTCACCGCCGTAGCTCAACGTATTATCAAGATACAGTGGCAGTGGGCAAGATATATCGCGTAGAGGGGATGACCGATGGGGCAAAAGTTCTTGCGTGGGAGACCCACGTCCTAGCAAGCGCATGGGTAGACAAACGATCTGATCCATATCGCAGGATGACGTTGGATACAAGTCGATTCCGACTGGTTGCTTTGAAACCACTGGGAGAATGGGGTGATCTACGGCCGATAATGATGTTGAATAAAAAGAAAATAATGAATATCCAACCTGATGATAAGCGTTCACTGTTTCCTTTAGACAACTGCAAGGTGTCAATGCGTTCCTGACGTAGAAGAGCGGCTTTAATTCCTGTTTTTGAACAGCCATCTCATAATCCAGAAGAAATACTGAGCCTGGAAGTCCATTCCCCAACTTTAACACGTTCGTCGTCGCGTCATCTATATTCGAGTGACAGGTGTGCTTCCGTGGAGATTCTGTCACCCAAATATGTATGACGGTCTTGTTGAAGTTAATATGATTTTTAGTTGGTTTTTAAAAGGAATTTAATGGCGTTAAGCACAATGTAAATACTAGCTTTTGCCCGCGGCTTCGCTCGCGTTAAGAAGTATTTTAATTAATAAATATAGTTTTTGTGGCTTTACTTTTATTTAGCGTGTGTAAAATATTAGGGCCTAATCTGTCATTAAGCGCTAAAACTATCAAGCTATTATATTATATTATAGTCGAAAATCGGAGAAGATTTATACAAACATTCATCCCCTTGGGGGTGGAATTCATCAAAATCCTTTCTTAGTGAATGCCTACGTTATAACATCTACCTGCATGCCAAATTTCAGCCCGATCCGTCCAGTGGTTTGGGCTGTGCGTTGATAGATCACTATGTCAGTCAGTCAGTCACCTTTGAGTTATATATATTTAGATAGGTACTACTTTCAAATACAAAAAAAAAACATTATACAATACCTTTTATTGTATGTACCGAGTCGCATGATTTTCGTTATAAAACACTAAACACATTTGAGATGAAGACCAAAATTCTATATATATATTCTTATTCTTTGCTATAAATCGAAGATAATAATATCATAATGTAATCATAGTACTCGAGTTGCATTGTTTATACAAGGATACAGGTAACTAACGCAAAACCTCTCGAGGGTGACTTTGGTATATCAAGACTGACAACTTTTGTTTTACGACTTTTTATAATTCAATCTTTTTTCCCCATACAAAAAAATAAATCAAATTTGCAGTTCTGGTCTTCTTAATACTCTGAAAGGCGGCGCGATGCAACTGGGGCAGACGATTTCGTAGCATCAGCTGACTGAACTTTAAACATAGAGCTAACGACTAACGATTGATAGAAATCCCTACTAAAACTAAAAAATATATATCTTAGGATGTGTTAAGTTTTGGCAAAAGTCATAGAATAAAAGTTGTTGGTCTTGATGTACCTAAGTTACCTTTAAGAAGTTTTGCGTTAGTTACCAGTAACATTGTATATCGCATATTTACGTTACGGCGCGCCGAGAGTATGATTTGAGCATTTTTTTTCCTTTTGATATAAGTTGTTTGTAGAATTTGCTTATTTCATATGACTTTGTCGAGCGGTCAAGTTTATATCGAATTTCTCAATCTCCTGCTTACGTAGTCATAAAAACTAGCTGAAGTGTGTAATTATATACTTATGAAGCGGGGATTTTTATTGCCAAAACTATGATTTAACGGCATTGAAATAAGTGATTTCGTAGCGGCTGGGTTTACCTACATTATTATTAAATATACTAATAATATATCGTCACGCTATATCTCTTTCAGGGTGACCAGAGATCCTTAGCTTTATCCACTTTGCATTTTATATGTAACCAGTGGCGCAGCCGATCGCCGTTCTCACAGCTCTAGTACACGTGACAGTTCTATTAGATGCCGGGTCTCATAATGTTTTTCTTTACCGGTGAGCACGTGGTTGACTCAATTGAATAAACCCAGATATGTATGCCTACGACAAGTCGCGTTGCTACGGCTGGATGGTTGTGCTTTATCCACTGGGCTACCACAGGCATAATTATTGGACTACACATTTATTCATTACTAGCTTAAAGCTCAGATTTATTGAAGCTATTTGCTTGGCAAATTTGTCAAAAAACAAATTCGTTTTGACAAAAAACTGAACATATAATAGAAACTTGAGTATAGCCATAGTATTCGCAGAGTTAAATCCATGTTGACAAAGTTGGTGTCTTAGCAAATCCATTCATCCATTCTTAGCATTCATTGAGTAATACAAATTGTAATGTTTTAGTAAATTCTTAGCAAAGTTTTTCCTAATGTAATTCTTGTTTCACATTCGACGTATTTTCAATCGATCTATTAACTCTATTAGTTACCGTGCGGGTTTCCTCCTAATCTATTCCTTCACCGGTTGACATGAGGTGCCTAAATCCGTCCGTAATCTGGAAAACCCCACAGGTACGTGCCGGGATTCGAACCTACGGCCACTCGTGTTGCCGCGCATGTAGATCGGCCCATTATCCACTCGGCCACCACAGCCACACTTATGTCACACATGTGCCCTGAGAACGGCAATCAGTTGCGCTACTGATCACGTTAGGTACAACATTTTCCGCCAACAAGTTTTTTCCAGTATCCAGTGTCAGTTACCCGTGACTGACAAGCGGTCAATGTGATAAGCGCCACTAATTTATCTCTGCTCATGCTGTAAAGAATATAGCGTGACGATATCTTATTATCACTGTCTATTTCATGCGTCGGCAACCTTTTATTATATAAGGACCACAAATATCATGAGTATATTGGTGCGGGCCACGTTTCATCTAATAAACACAATTATTTTTGATAAAACTATTTTTTGCATTTTTAACCATATTTATCGTTACTCTCATTTTACTGACTGTCATCGCTTGAACGGAATTTCCGGCTTCCGGGCACACAAACAATAATATAGAAATTTATTTTTTTAAGTGTTTTTAATTTATCGACTGCGGTTCGGCGTTCTGTGAAAAGGCTCTTACTTGCGCGGGCCGCACCGCAGTGGCTTACGGGCCGCTGGTCGACGACCCCTGGTCTATTTAACTCCTATTCCTCTCTCATATTGTTGAAATAAAAAAAAAACCGTCTTTAGTAGGTTCCTACGTCATAAACACAACGCAATGTAAAAATATCATCTTTACAACTTCAATAGGTTCCTCTCTACGATATGTCAGTCAATCAGGGAATATATTTATAGCGTCTACTTAGATAAATAAAAAGATCAGGCAAGTGCTAATTGAAATCGCGCTACGAAGATTCCGTGCAAACTTGTCAGTAATTTATTATACTTTATTTTAGTATCACTCGTATTTATTTTGCATTTATTATTTAAGCTATATGTATTTTTATTGTTTATCGGTAATTCTCATAAGATGTAACACGACCCGGTCCCTTCACGAAAATCGGCACTGCAGACTTTCTCTGTGGCTTTAGGCTGATGAAGGTCCCATTTTCGCCATGTTTATATGTTTTGTATTTTCTTTTGTTTTTGTGTGTTGTTTGTATTGCTGCATTTAAATTTCTGGTTTTTGTTGATTTGTGGCCAAATAAATACCATTTCATTTCATAATTTATAATCGCAAAGAAATTTGCCCCGCATTGAAAAATTTAATGATCCGGCGGGCCGATGTTAAGCGCATACAAAGTTGTATTTACCTATTACGACGCTGGCGATGTTTCAAAGTCAAGCGTAAAGTGTACCTTGTGATATGTAAACAAGGACATGCGGGCTTTTAGCATGACTAACTACAATCTATCAACGACCCCGCCTGTTTAAGCTTTTTTAGGAATACAATTAGAGCGTGCTGCAGTGACAATCGGAAAGGTAGACAAAACTTTAGCCGATCGCGTTAGGAACGAAGAGATACGTAGAATATTGGGTTTGAAACATAAATGGACAAAATGTAATCAGATTAATGAAAAATAATTACGCTTACATTATGCGTTTTTCTTCATCATTAATATGACTGCATTTTGCTCATTTGTATTTTAAACACTACGGAATTCTTAATTGCATGCATATCGCGGGGTGAAAGGCATATAGGCGGGGTGGTTTAAGCAACATTTTTTGGTGATATAGTAATATATATATATATATATATATTCGGAATCAGCGTTTTTCACCGATTTTATGACTCCTAAATGTTTTAAGGGATTTAATAATGTTCACAGAGCATGAAAATTAAAACTACGATTACATGTTCTAATCATTAATCAGATTACATTTTGTCCATCTCTGGTTTTTGACAGATAGTGTCTTCGACAGAATGCACAATAGCAACCTTCTATATAACGGTGAGCGTGTTCCCACTGTCCTATGATACGAGATCATGTAAACATAGAGCGTGAAGAGTTATTTGTACAAGTCTAAATGGTCGCTGCGACTATCGATTGTTTTTTTTTTCTGCTTATTAGTCAACATGAAATACTACTGAAGTTTGAACGGTATGCAGAGTTTTATATTAAGTCCGGTCCACATTAAAATGCATGAACAGTGGAACTAGGCAAACATTTCGATTACACATAGTTTATTTATAGCCGGGGCTTGTCGTTTATAAATACATTCCGCATTTCGGTACAGATTAGAGCGGCGTCGCTTGATATTTCGCGCTTCACTAACCTGTCCTAATCTCTAGATCGCAACAATGTATAAAAACATGCTTTTTGTATTTTACATTATAAAATGGCGAGATTAATCATTCCGTTTTTATTGTCTGAGAAAAACGTATCCCGTGATGGTATTTTTTTTTATTCTGACTGGATATTAACCACACCACAGCATATATGATCACTGCGATTATTGTTAGGTTTTTCTTTACTTCTGTTAGTGTTAGTTGTTTTCTAGACAGCACCGTGCTTACTATCGAGCTGGTGTGTTCTGCATGCAGAGTCAGATTATAAAAAAACTGGTACAAAATCGTAATGTTTAAATCCTTCACGACTTTTATCCACTATTACTGAAGTAATGCGCGTTTTTATACTTTACTAGCTGATCCGGCAAACGTTGTTTTGCTATATAAGGTTTTGTAATATCTTCTAAGATGTTCATTGAAATTAAGTGATGTCAAAGACAATTTTGTTCACAATTAAATACTCTCAACAACACATTTATTTGGATAAAGGTTAATATTATTACGTTGATACAACTCTTAACAAATAATGCATCAATTTCGACCAAATTTGATTACCATAAAAACGGTTCTAGTGAGTTAATCTTAAAAGATAGACATATACTATTCGGGACATTTTTTTAGATCATTTCAAGAGGAATAATTCTTTCATACATATATTTTTCGTATCTTGAACCGTTTTCGCAGCGCACGCAATGGAAGCCCTCAAAGACGGATAATTTTCCCCGTTTCTTTCACATTTTTCATCATTTCTTTGCTCCTAATAGTTGTATCGTGATGTTATATAGCCTAAAGCCTTCCTCGATAAATGTCTATTCAACACAAAAATAATTTTTCGATTCGAACCAGTAGTTCCTGAGATTAGCGCGTTCAAACAAACAAACAAACAAACTCTTCAGCTTTATAATATTAGTAAAGATTTCGAAAATATATATCATCACGCCGTATCCCTATTGGGGAAGGCAGAATGAATTGAACGCTTCCTTAACATTAATTAGCTTTTTCATGCACTCTCGCCGATTCCACCTACTATTGACATTACCCTCCTTCAAAACCCTCTTTATTTGGTCCGTGTAAGTAAAGCTCAATAAGCCTGGTCCCATACTTCCAGTGACGTTCAGATTGTATATCTTTTTCGTAATTCTTTCATTATTCATCCTCTCCACGTACCCGAACCTTCGAAGCAAGCAGGCTTTTATGTATGTTACCGATGACATTATCTTTGAAACAAACCATTCCGCGTATCTCTTCGTTGCTAACGCAATACGCGAGCGTTACTCTATTTTATAAAACATACACAAGGTGTATTCCAATCTAGTAAGGACCTCGGACATCTCTTCTAAATTAAAATATTGTGGATGTAATTAATCAAATATAGCTTTACGCTTAAACAGATTTCGTTTTTTGTAAATGAATTCCCAGTGGATTCGTTTATTTCAAAGAAAATGCGTATTTAATATTTACGAGGTGTGGTTTATTGTAAATGGTCGAAAATAATGTAACAATTTACGAAGTGTGTATTTTTGATTAATATTAGCTATATTAAAAATAGCTGAAATGGATTCAGCTAGCGGTTCTAAAGAAACAAGTCTTAAGCACTCACTTAATTACTTTACACGTTCTATATTTACTTTCTATACATTGTGGGGCACAGTCCTATACAATTTTCTACCGTGTTCTTTATAACACTTTTCTTTGTGCATTGGGGGGTTAAAAAGGCGTCTACATGGTACCGAATTGTAGGAGAATGCGACACCTGGGCACACGAGTAATGTTACTTATTTGCCAACAGATACAACAGCCCGGCTCGAGCAGCATGCATGCCTTACCACCACAAGCTGCCCCGCAGCAGATACTGGGTGAGTTTTTTTTTTTTAATTTAACGGTCTTTCAATTATACAAGTAATTTAATTATTTAACAATTATTAATAATTTTAAAGTCTTTTATTCGCGCATTAACTTACTTGCACAGACCATGGTCGTAATGAGATGAAGGTGGCGCGCAGTGCCCGGCTCTTCGCTTGATAGAGGTCCGGAGAAATGGCCTCTTTACATTCAACTCTCCCTGAGGAGGAGCATAAATAAACACGATAATCGCTCCACGGTCTGCTAGAAAAATTAGGATTCCCAGGCCCGGGTAGAGTGACTTGAGGGGCATTCCAAGGGTTTATATTCAGTAGGAGTTTGACACACCAAGGTCGCTGCTCTCAGATGCTCTGATGGTCCTATGTAGGATTTTCCTTGGGGCTACAAAAAAAAAAACACGGTCATGAGCAGATGACGCGCTGCGGAGTTTTCCTCTTCCCTCTAGTAGCAAACTAGGTCAACACATTGAGAAGATTTGACTGCGATGCAGATATCATAGGTCTACCTGTCCAATAAGGTACAATTGTAATAATGAGGCGTAACGGTGTGATTCAGGTACGACGACGATGATGTCGGTACAGGGCAGCGGCTTCGGTCGCGGCGGGGCGGCGCGCGCTCCTAGCGTCGGCCCGCCCGTCATCAACTACATGAAGCCGGGCGCCGTGCAGTACGCGCCCGCGAAGCAGCCGCCGCCCCAGGTGCCGCCCCGGATCAAGGTAACGCACATGTGATTTGACGTGACTTTTTTTTGTAACTCGGGGGATACAATATCCGGTTTTTAGGGAGGAAAGCCACGGATGTATGCCCTCCTCCGGCTTCCAGCTTTGCGTGGGCGGCGAATTGGGTTGTCGGGGGTGGCTATTGCCTCCCGGTCTCGCACCGCCGCCTCTACCTTCAGTGTGTCCTCAGTAAATGCGAGCACCGCCCGCCATGCCCCGCCGCTGCCGACCAACGCGCGAATGAGCGCCGGCAGCAATCATACATAAAAATGCATATGCAGAAAAATCATACATCATCATGCAGAAAAAGCATACAGCAGCAATCTGCATGCAATGCGGGGTATGCTGTATACATTACTCGACTCTTCGCTCTTGACGATATCTTAATACGTTGAAGAAGGAGCCAGTATTCCATTCTGCCGGTAAACCTCAAAACGCGAATTAAAAATCTCTTTTATTCTTTTGTGCTTGCATACAGCACTTGAGTCCAATACGCTTTTGTATAATAATTTTATATCTATCATCAAGCCCGATCCCTATCGGGGTAGGCAGAGAGGATGGAACGTCTCTATTCTTAAAAACCTCTTTCGGTTCCTTTAAATTAATTAGTCCTTTCGTGCGATCTCGCCTATTCCGCGTACTTTTGGACATTACCCTCCATCAAAACACTCTTTATTTGGACTGTATATGAATCGGTCAGCCTAATAATCATTTTCGTCAAAATTATTAGGCGGACCGACTTCGTGAAAACTGTTGAAAAGTGAATGTTAGCTTAAGAAAAAAAAAAACCTGTTAAAGGGAAAGTAATTGTAAAGCCGCAACCAAAACGTCCCGGTTTGCCCGCAGCAAGCGCCGCAGCCGAGCGTGGTGGCCGGGCGGCAGTCCCCTGGCCCCCAGACACAGTTCCAGCGGCTGAAGGTCGAGGACGCGCTGTCCTACCTCGACCAAGTCAAGTACAAGTTCAACACGCAACCGCAGGTCTACAACGACTTCCTGGACATCATGAAGGAATTCAAGAGCCAGACGTGAGTATCATCCTCAGCACTACTCCGGTACCAGGCAGGATAACGACCCCAGTACAGTGGGTACCGCTACCGAGGCGTGTATTCTATATAGTGTGTGGCATACTCACTATCTGTTTATTTATTTCTGTCTATAACATGATCTATTTTCTAATTCTTTATACTATACTAACCTATAACTGACAACTATTTTAAATAACATTATTATATCTTCACTTATTTTATCCAAGTAATTTTGTCAATATATTTCATACTAGCACACTTGATATTTATTCTTTAATATCGTGTCGTGCGATGGAAACGGCGCTAAGCTAGAGAGCCGCGGGATACCGGGGCGCGCGGGGGGACTGCGCCCGCGCACCCGGCAAACTAGTCTGACTATGATTCTCGTGTTCCTATTCGTGTTGTTGTGCTCTGTACTTTACTTCTACTTGGACTATCCTACTTGTGCTTTACTACTTCTACTGGACTTTGTACTGTGCTTTATTAAACGTCTATCTACTTGCCGTCTGGACTTCTTCCTTTCATTCTTCATCATCTCAACTCTATCACGCTATCCTGCGCTATAGTGTAAGGTAGGTCACTACCACCATACCTACCACGCTAAAAGTAAAAAAAAAACATTAACTTGTTACACTTCGACATTTAACATACAAGGTCATTTTCGTACATAATATACAGGATCTAGACGCTGAGAGGGAAGATTGAGGGGGGGCGTGGGTTTAGTGTAAAAGTTTCTTAGCCCCGAGGAAAATCCTACATAGGACCATCAAGGCCGCTGTGAGGGCAGAGATCCCATTGTGTCGGACTCCTATTCACTAAAAACCCCCGGGGTGTCGCTCTAATCGCTCCACCCGGGCCTGGGAAACTAATCTCACCCACACCCCCGGGGTTAGTGTACTAGTTAACGAGATATTTATCAATTATTTGGCAGTACAAAGTTCACTGGGTCAGATATCGATGTCCTTAAAATGATGAAAAAAATTACCGTTTGATTTTTCATTTAAAATGATAATAAATATATGGCTGCATTTTAAAACTGATTTTTATTATAAACTATATATACTATGTGCGTAATGCTTTTGCTATTCTTACTGATAGAGTGTTTGTTCTTTTGTCCGTAGCATCGACACCCCTGGAGTGATCACTCGGGTTTCGAATCTATTCAAAGGTCATCCGGAACTGATTGTTGGTTTCAACACTTTTTTACCACCCGGGTACAAGATTGAAGTGAAGAGTGACGGGCAGGTTAGTGTAATTAAGGATCACATTTCACTTATACTTAATTAATTCAACTGTCGACTATATAAACCAAAATTCCAAGCTAATTTTTTTTTTCTTCATATAAAATTGTATTCCACTTCTTCACCTCAATTTAGTATTTGTCTGTATAACACTGATTTCCGTTTTTTAGTGCCAATTCACCAATTTTTTCATGTAACACTGTATACCATTTATTGAGGTTTTAGCCATATAAAACTGAATTCCACTTATTCAGCTTTTGTCCATAAAGAACTAAATTAAAGTCCATTTAATGATAAACACGAAAAAAATATTAATTTACATATACTTTCACAATATTAAGCATTAAGATGAATGTCCTATAAAAACCTTACTGATAATTAATTTACTTTGAACAAAAACTAACACATTTCTCCTTCAAAATCGATCGTAAAGTCTTTAGAAAATTGTCATTTAATTAAAATTTCACTCTAACCGTACCCTTGAGTTTATTTCGACATTTCTTCGCAAGGCGGACGGTTCCAAAACGCCAGTAGATCACTGTTAGGTATTCGTGTCGAACTGTTCAAGTCGAAATACGTACCCACAGGGTGCCTTTGCGTTGCCACCCACCCGAAACACGCTAGCCGGAAAACCTTGAGCACTCGCTTCTCTCGCTCGGTGATGTTGTAAAGGTTTTACGTGGACAGAAAATCGACGAGCCGTAAAAAAACATTAAACACATTCCATTCTACGCAGGTTTCCGTCTCTATGCCTTCACCCACTGGTATGAACAGCGGGGTGCTTCTCGGAGTTCATCATCAGCCCCAACCGCCGCTCGTTCACCTGCTACCGTCCTCGCAGTGAGTACTGTCACGGACTGAAGTAAAACTTCGGATGCCTCGTAATATTTATTTATTTAGCACAAAATACGTTTGTAACAAAAGTCTGTAGTATGATAATGGCCGTACTAAAACCATAGACGGCAGGAAGCCTAAAATTCTATTAAGTGTTGCAATATTAAAATTAATATTACACAGTATAAAAATTAAATCTAGTGTTTGTATTGAACAAGTATACCGAAGAAACACCGTGAATCTAGTTGACTAGTTTTTTTTTTTAATGCCTCCATTATAGAACGGGTGTTCAGACTTTGTTAGACTACAAGCAATCGACACGGCAGGCGTCGGTAGATAGACATCGCAAGTATGTGTGATGCTTGAGTGCTGTGCAGGTTAGGTTAGGTTACATCTGCGGCGAATTGATTACAGGACCCGCAGTCCCCGCTAATTCGCAGAAGTAGTCACCTTGGGGTTTTTAGCTGGTAAAAGTCCGGCACACCCCGGCTGCAACCCCCTTCGCGGCCGGGACGGTCCTATGAGGATTTTCCCCAAGTAAAAAAAAAAAAGGTTAGGTAACGTGGGATGTGGTATTTGAGGCAGTTTACTGCCCTTGCATAAGGAAGGCGGAGTGTGAGTATTTCTCACACGCTGCCAATTGTAACGGTTTTAAGGATCCACCCACCCTCCGTAATGTGCGGAAATTTGAGAAGACTGTCTCCGTGCTGGTGCCGCGACAGATTGCGTAGTTCGCTCCGACGACCGGTTTCTGCGGCGCGATAGGAAATCCCAGGGATTGTTAGGCGGCAGAAGTTTGACATAACCCTGGCTGTCACCCTCATAGCGACAGGGAAATTTTATGATGGAATTTCTGATAAGGTGTAATGTAGGTCGTCACTGCACTAAAAAGTTATTAAAAAAAACACATTCAATTTATACGTCTTTATAGATTTTTTTTTGCATAAAAACGTTATAATTAGTTACTAGAGCCGCTATCAGAGGCTTATTCCAATATAAAAAAAAGGTAATAAGGGACATTCTGGCTTCACTACGAATCCAAATCATTTCTGAGATAACGCGTTCAGCGTTGCACGACAACTAGAATGGTCGTCGGCTTAAATCCCGTCACGTACCTCCGTGTTTTTCCAGATTAGGAACTGATCAAGGCAGTACGTGCTCACCGGTAAAGGAAAACGTCCTGAGTAAACTCGCATGGCGTCTAAGAGAAATGTCATCATGCGAACGGCTAACGCGTGGAATATGCTACCAGCGGCCATATTTCCGCGATCTTATGACCCGGGAGTCTTTAAAAGGAGAGTGAATAGGCATTTGTTAGGCGGACGCGGTTCATCGTCGGACTCGTCTTCACCTTCCACCAGCTGTGATTGAGGTCAAGCGTTCGCCTATAAGTTATAAAAAAAATGTCATGGCGTACTGTGGCCGTGAAAACGGCGATCAGCCAGCGCAAGGTGGATACAGCCACTAATGTATTGTTACTTACCCTGAACGGGATATAGCGTGAAGATATAATTACATGAGACAATGATGATAGACGTGCGATGTGCCTTGTGACAGAACGTCAGTGTTGATACACGCATGCTGCCTTCCTACTGACCGTCTCAATACTTAAATATACAAATAATTATCACTTGCAATGAGGCTGTTACCGCAATAGTGAGCTTTATCGCTAGAATTACTTAAAATTGCCTAATGTATCTCTGCTCACCCCGTGAGGTTATATATCGTGACGATATATTGTTTTAAGCTAGAAAATATAAAAATATATACTATATACACGCACGTACTCTCGCCTTGGGTCTCGGTAGTCGACTGACTCCCAAGCGTCCCGTGCACGCGCGCATCCTCTTACCCCGCACGTCTCGTAAGACCCTAACGACCCTTAGGGCGACAACTGCGTATCGGGTTACGTCTACATGCTATAATACTAACTATTATCTGTTTAATGGGATAATGACCTTTATTATTATTGTATCTTTATTTATCTGATTTACAACATCTTTATATTTCAAAATATAAAAACATGCCGACCTACACGAGCGAGGTCTGAGCCCCAAGCTACCGGTAGTTCGGAGCTCAAAGTGAGGAATCTCCTAAAAATGCGTACCATATCGAGTAATACTCCCTTCTGTATTCGGCCCTTGATCCAAAAACCAAGCGAAAGCCTCTTGAAATGGCAATCGAGGCTCATTACGATCAGTCCATCAGTCGATACGACTATCGGGACAATAATCGTTGTATCCTCATCTCGCATGGTGTTAATCTTTTGTTAATATTATATGTGGATGCACGCTATTGGAAATCGGATAACAGATGTAGTACGTAAGGCACAATACAGACACTTACAGATAATTAGAAACGTATTTACATGAATTCGCATCATTTGCAGTGCGTTTCACCCTAAGTTATAAAAAAATAATTAATTTGTAAAAAACGTTTTAAAAAATAAGCTTTTATTTAAGTGCTTTAAAAAAAACAAAATAAACTTTTATTATTAAAACTTTTACTATCAACATAAAACATCGTTACACAATTTGTATATTTATTTTTTATTTTATTTAACATTAATGGGTACTCAAACTAGAACGTATAAATGGCACAATTATAAGACAACAGCATGCACAATAATTAATATACAATGCTAGTTTACAGTAAAGTGATGAATATCGTAAAATTAAAAAAGAAAAGGAATATACATAGACACGATACAAAAAGATAATATTGTATAATAAATAACTATAAACGAAATTCTATAAATTATTTTTAAAGAAAACACGAAAAAATGAAATACATGCACTTTCCACATGCTGTTCTAATATTAAAGCTAACTAAAAATAACAAGTCGGCCACATTGGGTTTAGAGTGACATCACGCAGTTAACCATGCATTGTCATCCAAACTAAACGTGTATACAAAATTTCAACTCAATCGGTTGAAGATATACTTTAATATTGAGTTGCAAGATTCCACCAGAAGAAACATAGTTACATACATTGCTAGTTAAATAAAAGGTTGTAACATAGTTTTTCACAACACAAACATCTTGTAACGCATTGTCCAAGTCGCGTTTCCAGTAACGAATCATGTATGACCTTCAGTTTTTTTTTTGTACGACTCGTTTTTTATAGAGATTTTTATTTCGATGCTAATGGAAAGATTATCTTTGAAGTTGTTTTTATTTACTTCCAAACTTGCTACTTAGAGAACCGGACAGGATATTTGAATTATAAACGCATTGATATGTTCTTAAATAGAATAACATTAAATTAGCGAGGCTGTGGTGGCCTCGTGCGGCGATGCTAATATTTCTAGCTTGGAGTCCCGGCACGTACAATCTGGGTTTTTCAGATTATCGTGAGGAAACCCGCGTGGTAATTGATAGAAATTTCATGTGTATTAGTCCTGTGAGAAAGGCGATCAGCTGCACAACTGTTCTGCAAAGTGGATACAGTTATTAATATATCTCTGCTCACCCCGAAGGGGTATAGTTCAAAAATGTTATTCCCATAAAGATCCAAATCACTTACATGAGAATATTCTGGAACGGTAAAGTAATCAGAGCTCACATGGCATAAACAGAACTATATAGTATTTCTCTTTAACAACCTAACTGTCTAATGAGTCACTTATGACTCACGAAGAACTTTCGAAATAAGTTCAGGAGTCACAGGTGACTCATTTGTTGATCCAACTTTGGGGTATATTTTTGTTATTAACGTGGCATATTATTCTAATTCTAATAAAACCCTGATCACTAAGAGAATAAATTAAAATTTCGTAATTTTAAAATAAAATAAATTTTAAATTAAAGTAAATTTAATTAAAAGTAATAAATATTTAAATTACATATATATTTTGACACAATGGGAGTGTTATTTAAGCTAACAGGGAAAAAAAACGGAATTGGGGTAGTTGCATAATTTATTGTATCCATAACAGTTATGTTGTTAATATATTGTAGTTGTTTCTTAGTGCTTCCTGTGCATGTCAGGCGAGCACACGTTTCATATACAGGCTGGTAACGAGTTGTAACGTTGTGCTCACTCAAAAGTAATATAGCGTTTATGTTTTCTTATTAATATATCTATACTAATATTATAAAGCTGAAGAGTTTGTTTGTTTGAACGCGCTAATCTCAGGAACGACTGGTTCGAATTGAAAAATTCTTTTTGAGTTTAATAGATCATTTATCGAGGAAGGCTTTAGGCTATATAACATTACGATGCAATTATTAGGAGCGAAGAAATAATGGAAAATGTGAAAAAAACGGGGAAAATTATTCATACTTGAGGGCTTCCATTGCGTGCGCTGCAAAAACGGTTCAAGATACCAAAAATATATGTAAGAAAGAATTATTCCTCTTGAAATGATCTAAAAAAATGTCCCCGACAGTATATGTCTATCTATTAAGATTAACTCACTAGAACCGTTTTTATGGTAATCGAATTTGGTCGAAATTAATGCATTATTTGTTAAGAGTTGTATCAACGTAATAATATTAATCTTTATCCAAATAAATGTGTTGTTGATTAAGAATATTTAATTGTGAACAAAATTGTCTTTGACATCACTTAATTTCAATGAACATTTTAGAAGATATTACAGTTTTAAAATAAATAACTAACTAAAATGCCCAAAATAACTATTCCACGCGGACGAAGCCGTCGACACAGCTAGTATCTTGATAAAAGTACGACAAATAAACGGTATAATGAAATTTTAAAAAAAGTCGGAACACTACGCTTCAATTCGGATCATTGAAATAAAATGGTATAATAATAATTATACTCATTGATATCACCGTACCACATAATGAGATTCTAATGAAAGCAGAAGAAGAAAAATTTTCAAAACATTTACCTCGCACACGAATTTACCAGCATGTGGGATGTGGATTCAAGGACTATTATATCCCGTATTGACTAATGGACTGATCGCAAAGAGCCTCGAATACCATCTGAAGAGGCTCTTGCTTGGTTAGATCAAGGGCCAGATACAGGAGGCAGTATCACTCGATACGGCGCGCAATGTGAGGAAGTTCTTCACTTTAAGCTCGTAACTACCGGGAACTTGGGCCTCATGCCTCGCTCCCGTAGGTCCACATGTTTTTATATGTATTTATTTTAAAAAGTAAAAATATTGTTATAGTTTGAATAAAACAATAATATTATATAGTCATGTTATATACCTTTCGGGGCGAGCCGAAATACATTCTTGGTTGTATCCACTTTGCGCTTTTACGTCGTTCTCAAAGTGACCGAAAGCGCAGCTGATCACCCCTTTCAGGGCCCTTACACAACATTTTTATTAGATGCCATGCAGTAGCGTGCATTGCATAGATGCATGAAAGCATTGCACGCCCTGACGATAAATAAGTCTGGAATAATTTTTTTTATTCTCTCTTTTTTTTTGGGACTTTGGATCAGTCTGACCATGTCAGTCCCATAATCACACTATGTAAATTCTAATTCAACAATGTATATGTGAGTCTACAGAGCATCTCAGCTGTGGAATAAATTGTTTAAAGTTAAACAAAAAAAGGAACCATTTATATTCATATCTATTCTATATTCACGCCATCTATCTTTCCTATGAGAGCAATATAATATTTACTATCATAATGTAATATTCAAATTAATCACGCGAATTCTGCCTACCGTGTCCTAATATCCTATGCACATCACTGATGCCATGTGGTTAATATTTTGTTACGCTATAAATGCCTCATCAGAATATTTTTATATCTTAACTATGGTCCACCGCGTCAAACTAATCAGCACATCACAGCATACAGCTTTCCAGTACCGAGACTCCAATCCAGGATCTCTAGCGTCGCAGATAGGGAATATAGAAAGTGCTCTATCAGGACGTCTAGTGTGTGGATTTGGCTAATGAAGGATTGAACGAAGCTTTGTGTCCTCGCAGGCCAGTGACGAATTCCATGGTGCACAACCTGTCCGTGAGCGGTCCCGGCACGAACACGCTGCACCAGATCTCCCACGCTCACCAGCAGATGGAGGCGGCAGTGCATCACGCGCCAGGCAAGTCAAAACACAATATCGCAATTATATTCAGTTCAAAGAGTTTATTCTCATTAAGATACAAAATCACTCACATGAGAACAATTTGTTTAAAAACTATCTGGAACAGTAAGATACTAAGATACTAAGAACTCACTTGGCAAACACAGAACCGTATTTGTTAGTATTTATCTTTAATATATTGTAGTAATTTAGTTCTGTGTATGCCAAGCGAGCCAGCGTTTCTAATGTAGGAGGGTAACGCGTTGTAGAGTTGTGCTCCCTCAAAAGTGATATTCCGTTTTTCATAATTGGTCCGTGGTTTAGGAAGCACAAGCAAACTTGCTCGGCGAGTACTGCGCGCTGTATCAAGAGAGAGTCTTTTTGTAAAAAATAAATTTAAATTGATTTTTTATCAATATTTTTTTTAATAATGATGCATGTATTATAAATATATAGTTGTTGTATATTACCTCTAGGAATAGTTTATGAACAAAAGTGTAAGGAGAGTGCGAGTGATAAGAATAATCAAGGAATGAGAGAGTTGAATGCGACCGGTCGCGTTTTGAGACCAGTTTGTGTATATACAGTTGTTCCTATACCTAGAGACTAGGGATATAACGGAGGCAGTTTTATCGGAATCGGAGTCGGAGGCAATGTCGGTAATCACAAGTGATGGCAGAAGAAAGTAGATTTATTTAAGGACAAATAAAAACATTATTTAGTGCACCTTTTTAATTAGAAAATAATAAATACACAGACAGACAATGAAAGTAAAAATTGCTGTATTTCTTATTAACATTTTCCCATTAACAATGAACAAATTAAATCAAATTTGCTCCAGGATTGTTATTGTGTTAATTTCTATTTTATTAAATATATATGAAAAATAAACCACCTTTTTGTAATAAATTTTAATGTACATTTAGTTTTAAATTTAATAATTTTAATCATGTTTTATTATAATCTGATTATTTAAAAATTTCTTCTCAAAATTAAGTAGCATTGATTGTTTGATTAATTGATATTATTTTTATAAAATGAAATTAAATGAATTGAATACGACAGTGGTGATGACCTCCGATTAATACCTCCGACTATAAAGTTTCGGAACCGAAGGTGTAATAACAATCGGAAGTTCCGACTTATCGGAGTCGGAGTCGAAGCTCCGTAACATTCCTGCTAGAGACCTTTCGGACGTGGTAAATGGTGGCCGACATAGCGATGGCTACTGTTAACGGATTTTCAGTACATTCTATCAGATGCAATATAGTCACTGTGTTGAGCCAGTATAAAAAAAAAGTATGATTAAATTATCTAAATGATGAAATTAATTACCGATTGATTCAACATGAGAATAACCAGCGGCTGCTCTATTAGAGTTCTGAATGAAATAAATTAGTCTCCATTGTACTAAATACGATGGAAGCCAGTGTTTCTATAACTGTTTTTGTACCCCACGCAGGCGGTCCCGGAGGAGCGCCGACGCCCCCTGGCCAGCCAGTGGAGTTCAACCACGCGATAGAATACGTCAATAAGATAAAAGTGAGTATTGCAAAAGGGTAGGCAGACGATGTATAGCGGATTTTCGCATTTAGACCTTTGTGGTAATATTTTAAAATTAATGAACCTGGATTTTCATTGATCAGGTGCGATATCCCGATTAAGTTTGTACTTCATTGTAAATTATTATCCATGTTCTAGCATTCTTAATCGAACTAAACTAGATCAACTGTACCTATTGTATAAGTCCCCGGCCACACTCTGTATCGGACTGTATTGTACTGTTCGCATCTTTGATGGTACCGCCCAGCACTTGACGCCCTGGATAGGTTGCAACGGAGGGTTGTCCGTAAAAAGTATAAAGTTCATAATACAATGTTATTGTATGTACCATCTAATCACCATTGATGATAAGTGTTAACACGATGCACCGAGAACCGTTTCCTGGAGTTTTATGGTGTTAATTAGTTTAATCCCCCCCCCCCCTACTATAAAACGACTGCGCGCCGTGCGTGTTTGCACTCTGATGTGGTTGACGTTCCAGCTGCTCGCACGAAGCGATTCGCCTTCTCCTTTTTGCTGCGAACTGCCAAGCAGTGGAATTTGTTTCCAGCGTCTTACGACATGGGAATCTTGAACCGATGTATGATCAGCATTTATTAGGTGAGCGCGCTCTATCATCGGCTTCATCATCAGTTAACATATAGTGAGATTGAGGTCAAGGGTGCTGTTATAAAAAAATGATTACTATGGCAATAGATAAGTTGGTTTTCATAGAATAATAGTTAAAATGTTCGTTCTTTCCCATCTAGTCCCGATTCTCCCGTCAGCCGGACAAGTATAAGCGGTTCTTGGAGATCCTCCATGCGTATCAGCGCGGGCAGCGCGACCTCAAGGAGCCTCAGGCGAAGCAGCAAACGGAGCAGGAAGTCTATTCACAGGTACACACGATACTCTATTACAAATAATCTATTTTTAAAAGACATTGCGAACGAGATTGCCAGCATGTGGGATGAGCATTCGACAATAATTGTCCCGATAGTCGTATGAGGCACTTATCAGTTGTTTTAATCGCCTCGACAAACCGACTGCACCGCACATGATGGAAAGCACAATACTCTGATGTGCTTATCACAAAGAGCCCCAATTAGGAGAGGCTTTAGCTTGTCGTTGGACATAAGGCGGATACAGAAGGCGTTATTATTAAAAATTTACGGTATATTTTTATTATTTAATAGATTAAACACAACATTCTTTAGCAAAAGCGTAATTTATGTAAATTATTATTATTATTCCTTTTTTGTGGCTTTTCCACTGGTGTTATGACCAATGTGATTTTGCCAAAGTCAGCGTTTTGATTTTGACTTTAATATACGAGGAAGGTTGAGGTTGAAGGTTATATTGAGATTGTCCGGTAGAAGTAACTAAAACAAAAAAACCTACTAATTACAACAAAATACATTTCACAAACATAAAAAAGTTATTAATGAGACAGAAACAAGAACATGGACACAACACAAATCATGACGGAAATAATATACACAAGGAACCAACACAATTATAGTTATATTTTTATTTTATACTGACTTATATATTTTAATAAATATATAAGTCCCTTCTCCCTTTATATATAAATATAAAGGGAGTTTATGTAAATGTAAATGGAACGATAGGACATTGACAATTTATAACGTTGCCAACATGAGCAGTAGTGTGGCTAATTTACGTTTTATTTTACAAAAATGTGCTAAAATGGAATTCAACAGATCATTAGTGATTACTACGCTTTGTCCGTCTATGTTTTAAACAGTAAAAAATCCTCAACTACATTAAATCTATGACTTATTAATGTTTACTAAGGTTTTATTAATCTTGATAACGAATTTAAAATTACGATTGCACTTTGTAATCATTAATCTGATCACGTGTTGACCGTCTGTGCTCGTAACTAACGTTTTACGACCGCAACGCGCCGGGGGAAGCGTTACGTGCGCGGGCAATATTTCATTCGTTTACCCTCGCGGTGAAATTACAAAGTTTGCGTGTTTTTATTAATAAAAACTAATTAATAATTACAGTATCATGTTTACGCTAACGAATAACCCTTGAATACTGTTTCTATTATACTTATATTGCCGTAAAACAGTGACAGGAATGCAAATTTTCAGTTTAGGACCCCGCTAATGGATAACTTTCTCGCGAGAGCTTTTTGAAACGATCTCGAGAAATATTGGCAGACATTGGTTGATTGGGCACGTTGCTTACGACATATTAGCGCAAAGTGAATACAGCCATTAATGTATTTCTGCTCACCCCGAAAGAGATATAATGTCACGATATTGATGATGTCCTAGCCGTGTTCGACCACACGGCGACTGTTTCAACACCGATTAAGAAAATCGAGGTCCAGTTTTCGGAAACAGCCAATTGCGAGATATTTAAGTGCATAGCTGGACGCGCTGCCAGAAAAGCACTCTCTCGTCCGAGCTCCCTCGGGCCCGATGGAATGGAGAACCAGTACGATCGGAAGGGAGCGGGATGCAGGTTTGGTCGAGTTGTCCTTCTCTGAACACCTGGTTGAATTGTGGTGTTAAAGGGATACCTTAGTCGCCTTTTACGACACCTCAGCAAGAAGAGGGGGGTGCTATTCTATTCTGCCGGCTACGATACGATATTATTATTACAATTTCCCCAAAAAAAAAATTGCGATCGACATGCACTTTAAGCCTGTATCACACATACTTGCGGCATCTACCTCTCTAGAACTACAGACGCAATCACTTGCAGTCGAACAATCTTGAGATAGATCGCCAGCAGTACGGGTGCTAGGACCCCAGTATGTTTTTGATGATATAAGAATATGTAGGTAATCTATTGTATCGTTGCTGTTTAGGTGGCGAAGCTGTTTGAAAACCAAGAAGATTTGCTGGCAGAGTTCGGACAGTTCCTGCCGGACGCCAAGGCCGTCACTAAACCGCCGGACCGACCTGCTACTCCGCCATTACAGGTAAATCTATCAACAAGTCCGTCGCCACGTCACACAATTACGGGTGACGCTCATCTTTTTAAAGTTAATAAGAATTTAATGGAATAATCAGTTAAATGTGAACATTCATAAATATTTTAATAACATTCCCTTTTATTAATTTATTTATATCTTGATATTGTTAGTACTTAGTTAATGCTTTTGAGCCGTGCTGTGGCTGTCTTTTATTAGTATCCGTTGAAGACATTTCGCTTGTGCACGTGATCTCATTGTAAATGTAAAATTTAATGGAACTGTCGATAGCCCATACATAAATAAATATATATCCTATATATTGCATTCCACTATGACATATGTTTTTGGAGTTGGGTATAAAGAGCTCAACCTTCAAAATCTCTCTATCCGGCGGTGCACAGGCCGTACACACCGCCTCATCTGGACAGCAGTCGTTTATTGGGGGAAGACATCCCTCCTGCGACAGTTAATAACTATACAAAATATTGCCTACATCTTAGCATTGAATGCTTTACTTTAAAAAAGACTGAATTGTTCGTTTGAATCCACTCACATGAAGGTGTCCTTGCAGCAGCAGAGGATTGAGAGCGACAACGAGCGGTTCCAAGCTGTACCGGCCGCCTCACCGCCGCTACACCTGACGCCCATTTCCCATGCGCAGGTGAGATTTTTCCCTTTTACTGAGGTTAGGTATGGTGGTGCAGTGGATCTACCTTAGGTCACTAGCTCAGGAAAGCGCGTAAAGATGAGATGATATAAGTAGATGGAAGTCCAGACGCAAGTTTGGAGCAGGTTTAACACACGCAGTAGGAATAAGCAAGCACAAGTATGACATTAGAAGTAGAAATGAAGTAAACAGCATAATAGAAAACGCAAGTCAAATAACAAAAAAAAAAGAAGAACAATAAATGTCCCGAGTGAGTGACGCGTAGTGGTTTGTATTACGGCGAGTGCTCTGGAGAGTTATTTCAACCTTGACCCTCCCTCTGCCTTCCATGGCAGAACTACGCGCGAGGGTTTCAGAGTCACAGCTATAGTTAGTCAGAGTCATAGCTATGGTAACTCGCGTCCCGGCTAGGACTAACAAATGTTCTAACTCTTAGGCTGGATTTACATCAAACGAGCGAATGCTCATTCTATCCCCACTCTATCAAATTCGGTTACTGTAAACAGGCATAGAGCGTTTTTTCGTTGTTCTTCCTGCGCTCGCAAAGATTCTATGGAATATTCTAAGAATGCTCGTTCGCTTTATGTAAACAATACTAGAGCGTGCGAACAGATACTTAGAGCGTTGTTGCGTGTTCGGACGCGCTCGCCCGCCGGAGCGGTCTCTTCAAAGCGTTCTTGTGTTCGAGCGATCTCGATCACTAATTTGAGTGTACTTATCGATTGAACTATGGATTGGTCTCAATAAAAGAGCCTATTTATGATATAAGCCTACCAAAATTCCAGATGTCTGTGAGAACCGACGTTTGAACACTACAAAAATACAAATCGCAAACAAGATGCTTGGCTGGAGATTGCAAATATACTAGAATGCATTGCTGAGGAAGCAAAAAAAAAGAAGAACTCGCTTCTCGTATCTTCTCGCCGAGAAAAGCTTATGGCCACATAACCACAGAATTGTCACGAATAAGCAATGAGCATTCGTTCGGCTGCTAAACGTCTGAATTCTAATTCTTGGTTCTAATTCTTGCTCGTTGATCGTTTAGTGTAAACGCTCAATCGATTTTTCGTTTACACTAAATGATCGAGAAAGAATGCTCTTGTTCTAGCTCTAGCTCTATGTTCGTTTGATGTAAATCCAGCCTTATATTGCTGCGTTGTTGAGCTATGGAATATTCTTCCGGCGAGTTTGTTCGCACCGTCTTATGCAATTGGGTCTTTAAACGAAGCGTGAATATGTGGTAGTTGTTTTTTGGACTGCGCTATGCTTTTCATCGGGCGTGGTGCGGTCATGCCGTCCTACACGGACGTGCCTGACGTGTGGCGGTTCTCAGATAAATATTAAAAGTGTAATGAAGTTTATTAATGGTGTCTTACTTGAATTGGTTTAATTCGGCTTGTTGATGACAGATACCTAAACACACGAGCGCAGTGCAGAGCATAATACCTCCGCCGGTGCAGCATCACGGTATCAAGAGATCGCCCAGCTTCTCATCATCCGGACCACGCGAGTACTCTCAAGGTGATTAATAACCATTCATTTTTATAACTGTATGACTATGTTGGCCTAGCATATAAATTACGTACTGATTTAGGTACCACATGCTCACTACTGGTGAAGGAAACATTGTGATGAAATCCGAATGACGTCTAATAGAAATTACATTTGTACTAATGCAGTGGGAACGACGGTCTGCCACTCTACTGGTCACATTGAGCACGACATGTCAGCGCAAAGTGGGTACAGCTACTAATGCATCTCTGCGTGAAGATATGTATAATATACCGTTGCTGTTTTTGGGCTGCAGTCGAGTTAAAACCGCTTACGGCGACATCGTTTAGAACAACATACCGGTAATATTAACCCCGAACAAAGGACACGGCAAAAAAGTAGTACTCCGTATCTGGAAAACATCACCTGTTGTTACGACTAACAATTTTTAAATATGAGTACTCCCTTTGATGTGGTTATAACAGATTTTGATATGTATATATATATTATACTGACTCGACTGAAGTCCAGAGATGGGCAAAATGTAATCTGATTAATGGTGAACGATTACAAAATGTAGTCGTAATTTTAATTTTCTTGCTCTGTAATCATGATTAAATCCATTTAAAACATTAAGAAATGATAAATGTGTATACAATCTGAAATTTTGTAGTGTTTAAAACATAAATGAACAAAATGCAGTCATATTAATGGTAAAAAACATGAAATGTAATCGTTAATCATTTTCATTAATCTGATTACATTTTGCCCATCTATGCTGTAGTCCAATAAAACCAATGGCCGCCAAGGGACGAAACTCCGTTCAGTACGCAGCCATGTCGGCCCACATATACCACGGCGGAAGGTCTCTAGGTATATGAACCACTGGATATACACGAACTGTACACGAAACGCGACAGGCCGAAGCGAGCCACTTTACACTTGTGTATTGTGGTCACAACTCAGTTTGTACAAACACTCTACCAGTTCAAAAAATACCCGTTCAATTAACGTATATAATTTTGTGACGATTTCAATGAGAACGCGAGTTTAGTGCTTTTCGTCTATTTATTATATTGAACGGTTGTAATATAGGCACGCGGGCGGCCGCGCAATCGGTTCCATTGAGTGTCTGCTGACGATCAGCGCTAGATGGCGTCATCCTCCATGGTTTCAACCAGCACTCGCTGAGTCGACTGCTCTTTGGGATTGATGACAGCACACAGGATACATGATGTAATATTATGTATTATACTATGATTGTTTTATATAAATGTGTATGCTGTGTGTTATTTTACTCAATAAACGTTTCTTTCTTTATTTCCCATCCCAAAAGCGTCCAACATGACTAAAGATTTATTTATACTTCAAAAAATTTTTGGTCGGCGTGTATGAATAGTATAAGAATTTTTTATAGCTAATAAAGTCTGGTTAACTAATTATTACATATTTCCATCAGCAACATCACTGCCTGCGGGCATGACAGTCTCCGCGATGAACGTGAGCTCCAACGTGGGCCCCGGTCAGGGTTCGGCAGGGGGTCAGTCGCTGGGTGGACCCCCCGCTAAGCGAGCCCGCTCCACGATCCTGACGGGGCCCTGTGTCCGCGACGTGTCCTACGCGGAGGCGTCCAAGCACGCGACCCACCACGAGTTCAGCTTCTTCGACCGCACCAAAAAGGCGCTGAGGTCCCAAAACGTCTATGACAACTTTCTCAGGTCAGTACAGCATATTTCCCCGTACAATCTTCCGGCGAGCGTGTTCCTATTGGGTTGTTTAAACAAAGCTTGAAGAGATATTTATGCAGGTTGGCATGATCTCTGCGGCTAACGATTGTTTTTGTTTACTGTTTATGGTTGTAGTCGTTTTTTGGACTGCATTATGCTTCCCATCTGACGTGGTATTGTCACTCTGCTTGCATGACCGCGCTGAGTATCAAGGTGCTGATGCAAGCAGTTGCCTCTTCTCGATAGCCGTACTCTGCTTTTAGATTGCACTGAACTCTCTATCCGATGCGGTGCAGTGTGCCAAGTCATAATATAATATAGTATATATAATATAATACATATAATATAATATAGTATAGTATGATTAAGTATAATTAAACAGGCCACTCTGACGTATCTTGTGGATGCCTTAATAGGAACTGTACATTTTTTATTGTAACTTTATGTATGTATTGTGTGAATTAGTCATTGTACCGGGCCACTGGCAACCCTGTAAAAGTAAATAAATAAATAAATAATAAAAAATAAATTCTAGAGCCATAATGGGGTCTACTTGGGGCCAAGGGAACGTTTTTGACCTGTTTTATATTTTGTAAAAGTGAAACTTCTTAGGCGGTGTTTATGTCGATAAAGTAAACGAGAATTGATATTAAAGTTTTATTTATTTATTTTATTCATTAATATACCAACGATGTATACAAGAAAAAAATATAAAAATATATTTATGGAATCTAGAATGTTCTTTACGTGCCATGTGACGGAAGACTGTCGTGACATGAGACTAAAGAATGATAGGATGTAGAGAAAGTGCGTTATAAACCTCTAAAGAATAATTTAAAGCGATAAACCGAAATTAGGATGCCTATGCGCGCATTGTCGGTGAATTTAAACAATACACAGAAAGACGAAAAGCGAAGTATTATTAGGGACTTCGATAAATCTGATGATCCTGTCATTCGATTAATAATAAATTATATATTAAATACGGTATTTATGCGCTGTATGACATGAATGGTTGTAAGTTCGAATCCCTGGGATTATACCTCTGAGTTTTTCCAGATTAGGAAGTTCCTCATTAGTGAAGAAAGGCGCATTCAATAGAAATGTCATATGTACTAGTGCGGTGAGCACGGCCATTGGCTGCGCTTTTTGTTACGTGTTTGCGCCATTTAGATTGTTTTTCTATGTGCTTGTGAAATACTCGAGACCGATTCATTCATTTCGGTCCCACTATCCTACCTCCCACCGACTGCAGTTAGTGTCACGAATCTCGTCGTCACGGGCAGACGTTGTTATTACCGCTATCGTTTTGACGTTGTTACCGCTAGCGCCTTACCACTAAAGACAGCCGCGTGCACGGATCTTCCGCTCTGCTTCCGCTCCGCTACGCCGCGAACCGCATAAGGAAACAAATAACATTGTTTCTATCGCCGATATTGTGATTGTGTCAGTGAAAGTGCAGAATCGGGATTTGTTTTGGAGGTGATTATGGTGAGTCCTATTTCCCTTATCCATCCCTGAAACGAGTCTCGAGGCGAGCGCATTGTTCACCCTCAATATACCGCTTATACAGGCCACCACATCGAAGAGCATCCGCTCAACCATTACGTTTGGTACGACATATAAGCGCAAAGTGGATACAGCCACTAATGTATCACCCGGAAAGGGATATAGCGTATATTATTATTATAAATTGTAAACGTTTATCGTCCAGGTGCCTGATGTTGTTTACAAACGAGATAATATCATCATCGGAGTTGTTGAGCGTGACAGCTCCGTTCCTCTGCCGGTACCCGGAGCTGCACAAGTGGCTGCAAGATTTCCTCGGACCTCCCTCGCCGCCGCACACGCCCACCGCCATCGCCGGGAACAATACCAATGCGTTGCACTCAGGTACGTGGCCTTTTCTTCGACGCTTTCACTCTAGATTTTTTTTTTAATCGGTTAAAACACTGTTTATCCCGTATTCGCTTATTTTTGAGGTCAATCAGATCAAAGTACACAAGTGTGAAAACACTGAAAGCGACTTGCTTTGGTCTGACTTGTTTTGACATTGGTTCGTGTATATCCAGTTCTTCATATACCTAGATTTTGAGTTGTATATGTGGGCCGACATAACAACGGAAACTGTCAATAAATTTTCGTCCGATGATGGTCACTATAGTCTTTGGACTGCACTGTACTTACCATCCGGTGTACCGTAGTCGCTTTTTTTTTTTTTATTATTCTGACTCGACACAGTGACTGCACCATGCCTGATGGTAAGCATGGTGCAGTCAAAAAAACGCTAACGACAATCGATAGGCAAGAAAAACCCAACGGTAGTCGCAGCGATCATGCCGGCCTGCACAAATATCTCTTCGAGTCGATATAAAAAAATATAATGAGTCAACTTACATAAATAAAAGCAAATTTTAAAATTTTCGCTGGGATTAATATAAAAAATGTATACACTTAACGTATACGAGTATACTTCAAGTAGTCTAGGAGAGTAGGAGCTTATGTTATATTAGGTTGCGAGGCCTTCTTTGATCTAATTTGGACAGGATTGAGGATATGTGGTGGCACAGCATTAGTGAGGCCTATGCTCAACAGAGGATTGTGATATGATTAACAAGATTTTTGCGCAAGTGTAGTGACAAACGTCGTAAGATACGTGTGTGCATTTTGGCTAGACCAACTTAGCACATAAATTTGTTGTTTTTTTTTTTATATAAATCTATACTAATATTATAAAGCTGAAGAGTTTGTTTGTTTGTTTGTTTGAACGCGCTAATCTCAGGAACTACTGGTTCGAATTGAAAAATTCTTTTTGAGTTGAATAGACCATTTATCGAGGAAGGCTTTAGGCTATATAACATCACGATGTAATTATTAGGAGCGAAGAAATAATGGAAAATGTGAAAAAAACGGGCAAAATTATTCATCCTTGAGGGCTTCCATTGCGTGCGCTGCAAAAACGGTTCAAGATACCAAAAATATATGTAAGAAAGAATTATTCCTCTTGAAATGATCTAAAAAAATGTCCGCGACAGTATATGTCTTTCTTTTAAGATTAAGTCACTAGAACCGTTTTTATGGTAAACAAATTTGGTCGAAATTAATGCATTATTTGTTAAGATTTGTATCAACGTAATAATATAAATCTTTATCCAAATAAATGTGTTGTTGATTAAGAGTATTTAATTGTGAACAAAATTGTCTTTGACATCACTTATTTTCAATGAACATCTTAGAAGATATTACAAAACCTTCTATAGCAAAACAACGTTTGCCGGATCAGCTAGTGAATGATACATCCCCAGGGTACAACTGGACGAGCGCGACCGCCGGCGCAGTGGAGGGTCGCAATCGCTTCGAGCCTGTGGGCCCGCTGGGCGCTCAGCTCAGACACGAGCGGCCCCAGGCCGACATAGCAATGGATATAGGTACAGATTACGCAGTCTTATTCATCTTAAAAAGAGTAGCTGATCCAGCGAAATTTTTACCACAATCAATGCCGTGTTAATATACTCCCTTCCGTTTTCCTCTTCCCCTCTTCCCCTCATTCCCTCCGCCACCCACACCCCTCCTCTGTAGTGACCCTGATTGGGAAATCCAAGTGTGAGATGTCCAGCAGCAAGATGGGTGAATGATGGGGCCAAGTTTACAGGCTGTTACTGATCTTGCCATGGGATTGAAGATAATGGCATGGGGGGACCTAGCAGAGAATAGGATCGAACTAAAAGGGATGATTTCGATTAAATTAAACATAGAAATATATAGCTCGGTCATTTTAGAGTGGAGCACATGTTCCACTCCTTTTTGATAACCCTGAAGAAAATCCGGCGTAGGCCAAACTCCTGCTGCTAAAATCCCTACGCAGTGTTACTCTGCTCGTTGCCAGCCGGGCCTTAAACCGCATCTACAAAGCGACTGCACCGCATCTGATGGAAAGGCCTGTGTAGTCCAGAGGCGGCCGCGATTATCAAGGGAGCACATTGTCAATCACATGTCGACTTGTGTAAACCACAACTGAAGGTCACGTCGTGTACACCTCATCTTTTAGTGTAACGCGATGTTGAGGCTGGAGCACGTAGCGAAATAAATAGCGTGTTACATTCCGAAAACATGTATTTGTTAAAAACCTTACAAACTATATGTACAACTTAAGTCTAACAAATAATACGCGCGCAGTTCTTTCTTACATCCTAAGTTGATCGGCCAATCAGAAAGCGGCGGTGCTACAGCCGAGAGTGCATATAAACCTGCGCGAAATCTTACTCGGGTTTTTTTGTTCCGATCGTGGCGCCGTGCAGACGTGCAGCTACAGCGATATGCTGAAGCGGGTCGCGCTATTACGGCCTTAACTGTGTAATTGTATGTAATGAACGTCTGTCTGCGTGTAGATCTGTCAACTTGCAAGCGACTCGGCACGTCGTACTGCGCGCTGCCCCGGGCCGCGAACCCGCCTCGGTGCTCGGGACGGACGGCGCTCTGCAAGGAGGTATGTATTCCTCCTTTTTTTGTGCAGACTAACTACTGCTTGCCGGGAAAGGCGTTTACAGTTCAACCGAGCATAGGGGGCGAGCACAGAAGGTGCTCAGCCAGCGAGTTTATGGGTTGGGTGGCAACGCAAGGGCACCCCCCGTGGGTACGAACCTCGACTTGGACCGCCAGCCAAAATAAATACTAACCCTTACGGGTGATCTACTGGAGTTTCGGAAGTGAGACTACATTGAGAAGAAACGCTGAAAGAAACTCAAGGCTGCGTCGGAGTGGAACTGCGCCTTGACTGGGGCAGCAGCAGTTGACTGGACTATCCTTCTTCGGCGACGCCGGTGTCGTGGAGAGAAGCTAGTGTGTGTGTGTACCTCACTGTTTGATCGGGCGGTGGCTCTTTTAACAGCCACTGTGATCGGATCAATGTATTTCTCACGACACCCTTTTCTATGATATCCATAATAACTTATATAGGTTTAAATTGGCAATATTTCAGTCGAATACCGGATAAGATTAAAAAGTTTCCTAACTCTCACTGTAGCCGGGCCGTTGGGCTGTGCAATGGTCTACCGGCGAGTGTGTTCTCGTCGTCCTTGATTTTAGCTCTTTTAAACGAAGCGAGAAGGGGGGGGGGGGTGTTTTTGCAGGCCGGCATGATTGCTACGACTATAGATTTTTTTTTCACTTTTGCTAGTTTTAATCGTTTTTTTTAACTGCACTAGGGTTACTACCAGCCGTAATGAGACGGAGTAGGATGTAGGATGAAAAAAACGAAACATTTCTCACATGAATATATTAATTTATTAAATGGACTGGTGTACATACCCGGCAACGCGAATGGTCGTTGCTTCGATTCCCGGCTCGTACCTCGTGAGTCTTTCTAGATCTTAGAGTGTTGGCACCACATCTCACCAGTGAAGGAAAATATCGCGAACAAACCCGCACGGCATCTAATAGAAATGTCATATGTACTAGTGCTGTGAGAAAGACGATCAGCTGCACTAATGTATATCTGCTCGCCGGGATATGACTTGACAATATATTATTATTATTAAAAATAGTACTATATTTAATGCTAATCAATTTTTATATTAATAAAAAACTGTCTTTTGCCATTGTTCACTTAGTTTACACTTGTTTTTGTAATAGGGCTGATAAGTTTTTAGTAGATTTTACTGCAATCAGTTTTATTTTGTATGGTATGTGGTATGTATGTAGAAGGTTGCACGCACCTGCTTAGATGCTAGAAATCTGCACACAGTTCGGCAAATAATTGTTTGTTAATCAAATAGTAAAACATGTGCTCATCTATGTTTTTTTTTAAGGTTCTCAATGACACCTGGGTCTCTTTTCCCACTTGGAGTGAGGACTCCACGTTTGTGACATCAAGGAAAACACAATACGAAGAGTACATTTATCGCTGCGAAGATGAGAGATTTGAGGTATTAATATTAATTCTCTAGTTTTCGATATATTTACAGTCTCATTTCATTGTCACGTCACATTTCGTTGTCTTAGAGCCTCATTTGTTCAATTAAGCAATGTAACTTTAATAAAATATAGTATTGAACTGCGGTGACCTAGGGGATAATGCCTCTGCTTTGGAGTTTCTCAGATTACTATGGATTGAGACACCACATGCTCATCGACGAAGGAAACTCGCATGGCATGTAGTAGAAATGTCATGTGTACTAGAACTGTGAAAACTGCGATCGGCTGTGCTGCTGGTCACGTTGAGCCCGACATATAAACGCAAAGTGAATTCAACCACTGATGTATCTCTGCTCACCTCGACAGGGACATATTGTGACGAATCGAGGAAAAAAATACAATATATAAAAACTTCAACATGAAAAATGCCACCTTATATGCCACATTATTTATATTGTTAGGATCAGAAGTTATTTTACTCAAAAAAATAAATAAATGTCAGGATCAAAAGCTATTTTACTAAAAATAAACAAATATACGTGGCGATTTAAACTAAACACGATTTAACATTTACTTCGATAACCAAAGCAACAACCATCAGAGATTCGACACAATAATACAATCCTCACGTAAACTAACAAGAGCTCCGCCCCGCACAGAGCCTCAAACAAGAATCCCCCGGCCGACGAGCCTGCATGGGCTTATAAACGGTTTCTATATTGGGTGTATAGAAACAGTTTACTTTGTTCCTATTTTTCAATCTATCTAATAATATAATTAGCTCAGAGGCTATTCTAAAGTGAAATCGGGATATGTATCGGTCGTTTCGTCCGGCAGCTCGACGTGGTGATCGAGACGAACGCGTCGACGATCCGCGCGCTGGAGGGCGTGCACAAGAAGCTGGCGCGCATGGCGCCCGAGGACGCCGCCAAGCACCGGCTGGACGACAACCTGGGCGGCCACTCGCCCACCATACACCAGCGCGCGCTGCGCAGGATATACGGTGATAAGGTGGTACGATCGCGCGCCCCGCCCACTCTACTACGCGTGACCCCCCATCGCTTGCGCACACGGACACACACACACACTTACTTCAGGAAATATACCTTTTCTTATATAACATAATTATAGTTTCAGGATATTTTCTATGTCAAACAATTACAATTACAATTTCTCAAATACAGCAAAAATTTTCTCAACTCAAATATATAATTTGTAAAATACAACAAGTACTTTCTTAGACATTAGACAAAGTAAAGAATATCTCAAACACAACAAATGCTTTCAAAGGTGAAACATTTCTCAGACAAATCATACAAGTTCTCAAATACAATAAACACTTTTAGATAAAATAAACCATATCAAAAACAACAAATTTTAAATAAAAAAAAAACATACAATGTCTCAAACACAACCAAAAAACACTTCTTAGATAATAAATACAAACACAGTGCAAACAAATTTAGCACACAAATTTTTATCAAACATGCCTTCATCACAGTTAATATTTTTGTATATCGCTTTCTATGTTTTAGTATTGTCTATCAGTCACTTCATTGCTTATGTCACTTGCTTAACATTTTCATAACTTAGTTAAGTTGTTGTTTTTTTTTTTTAAGTTCTACATTCTTATATCTCTTGACTGTTATAAGGAACTATGTCTAAAATATTTGTTAAAATGTACAATTTACAGCCAATTATAGATGTAAGATATTTGTGCAGGCGGGCATGATTGCTGTGAATATCGATTGATTTTCTTTTTTACTGTTGATAGTCTTCGTTTTTTGTACTGCACCATGCTTGCCATCAGGCTGTAATGTGGCCACTGGGTTGAGTCAGGACAAGAAGAAACACTTGCATGGATCTCTCTCTTTTAAACTATTAGCAATATCGCTAGCATGTGTATATTACTATAGTGCAAAGGTTTATTTCCAGCTACCTCGCAATTAGCTAGTTAATCTTTGCATGCTGTAACGTAGTTCGAGGGTTTCGAAGGCAAAATTTCAAATATCTCATTCTTTGTGACGCAGGCGGCTGATATCATAGCTGGGCTGAAGAAGAACCCGGCGGTCGCCGTGCCCGTCGTGCTGAGGAGGCTCAAGGCGAAGGAAGAGGAGTGGCGGGAGGCGCAGAAGGTAGACATTTCATTTATACAATATAATATTAGCTGATATGACAACTGAGACTATCAATGGATTTTCGTCCCTTGGCGGCCAATGCTTTCTTAGTACCATATTTTCACGGTACTGTAATCCAGTGCCATTATTTCGTAGCTTTGTAAGATATAGTACTATATTGTGTGCTTTACTTGCTTGCATCATTTTTAAGAGAGAACATATAACTAGTAGATATTCGGACAATAATGCATAATATCTCAACTGTTCATATGTTGTGTCTGAGGCGGACGTTTATAAAGCGCATGCGCGCCAGTATAATTCTTCCCTTTCACCAAGACTTCCCTCAGTTATGGTCTACATATCAAAACGCCATTAAAGAAGCTTCACATCAGGTAACGTTTAAATGATGTATTCTTTGCAGGGTTTCAACAAGACGTGGCGCGAACAGAACGAGAAGTACTATCTCAAGTCGCTGGACCACCAGGGCATCAACTTCAAGCAGAACGACCTGAAGGCGATGCGCTCGAAGACGCTCTTCAACGAGGTGGAGAGCGCGTACGCGGCGCGCCGCCCCGGCCCGCACGTCGTCGTCGACTATGACATGCGTTCGAGGCAAGAAGGTATCTCGTCCGCACCCTTACCGATACCACCCACCGTCTTTACAGAAAAAAACGTTTAGAAACACACAGCTTACACATTTATAAAAAACAATGAAAGGATAATACATAAATAACATCACATCATGTGTCCTTTGTGCTGTCACCGATCTCGAAGAGCAGTCAGCTTAATGTTTGCCGGGTGAGGCCACGGCGAGTGGCGCCATCTAGCGCTGATTGCACAGACGCCCGTGTGATAATATTAGAGCCCTTCAATATAATAAATAACAATGTATCGTAAGCCTATATCCCTCTCTGTGTGGGCAGGAACACTGAGGCTGTATCCAACTTGTTACTCCAAACGTGACCAAAGAACTTCTGGGTTTTTCCAGATCAAGTGCCGATTCAGACCCCATATGCTCACCGGTGAAGGATGGCATCGCGAGGAAACCCCCATGGCATCTAATTTCTGTGATAACGGCGATCAGCTGCACTAATGTATCTCTGCTAAACCCAAAAGTGATATAGCGTGACGGTATATTATACCATTATAATAATGATATGAATACTTGGATTAGGAAAATACAAATTCATATATTCTTACTGAGACTCTTTAATACCACAGCCTGAACCCGCGGGCATAGTTAGTACACTGATAATGATGAAATACATGCGATGTGCAAACACAGAATATCTTTGTTGATAAAAGCATGCTGCCTTCCTACTGATTATCTATCCTTTACTCAACACTAAACGCTCTGTTAACAGTCGAGACTATAAAAAAAAAACAATTTCCAGCTATAAAGATAGTCCGAGATACCGCAGAGTTATTGATTCATCACGCTAGAAGACAGACAGGCATCCAGAAGGCGGAGAAGAGAAGAATAAAGCAGTTGCTGAGGCAGTTCCTACCTGACTTATTTGCACATCCCAGGCAGCCGCTCTCGGACGACGAGAGAGATGATGGTGAGCCGATCCAAACAGCCCTAACAAACTTCATGTTAAAGTTAAATGGATTTTTAGTTGGATCTTTAAAATAAATATAATGGAATAAGCACTTATATGTAAATATAAGATGTACAACATTAAAATAGTACAAATATCCACATTACACAATATCTTTTATAAATTTATATTGGGTAACATATTACATTATACTATGTTATATGTTTTTCATGTGCACGCTACAGTATTTAATTTGTTATAGAAGACAAGGAAGATCTACAGAGTCCCGGTAGCCCATCTGCTGATCAGAATAATCAGGAAAACGATAAGAGCAATTCCAATATCAAGCAAGATATCAAACAGGAGGTACGTTGCCGGTTGTTTGACTATCCTCACGTTTTTTTTTATGCGTACGTAACAGTGGAAAACTGGAATCAGGAGAGTGTTCAACCTAAAGCTTCATCTTCGGTTAAAAAAAACTACATTACACGTGACTGTGGTAGCCTAGCGGATAATGGACCGGTTTGGAATGGGGGAAACAGCGTGAAGAAACCTGCATGGTGTCTAATAGGAATGCCATGTGGTGTACTAGTGCTGTGAGAACAGCGATCAACTAGCGCGAAGTGGATACAGCTGTTAATGTATCTCTAGTCACCCTGAAAGGGATATAGCGTGAAGATATTAATTGAGACCATAGGTGGCCAAAATGTAATCTGATCAATGAAAAACGATTACGATTTCGTTTTTCGTCATTTATGTGACTGCATTTTTTTTTCATCTGTATTTTAAATACTATGGAATTCGCAATTGCATACACATTTATGACTTATTAATGTATTTTGAAGAGATTTAATTATGATTACAAAGCAATAAGATTAAAATTAAGACTTCATTTTGTAATCGTTAACCATTAATCAGATTACATTTTGCCCATCTCTGCTTGAGACAATGATGATAGACGTGCGATGTGCCTTGTGACAGAACGTCAGTGTTGATACACGCATGCTGCCTTCCTACTGACCGTCTCAATACTTAAATACACAAATAATTATCACTTGCAATGAGGCTGTTACCGCAATAGTGACTTATACCACTAAAATTACTTCTTAGATAATTAAAAACCCTTTTGTTTTATGTTTATTAGCTATCGCGGGTCTTTTCGAACGATATAAATTAACGTACATACTATAGCATGTAGACGTAACCCGATACGCAGTTGTCGCCCTAAGGGCCGTTAGGGTGTTACGAGACGTGCGGGGTAAGAGGATGCGCGCGCGCACGGGACGCTTGGAAGATAGTCGACTACCGAGACCCAAGGCGGGAGTACGTGCGTGTACGTCGCAGTTCGGTGTGCCTTAAAGTGCAAATAAACTGTAAAACGACAAATTCGTGTCTTCCTAAAACCACACCCACGACCACCACATTTTGTCGTTGATTTTTAGTTAACTGCTTAAGAGATGGCTCTGGTATTCACAATATATATATTGTATGTTTTTTTTTACATAAAAAAAATTGGCTCGATAAAGTAACTGCATTCCACCTGATGGAGAGCACTGTGTAGTCCGGGGACGGCAACGATCGCCGAGGGATGTAAATCCGTTGATAATCGCCATCGCTATGTCGGCTTACATATACAGCGACGGGATGGTCTACAACAGTGGCGTGCATATTGTTTTCACACAAGGCAAGCAATCACCAAGAAAACTTACTTCGACTCTTTATTTATTAGAGGAATGTGAAAACACGTTATTTTTTATTAATTTCGATAAGCACGCGTTCCCATCACAATCACAATGGTGAATTTATCTATTATTGATTGATTCATTCATGTTAGAATTAGATGCTCGTAGAGCGTAGGGTAAGCTTTGCTTTAATGCTTGTATGAGGTGAACGCCACTGGTCTACAGGTATATGAACAACTGGATATACACTCAAGCTGATCCTGAAACGAAACAGACTGAAGGGGGAGTTACTATGAGGTCTTTAAACTTGTGTACTGTGATCATGAGCCAGATCGAGAAATCGACCTTCCAACCCATTTTTTTTTAAATATTGTATAGGGATATAATTATATTTCATATTATATAATTATACTGTAATGTAATTATATTTCATATTACAGTATATTGAAATAATGGTATTTGTTAAAAGTATGACGTTTGCTTTTGACATTTGCTCAATAGATGTCGCTGACGTCATTTTCACATTTGATTTATTTATCTCCTAGGTGTATTATTGTACTTTGTGGTAATTACGTTAAAGAAGAAATGTTGGCCTTGTCAGAAAAAAAAATCAAGTAAATGATTTAAAATACTTTTGTAATAAGGTTCGAACTAGTTTAAGTGTGTTATTATAGCCGTGGTTTAAGTTATATTACGCTGACCGCCTCGAATATCAGTTTGTGATGAATTGTCATACTCTCTTTTATTAAATCAGATAACATTTGCTCACTTACCCTTCCATTGTCAACAGTCGTCCGAGTCGGACAACGCTTCAGACCGCAGCAGCAAAATGAACAAGAACAATAAGGAAAACAAACCGAAGAACAACAATACGGATAATAAAGGTATATTACACACCTTCGTGATGCATACAAACTGTTCCTGATATACCGTTGTATTTAATTATTCTCTTGTCGACCGCTGGGGCTTTGTAAAATCAAACACTTTTAAATATATAAGTACTTTCCATTAAAAAAAACCGCGTGTATGGTAGCATACATCCCGGTTAGGACTAAGAAGTTTTCTAACTCTACTGCAGCTGAGTCTGTCTGAGCTGAGAGATGGTCTTCCGGCGAGCGTACTCCCACCGTTCTATTTATATTGGGTACTTTAAAGAAAAAGAAAGAAAGAAAACGTTTTATTAGCAGCACCCAGACAGAAGTGACAATATGATACAATAGATTACATGAAAATAAACATAAAAATAAATAAAAAATCACAAACAATACATAACTAAAGTCTAGGCCGCCGCCAATAAGGACCCTGTCTCAGCTTGAAAGGAAGCGCGAAGAGATATATCTGTGCAGGCTGGCATGGTTACTGCGTCTATCGATTGATTTTATTTACTGGTTGATAATTGTCGTTTTTCGGACTGCAGCATATTTACTATCAAGTGTTTTACGGTCACTATACCGAGTAAGAATACCAAATGCGAGGTGTGGTTGCGTGGAGGCGCGTAGGGCTTGCAAATAAATCAGTAATACCTATGAGTAGGGACGCTCGTGGGTTACAGAGCGGACGGGCGCTCAGCCGAACAGCGTCAAGCGGAGCAGCAGCAATGAGGAGCAGGCGGCGGCCGGCGGCAGAGTGGACTTCAAGAGCGAACCGCACGACCCGTACGACGATCTCAAAGACTACCCGCCCAATGTGAGTATACTGACTGCTACCTGTGGGAAGGCGCAGAACTGTAATAAAGCATGATGAGTATGGCTCGACGTTTCGACCTGGTTGCACAGCTCATGGTAACAAACAGACTGACGCGCCGCGGAGTTTTCTTTGAGAGCGGTAAACTAATTCCTTTACCCTCGTCTCCACGTCCCCCGACTATATCACTTACGATATGAGCAGAGTTGTTCGTCGTTGTTACAGCAATAGTACATTTCTATTAGATGCTATGAGGAGGGTCTCCTCACAATGTCTCCTTCACCGCTAGCTAAGGTATGCGGTGCTTAAGTCTGTACTTTTGTAAAAAGCTAGAGCTATGTGCCGTTATTCGAAGCTACGATCATTTTTTATTTCCATGGATGGATACCAGCTCTCTTTGCCCTGTTTTTTTTTAATACTTGACAATGTTGCTACATTTCACCTGATGGAAAGTACAAAGTACAGTATAGACCAACGGATGAAAGCCCATTGACAGTCGCCATTGCTATTTAGGCACGCATATACCAGGATGGAAGGTCTCTAGGTGTGTGAACAACTGGACGTGGACAAGCTGATCCCTAGACGCGAGCATCAGGCAATCGCGCTACCATCTGTTTTAGGATCTTGATAATTTTGATAGGTTGTTGATGGCAATTACCACAAATGTATCTCTGGTCACCCCGTATAGCGTGATGGTATATTATTTTGTTGCTAATGATGTGCGTGTGTGGTGCAGGAGGGCAGGTTCGTGTGCACGGCGTCGTGGTACCTGTTCCTGCGCGTGCACGGCACCCTGTGCCAGCGGCTGGCGGCCGCGCGCCGCACCGCGCTCGCACTCGCCGCGGAGGCTGCGCGCGAGCGGACCGACGTCGCGGACACGCTTCGGCTCAAACCGCCCCCCTTCTCTTGTACGTACGCCTTTTTTTTTCAATCTTCAGACTTGATGGGCGGACACTTAAGCTGAGATTTATTGACGCAAGTTTAAAGTTTCCTTAGACTTTACTAAAACATTACAATTTATATTATACTCAATGGATGTGAATGGATTTGGCAAGTCGACGATTTTGTCAACATGGACTTGGCTCTGTGAATACTATGGTTATACTGAAGTTCCTATTATACATTCGATTTTTTGTCAAAAGGAATTTATATGTTGAGAACTTTGCTAAGCAAACTCGAAATAATCTCAGCCTTAACCCTTAAGGCCGGTTGAGTACCCACTCAACTAGCTAAAATTGTGGGTCGGATGGCAACGCAAGAGCACCTCTGTGGGTACGCACCTCGACTCGGGCAGACAGCCAAGGACACGAACCTGAAGGTGATCTACTAGCGTTTCGGACGCGACTACCTACCTGAGAAGAAACTCAAGTTACGTCAGAATATAACACCCATAAATACATTCATAAGTTATATAGGAAGAGGGATATTATTCCATCAATGGCTGTTTAGCATGTTCCTTGCCACGTCACCCAAATAAGACTCGCTTTTTTTGTTGAAGTTAAAGTTGGATTTCTAAAAGGAATTTAATAGAGTTAAACACTTATATGTAAATATAAGTTGTGCAATATTAAAATACTAAAAATTTTCTTGTTTGCTTTACGGCGTATCGAGAGTCGAATTTTGTCCCCGTGAGTAACACAAACGATTCGCACTGCCTCACGAACTTGTTAATTTTTTTTTGTTATAAGTGTGCGTGCGCTTTTTTAAATCTCACCTGTTGGAAGGTGATGATGAATGAGGCTGATAATGGAACGTGCTCACCCAGCAAATGCCTCTCGTTGTTTGATGATTCCCATGTCATAAGGTGTTGGTGAAACAGACGCAAGAAGCGAGTTCCACTACTTGTGTAAAATTTTCCTTGTCTCGCTACAATACTCATTGTGTTTATCTAGACTTGCCGATTGAGGTGTCCTCGCCGTCGGAGTACTACGGCGCCATTCTCGAAATAGTCAGACTCGTCTTGGATGGCAACATGGATGCGTCAACGTTCGAGGACACCGCCCGGGAGATGCTCGGTATCAAAGCGTACCCGGCATTCACCCTGGACAAGCTCGTGTCAATAGCAGTGCGGCAGGTGCGTGATGCGTTCACTATTCTCGCTGTTTGTGTACTAGCCATATTGGCCCAAAAGTGTAGGCGAGGCAGGCAAGTATTTACTATCGGCCATCGGCAGTGACGTGCGTAAGGTATTCGGACAGGGTAGGCAGAATTCGCGTAATTAATTTGAATATTATATTATGATAGTAAATATTATATTGCTCTCATAGGAAAGTTAGATGGCGTGAATATAGAATAGATATGAATATAAATGATTCCTTTTTTTGTTTTACTTCAAGCAATTTATTCCAAACTTATTTATCATAAGGGTATGCAATGCTTGCATGCATCTATGGAATGAACGCTACTGGCCATAGGTATAGCTCAAGTGAAAGGTAACGATGATGATGAGCATCAACATTCTATTGAAGGTGATAAAGGTTTTGATCTTATAGCGCATTGGCGCATGGGATGCTCGGCACCGAGAGCTTGCCCAGGCACCAGGCCCCGGGTAAGCCGGGCACTTGGTGCTGTGATTTGTTTGCTTAAAAGCATTGTCTCTCTGGCTTAGTCAAAAGTTTCATAGCGTTAGTCACATGAATGAAAGGATGAATGCATTTGAGGTGGGTGACAATATAATAAGAGTCCATGATAGTTTGAAACTGAATAGGCAGTTAATGTCTGTTGTCAGGTATTTATTTACCGGTAAAGTCAACACTACAGTGATCTGGCATGTAACAAAATAGGAAAATCATTCAAAGACTAAAGTCTTTTTCTTTTTGGTCTACGACTTGATTTTTGATGTGATTACGATTACGATGATCGTGTCGTCTCTGTTTGCAGTTGCAGCACGTGGTTGCCGAGCCGTGGTCGATGCGGGCCGCGGAGATGTGCTCCCGCGGCATGCGCGGCCCGCTCTCGTACGTGCGCCGCGCGGCTCGGCAGCTGCGCGGCGACCACACGGCCTTCCTCGTCAAAGTGGTACGTGTACTGGCACCCGTAGATGGGCAAAATGTAATCAGATTAACGAAAAATGATTACGATTGCATTTTGCGTTTTTCATTAATATGAATGCATTATGCTCGTCTATGTTTTAGATACCACGGAATCCTCAATATCATATATAATTATGACTTTTATTATTTTTTACACTGGCTCGACATTACAGAGTACCTGATGGTAAGTACAGAGTCGTCCAAAAACGAAAGCGACTATCAAAGGATGAAAATCCATTGATAGTCTACATCGTCATGTCGGCCCACATATACCACGACTGAAGGTCTCTAGGTATATGAGCTACTGGATATACGCAAGCTGATCCCGAAACGCGACAGGCCGAAACTGGTCACTATGGCGGGGTTTACACCCATGTTCTGTGGTCGCGATCCAGGCGGGCACCGGCGCCCTACCACCTCGCCGCTGCTCGTTTAGCACCACGCAGGAGTCACCTGTAGGGAAACTAGGGTAGAGCCTACGGACGCGAGCAGCTTCTACTCCCAAAAGACTCGACTTAATAAGGGATTTAATTAAGATTACAGAGAAATAAAATTAAAATTACGACTAGATTTTGTAATCGTCAATCATTAATCAGATTACATTTTGCCGATTTTTGCTGGCACCACATTGCTCACGCCTACTCCTGACTCCGGTACATTGACCGCACCATGCCTGATGATAGGCATGGTGTGCTCCAAAAAAGTCAATGACTATGAATAGTCGCATCGATCATATCGACCTTGTTGTTCTTTACAATTAATTGTGTTTTTTTTTTGTTTCACTTTGGAATAAATAATACAAAGAAATGGATTAATAATCAAATGAATTTACTTAGTCAAAACTTCGACCCAATTTACCCGAAGGGGAAGATTTCCTGTACGTGCTTAAAGTTACCGTCGAACACTAAATTAATTTTGTATCAATTGACAGTACGGAGGTGATGAATGTAAAGTGACGTTCGAATTACTCGAGAGCGCCGGGGAGGGCAGGACGTCTCCGCACAACAACGACACGTCAAGACTGTCGCCAACGTCTCAAGTACGTATGCAAAACTATGCACACACGTTTGTCAAACCTGAAAAGCCTTCGGGAGATTCAGAATAGATTCTTGCGTAATGCCGCATTGCGTTTTAGCGAGTCTGCGACCCGGATGTGAGGGAGACGCCGCATGATAGAGGTTCAGGGAGAATGGGTCCTTTACTCGCACCCCCTCCCAGCGAGGAAACCTTGACAAGGCTGTTTGCGTCCCAGGTTCTGGACGAATTCGGATTCCCAGACCCGTGTGGAGCGATTAGTAGAACACCCCAGGGGTTTGTAGACAGTGAGAGTCTGTCTGAGACACCGAGGTTGCTATCTTCATTGCGGCATGTGCAGGATTTTTTTTATTTTAATTGATGTCGTGTGTGATGCAGGGCGGTTGCCCGGGCGGTGGCGGCAGTGTGGGCGGCGGCGTCGGCGCGGGCGGCGCGGCGGCCCTCGTGAGCAGCGTGCGCCGCGCGGGCGCATGGTCTGCATACGCTGAGCGATATGCGCGCGGCCCGAGCAGCTCGCCGCCGAGCCTCGCCTGCCACAAGCCCGTGTTCCTGGGCAGGAACGCCAGGGCGCGGGGCGGTTCCGGTGCGCCCGCCGGCACCACTGGCGCGCTGCAGGTACCTCATCATACATTCTCAGCTCTAACCGCCTATGGACAAGTTCTGACCTACGCTTGGTGTTTTTTTCTACATAATCCAATCAGAAATAAACAAGTCCATAGGCGAACCAGACACACTGACGTAGACCAGAGGATAGCAAGATTAAATTGCCTGTGGACAGGACACAACTCGTGGAGAGCATGGCAGGAAAGTTCTCGAGTGGAGACCACGTGGTAATAGGGCGATTGCCGCAATTGGATCGTGACCACAGTCCACAGATGTAAAGATCGTAATAGTGACTCGGTTCCGACTGTCGTGTTTCTGGATTCGTTTGTGTTTATCTCAGTTATTTATATACTCAGAGTCCTATCGTCTTGGTATATGTAGGCTGACATGGTGATAGGGACTGTCAGTGGATTTTGTATTCCGTGACGGTCGCTGCCGTTCTTTTGACTACAGTCTAATGTAGCCGAACAGTCGTGCCAGTTTAAAAAACAATGGCGTTTCCTTGTAAGATCCGAGGCCGATCGGGACTTGCCTGTTTGTACATAAATAGAGTTCTAATGAAGGGTGGGTAATGTTAAAAGTACCCGGAATTAGCGTGAGTACATGAGGGAATTAATGAATATTGGGGAAGCCAAAGAGATTTGGAATAATAGAGACAAGTGACGTTCAATGCTCTCTGCTTACCATAATAGGGATTCGACATGCTGATAATACTAAATAAGCTGTGTTTTTGTAATTGTTGTGTGAATGTTTGCGATAATAGAAATGGCGATCCATTTTCTACCGTTTCCAATAGGGATTTAGCGATGACGATAAATAGACCTTTCATCAGTGCCGCGTCCCGTTACAGGATACGGTAAAAAGTCCTTACTTACGTAACTCATTATTTCTTATAGAACAGTTACAATGAAACTAAAAGTCAAGTGTATTGTAAGAAATTACGTAAAGAAAGACGTAATGTCAGCTCTAAATGTGAACCAATTTAAAAATCGCCTGGACTAATACTATCTCAATCACAAAAACAAATAATATTAAAAAGAAGTGAAATAGGATACAGGCATTTATCAGTTGTTTCAACTGCTTGCCGGATAGTAAATAATTAGCGACACAAAATTTTAATTACATTTAGAGAAAATCTAGTATAGTGTCTTGTAATGGGATTTCATGGATGAGATTTTAAAGAACATTATTTATTATGTCGTCCAGGGTCCAGCGACTGTAGCGCCGAGGCATGGGCGTCGCAAGCCGCCGCGGTTGCTTGACGCCAGCGAATGCACGCTGGCAGCCAACCTGCGCTGGCGGGCCGTCGCGTGCAGGCCGTTCAGTTTGTACCAGGCGGGCGCGCTCGCGTCTGCGCGCGCCTCGCAGAACGCGCTCGCCGCCAAGCGCCGGGAGCGGTTCCGCCAGTGGCTGCGGCGCAAGCGGCACCACGCCGACTAGCCGCCCTCGCCGCCCTCACCGCCCTCGCCGACCGACACTCACTACGATTATATTATATATTTATATATACGAGATGTTTTATTTTTCCACCCCGACCTTGCTCACTAATTACTCTTGTCGGATTTCTTAAGAACTGTCAGTGTAAAGTACGCAATAAAATGAAATGCCAGTATGAGTGAGGCGCTTAAATAGACTACAAAAATGAGGAATAATATGTCGTGACGCTATATCCCTTCTGGGGTAAGCAGAGATACATTAATGGCTGTATCCACTTTGCACTGATATGTCGTGCCCAGTGAATTGCCATTCTCAAGACATTTTTTACACATGACATTTCTATTAAATGCCATGCGGGTATATATTATTATTAGGAAACAAAAGAAAATAATTAGTGGCATTAGTGACTATGTATGTACTTTGCACTTGTATGTCGTGCTCAACGCGACAAGTAGAGCGCAGCTGATCACTGAGACGCTCAAAAATTGTACAAAAATGGGAGCGCTCGAATATACTATGAAAAAGAGTGAGATATTTTTAATTGTAATGTAAAAATTTATAAGAATATTGATTAATAAAATAAGGTGTTCAATTTTTTTATTATAAAAATTACTGACTACACAATGTTTTATTTACCTAACTACCCTCTGTAATAGGATGTTAAATAGCTAGATTAAAAACTGATTTACTTTTGTATTGAAGGACAGTCTTGAAGTACACGTAAAAAAGAAATGTATTAAGCATTTTTAAATCATTCAAAAATATGTCTTCTACGAATGCGTGAGCCTCTCAATTACACAAAACTGAGTGAGGCGCTCAAGTTTACTAGAAAATGTGTGAAGCATACATACATCACGTAAATTAAAAACGCCCTCTAGTCTACAAAAATGAGTGAGATTCTTATATATACTGAACAAAAATACAAAAACAAAAATAAAACAAAAATGTACTGTTTATTATTATAATAATTTTTATTTTCTTTAACTCGACTGCAATTTGCCTTATAAACTGATATTTTGCAAAGGAGATTGTCAACAAAAAATGTACGTAGAAACAAATATTTTGACAGTTGGTAACACTTCTGAGAACAATGCAGTAATAGACATCTAATTGAGAAAGGACTAAAGATGGGCTATGTATTTTATGTAACACCTCATTGCCAAACTCTTAATTTTTGATAAATCGCTAAAATTGTGTGATCTAACGATAACGTGATGAAAGACCACACCTTTCTTTCTATTGACCGATCCCGGCCGCTTTCTCACAAATTCTTGCTTTAAGCACATCAATTGTAGGCAGTAGAGATTCGAATCGTTGGTTCTGCCCGACTGTAAAAACTCGTAATGAACAATGCCTTTCCGATGCCATCATACACACAGCATTACCTTATTGCAAGTTAACACAGGTTTTGCCAGTCTATGAAACCTGACCGACCTGAGAGCTTAGATTATTAGCCAATAGCAATTAGCCCAAAATAAAAATACCTAAAAGTTTACACAAATAATAGATATATTTTTCAACAACGTAGTGATTAATAACAACTATATCGTACTTGATGCCAGCTAAAGACAATAAAAATTAATATTTTCGTGTTAAAGCACAGGTTAGATAAGTCCCTAAAATTGGGCAGTTTTAAAAAGTAAAAAACTGGCAACATTAGCAGTTAAAAATTATTGTTATATGATTTAAAATTATATTGACGTTTTTTCAAAGGAATGAAAACATATTTCACTGTTTACCTATGAAAGGAAATTTTACTATTGCTACCGAATTATCACTGAAAATTTCTGCACAATTTGACAGCACACCACGCCATAATAAAAAAATATAACAGAGCACAACACTGCACCTTTTCCAAGTGACAACTGTCGTCCATGAGAAGTTTGTCATGTAGTATTACATGCCATTCACTTGAACTGTTTTGTGCGGTTAGTACTACTAGGTTGCCTGAGACCTGTTTCGCAGGTTCTTGTATTTGATCACCAGTTATCAATTTCTTCAAAAACGGTTCGGTTTCGTACATTTCAATAAAGATCGCAATCGCTAATAAGTACACGGTTCGTTAGGTATTTTTCAGTGAGCTTATGCACCCAAATATCGAGCTTTTTGTGTACCTAGTTTTTATCAAATGGGTCCAAACTGTTTTGTGGTCAAGCAGCCGTAACTAGTGATATGCCTTTTTGCTCCACTTTTTAAAAAGGTCGTCCATTTTATCAGTAACAGGGCGAACAGAGCGAGGTCCATCTTGACATCAAAATTACCGAATTGAAATCGCTTAAATCAACTTTCTATTACTCTTGGACACTGCATTTTTTATCGCGATTAGCGATGCACTGATTTCTTTTTGTAATAAAATTTTGAAATGTATCGGATTTATCACACAAAGAAAAACAAATGCAAAATAGCTGGAATCAACATTTATTAATTTTTTTTCTGAAATATATAACCTTTTTAATGTCAGCGAAACCAGCCAGATACAAAAAGTACAGCCAAAGAGATTTTATTATTATAAAAGTTTATACATACTATACATGAAAAGACTTTTCCCCGACCAAATATTACAATGGCACCATGATATTTTATGCATCGTTAAAATAATAATTTGCGAATAAATCTCTGTTTGAATTCACAGTTTATATACGAAAACTTGCATTTCAAGACCTTTATATGATTATTTAAATAATCTTCGCTATATAACAAATATAACTCTAATATTCCAATATTTTACCAAAATTGGACAAATTTTGCTGTTGGATTTTATCGTATAGCCTTCCCCAGTCTACTACTCCTGAATCACTGGATGAACCTAAAATAACGTTTCAACTGAAGCGATTATAACTGAATCACACTTTGAGACGGTAAAATTCCGACTAAAGCTACTAGGCTGTCATACTTGATAAGAGTTCGAAAAAGGTTACCTACGGTTCTCCATTTATTTATCTTCATAAATGCATAACTTTTTTTTGCTAGCTTTGAGTTCCTAGAAATTTACTTCCGGCCGCCTAGAATTGAAATATATCCCTTAGTGCGATCTAGCGATGACGACTGTCAGCGGATTTTCGTTCCTTGGTGGTCAGTGCTGTTCTTAGATTTCACTATACTTTCCATTACATGCAATCTAGAGACCTTGACAAGGTAGTACAAAAAAAAGTAAAAGCTGACTATAGTTTAATGTGAAAATTCAAGAATATTAATTTTTTCAAATATATTAATTTCAAGAATATTAATTTGCAACTATCCTGGCTAATCACTAATCTCTAAGCAAGTCGCTAATAAGTGTATTTCTACCTTGAGGGGCGAAAGGCTGTCGGAAACAGCGTTTTTTATTGATTCGGAATATATATATATATACATATTACTATATCACCAAAAAATGTCGCTTAAACCAAATAGCCTTTCACCCCTCGATATGATATATGACACAAAAAACAAATAATAATTTAAAACTAGGCTGTATATTTCAAATTCCTTGCCTGCCTCTTAATAAGCGCCAATAATTTGTTGATAGTATTAAAAGATGGCGCTGTTACAGAAATACCTACATCGCGATGTCAAGATTTTTCTGTAAAACGTGGCTACGGATAGGCAACGTAGTGAAAGCATACTTACCTGGCGTAGGGGAAACCGTGATCAAGTAGGCGGTTCCCCCAGGGCGAGGCCTTACCATTGCACTGCGGTAGGGTTGACCCCTGCGATTATCCCTAATGCGGATAACTCGGGCGCGTAATTTTTGGTAGTGGGGACTGCGTACGCGCCGTCCCCTTTATAATTAATGTATAACTTCAAGATTGAGTTTAACATCACAGATGTGCTGTTTACCTGTTATCCAGGGAGTAACGTTTATAAACTGATTATTTTAACACAAAACCAACTTTTACACTTTTTCGTATCTCACACCGTCGCTACGCATAACATACACTGCCGCCATCTTTTGTTCACCCCAAAAGTCCTTATTAATTGTCTGACATCATATTTCATGAAAGTTATTGTTAAACGATTACCGCATAAATTATATGATACTAGCTGATCCGGCAAACGTTGTTTTGCTATGTAAGGTTTTGTAATATCTTCTAAGATGTTCATTGAAATTAAGTTTTATGTCAAAGACAATTTTGTTCACAATTAAATATTCTTAATCAACAACACATTTATTTATATAAAGATTAATATTATTACGTTGATACAACTCTTAACAAATAATGCATTAATTTCGACCAAATTTGTTTACCATAAAAACGGTTCTCGTGAGTTAATCTTAAAAGATAGACATATACTGTCGCGAACATTTTTTTAGATCATTTTAAGAGGAATAACTCTGTCATACATATATTTTTGGTATCTTGAACCGTTTCCGCAGCGCACGCAATGGAAGCACTCAAGGATGAATAATTTTCCCCGTTATTTTCACATTTTCCATTATTTCTTCGCTTCTAATATTGGCACCGTGATGTTATATAGCCTATAGCCTTCCTCGATAAATGGTCTATTCAACTCAAAAATAATGTTTCAATTCAAACCAGTAGTTCCTAAGATTAGCGCGTTCAAACAAACAAACAAACTCTTCAGCTTTATTAGTATAGATTAAATAATAATTATTAACATTGGCTTGTAGTGATATTTGTCCCTACTTTACGCTTTTACTTTGGTGGTCAATAACCCGGAAGCCAAGCCAAGAGGCCAAGCCGGAAGTGTCATCCGGACGTATTCAGATAATTACTTTTATTTAAGATCATAGTCAATAATAATGCTTATGCTAGTAAGTACATACCTGTATGTCATTTATAATGACAATATTTAAGGGGTACCATTAGCTGTGGAGTCAATCTTGTGTATCATACTGCTAGTAGTTAACACGTGTTATTGTTAAGGTTTTATGTTAAACTATTGAAGACAATGGAAGAAGAAATACGGTTGCTAGGCGATGTTGGTTGTTATGGATTAATAAAAGTGTCACTTGATATAACGGATATTATTTTAAAATAAAATATCACTAAAGGTATATTAAGATTGAACATTTGACGACGAGGATGGCCCAATTTGGTAAAATATTAATATTTAACCACCAACTTCAATCGTGGGAAACATATAAAAACCGATTAGCGCAGTGGTTTATCGCCAACGACATCGACGAAACAAGAGATCCAAATGGTATTAAGAAACGAGCGATTTTGTTGAGCAGTCTTAGTGATGTTTCCTATACATTAACGGCGGGAGGGAGAGAGTTGAGGAATATACCTCGTGTTGATTATAAACAGTTTTACAATATTATTTATTAGCTTTCATTTTATTTAGGTATAAGTTGTTTATGTTGTTAGTTATTCTTATATTTGAAATGTAAAGACAAAATGGTTCACAATAGGGGAAGGAAATGTTAAGGTTTTATGTTATCTTTCATTTGTAACCTAATTTCATATTTATTAAACATTCCCAGTTCATCAGAAAATACTGTAGGATATTGTGATTCTAATTGGTTCAGAAAGCTATTTCCGTCTTGACAGTAATTTACTGATACAAGTTCAAACTTAAATAAAGAAATAAAATCGCGACCCAGAAGAGGTGGACCACCGCCGTTAATTACATAAACATTCAAGGCGTGGGTCTTATTAGAATAAGTAAACTGAAGTCGAGCTACTCCTACACAATCAATACAATTACCGGTATAAGACATTAGCCGTTTCTTAGTTGCTGTCAATGGCTGTTCCTTAAAAAATCTTTTGAAAGTTCTATAAGATATAGCTGTAACTGCAGAACCCGTATCTATTTGAAAACTTAACGGCTCTCCCTGAACAGTGACCACTTCTGTCATAGGCTCACCGATAACTGTACGAATATGAAACAACTTACCGTCGTCATCACTCTCGCTAGCCCCTTTCGTTTGTACAAAATTAACCTTTTTACACATACGTTTTAAATGACCCTTAACGTTACATTTCTGGGAGAGAGTTGAGGAATATACCTCATGTTGATTACGAAACAGTTTTACAATATTATTTATTAGCTTTCATTTTATTTAGGTATAAGTTGTTTATGTTGTTAGTTATTCATATATTTGAAATGTAAAGACAAAATGGTTCACAATAGGGGAAGGAAATGTTAAGGTTTTATGTTAAACTATTGAAGACAATGGAAGAAGAAATACGGTTGCTAGGCGATGTTGGTTGTTATGGATTAATAAAAGTGTCACTTGATATAACGGATATTATTTTAAAATAAAATATCACTAAAGGTATATTAAGATTGAACAGTTATGCTGTGTAAAAGACGAAAAACTATAGTCTTCGTTGTCATGTCGGTTCCATGAATACCACGACTGGAGGTCTCCTTTGAGTTATTCATTGTATAATAAAGCACAAATTACAATTACATAAAAATATTTATTTTAATAATATCACATTAATTTAATTACAAAAAATTAACAATACATGAGTAGGTATTAATTGTAAGGCACATAATTTCTTAATCTTTAAATGTATGGAATGTCCATGAAGCTCGTTCATTAATAAGTATAAAAATTACCGCGCAATACTACACCTGATAGAAATGAAACTTCTTTTTCGATACAAAACGCGCGTACTCCTAATCCATCTTTCGCTTTTACATTATCAAAATATCGTATTTTTATCAGCCTAAGGGCGCTTAAGCACTGAGTCCGGAAAATATACTCGTAAATAGCTGTAGTATTGTTTGTATGGTCGCGTACGCACTATATCCGTCATCCATTATTCCCCGATGCGGACCAGAATATTAACGGCCCGAAATAGTCACAGTACATTTGTATGAACGCTCGCGCACTGCGAGACCAGAACAAAAAAAAAGAATAAGCATACATTTGGCACTCAACATAACATTCAACACAGAAGGATAGATTAATGAAGATAGAAAACAACAAAAGCAAATATCCTGTGCTATGATGATGCGCCAAAGGGAAGTCGGCTCAGCATATGCTAAGCGACCAGCTGAGCCACGCAGTGCTGATTAGAGTTATACAACGTTACTGGTAACTAACGCCAAACCTCTTAAAGGTAACTTAGGTACATCAAGACTAACAACTTTTGTTCTATGACTTTTGCCAAAACTTAACACATCCTAAGATATATATTTTTTTAGTTTTAGGAGGGATTTCTATCAACCGTTAGCTCTATGTTTAAAGTTCAGTCAGCTGATGCTACGAAATCGTCTGCCCCAGTTGCATCGCGCCGCCTTTCAGAGTATTAAGAAGATCAGAACTGCAAATTTGATTTATTAATTTTTTTGTATGGAGAAAAAAGATTGAATTATAAAAAGTCGTAGAACAAAAGTTGTCGGTCTTGATATACCGAAGTCACCCTTGCGAGGTTTTACGTTAGTTACCTGTATACGAGAAGCGGAGAAATAATATGATTCGGCGCACTTTCCATAATACTTAATATTTTATATAATCATTTCTGTAATGTATTTAAGTTAACATAGCACCGCGTATAGGGTTACAGGGGTGTTGGAGCTGCCCCAGTTCTGTAGCGCGTTCTGTATCTATACTCTATTATTACCTTCCTTGCTGTCTGCGCGTTGACACAATAAATGGGTGTCAGGTGAAAATCGGCGCTGAGTGGCTCAGCATTTGCTGAGTTGACTTCCCTTTGGCGCTTCATCACTACACTGGGTATTTCCTTTTGCTGTTTTCTATCTTCGTTGACCTATCTTTCTATGTTATATGTTATATTGTGCCAAATAAATGCTTATACTTTTCTTTTTTTATTTTATTTCTAATTTCACCATTATCGCTTCCAAAGAAGTTTCACTTCTTTAATACAATTTTACTAAGACACGCAATTCTCTTAACAATTTCCCATAAATTATATATAATTAGCGCCGTAATATTGTCTTTATTGTAAATTATAACCACACAAGGTCAGTAATATTAATTCTATATTATTAAGAGAATTCATTATTGTCATTTTCAAAATGTCCAAATGTAAATGTTGCGAACTAATATTTAATTGTAATATCATTGCGCTATATCCCTTACGGGGCGAGCATAGATACATTAGCGGCTGTATTCACTTTGCGCTTATATCTCCTGCCCAACGTGACCAGTAGCACAGCTGGTCGCCGTTCTCACAGCACTAGTGGCACGCGTGACTGGCACGTACGCGCTGAAACCTTTACCATTACCATAGCCAGTGGACAAATTCAGGGCAGTGCAAAGCATACGGTTATCTCGTTCAACATTTGTTATCAATTTATTCTATTTCTCGAAGCGAAACATAAGATTTGACCACATTTATGTTCCATAGACAACTTTAAATTTCCAATAGAAAATAAAGTTTAAAAATTTTCGAGAAGTCCGCTATTTTTATTATTATAATTAAAAAATGATAGATAGGAAATTTATTATAAATTCAATTCTCTACAACTTTAATTCCTGTCTTTTTTTTTACTTATAGGCGAACGCTTGACCTCAATCACACCTGGTGGAAGGTGAAGATGAGTCCGATGATGAACCGCGTCCGCCTAACAAGTGCCTATTCACTCTTCTTTTAAAGACTCACAGGTCATAAGATCGCGGAAATATGGCCGCTGGAAGTATATTCCACTCCCTAGCTGTTCGCATGATGAATGTAGAAGAGAATCATCTCGTGCGGTTTTATTCTACTTTCGGTATTTTTCAGCCGCTCCTTATAAATACGACCTGGCTATATTATTATCTGTTTTATCAAATTTTGTTGTTTATTCTCAGTTTCGGTTCAATAAATGTGTCATGTGATGGAAGTATGGTGTTGTATTGCCCTGGAAACTTTAACGTTCTCCAATAATTTTAGAAAATTAACACTAGATTTACTAAAACCAGTCAAAATGACTGGTCTGTATATATATATATATATTTCTTCTCTAATATTTTTTCATTCTGAAAAATAGCATGTCTTTTACAAATTTAAGATATTGATTGATATAATGGAATAATTTTTATTTATAACAAAGCAAAATAAACGATGTTAGTAAAATAAATATAAATTGTTCGCTGGTATATCTAGTGTTAACTTAGAAAAGGTAGTCTTAGATTAAATTTACTACAATTTTTGTCATTACATTTTTACATAGCCTATATAGCAAGATGTCGATAAATAACTTGAATTCAAAATGGCGATTAACTCATGGCGTCATTTGGTCGCCATTTTTAATTTACATTTTTATCGATAGCATTCATTTTTTGCTAATGCATTTTGGCATTAATAATTAAAACTTGTAAATATTGTAAAATACTTTTGGCCTTTTAAAAAAAACGTTACTTTTCAATGTTGTGTGTTATATATTTTAATGCCAACGCTATATATTTTTTAAGCCGATGATGTATTATAAAATTAATACTATTTATTAATGCATTTAACGTAATAGATATATCGCGATATATTTGAATATCAACATCACATCACGACACATTTCAATATGGACGGTATGTTACAAAATTCACACTAAACGGCGACACATTTTGCCATCAACGACATACATATATCGTGATATATATTTAATATCAACACTACATCGCAATGTATCGGTGTTACAGTAAGTATTGAAAACTCTGTACGACCTGTAAAATAACTCACGAATGTAATGTTCACGAATAATATAATTTTCTAGTGTATTTCGGTAACGGTATAGTGTCAGCCTTGTGTAATTTTCGGGTCGGACAAGGTTTTCAAAATATACCGTATATGACAGTATCATAGAATATTGCTGGATGCAATGTCATTTGCCTGGCACTGTGGAACAGTGGCTGGATGCTAGCAACACATATTCTTCTGCATCTCCCCGTGTGCTATGCTGTCTATTCTCCAAGCTGGCACTTCCACTTTTCCTGTATGCGTAGCACTTTCTTCCGTTGGATTACCTGGATATATTATCTACATGAGTTTTTTTACATATTGTTACGACAGAACCAGGGTGAAAAATGATTCCTAGATTTCTAGGCTTCTAGGTATTAATCGGCTATGTTTTTATAACGCATAGATTATTTTAGGTGCCCTTTCGAATGGACTAACTGTCAAACAAAATGACAATAGTAAGTGAACCTCAAAGATACCGCCTACCTACACCGTTCGCCCCGAGAAACGAGAGTTTGTGACATGGATATTCATTAGACAGCTGTTTATCTGTGGAATGTCTAATGGTCTTATGGAGAATTGTATTTAAAAAAAATAAGGGGTGTTTGTTCCCGGCCCAAAGTAAAGTTAATACGGTCGCTGGTTGGTGTGGGGGGTTCGACAAATACTTCCACTTACCTCTACTGCCGCAATGTTTGATTTGCACGCTGGCCAGCGGCTTGCTTGAGGGTCTCTCGTCAGGGGGGCCTGGCACTCCACTAGCACACACAATAGTCCACAAAAATGATAAAATGGCACGAGACAACGAAGTTTTCAACGATGCGCCCAAGCGTGGTGTGTCACCATTGAACGACGAAACGGTAGTGGTGGCAGCGAAAGATTTGCGCTACTACCCTCACACCATGCTATTTATTGGTCGATGTCTACGCGAATATGTTACAATCCACCGTAACCTACACTATAACTAACTATTAAATAATGTTATATGACAATTAACTAAATATTGGTACGCGGCCACAACAATCCGCCCACCAAAATGAATCAATTTTAAACTAATTTAATAGTGGCAGCGGACACAACTTCACAAGAGGTCGTTGCAATAGACCAGTTCGTGTCCTGACGGTGGCAACACGCGAAATGCCATCTTTACCGGTATGCAATTGTTCGATACGTCCTAGTGACCAATCAAGTGGTTTAAATTGTTCGTTTTTAATGAAAACTAATGAACCTAACTTGGGCTCAGACGCGCTAGTTAGCCACTTAGCGCGTTGACTAAGTGTATGCAAGTATTCCACATGCCACCGCTTCCAGAAGTCGTGATGCAAGCGTTGCACTAGCTGCCAACGCTTCAAATGAGTTATATTTATATTCGACAAATCGGTCTCTGGGAGCGATGTAAGTGGTTCGAGAGTGAGAAAATGACCAGGAGTTAAAACCGATAGATCGTTGGGATCAGAACCCATCTCACATAACGGTCGTGAATTGAGCAACGATTCAATTTGGGTAGCTAATGTCAAGAATTCTTCATAGGTTAAGATCTGACTTCCAATGACTCGAGCGAGATGATTTTTGAAGGATTTGATGTTCGCCTCCCATAGACCACCGAAGTGTGATGCTGCAGGAGGATTGAATATGAATTCAATAGATTCATTAGAAGCAGCTTCTTGCATTAGCGGCAACATAGACTTGTAAGCTCCGACGAAATTTGTGCCTTGATCGCATTGAATGCGCTGACATCGACCACGACGAGCTATAAATCTGCGAAGAGCGCCTAAAAACGCTTCGCTGGTTAGGCCGATCACGAGTTCGATATGAACCGCTTTAGTAGCAAAGCATATAAAAAGACAAACGTAGGTCTTAAAAGTTCGAGCACCACGATGTCGTTGTATGTACGTGTTGAACGGACCGGCAAAGTCGACGCCGACGCATGCGAAAGGCTTGATTTGCGAAATTCGAAGTTTAGGAAGGTCTGACATTTGAGGTATGACAGGCCTTGGGTTGACGCGAAAACATTTAATGCACTTTGAGAGTCGACCGCGAATGGCACGACGAGGTGAAAGAATCCAAAAGTTTTGTGCCAACAAAAAGCTAAGCGTGCGAAGTCCAGGGTGTAAATTATCGTTGTGATACTGATCTATGATCAGCGACGTGAGACGGTGATTGCGAGGCAGCAATAATGGATGTTTGTTGTCATACTCGAGCTCTGAATGAGTCAATCTACCGCCCACCCTGATAAGACCATCTTCGTCAAGAAAAGGCTTTAATCTTTGTAAAGGTTTTGGCAACGTTAATCCACCTTTCAAGTGCATAATCTCCTGTGAGAAAGTCGAAATTTGTGCGAATTTAACCAAAGTTTTCATTGACTGTTTCAACTCTGAAGCGATCAGATGACCTGATGCACGATTATTCGGGTTGCGACAATTGTGAATAAAGCGATGAATATAAGCGACAACACGTTGGGCTTTCTTTAGGCTCGAGTGCCGTTCTAGAAAGTCGTCAAACTTGTCCAATGTAACGAAAAGGCATGTATCTAGATTCCTCTGCTCTAGAATCGCGTCAGGAGGTTCTTCACTGATATGAGGTGAGATAGGCCATTCGACTGAGCTATCTGTTAACCAACGTGGTCCATGCCACCAAAGCGAGTGCGTCAAGAGTTCACGCACGGTGAGACCGCGAGATGCACAGTCTGCGGGATTGTGTGAGGATCCAACGTGGTGCCAATGTGATGGAGGTACCTTGTCTTGAATATGGCTTACGCGATTGCTAACGAAAGTTTTCCAACGACTAGATGGTGATCTTAACCAAGCTAATGTCACTGTCGAATCAGACCAACAAAATATTTTATGGAACTGAAGCTGCTCACTATAGATATTTCGAACGTGTACAATGAGATCTGCTAACAGAGCTGCAGCGCACAGTTCCAAACGAGGAATCGAAATTCTTTTAAGTGGAGCCACTTTAGAACGAGCACAAATCAAGTGCGTTGTAACATGGTTGTTACTATGTTCGACACGAAAATATACAACTGCTGCGTAGCCCAATTCGGAGGCATCGCAAAAGCCGTGTACTTCCAGCATAGCAGAATTCAATGCGGGAACGAAACGAGGAATAACAAGCGACGATAGTGTATTGAATTCCGCGCGATAACGAGACCAAATTTGTTGGATTGAGCGAGGTGCGTCATCATCCCAATCCAAACCAAGATGCCAAAGCTTCTGAACGATACATTTGAATGATAGTGTGAGAGGTGTTAAGAAACCAAGCGGATCGAAAATACGAGCTAGCTCCGAAAGGCATTTGCGTTTGGTGCACTGAGTGTGTAACGAAGTAACAGTAAATGTAAATGCATCCGCGCTGGGTTTCCATTCCAGGCCAAGCACCTTAATTGATGGGCTTGGCTCTGAGTCAAACGAGAGTGAATCACCAGATTCATGACGATGTTCGGGCGGTATGTCTTCAAGCAACGTGGGACTGTTGCTTGTCCACTTCCTTAGTTCAAAGCATCCTTTGCGTAGAATACCATCGACATCCTTCATCAGCTTACGAGCTAAACTTAATGAACTAGCTCCAGTAACGACGTCGTCAACATATACGTCCTTGGTAAGCGCTGCTACAGCACATGGATAGTCACTGCCTTCATCTTGAGCCACTTGCAAGATGGTACGAAGCGCTAAGAAGCTTGATGATGACATGCCGTATGTTACAGTGTTGAGGCGAAATTCTTGTATGGGCTGTTCTGGTGAGAAGCGAAACAGGATTCTCTGGTAATCACGATCTGATTCCGCTACAAGTATTTGGCGATACGTCTGTCTAATATCCGCGGTGAATACGAAAGCGTGCAAACGAAAACGAAGAAGAATCGAAACGATATCAGATTGCAGTCTGGGGCCAACGAGAAGCTGATCGTTCAGCGCTGGTCCACCAGCTGGCTTAGCGGTGGCGTCAAAAACCACACGCAATCTTGTGGTTGTACTGCTAGGTTTTATAACGCAATGATGGGGAATGTAATATGTGCGATCGGTTCGAGGTCGATTGACCACCTCCATGTGTCCAAGATCGAGATAATCCTTCATGAAGGCGTTGTAATCCTCACGAAGCTGGGGATCACGCGACAAACGTTTTTCGAGAGATAACAAGCGACGTTGTGCTAATGCAAACGAATCTCCGAGTGAAGGTTGTGAAGTTTGAAAGGGTAGACGAACGATATATCTCCCGGTTTTATCTCTAGTGTGAGTATTCTTGAATATGCCTTCACAGAGAGCTTCTTCTGGAGAAAGTACCGTTGATTTGGGCAGCTCGTCTATTTCCCAGAACTTGCGTAGTTGCGAATCTAAGTTCTCGAAGCAGCATAGGCTTGTTATGTTGGGTATCAAAGATGTGCATAAGACCTTTCCCATGACTACCCAACCGAACTTAGTGCTAAAGGCGACGGGTCCATCAGGCCCGTAGGTGATGCGATCACCCAAGAATATTTGGCAGAATACATCAACGCCGACAAGCGCGTCAATGGGCGCTGGCACGTTGAAGTTAGGATCGGCCAAATCGATGTTGCTGAGGTTCGACCACTGAGCGATGTCAATCCTATCAGTGGGCATGGCACTGCATATCTTGGGTATGACGAGTGCTTCGACTACAATGTCTGATATATGGTGTCTTCTACTGCGCATGCAAAGCGTAATAGAAGAGCTGGCAATGGACGTCGACTGTCCGATGCCTTCGATTGATCTCGTTACTCTTTTCAGAGGTAGACCGAGACGCTGTGCACACTTTTTAGTGACGAAGTTCACTTGACTACCATTATCAATGATAATCCGAAATGTTTGATAGGTACCAAGATTACCTAGTATCTCGACCGAGGCGGTTGCGAGAAGCGAAACTTGTGTGGTGGACGATTCCACCAGCGTGGTTACCGCTGGTCGGTCGAGTGCGAGTTTATGCGGCGATATCAACGAGGAGGGGGGCGATGCGGCAACTGCTTCCGAAACGAAAAGTGACGTTGGCGAAACGAGATTCGCACTTGATGACGCCGAGTGTTCATCAAAATGTAACGTTGTGTGATGAAGCGAGTTGCAGTTCTTGCACCGGCTTTTCGAACGGCAAAATCTCACGACGTGACCTGATCGAATGCAGTTCAAACAGTAATTGTGCCGTTTCACTATGTTGTATCGATCACGAGGAGCGTAATTAAGATACATCGGACAATTCGAGAGCGAATGTGATGATTTGCATAATACACAGGGGTCTCTCACTGGTGACGGCGATTGCACCATAAGAGATTTCGAATTATGCATGCGATTTTGAGTTCCACTGGTTACTTGGCGTGGCAGTTTGTTTGACGAGCGTGCGGCACGTGATGAGTTTAGGATGCAAGGAATATCATTCTCAGGTTCAGAGAACTCGATTGCTCGACTAACCTTTTCCAAATAGGCTAACAACGAATCGAAACTAGGAATGTCTTTGCTATCGTTTTGTAGTTCAAAACATTCACGAGTATGCTTAGGGAGTTTGTTAAATAAAAGATAGAACAATGGAAAATCCCAATCTGTAACGGGAAGTTTCAAATTTTTCAACACCGCTATGTTCTCATTAAATGTGTCTATGAGTTGACGGAATTCCTGAGGAGTATTTGATTTGATTGTTACTTTATGTATTTCCTCCCAATAACGAAAAGCTAGTTTGCGTCTACATTGGTATCGATCTACTAATGCCTCATAAGCGTTCAAATAATTGTCTTCTGACAGCGGAAAACCTTTCAAGAGACGTAGAGGTTCACCCGAAAGAAGCGAGAGCAAAATTGAGAAACGTTCGACGTTTGGCAACCGCTTGTTGTTATGGACCTTTGTGTTGTACACATCAAAGAATGAGGTCCATGTTGATATATCACCGTCAAAGTGCAACAAGTTCATACGCGGTAGTTTCACAGCCTGATCCGCAAAGTTCGAATCAGGATCCTGTGGGCGTGCCTCCGGCTGTGATACGAGCGCCGAGTGAATTCTGATTATTTTAAAGTATTTCTCATCAACTTGCAAACGAAGAGCATCTTCGCTATCTAATTCCGCGGTGTCCGTAATGTCAGAGCAAAGCTTAAAATGCTGTGTGTCGAATTCTGTGTAATGATTTTCGAGACGACTGTAACGCGCCAGAAATGCTGGTAAGCGTGTTTTATCATTTTCAGCTTCCAAACCCGATGCTAAACACTCATCTATGCGTTTAATAATGATACTGCGCCTTAACTCTACGTCACGACGAACAGGTGCTCGTAACATATTTATCGAATTAACTAAACTAACAAACAAACAAAAATTTTATATATATATCAAAATCAAGCAATGTAATGGACTGTAAAGTAATATGAGATAACAGGAGAATATTTATTTCAAGTTATTGTACAACGAACAACGATTAGCAATTAAAATAAACAATCAATAAATAATTCCTAAACAACAAACTATTTATTTCAAATGCAATAAAAAATTCAACGAAACTAATGTGTATTAATATTAAAGATCATCCTGTATAAACGACATACAACGACACGAGGTGACAACAATAACAACAAATGATAAGAAATATAACCGAATAATACTTCAACTAATGATGTCTATGCCGGGTAGTTATGAATGACTAGCAAGTATGGCTATTATTACGTATCGGGGCGAATTGCTATTTAATACGCCACGAGGTTACGAAAATAAATTATAATAAGTATGACAATCGAGGAAAGTACAACAGCTATGTGAAACACTTGCATAAATCAAATAATCAAAGATGTATGGTATACAACAATTAAAATAATTTAATTACGGAAAGACATCAATTATATTTCGAAAAAATTATATTTCAAAGATATCAGTTATAATTTCAAATATTGAAATCAGTTATATTATAGTATACGAGATTGGTTTAGGGCGCATCAATTGCAATTGCATGGAGTTTTCGATCGATATTGCGATATGTAATACGACTAAACGACACTATGGAATGTATTAACAAAGAAACTGTATGATTTATATTATAAACGAAATTTTCAATGTTCAAGTAATGATTATTTGCCACAATAAATTTGTATTTAAATTTCTAAACGATAAGTAGCGATAATAAATAAGATTACATGCATATATTACGACAATAAATTACGACAGTTTGAGGGTGGAATCCGACATATTATGGTTCTTACGAAAAATTAAGTATCCGTGGCTCGACGTAACCAAAATGTTACGATATTAAAAATACAATATCCACGGCTCGTAATGATCAAAATCCGCGGGTCAAAATGACCAAATGTCACACGATATTAAAAATACAATATCCACGGATTGAAACGGCCCAAAATCCGGGGCTCGAAGTGACCAAAATGTTTGTTCCCGGCCCAAAGTAAAGTTAATACGGTCGCTGGTTGGTGTGGGGGGTTCGACAAATACTTCCACTTACCTCTACTGCCGCAATGTTTGATTTGCACGCTGGCCAGCGGCTTGCTTGAGGGTCTCTCGTCAGGGGGGCCTGGCACTCCACTAGCACACACAATAGTCCACAAAAATGATAAAATGGCACGAGACAACGAAGTTTTCAACGATGCGCCCAAGCGTGGTGTGTCACCATTGAACGACGAAACGGTAGTGGTGGCAGCGAAAGATTTGCGCTACTACCCTCACACCATGCTATTTATTGGTCGATGTCTACGCGAATATGTTACAATCCACCGTAACCTACACTATAACTAACTATTAAATAATGTTATATGACAATTAACTAAATATTGGTACGCGGCCACAACAAGGGGAATAAACTCATCCAGTGATAGGGATACAAATTCACATAGAGAAAAGAATAACTCACCCAGGGGTATCCTCTCAGTGTCCCCATCAGCGGACTCGTAAGACCTGAGTGAGGACATGAGGGAACACGCAGACAGTTTTAGGAGAGAAGACGCCGTGTTTAGGAACACTTGGTCTATACCCTGGAAATATGAAAACAAACGTTTAGGACGATAGTATATTAACTGCATTTAAATAGGATAAAACTTATACGGACCAACTTAGAGAAAGAATATTCCCAAAATCTACAGATCTTAAATATAATCAAATAATGATATTGTAGCGAGCTCGGGGTCTTGCAGAACTACACCGATAGTACTTGATTAACTCAAATACTAATAAAAAACTGCACTATATGTCGCGTTGAACATTTCACTTTAGTTTCGTTTTCCGTAGACAACGATTGTCCTGCGTTTTAACCTATTGCGTATTTATAGTGGAGCGGCAAGTCCCACCAATCGCTTAGTATATTCTCCAACCAACTCTTGTATTTCAGCATTAACGTTAGGCTGTGGCGACACTTTTAGAAATCGCTTTCTATTCTCCAATAGATGACGCTACTAGTGGTTGTTGTCGTACAATTCACCACAAGATGGTACTACATACGTTGGTTCGTGAACCGGACAATAGAGGTCGCGACATGCCTCATCCTTATTACGTAACAATATATTGTGTGATGTCCTTATGCGAAAGCTTTATGCAGGTTATTTTCTCCCGGAGCTTTAACGGCGACTATTCTTGTTCTGCATTTAACGGATATTACTTCCATTCGAAGCCTCAAAGTGATTATTTTCTATTCGGAACTCACGAGAGTTCATTCTGGTCGTGAGCTTTAGAAAAAATATTTTCAACATTTGGTTCGGGGGGATTATTTCCGGCCGGAGGTAATTATTTATTTATAATAAAATTAAAAACGCATTTTTAATTCACTCAACATATCATTAAAAAAATCAATGAGAAATATGCGTGTCATGCAATATTATTTCCTATTTGGGCCTTGAGGATAGGTATTTTCAATCTTTTTCTTTTGGTCTTGGTAGAAATCCTTATGGATCGTCAGAGACCCCTTGAGGGCGGCGGCCCATATGTGTCGGATTTTTACTGACTAAAGCCACCGGGGGTATTCTTTGGCTCGCGGCAACGTCTGAGCTTCTGTAGGTCCCACATACTATTATGCGGGAGGTGGGGGTGGTTGTGAAAAGCCACCTCTCACTGGCCTTTAACCTAATTTCATAGAAGCGGTGTACGGGAACACACCACTCTCCCCTGGATATGTTGGGCGGCACATTCCTTAAGTGCGCTGCTCAAGGCGGCGTGTCCTATGGAAGGAGAAAGGCCTGTCTGGCAAAGCCCTCCTTGTTCGTTTCGTTCTATGTTCAATTTTTAAGATTGGCAATTGGCTTGCGATCCATTTCCACCGTCTCTTTCACCTTCATTATAACCTGGCTTCTGTGATTGTCACTGCCGATCATCGCGCGAAGGAGTGCCATCAGCTACAGATCACCACCCTGGCTAGGTCACCCCTTTCTGATTATTTCCAACCTGAGCTTTAGGAAGATTGTACTTACCCTGGATATTCGTAGCTATAGGTACGTTTAAAGTCTTACCTGATCATGCAGCGCGGACGTCTCGCAGTAAGCGGCCCCTATGGTAGCCGCGTACTGGGCTGCCTCGCTGAATGTGACTGCGCGCGCCGACTCCAAGTCACTCTTATTGCCCACCACTGCGAGTACCATGGCTTCTGGTACGTTACTGCAATCGTAAGTTATGATGTATTAAACATAATATAGAATGTTGTGGGACATGTACAAATCTATTATATAAAAATAAATCCGGTTTTCCTTCCTGACGCTATAACTCCAGAACGCACGAACCGATTTCCACAGTTTTGCATTCGTTGGAAAGGTCTCGGGCTCCGTGAGGTTTATAGCAAACAAAATTCAGGAAAAGTTTCAACAGAATAGCAGGAAAACGGGGAAAATCATTTTCATATACAGCGCCATCTCTGATACATTGCACGTACAACAAACCAATATGGTTTTGCATGGTGGTGGAGCAGATCGCAGCAGTATTTTAAGTAGATGGCGCCGATGCGTTATACATTGTTTGACAGCTACTCATTGTACTCTGCTCAGTTAATTTCATGTGACATTTATTATGCGCACGTTCTTTCAAACGCTAACTAAAAACCAAAACGAAGCCATCTGGTGGCGAAACGAAGTTCGCCGAGTTTGCTAGTAGTTCATAATTACTCATTTTTTGTTAGTTTTAATATTTTTTGTATTTTTAGGTTACGGTATGATGGGGCTGGCATGTTCAAAAGAACAAAAGCCCCTTTAAAAATAAAGAAAAAAAATTAAACATAACGTTCAAAGTAATTAACGTCTGAGCTTGGCATACGAGAGGTTGTGTTCTCTATTTCGCTTATCAGAGAATTGCTGATTTGTCATTTTTATGGTCTTCTGAACATGTAGTTTTTGTCTTTTGGATTGATTTTGGGTCTGAACACCGACAAGATGCCCGTACAGCAAAATGCTGCGGAGAGTTGGTAATGAAATATTAAATGTTACGCCTGAGAGCCCATTCTATAACTTTAAATTGGGAAACAAGAGGTTCTAAAGAACAGCACTATTGTTGGGAGCTAATGACCCTTTAAAGTGTTGGGATGTATCGATGTACGTCCCAGGAGTAACGATGAGAGCAAAAGTTGAGGTGTTTTTATTACCTCTGTAGTTCCTTCACCCAGCCCTTGATCGCCGTGAAGCTGCTGAGGCTGGTTATATCGTAGACTAGGAGGGCGGCATTTGCATTTCTATAGTACATTGGAGCCATCGACCTGAAGCGCTCCTGCCCTGCCGTGTCCCACACCTATAACACCGTGAACATATTATACTACTAATGAAGAACACATGCATATGCATAGATCTTAAGCATAAATACTTTGAAAAATAAATTAAAAACCTTCTTGCTGAATGAGCAGCATACCGTGCAACAACTGGATGCCTCTCTTATTTAGTTGTTTATATTTGTTTAAATTAATTTATTATTCTATTTGCATTTATTTTGTGTGTGTCTGTATATTAATGATAATAATGTATATGATATGTATATGTAATATACTTGTATATTTGTGTTCTTGTGTATGTGTATTTTCATCTATGATATATATCCATCTATGATACTTTGAATTTTAGTCTCTAATGCTGTGTATCTGTATTATATTGATCCCTTCCTTGCTGTTTTCTGCGCGTCGACGCAATAAATGGATGTCAGCTGAAAATCAGCGCTGGGTGGCTCTGCTGGTCACTTTTGCTGAGCTGACTTCCCTTTGGCGCATCATCACAACACAGGGTATATATGCTTTTGTTGTGTTATGTTTTTATTTACCTATTCTGATGTGTTGTATGTTGTGTGCCAAATAAATGTTTTTATTATTATTATTATTTTTATTCTGCCGATTTGAAATTATTTCATTTCATATATTAAAAAGAGATAAAAAAATATTACCTGCAGTTTAACTCGAGCGTTTTCCAAATTAATGTTGCAAGTGAAAAATGAAGCGCCGATCGTAGGGGAAATGTGCTTCGAGAACATCTTACCAATGTACCGGACCACTAGACTAGTCTTGCCCACACCTGGAATGAAAAATATCATTCAACTTAATACGTTTATCGCTACATTACCCAAAATGTGGGAGAAGCTTTATTTGTTGATTTTTACTTGGTATTTTAAAAGGAATTGAATGGAATTCACCCGTCGTTTGAGAGATTCTCGTGTCGTATTATGTTAGAAAAACAGACACAGGAGGCGAATTTAACTCTTTGGCGGTTTGAATAAAAAAAGAGGAGACGAATGACCTCATGCAAGCAGCTGGAATGTCAACCACATAAGGGTGTAGCCCGCACGGCGCGCAGTCTATTTATGGTAGAATGGGGAGGCGGGCATTCAATTACATTGCTCCAGTTAAAAAAAAAACACGCTATATACTCAGATACTTATCGGATTTAAAGTTATTCTAACGCAGGATTATGATAACAGATAAAAAAACTACCTAATATTGAAAATAAGCCAATCTCTTATCATTCAAGATAACTTAGTGTGCTCAAAACCTTGCAAGGTCGATTAACTTAATAATACATTATAATAAAAGTGTGCTAACTTGTCATTACAAGGCGTAAATGGCGATGGTCATAAAAAAGGCACTTCAGTAATGGCCATAAGCACACGCGTGTTATACGACGATTTTCATCACTTGAGAGATTCGTGTCATAAGTTTGACATATATATTTGTGTATTTTTATGTTGTGTATTTGTGTCATGACTAGTGATGCCACGAATAGTGACTTGACCGAATACCGAATATTCGGCAACGCTGTCGGCCGAACCGCCGAATATTCCTGGAAGCAGCGTGTTTAGTGATAGGTTATTTTATGAGGCTGGTAACATTTACGATGAAAAGCGTAATCGTTTGCTACCAAAAAATGCTGACAAGCTTGTTTTTATCCATCACAACTTACCGCTGATCAATTTTAATTACTAAAGTGTTGAAATTTGGAGATAAATACATAATTTTGAGTAATATAACGTGTCTTTTTTACATGATTTGGTATTCGGTCGAATACCGAATAGCAAAAAAAGTGGCCGAATAGGCCGAATACCGAATAGTTGCCGAATATTCGTGGCATCTCTAGTCATGACTCCTAAATTCATGAAGCGGTTTTGATTTACTTGTTTTTACTTAAAAACTGACTTGATCGAGAATATTCTTAGCTGTGATTATGAGAAATGTTATTAATTGTTTGAAGATAATTAGGTCTTTTCTACTCGCTGAAGGGATGTGTGCAACTTCTACCGATCTAGTCGATTCTTAATTTAGATTCTTGTGACATCTATGTTACAAATCTATACTAATATTATAAAGCTGAAGAGTTTGTTTGTTTGTTTGTTTGAACGCCCTAATCTCAGGAACTACTGGTTCGAATTGAAATATTCTTTTTGAGTTGAATAGACCATTTATCGAGGAAGGCTTTAGGCTATATAACATCACGATGCAATTATTAGGAGCGAAGAAATAATGGAAAATGTGAAAAAAACGGGCAAAATTATTCATCCTTGAGGGCTTCCATTGCGTGCGCTGCAAAAACGGTTCAAGATACCAAAAATATATGTAAGAAAGAATTATTCCTCTTGAAATGATCTAAAAAAATGTCCACGACAGTATATGTCTATCTTTTAAGATTAAGTCACTAGAACCGTTTTTATGGTAAACAAATTTGGTCGAAATTAATGCATTATTTGTTAAGAGTTGTATCAACGTAATAATATTAATCTTTATTCAAATAAATGTGATGTTGATTAAGAGTATTTAATTGTGAACAAAATTGTCTTTGACATCACTTAATTTCAATGAACATCTTAGAAGATATTACAAAACCTTCTATAGCAAAACAACGTTTGCCGGATCAGCTAGTACATGATAACCTTGATCTGATGATGCAACATCATTTAGAATGAGCAGGGTAAAATGAAATTAAATGCGTTTATTTCGCTTCAAAATAAAAATATAGAATTATAAGCAACAAAGGAAGAAAATACAAAATAGATAAACATGGAAACATGGTGAAATGGGTTCTCCCCATCACCTTAATGCCACAGAGAAAGTCTGTGCGCTGGTTCATTGGTTTTATGGTCTGTGGGTACTCAAGTCTTTACCAACTTATGGCAAAAGTATCGTGTTTGATATTTATAGGTAAATAGATTATTTAGTTTTTTTTTTGTGGAACGTGCAGTAAACTTGAAGGAGTCTGCTGACAAAGACATCATGAGAGATGGCCATTGACCCTCACAGATGTGGAGCATGAGCAAGGCTGTTTGCTCGGCGGGTCACAGGAGAAAACAGATGTCTAGATCCGATTGGCAGAATCTAGAGGAACATTTCAGGGATTTCAGCTAGTAGGAGTCTGGCAAAATGGAGCCTTACAGGAGCCATGACAGCCCAAATAAGTTACAGCTAACACACCACAGCCACAGTACACAAGTGTAAAGACCGGTATAGTGATTCGCTTTGGCCTGTCGCATTTAGGGATCAGATTGTGTATATCCAGTTCATATACCTGGAGACCTTCCATCGTGTTATATCTGGGCCGACATGACGATGGCGACTGTCAATGGAATTCCGTTCCGTGGCGGTCGACCCCGTATTTGGACTACACTGTACTTCCAATCAAGTGCAATGTACACTTTGTCGAGCCAATTTAAAAAAAAAACAGCTGAAAATCACCGCTGGGCAACTCATCTGGTCAACTAGCTGAGCCGACTTTCCTTTGGTACATCATCACAGCGTAGGGTTTTTATTGTTGTCGCTTTCTACCCCTTTTTTTTGTGTACCAGGGGAAAATCCTGCATAGGACGATCAGGGCCGCTGTGAGGGCAGCAACCCCGGTGTGTCAGACTCCTACTGACTAAAAACCCCCGGGGTGTCCCTCTAATCGCTCCACCCGGGCTTGGGAAACCAAATTCATCCAGACGCCCGAAGAGCGAAATGCCTTGTCGAGGCTGCCTCTCTGGGAGGGGTAGGGGTAAAGAGCCCACCCTTTCAACACCTATATCACACGCGGCGCGCCGGACACTGCAGACCGCCTCCCTCTTATCTCAAGTCTACTGCCAGCCTATTGTCCCCGGGGGATTTCGCGCTCGCTCTGAGCGAACGCATCCCTCCGGCGACGGCGCCGTGGCCGCCGAATAGCCAGAGAAGATGTGCGCTCTCTGACCCTTTCGGCGGCCTCCTTCTGCTTCATCACAACCTCGCAGAAGGCTGTGACTCCTCGCCATGCCTCTTCGCTGCCGACCATGGCTTTTACCACCGCTGGCAGCGAGAGGTCATCCCCAATGCGGTCCTGAAGAACCTTCCTTTCTTCAGTCCAGGCTGAGCACACCTCAAGCGTATGCTGCGTCGCGTCCGCGGGGCATCGCTTTCTACCCTGATTAATCTATCCTTCTGTCTTGTATGGTATGTTTTATGCCAAGTACATTGTTTTTTTCCTTTTTAATGTTATTTAACGAAGTTGTCACTATTCGCTTCTAGAATCTTAAAGGGGTTTGTTATCAGCGGCTGAGCTTTACAGTAGCGTTTGATAAGGTGGATGACATATTCGTGGATTTTACCATTCTATGTTTTGCGATAAGATTAACTTTATTCACAATCATTGCTGCATTTACAATTCATGTAAACAAGCTGTGCCCGCGACTTCGTTCGCGTGGAAGTAGTAAAAAAAAAAGAAGATATTTATTTAATAATCTATTAGTTACAAGTAGTCTATTTCATTTATTTTCTCTTATACTTTTGCTCTTGTTTTAGGTATACATATATTTTTACTATAGTATCACTAATACATTCTGTAATCGATTTGTTTATTGTATGTAATAGTTTATTTTAGTATTATTTATTTTTGTGTGGGGGGTGTTGCTATTATCTAAACTTATTATTATAATTTATACTTAAAATTATTTAAGCTATATGTTATGCTATTTCTTGAGTTTTTTATTGCTTAATAAGATGTAACGCGACCGGGGCCCTTCACGACAATCAGCGCTGCAGACTACCTCTGAGACTTTAAGCTGATGGAGTTCCCATTTTCGCCATGTTTATATGTTTTTGTATTTTTCTTTTGTTTCTGTATGTTGTTTCTGTTACTGTATTTATAGTTTTTTGTTAGTTTGTGGCGAAATAAATACATTTATTTATTTCTTTCTTTAGTAATTTTGTTATGATAATAATTATTTCAAGCCATTTCTGATGTTTTTTTTTTATCCCGGGGGAAAAATTATACATATGACCATCAGGGTTGGTGTTAGGGCAGCGACCTCGGTGTGTCAGACTCCTACCAACTAAAAACCTTCCACAGGCGTCCTTCCAATCACTATCCGGGCCCGGGCTGCGAAAAGTTTGCTCAGGCTTCCTTTCTGGGAGGGTTGAGTGTAAAGAGACCACTCCTCCAAATCTCTCTCTCATCCGGGCAGCAGGCTCCATCAAGTCTACTGCCCGGACATCCTTTGCCTTGCATAACTTAAGGCGTGGTATCTAATGAAACTTTTGAGCTAACTTTAAAAAGGTCAAAACAAAAGTTTGTAGAAATTTTAAGGCAATTTTTTATGGACAGGGTTGCCCACTTTTTTTTTTTATTCAGTGATAGATCTAGTACCGGGGGTGATCAGGAGGAGTGTAGCTACTTGCACGATCTAGATTAAAAAAACTCAAAGAAATAAAATGAGAACGAACACGGAAAATATGTTGTTTAATTTTTATCCCCGCGTTTTGTATAAAATGTTGTTTCCTGTATTTGTCAATTCCACGCAGCGAGCCTGCTGATCGTAACTAGTTTTGTACGTAATAGCTTCATTATATTACACCCTTGCCCCCGATTTGCTTCGTCGACTTGAATAAACGCAGCGCTCCTATACCCAAAGCTTTATATTTTCACTGATATAACTAAGATATGCCTACATCTTATAATATGTTTATAATATAATTCTGCGGTGGTAATAGCTGTGGTGGCTTAGAGAATTAAGGTCACTAGGACGGTCTTTACACCTGTGTACTGTAGTCACGACCCAGTACGGGTGACCGCCCTACCATTTCAAAACTAACAAATTTACTATTTCAGATGTACTTACAAATTTATTATCTTGTGATTTCACCTATTTTTGTGTTACAAGACATGCCTAGATGCAAGCGCGTGCATAGGGTTTTGACGCAAGGCAAGCAATCAATAAAAAACTTACATCGAGTCGTCTATAATTCTATAGTTCTCAATATCTATCCCCTTTCCCTGTGTGAACTTAAAATTAAAGTTAGGGATTACTTGATACAGCTTGATTATTAACAAACTGAAAATCTTTTAAATACACCTATCCCCCGATTTACACGGTAGATAAGTTCCTGAGCAAAACGTGTAAATCGAAAATTAAAAATTTTCAAGTCAAAACTGTGTAAATCGAAAAGCTTGCAGAAAATGCATAATTTTGCTATTTAACAGTTGTGATTTTTTTTCAATATATTTAGCTGTACACAGAAATAAAAATAAAATGCATTGACAGGTTAAAATTTGTAATATATTACGGAAACACTGTTTTTTTTTTTTATTTAATTACAATACATTAAACAGAAGAACAAAAAATAAAACCAAAGGTGTTTTACTATCCTTCATCATGTGCAGCAAGTCAGCACATAAGCTCGGGATTCCCCGTAAAATGTGTACACAGCGCACGTGTTCAAACACAGTAGCATTTAGTAGAGTGCGATAAAAACAAAAAAAAAACTTATTTGGAAAACCGTGTAAAAGCGAAAACGTGTAAAACAAGTACCGTGTAAATCGAGGGTTAAGTGTACTTATATATGATCTGTACTCACACACAACACAGTAAGTGTCACTTATCACACTCACATCACACTCATATCACACTTTACTCACCCTTTTCTACACATAACACACTCATATACAACACGTCTGTATATTTTTGTAATTATTTGTATTCTCTGTAATGGTGGGCGCTGACGTCTGCGACACAGTCTCACGACTAGTGCAGGCGTCAACGTAAATTAAATTATATAATGTAAATTTTTGATTCAATAAATTATTATTATTATTATAACTCACCAGCGTTAGTGTTATGCAGGAGTTTAGTGGCATGCAGTAAGTTAGTGGTGTTAACAGGCTAGCAGAATAACATATTCAAGCAATGGGCTTGATTTACTTATAATGTAAAATGTTTTTGCCCATTAATATATAATAATATATTTATTTTTTCCTCACAAAGAAATACTGAAACACACAATAGTAGAAAACAATTTATTATATAAAAATAAGTCCGGTTTTCCTTCCTGACGCTATAACTCCAGAACGCACGAACCGATTTCCACGGTTTTGCATTCGTTGGAAAGGTCTCGGGCTCCGTGGGGTTTATAGCAAACAAGATTTTCAACAGAAAAGCAGGAAAACGGGGAAAATCATTTTTCACATACAGCGCCATCTCTGATACATATCATGTACTACAAACCAATATGGTTTTGCGTGGTGGTGGAGCAGATCGCACCAGTATTTTAAGTAGATGGCGCCGATGCGTTATACATTGTTTGACAGCTACTCATTGTACTCTGCTCAGTTAAGTTCATGTGACATTTATTATGCGCACGTTTTTTTTCCTTTCGTTGTTCGTTTTCTTTTTCAAATATAAAACAAAAAAAATAATTTTTCTTCATCTTTTAATCCCCAAACGAAATGTTACAAATAACGAAGCCATCTGGTGGCGAAACGAAGTTCGTTGGGTTTGCTAGTAGCATAATAAAAATGTATATGTAATGTACTATATAATGCAGTAGCGTTCATTCCATAAATGCCTGAAAGCATTGCAAGTCCTTACGGTAAATAAGTCTGGAATAAATTCTTTTAATTTAAACAAAAAAAAAGGAACCCCTTTTCATTCATGTCTATTCTATTTTCATGCCCTCTATTTTCATATGAATGTAATATAATATTTATTATCATTATATAGTATTCAAATTCATTATGTGAATCTGCCTACCCTGTCTAAATACTCTACGCACGCCACTGATATAGTGTAAAATATACAATATATAGTTTCACTGTACATTGTTAGTGACTTTCCTACTGGTCATGTTTTAATGACCTCATGAAAATTATTTAAATCATTACATCCCGCAACATCACACAACAGGCACACAGGCTCTTGTGCCTTTATTATAAGGAAATATAATACAAAAAATACAGCTGTGGTGTCCTAGGGGATAAAGAGCCGGATATCTAATATGCTGACTAGAAGTATTATTTATTCAGAGCTACAAGGGACTGGAGACCTGAGTATCTGGTATTAATTTTAACGCTATACCTCCACATGTTACTGTGTGAAAGAGTCTTGATAGAAAGACAACACAGTGATAATAAAACAAAATACAACCCATGCTAATTTTGTTGTCTTTATCACAAGATGTATATTTGGGCACAACCTATTAGGTAATCTTTAGGTATGTGACAAAACAAATCATTCAAAAATTTAGCATATTGTGATGAGAAATAGATTTGAAATTATTTAAATTTGTAGTTTGTTAGACAATTTATACCTACAGTGTTCTATATTGATACCCATGGGTCGACGAAGACCTGCCAGGGGTGCACAAGCATCTCATTCATGTAGGTCATGAATTTTATTTTGGCTTTCCATAAATGGAATATCTACTTAAGTAGATGAGATTATTGTTTAGTTTTTATCAAAAAATGTAACAAATTGAATGATTTTCACAATTTTATGAGATTACTAAGGAATTAGTCATTATAAAATTGTGCAAGTAAGCAAGATATTTGTTGTCATTAACAAAGCAGATTTAAGCTTAAATTGATGACAAATATTAAAAATGTATTATCAAGCATCAGGTTCATCCCTCCCCCTAAAAGGCAATTAAATAACTGATACATAATACATTTTAATTATTTTTTGTCAATTTGAATGTACTTAATAAATGTATATAACTTAATGTGTATTTTTTACTGTTTTTTCATTCTACACTTTGAGTACATGACTGTACTGAGGTAATCAGCCAAAAACACATTTGAAGGTGAAATTTAATGAATGAATTTGCAAAATAAAATATTTGCTTATTTGATGGTCTATCCAAAAAAAAAAACAAGATAAGGAGTCTATGGGACATAAAAGATTGGGGACTTATGGCATAGACAATAATTACTAAGAAATTATTTTAGAAAGATCTGCCTTTTATGGGATATTAACATTTAAGAAGTCTCATTTTAAACATATAAATATTACCAAACAAATATTTAGAAATAAATAAGGTATAGTTTTAAATATTTTCATAGAAATATATATGAGTGAATGTACAAATAATAATAAAGTGAAATATATATAAGTGTTGTATGTTATGTTGTGCCAAATAAATGCTTTTTCTTTCTTTTACTCTGTTTCTCAGAAGCATATGGAAGCATGGAGTTGAAATTAATAGTAAACACTCTATCGCTTATACATTTGATTTTATGAACCCAGCAAATGTAAATCAGATTTGTACCAAGCTGGTATTTTACATTCATTATTCTATAAAATTTGACAAATTCATTTAGTAATGCATTTACTTTACAGGTGCTAGGTGCAAAGAGTTAACGGCGGGGTTGTGGAGCAATTGATTACAGGGCCCACAGTCCCGTCTTAGTGCAGATGAGGTCAACTTGGGGTTTTTAGTTGGTAAAAGTCCAGCACAGCCCGGTTACCATACCCCATGTGTAGCCAGAACGGTCCAATGAGGATTTTCCCCAAGTAAAAAAAGGTGCAAAGAGTTAAGGATAAAAGTAATAAACTATAATCATAATTTATCATCACAATATAAATAAATTTATGAATTTATCTCCATATATCGGGCTGAGGAGATACATTAGTGGAGGTATACAGTGTAGCTATGGTGGCCTAGTGGATAATGGATTAATGTTTAGTTCCACCCTCCCCCTTCTACCATAAATTGACAAGACGCCGTGCAGGTTTGCACCCTTTTGTGGTTGACATTCCAGCTGCTCGCACGAAGCGATTCGCCTTCTCATTTTTGCTGCGTACTGCAAAGTAGGGAAACTCATTTCCTACGTCGGTGTTTCTAGCATCATATGACATGGGAATCTTCAAACGTCGAGTGAATCGGTATTTGCTAGGTGAGCGAGCTCCATCGTCAGCCTCATCATCACTTTCCAGCAGGTGAGATTGAGGTCAAGCGCAAGCCTTTATGTAATAAAAAAAATGTTCATGTGTGTTGTGGGATGTTATATCTGGATTTTTCCAGATTAAATAGACTTAGGCCCCACATGCTCACCGGTGAAGAAAAACCTCGTGAGGAAACCTGCACGGCATCGAACAGAAATGTCATGTGTACTAGTGCTATGGGAATAGCGATTTGCTGCGCTACTAATTATCTTGGGCACGATATAAAAGCGCAAAAATAATAATATAACTTTATATTATAACCCTTTCGAGGATAAGGGCAAGCTTTTGAAAAATCCATTTTATGTCATTATAATTTTATAATGCCGCGAGGTCTCCGTTGCCACAAACAACTAGTTAAAATTAAAAGGGCTGAAATTTATAGTAAATATTTATGCCATTTATAATTCACTTTATTTGTTTATGAGAATAATAATACATAATAATTATACATTTTAACATTAAATATATTGTCTTGATTTTTAAAGTATTCTAATGCAGATACCCGTAAATAAAAAAACATAAATTACCATATAGATTTAAATGGGAAAATTATTCAGTAAACTAAACAGAAAATGTTTTATTTAAAATATGAATGTTTAGTGGATCACAATATCCTTCTAGAAAATGTTTACTGATAATGTAACTAATTTAGATGATTTAGTCATTGTGTGTATTGATTGATAGTGATTATTATCTAAAATATCGAACAAATTACAAAAAACTTATTCAACTTTAATCCGTACTTTGTTCCTTGTATACTCTTTATTTTAATATGCTGTGATATAATTGAAATTACCGGTTTGCTGAGCCTGTTCATAATAAACGACTGTGAATGAATAAATGTTTAAAGCTGACTAAAAAAAATGTAAAACGGGTACTTACCTTGAGAGCCCAGCACGACGATTTTCGCCTCTATAACTTTCATTTTTAACTAATAATAACACTACAGGACAATTCTCCCACGTTTTTATGAAATTTCCATGGTATTTTTTTTGAGTAAATTCACAAAAAAAAATAGCAAAAACCTTGTACATATAAATACGTCTTGTTAGCAAGAACCCAAATAAAACTGATGTTAAAATGATAATAATTTGAGAATGCTTTGTATATGTAATCTCTGTTTTGTTAATGAAAGGTAAACATAAACCTTACAATTTAGTAGGGTTTTATTCATATTGTTGGTAGTGACATCTGAAGGATGTTAATTGAAGGTATATGAAATATAGTGACCGTTTTTAAACAATATAGATAACACTAAATGATAAAGATTTGTACTATGGTCAATAGATGGCTCTAGCTTACAAATTTAAAGAAATAATTATTATAAATATTTTTTTACATAAAGATTTCTTAAGTTATAATGAAAGATCATTTTATAATAAATATTTATTTCATTTTATGCTTAAAAGATACGGACAAAGGATATTGTAAATTATTTTATAATCACGTAAAATATACATCCCGATATAAGGCAAGTAGCAATAAACAAGTCATAAATTCAATGATTGAGTATTTAATGATGCTAGATAAAGATTTATGGCGAAATCGGCGCTAGATATAACTTTACGACTGCATTTTTATAGTGATTGTTATAAGATGAGCCATCATTATATTAATATCGTAATATTGATTTTTACATAAATATTGTATTTCAATAATAAACCGTCAACATTATTAATTTTTCTACGAAGAGTTTTCTCGTTATGAAGACATAAAAATTCCCTATTAGCGTTTGTAAATAGAGTAGACTATATAATTCAAATAGATTCGAATAATAGCAACGATAATCGATTGTCGATAGTCGCAGATTTAGCACAGCGGGACTTACTTTACTTTTTAGTCGCACTTTAGACAACTACTAACTTCGTTATATTCTGATTTGAGTTGTTTCTGATACTGATAAATTTAATACCATTTGATGCTGTTGTTAATTTTTTACTTAAATAATACATAGATTTCTATAAAAGTTGGAAGTTTTCTGTAATAAAAGATAAATTACAAATATGTGTCTTCGAAAATTTGGAATTTGTAAACGTTTCTTGAATTTTACCACGTGAAGTTTAACTGAACATTTAAAAAACTGAATATTTCTAAATTTTTTTAGCGTTTTTATGTAATGTTTCTAAAACGAACTTTTTTCTAACCAGCCAAACGTTTTCTCTAAGTACGCTAAATAAGTAAGTGTATTTAAAGGTTGAATTATTAGAAAATTTAGTTAAACTATTTTTGGGCTTTTACCACTACGGCCTACAGCTGTATGTTATGTTATATGAATATTAATATTAAAAATCAGCGTCGATTAATGTTGAGGCTGATATTTATAACCTTAATCTAATCACCGTTTTTAATTCGTATAATTCACGTTATGAAATATATCGATAACCGAATGACCAATCACCATTCGGCCTGTCACATTTCGGGATCACCCTTAAAGGTTTAATATTTTTTCTAGGTCGACGCCACTTCAAACACGCAAACATGAATTTTCACATCTTTTGATAAAAAAAAAATACAATTGTCTTATATAAATATAGCCATTCTCAAAATTATGGCTGTAATTGAAATGGTATGCTATGATTTATTTACCAACCAACTAGATTGTACGAATAGAAATTGTAATACACCTAAGCCCCACTGTAGTATTTACTTGTAATCCTGCACAGAGTTTCACTGGAGTTGTTAAGTATTATGGGTATTTATTTAGTCGGAATATTCCATTTTTTTTACAAACTGAAAGTAGGTACCTCTAAATGATATTAAAGTGAAATTGGGCGGGCAAAGCCAATTCAATATGGCCGCTTGCCCGCGCTTTTCGGCCGCCATTTCAGCATTTAATTTTGAGGAACATTTTATCAAACAAAAGCTAAAGACTAAACCCTAAAGCTTATGCATTAAGATATCTTTTAGATTGTTTTGACGTAAATATAGTTGGCTAGGGTTGAGTGCTTAGTACAAGTAAAGTTGGAAATCGCGAAACATTATACAGATTAAATTTGGAAGAAATGTATAGAGTAGTTAAAATCAAGCTCTTACTATTAACTAATTCTTCAGTATGGAAACGCAATAATATTGAGCCTCTAGAATCGTTGGTTATTAGGTGGTGCTTAGCTCTTGATATTAATGTATTGTAGAATGCACCGGTTTCGGTTATTCTATGCAATAATTCTCTCCTGCCACCCGCCCGGCCATGACGACAACACAAGATCGCGAGAATAAGCTAAATAAATAATGTCACTTAGTTCATGTTCTGTGTTAAATAGTTTTGTAATTATTAAAGAAAAAAAGAAACAGAAAGAAAAAGTTTGATAGAGACAAAGGAAACAACACACAACAAACACATTTATATAAACAACAACGAAAGAATAATACATAACATTACATCATGTATCCTGTGTGTTGCTACCCATCTCAAAGAGCACTCGGCTCCGCGTACGCGCCGTCCAGCGCTGATTTTCAGCCGACGCTCAGGGGAACTGATTGCGCGGACGTCGCGGTGCTAATTCAGTAATAGATCCGTTCACTATAATAAACAAGTATGACAACAAAAAAATAGAATACTTTGAAGTAATATACTAGAATGTAGAATACTAAATAAAATATAAGGTATGCCAATATACTCAGACCTTTTCACTACGGTTTTCTATTTGAACCTGAAGGCTTGGACATAGTTACAATCGATCAGCAACCACTCTGGTAGAAAAGAGCAAAATGTATGAAATTAACATAGCATGTCGAGGTGATATTTCGAAAGCTTATGTCAATCTCACACGTGTAATTTTCTACAAGTGTTATCGTTGATCAAACAATATTTTGTCTAAGCCTTTTGATATCAATACGTTTTGATGCGATTTAAAGATGATGCCTATCAAAAGCTTTTTTACTCTGTATGTTTTTTTAAGACTTTAGATCAGGCTGCCCTTGTCAGTCCCATAATTATACTACTTTAGTACTTAAATAGTAGTCTGCTTCGACAATTTATATGCTGCACAAGATGTTTGCTCAGCTAATACGCTCTGAAATAGACCCACAAACATGTTCAAATCAAATTATAACAGCCTAAGACAAAGCATAGTTTGTCTTAGGCTGGATTTACATCAGACGAGCGAATGCTCATTCAATCCCCACTCTGTCAAATTCGGTTACTGTAAACAGACATAGAGCATTTTTTCGTTGTTCTACCTGCGTTCGCAAAAGATTCTATGGAATATTCTAAGAATGCTCGTTCGCTTTATGTAAACAATACTAGAGCGTGCGATCAGATTCTTAGAGCGTTCTTGCGTGTTCGGACGCGCTTTCCCGCCGGAGCGGTCTCGTCAAAGCGTTCTTGTGTTCGAGCGATCTCGATCTCTGATCTGAGTATACTCGTCGATTGAACTATGGATTGGTCTCAAGAAAAGAGCCTATTTATGATAGGAGCCTACCAAAATTCCAGATGTCTGTGGGATCCGACGTTTGAACACTACAAAAATACAAATGGGAAACAAGATGCTTGGCTGGAGATTGCAAATAGAATGCAATGCTGAGGAAGCAAAAAAAAGATGGACTCGCTTCTCGTATCTTATCGCCGAGAAAAGCTTATGGCCACAGAACCACAGAATTGTCACCAATGAGCAATGAGCATTCGTTCGGCTGCTAAACGTCTGAATTCTAGTTCTTGGTTTTCATTATTGTTTGTTGATCATTTAGTGTAAACGCTCAATCGATTTTTCGTTTACACTAAAAGAGCGAGAAAGAATGCTCCTGTTCTAGCTCTAGCTCTATGTTCGTTTGATGTAAATCCAGCCTTATAGAAACGCTCCGACCACATTCCACTAATAAATTATGTAAGTTGTCAAATCTAGTGGAAATAAATAAAATTATTCACAACTCTATGTTGTATCCAATAGAAAAACCAGTGCTCAAGTAACACAAATCAGTTGCCACATAAAAGAACTCGTTTACATACGAAATCTATTACATTATAATACATGCTCATCCAGTTCACAAACGCTTTCGAACCTTTTACATACTATCCTACACACGTGACTTTAATTGCGTTTTATATTTTTTTTGTCAAGACTACGAAAATACAAATATATTCACTTTTATAAAATATCATTTATTTTATTAAATATAGATAAATAAAATAAATATAAATAAAATATCATGTAGTTATGATTAGGCCCGGACCTAAGGGAGACTTTGGTAAGTCGGAGTCTACGCCTCGGGCTCCAAATTCCAGGGGTGATAGACGAGCACATCACCCAGTGTAGTCACTGAATAATATACCTAAAATAGTGGGTCATCCCCGTCATAATAAATTGGCTGATAAATACAAGATTTTGGCTACTTCTTTTGAAAGCTTAACTTAATGGTCACGTTTCATATAGATTGTTTTTCGTTAATACTTCGCTTCTTATGCCATATTTATATTTTCACAAAGTCGTTGAGTACAAAATCTGTAATAATTGTGCTGTAAATATTTTTTATTAGAATAATCCATATAATTTAGAAACAAAGGTAAAATGACTGGCATTAGAACATTCGATTATGCCGCGCCTCGAACATTTTCTAAATCTGGGGCCGTCTATGATGTATAAAAAGTCATAACTTTAGAATAATTATTATTCAGATATATTAATACACAAGCTATTGTATCATTATATATTTTTTCTATAAGGTATTAAAAAGAGCATATAAGTATATTTGCTTTGAGCAATATAGCATTGACTGGCAATTAAATTATGTATTTAGTTATAGATATATTAAATAACAATTATAATAAGATAATAAAAAATGTAAGAATTAAAAACTAAACTCGGCATTTTTGACGACTATTGAAACCACGAACGTCCCAGTGGCTAATAAGCAATACGTTAAGAGTTGGTAAGTTATAAATGTACCTAATTTAGCTAAAAGCACTCTGGAAGCGAAGTAAAGTGGTCGTAAATGTTCAGGGCAATAAATAGCAAACAGCGCCATCTACACATACGCTTTCATGTTATATTCATGACCGCAATGCTAGATGGCGTTAGCGTTGATTTAATTTCTATTTCACGGTCGAATTGCTTTATGCCTAGAGTGACCAACTAGAAATTTCCTTACTGGGATGGAGATAGGATTCCATTTTCTCAAATACAGAAACCGATCTCTGCACTAGATAAAGCTTAACACGCACTGAGAATTTTCACCGCAAATTTTATAACAATAGAAATGGTATGAAAGCACACGTAAAAAGACAGTAATGTAAGAAAAATAGCTGAAAAGAGACACGGTGCAATATATATTTTTAATACATTTCCCCTTATTATATTAAGTTATGGGCACAGCAATCTTGCACTGCACCACTCAGCTACAAACTCGGTGATGACAAAAAAATAAGTTTCGCAGTGTGAGTTAGATGAATCTTCATTCACGAATAAAATTCGCGTGATAATTTCTCGTTTGATGAAATTCTGCAGTGCGGTCTAAGCTTTAGGCCAGATATTTCACCACAAAAGCTAAGCATAGGTATTTTTTTTAATACATACAAACGCTTATAATCCAGACGTTAGACTATAGACCAACAATAAAACCTCTGTCAAGTTAAATAAATAAAATGAATAATTAAATAGGTAAATAAATAAAAGTCTGTTCAATATTATAATTGTTTATGAAAAGTAGTTTTATCAAGCAATATTAAAGATAATGTATCCTAATAGAGCTAATAGCTTAGGTTGAGATTTATAGACGCAACTTTAAGTTTGCTTAGACTTTACTTAAACATTACAATTTATATTTCTCAATCAATGTCCATGGATTTGGTAAGTCATCGATCCTAACACGGACTTGGTTCTGCGAATACTATGGCTATAATTAAGTTCTATTATATATTCAAAATGTTGTCAAAACGAATTTAGTTTTTGAGAACTTTGCTAAGCAAATTCGAAGTAGCGTCTATAAATATCAGTCTTATAGTCCAGAGATAAGAAAAAACATGAAATAACTGGTGATTTATCCAGTGATAAATGAAATCACGTTGACTAATTCTGAGATAGCACTATGACATCATTACGTGTGCAAAAGTGATAGTCTATTATAATTAATCCCATGCCTACTTACGCTATGCTCGAAAGCCGGACATGTTGGACGGCAGACGTAAGTATTGATTGGATATCACAAAAGAACCCAAACATCGCCGGGTCAAGCAGGTCCGATGACAATTTAAACCATGGTTTGGTAGTTTATTATAAAACCAATTTGACTGTTTGCAAATATACTTTGTTAAACTGTAATAAGTGTATTATAGCTATAGGCTGTTAATACACGGATGAAAATTCGTTTCGTAGACTAATACGAAGTAGCAAATGTTAGAACAGATTTACGACAGTATGTATCGAGATACGAGTTCAATTGTTGGTGGAGCGGCGTGTTGTGTGTTGCTACTTTCGAGATGGTTGTTGGAATGTAGTAGATAAGACTATTGCATATCGCATTTTGGGGTCAATTTGAGTACTTCAAAGTTCAAAGGCAAAGGTGTGAGTTTTTTCGAGTTTGCTTTTAGAATTCGGTTATATTTTTAAACGTATGTATGGGGTTATTTTTTCTCACATTAGCCGGTGGTGGCGCTGATCAAATTTTCATACAATTTGACGTTTAAAAACGTGAAACAATTCGAGGAAAACACTCAAACTTGGGTCTCAGATTCCTAAAGACCTTCAGTCGTGGTACCTATATATGGGCCGGCATGACAACGGGGACTGTCAAGGGATTTTCCTTCTTTGGTAGTCGTTACCTTTCTTGGAGTAAACTGTACTTTCCAGAGCAATGTAGTCACTTTGTAGAGCCACTTTAAAAAAAAAAACAGACAAGTGCGCGTCAGATTCGCGCACCGACGGTTCCGCACAAACTTAAAAAATATCATTCAATTTTATTGTTCAGAATTTTTCATGTTATACAAAATAATGATCATTGTATGAAGGATTTCATGTCTGTAAAAAAAGATAAATTACCAAATGATGATGAATGATGACCAAAATTTTAATTATACTTATTTATTTTCAGATAAAAAGCACTTAAACTTAGTGAGACCTTATTGTTGTATCTCTTATAGCTTAGAATCTTACCATACAAAATTTTACAAATGAAGTACTCGCAAAGTAAGACTTTTTTTTTGTATTGTAAACGGTTTTTGATTTTTTTTCGTGTAAGTACTTGTCATGTAAAACTTTCCTTTTTGCTAACTTTTTTGATTCTAGGTCAACGGTAAGTACATTGAAGGATTTGATTCTCTTTCAAAACTAAAAAATGTACATAAACGGGTATATATTTTGATTGCGTTTATTTAGAAGTATGATTTTTACCGAGCACAAAAGAGCCACAGATTTAAGTATTTGATATAAATTCCAACTAGATCTCCACGCTTTCTTAAGATAAAGAGTTTCGAAAGAAATATTCACAACCGAGTGATACTGTAAGAGTCTTTCCCTTCTTTTGAAACCTTTGCCAGTGCTCAGGTTGACGGTTAATGGTTATCTTCGCCCGTAGACAAATACAATACAAGGAGCGTTGTTATTGCGTTGCGGATCAAAAAGAATATTGTTGATTTCCCTTTTGAATAGCCCCATGACATAGCTCTGAAAAAAAAAGTGTATTCGGCAGCTCAATTCACAGCTCTAAATTGCGTTTTGAAATTGTTCTGCATTGTCGCAGTTCCTCAAGGTTTTAGACTGTGGGGATGCGTTAATAATCAGGTACCAGTTTGAATAGTCTTTCATAGCACTCCCCATTGTAGAAATATTATCTTTTTCATTGGAGAACTTTTAATCAATGGAATTAAAACAATAGGGCTTATCTATATTAGCTCAACGCACCGCAAACGAGCAATCAGCGAGCGATCGCCAACACGACAATACCCCCCGCCCGCCGCACCTCCCCGTTCACCCGCCGACGCCGTTCCTTGATTCCAAATTCAATTTGCACCAATCAACGGGCGCCGTCTTCCCGCCTTCTGCGTTGTTGGGCAGCCGCCGGACGTGACGAATTGCGCGTTTGTGTTTTATTTTTAAAATATCTAGACAATGGGTCTTCGCGATTTCGCCATTAACTTTACTGGCTTTATTAGAATATGGGCTTAAACTTAAGAAATGGTTTAAACAGTAGCAAAACTCAGTCGTTATAAAAGATATGTCATTGCTAATATGTATACAGACTATGATTTGCTATGGTACTAAGAATTTATATAAGACATAAGTTAATTATTATAAGAAGGGACTTTACATTCTGATGTGTATTCTATATATTGGTAAAATATATCGGGTAGCGCAATCGGGATGTGTCGGACTTGTACCAGCTAAAGCCCAACCCTGACTTCTGGAAAGCTTTACTCAGAGCATTACAGTGCAATAGCGCAGCGCAATCTGAGCACTATCTCAGGGGCGGCAAGAATCTCCTCCAGCATTATTCTTATTTTTTTTACACTGGCACGACAAACTGCTCTTGAAGGTAAGCACAGTGTAGTCCAAAAACGCCAGCAGCTATCAAAGAAAGAAAGAAAGAAAGAAAAATGTTTTATTAACAGCAGCCATATAACCATATAACAAACATTGAACAATAGAACACACATAAAAGACCAAAAACATAAAAAAGAAAAACCAACCAAACAATACATAAAAAAAAAGGTTTAGGCCGCCGCCAATAAGGGCCCTGTCTCAAAGGATGATTCATTGGCAGTCTTTGCCGTGTCGGCCCACATAGGTATGCCCCGACTGAAGCTCTCTAGATATATGAGTTTCTGGTCGTATACAAGCTAAACCTGAAAGCAGTCAAAGCGAGTTATTATAACGTTCTCTCCTCACGTATACTGTTTTTTATTTACACTGGTTCGACATAGTGACTACAGAGTTCCTGATGGTAAGTACAGTGTAGTCCAAAAACGAAAGCGACTATCAAAGGATGAAAATCCATATATACCACGACTGAAGGTCTCTAGGTATATGAGCTACTGGATATATACAAGCTGATCCCGAAACGCGACAAGCCGAAACTGGTCACTATGACGGGCTTTACACCCATGTACTGTGGTTTACGATCCAGACAGGCACCGGCGCCCTACCACCTCGCTGCTGCTCGTTTAGCACCACCCAGGAGTCACGTGTAGGGAAACTAGGGTAAAGCCTACGGACGCGAGCAGCTTCGACTCCCAAAAGCTTCTGTATGTTTGTATGTTGTAAATATTCACAGCTATTCTCAATATTGTCAGTTATTCTTAGTTCGCGAGTTCGATTCTCATTTGGACGAATTTTTCTAACAGTAAGTGGGCTCTGACAGAACACTATGGCTAAGCTACAATTGTATTTTTTTGTCGAATTGAAAATGTTTTTATAACACCTTTCCATTTTTTTTCTATACCCTTTTTTAAAACGAATCTTGGACAGTTTTCTACCATGCCAAGGATCTGCAGGCAGTACAACGCACTCTCGCGACTCGGTGACTTGGACCTGACTGTTTCTCTTTCTAAATTTAGAACAGCGTGTAGAAAGTGACTGTATTTTCATTTTTATTTTTTTTGTGTTACTTTTTGTGTTACTTGGAATCAGTCACAGTTTCGTTTAAAGTTGTTATTTATACAATCTACAATATTATCCTTTTGTGTTGTGTCTATGTATGTATGTATATGTTTTTTCTTTTTTTGGAATTTTATTATTATTCTTTAATGTAAACTAGCTTTATATATTACTCACTGCATGCTGTGGTGCCCTATAATTGTGGGGGCATTTATAAGTTCTATTTAAGTACCATGATCCTTTTGTTTTCTTGTCTAAGGTTACCCATGTTGGGCACCCTATTATGTAAAATAAAATAAAATAAAATGTTCAGTTTTACTATAAAATACGAAATAGATAAAAAAGGCTGTAATGGCATTGTGGATAAAGGACCGGATTCCATGCGCGGCGACGCGAATCCCAACTCTTCCATTGGGGATTTTCCAAATTAATTATGGATTAGGCACCACATTCCCACCAGTGAAGGATATCATCGCGAGGAGACCCGCACGGCATCTAACAGAAACGTCACGTGTACTAGTGCTGTGATAACGGCGGACAGCCGCGCTACTGGTCACGTTAGGTCAGAGACGTGCATAAGATATTTGGACAGGGTAGGCAGAATTCGCGTAATTAATTTAAATATTATATTGCTTTCATATGAAAGATAAATAGCGGGAATATAAAATCTATACTAATATTATAAAGCTGAAGAGTTTGTTTGTTTGTTTGAACGCGCTAATCTCACGAACTACTGGTTCGAATTGAAAAATTGTTTTTGAGTTGAATTGACCATTTATCGAGGAAGGCTTAGCCTATATAACATCACGATGCAATTATTAGGAGCGAAGAAATAATGGAAAATGTGAAAAAAAACGGGGAAAATTATTCACCCTTGAGGGCTTCCATTGCCTGCGCTGCAAAAACGGTACAAGATACCAAAAATATATGTATGAAAGAATTATTCCTCTTGAAATGATCTAAAAAAATGTCCCGACAATATATGTGTATCTTTTAAGATTAAGTCACTAGAACCGTTTTTATGGTAAACAAATTTGGTCGAAATTAATGCATTATTTGTTAAGAGTTGTTTCAACGTAATAATATTAATCTTTATCCAAATAAATGTGTTGTTGATTAAGAGTATTTAATTGTGAACAAAATTGTCTTTGACATCACTTAATTTCAACGAAAATCTTAGAAGATATTACAAATCCTTATATAGCAAAACAACGTTTGCCGGATCAGGTAGTATAAATATAAACGGTTTTTGTTTAACTTTAAGCAATTTATTCCAGACTTATTTAACATCAGGGCATGCAATGCTTTCAAGCATCTATGGAATGAATGCTATTGCGTTAGTTATATAAGCGTAAGTAGTTTCAATCACTAATGTAACTCTGCTCACCCCGAAATGGATATAGAGTGATGACATATCATTATTATAAAAAAGAGGATTGCCAATAAACTGTCAGAAGTGTAAAGGTGCGAATCGGAGCCATCATGGCCGCGGGGTTTCGTTACAAAACCAAATATCAAATATTGATATTCTCTCCTCGATTTTGTATTCTGTTTGAGGTTCGAGATACTATTTGCGTTGCTCGACAGTAACGTTTCAGATTCCAGATTATATTGTCCTTTCGACACCTTTACTACCATAAATCTGCTTCATTTTTAGGATTCTGTACTACGAAAAGAAAACCTTAATATAAGATTATTTTATTTGTCATGACTTTTTTTCTCAAACACGTGGATTTAAGAATTTGAAATTAAGTAATTAATGATTAATTTTAATTATATTCATATAATAAATTCGTCCCTCAGCAACCTATATAATATTATCTAGATAACTTTTTTTTGGAACGGACTATCTTCTGAGTCCCGGGAAAGGCATTTACAGTTCAACCGGGCTTAGGGGGCGAGCACAGAAGCTGTTCAGCCGGCGAGTTTATGAGTTGGGTGGCAACGCAAGGGCACCCCTGTGGGTACGAACCTCGACTTGGACCGCCAGCTAAAAAGTACTAACCCTACGGGTGATCTACCAGCGTTTCGGAAGCGACTACCTTGAGAAGAAACGCTGAAAGAAACTCAAGGCTGCGTCGGAGTGGAAAGTTAACAAATCATTTAAAAGCGTCTATATATATATACCGCCTTAATAAAAATTTCACATGCACGATGTTGGCTAGTACTATTGTATCGGAATTGTTGATAAATATATACATATTTCATTATAATCTCAGAAATTGCTTAACAGATTCATATGCGGTTTTCACTAATGTATTGTGGAAAGTTTTCTTTAATAATTAGCGTTAATTGTATTTCAATCGGCTTATTAATAAAAAAGTTGTGTCAATTTAAATATGTAGTCGATTATTTATTGAAAAATAATGGTGGGTTTAACTTGTTCCGGTGAATGGGCTGAAATACATATAATATTATCTATATTTTTAATAAAATTGTAATTGCTCGTTGTCTCTGTATCCAGGTGGAAGATCCTGGCAGTGGACTTGAGGGAGCCTGCTGCCAGGATGAGATAGAGGCGGCGTACAGTGCCCGGCACGCCGCTCGTTAGTAAGGTTTGGAGGGGCGGACTCTTTACACCCACCATGTTACCCTATATTCATAAACAAAAAATCATATTCCGATATTTGTAGCCCTGCAGCCCGTGCCAGTAGGGAGGCAGCGTGAAGACAGATTGCGCCACGAAAAGGCTCTGTAAACAGTGTTCCCTGTATACGTAGATCAGTATCGACGTTCTGCAAACAGCCGGCGGTAAGTTGTTAAACAAAAGACATCAATCACTGAAAGACACGCCTTACTGTCCTATTCATAGTCGACGCCAGGTTAACACGATCACTATTTCTTTTCGACAGTACAAAAAAGTTTTCTCCAGGTCTTTACAACTTTACCGGGCGAGAGCGGCAAGGACTTAAAGATGGCGACTTATGGATGAGGTGGCAACGCAAAGGCACTCCTATGGGTACATATCTTCGCTTGGGCAGCCAGCCAGGGAAAAAACTAACAGTGATCTACGTCCGTTTCAGAAGCAAGTTTCTTGAGAAAAAACGTCGAAAGAAACTTAAAACTGTGTGGGAATTAAACTGTCCTTCGGCTTCGCTGATGACTTGGTATCATAGAATGAATCTAGAGCGTGTATGAGTTTTTCAGAACTAAGGCTGTGGTGATTGAATCATCAGGATTCAACAAGATATGGCGTGGGCGGCGTTTAGCATAATATATAAACAATAAAAATACACAAATATAAATACAAAACAAAATTCAAGTTAAGGAACACTAAAAAATAAAAGCGTTGTGAAGAGAATATCGTGAAAGTCTTCAGGAGCTGAAGAGGAAAGTGTAAAATGAAGAATGAAGGTAGAAATACTTACAGTTCTAAGATTTATTAGCACAGTTCACACATAGTTTAAAAAGAAGGATATAAATATAATAAAAAAAAGTAAACACAATAGCTCTAAGAACTGGTGTGAGCACGAGTAGAATAGTATACAAATAACTCAGTAATAGTTCGAAATAAAATATGTATAACTATTCTAATATTTTTGCAAGAGCATCGTGTCACACTGAGAATCGTAACATATTTTTCCCTATCCTCTATCGGAAATATATTGAGCGCATCTCGTTGCTCGACTATAGACTAGGGTTTGCTCGATACGTTTAAGGAATCGATATCGACAAGCTGGTGTGTTTTACATTAATATTCATACTAAAACAAATACGGAAATAATATACGTTTATATAAATAATATTTATTTAAAATAATTAAAGAAAGTAGTCTACAAACTATAACAAACTAATAATATAACTAAAAACTTATAGTTTACATAAATAAAAACCTATTTAGCAAGACTATAAATAAGGCATCACAAACGAAACAGAAATAACAAAAAGAGACAGGTATACTTCCCGTCCCTTTCTAGCAAACGAGACGGGAATGCGAAATGAGTAATTTTTTGTGTTTCGTCTCATAGCAGAATGGGGTACTTGAGAAAATGTAGGGCAACCATAGTATTATTGAAAGTATGGAATTTCTTTCACATAATAAGTCTGCTGTTAACTTAGTCGCGTATCCGGACGATCTTATATTTATAAAACGCAATTAAATATAACTGTATTCAAATAAAATTACTCCCAAGCTCTTATAAAACTGTAGCTTAGTGAGTGATACATTAAAAAAGGATACAACTCTCGAAGAACTGGCTAAGCTGGCCGATAAAATTTTGGAACAAAATGACCAACTATGTTCCAGTACATCAAACAAGAAGTCAGAAGCCAAACAGTTTCAGAAACTTCTGGACATGGAACTCGGAGATCAAAAACCCACACAACTCTTACGTTGTATGCGTCATCTCGCAAGAAACAAAGTTCCAGACAATACCTTACAAATGATGTGGATGAAATTACTGCCTCAGCATGTACGATCCATCCCAACAGTGGTGACCCCGACGCTCAGAAAATCGGACCGCGATGCCTTAGTATTGAAGCTCTGCAGAATTTCGCGTGTACCCAGCCAGCACGAAGACACTTACCTGCACAAGTGGTGTCGTTACGCTGAAGCTACGGTAATCAACGGAAACATCACAATAAGAAAAATATGGCGAATCAAGAGCCCACTTGTTCTGTTACAAGCCAATCAGAAAGCGGCAGTGCTACAGTCGAGAGTGCATATAAGCCTGGGCGAAATTATACTCGGGTTTTTCTGTTCCGATCGTGGCGCCGTGCAGACGTGCAGCTACAAAACTAATAAAAAAGTAAAATGAATCTACCACGGTTCGGAAAGCAGCATCTACCGAGAAGAGCCGGCAAGGAACTCTGATAGTTGATCTTTTCAACATAAAGGGGTATAAATATATAATACACAAAGCAATGAATATCTACTACTGAAAAAATATATTTGTATGTTTTACGAGTACGCATTAATTAAAGAATTATTGATGAAATATGTCCCCTTTTTTTCAATGTTATTTTTGTATTATAGTTCTTATAAATTTCGATGGAGATTACTCTGAAATATCTTTGGGAATAGTCAAAAATATTTCGCCGTAATATTTTTAGAATCGCTTGACGATAGGAACTTTTTTATTTAAAAGGATTGGAAATAGGCTGTGATCCCACTTGATAGTAAGCAACTATTGGGACCGCAACAAAAGATTTGTCAATGACGTTACCAAGACGGAGTGGAATTCGCTGCTAGGGTCTGTTTGTCCAGCTTGGTGACCTATGGGAGATTTCAAGCTACGAGAGAATGATTTATTGTTTGGTTGAACGCGCTCCATCAACGACCTCATCTTTGCTTTCCATCAGATGTGATTTAAGTTCAAAAGTAAGCATGTTTGTAACAAAAAACCAGCCAATTAATGTCTTTTTATGAAGAAAAGAAGATATTTGTTAAATTTTGTTTGTTTTTTCTCATTGAGATGAATCCATTTTATCATAATTTTAGTTACAATAAATATACAATTATTATCACGCTTTACCCGTTTCGCAGTGAACAGAGATTTATTATTATAAATATTTATTTTGTTTTTTATATATTGGGAAATCATTGTCACCTTATTTCTACCCCACGACCCTCTTAATTTAGTGTTTTAAGTGATCTGATACTACGGACTTCTTGATCGTTTAGTACAACTTTAGAATTTTCAGTACAAACTTGGAATTACATTCTTATTAGTTAGTTTCGTCCCATTGCAGGGAAAAAGCCTCTCTTCACTATTCCACTATATTTGTGGAATCCATTGGAAGGGGCTTGGACAACCCAGAACAGTCGTTTATTGCGGGTTGGCGGGTGTGCGTTATGTACCCAGATAGGCAGCCCCAACAAGGCATTTCCCTACCCGGGTGTCTGGATGAATTTGGTTTCCCAGGCCCGGGTGGAGCAATTAGAGGGACACCCCGGGGGTTTTTAGTCAGTAGGAGTCTGACACACCGGGGTCGCTGCCCTCACAGCGGCCTAGATGCTCCTATGTAGGATTTCGCCCGGGACACCAAAAAAAAAAGTGTGCGTTATGTGCAGAGGTGCGTGCATGCAGCCATAGATGGACTAAAAGTAATCAGATTAATAAAAATGATTATCGATTACATTTTACGTTTTTTACCATTAATATGACAGGATTTTGCTCATTTATGTTTTAAACACTACAAAATCCCAGATTGTATACACATTTATGATTTCTTAATGTTTTAAATGGATTTAATCATGATTACAGAGCAAGAAAATTAAAATTACGACTACATTTTGTAATCGTTCATCTATAATCAGATTACATTTTGCTCATCTCTGCATGCAGCATCAATTCGAGTGCAATGCGACCTGCTGTAGGCCCTGGTCGGCTCTCACACTCTTATAACACCTCAGTATGGTGAATAAAAGCAAGCCGTAAGCCGTGGCGGCTGCCGGCAGAATAGAATAGCACCCCCCTCTTCTTGCTGAGGTGTCGTAAAAGGCGACTAAGGTAACTCTTTAACACCGCAATTCAACCAGGTGTTCAGAGAAGGACCACTCGACCAAACCTGCATCCCGCTCCCTCCCGATCGTACTGGTTCTCCATTCCATCGGGCCTGAGGGAGCTCGGGCGAGAGAGTGCTTTTCTGGCAGCGCGTCCAGCTATGCACTTAAATATCTCCTGCGCAATTGACTGTTTCCGGAAACTGGACCTCGAATTTCTTAACCGGTGTTGAAACAGTCGCCGTGGCCGAAACCGGCTAGGACATCATCATCATGGTGAATAGGGAGGCACTATCCCATTTCGCCTATAAACCTGCCGATTATTATGTAAAAATAATTTGGAATTTTTCGAAGCAAAAAGGAACACATCACAAAACCAGGGCTGCATTTATTTAAGTGGTATGCATATAAAGGCATATGATGATGTCCTAGCCGGTTTCGGCCACGGCGGCTGTTTCAACACCGGTTAAGAAATTCGAAGTCCAGTTTTCGGAAACAGTCAATTGCGCAGGAGATATTTAAGTGCATAACTGGACGCGCAGCCAGAAAAGCACTCTCTCGTCCGAGCTCCCTCAGGCCCGATGGAAAGGAGAACCAGTACGATCGGGAGGGAGCGGGATGCAGGTTTGGTCGAGTTTTCCCTTCTCTAAACACCTGGTTGAATTGCGGTGTTCAAGAGATACCTCAGTCGCCTTTTACGACACCTCAGCAAGAAGAGGGGGGTGCTATTCTATTCTGCCGGCAGCCACCACGGCTAAAAAAACAAAAAAAGGCATATAACCCACAGATGAATAGAAACCATTAGCTTTTTTTTAATGATTTACAGGCGGACGCTTGGCTTCAATCACACCTGGTGGAAGGTGAAGATAAATCCGACGATGGACCGCGTCCGCCCTACAAATGCTCACCCCGAAAGGGATATAGCTTGATGATACATAACATTTATCGCATAAGCAGCGAATTATTTACGAAAAGCGATCTTTGACCTTGTACAGCCAAAGATGTGCCAACAGAGATGGGCAAATTGTAATCTGATTAATAATTGAACGATTACAAAATGTAGTCGTAACTTTAATTTTCTTACTTTGTAATCATGATTAAATCCATTTAAAACATTAAGAAATCATAAATGTGTATACAATCTGGGATTCTGTAGTGCTTAAAACATAGATGACCAAAATGCAGTCATATTAATGTTAAAAAACGTAAAATGTAACGATTAATCATTTTTATTATTCTGACTACATTTCTCCCATCTATGTGTGGCAACGATATCTTTTGAGACTCTTGAGTTAACTTTTAAAACATCGAAACAAAGGGGTGTTCAAATTTTCAGCCTATTTTTATAGAAAGGTTGCCTTTTTCAGATATAATTCAGTGGATACGCTGGGTGATATAGGTACTCGTCGGCAGCTATATGAATATGGTGTCCGGGTCACGCCCCCTGGCTTGCCCGCCTTGTTCCAGGCCTGCGATACACTTACTTTACAGTGTCACAATAAAAAAAAAAGGAAAAATATGGATTTCAGTTAAAAAAAAAAATTTCAACATAATATTTTATTAAATTTTCATTGCTTAATATAACTATACATTATTTCTGTTTTAAATTCTAGATTTATTTTAATTCCTAAATATATACAGTCCTTAATATATTACTATATTATTTTATACATAGACTAACATTAACCTAGTATTTTTGGCTTAAACCTTACATACATTGGCTATAAATTCAATCACTTATACAATATGTTTCGAAAACCCCGTCCTATACGAAAATGATATATTGGTAATACGATAATATTAACAAAATACATCAAAACATTATTTTTAATATTAAAAAGTTATTGTCATATAAAATTGAGTTATTTTACATGCGATCTATGCTCGGATTACTTACAAAAGTCAATTTAAAGACCAATTAAACGATTACATTGATAAACGGTGCTTGCCAGCAACCCTTTTGACATAAAGATCCTTTGTTTTCCTTTATCCTTTGTCCACGAGCTGCGCACGCTCCTAGTCTTGTCGTGTAAATTTCCCCCAAATAATACTTTTTTATTTATTCGATTTTTTTTTCCTTTAACTAAAAAAGATAACATAAATAGAATCTAATATTGATACCAAGTAATCCCTTCATGGGTCGGACAGGGTTTTTATAACCTATTGTATAGTTCTCCGACATTTTTTTTTCAAATATTTGAGGAGGTAAATAGCAATAGAATAGAGTTCTGATTGTAAAAAATTCGGTGACATTCGATTCACACTCACACAGCGAGTGTTTCATACTTTATCGATATAAGTTTGTTATCGTAATTTTTTTGCGTTCGGGAAGACTATTCCACAGGGCAGTGACTTAGCAAAAGTAATAGCTAGAGAAACTCTTAGCCTTAGCCGGGATCTGAGTTACCGTGCAGCCGTGACTCCGTACACCCGCGCGCGTAGTTTTTATGGAAGGGAGAGGCTGGAATTAGCTTAAATAGCTCCTCAGAACGCTCGCCGTAATACAAACGGTAGAAAACACCCAGTAAGACGATATCTCTGCGCAACTGGAGCGGTTCGAGATGCTTAGTCACGTCTCGATCACTCACAATGCGGACAGCCCTCCGCTGCAACCTATCCAGGGCGTCGAGTAAGTACGCGCCGTGCCTCTAGACATTTATAAGCATCGAGGGACGCGGGGAGGTACTAAAAGACCCTGGGGCTTCACCCAGCCGACCTCAGTTCTATGTTCTAGAAGTTCAAGACGTCGATTGGGCTATTGACCTAGACTAAACAGTGGCTAACTCTGCTAGAAGTACTGTGGACTTATTTCAAGCTTACATACCTAATATATTACATAATATTTATATAATATTTTACAATTTTCATTTTCCTTAATTATAATACTGCTCGGAAGATGTCCTATTATTATAAAATACTATACAAAAATCACAATATTTAAACTGAAATTAAAATAATACTGTTACTTGCCAATAACTTGTGGTATTTGGCTATTCTTAAACAAAACAATTTCAATTACCAATCTTGTATAAATTGTATTTAATAATATATCTTAACGCTATATCCCTATCAGGGTGAATAGTACATACGTGGCTGTATGCACTTTACGCTTATATGTCATGCCCAACGTGACCAGTAGCTCCGCTGATCGCCGTGCTCACAGCACCAGTCCACATGGCATTTCTATTAGATGCCGTGCGGGTTTCCTCACGATAATTCCTTCACCGGTGATCATGTGGTACCTTAATTCGTATTTATTCTCGGTAAGTCCTGGAAACCCGCATGGCTTCCAATAGAAATGTGTAGTGGATACAACGACTAATGTATCTCTCTTCACCCCGTAAGGCATATAGCGCGATGATATATTACTATTATTATATATTATTTAAATTTTAAAACATTTCCTTAAAACTAAAATGGGCTTTCAACGCATAACTAATTTAAAAAGTGACAATTATATCAAAACTTGAAAAAATAGGAAAATACATATATATTAGGTCCTTACATATGAAATTGGCGTTTTGTATGGGAGGAACAAAAAGTCGAATATTTTTTAATATAATATATTTAATTAATCAAAGTATGAACCATTATTTTCTATGCACTTTTGCCATCTCATAGGTAGTTCATTGATCCCTTTACTAAAAAAACCAGTCGGACGGGAATCAATAAAATCTTTGAAGGCGATTTGGACTGCCCCATCGGAGTTGAATTTTTTCCCTTGCAAGAAGTTATCCAAATTTCGAAAAAAAATGGTAATCTGTTGGAGCAAGGTCCGGGGAGTACGGAGGATGTCTTAGACTTTCCAATTGAAGCTCTTCTAATTTAGTAGTCGTCTGTTGCGCAGTGTGTGGTCTAGCGTTGTCGTGAAGCAGCAGTGGCGTGGAGCGATTGACCAGCCTAGGTTGTTTAGCCGCTAGCTTTTCCATCATGGTTTGCAATTGCTGACAATAGACATCAGCCGTAATAGTCTGGCCAGATTTGAGAAAACTGTAATGAACAATACCGGCACTAGTCCACCAAACGCTTACAAGTAACTTTTTTGGGGTTAATTTTCGCTTGGGGCAGGATTTGGCTGGCTGGCCAGGATCCAACCATTGCGCTGAGCGCTTCCGATTATCGTAAAGAACCAATTTTTCATCACAGGTAATGATTCGGTTTAAAATACCTTCATTATTGTGCCGGTTTAGTAATGTAACGCAGCAGTCGACGCGTGTTTGCCGGTTTGCTTCAGTCAATTCGTGAGGTACCCACCTTTGAAGCTTTTTAATCTTCCCAATTTGCTTCAAGTGAATTAAAACAGTTTTATCACTAACATCGCAGCCTGCAGCTAACTCGGACGTGGTTTGCGATGGATCCGCTTCCACAATAGCCTTCAACTCTTCATTATCAACTTGAGTCTCAGGCCGTCCGCGGGGCTTGTTCTGCAGGTCGAAATTTCCAGAAGGAAAACGTTGGAACCAAAAACGAACTGTGTTTTCTTTTGCAACACGACCGCCATACACATCATTCACCCTTCGAGTTGTTTCCGCAGCACTAGTGCCACGGCGGAACTCGTACTCGTAAATAATGCGATATTTTAAGTTTTCCATTTTGTAAAATGAGTGAGGCAAACAGAAAAAAACAGAAGAAAAAAACAAATGAATGACGATCATCGAAGCACAAATACATGAGTCTATAGCTGTACAAATTTGAATTTGGAATTCCTTACCAAAGAGGAGAAATTTGTGATTAAAGTGGCCAGTACGAAAAACGCCAATTTCATATGTAAGGACCTAATATTTTCAAGATGACATTTTTTTATTATCGACAGGCTTGCGCCTGACCTCAATCTCATTTGTTGCAAAGTGATGATGCGGCCGATGATGAAGCGCGCTTACCCAAAAAATATCGATTCGTTCCTCGTTTAAAGATTCCCATATCATATGATGCTGGAAATACAGACGCTGGTACCGAATTCCACTCCTTGGCGGTTCGCAGCAAAAAAGAGGAGACGAATCGCCTCGTGCGAGTGACTGGAATTTCAATCACTTAAGGTTGCAAACCCGCACGGCGTCTATGTCAATTTATGGAAGAAGGGGGAGGAGGAACTAAATCATACAACCCAGCCGCACACTCTCCAGAGTATAATCTATAGGAAACCGAAAGGCAAGCCACTCTACGCCGGTGTTCCAAGCTGAGTAGCTTAGCGATGTAAGAGCCTCATAAAACAATTAACACTACGTCTGTAAAAATGGGGTTATTTTGCGTTCTGCCATTTTTTCACCCCCGTTAATGCACTAAAAAATATCAGAAATAAATCATGCTACTGTCCAAAATATTAATTTTGCAATACCAATTGAAAAAAAAGTCCCTCTTTTGGGAACTGACGGGGGCGCACACCGTTTCCTTTGCCGAGGAAGATAGCTCAGCCTTGCCATTGGGACTCGGCAGGTGGGGGAAGAAACACCCCGGGGGTTTTAGTCGGTGCAAGTCCGACACACCGGGGGGCGGCCCTCACTACCCCCTGAAAGTCCGTTAGGGATTTCCCCCGGGTTACCGAAAAAAAACACCGTTTCCTTATTTAGGAGTTTTAAACAGATATTGATTTCGCTCGGACACGGACGACCCCCGTTACTGACAGATGTTAAAATAACTTATTCTATAATTATATTATGTATATTTACTAAAACGACTAGGCTTTTGTACTATGTACATGACGATTAATATTTAAAAAAACTAAGGCTGAGAAATATAGACGCAACTTTCCTCGGAATATAAGTTTATCTTTGACATAAAACTGCATATATAATAGGGACTCGAGTATAACTTAAGTTCACAAAGCTAAGACCAAAATTAAAGAAGCCCCCAGACCGTATACTTTGACGTTAAATAAATTATATATTTTATAATGTTTCGATTAAGGTTTAGCAAAGTGTAAATTACGTCTATACATCCTAGCTTAAGACTAGAATTACAAAGAAATTACATATTGCACAATTAGCTCAAAATTAAATGCTCATTGATAATAGATATATTGTCACGCTATCTCCCTTTCGGGGTAGGCAGAGATACATTCAGGGCCAGATTTAGAGCAGGGCCAACAGGGCTATTGCCCCGGGGCTTCCATAGGAAAAGAGTCCCACAATAAAGATAAAAAACGACTATCGAAGGTAACCCTACTTATGATTTATGCCGGTAGCTAGATTTCGTCGAAATTATCAACGACTTTTCGTCGAAAAAAGCCCACAAAGATCCATTCGTTAACGCGGTAATTTAGGTTTTAATAAATTGTATTTGACTTTAAAAAATTACTACATTTTTGTTAAAATAATTTCATTTGTTGACAATAAATTTTTGAAAGACCCGAGAGTAAAATAAAGTGATTTCTTTTATTTGGAAAATAATTATTAATTAGGGGCCCTCCACTCCTTCTTTGCCCCAGGGCTTCCAGAATTCCAAATCCAGCCCTGGATACATTAGTTATTTTTTTACTATCTGCTTATATGTAGTGCCGAACGTGACCAATAACGCAGCTGATCGTTTTTCTTCTTACGAAGTTTCCCTTCACTGGTGAACATGAGATGCCTAAATCCATACTTAATTGGGAAGAATCCAGTGGTCCATACCGGGATTCGAACCTATGACCATTCATCACTTATCCACTAGGGCACCACAGGTTCATTCCCGTCCTTTTATGTGTTTCTTAAATTCCATGCATATGAAATACAAATCTAAAGTCCTTTTTAAATATTATCATTTAAAACAACAGGAACACAGAATTTTAATTTATTTCAGTTATATTCCCCTAAAAAAACAACGTACCCAGCATAAATCTATTTATAAACAGTCATTTGAAAACCATAGCCTTTCCGTCTAACTTGTATCTAGTTTTTACTCCATTAAAAATTTAATAACAAATAAAAAATCATTCAATTTCATACCACGTACGGTCTGAACATATCTACACCCGATCTGCCGCCATCTTGGGACATAACGACCAATCCGCGTCGGTTATTCTCCAAGTTCGAATTGAAGTTAGCTGCAGCTAGTGCCCTCTCTCGTTCTAGCGCTATAATTCTGTCCCTGTCTAACATCGGAGGTGGTTTGACAACTGAGTTCAATTCCGCTGTCATTTGTTTTTCAGGTTCAGAATGAGGTGTATCTTTTTTCGTTTTTTCTTCAGTTTGATGCGACTGGTCCTTGCTTTTCGTGTCTTGTTGTGCTTTTTTCGACCTCTTCCATTTCATTCTTCGGTTTTGAAACCATATTTTTACCTGCGGGCAAATTAAATATCCAATTTATTGTAGGAACACAGGGTAAACAATCTGAAGGTACAAGTACAAAGTGGATACAGTCACTAATGTATGTCTGCTCACCCCATAAGGGATATAGTGTGACGACATATCTATACTAATATTATAAAGCTGAAGAGTTTGTTTGTTTATTTGTTTGAACGCGCTAATCTCAGCAACTACTGGTTCGAATTGAAAAATTCTTTTTGAGTTTAATTGACCATTTATCGAGGAAGGCTTTAGGCTATATAACATCACGATGCAATTATTAGGAGCGAAGAAATAATGGAAAATGTGAAAAAAAAACGGGGAAAATTATTCATCCTTGAGGGCTTCCATTGAGTGCGCTGCAAAAACGGTTCAAGATACCAAAAATATATGTATGAAAGAATTATTCCTCTTGAAATGATCTAAAAAAATGTCCGGGACAGTATATGTCTATCTTTTACGATTAAGTCACTAGACCCGTTTTTATGGTAAACAAATTTGGTCGAAATTAATGCATTATTTGTTAAGAGTTGTATCAACGTAATAATATTAATCTTTATTCAAATAAATGTGTTGTTGATTAAGAGTATTTAATTGTGAACAAAATTGTCTTTGACATCACTTAATTTCAATGAACATCTTAGAAGATATTACAAAACCTTTTATAGCAAAACTATGTTTGCCGGATCAGCTAGTTAATAATAACATGAATGTATAGTTTTCTTACATTTAGCTTTAGTAAAACTATGTACTGAGGTATAAAAATATATTTATTAGTTTCGTTTATAAGAAAAACTAATTTGATCATTGAACTACCATAAGTTAATAATTTCACAGTCTACTACACGAAAATAAAAACATAAAAATCATAGCCAAAACAATTGGAGACGTCCCAAAAGAACACACAGTTTCTTAAACCCATAAATATTTCGCACCGCAGCTGTATTCATCTCTAAACCTATGCAGGGTTGCCATGTAGCCGAATATAACTGAACATGTTTCTATTTATTTGGTCGTATCCGGCAAAGTATTTTTGTATTCGGTCTATTTAGCTTTTGATAGGATTTTTGTTTTATCTAAAATAGAGATTAATTAATAATCTCGCCTAGTATTTTGCTCGCATTATTCGCCTCTTCTTTTTTGCTGCGAGCCACCAAGGAGTGGAATTCGCATCCAGCGTCTGTTTTTCAAATGTCCTATGACATGGTAATCTTCAAACGACAAGTGAACCGGTATTTGTTGAGCGAGCGCGCCCCAAGCGCCTCATCATCACTTTCCATCAGGCAAGATTGAGGTCTTGCGCAAACCTGTCTGTAATAAAAAAAGGAATTCAGAATGGTGAAGATTTGTAGACAACGCATTCTCACAATGTAACGATGAAGACCAATCTCTTTCTCTCTCTAAATTTAGAACAGCGTGTTGACAGTGATTGATTTCTTTTTGGTAATTCTTCTATAAAATCAATTGTAGTCTACGATGTTGTCGGTTGTGTGTTGTGTCTATGAATATCGTTCCTTTTCTTTTTTTTTTTTTACTAATTATGGTACTCTTTTTCACTTTATTCTAAACTAGCATTAAATATTATTTATTGTGCATGCTATGGTGCTGATGGGAGCATTTATATGTTCTATTTGTGTACCTTGTCTCTTTATTTCCTTTACAATGTCACCCATGTTGGTTTCCATTAATAATTAAATAAATTACCAATTATTTTCTACTATATTTAGTTAAAATTAATTAAAATTCAAATGATAAACATACTGGCTTTTGCCTGCGACTTCATCTGCGTATATGAACTTCGAATGGCATAATCATTTCTCTTTCCGTTTGCCAATACACTCCCGCGCTTGCAACAACGGCAGATCGCGCGCGAATCTCTTTCCACTCACTTTGTTGCCTTTTAAGGATGATTTTCAGGGTAACAACTATGTAGCACACTTCCCAGGGTCAAGCATTCTATCTACATACCAAATTTCTTTTTGTAACCCGGGAAAAAATCCTACTTAGGTCCATCAAAGCTGCTGTGAGGTCCGCGATCGCAGTGATTCAGACTCCTACTGTCTAAAAATCCCTGGGGTGTCCTTCTAATCGCTCCGCCTGGCCCTGGGAATCCGAATTCGTCCAGAAGCCCGAGGAGCGAAAAACCTTGTTAAGGCGTCCTCGTTGGGAGGGTGTGGATGTAAAAGGCCGACACCTGCGGAAACTCTCTCGGGCAGGCAAACTCACTTAAGCCTACTGCCTTGTTCTAAACCAAATGTGATCTAAATCGCTTAAGCGGTTTAAGGCGAGGTAGCTTGGATTTGGGTATTTTCTTCGCGTGAGAGTATTGCTTTTGCTTTGATAGTACTTATTTCCTGCTGAAATCTGTAGTAAATGATGATGATAATATAGATTGTTTCTTATATAAGTCCAAAAAATCAGCGATCAGTAACAATTTTATTAAAAGTATAATATTATGAGCATTCCAGCCAAATCACCTTAACTATTACTTTCTACCATTTTGTTCAATAAATAACCAACATATTTTTTTAAACCGACATAGCTTTTTTATTTATAAGCCGATGGAAGTTCAATCAACACTAAATGTTAAAGGCAGCTTTCCACAATACATGAATGAAAACCGCAAAAGAATCTATTAAGCCGTTTCTGAGATTAGCGTTCACAAACGCGTACAGATATGTGCATATTGACTATAGATTCCGATTCATTTTTACTAATCTACATCGCGCAAGCGAAATTATTTTGTAATGCTGTATATATAAAAGCTCTCAAATAATTTTTCATCTAGATAATATTGTATAGGTGGCTAAGAAAGATTTTTTTTGGTGGTAGGGCGATTGCCCGAACTGGGTCATAACCATAGTATACGAGTGTAAAGACCGTCACAGTGACTCGCTTTGGCCTGTCGCGTTTCGGGATCAGCTTGTGCATATCCAGTAACTCATATACTTAGAGACCTACAGTCGTGGTATGTGTGGGTCGACATGACGACGTAGACTATCAATAGATTTTCATCTATTGATGGTCGCTATCGTTTATGGACTACTCTGTACTAGTAGCCAGAGTAAAAAAAAATTACACCTATTGATCGATCTGTATAGCCATTGAACACGATTGTAACATTTGACTGAATACAGTGCCAGGGTTTTTTGTTTTGAACATGGCAACCCTAACCGCAGCGGTATTAATCTTAAGGCCCGCATAAAACCCGCCCCAAGTAATAACATTTATGGCAGCGCCCGTAATCTGGGCCCTACACATTTGCTCTCAAATCCGGGTATCAGTCACGTGACAGGTGCTTTGCGCCCGTTCACCGCTGTCAGGTTGTTTTAGTGTCGACGTAATAGGGTCACGGCGCTTAGTCCACGCCCACTTGTGGGCTCGGGTGTCGCCTTATCCAGGATAGTGTCAGACATGATTGATCCATGAAATTAATAATATACAAACTGCATACAAGAGGTATGTGTGAAGTCAAAACTATGCTCTTAAAAATGACATATCAGAGCATTTTTTCATTCCATTTCAGTTTTCAACCAATGCATCCCACCAGTTATGACGTACGGAGCCGAGATGTGGACACTAACGCTTGAGCTAGTCCACCAGTTTAAGATCGCTCAGCGAGCGATGCAGCGGGCTATATTGGCCTAGGCTTGTCGAATAAATATCGATACATCGCTATCGATATTTTCAGTTCAATATATCGATATTTTTGGGCGATATATTTTGTAATTACATACCGATATATCGATACAAAATATACAGTGTCGAAAATTGTATCTTAAACGATATTTTTTTTAATTTTTATGATAGTGAAGTCGCTGAAATCTGAAACTGTAGAAGATAAGACCGAACGAAAAAAAAAACTATATTGTCTATGACTGTTGAGTATTATGTTTTGTTACGTTGCATGGATTGACATCTGAATTTATTGCACGTACATTATCTGCCGCCATTTATTTATTTATTATTTATTTTTTGTTTGATATCTCAAATAGGTCTTAAAGTTAGAAGATAGCCTTTTAGTTCTTGATATTTTTGTAATTTTGTCTAATAAAAAGGAATACTGCTAAAATACTTTCGTGTTTATTAAGATTTAATCGAGTTGTCGATATATCGACGCCGATATTGATATTTTAATAAATATCGATATAACGATATTTTTTTTCATTTTCGACATCCCTATGTTGGCCATCTCTTCTATACTAATATTATAAAGCTGAAGAGTTTGTTTGTTTGTTTGTTTGTTTGTTTGTTTGAACGCGCTAATCTCAGGAACTACTGGTTTGAATTGAAAAATTCTTTTTGTGTTAAATAGACTATTTATCGAGGAAGGCTATAGGCTATATAACATCACGATGCAAATATTAGGAGCGAAGAAATAATGGAAAATGTGAAAAAAACGGGGAAAATTATTCATCCTTGAAGGTTTCCATTGCGTGCGCTGCGAAAACGGTACAAGATACCAAAAATATATGTAGGAAAGAATTATTCCTCTTGAAATGATCTAAAAAATTCGTAATAATATTTTAAAGTCAATTTGAACTTTAACACTTTTTTGTGTTGTGTTGTGTTGTGTTGTGTTCGGTTGTGTTCGGTTGTGTTGTGTTGTGTTCGGTTCTGTTCGGTTATGTTCGGTTGTGTTCGGTTGTGTTCGGTTGTGTTCGGTTGTGTTCGGTTGTGTTCGGTTGTGTTCGGTTGTGTTCGGTTGTGTTCGGTTCTGTTCGGTTGTGTTCGGTTCTGTTCGGTTGTGTTCCGTTAGGTTCGGTTGTGTTGTGTTGTGTTCGGTTGTGTTCGGTTAAGTTAGGTTAGGTTCGGTTGTGTTCGGTTGTATTGTGTTGTGTTCGATTATGTTCGGTTGTATTCGGTTGTGTTGCGTTGTGTTCGGTTGTGTTCGGTTGTGTTCGGTTGTGTTCGGTTGTATTCGGTTGTGTTCGGTTGTGTTCGGTTGTGTTCGGTTGTGTTCGGTTGTATTCGGTTGTGTTCGGTTGTGTTCGGTTGTGTTCGGTTGTGTTGTGTTGTGTTCGGTTAGGTTGTGTTCGGTTAGGTTGTGTTCGGTTCTGTTCGGTTCTGTTCGGTTGTGTTGTGTTGTGTTGTGTTCGGTTGTGTTCGGTTGTGTTCGGTTGTGTTCGGTTGTGTTCGGTTGTGTTCGGTTGTGTTCGGTTGTGTTCGGTTGTGTTCGGTTGTGTTCGGTTGTGTTCGGTTCTGTTCGGTTGTGTTCCGTTAGGTTCGGTTGTGTTGTGTTGTGTTCGGTTGTGTTCGGTTGTATTGTGTTGTGTTCGATTATGTTCGGTTGTGTTCGGTTGTGTTCGGTTGTATTCGGTTCTGTTCGGTTGTGTTCCGTTAGGTTCGTTTGTGTTCGGTTGTGTTCGGTTGTGTTCGGTTGTGTTCGGTTGTGTTCGGTTGTGTTCGGTTGTGTTCGGTTGTATTCGGTTGTGTTCGGTTGTGTTCGGTTGTGTTCGGTTGTGTTCGGTTGTGTTCGGTTGTGTTCGGTTGTGTTGTGTTGTGTTCGGTTGTGTTCGGTTAGCTTAGGTTAGGTTCGGTTGTGTTGTGTTCGGTTGTGTTGTGTTGTGTTCGGTTGTGTTCGGTTAGGTTAGGTTAGGTTCGGTTGTGTTGTGTTGTGTTCGTTTGTGTTCGGTTGTGTTGTGTTGTGTTCGGTTGTGTTCGGTTGTGTTCGGTTGTGTTGTGTTGTGTTCGGTTGTGTTCGGTTTTTTTTTTTTTTTTTTTTTTTTTAAGGGCCCCGCCTCCACCCCGTCACTATGGGAAAATGTGACGTCATTGAAAACTTTTGTTTTTAATGATTCTATATAATACTAGCCCTTTTTGTGCAGAATTGCAAGTAAGTTAAACGGTAATTTAGACTACATTAATAAAAATGGTGCTATATAAAACAAACTTAGAGCAAAGTTTAACATATTTTCGTTAAGACCAAAAGGAATTTAAACAAAAGAAGATTAAACTTAGAAGTTATCGATACGAGAAATATTTACCATTAAGAAACTACATTAAAAGATATTCATAGTAATAAAAGAAAAGTAACACTAATCAATGAAGAAATTAAGAGTAGAATACATAAATTATAAAAGAAAACTAAAAGAAATTGGATACATTAAAAGAGAGGACTTAATATTAAGAAACAAAAAGAAAAATTAAATACTAGTAAAATTATAAGTAACAATTATAAAATAAGGAACAATAATAATATTAGGAAAAACAAAAGAAAAGTAAAATTATACTAAATGATATTATAAGAAGAAACAATAAAATCAAAGACAAAAGCAAACTTAGGAGGACAAAAGAAATTAAATTATACTTAGTAAGAGTATAAAGAATAACAATAAAATAGAAATGATAAGAGACGATAATAGTAATGAGAGAAAGAAGGTAAAACCATTTTATTTTTTTTCCTTTTTTTTTTTTATTTTTTTTTTATAATTATTTATTTTATTTTATTATAATTTAATATAAAAGAAATAAGTAATAATTAAAGAAAAAGATAAGTTACGGGCCATCAGGGAAACAAAGTAGGGAAATATTATAATAAAAATAAAGTATATATTACTAGTAATATAATTATAATAGAGAATAGATAACATAGATAAAAGGCATAAAATATAATAAATAAGAAAATATAAATAATATAGTAAGTATAATAGGAACAAGCATAAAGAAAACCAGAGTTATATATAAGTATATAAATAATAATATATAATAAAATAAAATAATATAATGACAAGTAAATGAAAAAAAAAAAAAAAATCAAATTAATAGTACCAGGTATGAAAGGGTCAGGGATGTAGTACATGTGTGAAAAATAATATATAATAATTCAGATAATGACAAAGAAAGGTAAAATATTGATAGAAGTAAAAATAGATAACTGGGTATAAAGAAAAACCAGGAGCATGTATATGTATATAAATAATAATATATATAATAAAGTCAGATGATGACAAGTAAAGAAAAACTATTGTATTGGAAAGAATAAAATTGTATATAAATGGAAAACCAGGAGAATATATATGTATTTAAAAATAGTATAATGGTGAACAATAATAACGGATGATGATAAGTGAACAGGTAAAGAGAAGGGAATTGGAGAAGAAAGAAAAACCAGGAGTAAGTATATGTATGTAAGGTATGATATAATACTACATGTGACAAGATCACGTGATGGTAAGTGGGCATTCTGTAATTATGGCAGGTATAGATAATTAGGTATAATGTAATTGAGAGAATATAAATATATATATATATACATATATATATAAATAAAATAGATAACATGTGATAAGATCACGTGATGATAAGCGGGCATTCTGTTCTGATAGCAAGTATTGGAACAGGTAACTAGGTATAATATCGCTGGGAATACATATATACAGAGATGGGCAAAATGTAATCTGATTAATGATGAATGATTACAAAATGTAGCCGTAATTTTAATTTTCTTGCTCTGTAATCATGACTAAATCCATTGAAAACATTAAGAAATCATAAATGTGTATACAATCTGGGATTTTGTAGTGTTTAAAACATAAATGAGCAAAATGCAGTCATATTAATGGTAAAAAACATAAAATGTAATCGTTAATCATTTTCATTAATCTGATTACATTTTGCCCATCTATGCATATATATATGAATATATTAAGATTACATGTGACGAGAACACATGATGGTAAGCGGGCATTCTGTTCTGATAGCAAGTATCAGAACAGGTAACTAGGTATAATATAGCTGGGAATACATATATATATGAACATATTAAGATTGCATGTGACGTGATCACATGATGGTAAGCGGGCATTCTGTTCGGATAGCAAGTATTAGAACAGGTAACTAGGTATAATATAGCTGGGAATACATATATATATGAATATATTAAGATTACATGTGACGAGATCACATGATGGTAAGCGGGCATTCTGTAATTATGGCGGGTATAAGGATAGAGGTTGTGTTCGGTTAGCTTAGGTTAGGTTCGGTTGTGTTGTGTTCGGTTGTGTTGTGTTGTGTTCGGTTGTGTTGTGTTGTGTTCGGTTGTGTTCGGTTAGGTTAAGTTAGGTTCGGTTGTGTTCGGTTGTGTTGTGTTGTGTTCGTTTGTGTTCGGTTGTGTTGTGTTGTGTTCGGTTGTGTTCGGTTGTGTTCTGTTGTGTTCGGTTGTGTTGTGTTGTGTTGTGTTCGGTTGTGTTCGGTTGTGTTGTGTTGTGTTCGGTTGTGTTCGGTTGTGTTCGGTTGTGTTGTGATGTGTTCGGTTGTGTTCGGTTGTGTTCGGTTATGTTCGGTTGTGTTCGGTTGTGTTCGGTTGTGTTTGGTTGTGTTCGGTTCTGTTCGGTTCTGTTCGGTTGTGTTGTGTTGTGTTCGGTTGTGTTCGGTTCTGTTCGGTTGTGTTGTGTTGTGTTCGTTTGTGTTCGGTTGTGTTGTGTTGTGTTCGGTTGTGTTGTGTTGTGTTCGGTTGTGTTGTGTTCGGTTGTGTTCGGTTCTGTTCGGTTGTGTTCAGTTGTGTTCTGTTGTGTTCGGTTGTGTTGTGTTGTGTTCGGTTGTGTTCGGTTGTGTTCGGTTGTGTTTGGTTATTTCCGGTTATGTTCGGTTGTATTCGGTTCTGTTCGGTTGTGTTCGGTTATGTTCGGTTATGTTCGGTTGTGTTCGGTTATGTTGTGTTGTGTTCGGTTGTGTTCGGTTATGTTGTGTTGTGTTCGGTTGTGTTCGGTTGTGTTCGGTTGTGTTCGGTTGTGTTCAGTTGTGGTCGGTTGTGTTCGGTTGTGTTCGGTTGTGTTCGGTTGTGTTCGGTTGTGTTCGGTTGTGTTCGGTTGTGTTGTGTTCTGTTGTGTTGTGTTGTGTTTAATTAAAATTATCCAAGCGAGAGCGCTGTGTAACCCCGGGGGTTTTAGTCGGTGCAAGTCCGACAGCCAAAAAGCTCCCTGAGGTCCGTCAACAATATCCCCCGGGCTATCAAAAAAAAAACCTTATATACGCTTGGAAACAGTCTCGATTCTCAACATCTGTCTACACACGAGGGAGATGTAGAGGGAAATGGATTATGCTGTTGTCAATTCAAAAGTTCTGGCTTATACTTTCGAAGACATGTATCAATCCTGCACCATATTAAAATGGGATCAAATTTAAGATATAATAAACTAGCTGATCCGGCAAACGTTGTTTTGCTATATAAGATTTGGTATATCTTCTAAGATGTCCATTGAAATTAAGTGATGTCAAAGACAATTTTGTTCACAATTAAATACTCTTAACCAACAACACATATCTATAATAATATTATAAAGCTGAAGAGTTTGTTTGTTTGTTTGAACGCGCTAATCTCAGGAACTACTGGTTCGAATTGAAAATGTTTTTTTTGTGTTAAATAGACTATTTATCGAGGAAGGCTTTAGGCTATATAACATCACGATGCAAATATTAGGAGCGAAGAAATAATGGAAAATGTGAAAAAAAAACGGGGAAAATTATTCATCCTTGAAGGCTTCCATTGCGTGCGCTGCGAAAACGGTACAAGATACCAAAAATATATGTAAGAAAGAATTATTCCTCTTGAAATGATCTAAAAAAATGTCCGCGACAGTATATGTCTATCTTTTAAGATTAACTAACTAGAACCATTTTTATGGTAATCGAATTTGGTCGAAATTAATGCATTAAGAGTTGTATCAACGTAATAATATTAATCTTTATCCAAAAAAATGTTTTGTTGATTAAGAGTATTTAATTGTGAACAAAATTGTCTTTGACATCACTTAATTTCAATGAACATCATAGAAGATATTACAATAACTTATATAGCAAAACTACGTTTGCCGGATCAGCTATGTCTTGATAAGCGCGAAACTCGAGAACGACTAAACCGATTTGACTGATTTCTTTTTTGTTGTGTTTGTTGAAGTATGGGGAAAGTTATACGGAGAGAAAAATAAAAAAAATTGTCTGAAAAAGTCTAAAAACAACACTTTTCTATATTCTCATACAAAAATTTCGTAATAATATTTTAAAGTCAATTTGAACTTTAACACCATACCATAAAGTTTAAATGTCAGTGGACGGGTTCCGGGAAGGCAAAACAATTGAGTGACGTATAAATATTAATGTCAATATTTGTCAATTTTTATACATATAGCATTAACACCAGGTTCTTTCAAATAATTTTCAAAAAAATCTGTCAGGGAAGCTATTAACATTAAAAAAAACAATATGACTTTGTTTTAGAGAAATAGGGCAGAACAAGGTCTGCCGGGACAGCTAGTTGATTGATAAACTTTGAAATGAGAATGAAGAAGAGAAATGGAGACAGAAAACCAAAGTAGTCGACATAGCTCTTCGTTAGCAAACTGAAGTGGTCATGCATGCCGAAGGATCCATGTTTGCTGGAGTAGGCGGGTTCTAAAGTGCAAACCGCGAATCGGCAGAAGTACCGAGAGGCACTCCTGACTAGGTAGAGAAAGAACTTGCGGGACGTGGCTGGAAGGGATTGGATGAAAAGAGCCGAAGACTGGAATCAATGGCACTTGCTAGACGAGGCCTAAATCTAGTAGAGGATTTGGGTGCACTGATGACGATGACATTTCAGAGATTTCTAGTGAATTGACGTGTTGTGATCTGTTAATTTTTAACTCCCAAAGTAAAAACAGGGATGTTGTCAGTCTAACACGTGTATCTAAAAATGATAAATCGATTGCCTGAACTGAGTTCTGATCACAGTACTTACTTATGTAAAGACCGTCATAGTGACTCGTTTGTTCTGTCGCTTTTCGTTATCAGTTTGTATATAAACGGTTGTTCATATACCTAGAAACCTTCAGTCGTGATATGTGTGGGTTGGCATAGCGATGATGACTGTCAACGGATTTTTACTATTCTTAGGCTAAACTGCACTTTCCATTAGGTGTTATGTAGTCACTCTGACGTGCCAGTATAAAAAGATAAATAATTAATCAATGTATGCCGTATTTGGGAGTCGAAGCTGCTCGCGTCCGTAGGCTTTACCCTAGTTTCCCTACACGTGACTCCTGGGTGGTGCTAAACGAGCAGCAGCGAGGTGGTAGGGCGCCAGTGCCCGTCTGGATCGCGACCACAGTACATGGGTGTAAAGCCCGTCATAGTGACCAGTTTCGGCTTGTCGCGTTTCGGGATCAGCTCGTGTATATCCAGTAGTTCATATACCTAGAGACCTTCAGTCGTGGTATATGTGGGCCGACATGACGATGTAGACTATCAATGGATTTTCATCCTTTGACAGTCGCTTTCGTTTTTGGACTATACTGTACTTACCATCAGGTACTCTGTAGTCACTATGTCAGGCCAGTGTAAAAAAAAAAGTATTTATCTTACCTGAGTTTCTGTGAGCATCAGACTGGTCGCGACCTCGAATCTCTTCGGTCTTGAGAGGTATTTGTTCATACGGAACTGCTTCTCCAACTCCAAGAGTTGCTGGGACGTGAACGCTGTTCGCGGTCTTCGAGTCTTGCCCAGGAGAGCGTGGGGAGCTCCTGACAAACAAAGACATACATTATTATGTAGAAGTAAAATTGCGAAAGTCTCAATGCTGGATCTACACACTAACGCCAACTATACTTGACGCAAATGCCATACCTTTAAAAACGCTTGGCTAAATTTGATGAACTATCTACATGTATGTGAGTGTGTGAGTGTCTTGTTGACTCGGAAGCATGACGGACATCGCTGTAGTGTCAGCTTTAAATTTTAGTGTAACCTATCTTTTTTATAACAACTAGCTGACCCGGCAAACGTTGTCCTGCCATATAAATTATTTATAGTGAATATATTCTATATTTGACAAATATTGATAATATTTATACGATACTAACGTCACTCAATTGTTTTGCCTTCCCGGAACCCGACCACTAACGTTTAAAATTTATGGTATGGTGTTAAAGTTCAAATTGACTTTTAAATATTATTACGAATTGTTTGTATGAGAATATAGAAAAGTGTTGTTTTTAGACTTTTTCAGACATTTTTTTTTAATTTTTCTCTCCGTAATAACCTTCCCCAGACTTCAACAAACACAACAAAAAAGAAATTAGCCAAATCGGTCCAGCCGTTCTCGAGTTTCGCGCTTATCAGAACATTTAGCAATTCATTTTTATATTATAGATAGATAAGAAAATACTTGAAAGAAAAGTACTACAATTACACGCGTCTCTAACCATTTGCCGTGTACAAGCGATAATGAGTCCACACAAACGTGGAAATGGGGGAATGGGGAAACGCTTGCTACAACCTTCCTCTGATTTGTGCCAAAAAACAGGCAACTGATGGAATCGGTCGCAACTGTCGGCCTGCTTACACAAGCCAAGCTTAAAGTCTTATCCTCGCGTTTCTTTTTGTGAGGGCTTGGCGAGGCTTGCTAAGCGTGTGACTCCATCATAATGTTTAAAATATCATAAACTTTATCCACCGCTGTTAGGATTTTTGCATTTTCTTCTATTTTAATTAGCAGATTTGAGCTTATTGACCACATAGAATTTATCTCCGAGCGTTCTGGGGCACAGTCCCATACAATTTTAGACCATATCCTTTATCTATTCCTCCAAAAACCTTTTAAATCCTCAATAATCAGGCGTCGAATCTTATTAACCCTGGTCACAGTATTCTTGGGCTGATAGCTCCAAGGTTTGCCCCAGAGATTACGTCACGATCTAAATATAAGCATTTAAGATGAGCACCGATTAATGCTGAGGCTGATAATGACGCTAACACTGGTGTAAGCCTGCATGAATAGAGATGTAAAAAAACGTTAATTCACTAGTGATAAATGAATATCACATGTACCATGAACGAGATGGCATCATGATAAAACTATGCGTGTGAAAGAGATAAAACAAATAGCAGGCACACTCCTAGTTATAACTTGTCCAAAGCTTAACTTATGTGGACCGTAAAAATGTCCACAAACACGAATAACGTTTAGCCAGTTCCCTCGAACCAAATGTCAGTGTTATTTATGTTCCAGTTCTTTTGTAAGCGATATTCGTGTAGTAAAATCGGTAATGGTAAGATGCTCCACAAGATAAAATTGATATCTATTACAACTAGCCGAACGAACGCTTTACCTCAATCACATCTAGTGGAAGTTGAAGATGAGTCCGACGGTGGACTGCTTAGTCACTCTTCTCTAAAAGACTCTCAGGTCATAATATCGTGGAATTATGTTCGCTGGATACATATTCCATTCCTCAACTGTTCGCATGATGATTTTTGAAGTGAATATCTTCGTGCGGATATAAGGAACATCCACCACATATGTTTGGTATCCTAAACGGCGTCTAGTGTTTTCACAATAAAATTACGTTTTGTAATCGTTAATCATTAATCTGATTACAATTTGTCTATCTATGTATGTAGGCCAAGTGAGCCCACATTCCTTATTAAAAGTGAAATAACTGTTATAAACGAAGCAACATGCTATTTATTTTATCTAAATGCACGCATAGTTCTGTCATGGTGCCATCTCACTCACAACAATGTTATTAACAAACAGATAATTTAATGTTATTTAGCAACTCCATTTTTTATGCAAGAGGGTAACATGTAAATTTGTGTTCCTTCGTTTGTGGTATTTCACTTTCCATTAAAATAGAGCAGTTTGTCTGATCCAGTCCAATTGGATCAAATTCAGATTAAAAACTTTTTGCGAGAGTAGAGCATCTTATCGTTCATACTCCAAATTTATTGTAAAACGGGGAAAACTATACGGGTTACCAATCTGGTATTCAAGGCGGGTTTAGAGAAAAATTTACGGGTAGATTTATGAATTTCCATTGATTTTTCCGATATTAAGTTTAGATAGCCACGGATATTTAATTTTTTTTAGGAAGAGCATAAACTAGTCTCTACTGATCAAGACCTTCATGTTTACTACCAGAGAAGGGCAAAATTTAATCTGATTAATGATGAACGATTACAAAATGTAGTTGTAATATTAATTTTCTATCTCTGTAATCATGATTAAATCCATTTAAAACATTAAGAAATGATAAATGTGTATACAAACTGGGATTTTGTAGTGTTTAAAATATAAATGAGCAAAATGCAGCCATATTAATGGTAAAAAACGTAAAATGTAATCGTTAATCATTTTTATTAATCTGATTACATTTTGCCCATCTATGTATACAATATTGTTCTCACGGGATAGTAATTAATTTTTGTGTGTGCTTCAATAAGTTGTGGACAGAAACTACCAGAGTTTCTTGCCGGCTACTTACGGTAGTTTCTGCTTTGAGATCCGGCAACTGAGATTCATTTCTTTTTAAAGTGTGGAAGTGAGTCTATTTGTATAGCCATATTTCATTCATACATTTACAATACGCGAGGGTAAACAACGATTTCATTTGTCAAACTGGATACCATAGTGCATTATGAACATTTTACGGTGTTGTCAAACATCCCGTCATGGTGTACGCTATAGAAAAAGTCACGTAAGGTCAATAGGAACTTATTGATTTATAATTTCGCCTCTTAAGCACGCCCTGTTTGCCGGCCTCACCGGTGGCCGATGTTTAATGCCGTTTTAAATTATTTTAAAGTGCTCACAGATAGCTTGTCTGGTACAGTCTCGAATCTTGGATTTTTCGAGGCGGGTCAAAAACTCTCCGCTGCTCGCCCCTAGCATTCCTTTTACCTTTGTCGCTCAATCATATGGATTAATCCAATAAAATATGTAACAATACAAGTTTCACAGATTTATGCTTTACTTCTATGTGAAAATGTAAATAATATTTATCGCAAAAGAAGCAAAGTATTCACGAAAAACGAGCTTTGATCTTAGATTACTTAAGACGTGGTAACGATCTTATGAGACTTATGAGTTAACTTTTAAAACGTCAAAACTAAAGGCTTGTATTTGTCAGCCAATTTACAGAGAGAAGAACCCACGTTTTTAGACGTTTTATTTAGTGGGTAGGCTAGATGATTTGCTCACGTGCCGCCCTTGGAATTAAGCGCCGGGGGCGTGGGTCCCGACTTGCCCCCTCTAGAACCGAGCCTGGCTTACTGGGTTTTATTTTACAAAAAAATGTCATACAGCGACTTAAATGGTATTTGTCTTTGCACTTGCAAGAAAAACGATAGTCGAATACCATGTTATTAATTTTTAATTATTGCCATAATTAGTAAAAATGGATTTCTCTCTGTCTGGTGGCAATTGACTGTCAATTCCATTTCGTGTCTCAATTGGTATTTTCGGCGGGATAAAACCTACGTCTTGCAGCACTACTTAAAGTCGACATTTCTGATAACAACCACAGTGAAACCTTTCAGTGTTTGTTTTTAGCGTTTGTTTGTTTTTTTAGCGTTTGACTGTATATATAGGGCTGTCCCATTGAAGTGGCTGTGTTGTCCGCAAGGTCCTGTCAGAATACCAGCGCTGCAGAGTCTAGTGCTTTGTAGCACAAGCTGAGACAGGGCCCTTATTGGCGGCGGCCTAGACTTTATTTTAAATGTATTGTTTGGTTGTTCTTTTTTAATGTTTTTGGTCTTTTATGTGTGTTCTATTGTACAATGTCGTTACTTTTGTATTGCTGTTGTTAATAAAACGTTTTCTTTCTTTATTTCTTTCTTTTATTTAGTAAAATATTATCTGTAAGGTTTGTATCCGCATTTTTATGTAAAATAATCTATTTTTTTTTATTACTTCACTGCAAATTACTGTAAATGCTTATTGGGGCAATACCTCTGCGTAACTGAAGCGGTTCAAGATGCTTAGTCACGTCAGGATCATTCAGGACAGCCCTCTGCTGCAATCTATCCAGGGCGTCAAACCAGTAAATAATAATATGATTATCTGACCATAAACAATTCTGTCGCCATGTTGAAAAAACAGCGCGTCAAACTGACACGCGAATAGAAAATGGCAGATGCGCGGTGGGATTTAGGCGTCGTTTATCGCAGAGCAAACACCGGCCAAATGTCGCAATCCGAATCCATCGGCAAACCCTATTATTGTAATTGATAATTATCATTTTTATTTGATAAGTCTCGCGTGTCGGCCCTTTTTGATGCGTTAATTTCGCTTGTATAATTAGTTGTGTTTTTTTTTTATCAGCCGTGTTATTTTTGCGTCGCTCGAAAAATGTAATTATTTCATGTGTTTATATAAATCTAGCCTTATCCGTGACTTTGTTCGCGATACTTTGGGCAGCTTGCACCAATAAATCAAATCTAGTGCCCAGCTTGGTCTGAGTGAGTCGACTTGTTACAATTCGTAGGATTTGATCTATCGCTGCCAATACTTTCACGAGCAACCCTCGACAGCTACAGGTTTTGGAGGGCGGTTTTGTATTATTGCGAGGAAGTGTAGAAGGTGAAAGATGGAGAGGTGCAATTGAGGGTGTGCGTCGCCCAACACATCCAGGGTTGAGTGGTGCGAGATTGCGTTGCTACTGGTCACTGGCACGACGTATGTATAAGCGCAAAGGGAATACAGCCACGAATGTATCCCTGCTCACCCCGTTAACGATACAGTGTGACGATACATTATTATTATAATCCGTATCGTCGAATGTAGATATTATTTACCGAGTAAAATCGCGTGAAGGGCCTAGTGAATACGGCGGGAGACTGTAAATCGAGTTACACTGATTGCTTGAGTCTTGCGTTCGGTGAAGCGACAAAATGTCATTGTCTACGTTAAGCCTAAATATATACAGGATGTTTAAAATTGCAAAAAATAATGTAAAATTTTTCGATTACTAATAACCAGTGGCGTTCATCCCACACATTCATAAAACCAATGCATACCTTACGATTAATAATCTTGGTTAAATTACTAAAGAACAAATTAAAAAAAAAAGGAAACATTGGTATTTTTATAATATATTCAATTTTTACGCCATCATATTGTTCCGATAAGACAAGTATAACAGTTGCTAATACAAAATAATTACTACGTGAACGCAGCGCCGCTTACGAAAAGCAGAGTAAATTTTGAAGAGCCGTGGGCCATGAATGTAGGCGTTTTGGCCACACCTACGACTTTCGTATTAGTGATGAAAATGCCCGGGAATATTCCCAAGGAAGTTTTGGGCACTTTGGGAAAATTCCCGGGCATTTTCATTACTATCTCGGATTTCTTCGCAAATAAAAGCAGTGCTTTTTGTAATCAAATGACGTTAAAAATGTTGTTTATTCAACTTTATTGCTGTTTGTGATTACTATTTAACATTAAAATAACAATTTCTTTGTATTAACGAGGTCCTAACCAAAATATTTGCTTGTCTTCTTTAAAATTTTAATGCTACTAAGGTTATATGAACGGTGCAGATATGAAATCTCTAACGTGATAGCCACTTATTTTGTTTAATTCAGACTCGGCACTATACCTGCACCTTACCTGATACCTGATGATACCTGATAAAAAGTACAATGCAATCCAAAAAGCGAGTACGATTATCCAGAGACAACTATCTCCCGAAACCCGATCACGTAGCCTTACACATGAGTCTTCACGCTTCGCTTAAAGAACCTAATACCATAGAACGAAGGAAAAACGCTCGCTAGAAGACCGTTCCACAATCCAATGAACAGACAAAGTTAAGATTTAGAGAACTTCTTAGTTCTAGCTGATATAGAAGCCTTCATAAATCTGTGGGTCCGCCATCCGCAGCGCGTGGTTCTGTTATGAAGGGGAGAGGGCGGTATGAGGTTGTATAACTCATCAGAACATTCGCCGTGATACAATCGATAAAAAATGCTCTAGATAAAAAAAGAGATTCACTTTTACATTCGTTACGGCAACAGCTAAGGCGTAGAATATGTTTTCAGCGAACATATTTCCATGTTATTTACTCTTGGGAGTCTTTAAAAGAAGAGTTGTGCGAACGCGGTTCATAATCTTCACCTTCCACCAGTTGTGATTGAGATCAAGCGTCCGCATGTAGTTTATAGACAAAAAAAACAAAGTAATTCTATAAGGGATTTTTTTTCTTACAAATTGTTTTGATCGTTTCCAAAATTGTCCGTGAATCATACTGTACTGTGTGTTTCACTTTGCCGTCATTATAGAGAGTGGTCAGAAAAACTGCATAAAATCCGCATGAATAACACCTACATTTTTAATCTGCACCGATCTCTCCCCTACATAATCCACCCTCAAGAATTAAAAGCACCCGTAATAAATTGGGACTGTGAAATCGTATGTCGTCAATTTCGAACACCCCTTATAGTGCATTTGGTGTATTTTGGACCTTATCCCGAAGGGAATGAGGCTGTTTTCCCTTTTCATTTTGATTTGATATTAATGCGCGACCAATTTGTTATATTGTTTGATAATTTGTTTGTTTTTATGTTTATGTTCGTGACAATTAGCGGATGAAATAGTGTTGCTTATTTTTAACTTAAAATAGGGGGTGGAACTAATTGCTTTATTTTTAAATAAATGATAATAATATATCTTCACGCTATATCCCTTTTCTGGGTAGGCAGAGATGCATTAGTGTCTGTATCCACTTTGCGCTTATATGTCTTGCCCAACGTGACCAGTAGCGCAGCTAATCGCCGTTCTCACAGCACTAGTACTCATGACGTTTCTATTAGATGTTATGCGAGTTTCCTCACGATATTTATTTTCTCCGGTGAACTTGTGGTGCATGATGTTATGATAAGAATAAAGATTCTTACTCAGTAGAGACGGCGACAAAATGTGATTGTTTTATCTATACTATTATAAAGAGGAAAGGTTTTTTTGTTTGTTTGAAATGAATAGGCTCCGAAACTATTGGACCGGTTTCAAAAATTCACCGTTGGCAAGCTACACTTTTCCCGAGTGACATAAGCTATATTTAATTTTCAAAAAAATTAGGAATGCTTACTAAAACTTGAATAATCTAACCCAAGGTGTAAAAAAATAAACAAAAAACTTCCTTCAATCGCGTGCGCTGCGAAAACTATTAATGATAGAACAAAATGATGTATTACAATTTTTCAGGACACATCACTATCTATAAAAAAATGTCTCGACAGCATGTCTCTATCTTTTATAGTTACGTCACAATAAGCGTCCTTTTATTATTATTTTTTTATTAAAATACCACCGCTAGAAAAGGCTCTTTATTCGTACCTAGGTATTGATCCTTATCAAAATAAATAATCATTATTTAAGACTACTTCAATACCTTCATCATATCACCTTTCAAATGATTTGATTCGGATATTCCATTTAAAAGATATCACGAGTTTAAATAATAGAAAAAACTCCGCTCGGCTAGCTATGCGTTGAAGAGGTACGGGAGGGGAGTCAAGGGAGTTCTTTTATTCTATTATTATGCCCGTGCGAAGCCGACATGGGCTGCTACTTTACATATGATGATGATGATGTCCTAGCCGGATTCGGCCACGGCGACTGTTTCTACGCCGATTAAGAAAATCAAGGCCCAGTTTTCGCAAACAGTCAATTGCGCAGGAGATATTTAAGTGCATAACTGGACGCGCTGCCAGAAAAGCACTCTCTCGTCCGAGCTCCCTCAGGCCCGATGGAAAGGAGAACCAGTACGATCGGGGGGGAGCGGGATGCAGGTTTGGTCGAGTTGTCCTTCTCTGAACACCTGGTTGAATTGCGGTGTTAAAGAGACACCTTAGTCGCCTTTTACGACACCTCAGCAAGAAGAGGGGGGTGCTATTCTATTCTGCCGGCAGCCACCACGGCTAAGTTTACATATATGCCTATGGTCACCCAGTGGATACGGGACCAGAATCCAGGTGCGGCAACGCAAATGCTCGTATATTCGTATCTCAGAACGTACCTCTAGGTTTTTCTAAATTAATTATGGATTTTGGGCTACACATGCATATCGGAGGAGGAAAACACCGTATCTCCCGCATGGTATCTCATAGAAATGTCATGTGTACTAGTGCTGTGAGAACGGCGATCCGCTGCGCTACTGGTCACGTTGGTCACAATATATAAGCGCAGAATAGATGCAGCCACTATTGCATATCTGCTTATCCCGAAAGGGATATAGCGTGACTAGAAATTATTATTAAATATAACTACGTATATTGATAAAGGCTCGAAGATAAAAATAGGTTACTTTATGTAATAATTCCTCCAACTTATCCAGGCAAGTGCGATGTGTGACGTGTTCCCGCACACCGCTCCAAGATATTGAGGTGAGCGAGGGGTGGCTCCTTACACCACTCCTCACAGTGCAGAGATGCGGCCTTACAAAAGGCCAGGCGTTGCCGAGGGTCGGAGAAGAGGATGACACTGTACCTCCGGCCCCGGTCAGACGGGAAGAAGAAACACCCCGGGGGCTTTAGTCAGTGCAAGTCCAAACACCGGAGGGCAGCTCTCACCGCCCGCTGAAGTCTGTCAGGGATTTACCCCGGGTTATCAAAAAAAAACTAATTCTACGCAGAGAAAGTCAAAGGTTAAACATAGTTTTTATATAAATTACATGGCGTAGGTATTTTTCCTCTATAATATACGCATGCGTGGTTAAACCCCGCCTTTACGATCATCTATTCTCTGAAGATCCGGTTCAATTATAAACAGTCGAGTATGGAATAGTTCTACCACATTTGGACACACATCTATTAAAAATTTCAGTAGCATTCTTAAAATGAAAAATGGGTAATAAGATATTTATGTTTTTTCAAAATGAATGCACTATCTCCTCGCAAAAAGTTATTAGATTTAGCCTTTTAGAGTAAAATTCTTAATGGCATAATTAACTGCCTTTAGCTACAACAGAAATGTTCTTTTAGTGCCTCGCGTAGGTATCCTAAATACATTATGCATCTAAATGGCTCTAACGAGACCTCAGGGTAATGTTATGCGTAAGAAATTTAAAAATAAAAAATTATAGCCACAGAATCAGTTAATAATAGTTTTTTTTTTGTGTAAAATGAATATTGAACTGTTTTAACGAAACCCCTACTAGCAAACATCGTCATAGTGAGGAAAAATCACGCGTGGAAACTTTATTCGCGAATGAAGATTCACCTAACTCGCGCTGCGAAATTTATTTCACACGATTTTCATCATGAGTTGTTTGTTTTATATATGTGGAGTAAAGCGACGCTGGCCGTACGAATTTTATACCACGCCCTGAATAATTTTAGCGTTTTTATCGTACAGGTTTTTACCGACAGTGCGTGCGCTTTCATACAAATCCTAGCGTTACAAAATTTACGATAGCAAAATCGCGCGATTACAATTCGCAGTGCGTGTTAGGCCTAAAAACATCGGTTCCCTGGTATCTCAAGTTGTTATGCTCTCTCTCTCTTTCCCACAAAGAGATCAACCACTGTACCCCAGTGTCTTTATATATTTAGGGCACGATAAATAGATTCTTTACTAAAAATCCAGTATAGATTGTCCCTTCGCTATCGTCCACCCTCGTTTGCGTTTAGTGATGTGAAAATATTACTTATCGACATAAAATTATCAAATGTAAAGCAACAGTATATAAGTATGACGTATCAAAAAAAGTTATTGCCCGAGAAAGGCTTTTACAACTTCACTTGGTTAGAGGTGCGAGCACAGAAGGTGCTCAGCAAGCGAGTAATGGGTTGGGTAGCAAAGCAAGGCCACCTCTGTGGGTATGGATCTCGAGTTGAGCTGCCAGCCAGGGAAAGCATCTAAGGGTGATCTACCAGCATTAATGATCCCAATACTGTAGCACTCTAAGCTGCAATCATTGAAACGGTTTTTTAGGAGAACAATTTATTGTATGACACCGGAGCTGACATCTACATTAGAATAAAGTCATAAACACTTAAATTTCCTTCGTACCAAAAAGTAAAAAAAGCATGTACTCTATACTGTGCTGTGATGCGCCATAGAAAGGGCAGCTCAGCAAATGCTAGGTGACCAGCTGAGCCACCCAGCCCTAATTTTCAGTTGACGCCCATTTCTTACGTCAACGCGCTGAAAACAACGAGGAAGGGGATAATGGAGTATAGATACACAGCTCTATAGACTATTTCAAAGTGGTATAGATAATATATGTACATACAATATACAGAAGCACGCACATATGACTACACATATATCAAAAGTATAATATTATATGTATTTCAGCCATTTTGTACCTTTTTTTCTCAATAAATGATAGATATAAGTTTTTAAACTGCATAACATTTTTATTTATGAACTTATTGAAATAAAATTAACACTAAACATTAAAGGCAGCTTTCTAAAATAAATAGTGAAAATTGCATCTATATCGCTTGAGCCATTTCTGAGATTAGCGAGCACAAACGCGTACAGATATGTGTATATTAACGATTATGATTTATTATTACTAACCTACTCCGACCAAGCGAAATTGTTCTGTAAGGCGTTATTTCTCAAGTAATTTTTCATCTGATAATATATATAGAGGGCTAAAGAACGGATTTATTATATGTAGCGATGGACGTATAGAAATCGTGATGGTAGTAAGTGCCAAGCTATTTAGAAAGATTGATGACATTAAGACGAGAAGAAATTCACACAATTGCATTACAGTAGTCGATTTTCACCAAGCAAATATTGAAACGAGTTGGACGTGATCTTCGAGGTTCCAATACACGCTGACATTTCACGGCTGTAATTTAAGTTATCGATAAATTCCATCGACACTATCCCTAAATGCGACTGGTACCCTACACGTGGATCTAATTTGTTAAGGGCCTCAGACCCTTTGTTTGTGCGAACAAATTGCTGCCTGATAATTGGCTTAAGGGCCTCACGGGAGCCGGCGCGTGGTGCGACTGCTAGCGTGTGAGTTTATATTTTACTAGCTGATCCGGCAAACGTTGTTTTGCTATATAAGTTATTGTAATATCTTCTAAGATGTTCATTGAAATTAAGTGATGTCAGAGACAATTTTGTTCACAATTAAGTACTTTTAATCAACAACACATTTATTTGGATAAAGATTAATATTATTACGTTGATACAACTCTTAACAAATAATGCATTAATTTCGACCAAATTTGATTACCATAAAAACAGTTCTAGTGAGTTAATCTTAAAAGATAGACATATACTGTCGCGGTCATTTTTTTAGTTCATTTAAAGAGAAATAATTCTTTAATACATATATTTTTGGTATCTTGAAACTCTTCAGGTTTATAATATTAGTATAGATATGCGAGCATTAAAGCCATATCTCGCTAGTTTTGAGATAAAATAATTAATTTTAATCATATTTAGCCCTATTTAGACCGCTGCTGAACCTGAGGCTTTCATAATAAGCGTCATTAAGTCTTATCAAGTTACTGTCGCCCGAAAGAGAGTAAGGTTCAGATTTATAGACACACTTTGAAAGTAAGTCAAGGAAATAAGTTTTATTACAAAAAAATATTCGTACATAATAGGAATTTAAGAATAGCTTAAGTCTTCATGGGAAAGGCGGCGCAAGTATCCTTACTTTGCGTACCCGACCTAAGAGCATTAATAATATTTATAGTACAAATTCATCAAGAGAAAACACATAATAAATAGACAGAGACACCCACACACAGATGCTTATCTCTACATAGCATCATACATACATGCGTGCATACATACAAGGGCTGAAATTGTTATTGGTGTTTTATTAAAAGAATACCGTATTATTTTTTGTTTAATGAAAGCCTAATTTAAATAAGGAAAATAATTTTTGGCTAATTTTTTATTTAATATGTGTTAGTTTAAGATAATTTGTAATAAGCTGTAATTTTTATTAAATGAAAAATAAAACAATAATAATATATATTTTCTCGCTCGCAGTAACACCGCACCTTTACCTCATTCCAAATTAAGTTAAACGGTTGGCTTTTTAAATCAGTTCAAACGAGCTAACGTTTGTAAGTTAATTATGCACGTTAAGTTACTTATTTAAGTTAATAACTTGCATTAGTTTATAGTGAATTCGGATGTCGCTTTACGGACTGCGTCTGATTTTAATCCGTCAAAATACAGATCTAGGAAAACAATCAATTCCGGAACAACTAAATCAAGTAAATAAATAATACATTAAATAAAAATAATTTAATAAATATGGATGCTGGCTGATGTGTTTGGAGTCGTGGCCAATCAAGGCGGAGCCCTGAATGACTGGTACGCGACCCTCGAGAAGTAAGCAGAACATTGTGATATACCCTGCCTAAATAAATACAACGAGAAGTGTCTGGGAAGGCAACATCTTCCCCCGAGTTTGTGCCTAGAGGGCGCGGCTCGACGGGTCTGTGGCGAACTGATTACAGGACCCGCAGTCCCCGCTACGCCACGCCACCGCAACAGAAATAGTCTCCTGGGGGTTATAAGTGCAGCTGAAAAGGTCCTATGTGTATTTTCCCAAAGTAAAAATAAAAATGAGCCAAATTTTTTTTACACTCGCTCGACATAGTGACTACAGAGTTCCTGATGGTAATTACAGTGTAATCCAAATACGAAAGCGACTATCAAAGGATGAAAATCCATTGATAGTCTACATCGTCATGTCGGCCCACATATACCACGACTGAAGGTCTCTAGGTATATGAGCTACTGGATATACACAAGCTGATCCCGAAACGCGACAAGCCGAAACTGGTCACTATGACGGGCTTTACACCCATGTACTGTGGTCGCGATCCAGACGGAATAAATGTTTTTCTTTCTTTCATATATAAAAGTAATCGAAATTTCTCTGTCATGTCTTGTTCTTCCGAGAATACGGCGAATAACAAATAGTCCTGTATAAATTATTAAATAGATTTTAAGTGTTACTATAAAAAAGCATAAAAATCATGCCATTAAATCCTGCGGGGTTCCATTAGGGTGGCGGTTTATTGCGAACGCATATGTCGACCTATTCCACTTCTCGCAGCTAACATAATTGCCCGTTTTATTAGCGGGGTGTTTGAAACTAATTTAGCGACTAATATTGCCTAATAGCACTCAATTTTATTGCTACATAATCGATTCAACTTATTTGTGCTTAGAAATCGATTAATTGCAATCGATTAAAATGTCGCTTGTTTTAAAACTGTACGGGCTGTGACATACGGCGGTCTAAAGGCTCGCATCAGAATATCATAGTTGAGGATAAATAACGGCTGCCGGGTGTATGACGTAGCTCGTATGTCATTAACTTATACCCTGACAGCTCTGCGCAGTTGCCCATATGGAATACCTTTAAGGCATGCTCAATAAATCAATGCACAGGTTATTTGAAGTTCTACGGACTAGCGAGTGCAATGCACTGAAATATCTAGGTCACGCGAAATATATAAAAAAACCAGTGGCGTGCATATCGTTTTCACACAAGGCAAGCAATCAGTAAGAAAACTTACTTCGACTCATCTATTACTCTTTCTCTATTAGAGGACTGTGAAAACACGTAATTTTTTTTATTTATTTCGATATGCATACATTTCCATCACAATCACAATGGTGAATGTATCTAGTATTGATTAATTCATAATGCTAGAATTATATTATGCTCGTAAAACGTAGGACAAGCATTCTTTTTATGCTTGTATGAGATGAACGCCGTTGTAAAAAACCCATCACATAAATAATAATGGTGATTCACGCTAACACTGCCTTCTGATTCACTAGCCTCCCACAAGCAGTAGGGGCCTCAAATAAACTGGTGGCCAGTCACCACAACTGGTGATCCCGACGTGAAGGGTATGAGTCATCGCGTCGTCGTGATCCTCACACGCTGCCTGTTAGCGCTGCGCAGTCTCCTACAACGAACGCCTTTTCGTATTAAGGCATGTGTTATAACAGAGCGATGCATTGTGGCCAGACATTACTCGGTCATTACTAAGTAGCGACTGTGAAATAAAGAGATTAATGGTAGTTAGGAAACCGAAATAGGTTTGCGAAAATAGAAAAAAGTGGTATTCTATTCTCTCTGCCTACCCTCTATGGATTCGGCGTGATGATAGACAGAATATGTATTGTTGGCAGTTATGGGGATAGTGGAAGGAGATAGGATATTTAGGCTCGCGTAAAGGGTAGTCGTGAGTTCATTTTGCGTTTTGCCCGCTGGTACGATATATTGCTCGGCCGTAATATTTTGTTGGATTTCTATGTCTTTGAGTGGTTAGAATCAGATTTAGTTTACCCTTTAGGTCAGTTAGTGATTGTCTAGGATTTTTTAAATCCAAACTGTCAAAACGTTTGTTTGTCCTAAGATTTCGTTCATTCAAATAGTGGATTTGTTCTTTTTGTAAATTTATTAAATTCCATAGTTAAAACATGTGGCATATAAATTTCTTTTTATAGAAAAAGAGCTCTTTTCTGATCTGGTTTACAAAAGTATATAAATGTATAAACCATAAACAAAATACATTACAAAGGTGACTAAATTAAAAATGGATAATTTAAATATTTAAATATGTATTTGAAGATCTCGGGCTGACTAAGGTGTGTCATTTTGTTCTTTGTATGTTGTAATTGTAACAAAAATTTAATATTTTGAATAAATTCCCTGTTTTTATTTATCAGACAGCTTAATTCTCTTACAATCTCATCTGGGACCGATCTTCTAGAGCCATTAATCAAATATTATCTTATCACGGATGTGGAAACATGAAGCAATCATCGAATTTAACACAAATAAAAGTCTTATCAACATAGATTTCTGAAAATCGCTTCAGATATTTAATATTTTGTACATTGCTCTTTGTTTACGTCGATTATTGTTACTTTATATTTTATTTCTTTCCGATCTGAATCTATTAGAGAGGCGTTTGTGAGTGCCTTTGGTCTGAACGGACTTGACGTCGGGATGTTTAACAAAATCTTAACAGAACTATTATCTGATGAGGCGTCTGGCCTGTTCAGATCACTGGCACTATATGTTATATGTTAGGTATTTCTGTATTAGAGTACGATGGGGCTGACATACGTACACACATAAAAGTCCCTTAAATAAATAGAAAAAAAAAACTTCTTTTAATATATCATCACACTATATCCATTACGGGGTAAGCAGAGATATATTAGTGGCTGTATCCAATTTACGCGTATATATCTTTTTTTTTTAATTGGGGAAAATCTCATGGGACCGTCTCGGCCGCACTGGGGGGGTTGCGCGAAACCGAGGTGTGTCGGACTTGTACCGACTAAAAACCCCAAGGTGACTTCTGCGCATTGACGGGGACCGCGGGACCTGTAATCAATTCGCCACAGCCCCGTCCCGCCGCGCCCGCTGGGCACAAGCTCGGAGGAAGATCACTTCTCCAACACTGCTCATTGTATTTAGGCAGAGCACGTCACAATGCTCTGCCTACTTCTCGAGGACGCGTATATTTCGTGCCCAACGTGACCAGTAGCGCAGTTGATCGCCGTTCTCACGGCACTAGTGCACGTGATATATCTCAGGAGTCTAATTTCAAAACCCGCTATAACATATTTTATTCAAATCGCATAAATTTATAAAAACTTATAATTAATCTTTGACTTAACAATCACATTCTTATAAGGTATTTAAATTATTATTCTAGAGTGAAAAAGCCAAAGAAAAAAAAATTATATACAACTAGCTGTCCCGGCAGACCTTGTTCTGCCCTATTTCTCTAAAACAAAGTCACATTGTTTTTTTTAATGTTAATAGCTTCACCTGTCGCCTGTTTTTTGAAAATTGTTTGAAGGAACCTGGCCTTAATGCTATATGTATAAAAATTGACAAATACTGACATTAATATTTATACGTCACTCAATAATTATTTTGCCTTCCCGGAACCCGTTCACTGACTTTAAACTTTATGGTATGGTATTAAAGTTCAAATTGACTTTTAAATATTATTACGAATTTTTTTGTATGAGAATAAAGAAAAGTGTTGTTTTTAGACTTTTCCAGACAATTTTCTTAATTTTTCTCTCCGTAATAACCATCCCCAGACTTCAACAAACACAACAAAAAAGAAATCAGCCAAATCGGTTCAGCCGTTCTCGAGTTTCGCGCTTATCAAGACATTTAGCGATTCATTTTTATATATTAGGTCCTTAGGAAATTGGCATTTTGTATGGGAGGAACAAAAAGTCGAATATTTTTTAATATAATATATTTAATTAATCAAAGTATGAACCATTATTTTCTATGCACTTTTGCCATCTCATAGGTAGTTCATTGATCCCTTTACTAAAAAAAACCAGTCGGACGGGAATCAATAAAATCTTTGAAGGCGATTTGGACTGCCCCATCGGAGTTGAATTTTTTCCCTTGCAAGAAGTTATCCAAATTTCGAAAAAAATGGTAATCTGTTGGAGCAAGGTCCGGGGAGTACGGAGGATGTCTTAGACTTTCCAATTGAAGCTCTTCTAATTTAGTAGCCGTCTGTTGCGCAGTGTGTGGTCTAGCGTTGTCGTGAAGCAGCAGTGGCGTGGAGCGATTGACCAGCCTAGGTTGTTTAGCCGCTAGCTTTTCCATCATGGTTTGCAATTGCTGACAATAGACATCAGCCGTAATAGTCTGGCCAGATTTGAGAAAACTGTAATGAACAATACCGGCACTAGTCCACCAAACGCTTACAAGTAACTTTTTTGGGGTTAATTTTCGCTTGGGGCAGGATTTGGCTGGCTGGCCAGGATCCAACCATTGCGCTGAGCGCTTCCGATTATCGTAAAGAACCCATTTTTCATCACAGGTAATGATTCGGTTTAAAATACCTTCATTATTGTTCCGGTTTAGTAATGTAACGCAGCAGTCGACGCGCGTTTGCCGGTTTGCTTCAGTCAATTCGTGAGGTACCCACCTTTCAAGCTTTTTAATCTTCCCAATTTGCTTCAAGTGAATTAAAACAGTTTTATCACTAACATCGCAGGCTGCAGCTAACTCGGACGTGGTTTGCGATGGATCCGCTTCGACAATAGCCTTCAACTCTTCATTATCAACTTGAGTCTCAGGCCGTCCACGGGTCTTGTTCTGCAGGTCGAAATTTCCAGAACGAAAACGTTGGAACCAAAAACGAACTGTGTTTTCTTTTGCAACACGACCGCCATACACATCATTCACCCTTCGAGTTGTTTCCGCAGCATTAGTGCCACGGCGGAACTCGTACTCGTAAATAATGCGATATTTTAAGTTTTCCATTTTGTAAAATGAGTGACGCAAACAGAAAAAAACAGAAGAAAAAAACAAATGAATGACGATCATCGAAGCACAAATACATGAGTCTATAGCTGTACAAATTTGAATTTGGAATTCCTTACCAAAGAGGAGAAATTTGTGATTAAAGTGGCCAGTACGAAGAACGCCAATTTCATATGTAAGGACCTAATATAAGAAGATGTGTGCTTTGATAAAAACATTTCAAATTACTATTAGGACTATTAAGTAATTTTGTACGAATAATCGTTTTAGCGGGTTTTGAAATTAGACGCCACATATATTAGATGCCATGCGGGTTTCCTCACGATGTTAACCTTGACCAGTGAACGTGTGATGCCTCTAAATCCGTATGTGATCTGCAAAAACCTAGAGGTACGTGCCGGGTTTATAACTCACAAGTATTCGCGTCGCCGCGGATGGCAAGTTGCAATTAGTGCACAAACTGACCTCAACTATCAAGAAATAGGAAACTTTTTTTGTATTACTGACAGGCTTGCGCTTGACCTCAATCTCACCTGAAGGTTTTTTTTTTCACTGGCTCGACATAGTGACTACAGAGTACCTGATGGTAAGTACAGTGTAGTCCAAAAACGAAAGTGACTGTCAAAGGATGAAATTCCATTGATAGTCTACATCGTCATGTCGGCCCACATATACCGCGACTGAATGTCTCTAGGTATATGAGCTACTGGATATACACAAGCTGATCCCGAAACGCGACAAGCCGAAACTCGTCACTATGGCGGGCTTTACACTGCACTGTGGTCGCGATCCAGACGGGCACCGACGCCCTACCACCTCGCTGCTGCTCGTTTAGCACCACCCAGGAGTCACGTGTAGGGAAACTAGGGTAAAGCCTACGGACGCCAGCAGCTTCGACTCACAAAAGCAGCAGTTCTGAGCAGTTGCTTCTAAGACCACAGTAATTAGATTTTCAGGGTCCAAGAGGACATGAAAAAATTATGTATCATAACTCTGCGCACCCCGAAATGGACATAAATTGATGATATATTTATAAAACCGAGTCGCAAAGTGACAGGTGGCGCTAATAGCATAAATACACACGCAGAATGTTAAACATGATTAGTTATATTCACACCCTCTTTATAAATAAATTAAATATGGGGTGCATTTATGCGACTTTATTGATCTATTTTGGTATATTGAAAGTTTTCACGTACAAGGAGACTATCAATCCAAAAAATCACGGATTTTGACGCGCTTGAAATATGTCGCTGGAGTACCTACCCTGAGTACCTGGCTACTCGCTTTTCATCCATCTAATTGAGCCGTTCATTTTGAAAGTGACTTAAGTCCATTTTCATCTTTTATCAAGTTGGCACTTGTAATATTTATAATTTATGCAGAACTGTCAAAAAAAAAATTGGTATTGAAATATACTTAGTATATTTGGAAATTTTATATCACGTACATTGTCAAAATAATATAAAAAAACGCAACACCTTAAGTATTTCAAATCTATACTAATATTATAAAGCTGAAGAGTTTGTTTGTTTGTTTGTTTGAACGCGCTAATCTCAGGAACTACTGGTTCGAATTGAAAAATTCTTTTTAAGTTGAATAGACTATTTATCGAGGAAGGCTATAGGCTATATACCATCACGATGCAATTATTAGAAGCGAAGAAATAATGGAAAATGTGAAAAAAACGGGCAAAATTTTTCATCCTTGAGGGCTTCCATTGCGTGCGCTGCAAAAACGGTTCAAGATACCAAAAATATATGTAAGAAAGAATTATTCCTCTTGAAATGATCTAAAAAAATGTCCGGGACAGTATATGTTTATCTTTTAAGATTAAGTCACTAGAACCGTTTTTATGGTAAACAAATTTGGTCGAAATTAATGCATTATTTGTTAAAAGTTGTATCAACGTAATAATATTAATCTTTATCCAAATAAATGTGTTGTTGATTAAGAATATTTAATTGTGAACAAAATTGTCTTTGACATCACTTAATTTCAATGAACATCTTAGAAGATATTACAAAACCTTACATAGCAAAACAACGTTTGCCGGATCAGCTAGTTAAGGATAAGTGGACTTAAGTCACTTTCAAAATGAAGCGGTGGTCGAGGGACCTTAGCCCCTCCCGATTCGTGACGTAGCCCACATTGGGCGGATCGCGCACCAGCCCTCTTGGAGGTCCTCGGTGTGCCCGGGGGCTGGTGCTGACGCGAGTGATAGAGCACCCCAGGGGTTTTAGTCGGTAGGAGTCCGGCATACCGGGGGGTGGCCCTCACCACCCCCTGACGATCCATGAGGATTTCCCCTTGGTTACCAAAAAAAAAAAAGTTTCAATATGAACGGCTCAATTCAAACCTAATAATTGTGCAAGAAAACCCATAAAATAAAATAAAAAACTCAATTTTGATCGTGTAAGAATTTATGTTATTATTCCTACGTTTCTATCTAAATTTTGTTCTTATGCATTTTTTTAGCGAGACAAAATATGCTCCATACAATAATGCAAATCTATACTAATATTATAAAGCTGAAGAGTTTGTTTGTTTGTTTGTTTGAACGCGCTAATCTCAGGAACTACTGGTTCGAATTGAAAAATTCTTTTTGTATTGAATAGACTATTTATCGAGGAAGGCTTTAGGCTATATAACATCACGATGCAACTATTAGGAGCGAAGAAATAATGGAAAATGTGAAAAAAACGGGGAAAATTATTCATCCTTGAGTGCTTCCATTGCGTGCGCTGCGAAAACGGTTCAAGATACCAAAAATATATGTATGACAGAGGTATTCCTCTTAAAATGATCTAAAAAAATGTCCCTGACAGTATATGTCTATCTTTTAAGATTAACTCACTAGAACCGTTTTTATGGTAATCAAATTTGGTCGAAATTAATGCATTATTTGTTAAGAGCTATATCAACGTAATAATATTAATCTTTATCCAAATAAATGTGTTGTTGATTAAGAGTATTTAATTGTGAACAAAATTGTCTTTGACATCACTTAATTACAATGAACATCTTAGAAGATATTACAATAACTTATATAGCAAAACAACGTTTGCCGGATCAGCTAGTTCTCTTATGAACGCAGCCCTAGTTGTCTGAACCCGCCTCCCACTTGGCCAGTTTTCTAGTTGACACATCCTTTTTGTTAAAGTACTCACCTCCCAACTCTGGTATCCTGTGGTAAAACATCCCGGTCCTGGCAAGCCACTCGAGCTGCATGTGGTGGAGCACTCTGTCGCCAGGGTGGTGGAAGGCAGACGACATGGCGCCTCCGGGCACGGCCCCGGGCTGTAGTTGCGGGTAGTTGAACAAGGCTGCCGGCTGCGCGCCGATCAAGGCTGGGTTTTGAGGGAGAAGTCCCGGTTTCGGTATTATACCTAGGAAATATATGAAATTAGATTAAATATAATTTTATTCAATATTTATTAGCAGTTCCAAAAACTTTTGAATCGTCGAAAAAAGTAAAAAGTTTCTACCAATGGTTTGGAAAGCAGAATCTACCGAGAAGAGTCGGCAAGGAACTCTGGTAGTTGTTCTACACAACATAATGAGATATATACAGGGTTACAGGTAACTAACTCAAAACCTCTTGAGGGTGTCTTTGGTATAGCAAGACTGACAACTTTTGTTTTACAACATTTTCTAATTCAATCATTTATTCCCCATACAAAAAATAAATAAATCAAAATTGCAGTTCTGATCTTCTTAATACTCTGAAAGGAGGCGCGATGCAACTGGGGCAGACGATTTCGTAGCATCAGCTGACTGAACTTTAAACATAGAGCTAACGATTGATAGAAATCTCCACTAAAACTAAAAAAATATATATCTTAGGATGTGTTAAGTTTTGGCAAAAGTCATAGAACAAAAGTCGTTAGTCTTGATGTACCTAAGTTACCTTTAAGAGGTTTGGCGTTAGTTACCAGTAACGTTGTATAAAATACACGAAAAAAGCTCGGTGAGAAAAATTGTAGACATTAACACCACCTATTTTTATCATTTAAACAGTAATTGGTGGAATAATATGCCTTTTTTAACAATTCAATTTTAATAGCTTCATAAATTTCAATGGCTATTACTCTAAGATGTATAAAGTTTCGCAAAAATTATAGTAAAATTGTTAAGTTAATCATTAATTAACTGTAATCACTCTTGACTTCACGCGTTGAAGAGTTTACAGCGGAGAACTGTGCTCCAGTTACGTAGAGATATTGCCTCACTGAGCGTTTCCTACCGTCTGTATCACGTCGAGTGTTCTGAAGAGTTGTTTGACCTTGTTCCACCTTCTCCCTTCCATAAGAAAACTATGTATGCGGGTTTACAATGTCATAGGGTTACAGTAATATATCCAAGCAATTATTTTCGGCAGGAACATATGCTGTTGGCCGAGAAAGGCCTTTACATTTTCACCGGGGAGAGGGGCGAGTATTTAGAGTGTTCTGAAGAGTTATTTGACCTTGTTCCACCTTCTCCCTTCCATAAGAGAACTATGTACGCGGGTTAACAATATCACAGGGTTACAGTAATTTATCCAAGCAATTTTTTTCGGCAGGAACATATGCTGTTGGCCGAGAAAGGCCTTTACATTTTCACCGGGGAGAGGGGCGAGTTTTTATGGTACTCAGGCAGCGAGTGGCGACACAAGGACACCCTTGTGGGTACTGGAGCTCGACTTGGGCAGCCAGGCATGGAAAGAACCAAACGGTGGTCTATTAGCGTTTCGGAAGCGAATACCTTTAGAAGAAACGCCGAAAGAAACTCAAGACTGCGTCGGAGTCGATGTATAATTTTGTTGATTTTATTTTACTGTTGGCTTCCCTACATAAAAATGCAATAAATACACACCTGGTCTATAGCTTTCATAGCTCTCATTGCTCCCCTCAACTCCTGGAGATATCGGAGGACTGTAGCCATCGGACCTGTTCCCATCTTCCGAAGCAGGACTGACACTCCTCGGCGAGCTCTGACCGGACCTTGGAGAGGCTTCCATTGAGTCATATTTGCTGATCGTATTCTGTTCTATCTGCGTGTCGAAATTTTCATATCTGTTTATATAGCCCCTGTTTTGTATTAGCGCTAGGTACTCGGAGTTGTGGGTTGTTTTTGGCTGTTGCTTGGAGAGCAGTGCGTCGATACAAAATGACTTCTTGCCGGGGTTTAGTATGGTTTTGTCTTCGTAGTATTTGATGTTCTTCGGGGAGCTGGAACGGCTGTGGGGGTTCGAATCCTGGTCAATTTCGAGGGGTTTTTCATCGTCTTCACTCCTGTACATCGTGTGAAGGACTTGAGAGGACATTTTTCATCGCACACCTGTGGGAGAGAAGTAGTATTTAAACAGTGTCACTTAATAAAAAGTGATATAATATTATTACGTTATATCCCTTTTGGTGTAAGCAGAGCATAACTAATCTAACCTTAAAGCACTTCTTAGGCCTAGGCGAGATAAGAGATACTAGCAGCCCATCCCGACTTCGCACGGGCATAATAATATAATAAAAGAACTCCCTTGCCTCTTCAACGCATAGCTAGCCGAGCGGAGTTTTTTCTTTTATTTAAACTCGTGATATCTTTTAAATGTAATATCCGAATCAAATCATTTAAAAGGTGATATGATGAAGGTATTGAAGTAGTCTTAAATAATGATTAATTATTTTGATAAGGATCAATACCTAGGTACGAATATAGAGCCTTTTCTAGCGGTGGTATTTAAAAAATAAAATAAAATAAAAGGACGCTTATTGTGACGTAACTATAAAAGATAGAGACATGCTGTCCCGACATTTTTTATAGATAGTGATGTGTTCTGAAAAATTGTAGTAGATCATTTTGTTCTATCATTAATAGTTTTCGCAGCGCACGCGATTGAAGGAAGTTTTTTGTTTATTTTTTTACACCTTGGGTTAGATTATTCAAGTTTTAGTAAGCATCCCTAATTTTTTGAAAATGAAACATAGCTTATGTCACTCGGGAATAGTGTAGCTTGCCAACGGTGAAAGAATTTTTGAAATCGGTCCAGTAGTTTCGGAGCCTATTCATTTCAAACAAACAAACAAATCTTTCCTCTTTATAATATTGGTATAGATACCTTATAGCCGTGACTTCGTCAACCCGTGCGCGTGGGTTTTTTATCCAAGGGAGAGGGTGGAACAAGGTTAAATAACTCTTCAGGACACTCGCCAAGGTTAATGAGGCAATATCTCTGCGCAGCTAGAGCAGTTTATGATTCTTAGTAACGATAAATAGGGTATAATAATAATAATTGAATCTTTGAGACATGTTTTTTGGGAGTCGAAGCTGCTCGCGTCCGTAGGCTTTACCCTAGTTTCCCTACACGTGACTCCTGGGTGGTGCTAAACGAGCAGCAGCGAGGTGGTAGGGCGTCGGTGCCCGTCTGGATCGCGACCACAGTACATGGGTGTAAATCCCGCCATAGTGACCAGTTTCGGCTTGGGGCGTTTCGGGATCAGCTTGTGTATATCCAGTAGCTCATATACCTACAGACCTTCAGTCGCGGTATATGTGGGCCGACATGACGATGTAGACTGTCAATGGATTTTCATCCTTTGATAGTCGCTTTTGTTTTTGGACTACACTGTACTTACCATCAGGTACTCTGTAGTCACTATGTCGAGCCAGTGTAAGAAAAAAATGTTGTTTCTGGTTGTTTGTTTCTTGCTAACGGCCAGTAGGTACTTGTACAGACATAATCAAGTTATCAAGATCACACACCAGCAGCTTCCTCTCTTATATGGTCTTGTGGACAATGAGGTACCGTACCACCAGTATGGACTTCAGCCAGTTCTCGAAAATGGTTTTGCAATGCTGTACTGGGATCGCCCTATTATCACTGATAGGAGTATTTTTGCTAATAGACCTGACATTGTGGTAGTAGATCGGTCGGCGCGCCAGGCAATACTCATTGATATCACCATACCACATGATGAGAATCTCGTGAAAGCGGAAAAAAAAAGAAGTGTTCAAAGTTTTTAGACCTCGCACACGAAATTACTAGCATGCGGGGTGTGGTTTCAACAATTTTTGACCCGATAGTCGTATAGACAAATGGACTGATCGCGAAGATCCTCGATTTCCATCTTAAGAGGCTCTCGCTTGGTTGCTGGATCAAGCGCCGGATACAGAAGGCAGTATTACTCGATGCGGCACGCATTGTTAGGAGGTTCCTCACTCTGAGCTCCTAACTACCGGTGGCTTATGTCTCAATCCTCGCTACCACAGGTCCACATATTCCTATATTTTAAAATTTGTGTTTTTACTATATATTTTAACATGTAAGCAAAGTGTGTATTTATTTATATGTTTTTTTTATTATTATTAATTTATAGGCGAACCCTTGACCTCAATCACACCTGGTGGAGGGTGAAATTGAATCCGATGATGAACCGCGTCCGCCTAACAAATGCCTATTCACTCTTCTCTTAAACACTCCCAGGTCATAAGATCGCGGAAATTTGCCGCTGGTAGCATATTCCACTCCTTAGCCGTTCGCATGATGAATGTAGAAGCGAATCTTTTAAATAAAGCGTACGAAATAATAATAATATATCGTCATGCTATATCCTTTACGGGGTGAGTGAAGATACATTAATAGGTGTATCCACTTTGTGCTTATATGAATACGTTATCGATAGATAGTAAACAGGGGTGTATTAAAATCGTTCAAGCCAGCGTGCGGAAGCTAGTCAAGCAATAATTGAGTTATCAATAGCTCTTAATACTGATAAAGGGTTATTAATTTTCAGATAATCTATCATTATTTGTGCATTGCCGTTAAATATTTAATTTCCTCCAACCACTTGAGAGTTAATATAATAATTTTTTATCTATTATTACAGCTATTGGGGCTGTGTGAACTTTTTATTGAATACATGCTTTTGCCGTTAAATTTGCCTGTGTTTTTTTATAGTAATTATGGTTACAACGGAACTAAGCTAAAACTTGAACCCTAAATTTCTAGGTATCAGACGCGTATGATTTTAAAAAGCATAGATTGTCTTAAGGTGCTCTTTCAAATAGGCTAACTATCAAACAAAACTCCAATGGTGAGTGAAGATCAAAGATACCGCCATAACTACGCCGTTCGTTCTGTGAAACTAGGCTCGAGAATTGATCTGAATATTAATTAGACAGTTTTTCCGTAAATGACGAGCCGCGAAATATTAACTAGAGATTCTGAAACAACCGGGCAATAACATAAGATGCATAGATCTTAATCAACTGGGTCATGGTCAAAGTACACGAGTGTAAAAACCGTCATAGTGACTTTCGCGTTTGGGTGTCAGCTTGTATATGTCCAGTAAGTCATATACTTAGAGATATTCTGTCGTGGTGTATGTGGGTTGACATGACGACGGAGACTCAATAGAATTTCGTTCTTTAATAGTCGCTTTTGTTTTTGGACTATTCTATAATTACCATCAGATGCATTGTAGGCAGGGTGTCAAGCCAGTGTAAAAAGAAGATTAATATTGCTTAGTTTAAGGAAGAATTCTCGAAAATGTTAAATGTAACAGCTTATTAAGGGAAACACAGCGAGCGGCCGCGGGTCGAGTCAGCAGTTGGATGGGTATAATTCCTTGTATTTATATGGAAGACTACCCGGTACAAAACCCGCGCACAGTCGACTAAAAACACTCTATTAAACTTTGACCTGGCTAGAAATTTTAACTAAAAACTAAGGTTCCTATCAAGGGACAAGCTAAAATTGGCTGGTCTGTTTGTGGTATTTAATTACTTGGAAGAAGTATCCGATTATTAATCAATATCAAACCGAAACAGATTTATTGGCTATTGCAACGACCTTCGGCCCGAGCCGACGCCAAAAGTTTCAAAATCCTAAATAATTCAGCTCAACATAATTGAGAGTGAACATATATATGTAATAATAATAATATATCCTCCCGCCATATCCCTGTTGGGTAGAGCAGAGATACATTAGTTAGAGAGCTTCTTAGTACTGGCTGGGATGCGGGCTGCCGTATAGCTGTGACTCCGTAAACCCTCGCGCGTGGTTCTACTATGGAAGGCAGAGGGTGGAACAAAATTATATAGCCCTTCCGAACAATCGTCGCTCAGTTAGGCAATATTCCACAACACCGAAGTGCCCGACAAGACTGTGTTAGAGAACCGTTGCGCTGTAGCAAGTCTGTAAGGCTTTAGAATAGGGAAAGATGCTGACAACCAACTACAAATGATTCGCGTTCAATATGGCGCTGAAAGTACCACAACTATTCCTTCAAAACTTATAAGCTCTAATTTGCTCTAGTTAGCTTTTAGTTAGATAGTAAAAGAAAAACCTCATAAGATAAGCTATGTTTGCCCTATGCCTATTCATAAGTTTAATTTTGTAGAGAAACAATTTTGGATTCTTGGTTCAAGAAAATAGAACAAAGTTACGTCAAATATTTTGAATCTATTATGTCTATATTTTGGTAGTCGAAGCTGCTCGCGTCCGTAGGCTTTACCCTAGTTTCCCTACATGTGACTCCTGGGCGGTGCTAAACGAGCAGCAGCGAGGTGGCTGGGCGTCGGTACCCGTCTGGATCGCGACCACAGTACATGGGTGTTAAGCCCGTCATAGTGACCAGTTTCGGCTTGTCGCGTTTCGGGATCAGCTTGTGTATATCCAGTAGCTCATATACCTAGAGACCTTCAGTCGTGGTATATGTGGGCCGACATGACGATGTAGACTATCAATGGATTTTCATCCTTTGATAGTCGCTTTCGTTTTTGGACTACATTGTACTTACCATCAGGAACTCTGTAGTCACTATGTCGAGCCAGTGTAAAAAAAAATTACGAATGTAAGATGAAGCGGAGGGACTGGTTGTCGAATCTGGGATATCATGATACTGAGAAACTATTGAGAGAATAAATGTTCCTAAGGTTTAACTTTATTGTAAAGTGTATTGTTTGGAGATAAGATTGGAGTTACGCAGCGGATATAAACTGGATGTAACATATTGTGTGAAATGTGCTGACACTCGGCTTCTAGTTTGGGTGTCAGCTGACTTTAATGTGCTGCTTTGTAATTATATTTCTAATCAATAATTTATTTATTATTTTATTACTTGTTTACATTCGTTATTCTATTGTATATTTATTTATTTGTGTATGTATCTGTAAATTAATAATAATAAAAATGTGTATGGTATGTGTGTGTATACTTATATATATATGTAGACGTATGTAAGTGTTCTTGTACGCATATATGACACTTTTTAATAGTGTCTAGAGCTGTGCATATAAACTCTATTATTCCGTTCCTTGCTGTTGTCTGTGCGTTGACACAATAAATGGGTGTCAGGTGAAAATCAGTGCTGGGTGGCTCGGCTGGTCACTTAGGATTTGCTGAGCTGACTTCCCTTTGGCGCTTTATCACAGCACAGGGTGTTTGCTATTGTAGTTTCTACCTTGATTAACGTATCCTCGTGTTTTGTATGTTATATTATGTGTCAAGGAAACGCTTTTTCTTCCTTTCCTCTATGATCTCCAGTGAATTCTCAGTGAAAACTTGTAATATACGAAAATAGGTTACTAATGGTCGCATAAATACGCCCCATATTTAATTTATTTATAATTTGTAAGATATATATTAGTTATTATCTTTTCTAATACATCACCGACCGGATGATGAGTGAGTTTAAATCACCGACGTAGAGTGGCCTGCCTTTCGGCTTTTTATAGACTATACTCTGGAGAGTGTGCGGCTGAGTTATATAATTTATTTCCCCGCATCTTTTTTGCTGTAAGCCGCCAAGGACTGGAATTCGCTTCTTGCGTCTGCTTTTCCAACACCTTACGAGATGGGAATCTTCAAACGTCGAGTGAATTGGTTTTTGCTGGTTGATCGCGCTCCATCATCGGCCTTATCATACTTTTCCATCTAGTGAGATTGAAGTCAATCGTAAACCAGTTCCAAAAAATCCAAGCTTAGATCGCATGTAAAATAATTCAATTTAATATGGCAATAACTAATTAATATTCACGAATATTATAATTTTCTGTCGTATTTTGCTAATGATATCGTGTCACCAATATACCCCTTTCGGGCAGGACAGAGTTTTAAAAATATACTGTATATAAAGGACCTACTCACCGTGGTTAATAAAAAAAACTGCACACACATTCACTCACACAGTTCATCACAAACACACAAAAACACGAAAATTAAACGTAAAAATTCAAATTTGGAACGCAACACGCACGCCGCCCTAACGGCAGTTTGGCAACAACTGAGTCACTTAAGGCTCGGAATCACCAATTAACTCCCCATATTGTACTTGCATGGGACAAAGCGTTTGGGCGGTACATCTACCGGTTTAACTTGCCCTCCTAGCTCACACATCTCACTAAGCATCGCGGCTCTAATTTAAGTGGACACTCACGCCCAACCCAGAATGTATTCCATCTCTTTCTAAAGCGTTCTCTCTCCCACACAAAGCTTTTCGCTTGAGTTGAAATCTTCACGTTTAACCGCAATTTCTGAATTAAATACGCTTACTTTCCTAGATTTGTTTTAATAAAAGCCTTATTTCGCTCCAAATACAGGACGGAGCCGTTTCGCAACGGAGAGATTGTTTCATTTTGACTTTTCTTTCAAATTATTGAATGTATTCACGATTTTAATAACTTTCTAGAAAGCTAATTAATCGAGAAAATTATTATGGCTGAGTTTCATATGATGATGATGATTTCCTAGCCAAATTCGGCCACTGCGACTGTTTCAACACCGATTAAGAAAATCAAGGTCCAGTTTACGGAAACAATCAATTGCGCAGGAGATATTTAAGTGCATAGCTGGACGCGCTGCCAGAAACGCACTCTCTCGTCCGAGCTTCCTCAGGCCCGATGGAAAGGAGAACCAGTACGATCGGGAGGGAGTAGGATGCAGGTTTGATCGAGTTTTCCTTCTCTGAACACCTGGTTGAATTGCAGTGTAAAGAGATACCTTAGTCGCCTTTTACGACACCTCAGCAAGAAGAGGGGTGGTTGGTATTCTATGCTGTCGGCAGCCACCACGGCACAAAAGCTGAGTTTCATATATACAATACCTAACATCTTGGAGATATCGCCACTGAAAAGAAAAAAAAAATGCTAAAACGGGTATATATTTAGGATTTAGATGATGGGGTGATTGCCCGAACTGGGTCATGACTACAGTACACAAGTGTAAAGACCGTCATAGTGACTCGCTTTGGCCTGTCGCGTTTCGGGATCGGCTTGTGTATATCCAGTAACTCATATACCTTGAGACCTTCAGTCGCGGTATATGTGGGCTGACATGACGACGGAGATTTTCATCCTTTAATAGTCGCTTTCGTTTTTGGACTATAGTGTGCTTACTATCAGGTGCATAGTAGTCACATTGTCGACCCAATGTAAATTTTTTCCATCAATGACTGTTTAAATGACAAAAGTTTTCTCACGGAACATTCATTTGTTCGTGTGTTTTTGTACTCGGGGTCATTTTATAGACAAGGGTGATATTCCGTGAGGATACTCAGCATTCGTTTCTGATTCTCAATATGTAAAAATAGTGATATCTTACTTTTTCCTTAAAAACATAGTACATTATTGTCAACATATTAAGGGACAATTACACACATGAATGAATTAATATCAATTAACTATTAAATTTCCTCCTTCCCCTCCCAGAGAGGTAGCTTCAACAAGGCTTCTTGTTCCCTAGGCGTCTGGATGAATTTGGCTTCCCAGGCCCGGGTGGAGCAATCAGAGAGACACCCCGGGAGGTTTTTAGTCAGCAGGAGTCTGACACACCGGGGTCGCTACCCTCACAGCGTCCTTGATGGTCCTATGCAGGATTTTCTCCCGGGATAAAAAAAATCTATTAAGTAGTTATTTTGCCTATCCTAAGCCAGGATACAGTGCGAAGGGAAAATGAGTCAATACCGGTTCAACTAAAATTACGTAAATAGAAATTTATTTACTTACAAAACAATCGTGCACCACACGCGCTGCGGTGTCCACACTTTTTACGTATCAATTCTCATTTATTCATGAATGTTCCTTTATGATTTGTCAGGGAATATAGTTATTTACATTTTTATTACAACAGTTGCAGAAATATACAAACTTTTTTTTTTTTTACTTGGGGGAAATCCTCATAGGACCGTCTCAGCCGCACAGGGGGGTTGCGCGACCGAGGTGTGTCGGACTTATACCGACTAAAAACCCCAAGGTGACTACTTCTGCGCATTGGCGGGGATTGCGGGGCCTGTAATCAATTCGCCACAGCCCCGTCGCGTCACGCCCGATGGGCACAAACTCGGGGGAAGATGATACCCTCCCCGATACTGCTCGTTGTATTTAGGCAGAGCACGCCACAATGCCCTGCCAACTTCTCGAGGGCCGCTAACTAGTCGCTCAGGGCCCCCACCCTGAGCAGCCACGACCCCAAAGACATCAGCCAACTGGTCGTGGATCGACCGGTCGGCTGGGAGAAATATACAAACTATTATATCCTGAAATACCTCCCTCGTCTATAAAATCGATCTATATTTTTGTATTTTCGCCTCTTCTCGGTAGATTCCTCCGTAAGGACTTCCCGCTCTTCAGTTATTTTCTACACCATAGCTTATGCAGGTGGAATAAAAAATATGATCAAACGCAAAGCACGCGACTAAAATTGGAGAAATATATTTATGTTTTTACAAGCTCATTTTGTTATATCGTACTTGTTCTTTGACTGCCTGTGATGGACTTACGGTTACTGGACCCGTATGCATGCACGAATCTTGGAACGTACCTGTGGGTTTTTTCAGATTACGTACTGATCAAGCCCCACATGGTCACCGGTGAAAGAAAACTTCGTAAGAAAACCCGCATGGCCTCTAATAAAAATGTCTTGCGTACTAGTGCTGTGAGAGCGGCGATCACTTACGCTACTGGTCACGTTGGGTATAACATATAAGCGCCAAGTCGATGCAAACACTAACGTATTTCTGCTCACCCCGTAAGTAATACAGCGTGACGATATGTTATTATAACTAAATGCAATGCGCACATTTCTTCCACCTATACTATATTAAAACAGAATCAAATATATATGTCCTATTTGCTAAAAAAAATATCAATATCAACCACTAATACGAAATTAGGAACATAAAAAGGTCATACAAGAGAATGCAGAACCTCTAAAAATAATTAAATATCTTTTACACAATATAATTTTATAGCAGATTAAGGCGCGAACTTTCCTGAATACACGAAACATTTAACCCCAAATCTCAATGTTAATATAAATTGAACAAAAACGTCGTAACAAATACAAAACCAGCCAAGTTCAAGTCGTAACCGCACTCTGAGGGTTCCTGACTTTGTTGGTATAAGTATACAGTATGGTTTGAAAACTCTGTCCGATCTGAAAGGAGCATATCTGTGAATGATATGTCTATGAAAATACATCAGAAAGTTATACCTAATATTTGTGTAAAGTTAGTGTCATATAAAATGGAAGATATAGAATTATTTTACATGTGATCTAAGCGTGGATTACTTACAAAAATCAGATTAAAGATTTAATTTAACAAAACGATTTAATTAATAAACAGTGTTTGGGATTAACGAAGGTTATACCCTTTTAACGTCACGACCTACTAGCATGATCCTCTGCTTTCATTTTTTCACGAGCTACTCACGTTCCCGGTATTTCCATATTTGTTTGCCCCATTTATATTTATTTTATTTGCTCTTTAATCAAAAAGCATATCTTTCATAGTAACATAATTGGTTAATTTTATTTTATTGTTTTGTTCCCCTTAGTTTGTTTTTGTCATGTATTTTTTTGTGGAAACTTTGCTGGTTTATATATATGTATATTGTATTTTTTATGTCTATATATTGATGAATATATCCCTGAAAATGTGAAAAATAAAAAAAAAAACAGAATCTAATACAAAGCATGGGTTGGACAAGGTTTTTATTATATACTGTATGTACTGATCACTATATTTAAGGGTACATATATGTAAGGTTAGGCCTGTGGCTTCATCTAATAACAATGATGAATCTCATTCATATGTGTCGATATTGATGGCTACATATTAATTCATATAGTTTAAAAAGTACAAGAGAGAGAGAGAGAGAAAGAAAGAGACGAGAGAAAGAGAGAGAGATAACATATTAAAGGGTTATTATATCTTAGACTGATATTAACAGAAGCTTTTTTTACTAACACAGGGACAATAAAAAAAATGGCTGTGAGGGTCAGAGCGGCAGCAACCATAAAGGATTGCAAATCCGTTTAAAATTGCGATTGTTATGTCAACCTATATAGAATGACGGAAGGTCTCTAGGTATATGTACAACAGGATATACAAACTGATCCAGAAACGCGACAGGCCAAAGCGAGTCACTATGACGGTCTTTACACTAGTGTACTGTTGACACGACCCAATTGGCGCAACCGCTCTACTTATTAACTATGTAATTAAAAAATTCATCTGTTACGACATTTAAATACACTTTCATCGACGTAAGAAAATTCAGACAGAGATGAAAATAACGAATTTTTCTCCGCTCCATTGTTTTTCGCCGGTGGGCGGGGCTTAAAGTTTTCGTCCAATCATAGCACGTGAAAGAGACAGGAGAAGTTTTCCCCACGAAAACGTACTTGCGTAGATTTCTTTGAGCACAATTTATCTTATTACATGATGCCTTTAACTGCCAGTGTAATGGTTTTGGGAATTTATCTAACTTATCAATAAGTGAGACTGATTTTTGACGTTATTCTTGCAATACTAGCGTAGACCCGCGGCTTCGTTCACGAATTTTTAAAAAATAATAAAAATATATAATCACACTATACTCCTTTCGAGGTAAGCAGAGGTACATAGAAGTCTTAAATTTATTCTTATTATTTATTAACACGCCGATGCTTGACCCCAATCACATCTAATGGAAGATAAAGATGAGTCCGGCAATGGACTACATCCGCCCAACAAATACCTATTCACTCTTGTCTTAAAAGCTCCCAAGTCATAAGATCCCACTCTATAGCTGTTCGCGTGATGAATGTAGAAGCGAATCTCTTCGTGTGGATTTAAGGAACATTCACCACACACGGATGGGACCCGACACGGCGTTTAGTGGTTTTGTGATGATATCAGGCTGGTGGAATTGGAGAATGTAGCTCTAGACAACACCCTCCATTGTGCCACCGGTAAAAGACTGCGAGGGTGGCTACTCTACGTCGCTGCTCGAAGCTCTGCAAGTCTACAAGCTCTACGAACAATCAAGTCCAGAGCCGCCAACTGATATTTAGCGGATCCGACCCAAAGATGACAACAATACTCCACACCTGTACCTGATATCTGTACCTAAAGCTGTGTATCTTTACTCCATTGATCCCTTCCTTGCTGTTTTCTGCGCGTCGATTCAATAAATGGGTGTCAGCTGAAAATCAGCGCTGGGTGGCTCGGCTGGTCACTTAGCATTTGCTGAGCTGACTTCCCTTTGGCGCATGTGTATGTTGTTTGTTGTGTTGTGTGCCAAATAAATGTTTTTTTTTTATATCTATAGGTTAAAAAGTTGCAAAGGCGTGAAATGTCCTCTAACCTTAAAAAGGACACCTAAATTTTAAACAGCTATTTTCGCTTAAAACTAAATCCATTTTGCGCTAATACGTCGTGCTAGTGACCAGTAGCGCAGCGGATCGCCGTTCTCACAGCGCTAGTACTCATGACGTTTCTATTAAATGCCGTGCGGGTTTCCTCACGATGTTTTTCTTCATCCGTGAGTGTGCGGGGCTTAATCGCAATCTAAATGGAAAAGCCCGAAGTTAAACCGATCACAGAAAAACATGTAAATTGTGTCGCAATGGAATTCTTGCGTTATCGAGGAGGCGATAATCTGTTATACGATAAGAGATCTGTGCTGTTCTCGATACGTTTGAATCACATAGTAATTTCTGAATCATTTTGTCGTATTGCGTGACATGTAGGCTCAGAGCTAGGAGATGTTGCGAGAAAGAAAGAAAACGTTTTATTAACGTTTTATTGGTCTTTTACCGGTTGCACGGTGGAGAGTGTTCTCAGGAACTTCATTCTTTGATTCCACCAGCCCCATTCCACCACAAAACCACTAGACATCGTGTCGGATATCATCCGTATGTGGTGGATGTTCCTTATATTCGCACGAAAAGATTCGCTTCTACATTTATCATGCGAACGGCTAAGGAGCGGAATATGCTTCCAGCGGCCATATTTACGCGATCTTATGACCTGGGAGTCTTTAAGAGAAGAGTGAATAGGCATTTGCTAGGCGATCGCGTTTCATCATTGAACTCATCTTCACTTTCCACCAGGTGTGATTGAGGTCAAGCGTTTGTCTATAAATTATAAAAAAAAAATTAGCAGCAGCCAGAGAGAAGTGACAACATGCTACATGAAAAAACCAGAAAAAATAAATAAAAATAAATAAAAAAATCACAAATAATACACAAGAAAATCTAGGCCGCCGCCAATAAGGACCCTGTCTCAGCTTGTGCTACAGACTCTGCAGCGCTGGTATTCGGACAGGGCCTTGCGGACGGCACAGCCACTTTACTGGGACAGCTCTACATATATATATATATATACAGTGTAAACTCCATATTACGTCACTCGATTTAACGACAAACTCCCTAAAACGTCGATATCATTCGGGTTTGGTTGGTTTAGCTTGTTTCCCATACAATGATACACTCTATATAGCACTACACCCACTCTCAATAACGACATCAATTTAATAATATAAATACTTTTTAAGTTGCCATAATTAGTAAAAACTGCGCAGCTGTGTACGATCTTTTGTCGTTTTATTATCGTAGCCCGTAATAAACTCGACTGTCGGCATTACACATACCGATCATCATCAAGATGCCTCAATATCGCAAGATATGAATAAAATAATAAAAAAAAATACAACAAAATCACTGGTGCAGCAAAAGACGACAGACAAAAATAACAGATTATACTCAATAGCGATCAAATAAGAATTGTTTTTTATGTAATTACTAACACTAATCTGCAATAAACTTTTTCTAATACAGATTTTTCTTCTCTCCATTTAACGACAACTCTCTATAACGTCAAAATATACACAGTCCCTTGAGGGTCGTTATATAGAGTTTGCACTGTATATATATATATATATATATATATATATATATATATATATATATATGTAGGGAGGACGACATCGTCTATGTCAGTGACGTGCATAGGGTATTTGAACATGGTAGGCAGATTCACATTAATTAATTAATTTAAGCAATTTAATTAATTAATATGAATATTATATAATTATAATAAATATTAAATTACGCTCATAGGGAAGATAGATGGCGTGAAAGGATAATAGATATGAATATAAAAGTTTCCTTCTTTTATTTAAATTAAACCAATTTATTCCAGACTTATTTATTGTAAGGGCATCCAATGCTTTCATGCATCTATGGAATGAATGCTACTGATCTATGTCAAGCTAACTTGCCGTCTATAATATATCCGGGTAGTAGACTTGAGGCAGTGTTCAGTGTCCAGTGCGCTGTCTGATAGAGAGATTTCACTGGTTTGATTGGTTGCATTGGTTGATTTGATTGGTTACAGTGCAATCACTGTGCCGGGTCAGAATAAAAAGAAGAGATTTCAACCAGGCAACGCCACATCGTAGTTAGTAAAATATACTCAACTAGCAAACCCGGCGAACTTCCTTTCGCCACCAGATGGCTTCGTTTTGGTTTTTAGTTAGCGTTTGAAAGAACGTGCGCATAATAAATGTCACATGAAATTAACTGAGCAGAGTACAATGAGTAGCTGTCAAACAATGTATAACGCATCGGCGCCATCTACTTAAAATACTGGTGTGATCTGCTCCACCACATTGCAAAACCATAGTGGTTTGTAGTACATGCCATGTTTCCAAAGGTTCAGAGATGGCGCTGTATGTGAAAAATGATTTTCCCTGTTATCCTGCGTTTTTGTTGAAATTTTCCTGAATTTTTGTTTACTATAAACCTCACGGAGCCCGAGACCTTCCAACGAATGCGAAACCGTGGAAATCGGTTCGTGTGTTCTGGAGTTATAGCGTCAGGAGGGAAAACCGGACTGATTTTTATATAATAGATTGTATTTGCGAAAGTTTATAGCTAACTGCCTACATGTCAAACAAGATAGTTAATCATGACACCTGTCACAGATAATGTCAAACTAAATATGAATTATTTACCTTTTAGCATCGTGTACTGTCGACTGATTTCGAGACAAATTTATTTGTTTGCAATGCTTTATCACTATGAGAGAATTATTACTTTGTGCTATTGCTGTTGCATTACTCACGTGATGGCAGCGTTAGGCGAGATATGATAGGCAGCATAGATGGGCAAGATGTAATCAGATTAATGAAAATGATTAACGATTACATTTTACATTTTTTATCATTAATATGACTGCGTTTTGCTCATTTATGTTTTAAGCACTACAAAATCCCAAACTGTATACACATTTATGATTTCATAATGTTTTAAATGGATTTAATCATGATTACTAGAGATGCCACGGATATTCGGCAACTATTCGGTATTCGGCCTATTCGGCAACTTTTTTTTGCTATTCGGTATTCGGCCGAATAATATGTACTATTCGGCTGAATACCGAATACCAAATCATGTAAAAAAGACACGTTATATTACTCAAAATTATGTATTTATTTCCAAATTACAAGACTTTAGTAATTAAAATTGATCAGTGGTAAGTTGCGATGGATAAAAACAAGCTTTTCAGCATTTTTTTGGTAGCAAACAATTACGGTTTTCATCGTAAATGTTACCAGCCTCAGAAAATAACCTCTCACTAAATACGCTACTTCCAGGAATATTCGGCGCTTCGACCGACAGCGTTGCCGAATATTCGCTATTCGGCCAATTCACTATTCGTGGCATCACTAATGATTACAGAGCAAGAAAATTAAAATTACGACTACATTTTGTAATCGTTCATCATTAATCAGATTACATTTTGCCCATCTCTGATAGGCAGTGAGTGAGAGATATGTCTACATCTGAGGACTCGACCAGGTCACTGTCTAACGCGGACCGGCCTAGCCGGACTCTGGCTGATGGATGCGGAGCGGCAAATCAAGCAGGCGGACAACCCTGCAACACTGTCCGTCCCGCCCGAAGAGTAGCGTCGAGCCATGAGACTGAGGGAGCCGTTGTTTGATTTACAAGCTCCATAGTTTTGAGAGTCGAGGCCTCTCGCGTCCGTGGACTTTACCCTAGTTTCCCTACACGTGACTCCTGGGTAGTGCTAAACGAGCAGCAGCGAGGTGGTAGGGCGTCGGTGCCCGTCTGGATCGCGGCCACAGTGCATCGGTGTAAAGCCCGTCATAGTGACCAGTTTCGGCTTGTCGCGTTTCGGGATCAGCTTGTGTATATCCAGTAGCTCATATACCTAGAGACCTTCAGTCGCGGTATATGTGGGCCGACATGACGATGGAGACTATCAATGGATTTTCATCCTTTGATAGTCGCTTTCGTTTTTGGACTACACTGTACTTACCATCAGGTACTCTGTAGTCACTATGTCGAGCCAGTGTAAAAAAAAAATAGTGCACAAGTGTAAAGACCGTCATAGTGACTCGCTTCGGCCGCTCGCGAATCGCGATCAGCTTATACATATCCAGTTGTTTATATAACTAGAGACCTCTCATGGTCTTATACGTTGGTCGACATAACGATGGCGACTTTCAATGGATTTTCATCCCTTGGCGTTCATTGCCGCTCCTGGACAGCACTGTATTCTCCATCAGTTGCAATGTAGCCACTTTGACAAGCCATTAAAATAATCCAGTGGTAGCGTGCGTGTAACCAAGCACCACAAGGCGGAGTAGAGGCGCTTTTCCCGTCTTCTCCTGTCCTTTCAAGGAGAAGCCGTAATGGGCTGATTTCAGGACGGGCTTGCGGAGGATTACTCCCTGTTCCTCGAGTCCGTCGTACCATGCGAGTTGAAGAACACACCGGGGGCTTTCGTCGCTAGGAGTACGGCACACCATGACGCTGCTCTCATAGTGCTCTGACGGTCAATGAGTATTTCCCTTGGGCTACAAAAAAAGCGCAAGGCTGGCTGCACACGACGTCTGATTTCAATAGGTCAAACACGGACCAAACTCGGATGTGGTTTAACACTCTAACTCCAATCTTAATCCGTCATAATACATATCTAGGAAACTACGCAATTCGGGAACGTAATTTCTTTTTTATTAATAAATTTACAGTTTGTTTTGAATATCTTGTCTGTACCGAAAAGGGTATATCGGTGATATGATAACGTTCCCAAAGTACATTGAACAATTATATTATCTATATATGTACATATATAAAAATGAATCGCAAAATGTGTTGCTAAGCGCATTACTAGAGGACGGCTGTATCGATTTGGCTGATTTCTTTTTTGTTGTGTTTGATGAAGTCTGGGGAAGGTTCTTATAGAGTAAAAAAACGAAAAACATACGAGGAAAACAGTAAAAACAACAATTTTCCCATACAAACCGCTCTGTGCCCGGTTGTCAAACATATAATGTCAATCAAAACAAAACAAAGGTGCGTTAGGATTGTCTTTGGTATGGCTTTAAGTTGAGTAGAGGTGGCATGTCATTAGTGAAAATTATAATTTATACGCCAAGTAATCAAACAAAAAATAACCCAAAAATGTCCCATAAGGCATTATAGTAAAAATATCATTACCTTAGACATGACTTATGTCTTTCAATGCAATTTTATTTCTATTAGACTGCGACAGGCCAATAACTTTTGGCAGAATGAAATCTGACGGGGCAGCTATTAACATAAAAAAACAATGTAACATTGTTTTAGAGAAATAGGGCAGAACAAGGTCTAGCGGGACAGCTAGTTATTAGAATATTAAAAAGTTATTGTCATGTATAATTGAAAGAATGAATAATTTTACATTCAATGTACGCAATCAGTTCAAAGACGAATGAAACGATTTTATTAATTATCGGTGCTTAGGATCAACCGGGCACAGTGGCATTTGTTGGGAAAGGTCTCTGTCCAGCAGTGGATGTAAGGATATTTTTACTACTACCTGCCATTACACTCATTGTCCGCAAATAAATAAAACTCAGTTTTATGGTGTAAACTCGTCTAGCAACTGATATTTGTCTAGCGTGTGAAAGCGCTATATCGCGGTTCAATAAACAAACAGTCAAATGCAAACACATTAGGCAGATAGCGGTCGTGTGGGAACATAATTGACTTTATTTCGCGTGTACAAGCTGTTTGCTAAATATTGTTAGTGGTCTAGACTTTATAGCTCTCTCGATAGGCTTTCTAAAATCCTGAAGAGCTAAACTGGACAGGAGAGATAAATAGTTAATAATAATAAAAAGAAAGAAAGAAAGAAATGTATATTGTGACAAAAAGAAAAACACACAACATATACATGTATGTGAAACAATGAAAGAATAATACATAACATCATATCATCTATACTAATATTATAAAGCTGAAGAGTTTGTTTGTTTGTTTGAACGCGCTAATCTCAGGAACTACTGGTTCGAATTGAAAATTTCTTTTTGTGTTGAATAGACTGTTTATTGAGGAAGACTTTAGGCTATATAACATTACGATGCAACTATTAGGAGCGAAGAAATAATGGAAAATGTGAAAAAAAAAACGGGGAAAATTATTCATCCTTGAGGGCTTCCATTGCGTGCGCTGCGATAGCGGTTCAAGATACCAAAAATATATGTATGAAAGAATTATTCCTCTTGAAATAATCTAAAAAAATGTCCACGACAGTATATGTCTATCTTTTAAGATTAAGTCACTAGAACCGTTTTTATGGTAAACAAGTTTGGTCGAAATTAATGCATTATTTGTTAAGAGTTGTATCAACGTAATAATATCAATCTTTATCCAAATAAATGTGTTGTTGATTAAGAGTATTTAATTGTGAACAAAATTGTCCTTGACATCACTTAATTTCAATGGACATCTTAGAAGATATTACAAAACCTTATATAGCAAAACTACGTTTGCCGGATCAGCTAGTGTATAATAAATGGTCACGCTATATCCCTTTCTCGATGAGCAGAGGTACTTTAGTGTCTGTATCCACTTTGCACTTATATATTGTGACCAACGTGACCAGTAGCGCAGCTGTTCGCCGTTCTCACAGCACTAGTACACATAACATTTCTATTAAATGCCACGCGGGTTTCCTCACGATGTTGTCCTTAATAATAATAACCATATCGCCACATTATGCCATTTGGTGTAGGCAGAGATATATATGTGTATGTATCAACATTGCGCTGGTATGTCATGCCCAATGTAGCGCAGCTGGTCGCTATGTATTTCCCTGAAAATGTAAAAATAAAATATTGAAACTTGAAACGCGAGTTTAGTCTTTTAGAGGCGTGCCCGGATTGACGGCCGGTAGGGATTTTCCTCGAACTGCGTTTGCGCGTCTCTTGATACCGCCGGAGGGACGCGTTCGCCCAGAGCGAGCGCGACATACCCCGGAGACAATAGCCGGGCAGTAGACTTGAGGGAGTCTGCCGCCCGAAAGAGAGGTATTGGATGCGTGGGCTCTTTATACCCATCCCTCCCAGAGAGGAGGCCAGAATAAGACTGTTCGCTCCCCAAGCGACTGGACGAATTTGGTTTCCCAGGCCTGAGTGGAGTGATTAGAGGGACACCCCGGGGGTTTTTTGTCTGTAGGAGTCTGACACACCGGGGTCGCTGCCCTCACAGCGGCCCTGATGGTCCTATGCAGGATTATCCTTCGGGATACCAAAAAAAAGTCTTTTAATACAACTCCACTTTTAAGGACCAATTGACAACGCAGTCTCGGGCGTATTGTAAAATCACCCGGCTTGAAGAACCAATGAGACCTAACAGCCATAGATGGGCAAAATGTAATCAGATTAATGAAAATGACTAACGATTACATTTTACGTTTTTTACCATTAATTTGACTGCATTTTGCTCATTTATGTTTTAAACACTACAAATCCCAGATTGTATACACATTTATGATTTCTTAATGTTTTAAATTGATCTAATCATGAAGACAGAGCAAGAAAATTAAAATTGTCTACATTTTGTAATCGTTCATCATTAATCAGATTACATTTTGCCCATCTCTGCTAACAGCTGCTATCGTTGCCTGCCAACCATGTATGTTCTACCTACAATATGATTTATTGGAAAGCTGTGACTCCGTAAACCCGCGCGCTTTATATAATTGAAGAGAGAGTGGCATAACAGTTTTCTGTCAACTATAAAATTCGATACACTACAGGAGCATCGACATAGGTTTAACATTAAACCAGAAGCTCTTATCAAAATAAAGTGGTGATACATTAAGCAAAATCCATCAACCAACATGACCATGTTTGTTATCACTTAGCGTCACTTAGCGTCAATTACCAACTACTTGATACCGCCCTGATAATACTGATAACGGATTAAAACCACGCAAATGGAGCATAAGAGAAACCTTTTTTTTCTTTTTTTCTTAGGAATTTTGTTCTTTTGAACATGCCAGCTCCATCAAACCTTAACCCATAGATGGGCAAAATGTAATCAGATTAATGAAAATGATTAACGATTACATTTTACGTTTTTTACCATTAATGCGACTGCCTTTTGCTCATTTATGTTTTAACACGTTTGCTGCGGAACAGGCCTATTTCGTCCTACCACGGTACTTTCGCCTGGTGCGGACGAACAAAACTATGTCCCTCCCGCCAATGCGGAGCGAGTATCTCAGGTGTTTGTAAGGGTTCAACAGAGACAAATATATATTTCAGCTTGTGGTCAAAATTGTAGGTATTCCCAATCAAAACATTACGGTAGGCTCTTTTTGACCTACCACGCACAGACGGTAAAAAACATCAGCTCACTGCGGCAACAGGTCTATTTGGGCCTACCCTCCCAACAGGCCGCCCGCGACCCGTTGTAGCACTGAGCGCGCGCGCCGCCATTTAGTGTTGTGCGTGCTATCGAGGCGAATTAACGCTAGTCGTTCGTGCGATACTTCGAAATGACAGCGCAGTTGATTTTAATCCTTCGCTTACGTTAAATTTGGAGTAACACAATTCCCCATCGCAAGTCCCATACAATATTTCGTTCATAACTGTGAGCCATGTGGTAGAACTCAAAAAACATTTTAAATTCAGAAAACCAAGAAAATCCGAAGGACAGTGGCCATGTTCTAGAGATGACCGCTAAACGAAAAAATTGTGCAGGGTGCTATGAGAGACTGCGGAGAACTTTAAATAGTACCCAAACAAAAAAAAAGTTAAAAAATTAAATCATTTTGCAGGAGATGCAATCAGAACCTTTGCAAAACGTGTTTTAAAACTAAGCATTCACAGGCAGACTAATGCTAACAATATAAGTTTTTTCATTAATGTAACTTTTTTTATTAATTAATAAGTTTTTCATTAAACAAGTTTTTTTTCTATTACGATAATTCTGTTTTATTTTCCACATCCCTTATTTATTCTTTATCTGTCCCATCACTACTAAAAAACACTTTCTAGTGCGGACCAGGTCGATATCAGCCCGCTGTTTTCTCTGCTTTATTTTTCGTTTAATATTTGACAGATCCCGGTGCGAAGCTAAACCAAGGAAGTTGGGATCAAGGTCGTTCTAACAGTACAAAAAAAAATTACATACGTTACGTTTTCGCCAATTTACAGCATTTTAGTAAACCCTAGTGCTGGGGGGTCGAGAAAGACCTACTACGCACTGGCGAATAGTCGTTGGTTGGTGTATTTTGACCTACCGCCGCACCAGGAGAAGGTTTATGACTTTCCTTGCCGCAGCAAACGTGTTAAACACTACAAATCCCAGATTGTATACACATTTATGATTTCTTAATGTTTTAAATGGATTTAATCATGATTGCAGAGCAAGAAAATTAAAATTACGACTAAATATTGTAATCGTTCATCATTAATCAGATTACATTTTGCCCATCTCTGCCTTAACCTAAACATACAAAAAAACATTAAAACTAACAAAAAAATAATAATTATGCACTATTTGTGCATGTCCCACAACATTCCAGCAGCACCAGAGGCTGGTTCCACTAGAATGCTGTGAAACATGACTACATCAGTAGCGTTCATACCATAGATGCGTGAAAGCATTGCATGCCCTAATGATAAATAAGTCTGGAATACATTGCTTAAAGTTAAACAAAAAAAGGAACCATTTATATTCATATCTATTCTATATTCACGTCATTTAACTCTTCTATGAAAGCAATATAATATTCACTATCATAATATAATATTCGAATTAATTACGCTAATTCTGCCTAACCTGTCCTAATATCCTATGCACGTCATTGGCCTACATCATATAAATTAAGGTTCAATCTTACAAGGACAGATCTTTTTTTCTTATTCTTGTCACATTGTCATTGTCCGCCTGTCCTATTCCTGTGGAATCGTGCCTCGGGCTTGGAGGGAGGCTAATGTGCAGCCGATCCCCAAAAAGGGGGATCACTCAGACCCTTTCAATTATCGACCCATTGCTGTAACCTCAGTGTTGTGCAAAGTTATGGAGCGTATAATAAATTCTCATCTTATCCGCTACCTAGAAGATCACTCACTATTAAGTGATCGACAATACGGTTTTAGACCGAATCGGTCGACGGGTGATCTTTTAGCGTACGTATTGCACCGCTGGGGTGAGGCAATGGATAAGCACGGTGAGTCTTTGGCTATTAGTCTAGACATAGCCAAGGTTTTTGATAGGGTCTGGCGCCGTGGTCTTCTCTCCAAGCTTCGAGCGTACGGTCTTCCCGACAATCTGTGTTCATGGATCTCTGGCTTTCTGCGCGAGCGCAGAATTCGTGTCCTCGTTGATGGGCACAGTTCGCAGTTCGTGTCAGATAATGCCGGAGTTCCTCAAGGCTCTGTACTTTCTCCCACCCTGTTTCTTCTGCATATCAATGATATGCTGCCTTTGGGCAGTATACATTGTTATGCAGATGATAGCACGGTTCATGGGGGTTATTGCAGTAAGCCCACTTGTTGTCGGGAGGACTCCAACAGGAAACGGGAAGATTTGGTTGTTGGACTCAATCAATCCTTGAGCCTCATTTCTTCTTGGGGCGACAAGAATTTGGTTGAGTTCAATGCCATGAAAACACAGGTGTGTGTATTTTCCAGCAAAAAAACCCCTTTTTCCCCTCTCCCTTCTCTTCAGAATGTGTCGCTTGCAATGCGCGACAGCCTAAATATCTTAGGTATGAATATTCGCTGTGATCTTAATCCTAGGGATCATTTAGGATCTGTTATCACCACAACATCGCGTAGGCTTGGTGTCCTGAACAGAGTGCGTCGGTTTTTTACGCCTGATCAACTGTTACTTTTGTATAAGGCTCAGGTCAGGCCTTGCATGGAATATTGTTCGCATCTTTGGGACGGTTCTGCTCAGTACTTACTTGACGCCCTGGATAGGTTGCAGCGGAGGGCTGTCCGCATTGTGAATGATCCTGACGTGACTAAGCATCTTGAACCGCTCCAGTTGCGCAGAGATATTGCCTCACTGAGCGTTTTCTACCGTCTGTATCATGGCGAGTGTTCTGAAGAGTTGTTTAACCTTGTTCCACCCTCTCCTTTCCTGAATAGAACCACGCGCGCGGGTTTGCGGAGTCACAGCTTTACGGTATCTCACATCCCAGCTAGGACTAAGAAGTTCTCTAACTCCTTCTTTTGCCGTGTCGTTGGGGTGTGGAATGGTCTTCCAGCGAGCGTGTTCCCACCATCCTATGATATGGGATCCTTTAAGCGTAACGTGAAGAGATATTTGTGCAGGCCGGCATGATCGCTGCGACTACCGTTGGGTTTTCTTGCCTATCGATAGTCGTTAGCGTTTTTTTGGCTGCACCATGCTTACCATCAGGTATGGTGCAGTCACTGTGTCGAGTCAGAATAAAAAAAAAAAAAAAACATTCCATCCAGAAGTAATGGACATCGAAGAGAATCCTGAATGTAAGCATTTTTGACCGACTTCAAAAGAAATAAGTATTTGTATTCAACAGTACGTATTTTCTTATTTAATCTTCTCTATAATATAAAAATAAGTCGGGTTTTCCTTCCTGACGCTATAACTCCAGAACGCACGAACCGATTTCCATGGTTTTGCATTCGTTGGAAAGGTCTCGGGCTGCGTGAGGTTTATAGCAAAATTCAGGAAAAATTTCAACAGAAAAGCAGGAAAACGGGGAAAATCATTTTTCACATACAGCGCCATCTCTGATACACATCATGTACTACAAACCAATATGGTTTTGCATGGTGGTGGAGCAGATCGCACCAGTATTTTAAGTAGATGGCGCCGATGCGTTATACATTGTTTGACAGCTACTCATTGTACTCTGCTCAGTTAACTTCATGTGACATTTATTATGCGCACGTTCTTTCAAACGCTAACTAAAAACCAAAACGAAGCCATCTGGTGGCGAAACGAAGTTCGCCGGGTTTGCTATATGTTATAAAAACCCTGCTCGACTCATATAAGCGATACTCGATACCGATTACTTGCAAAAATAAGTTTAAAAACATTTTTTTTTAATTACAGAAAGGCGTGCTCTTGACCTCAATCTCACCTGATGGAAAGTGATGATGAAGCCAATGATGTACCGCGATCATCCAAAAAAATATCAATTCACTCGTCATTTGAAGATTCACGAAACAGACGCTGGAACCGAATTCCACTCCTTGGTGGTTCGCAGTAAAAAGAAGAAACTAATCTCCTCGTGCTAGCAGCTGGAATGCCAACCACATAAGCGTGCAAACCCTTACGACGCGCAGTCAATTTATGGCAGAAGGGGGAGGAGGAACTAAATTATACAACTCAGCCGCACACTCTTCAGGATATAGTCTATAGAAATCCGAAAGGCTGGCCACACTCCGACGCTGTTTCAAACTGAGTAGCTTGTGCGATGTAAGACCAATGAAAAGATTTAATGGATAAACAATGGTTAAGATTTACAGAGTTCAAGATATTTATGATGTCATGATCTACTAGCGTGATCATTAGCTTTCCTGGTTTTATAACTGAATAATGTATGATGTCATACATCAATGCGCGTAATATATTAACTCAACTGAAGCTGCGGGCATCAACTAGTAAATAAATACGTGAGTATAAAGTACCTATATATGCAAAACTAAAGTTTTGAATTTAGCGAAGGCAGTCCTAAGGCTTTAGACGCACAAAATAGCGCAAAAAGTACACGTTTAGATAAAAGTAATCTAACAAAGTGTTGGTTCATACACCCCCCCGACGCCTAGCCCCCAATTCCGGCAGCCCCCGCGTCACCCCCCCGTGTCATTCACGCGGGTAGTTAGCAATAAATGGCGGCACAGCACTACATAACGATAGGTAAAGCACGATTAAAACAATTAGTACGGAATGAAACGAATAGAGATCTTACGCGGCGCAATGTGTAGGACATAGCGATTTTATATTTATTTCGTAATCACCGATTCGCTCTTGTCATCAATCCCTACTTACTGCGCTGAGCATTAAGGCCTAGCGTTACAGCACAATGGTGTAAGCTTAATTTATAAACTAGGTTAATAATGAATGAATGAAATATAACTTTATTCAAATATACCTACTTCCAAGCACTTTTGAATCGTCAAAAAAAACAAAGTGTGACAGTCATAGTGACTACCCTAGTAGTATTTTCCCCTTCTCCGTCCCTCTCTTACCCTCTTCCTTTGTTGTTCATATTCCGTCCACTTTCCAAAATATTCATAAACGAAAGCAGCGTGGGGATGTAAAATCTGCGATTTTTATTTTTGCACGCGTTAATTATACTTTTGCTATAGCTCCAAAGATATTCCTTTAAATTATATGGTGTAGTGGGTACTCATAATAGGCATGAAATGCTTAAAGTAACTAACCTGTTTAAATTAATAAGAATGAATACGGAATCTGCTACAAGCACTGAAAAAAGAAAATACAAACAACACACGGTAAGGGACAGGAACAAGAAGAAAAATACTAAACAAATTTTTAAAAACATCAGAGGGGAAAATACAAACAGTCACTTATTCCACAATATTCTCGAATAACATCTTTGATTGCCATATATTAAACGCTTTTCTATCTTACTAAATGATGATGATGATGTCCTAGAAGGATTCGGCCACGGCGACTGTTTCAACACCGATTGAGAAAATCGAGATCCAGTTTTCGGAAACAGTCAATTGCTCAGGAGATATTTCAGGCTTATCAGGCGTCAGGCCCGATGGAAAGGAGAACCAGTACGATCGGGAGGGAGCGGGATGCAGGTTTGGTCGAGTTTTCCTTCTCTGAAAACCTGGTTGAATTGCGTTGTTAAAGAGATACCTTAGTCGCCTTTTACGACGCCTCAGCAAGAAGAGGGAGGTGCTATTCTATTCTGCCGGCAGCCACCACGGCACGAACAAAAAACTCGCTCTGATCTTACTAAATAGAAGTATTATAAGACGATTTCAAAATCGCTTTAGCTCGTGTATTGTACCGACGGAGGAGGGGCGGCGCGCCCGGCGCCCCCTGCCCGTGGACCGGCTAATTTGCCGGGTAATAGCTCCCCGGGCATATCTTTAATCTGATCGCTAATTGGATGGGACCCAGGGTCGCATTCAGGGATACATTTTTTTCGGTAGCGCGTTTTATTGCACCAAGTGTAAAGGTAATTTTATTATAATATATCGTCACACTATCTCTTACGGGGTAAGTAGAAATACTTTAGTGGCTGTATCCGCTTTATGTGTATATGTCGTGCCCAACGTGACCAGTAGCGCAGCTGATAGCCGTTCTCACAGCACTAGTACACGTGACATTTCTATTAGATGCTATGCGGGCTTCCAGACCATATTTTCTTTCACCGATGAGCAAGTGGTGACTAAATATGGAAAAAGCCAGATGTACGTGTCGGGATTCGAGCCTACAAGCATTTCCGTCGCTGCACACGAAATCCCGTCCTTTATGCACTAAACCAGGGGTCGGCAACCAGCGGCCGTAAGCCACTGCGGTGCGGCCCGTGCAAGTAGGAGCCGTTCCACAGAACGCCGCACCGCAGACGATAAATTAAAAATAAATTTCTATTTCATTGTTTTGTGTGCGCGGAAGCCGGAAATTCATTTCAAGCGATCACATTCAGTAAAATGAGAGTTACAATAAATATGGTTAAAAATGCAAAAAATAGTTTTATCTAAAACAATTGTCTTTATTATTAGGTCCTTACATATGAAATTGGCGTTTTGTATGGCAGGAACAAAAAGTCGAATATTTTTTAATATAATATATTTAATTAATCAAAGTATGAACCATTATTTTCTATGCACTTTTGCCATCTCATAGGTAGTTCATTGATCCCTTTACTAAAAAAACCAGTCGGACGGGAATCAATAAAATCTTTGAAGGCGATTTGGACTGCCCCATCGGAGTTGAATTTTTTCCCTTGCAAGAAGTTATCCAAATTTCGAAAAAAATGGTAATCTGTTGGAGCAAGGTCCGGGGAGTACGGAGGATGTCTTAGACTTTCCAATTGAAGCTCTTCTAATTTAGTAGCCGTCTGTTGCGCAGTGTGTGGTCTAGCGTTGTCGTGAAGCAGCAGTGGCGTGGAGCGATTGACCAGCCTAGGTTGTTTAGCCGCTAGCTTTTCCATCATGGTTTGCAATTGCTGACAATAGACATCAGCCGTAATAGTCTGGCCAGATTTGAGAAAACTGTAATGAACAATACCGGCACTAATCCACCAAACGCTTACAAGTAACTTTTTTGGGGTTAATTTTCGCTTGGGGCAGGATTTGGCTGGCTGGCCAGGATCCAACCATTGCGCTGAGCGCTTCCGATTATCGTAAAGAACCCATTTTTCATCACAGGTAATGATTCGGTTTAAAATACCTTCATTATTGTGCCGGTTTAGTAATGTAACGCAGCAGTCGACGCGGGTTTAGCGGGTTGGTTCAGTCAATTCGTGAGGTACCCACCTTTCAAGCTTTTTAATCTTCCCAATTTGCTTCAAGTGAATTAAAACAGTTTTATCACTAACATCGCAGCCTGGAGCTAACTCGGACGTGGTTTGCGATGGATCCGCTTCCACAATAGCCTTCAACTCTTCATTATCAACTTGAGTCTCAGGCCGTCCACGGGGCTTGTTCTGCAGGTCGAAATTTCCAGAACGAAAACGTTGGAACCAAAAACGAACTGTGTTTTCTTTTGCAACACGACCCCCATACACATCATTCACCCTTCGAGTTGTTTCCGCAGCACTAGTGCCACGGCGGAACTCGTACTCGTAAATAATGCGATATTTCAAGTTTTCCATTTTGTAAAATGAGTGACGCAGACAGAAAAAAACAGAAGAAAAAAACAAATGAATGACGATCATCGAAGCACAAATACATGAGTCTATAGCTGTACAAATTTGAATTTGGGATTCCTTACCAAAGAGGAGAAATTTGTGATTAAAGTGGCCAGTACGAAAAACGCCAATTTCATATGTAAGGACCTAATATATGAAATGTGGCACGCACCAATATACTCATAATATTTGTTGCCCTTATATAATAAAAGGTTGCCGACCCATGAAATAGAGCATCACAGTATCGTCTGGACGAATTTGGCTTCCCGGGCCCAGGTGAAGCAATCAGAGGGACACCCCAGGGGTTTTTAGTCAGTAGGAGTCTGACACACCGGGATCGCTGCGCTCACAGCGTCCCTGATAGTCCTATGCAGGATTTTCCCCCGGGATACAAAAAAAAAGCATCACAGTATAATTATAGGTCTTTGTGCTCTAACTTGCACAGCTGGCGATCTAGCTCAAGATTCTTAGACTACCAACGATCGACTTTTCAGGCGTAAGGACTTAGGTTGAAATTTATAGATGCTATTTCAACATTGCTTAGCAAAGTTGTCATGTTCAGGTTAGCCATAGTATTTGCAGAGCAAAGTCCATGTTGACACAATCGGTGACTTACCAAAGCCTTTAACATTCATTGAGTAATATAAATTTTAATGTTTTAGTAAAGTCTAAGCAAACTTAAAGTTACGTCTATATTTCAAGTATATCCCAGCCCTAGGAGCCGCAAGTATTGGTGCAGCAAGATTGTCGTGCAGGTTGATAGGGCTTATCATCGAGTAAGTAGGTCACAAGTGAAATCTGGGTTAATGCTCTAAAGAAGTTACTAAAAAACCGTATCCAATAGTACATCTTTATTGGTTTTTACAAAACTAAGTTATAGTTAGTTACTAGAGCCGCCTCTCGCCGCTAGCAGAGGTTTATTTCGATACTAAAAAAGTAATAAGGAACACTCTGGCTTCACTGTGAATTATCTTAAATGTGAATAATGTAGTCATCAAATTAAAATTACGATTTACGCGATATCAGCCAATACTTCCCGAGACGGGCTCAAACTCTCGCGGTCTACCCTACCTACCTATAGGTATAAGGTATAAGCATAGATGGACAAAATGTAATCAGATCAATGAAAATGATTAACGATTACATTTCACGTTTTTACCATTAATATGACTGCATTTTGCTCGTTTATGTTTTAAATACTACAAAATCCCAGATTGTATACACATGAATGATTTCTTAATGTTTTAAATGGATTAAATCATGATAACAGAGCAATAAAATTAAAATTACGACTACATTTTGTAATCGTTCTTCATTAATCAGATTACATTTTGCCCATCTCTGGGTATAAGGTTCACACGGATTCATTCTTCGCAACTCGACGCCTGAGTGCGTCTATTTTGCGTGAGTCCAGGCCGGGGTGATTGGAATCAATTAAATTCGCCAGCCGCCTGACATTGCTGGTTGCTTCCGCAAGGGTCCTCGGTGTGCCGGGGTGTCGTGCCCGGTACACTGCCAGTTCACTGCATTCCATGATCACATGCCTGGCTGTCTCCTCTTCTCTCATGCATGCTCTGCACAGAGTAGTTTCTGTGACACCTAAGTGAAAAAGATGTCTATTATAATAGGCGTGTCCTGTTAAGGCTCCGGTGACCCTACGTATCTGTAATCTACTGAGACGCAGAACAGCCTTAGAGATCCTTGGATTCGCTCGACGCAACATACCTTTTTTTTACACTGGCTCGACATGGTGACTACAGAGTACCTGATGGTAAGTACAGTGTAGTCCAAAAACGAAAGCGACTATCAAAGGATGAAAATCCATTGATAGTCTACATCGTTATGTCGGCCTACATATACCGCGACTGAAGGTCTCTAGGTATATGAGCTACTGGATATACACAAGCTGATCCCGAAACGCGACAAGCCGAAATTGGTCACTGTGACAGGCTTTACACCCATGCACTGTGGTCGCGATCCAGACGGGCACCGACGCCCTACCACCTCGCTGCTGCTCGTTTAGCACCACCCAGGAGTCACGTGTAGGGAAACTAAGGTAAAACCTGCGGACGCGAGCAGCTTCGACTCCCAACTGCTACTATTACTATTAGAGCAGCTCTATTCTAGGTCAAGGGTTCTAGGGAAGTGCTATCTAGGTTTTGATTCCCTTGCGGAAACTTGCAACTAAAGTTTTGTACTTTGGAGCTTCAATGTTTTTCCTGAAAAGCTTGAAATTCAAAATCCGTCTCCCGCGGGATGACGGGAAATGAGGGCGCTTTTCTCTAATTACGTCAATTAACGAACTGCCGTCTCGTACTCGTATAATCACTCGGAATTCACAATTCCAAGGCGCACTGTCGCGAGTTGTCCGCACAGAATTGGAAAATATAAAGAAACACGCGTGTTTTTGCCGTTTATTATCTATAATATAAAAATGAATCGCAAAATGTCTTGATAAGCGCGAAACTCGAGAACGGCTGAACCGATTCGGCTGATTTCTTTTTTGTTGTGTTTGTTGAAGTCTGGGGAAGGTTATTACGGAGAGAAAAATTAAAAAAATTGTCTGAAAAAGTCTAAAAACAACACTTTTCTATATTCTCATTCGAAAAATTCGTAATAATATTTAAAAGTCAATTTGACCTTTAACACCATACCATAAAGTTTAAATGTCAGTGGACGGGTTCCGGGAAGGCAAAACAATTGAGTGACGTATAAATATTAATGTCATATTTGTCAATTTTTATACATATAGCATTAAGACCAGGTTCCTTCAAACAATTTTTAAAAAACAGCCGACAGGCCAATTGGTTTTGGCAGAATAATATCCGACGGGGAAGCTATTAACATTAAAAAAACAATGTGACTTTGTTTTAGAGAAATAGGGCAGAACAAGGTCTGCCGGGACAGCTAGTTAGTAATAAAAATATATATCGTTACGCTAGATCTCTTTCGAAATGAGCAGAGTCACAATAGTTGCTGTATCCACTTGGCGCTTATTTATTAACGTGACCAATAACACAGGTGATCGCCGTTTTCACAGCACTAGTACACATAACATGTCTATTAGATGCCGTGCGGGTTTCCATTTCATATTTTTCTTCACTGGTGAACATGTGGTGCTTAAATCCATACGTAAACTGGAAAAACACAGAAGTTCGTGCCGGGATTTGAACCAACGACCATACACGTTGCCGGCATACACACCCCCTCATTATACACAACGTCACCACAGTCACCATTTTATTTCTTAATTTATATTTATGACATTTTAATACATTTTTTTACTAATTATTTTTTACACCTTTTTAACTTAAGAAGATTAAAACTGCATTATTTTTGGTATAGACAAAAGTCACTGAATTAGTACAAGTGGTACAACAAATGTCAGTCTTTATAAACCACCCTTAAGAGCAGAGATGGGCAAAATGTAATCTGATTAATGATGAACGATTACAAAATCTAGTCGTAATTTTAATTTTCTTGCTCTGTAATCATGGTTAAATCCATTTAAAACATTAAGAAATCATAAATGTGTATACGATCTGGGATTTTGTAGTGTTTAAAACATAGATGAGCAAAATGCAGTCATATTAATGGTAAAAAACGTAAAATGTAATCGTTAATCATTTTCATTAATCTGATTACATTTTGCCCATCTATGCTTAAGAGGTTATGCGTTAGTTACCAGTTACCTTGTATAGATTATCCTTTCCACATATTTGTTAATTCAATGGTCTTTACAAATCTACACGTTTTTGCGTTAGCGTTTATAACTGGGAACTTAATCTATGCTAATTTTACATAAGCGAAAGATGTTTGCTTAAATGGGGCAATCTCTAAGACTACTAAATAAAGAAAAATTAGGCTTATTAGAAAGTTATAATAACTTTTTTCGTAAACAGCTAAACTATTTCCGACAACTGCTTTTATAGACGAGCGAGGTATTTCAGGATATAATCATTTGCACCTACTTACAACTAAGAAATATGTAAATAACGAAGTATATTCTCGAACAAATCATAAAGAAATATTGATAAACAAATGAGAACTAATCCATAAAAAGTGTGGAAACTGCAGCGCGTGTGGCGCGCGATTTATTGGTAAGTAGATAAATCTCTTTTTACGTAATTTTAGTTGAACAGGTATTGACTCGTTTCCTTCGCACTTTATCCTGACTTAGGTCAGGGAAAATAGCTACTTAATAAGTAATTGTAATTCATTAATGTGTGCCCGTAAATATGTTGACTATATTTTTTTTTGGTTTAATGAAAATATTAAGGCATCACTATTATTTAAGAGATAGATTATTATATTCTTAACTCTACAACTTATTTGGTTACCACGCGACATTTTTTTTTACACTGGCACGACATTGTGACTACAGAGTACCTGATGGTAAGTACAGTGTAGTCCAAAAACGAAAGCGACTATCAAAGGATGAAAATCCATTGATAGTCTACATAGTCATGTCGGCCCGCATATACCGCGACTGAAGGTCTCTAGGTATATGAGATACTGGATATACACAAGCTGATCCCGAAACGCGACAAGCCGAAACTGGTCACTATGACGGGTATGGACTATGTGGGTTTCCTCGCGATATTTTCTTTCACCAGTGGCATGTGGTGTCTAAATTCGTAGGTATTTTATGCGCATTTCTTTATAATTTGAATATAAACACTCTTGTCATGTACAGACAATTTTGTTTCTTTCTGACTGACTTATAATTTGTGTAATAGAATGGTTATCTATAAGGCTTAGATTTCGTTGAATATTTGCTTAGAATAAAGAAATCTGCTTAGGGTGGCTTCTGTGGACGAGAGGGACAGAGCGATTGTGCGTAACAGAGAAAGAGTATAGCGTTAATCAAGTCTGTGGTTGTTGGCTGGTTGACCAGGGAGGTATTTAGATCGTATTTTTTTATAGTGTTCGCGCAAAAAGGTCGCGAATTACTCACCCGAAGGCGTAACCCCAATACTTATATTTTTTTTTAAAACAAAATAAGTTTTTTGTTGGTCGATAGATCAGTGGCGTTCATCTCATACAAGCATAAAAGCAATGCTTGTCCTACGTTCTACGAGCATATCATCAAGTAAAAGGTTATTTGGTTTAAGCGACATTTTTTGATGATATAGTAATATATATATATATATTAGGTCCTTACATATGAAATTGGCGTTTTGTATGGGAGGAACAAAAAGTCGAATATTTTTTAATATAATATATTTAATTAATCAAAGTATGAACCATTATTTTCTATGCACTTTTGCCATCTCATAGGTAGTTCATTGATCCCTTTACTAAAAAAACCAGTCGGACGGGAATCAATAAAATCTTTGAAGGCGATTTGGACTGCCCCATCGGAGTTGAATTTTTTCCCTTGCAAGAAGTTATCCAAATTTCGAAAAAAATGGTAATCTGTTGGAGCAAGGTTCGGGGAGTACGGAGGATGTCTTAGACTTTCCAATTGAAGCTCTTCTAATTTAGTAGCCGTCTGTTGCGCAGTGTGTGGTCTAGCGTTGTCGTGAAGCAGCAGTGGCGTGGAGCGATTGACCAGCCTAGGTTGTTTAGCCGCTAGCTTTTCCATCATGGTTTGCAATTGCTGACAATAGACATCAGCCGTAATAGTCTGGCCAGATTTGAGAAAACTGTAATGAACAATACCGGCACTAGTCCACCAAACGCTTACAAGTAACTTTTTTGGGGGTTAATTTTCGCTTGGGGCAGGATTTGGCTGGCTGGCCAGGATCCAACCATTGCGCTGAGCGCTTCCGATTATCGTAAAGAACCCATTTTTCATCACAGGTAATGATTCGGTTTAAAATACCTTCATTATTGTGCCGGTTTAGTAATGTAACGCAGCAGTCGACGCGCGTTTGCCGGTTTGCTTCAGTCAATTCGTGAGGTACCCACCTTTCAAGCTTTTTAATCTTCCCAATTTGCTTCAAGTGAATTAAAACAGTTTTATCACTAACATCGCAGCCTGCAGCTAACTCGGACGTGGTTTGCGATGGATCCGCTTCCACAATAGCCTTCAACTCTTCATTATCAACTTGAGTCTCAGGCCGTCCACGGGGCTTGTTCTGCAGGTCGAAATTTCCAGAATGAAAACGTTGGAACCAAAAACGAACTGTGTTTTCTTTTGCAACACGACCGCCATACACATCATTCACCCTTCGAGTTGTTTCCGCAGCACTAGTGCCACGGCGGAACTCGTACTCGTAAATAACGCGATATTTTAAGTTTTCCATTTTGTAAAATGAGTGACGCAAACAGAAAAAAGCAGTAGAAAAAAACAAATGAATGACGATCATCGAAGCACAAATACATGAGTCTATAGCTGTACAAATTTGAATTTGGAATTCCTTACCAAAGAGGAGAAATTTGTGATTAAAGTGGCCAGTACGAAAAACGCCAATTTCATATGTAAGGACCTAATATATAATCAGCGGAATCAGCGTTTTTTACCGAATCCGAATGTGTATATATATATATATATATATATATATATATATATATATATATATATATATATATTGCTATATCACCAAAAAATGTCGCTTAAACCAAAAAGCCTTTCACCCGACGATATAATTCTAACATTATGAATTAATCAATACTAGATACATTCACCATTTTGATTGTGATGGAAATGTATGCATATCGAAATAAATAAAAAAATGAGGTGTTTTCAGAGTTCTCTAATAGAGAAAGAGTAATAGAAGAGTCGAAGCAAGTTTTCTAAATGATTGCTTGCCTTGTGTGAAAACAATATGCACGCCACTGCGATAGATATATATGTCAATAATATGTACCAAGAAATACATTGCTAAGATATAAAAAGTTTTATTGGTAAAACTAATACTACAAATAAAAGGCAAGGCGCTATATAACCGCATCGGGAATGGTCTTCACATAGAGTTTTCTTACGTTATGCTAGCGAATTTGTTGCCCTAAATATAAAGAATAAATAAAATATTTTGGTCTTTGTTGTGTCAAAATCATCATCAGCCCACCCTAGTCCACTGCTGGGAATAGGTCACTCCTAACAAGCGCCATTCCAATCATTCCAACCAATACTTTCCCATCCAGAGATGGGCAAAATGTAATCTGATTAATGATCAACGATTACAAAATGTAGACGTAATTTTAATTTTCTTGCTCTGTAATCATGATTAAATCCATTTAAAACATTAACAAATCATAAATGTGTATACAATCTGGGATTTTGTAGTGTTTAAAACATAAATGAGCAAAATGCAGTCATATTAATGGTAAAAAACGTAAAATGGAATCGTTAATCATTTTCATTAATTTGATTACTTTTTGCCCATCTATGTTCCCATCCCACGCTACGTCTGCCGATTCGCGGTCTCCACTCAAGAACCAGCTTGCTTCAACGATCATCTGTATATATGGCTTGCCCACTGCCACTTCAGCTTGCTAATACGGAGAGCTAAGTGGACAATCCTGCTTTTCAATCGGATAACCTCATTTCAAGAGGACATGTTACACCCTTCATCAATAGGCACTATATGCTGAAAATGAAGTCACGGCGAAAGTTACACCTAGCCTGTCTCTTGTTTGGTGTAATCAAGTCAGACTCCGCGGTATCTATACAATAAGCTCTGCTGGATAAACAGCCAGAGGTTTGTGGAGTGCAGACGTGGTTCAGACAGCTCATTGTACCTCGCCACACTACATCGACATTTAGAGGTAGTTTTCGGTATGCTGCGTCCAAATGCTGGAACAATATACCGCCTCCAATTAGGTCGTCTTTAAACATAAATAGTTTTAAAAATAAACTAAAAACCTTCTTACTGAATGAGCAGCATACCGTGCAACAATCGGATGCCTCTTTTATTTAGTTGTTTATAGTTGTTTGAATTTATTTATTATTCTATTTGTATTTATTTTGTTTGTATCTGTATATTAATGATAATAATGTATATGATATGTGTATGTAATGTACTTATATATTTGTGTTCTTGTGTATGTGTATTTGCATCTATGATATATATTCATCTATGATACTTTGAATTTTAGTCTCTAATGCTGTGTATCTGTCTTATATTGATCCCTTCCTTGCTGTTTTCTGCGCGTCGACACAATAATCAGGTGTCAGCTGAAAATCAGCGCTGGGTGGCTCGGCTGGTCACTTAGCATTTACTGAGCTGACGTCCCTTTGGCGCATCATCACAACACAGGGTATATGCTTTTGTTGTTTTCTGTTTTCTTTTTTACCTATTCTGAAGTGTTGTATGTTTTGTGCCAAATAAATGTTTTTTTATTATTATTATTATTTCGGATTCTATCCTTCAGAGAGATTCCCGACATGGCCCGGTTCATCGCTCGCTGAGCGATCTTAAGCTGGTGGACTGGCTCAAATGTTGGTGTCCATGTGATTAAAACTAAATTGCCGGGAAAGGGATATTATAAATTATTCCATTAATAACTGTTTGAATGATAAAAGTGCGTGGTCTTAATATATGTAATCGTTCTCGCGGGGCATTCAATCCTTTATATATTATACCTGTTATTGTACCTCATTATGTTAAAAGGAGCAACTACCAGAGTTCCTTGCCGGCTCTTCTCGGTAGATTCTGCTTTCCGATCAGGTGGTAGATTGACTTTGCTTTTTTTGACGATTCAAAAGTGCTTGGAAGTAGGTCTATTTGAATAAAGTTATATTTCATTTCATGTCTCGACTCCGTACGTAATGTATTTGTTGTGCATTAATTTGCAAATAAAAAAAAGGTGTGTGTGCGTTCACTCACTATAGAAGTGAAACTTCAGTAAATCGACAAAAGAATTAGATGAATATATATAACAAGGGTAGAGGATAGTCATAAACTTTATTTGTTTAAAAATGAAAGTATTTTGATTCATTTTAAAAGATATTTTATTTAACATATGTTACATAATTTACTGGTCTTTATTAACACTTATATTTGAACATCTATCTTGTTTGTTCAATAATTGTTTTCCACGCGCACGAAACTCGCGATTACGTTATGTTGAACGTTTTCCTGTTTTTTTGTAAGTTTCATTTCATTTTTTTTTGCATCGATGTTGACGACACATTTCAGCATTCGTTTTCGGCATCTTATAAAATTTATTATTTAGCACAACAACATATAAAAATACTCACAAACACTGTTAAATAATAACACACCATGCTGATTTCTTACTAAAAAGCTGTAATACGCACATACACACCGATGTTTGCGCTCTCACTCTAGCTCACGAATTTTTATATTTGTGTCTCTTACCTGTCGTTTTACATTTGCTCTCTCGCTCTGGCTCACTAATTTTTGTATTTGTGTCTTTTATCTGTCGTTATCCGTTGCATCCGGTTTGAAATCACAACGATTCTATAGAAGTGTCACTTCAAAAATCTAAATGTAAAAAGTGGGGTGGCTCACCACCTTATATCCTTTTGGATCCTGAAGATCCAATTACGGTGGTCTTAGCAACCGCAACTTCGAAAAACTCTGTGGCACATTCACGCACTAGATTCATTCTACGTCACCGAGTCACTGAAAGATAGTTCAGTCAACTGCCGTTTATGCTCTGAGGCGCAGTTGTACTTCAACGCAGCCTTGAGTTTCTGCAGGCGTTTCTTATTAAGACAACAATACTTTGTCAAAAATTAAAATGCATCGAGCATCGACGTAGAGTTGCCTTCTTCGCGGTCTTTTACCGGTAACACGGTGGAGTGTTCTCAGGAACTGCATTCATTGATTCCACCAGCCCCATTGCATCACAAAACCACTAGACATCGTGTTGGATACCATCTGTATGTGGAGGATGTTCCTTATATCCGCACGAGAAGATTAGCTTCTACATTCATCATGCGAACAGATAAGGAGTGGAATATGCTACCAGCGGCCATATTCCCGCGATCTTATGACCTGGGAGTCTTTAAGAGAAGAGTGAATAGGAATTTATTAGGCGGACGCGGTTCATCATCGGACTCATCTTCACCTTCCACCAGGTGTGATTGAGGTCAAGCGTTCGCCTATAAGTAATAAAAAAAGACAGTCGCTTACAAAACGCTATTAGATCATCGTTAGATTTTTCTGGCCGGTCGCCAAAGTCGAGGCCCATCCATACCAACAGGGGTGGCATTGCCTTGCCACACAGCCCATATCTCACTGGCTGAGCATCTTCAGTGCTCGCTCCTCTCTCTCGCTGAAGCTGTAAAGGCCTTTCCCGGCAAACAGCATGATGTCTGCCCAAAAAACCACGTGGAGACTGCAGTACACAAGTGCAAAGGGCATAGTGCCTCTCTTCGGCTTGTCGCGTTTCGGGAGCAGTTTGTTTACACACTAAAATAATGAATATATACATGATAATCGCCCGATGAACCAATCATATAAGTATATAAATATTTTTCTTGATAATTTTAGTTTAATTATATGCTCATATTATAGGAAGCAATTGTCACAGCGCCATCTGTTAACCTAAACCAATATTTAATTTGTCAAGCTCCATCTAGTATCTAAAGCCGTACTACTAAAAATATTTTTCCATCAAATTATTTAGTACATAAATAGATTGTACTGTGAGCGTATGTTGATAGTGAAAAAAATTAATCATAGTGTAGAAACACCATAAATATAAAAAAAACTAAATAATAAATATAAACTAACAATAAACGGCGTAAACACAGTTGCTTATCAGGGAATAAGCAACCACTTATATATTATAATAGTAATAACTTATCAAGATAGGAATGATATTACTCGCCATCCTTTTGCATAAAAAAATATATTTATTTATCAGGCAAGCAGTGAAAACAACAGACAAATGCCTATATCCTGCTGTTTCTTTTTTTTATTGCGTTTTGTAATTGATATAGTATTTGTCCAGGCGATTTTTATTTGGTTCATATTAAGCAGGGACTTAAATACCGGTATAAAAGCGGTAACGTTATAAGCCAAGAAGGGCGATAACGTTATTTTTTAGAGTAACGTTACTCAGTATTTGTTATTTTTTTTGTTACTTTTCGTTAACGTTATCTTTTTCGTTCTGTTATTTTCTTTAGCGTTCCGATATCTCGATAACGTTATAACAAAAAGTAACGTTATTTATTTTCGTTATTGTTTGTCTCATGCGCTCAGTTCAATTCTCTTTTCTTTTTGTATGTATCGTACGCGACATTTTTTGGTTGCTATGCGCTGCACATTAAGTGAGTCGATTTACTTAAATCTTATCAAGACCAATTAAAGGTATGATTGTGTATTTATTAAATCTTTATTATATATATATATAAAAGGGGGGATTTACTAGACTATGCATGTACTGTTCCTCCAGTTATTCATATACCTAGATACCGTGGTTCCATTCGTGGTATACGTGAGCCGGCATAACGATGATGACTGTCAATGAATTCTCGTTCCTTGGCGGTCGTTACCGTTCTTGGACTGTCTATGTAGAAGATACGGTTTAATCACATTGTCGAGCCATTTGCCATTGTGTCAAACTGAGAACATGCTGTACTATTATTTTTTAATACAGATTGGAGCCAATGCATAAACGTGATGTAAATAAAGTGGTAGACTGATTGCAACTTAAGCTCTTTTATGTAAACGAGAGGAGGGTAAGATGGAATTAATTCATTAGCTCAATTGTGAGATATATCACAATTTAAAATTGGAATTACATAAATTGATTAAAATTGCGTAATTATCTATTGCATTCTGTGTTAAAAAAGAGTACATGGATTTAAAAACATCGTATCTCTTCTAGTCAGGGGTTTTTACATACTGTGCAAAAAAAACACTAAATAATAAGCATATATAGTAATAATAAGTATTTAAAGATTTATTATTTTTATTTAAAGATTTATTATAATTAATTATCATTTCTATTGTGTTTAAATAGTGAAGCGAGTAAATTCTCGTGATTTCATGGATTTAAAAACTTTTAATAGCCCTTTGATGTTTGAAATAAGTTCTAAAATCTACAAATCTATGGGAGACAAAAAAATTGTATATGCACAACAAAAAACTTCTAAGTATGAATGTTGCGCATCTCACAACAGCAAGACAAAAGAAATGATCAATTTGCACAGTTGTTACTAGAAGAACTGAATCATGTCAATCCCTGTATAAGAACAAGATACTACGTAATTTTTTTTAACTTTATGAAAAATGTGAAAAATCATCACAATCATGAAAATGAGGCGACGGACAAAGAAAAAGTATAAAATAATTTAGTTGCTAATTATTCATAAAATGTTAACTAAGAAATTAATTGCATCTTAGTCGCATTGGTAATGCACCTTCTTTATATTTATGTGTTAATGTAGATTATGTTAGTATTCCTATAAATAAACAAATCTTTTAACCAAGAAATTTTGGAGACTTGTTTGCGCAATCTAAAAAATAAACTTTTTGAAGTGAAACTTCTATAGAATAGTTGTGATTTAAAAGCGGATGCAACGGAAAAAGGACAGGTAAGAGATACAAATACAAAAATTAGTGAGCCATAGCGAGAGAGTATGTGCGTATAACAGCTTTTTAGTAAGAAATCAGCGTGGTGTTTTATTATTTAACAGTGTTTGTATTTTTATATCTTGTGCTAAGTAATACATTTTATAAGATGCCGAAAACAAATGCCGAAATGTGTCGTGAATATCGACGCAAAAGAATGAAATTAAAATTACAAAAAAAAAAACAGGAAAAAGTTTAACAGAACGTAGTCGCCAGTTAAGCGCGCGTAAAAAACAATTATTGAACAATCAAGATAGATGTTCAAATATATTCTCCAATATATTTGAACAACATATGTTAAATAAAATATAAAATATCTTTTAAAATTAATCAAAATACTTTCATTTTTAAACAAATAAAGTTTGTAACTATCCTACCCTTGTTATATATATTCATCTAATTCTTTTGTCGATTTACTGAAGTTTCACTTCTATCGTGTGTGATTGGCACACACCCCTTTTTTTAATCTATTATATAATCTTATTAGGGCTTTAATAACGTATGTGATTAGCCAGCCCCGTTAGTCAAAGTTAGAGTTGGCACATGTGTCCTCATATAAGCTAAAATTTGATTATATATTGAAATACAGAATATTACTAAACATTTGTCAAATATACTATTTTTCCGCTCGACTTTTCTTGAAGAGTATTAACAATAATTGATAATAAATCCACCACAAAAAGAAATAACTAATAAAAAAGTTAAATATAGACACTTTCAATATGAAACATACATATATATGTATGTATATATTTATATATACATATATATTTATATATACACATATTTATATATACATATATATCTACGTTACGAATCTTAATAAAATGTTATTCGAGAGGATTGCAGAAAAAGTTCTTGACATCTAGACTATTAATATAATAATACATACTTTTTATTATAATAATACATATACTATTTAGATACTATGTATATTTTCTACAAAGTGCAGATAACATGATAAAGTAATTACTTCGTCCAGGTATTATTCATGATAGTTTTTTGGAATTGATGAAATAATAAACAAAATACCACAGCTTTCATACATACTTATAACTTATAAGTATGTGTGGAAATCTATTTATATATCTATATATAACATAGTCGGGTTTGTGTGAACACTTATAACTGGAGAAATGGACCGATTTTCATGGTATTTGAAATGTTGTATTGGATTAGAAAATAGACGAAAATTAATACCATTGCGAAAAATATTTTCCCATAGAAAATGCTAATGGGTTTCGTAGCTGTCAAGCATTTAATATACATCCCGTCGATACGGTAAGCTCTCGCCTCAAATTAAAGAACGTATTTAAACAAAAGTTTCGAATTGACAAGATATATGCTCAAATTCGGATATTGACATGTTTTGGATTTTAAAAGTGTAGAATAATGTCAGTACTGAAAAAAGATTTGCTTTAAATTTTTATGAGTGCGTTCAAGAATTTATTTTATGTAAACAAAGGAAAATATATGAAAATAATTATTTTGTATTCATTCGCTCTATAATCGGCCTCATCGTCACTTTCCATCGGGTGAGATTGGAGTCGAGCGCAAGCTTATCTGTAATAAAAAGAATCGATGGCATTTATATCGTTTACACAAAAATTTCAATTTGAAATAATTATTATCATAGAAACAGTATTTTTTCCACACAAGCGAAGTCCCGGGTACAGCTAGTATATTATAAATTAGTTTAAAAGGTAGACATTATTCGGTATTTACTGGGTGAGCGCGCTCCATCTTCTACTTCATCATCACTTTCCATCAAGTGACTTTGAGGCCAAGCGCAAGCCTATCTGTAATAAATACTAAAACATAAAATTTAAAAATATTAAAATTCCGCCATTAATTAATAGACCACCATTAAAATTTTTCGTCGACTAAACATTTAGCACGCTTCTTTGTTTCATCTATATCAACATATCTGTACACTTTGCTAACTTTTTTCCTCCCCGTATTGTAAAACAAGCCAAAAGTCGAAAATACGTCTCGTCAGCTTGCAATGCATGAGTCCTGAACATCGACACGTATTGAAAGTGTTGAAACAGAAGCCGCCGCAACGTCGCTATATTTCTATCAATTATAGCGCAGAATTTGGTGACGCGTGTTTAAAAAGTATAAGAATGGCAACGTCGCATTTATAACGTTATAATAACGTTAAATTTTTTGTTATAAATTTCGTTCTGTTACCTGAGTAACGTTACTGATACCATTATGACGTCATTTTGTTATTGCGGTAACGATACAAAAATAACGTTATGTATCATTACTATAACGTTATTTTTAGTAACGTTACAAGTCCCTGATATTAAGGCTGATAGATATATGTGAATTAACTTACTTTTAATTATATCACGACATTACAATCTGGTAACACAGGGTATGGTCACGAGTAAAAATGCTGATAGGTTGAGTGTTGTGGCTATTCAAATTATCAACAAACAAAATAGGGTAGAGGAAGTAATTTCCCGCCCTCGACGAATACTCCGCGGCGCTTCAGTCTGTCAGTGACCATGATCGTGACCAGATCGCAACGTCAAGCAATAATTAAAAGTCTATACGCGCGTAGAATCCGTTAGTGTTTACAATTATTCTAAAGAAGTTTTACTAAAAAAACAGAGGTATAAATAAAAATATAAAATAAAACGCCCATTATACGCTAAAATCTTTAATATTAACAATAATATACTCTACATGTTACAATAAACTTTTCATATAAATACCGCTCCACGTCTTTGCAGAGAACGTGTTTTGACAGTCGAACTGTCAAACTGACATTTCGTTTTCGTAACGCAGAAAACGCACTGATCGCCTTCGAATTGCGTTTAAGATTTTTTATGGTTCGTTCGGAGCAAATGTCTCGTGTTACGCAATACATTTACTTGTCTTTTTCTATCTCGTGTATTTACGATTAATCTTCTCTTTCCCGCACGCTGTGGACGAATGTTTTGCTGTGTAACAAAACATTGCGATATTTCAATTTGACATGACCTTTTTGATATGTAAAATATGTCCTAGAGAATATTTTTCAATTCAATCAAAGGCGACCGTTTCATTCTCAGAGCTTTAATTAATTTTCGACAGATGGTGTTGTTATCAATTCATAGGAATCAATCATTGACATGCAAACATACATTTAAATATCAGTTTTTCTTAAATACCAACAGTTAATTGTTTTGTTACAGATATTTGATTATAATGATTGGAATTTGCTGTTATAAAAGTACAGAATATTTTTTCCACTAGTATCGGTTCGAATCTTTGTTATGCAAAGCGTATTACGAAAATGTTTGAATACAGTTTGGCTCTTTTTTTAATTATTTTTTCCTTTTCCGTAGAACGTTTAGTATTTAAAGTAATTTTTCTCTAGGTGTTGTTCGAAAACTAAACGAACCCGGTAACTTCCATTTTTTAAGTTTATTTCATACCTTTCCTACGTTAACCGACTTTCATCTATAAATAAATAGATATCTTAAAGATATGCGCATAATAAAGCATTTGTTAGGTAAGTTACAGAATTTTTCATTTTAAATATTTATATAAATCTTTATACGACCTTGCACCAACAGATTAAATTTAGTTTAAGCTTGGTTGGTAAGACGCCCTTAATCCTAAATAAATCAGTATTATTCTAAATCAATCTTATAATCATACATTAAAGGTTATATTTTGAAAATCGGATTTGTTTCTTAGAGACTTATTTGGGATATATATTTCCGGTTTCTCTGCACTATTGTAGCGTGGCAACAAGAAGGCTGCGACATCCCCAACGCTATTTTTAGATGTAGTATAAATTTAAAGCCGTGGTGGGTGCCGGCAGAATGGAATAGCACCCCCCTCTTCTTGCTGAGGTGTCGTAAAAGGCGACTAAGGTATCTCTTTAACCCCGCAATTCTACCAGGTATTCAGAGAAGGAAAACTCGACCAAACCTGCATCCTGCTCCCTCCCGATCGTACTGGTTCTCAATTCCATCGGGCCTGAGGGAGCTCGGACGAGAGAGTGCTTTTCTGGCAGCGCGTCCAGTTATGCACTTAAATATCTCCTGCGCAATTGACTGTTTCCGTAAACTGGATTTCGAATTTCTTAATCGGTGTTGAAACAGTCGCCGTGGCCGAATAAGGCTAGGACATCATTATCATAAATTAGCAAGAACAAATTAAGGCTGGTATCACTACACACATCAATAATGACTGCGGCGTTTAAGCTTCAAACGTGAGTGGTCGTGTCCCCTGTTCCATTCATCGGAGAGTTGCGGATTTGTCCTTGTTGTGGTCTTCTGAACGCGTTTTTATTGTTTTTTGGAGTTGGGTCTACACAAGATGGCCGGATAGCAAAATGCTGCGGAAAATCGGTGATTTTTTCTGATAGCGTGAGACAAAGTGCACGTCACTGAGGTCGCTGGTTTTGACGTGAGTGATACCAGGCTTAACTTGCTCTCGCAAATTTTCGGATAACTTGGGTAGTTATGTAACTTTAATATAAATTTATGTTACACTATTGAATTGTGTTAAAATTGTCTCTACCTAAATCTTTAATGTATATATCAATAATTTAAAGACGTATTTAAGGAGCGTAGGATTTACTGAGTTTAATGCTCTTTTACAAATATATTATTTATCTGATCAATTAGAATTTATATCTTTAGTATCCTACCTATTTCGTTCCATCTTATAATGCGTAAATGTGGACATATTTAAGAAAAACTGATAACCTTAACACTTTCTATATTATTCCATGTTTAACGCGTTCGTTTCCACGTCACTCAAATATAGGGGACGCTTTTCTTGGTGAATTTAACAGGATTTTTAAAAGGAATTTTACCAGCACTTATATGTAAATAAAGGACATACAACATTGAAATAGTAAAAACATTCTCATTGTACAATATCTTTTATTAATATATATATATAGGATAACATATTACATAATACTATGGCGTATGTTATCGTTAAACACTCGAAACACATTTGAGGTGAGGAACAAACTTTTTTGCGATATATCAAAAATAATAATATCATAATATAGCCATAATACTCGAGTTACATTGTTTATATATAGCGTGTTTACGTTATGGCGTGCAAAGAGTCGGATTTGGGCCCCGTGAATATATGATCCTAAATCCGTACTTCTAAAATTTCTAGAGGTACGCGTTGAGATACGAACCTGTGTCTACTAGGGTTGTGCAGCACATTGGTACTGGTATTTTATCCACTAGGCTACCACAGACACCACTGTTTAAGTTAATCGAGAAAACATCAACATATATTCTCGACTATTGTCATAACAGATCAATATATCGTCGAGTGAAAAGCAATTTGGTTTAAGCCACATTTTTGGTGATATAGTAATATATATTTTTGGAATCAGCGTTTTTTACCGATTCCGAATATATATATATTACTATATCATCAAAAAATGTAGCTTAAAGCAAATAGTCTTTCACCCGACGATATAATAACAAACAAACGAAGTGCTTTTTATTTTATTAAAGAAATCAAATCGAACTTAAATTCATGAATAGCCACTGAACAATTAAAGTTATATACAGCATGTTCTTTTATTAACTAGGACAGTACGTGGAAATACTATTCTTTTTTATTTATGGTTTGCAGGAAATATAAGTCAAAGGATGGACCGCATCCGCCCAACAAATTGCCTATTCACTCTTCTCTTAAAGACTCCCAGGTCATAAGATCGTGGAAGTATGCTCGCTGGAAGCATATTCCACTCCTCAGCTGTTCGCATGATGAATGTAGAAGCGAATCTCTTCGTGCGGATATAAGGAATGCCCACTGCGATATTATTTCTTATATAAAAGATATTGTATAACATAAATATTTTTAGTATTTTAATATTGTAGATCCTATGTTTACATAAAAGTGCTTATTTAATTAAATCCCTTTTAAAAATCCAACTAAAAAAAACCTTATTAACTTCAACAAGAAGAGTGTGACCCAGGTACGGGTGACGCAACGACGAATCTGTTTGTATTTATGAGTTCAAATCGCGAAAATTTAAAATTTTACTTGTAAACTTATTGTACCAGTGTTCGCTTCGGCAAAATGACGGCATTGTGGCTTGTACGGTGATAACTGGCTTGCGAGATGTGTAGTAAATATATAAAACGGAAGCCGATACGGTCAGGACTCGAATCAATCTGTATTTTATGGTCAGCAATTTAGAGGTACAGAAAAGATAAAAACTTAATTTTAGCTTTAATAGGAAGGAAAATAAAGAAAGCTTTACAAATATAGAAGAACAGACTACAGAAAATGGTAGAAAAACAATGTGATTTTCCACAAGAATTACATCTTGAACTATATGGAAAAATGTCAAAACCACATAGAGTTTTCTAAACTGTATGATCCAACAGAGATTTGATAAAAATTCCATACAATTTGCCATTTTATGTGTGGACTAAATATTAAAAATAAAAAATGTTCACCGGTATCTTTAGTGTTAAGGGACCGTGGAAGCTTCTCATTTAAATATTCACTGCACACTTCTATCAAAATATGATACGTAAAATCCATAACTATATAGTATAATTATAAAATCGAGATAATTAGATGCACATCGATTATACTTTTTAATCTTTCGCCTTGTCTATGGTAGTAATTTATCCACAGAGATAATGTCATGGACGTCTTTCCATCTACTTGTCTATGGTTATACGAATATTTTCGTATATCTCATGTTTATAGTACATTATAAAACTATTTTAAACGAAATTTAAATAAATATAACTTAAAAAATTTTTGGACACGTTAGTCAATGATATACGCTTTGTTTTATACGTTTTTTGTGCGAGTTTTATTTATAAAGAAACTACAAAAACATAATTAACTGCAATTTATTTTCTTTTATGTGGTTTTTATCGCTAAAAAGTCAGGAGTCACTCAATTACTTATTATCATTATGTGTCTCAAATAGTAGCTTAAAGTAAGTTAAAATTAATACTTATATGATAGCAAGTGGCATAGAACATTTATTCGCAAAGTCGATTATAAAGGACCTGACTCACTTCACCGTATCATACCATGACCGTGTCAGAGAAATATATATTATTTGTATAGAAATGTATGAGACTATGTCCACTTGACCGTTCCGTCTTTGACAAAGACCGAACCGTATATGCCGATGTCAATACGCTCAAAGGATAGCTCGCAGCGTTGCTAAACCGATGCACGCAAGCGATCAGGCAGTGATAGAAAAATGTAAAAGAAGTTACATGCACCAAACCCGTTATAAATAGTTATTAAACATAGATACTCTATATTCTAGGCGGCTAGCTAGAACGTTTCTTGTCATGCCCTGGCTAATATATTTCTTTTTATACTGGCTCGATAAAGTTATTACACTGCACCTGATGAAAAGCACAGCGAAGTCCAACTACGGCAAGGACTAGACAAGAATCAGTTACCATCGTCATACCGGCCCACATATATCACGACTGAAGTATTCTAGCAATATGAACAACTGCAAATACATAAACTGATCCCGAAACGTCAGGCTAAAGCGAGGCACTATGACGGTCCTTGCATTTGTGTAGTGTGATCACAACCCAGCTCAGGTAACCGCCCTATCGGCTAAAAAATGTTCATAGTACGGTCATTGTACGGTACGGTGTATTGAGCAGAGAGCTTAAAGATCTTTTAGTTAGTAGAACTATGAAAGGTACATTGATCATATTTGATGGCGTTAAAAACAAAAGGTTTAAATAAATCTTGATTAAAATCATTCATCATTGACCAACTGTGACCAAAAACCAATAAAGGACAACTCGTAAGATGGAGCTATATTAAAAAAACCTAAAAATACATTTATAAGGCGGTCTGCACACATCCGGGCTCATATTTGTTTCTGCTGAATTTTTTTCCTTTTCATCGCATAGATTTATCGACCTATCGCAAACGTATCTCCACTTAACTGAATAGAAATAATGCGTACTTATTTCCATTTAACGCAATTTCGTTTCACTTCAAGAAAAAGGCTACTCTTGCAGATCTATTTTTAAATCTACTTTTGATGTGCTATATTTCATTTTTGTCGATACATCTAACTAAGCATTAGATCATGCACTTTTCTATAATTTTGTCTCATTTTATCAACACTCATGTACTGCCAAAAAACAAATAATTTTAAAATTTACATCGAGAGAAATTATATGGGAAAATTCTACTAAATATTTATAACTAAAAAAAATATTATATGGCTTATTTTCCTCCATAAATAAAGAAAGAAAAAAAAGATTACACAATAATTCTAAAATAATAAATTGTATAATTACAACGTATATTTGTCTAGAGATTTCCTATATAGCAACAACAAATGCAAAAAATATTACCAAACTATAATAATAATGTATTGTCACACTATGCCCCTTTTGGGGTGAGCAGAGATACATTAGTGGCTGTATCCACTTTGTCCTTATGCGTGGTGCCCAACGTGACCAGTGGCGCAGCTGAACGCCGTACTCACAGTACTAGTACATGACGTTTCTATCAGATATCATGCGAGTTTGCTCACGACGTTTTCTTTCATCGGCGAGCAAGTGGTGCCTAAATTCGGAAAAACCCAAAGGTACACCCTGGGACTCCTACACACATGCAAACCGGTCAATTATCCACTAGGCTACCACAGCCATCAAAAGGATAACAAAACAAGCAACTAAATTATTTTGACCCAAAAAAAATTCTAACAAAATATCATTACACAATGCATTGTTTATGAATACATTAAATAAAATTCAGTGAAAAGAGTTGATCATTGATAAGATCGAAAAAAAAAATTCGCCCGCAGACGCCCGAACCGAACGTGTGCAGCGCACCTTACATTGAACTTATATGTATAATCGAATAAAACATACGCTACGACTAGCTCAAGTTATCGATTGAGATCACAGCGACATCTACCGAGTTATCCTAAATAACACAGAGTTGTTTGCGAAACTTTAATAGACTCGTAGGAATATATTCCTGATATAATATACAAATATTTTTGTTCTATGTTTTTTTACGAAACATTTATCGAAGATAGTCTTTCAGATCTATATTTTGTAGTAAATACAATGTCCGACTGAAAGTCGATTTCTGGCAGAATGCACCTCGACTTGGGATCTCAACCAAACTATAGAACCTACGGGTGATCTACCAGCGTTTCGGAAGCGACTACCTTGAGAAGAAACGCCGAAAGAAACTCAAGGTTACATCGGAAATACATCAAATTACCTGTAGTCGAAATAGAACATTTTATATTCAGAGCTCCCTGGTTAAATAATTTTAATTTTTGGGTGAAAATCCAAATTAATGCCTAACAAAAATTTGCATACGATGTCAGCAATATAAAACTGTGAGATTATTAATACTTTACAAAAAACTCTATATAAGTATTAAAAAAAAAAAACGATGTATAGATAATGGTTCAGCTCTAATGACATTTACAAACATATGATTCATGAAATGATTAATTTTATTTCGAACATTATTTGCAAATATAGCCTTTTCTCTTTCTCTCCTTATATAGTAATAAGGGATGTAGAATAATAGCAAACATGTCTTTAGCACTGATTAAATAGTGTTTATAAGGAAAACTTTATACTACAATGAAAATAAAGATTTTTTATTCATGTGCTACCTTCAATTTTTTATTTAAATTAACCCCTTGACATACCTTTAAACGCAAAAGTAATGCCACAAATGACGTCTCCCAGACGTCACAGTATGTCAATGGGTTAAGATTTTGTACTTAAAAAAAACTAAAAATCTATTAAACATTTTATATTTAGAGATTCATAAACATATATTCTTAGTTGATACAGGTACTAATGTACCTCTGCTCACTCCGTAAGGGATATGGCGTGATAATTAACTTTTAACGATTAATCATGTTCATTTAAAATTAAAAAAAAATCATCAAAAATGCATCGGTAATATAAATTTATATTAATATTAATTTATTAACTCTTTGAGAAAGTTTTCCTTGTAAACATTATAGGAAAAGGGAAAACGGTATTGCTGAGACTGAGAACATAAATACTTAAAAATAATATTAAAAAAAAAAATGTCTATGTATTTTTGCTTAACGTCGATTGCCGTTTCTCGAATCGGGATGAGGCCGGCGAGGGTTGTTTAACACTGAAAGACAAAAAATAAATTCCTTTACCCGAGGTGCTCCAGAATATACAGAGGATAAAAATTTGAGTGTGAATGATTTTTTTTTACACTGGCTCGACATAGTGACTACAGAGTGCCTGATGGTAAGTACAGTGTAGTCCAAAAACGAAAGCGACTATCAAAGGATGAAAATCCATTGATAGTCTACATCGTCATGTCGGCCCGCATATACCACGACTGAAGGTCTCTAGGTATATGAGCTACTGGATATACACAAGCTGATCCCGAAACGCGACCAGCCCAAGCGAGTCACTATGACGGTCTTTAAAAAAAGATTAATAAATTATAGAAAAGTGTAAGATTCTAATTTTAGTTTCACATTTGATGATGGACAGATTAATTTGTAGCGAGTCATGGATGTACTTATGAGTAAAAATTTGTCTGGTTGCCATAGTACAGGCGCATGTTTACTGTGGGACCAGGTCAATGCATGTAAATTGCCCAGAAATATAGTATATAAGGGCGAAAGATTTCCAGATCATATGAAGACAGGAGATGCATAAAGGCATGAAGGCGGATGATTTCAAAATTATATAAAAGCGGAAGATTTCTACATTATATGAGTGCGGACGATTACCTAATTATATGAGGGGGATAGATTTGGTAATTATATGAAAGCGAAATCTTCCCTAATTATATAAAAGCGGAAGATTTCTACGTTATATGAATGCGGACGATTACCTAATTATATGAGGGGGATAGATTTGGTAATTATTTGAAAGCGAAATCTTCCCTAATTATATAAAAGCGGAAGATTTCTACGTTATACGACAGCGAACGATTCCGTAATTATATGAGGGCGAAATCTTTCCTAATTATATGAGTGCGAAATATTTTCGTTTTACGGAGGCGGAAATTTATACATATTAGGACAGACAATTTACCTGAATGTATTGGAGGTGCGGGCGAACGCCGGCACCACGTGTTCGGGGACATCTGTAAATAAAACTATATTCTGCACACAATTGCTGAGCATATTCCTACTGTGTAGTATAGTATATTATGTTATTCCATAATATATTGATTTTTTTATACCGGTTCGTCAAAGTGATTACATTATTTTTAGCCTGAGATGACGCAGTGACCACGTCATACCTGATAGAAAGTATGGTACAGTTCAAATAACGACTACCAACAGCAAAAAAACCATCGATAGCCGCAACGGTCATGCCGGCCTGCACAGATATCTCTTCACACTTTTTTTTACACTGGCTCGAAATACTGACTATAGAGTACCTGATGGTAAGTACAGTGTAGTCCAAAAACGAAAGCGACTATCAAAGGATGAAAATCCATTGATAGTCTACATCGTCATGTCGGCCCGCATATACCGCGGCTGAAGGTCTCTAGGTATATGAGCTACTGGATATGCACAAGTTGACACTTCGTTTGAAAGACCCAATATTATAAGACGATGGGAACACACTCTCTCCGGAAGACCATTCCACAGCCCAACAACTCGGCAAAAGTAAGAGTTAGAGCACTTCTACATGGCACCATATGAAAAGTATAGTGTAATTGTTACACTATCCGAACATACAAAACATCACAATTGTACGCGTATCCGATAGCAATCGTATGAAGACAGCGGCGGATGGATCTGTGACCAACTTCAATACAGTTGCATGAAAAAGATAACCAAAAATACGTTAACGATAATTGCGAATATTAAAGCTAGTGATTTCTTATAATACGCGAATTGTGTTTCAATTATAGCATAAACATAACAGTAATCGAATAAAAGCTACCACAGCTGAAGGTCTCTAGGTATGCTGACCGCCAAATCAAGGTTCGTATCCACATGGGGAACCTCTGCTTTGCCACCTAACCCATAACTAGCCGGCTGAGTATTTTAAATACTCCCCTTTCTCGCCCGGTGAAGTTGAAGAGGCCTTTCTCGGCCATCAGCGTGTTGCCCTGCAGAAAAACAAATCTCCAGGCAATCATATGCCATATAGTATATGTCCACATGTTCATACGTCTGAATATATACAAGCTGACTCCGACCCAGTTCAGGCAATTGCTCTTCCACCTCAAATCCTCAATTTGTAAAAGGGCGTCAGCCATGGGTCTTGAAAATTTTTGATGCGGGGCAATAATCTCCTAACGCCCCCTCCCGCTAGTCCATTCATTATAGTTTCTCAATTATACGGATTAATCCGCTAAAAAATGTTTACAGCGTAATTTGTAGAGAACATCGTGCTCTACAACTTTGTGAAAATGTAAATGACATTTATCGCATAAAAAGACAACGATATCTTATGAGACTTTTGAGTTATCTTTTAAAACGTCAAATGCAATGACTTGTTCTTTTCAGCCAATTTTTGCATGGCGTCGTTGAACCATTTTTTTATACATATTATTCACTGGGCATGCTGGGTGATGTGTTAATCCCGGTTTGTTACTCCCCCCCTGATTTGGGTCTAGTGGGCGTATGACGCTGCGCTAGCACAAGGGATAATACAAACCTGTCTGAACAAGTAGGAGGAGGGCCTGTAAGCGCCCGTCGATAGGGGATGAATGGGCCTAGATCTGTGCTGCTGCCACTCGGGAGCGGTAGGCCGGGGGTGGGGGTGCACGTCGTCGCGGGAGCCACGCCCGCGGGGCGAGCGCGGTCCCGGCGCTCTGCTGTCATTCTGATCTGAACAATATCAAATGTCACTTTACAGCTGTACTCTATAGGACTTCTAAATTGTGCGTAACTTCTTGGTAACTTAGAAAATAATGCCCCATTTCGTTTGCCCCGAAAAACCGCGTTCCTTTTTTGTTCATGGATAATGCTAATATTTATTAAGAATTATGGTTAAAAAATACATTAAATCAATAAAAAAAATATTATACACACTACCATGCATATGACACACACACGTATATACACTCTTTTGTTTATGGTTAAAGTCTGTGGTCAAACTGAGAATACATTAATATCATTTGCCTTTAATATTACTTGTCTATAGTCTTACTGATTGTCAAACATAGCCATAATTATATTGTAATGAAATACATTTATTACAATATATTAGAAATTTAAAATAATGATGGTCAAATATCAATCACTGGGCGACCACTAGCATTAATTACTGTCATTGCTGTGGTACTCTATAATTGTGGAGACAATTGTATATTCTATTTTGCGTACCATTGTTGTTTTTTTTTTTAATAAACAGTCATTATAGACAACACCTTCAGGATTTGGCGTCAATACACTGTTTCAAGTGACAGATATTCATATATTCCATTCAGTACCAATGTTAAATACCAGTGTCAAATATCTTGAATCTATCTATTTACGAATGTAAGATGAAGCCGAGAGACTGGTTGTCGAATCTGGTATATAATGATACTGAGGAATTGTTGTGGAAATAAATATACTTAAGGATTAACATTAATTTGAAATTATAGTATACTTTGAGTGTATATTGTATGTAATATTACTGTATTGTTTGGAGTTAAGATTGGAGTTACGCAGCGGATATAAACTGGATGTAACATATTGTGTGAAATGTGTTGACAGTTTGGGTGTCACCTGACTTTAATGTGCTGCTTTGTAATTATTTTTCTAATAAATAATTTATTATTAATTTTATTATTCAATACATCAAATCTTAAGATAATAGATATTTATTTATTTAATGGTAACTACACAGCATATTATAAGATTATATACAAAAATAGGAAATAAAATAAAAAATCTAAAATGCCAATAACGTAGTTACACAAACATATTACATTTTGTTAAATGTTTGGGTCGCTCCCCGTATCGTATAGTGAGTGTTATGTTAGTGTGTGAGTGCATTTATGTGCGTGCGTGTGTGTGTGTGTGTGCTCATATCGGTGTTATAAGAGATTCATCTAACTGCAGTCCAGAAATAATAGTTTTAATAACCTGATTACGGCTCAAGTGAAACATATCGACATCTTTAAAATATTTATTGTATATTATTATATATTGAAATAGATGTGCCACTTTGACAGTTTCGTAAATGTAAAGTATATAAATTTCGAAAGGCTATTTGATCATTGTCAGCTTTGTCTCCCTGATTGGGCGCTCAAGTCGAGGTCCGCAACCACAGGGCGCCCTTGCGTTGCCACCCAAGCCCATAGCTTTCTGGGTGGGCACCTTCAGTGCTAGGGTGAAATGTAACCTTTCCCGGCCAATAGCATTTTGCACTGCCAAAGAAAAAAGTTGAAAACGAATGTACTCACATGTATTTTTGTACTGCATATTTCTTATCGAGTTGACGATGACCCGCGCCTCGGTGCTTAAACGGGAATCATCGTTCGCCGTACGCCTGGGGACAATTCACTTGTCATCTAAAGTTTGCGATGACAGCGTAATGCGTTGATATTTATATCGAGTTCGACGTCGTTATCGATATCGAGAATACAGTTTAATACAATAACTAGCTGACCCGGCAAACGTTGTTTTGCCATATAAGTTAATTCTAGATGATAATTGATCACTTATCGAGCGTGATGAAAACTTATTAAATGACTAAAATGGCTATTAAAAAATAGTGGTTGGTGATAAAAGGGTAAACATTTAGGGTTGTGTGTATTTTTTAATGCCACATTATAGACAAAAAAAAAACAAAAAATTTGTATAACAATAAAAAAAATGTTAATGGTAAACAACCGTTATCAATTAGAGGTATGTAAAATAGATAGTAGCCGATTCTCAGACCTACTGAATCTATACTAAGATTATAAAGCTGAAGAGTTTGTTTGTTTGTTTGTTTGAACGCGCTAATCTCAGGAACTGCTACTTCGAATTGAAAAATTCTTTTTGTGTTGAATAGACCATTTGAGGAAGGCTTTAGGCTATATAACATCCCGATGCAACTATTAGGAGCGAAGAAATAATGGAAAATGTGAAAAACAACGGGGATAATTATTCATCCTTGAGGGCTTCCATTGCGTGCGCTGCGAAAACGGTTCAAGATACCAAAAATACATGTATGAAAGAATTATTTCTCTTGAAATGATCTAAAAAAATGTCCGCGACAGTATATGTATATCTTTTAAGATTAACTCACTAGAACCGTTTTTATGGTAATCGAATTTGGTCGAAATTAATGCATTATTTGTTAAGAGTTGTATCAACGTAATAATATTAATCTTTATCCAAATAAATATGTTGTTGATTAAGAGTATTTAATTGTGAACAAAATTGTCTTTGACATCACTTAATTTCAATGAACATCTTAGAAGATATTACAATTTCAAAATAAATAACTAACTAAAATGCCCAAAATAACTATTCCACGCGGACGAAGTCGCGGACACAGCTATTATGCATATAAAATTTGGTAAAAATTGGTAAAGCCGTTTCGGAGGAGTAAGTTAACTTACATTGTGATACGAGAATCTAAATATATATATATAGAAGATAATATATTCCATACGGAGTGAGCAGAGATACAGCGCTGGATGGCGCGTGCAGCGTCGCCCAGCATATGCTGAGCTGAGTGCTCTTTGAGATGGGTAGCAGCACACAGGATACATGATGTGATGTTATGTATTCTTTCATTGTTGTTTTTATATAAATATGTTTGTTGTGTGTTGTTTCCTTTGCCTCAATAAACTTTTTCTTTCTTTTTTTCTTTTTCTTTAGATACATTAGTTGGTGTAATCGCATTGCGCTTATATCTCGTCCCCAATGTGAGTTACAAGCGAGGCCGATCGCCGTTATCACAGGTTTAGGTTTGGCTAAAAGTTTTCTTTTTATGTCCTGGGGATAATCTTCCATAGGACCACCAGGGACGCTGTGAGGGCAGCGACCCCGGTGTGTCAGACTCCTACTGACTAAAACCCCCCGGGGTGTCCCTCTAATCGCTCCACCCGAGCCTGGGAAGCCAAATTCGTCCAGACGCCCGGAGAGCTAAGTGCCTTAGTGCTAGTGAGGGGTAGGAGTAATGAGCCCACCCTTCCAAAATCTATCTCTGAGGCGGCGCGCCGGGAACTGCGCACCGCCTCCCTCTCATCCGGGAGGTTTAGCTAAAAGTTAGCACGTGTTAGGCGGTAAAAAGTTTGACGGTCAGCTATTTAAATATAACTAGCTTAAATTTGTTTTTTTTTTGTGGAAACTTTGCTAGCTTATCTTTTTTGTATATTTCTTATCTATACTATAATATTATAAAGCTGAAGAGTTTGTTTGTTTGTTTGTTTGTTTGAACGCGCTAATCTCAGGAACTACTGGTTCGAATTGAAAAATTCTTTTTGAGTTGAATAGACCATTTATCGAGGAAGGCTTTAGGCTATATAACATCACGATGCAATTATTAGGAGCGAAGAAATAATGGAAAATGTGAAAAAAACGGGCAAAATTATTCATCCTTGAGGGCTTCCATTGCGTGCGCTGCAAAAACGGTTCAAGATATCAAAAATATATGTAAGAAAGAATTATTCCTCTTGAAATGATCTAAAAAAATGTCCCCGACAGTATATGTCTATCTTTTAAGATTAAGTCACTAGAACCGTTTTTATGGTAATCAAATTTGGTCGAAATTAATGCATTATTTGTTAAGAGTTGTATCAACGTAATAATATTAATCTTTATAAATTTTAAATTTTTTTTTTTTTTATAAATGTGTTGTTGATTAAGAGTATTCATTGTGAACAAAACTGTCTTTGACATCACTTAATTTCAATGAACATCTTAGAAGATATTACAAAACCTTATATAGCAAAACAACGTTTGCCGGATCAACTATGTGTTGATAAGCGCGAAACTCGAGAACGGCTGAACCGATTTGGCTGATTTATTTTTTGTTGTGTTTGTTGAAGTCTAGGGAAGGTTATTACGGAGAGAAAAATTAAAAAAATGTCTGAAAAAGTCTAAAAACAACACTTTTCTATATTCTCATACAAAAAATTCTTAATAATATTTAAAAGTCAATTTGAACTTTAACACCATAAAGTTTAAATGTTAGTGGACGGGTTCCGGGAAGGCAAAACAATTGAGTGACGTATAAATATTAATGTCAGTATTTGTCAATTTTATACATATAGCATTAAGGCCAGGTTCCTTCAAACTATTTTCAAAAAACAACCGACAGGCCAATAAGTTTTGGCAGAATGAAATCTGACGGGGAATCTATTAACATTAAAAAAACAATGTGACTTTGTTCTAGAGAAATAGGGCAGAACAAGGTCTGCCGGGACAGCTAGTTATTTATATATTGTTGTATGTTTCTCTTAAAAAAGAGACTAACCCGTGAGCTCTGTCGTGGTGGTTGTTCGAAGGGTAGCTGCCGAGTATACCGTTGCTACTTCTTCGTTTCCAATCATCTCTTTTCCAGTCATCCTTTTTCCAATCATCCCTTTTCCAGTCTTCTTTTTTCCACTCCTCCTTCTTCTCTTTTTCCTTTGCGTTTAGTTGCGCCATCTGCTCTTTTATCTATAATAAATAAATCAAACATCTTTCATTAATTTAAATTTACGATTTTTTTAATATTCAACGAATTGACTACACTGCGCATGGTGGAAAGCCGTGAGGTTCAAAAACGATCGTCGAGAAACCAGAACCTGTGGAGAGTGAGCCGCAGTTACTGAAGTGAAGTTCCCAACTCTTGTGGGAGTTGGGCTAGATCTCTTTCATCGTTAAATACCCACTGTATCTTGGTGGCCGTGTCGGGGGGCATCTGCTGGGGGAGGAGCAGGAGTTGTACTTCGACCGAGACTTGAAATTGGACGTTTGTCCACTATAGGGCACTCTGTCTCTCTCAAGTTTCACCTGGGAACGGGCATACAAAATACCTTTTACATTACGAGTTTACCTGACGAGGCAGAGTGATGTCAGGAGGTGTCTACTGGGGATTATGCTTCAACCGTAGCCTGAATCCAGCTGTTTGTCCACTATTGGGCTGTACACAATACAGCTGAGGTATCACTTGCGGATGGCGATATGCAAATACCTGCTGGATCTTGATGGCGATCTCCGAGTTATCCTGACGACGCAGGAGGCTGTCAGAGGGCGTCTGCTCGGGGTTGTGCCCGCAGGGGTTGTACTTCGATCGAGGCCTGAAAGCTGTCCTGCTGGCCTGCTCCGGCTGTTTTTCCACCATCGGGTACATCGGCTGGCACACCGAGTACGGTTGTGGTGGTATCACCTGGGACAGAGGACACGTTAAGAATAATGGTGATTTTGCGGTAGGCCAATTGCTCGAGCCAAGCTGTGATCACAATACACGAGTGCAAAGACCGTCTCAGTGGCTCGCTTCCTCCTGCAGCGTTTATACTAGAGATGCCACGAATATTCGGCAACTATTCGGTATTCAGCCGAATAATACGTACTATTCGGTCGAATACCGAATACCAAAACAAGAAAAAAGACACGTTATATTACTCAAAGTTATGTATTATGTCCAAATTACAACACTTTAGTAATTAAAATTGATCAGTGGCAAGTTGTGATGGATAAAAACAAGTTTTTCAGCATTTTTTGGTAGCAAACCATTACGCTTTACATCGTAAATGTGACCAGCCTCAGAAAATAACCTCTCACACACGCTCTCTCTCTCTCGCTCACACACATACTAATAAACTTATACCGTGAATATCCATATAAAAACACAAAACACCCTTGAATAACCCGGACGGAAGTGCGAGTCTCACCAGAGACAAGATTTACTTAATCGGTGAGACTTATCACCCTGTGTATATGCATAAGTTTTGTGTTGAAATAAAGATTATTATTATTATTATAACTAAACACGCTACTACCAGGAATATTCGGCGCTTCTGCCGACAGAGCGTTGCCGAATATTCGGTATTCGGCCAATTCACTATTCGTGGCATCACTAGTTTATACATCCAGTTGATGATATAACTACAGACCATCCTTCGTGGTATAAGACAACCGACATCACAACGCAGGCTGACAATGGATTCCTGTTCCTTGATGGATTGTCGCTGATTCTTGGACTATACTGTACTTTTTTTTTTTTTTAATCTGTTTTTTTTTTTGGGACTTTGGATCAGGCTGACCATGTCAGTCCCATAATCACACAATGTAAATGCTAATTCAACAATGTATATGTGAGTCTACAGAGCATCTCAGCTGCGCAAGATGTTTGCTCAGCTAAGACGCTCTGAAATAGACCCACATCAGACCTGTTCAGACCAAACTGTTTATACATGATTTCTCTCATAGAAACGCTCCGAACACATTCCACCAAGAAATGGTGTATGTCTTCTGGGATATACTGTACTTACCATCTGGTGCGCTGTAGCCACTTTATACTGGATAAAACTGTGTCTCTAGGAAACGAGACAGATCAGGTTGAAATTAATATTCAATACTCAGGTCAGCAGACCCGGATACCTCTGATAAAATGAAACTTCTAAATCAACGCTAAATAAAGGTAGTCTTACCGGCGGATACATAAGGTTGTATTGCGAGTATGATGGCGACGGATAATTTAACAGCGGATACATATCCGACATCATTATTTTAGGCACCGGCGTCGCGCTTGCCTGGACGTTTGCCCACGGCATCGGTTCTTGAAACTGAAAAAAAAAAAACGTCAGGTTAACTAAGGCCCGCTGGTTTGGCCTCCTGTGAGGAAGTCATATCCCAGAAGGAGGCTGCAGAGCGAGAACGACAGAAGGCCGCTCGAAGAAGACGCCGGGCTGTCAACAACCGCCCCGGCATATCAGTCCCAGCGGATCGGTCGAACCACGACCGGCCAGCTGATGTCTTAGGGGTTGTGGCTGGTCAGCAACCCCCGAGAAGACGGCGGTGCGTTGTGACGCGCTCTGCTGAAGTATACTAGGTGATATCGGGGGAGGTGGCGTCTCCCCCCCGTGATTGTGCCTGTCAGACGCGGCGTAGTGGGGCTGCGGCGATTTGATTACAGGACCCGCAGTCCTCACTAATTCGCAGAAGTAGTCACCTTGGGGTTTTTAGCTGGTAAAAGTCCGGCACACCCCGGTTGCCTACCCCTTCGCGGCCGGGACGGTCCTATGAGGATTTTCCCCAAGTAAAAAAAAAAAAAACGCCCGCTGGTTACGACCGGTTGTCTAATGACTTTGGGCTTGGGGTCCTCACCGAGCAGCTAGCAATCCTTGAGAAGTTACCGGAGCGTCGTAATGCGCTTTGCCGAAGTACACAAGTACAGTATCGGGGGAGGTGCAAGCGATCAGTTAAATCCAGAAGGCCAACTGGTTTTTAGCGAATCCCAAAGTTCTGTTCCTGATACAGGTTAAGATCTAGCGACGGTGTGCCGAAGGTTTTTAGTAGGTAGGAGTCTGATACACCGGGCTCGCTGCCTTCACAGCGGCCCTGATGAAACAGGTTCCATGAATATGTTTTTATAGTTTTTTTTTACGTGTATACATTATTTGTGTATTGATGAATTGATGAAATTTGCCGTGGTGGCTGCCTGCAGAATAGAATAGCACCCCCCTCTTCTTGCTGAGGTGTCGTAAAAGGCGACTAAGGTATCTCTTTAACACCGCAATTCAACCAGGTGTTCAGAGAAGGGAAACTCGACCAAACCTTCATCCTGCTCCCTCCCGATCGCACTGGTTCTCCATTCCATCGGGCCCGAGGGAGTTCGGACGAGAGAGTGCTTTTCTGGCTGCGCGTCCAGTTATGCACTGAAATATCTCCTGCGCAATTGACTGTTTCTGAAAACTGGACCTCGATTTTCTTAATCGGTGTTGAAACAGTCGCCGTGGCCGAATCCGGCTAGGAAATCATTATTAATGAATTTGTGGCGGAGGCCACGAAATGTGGTAAAGTCTTTACCACTTGTGGGAGGCTTGTGAATCAGAAGGCAGTCTTAGCTTGAATCCTCTTCATTATTTATTTGGTGCGTGTTTTATATAATTCGTGTGACCTAGACATCGGAGCGCATTGCATTCATTTTAAATAGCCTCACAAGTGTATTGACTCCTATAAAACTAATAAATAATAGAAACAAATAAATAATATCACCATAATAATATGTAAATACCTGCTACACGAAAATCAGCGCTGCAGGCTTCCTCTGTGGCTTTAGGCTGATGAAGGTCCCATTTTCGCCATGTTTATATGTTCTGTATTTTCTTTTGTTTTTATGTGTTCTTTGTATTACTACATTTAAATTTCTGTTTTTTTTTTTGTATATTTGTGGCGAAATTAATACTTTTTCATTTTCATTTCATTCATTCATTTAAAAACTCACCGTGTACGGTTGCAGATGCGGCTGGGGCATGACAATATTGCTGATTGGGTAAGACGGTTGGAGAACCGGTTGCATCTCTATTTGGTTGTACGGTACGCTGTAACTGTACGGAAAAAAAAACAATCAGTAACTTGGCGTTGTCTGACGAAAACGACTGAAATTTAATATTGTAGCACGCAATATCAGTCTCACCACATAGAAGCATAAAAAAGCTTTATTTGGTTATACTCCGAAATTCAATACATACATTCACTATAAATAGGGCCCAATTTGGACTCTGCAGTTAAGAAATAATATAGTTTATTAATAATGTCATCTGTGAGTACCCTGTGAACAGCGATCAGCTGCGCTGCTGGTTACTTTGGGCACGAAATATAAGCGCCAAGTGGATACAACCACTAATGTATCACTGCTCACCCCGTTAGGGATATAGCGTGACGATATGTTATTACTATTTAACTCCATGATAGTCTTAAGGACCTGATTACGGCTTAAGCAAAACATATCGATTATTTTAAAATGTTAATCGTATTGAGCACAACATCTGCCAGTCAGTATTAACTCAGTAGGAGTTTCATAAAACCCCGGCCGACACCCTCATGGCTACCGGGAAGTCTTATGATGGATTTTCCCATTGCCAAAAGTGAAAAGTTCGTTTAAAAATATTTGAATGTCTTACAAGCAAGAAGAGTTCAATTACTGTACCTCCTGTGTGGATTCTGAAGGGAGTTGGTATCCAGGCACGAGCCGCACGGCGCTGCGTACTCGATCGTGCCGTACGGGTAACTCGAATCTGGAATTTAACCGATTATTTTGATATCGATTAATTTTTATACCGTTATTTTATGCATAATTGATTTATTAACCCTAAACGAATCGATTTATACAAAAATCATGATACTATAACTTGACACTATGACCAATTTTATTTATAAGAGTTAAGAGCAGTATAATATTCCGTTTGCTTTGAAAATGATCAAAGTCATTGACACTTAGTTCAAATTTGTAAAGCGTTTTTAAGGGCGATCTGTCCTATCAAATTAAACCTAGTTTAAACTTTTTACAAAATGCTACTTAGCGTTAAACCGTTCTTATTATCTTGCTCAGTAAGAACAGTAATCTAGCTTTTATAACTGTCAAACTTAAATCACCTATAAATAAATAAAATAAATTATAGCATGGAGACGCCGCCCGATACGCGTTTGTGTTAAACGCCCTAAAGGTCGTTACGATGTTACGGGACGCGCGGGGTAAGGGGTGCGCGCGCGCAAGGGATGCTCTAGCTAAAGCAGTCGACTACCGGGACCCAAAGCTAGAGTACGTGCGTGTGCGTCGCAGTTCAGTGTGCCTTAAAAGTGCATATAAACAGTAAAAAGCCAAAATCTGTGTTTCTCTACCAACTCACCCACGGCCACCGGTCATAAAATAAATAATTTATTAGGAAAACACAAAGCAGTACATTATAGTCAGCAGACACCATAACCACTCATAGGACTGACTACTTGTATCCAGGGTGTCAGTGGTTTGTCAATGTTGACGAATTAAGCCGCTTCAAGTAAATAGCGTTTTAAAAACGTTTAAACTAGACGTAATTTGATGGTGCAAGACGTTTTTAGTGTTTTAATAACTTAAAAAAATGTATGCCATTGAAGATTCGTTAGCATTTAAAAGATTTTGAACGTTTTAAGAGCGTTTCCGCAACTAAGCGGGAGTTGGCTGTTTCCGGGCGAAACGGAATATTTTTTCCACTATCGATATCTGTCGAGTTGATTTTTCTATTAAATTTGAAAATAACTATGTAAACGAAGCGTGCGACACTTCATTTAAATAAAGTTTATTTAACGCGTATGATCTATGAACGTATCCGAACTCACTTTACTTTATGGAACTGTTGGCGACATTGATTCGATGACATTAAGTTTGGAGATTACGTTAACACACAGTAAACAAAACAGTTACAAAACATAGTAAACAATTTAAATATAAAATTATCCATAATCCGTAATATTAGCTTTAAATGTTGTTTCTCTCTCTACAGAGCAACTCACTTAAGCTAGTTTTTATATAAAACTAGCTGTCCCGGCAGACCTTGTTCTGCCCTATTTCTCTAAAACAAAGTCACATTGTTTTTTTTAATGTTAATAGCTATTGGCCTGTCGACTGTTTTTTAAAAATCGTTTGAAGGAACCTGGCCTTAATGCTATATGTATAAAAATTGACAAATATTGACATTAATATTTATACGTCACTCAATTGTTTTGCCTTCCCAGAACCCGTCCACTGACATTTAAACTTTATGGTATGGTGTTAAAGTTCAAATTGACTTACAACGAATTTTTTGTATGAGAATACAGAAAAGTGGTGTTTTTAGACTTTTCAGACAATTTTTTAAATTTTTCTTTCCGTAATAACCTCCCCCAGACTTCATCAAACACAACAAAAAAGAAATCAGCCAAATCGGTTCAGCCGTTCTCGAGTTTCGCGCTTATCAAGACATTTAGCGATTCATTTTTATATTATAGATATCGAAGGATCATTACAACTATATACTATATTTGGTAATAAGTTTTTAAAAACTTGTTTTATTATATTAAAATAGTAATTATACTAATATATACCCCTTACTGCGATCAACACACTAACGAAATAAAAACACGTTCTTTCATACATTAATTTTTTTCGTAGTAAGTTTTTTCTTTCCTTTGTAATTAACGAAAAGATTATTATTTATAGAACAAGAACGCGCCATGTACGTTGTGGCATGAGGACCCTTTCCGAAGAAACCGATCCTTCGTAGCATTCGGGCTCTGATTTTACACTATCTCCACGCGTTCCCCGGCTTTAATACTTTAAGATACGACATATTGTGAATAGAACCCCTGTGATTTCTAATGTTAATGAAAAGTTGTTTGTCGATCTACTCCGACGCAGCCTTGAGTTTCTTTCGGCGCTTCTTCTCAAGGTAGTCACTTCCGAAACGCTGGTAGCTCACCCGTAGGATTAGTACTTTATTTGGCTGGCGGTCCAAGTCGAGGTTCGTACCCACAGGGGTGCCCTTGCATTGCCACCCAACCCATAAACTCGCTGGCTGAGCACCTTCTGTGCTCGCCCCCTAAGCCCGGTTGAGCTGAAAATGCCTTTCCCGGCAATCAGTAGTAAGTCCGCTTCAAAAAAAAAAAAAATGTTTGTCGAATTAAAACATTAAACTTTCTTAAAAATAATTGTCATTGTCTATACATTTTGTCATCTTTTTTCTATTTACGTACCGATTCTGAAAGTGTTGTCCGACGCAAGCGGTGACGGCGCCATCTTGTTCACATCCTCAGTCGGTATCAGCCCATGATACAGTGCAGGCTGGAGCGTAGGATCCTGTATAATAATTTTTTCTTACAATGCTTTTTTTATCACGTTCGTCGCTCAAAGCGATTCATTTGTGTTTCTCACGGAACTCAAATCCACGTCAAACAAGCTGAATGCAGGAATATAAACAATGTAACTCGAATATTATGATTATATTGTGGCACTATTGTCTTCAATTTATCGCAAATATTGTTTTTTTTTTATTAATTTCAACATATCTCTATATTTTTTTTTAAATAGTATAGCATGTAGGCGTAACCCGATACGCTTTTGTCGCCCTAAGGGTCGTTAGGGTGTTACGAGACGTGCGGGGTAAGAGGATGCGCGCGCGCACGGGACGCTTGGAAGTTAGTCGACTACCGAGACCCAAGGCGGGAGTACGTGCGTGTACGTCGCAGTTCGGTGTGCCTTAAAGTGCAAATAAACTGTAAAACGCCAAATTCGTATCTTACTATAACCACACCCACGACCACCGGTCATAATAGGTTTTTAAACGGATAGAAAAACGGTGACAGATGTGTGGAGGCAGGCCGCGCGAGGATCTCTGGCTGCCGTGGACCGCACCGATCACGTCAGGGTCTCTAATTGTATAGTGACTGTCCACCGTTTGTGGGAGGCTTGTGAATCAAAGACAGTCTTACCTTGAATCCCCTTTATTATTTAATTGGAGCGCGTTATATATAATGCGCGTCACCTTCATATCGTAAATTGTACTATGAATATACTTGCGTTGCATTAAGTGCATAAAATTTCCATCAGCCTGACTCAGGGTATTATACTACAAATATTTAAGAACGACAAATATCTGCACAGACCAAATAAAGAGAGTTCTGGTGCCCTCCATCACATGTCAATAGTACGTGGAATCGGTGAGTGCACGAAGGTACTAATGAATGGTAAGGAAGCAAAAGAAGTTTGCAAGAGTAGAGAAAAGTGGCACTCCACTCTTTCTGTCTACAATAGTAGGGATTCAGCTTGATGATATATAGAAATACTCACGATCCTGCACTGGTTGACGTAGGGATACGTCTGGGGTAACGCAGTAGAGTACAGCATGTTCGTTAACGATAGCGGACCTGAAAATATCGATATCGACATTATCAATATGTTTACGGAATCCGTTAATCTGACAGATTTCAAATTTCAAAATGAAACACACAGAAAACCATAGCAATAATTTCGAAATCTTGTAACTTTCAGAGGCGGGGTAATAAGCAGATATGAGCAAAATGTAATCTGATTAATGATGAACGATTACAAAATTTAGTCGTAATTTTAATTTTCTTGCTCTGTTATCATGATTAAATCCATTTAAAACATTAAGAAATGATAAATGTGTATGCAATCTTGGATTCTGTAGTGTTTAAGATATAAATGAGCAAAATGCAGTCATGTTAATGGTAAAAAACGTAAAATGTAATCGTTCATCATTTTCATTAATCTGATTACATTTTGCCCATCTATGGTAATAAGTACAATATCCCCCCCTTACATCATTTTTTTAATTTTGTATCACCATTTTATGTATTTATGCAATAAAAAATTGGGTTCGATAGTTTCTCGCATGCATTTTTTTACATTGGCTCCACAAAGTAACTACAGTAGATCTGATGGTAAGTGCAGTGCAGTCTAAAACCAAAAGCGACTATCAAAGGACGAAAATCCAATGATAGCCTACATCGTCATGTCGGCCCACATATACCACGACTGAAGGTCTCTAGGTATATGAGCTACTGGATATACAGAAACTGATCCCCAAAAAGCGAGTCACTGTGACGGTCTTTACACTCGTATACTGTGGTCATAGTCCAGTTCGGGCAATCGCCCTACCACCACATAAGCCTGTGTACCGATCGTTTTAGCTCTCATTAAATAGAAAACACTCACGTGTAATGGGATCCGGCATAGCGACCGGGGTGACCCTGGCCACATTAGGCTGCATCGTCGACAGATCTGCTTGCATGAACTGCCCCGTCGCTTGCAACGCTGACGTTACCTTATACAAAACATTTTAAAATCATTACTCTATATCAGCAAAGGCTGTTTTATCACTCAAAACAATTTTATTTATCCTGGCCCGGCTGTGTCCACATGACGTCTGTTTGTGCAGTCTAAATAACGTCATCGGCTATCAACAGTTAATAAAACCTCATCGGAAGTTGCAGCGGTCATGCCGGCCTGCATGAATATATCTTCACGCTAGCTTAGGACCCCATATCATAGGACATAGGAAGTTCAAAATATAAAATGTGAGGTTGTAAAGCGGTTACTCGTACCATACTATTGTATTGTAGCTTATCTCAAAATCTGCCGATCTAAGGTTGGTTTTCGTGTCACGCTGACAGTCGGCGCTGATGGGTCAATTTGTATGTAGTTGTATATAGCGTTTTTGAGTCGCGCTGACCGATCAGCGCCGACGCTCCTCTACACTCAGTGAGCGTTTTCGTGTCGCGCTGAAGGTATGTATCGACAAATACAGTCATGGACAGTCGTGAAATAAATACCGGTCGAGTAATTGAATAAGTGCATTCAAAGAAATGTTTATGGGACGTAACAAAGCCTGGGATGACACCGTCGTCTTAGCTTAATGTATTTAATTTTGTTTCTTCCAATAAATAATTACATAATATTTTTATGTGCTTATTTTTCCTTACTTTAAAGTAACCGTCAAGCGCTCAATCGGCTGTACAGGAACATTACGTAAGTTGCAATAGACCAATCTATTTTGTAGCTTTGCTAGTAATTCCTCAAAACTTCTTGATGACATACGGAAATAGTTGAAAAACTTTTTGTCGTCGTCTCTTCTGGTCGCATAATATATAGAGCTCCCCTGCGAAGATTCTCTGCTCGATCAATGGATGAACGTGTATTTCTTTTTTGCAGACGTTCTCTTTGCTAAATAATACGCGGTAACAATTTTCACTACCGTCGACATTGTTTGCGTTTGTACTTCACGGTGATCAGCGCGATACCAAAACGATACGAGCTGACCGATCAGCGCTGACGAGCTACGCGCCGACCGTCAGCGTGACAGGAAAACCAGCCTAATACAAAAAAAAAAGTTGTCGGGGGTGTTTTTGTAGCAATTAACAATTATTGGTTGAATTGCATAATTTTTCATTTTTGGTTTTCAACTTTCACATTTTTTTCAAAAGTTATGGAATTGTGAACGCATTGCTTTGTAATGCAGATGGTGGACAATCAATATTATTGGCTTTCGAATAAGCCTATTTTTATTTCAATATGACTAAAATTTTGAGAGATATGATTTTCTTTGTACTTGCATAGAGCATATTTCAACAAAAAAAAAAATGGCTGCCACATAGCGGGGAAGTGTATTGGACCCAAGCCTAGAGTGTAATTTAACATTAAAATAGTTTATATTTAAGTATTTAGAATATCGCTAGTTCATGCCCGGACACATTGTATAATAAAGACGATTCAAGCTAAGACTGCATTTGATTAACACGCTTCCCACAAGCGGTAAAGGCTTCCCCACAACACAACTAGCGGCTCATCTTCCACTAGCTCAATAGTATGTTAAATGTATATCTCGGAATATGAATAGTACCTCCCCAGCCGGGTACCCCTGCGCGTAAGGATCTTGATACTGATGTATTCCCTGACATTCCTCATCGACCGCATTCGGTTGCCTATCTTCACTCACTTGACGATGATCAGTTGGCTCTGAAACGTAAATTTTTATTAATTTGCGGGTACTTCATTTAAACTTCTCCCATTCCAGATGCTATTTCCTGTGCAAGAATTTTAGTCACAAAAATTTTCTAATAATATATACTTACGCTCCCTTACGAGGTGAGTAGAGATACATTAGTGGCTGTATTACTTTACACTTATATGTCATGCCCAACGTGACCAGTCGCGCAGCTGATCGCCGTTCTCACAGCACCAGTCCACATGACATTTGTATAGATACCATGCAGGTCTCCTCACGATCTTTTCCTTCACCGGTGAGCATGTGCTGTTTCTCAATAAAAATTGCCAGACTTTAAAAACAAAATGCAAAAAGGAAACCCACTATAAAAACTAAATTGACAGTTTTAACTTTATCTATACTAATATTATAAAGCTGAAGAGTTTGTTTGTTTGTTTGTTTGAACGCGCTAATCTCTGGAACTACTGGTTCGAATTGAAAAATTCTTTTTGTGTTGAATAGACTATTTATCGAGGAAGGCTTTAGGCTATATAACATCACGATGCAACTATTAGGAGTGAAGAAATAATGGAAAATGTGAAAAAAACGGGGAAAATTATTCATCTTTGAGTGCTTCCATTGCGTGCGCTGCGAAAACGGTTCAAGATACCAAAAATATATGTATGAGAGAGATATTCCTCTTAAAATGATCTAAAAAAATGTCCGCGACAGTATATGTCTATCTTTTAAGATTAAGTCACTAGAATCGTTTTATGGTAAACAAATTTGGTCGAAATTAATGCATTATTTGTTAAGAGTTGTATCAACGTAATAATATTAATCTTTATCCGAATAAATGTGTTGTTGATAAGAGTATTTAATTGTGAACAAAATTGTCTTTGACATAACTTAATTTCAATGAACATCTTAGAAGATATTACAAAACCTTATATAGCAAAACAACGTTTGCCGGATCAGCTAGTTAAAAAATAAGTATCAGAAGTCGAAATTGAGCTGCTATAACAAATAACCATTAAAAAAAAATATTATAAAAACATAATTTAAAACGTATTTAATAACTGATTACAATTGATATCGAACGATTTACTTGTCTAACTAAATCAGTGAAACAATATAGGTGTTCAATGAAAAAAGGTATTTTTTTTTAATTTATTTTATTTAGGGGCTTTTATTCAGGCGAATATATCAGCGCCATTGTACCCTAACCTATTTCCTTACATCCTAGGGGAGTCGCGGATGAGCAAGCGTCACCATCCGGCACAGCGTTCTGACTTCACTAGACAAAGGATTGGCCAAAATGCCGTGCCATGCTCCAATATAGCAATCGATTCCCCTGAGCGTCGGCTTTAAATCAGCGCTGGATGGCGCGTGCAGCGTCGCCCAGCATACGCTGAGCTGAGTGCTCTTTGAGATGGGTAGCAGCACACAGGATACATGATGTAATGTTATGTATTCTTTCATTGTTGTTTTTTTTTATATAAATATGTTTGTTGTGTGTTGTTATCTTTTGGCTCAATAAACTTTTTCTTTCTTTTTTTCTTTCTTTCAATATTTTGTCTGTTAATTTTCAACTTACTCATCAGCGACGCCCAAAAAAAAAAGGGTCTTTGAATTATGAAATCTGCAACATGATAAACCAACCTGCAACTGCTTCGATACCGCGCTGCGCCTCGACCGCAGCCTGACTGTTCTGCTGTCCGCACTCCGGCGTCTGATCGGTCGGCTTGTGAGTGCACGTGCACTCAGCCTCGTTCCGATTAGCCGACGCCTCGGACGCAGGCCCGTGATTGGTCGGCGCGGCCTGTGGCGGGCCCTGATTGGCGGACGCGGTCTGTGGCGGGCCCTGATTGGCGGACGCGGTCTGTGGCGGGCCCTGATCGGCGGACGCGGTCTGTGGCGGGCCCTGATTGGTTGACGGGTCATTTTGCTGGACGTGATTGGCCGGCTTGGATTGTTCGCAAGGAGGCACTTGACTCTGGGTTTCGGTCGGCGTTTCTGGTTTCGTGTTAGTCTCCTGAGGAAATAAAACGTTATGAAGGAATTGAAAAATATTTTGGATCGTTTAAACGGTGTAGAATATTCTAGATGTTTCTCGAAATCGGGTTTCGTGTAGCGAAAGGAGACCTCGCGGCATTATCAGTTTGTAATGACATTGAAAAAGGATTTTTCGAAACCTTGTTCTTTTTGAGTGTTTTTTTTTCTGACGTGCCATAGTAACTACACCACGCCTGATGGTAAGCATGGTGCAGTCTAAAAACAATTACGACTATCAACAATAGCAAAAATCTACCGATAGTCCGAGTAGTCATGCCAGCCTACATAAATATCTCTTCGCATTTCTGTTTAATGGAACCAATATCATAGGAGGGTAGGAACACGCTCGCCGGAAGACCATTGCAGCTAAGAGACACGAAACAAAAAAGAAAACTAACTAATTACATACAAACATAAAACAAATACAACAAACAAAAAAATATATATCAAATTTAATATGCCAAAGTATAACAAGAGAATGGTTTTTATGTGGAGAAGCTTATCTTTGTTTTGTAATTAAATCTAACCACTGGATTACAAACTTTTACGTTGTAACAGTCTAAACGACACTGGCCTAGGGCGCGTGCGCTCGCCGCAAATTAGGATCGCACAGCTAGATGCCCTCCTCGCATCCTGGCGCCGAGTGAAGTTTTCAAGAGTGATCGTAGTGTATTTACCTTGTCTATGGTAGATTTGGGCTGGCAACTCTCGTGTCTCCTACACTCCGGGCAACACTTACTGCGGTACTCCTCCGGCGGCTGGCACTCACAATCTAAAAAAATTATAATTTCCTTCATGCTGCATGATTCTTAAAGCGTATATTTTTAGCGGACCCGGCTCAGCTTCACCCAGGTGCGATTCACGCTCAAATAAACTTCTAACCACTATTTTACCCTCTTATGGGTGGAATTAGAAAAAAAACCTCTCTTAGTGTGTACTGTAGTGATTGTATGTTTGGTTTGTAAAATAGGTTAGTTATTGTCGGAATTGGACGATAAATAGAAAAATAAGTTTATTTGAAAAGGTTAGAACATCTCATTTTTAAAAATATGAAGTTTGATTTGGGAGATTGATTGAAAAAATAGAAAGGGAAGGTTCAGATTGCATAAAATTAAATTAATAAGATTAGAAAAATACATGTAAACTTTATTTGAAATATATGGGAGTACAGATATAAAGAAAGTGTTATTATTTTCGAGCGAGTGGCCAATCTCATAATAAACAGACAGGGAATGTAGACTCGCCTGCAAGAGCGTGCCACAGTACCTACATCAAAAAAGAATTTCAACTCGATACTTTCGGGATTTTCTGCAAAACAGGGCCTTGAGACAAAGATAACGAGATAATTCTAAAAAGGTTTGTTTTTTCCTTTAGAGGTACGGAACCTTAACAAGGGTAAACATTGATAAAGTGTCGCGAAAAGCGTAGTCGTTTATTGTAATCGATAAATACCGTTGTCTATGAACGAGTGTTGTTTCTCCAGTCGACCGCGTCTCTTCTCCGAGTTATCGATCTGTAACATAGAAATATCATTATAAATACTTCAACGGGTCTTATGAGCGAATAAACTTACTTTTAATTATGGATCGACGTTTCGATCTATCATGCAAAACTAGTATGAGATGATATCGATATTTTTTTTTATTCTATTTATTTAAGGGACTTTTACGTGTGTACGTATGTCAGCCCCATCGTACCCTAATACAGAAATACCTAACATATGACATATGGTGCCATTGATCTGAACAGGCCAGGCGCCTCATCAGATAGCAGTTCTGTTAAGATTTTGTTAAATATCCCGACGTCAAATCTGTCCAGACCAAAGGCACTCACGTACGCCTCTCTCACAGATTCAGATCGGATAAGATCGATATTAGGAAGCATAAAACTTTTAATCAGGATGACGTGTTCAAGTTATTATCATGCTGATGCTCGCCCCTTGGGGGACGTTCCAGTTCTCCGACTACACTGTGCTTCCATCATCTGCTTTGTATACATTTAGCGTGGTTAGGCTGCGCGGGCGGTCGAGCGCTAGCGTCGCGTGCGCATGCGCAGTTCCCCCCGGGCTCCCCGGTATCCCGCGGCTCTCTAACTGAGAGCCGTTTCCATCGCGCGACACGATATTAAGGAATAAATATGAAGTGTGGTATATAGTAATAGGTTGCAGCGGAGGGCTGTCCGCATTGTGAATGATCCTGACGTGACTGAGCATCTTGAACCGCTCCAGTCGCGCAGAGATGTTGCCTCACTGAGCGTTTGCCACCGTCTGTATCAAGGCGAGTGTTCTGAAGAGTTGTTTAACCTTGTTCCACCCTCTCCTTTCCTGAATAGATCCACGCGCGCGGGTTTGCGGAGTCATAGCTGTACGGTATCTTACATCCCTGCTAGAACTAAGAGGTTCCCTAACTTCTTTTGCCGTGTCGTTGGGCTGTGGAATGGTCTTCCGGCGAGCGTGTTCCCTCCATCCTATGATATGGGATCTTTTAAACGTAGCGTGAAGAGATATTTGTGCAGGCCGGCATGATCGCTGCGACTACCGACGGGTTTTTCTTGCCTGTCGATCAGGCATGGTGCAGTCACTATGTCGGTATAAAAAAACATCCACTAGGCCACAGGCACATCTTAGAGATGGCATCACAAATACCTGGAACTCTTCCTGCCGGTACCCGACGTCGTACAGCACGGGAGGATGAGCGGGGTCGAAGAGGTACAGGCTGCCGTCCGGGTTCATCAGGGGTCGTCCGGTCTGAACAAGGGTACATCTTTCATTATACTTTCTGAGGTGGCAGGGCGATTGCCTCGCTTGCCGGGCCCTCGGAAGTATCTGGAACCCCAGGCCTGGCAAAGGCGAAGAGTAGGCAGTGCTGGCACCCCGGTGGTTTTAGTCGGTGCAGGTCCGACACACCGGGGGAGTAGCCCTCACCTCTCCTCTGACGGTCCGAAGGGATTTCCGGGGTTACCAAAACGGGGTTAACAAAAAAAGGGGGGGGGGGGGGCGATGGCCTCAACTGGGTAAACGCAAGCGCCAAACTCGGATTCAGTATGTTATTAAAACTCTGACCGACCCGTAAAAGCGTTACAAGGTATCGATATTACATTATATTTACGTTATCCTTTTTAGTTAAAGGGGTAATAAAAACTAATTAAGCAGGGAAAAATTACATGGCAACACTTGGACTGGGCATAGTTAGTTTACAAAGGAAAAAAGGAAAGCCAAGTATAATACTCGTACGTTATATCGTCAAAAAGGACATAAACCCGTTCATTGAAGGCACCGTTAATGAATTAATCCGTGTTATTAGTTTTCAAACTGATTTTTGTAAGTAATCCCAGCATAGATCGCGCGTAAAATAATCCAATTTCTTCAAAATTAAAAAAAGATAACGATTATAAATCCAATTCAACAATAAAAGCGTCACCCATATTTGGGTGACGTGGCGACTGACATATTAACAGCGATAAATTGAAATCGGGAAGAGAAAGAGTATGAGAATAGTACTCGTGCGAAAGAGAGAAAACTCATAACAGGTACGCTCTCTGTTAAACTCTCGTCCGTGGAAACCCATTACAGGACCCTGAACCTAATTGAAATTTTGTATTTCCAATTAGTTTTGTCAATAAAATATATTTCTTTATGTAATTTCTTACACTAAACTCGACTTTGCATTGCATTGCAACTATCCTATGAGAAAGAATATGAGTTACCAAATAAGATAAGGATTTTTACCGTCTCTTATAATGGAACGTGGCATTGAAAAAAGGGTTAAGTGTGACACGCCTACATTCTATCGTGATAGTAATAAATGCTGGTAAAGAAACGGTCACCATCACCTGAGGATGCAGAACGACCGCACCAGCCGGCACGGATGACAGCTTGCTGACGGCCCACACCACGCTCTCCGTGCCCACTGCCCCAAGCGTGGGCTCTGGGCTCGCACCGCCTGTTACAAAAACACTAATACACTATTTACACTACACACACTACCTACTACTACTACTACTACACTTACTACACTTCTATTTACTTTATTTTACACTATTTTATTTAGTATTCTACATTTTTCTATGCTACTTAAAAGTATTCTATGTATTTATTGTCATACTTATTTGTTGTACGTTATAACTTATAAGGTATGTTTTTGTATATTTGGTCCTAATATTTAAATAGCACCGTGACGTCCGCGCAATCGATTCCCCTGAGCGTCGGCTGAAAATCAGCGCTGGATGGCGCGTGCAGCGTCGCCCAGCATACGCTGAGCTGAGAGCTCTTTGAGATGGGTAGCAGCACACAGGATACATGATGTGATGTTATGTATTCTTCCATTGTTGTTTTTTTTTTATATAAATATGTTTGTTGTGTGTTGTTATCTTTTTGGCTCAATAAACTTTTTCTTTCTTTTCTTTTTTTTTTCTAATTTATAAAGATGTTTTTATGTGATGTTTATGTTTAATTTATATTTTTGCGGATTCGATGCCGGCCTTCAAGAGGAAAATCAGTGAGCAGGTGTGTTGAGCTTGGCATTGTTCTTTGTGTTATATAATTTTTAATTTTAATCTGAGGTATTATTGTCTGCTGTTGTTTTTTTTTATATTTTTTTTGTTTTTTTTTGTGTTTTGGGTTTAGTTGTCTGTTTTGATATTGTTAGTTAATGCTTTTGGGCCATGCTGTGGCTGTCTATTATTGGTATCTGTTACCGACATTTAGCTTATGCATGTGATTCAGATTGTGAATCTGAAGTGTAATGGAGCTGTTGACAGCCCATAAATAAATAAATAAATAAACTAATGTCGGAGTGAAAGCGTCTAAATTGTTATTAATTGAAACGTCAGGTTTAGTGCCTGATCGGAATCAGAGATGGCGTTGCAATCGTAATCAACTATTCGATTTGATACAAAATTGAATTATAAAATTGGCAACACTGAATTAAGGAGAGTTGGTCGGTATTAGTCATTTCCGAAGGCATTCATATTTGTACGGTCGCAGCGATCGCACGCATCTCGGAGATCGTCGCGTTTCCTTTCTACAATGAGTGATGAAGACAGTGCACGTCCCGCCCTAACAGGCTGTATCCCGTCATATAAAACCACCCTCTGCTGTGACTTCATTTGTTTATAGGATAGTGTTTGTTTATTTGTTAGTAGGATTTATAGGATATTTCGTGGAGCGCAATGAATACGACCAGGTTAGCGACACAACTGTTTATTTTGGTAATACCCACACGTGATTATATATTGGATACTACAAGTAACATCCCGGTAAGGACTGCACTGGTTTTGCCCGATATAATTCTACTGCGGCTGGTAAAGCCAAACCATTTTTGTTCACCACGAAAAAGATTTAGACTAATTATATTTTGATTTAAAATTGAACAACATACACTCCAGAGTATAGAGGACAGAAATTATTGGGCAAATACCTGTGGGAGAAGGAGTAACAGAGTCAGTGCTCCTCAAACTCAGAGTCTTGTATCCGGAACTCGAAGGAGACAGTCGCCAACTACTCGAAGCTAGGTCACCTAAAACAAGAGACAATAAGTCAGTCAGTCAATCGTTCAGAAAATTCAACCACACAATGACAATCCAATCAAACAATAAACTAATTATACTATCAGCCAATGAATGGGTAATGTAGTCATATAATAGATCCTATAGTCAGAGAATCGATTAATCGGTCATTCCGTAGTCAGACAATCCAATTCAATTACACAACGATAATACAATCACATAGTAAACTAGTCATGCTTTCAATCATTAAAGCCGTAATGCGGTCAAACAATAGATTTTTCTAATCAGTCAAAGTTGATTAAAGGTTAATCGGCTATGCAGCCAGTCAATCGATCGCACACCGTCAACTAACGACCGAAATTAATAATCTATCTATCTTTAATTCCCAGATTAATAGCTTTTTTTTTACACTGGCTCGACATAGTGACTACAGAGTACCTGATGGTAAGTACAGTGTAGTCGAAAAACGAAAGCGACTATCAAAGGATGAAAATCCATTGATAGTCTACATCGTCATGTCGGCATACATATACCACGACTGAAGGTCTCTAGGTATATGAGCTACTGGATATACACAAGCTGATCCCGAAACGCGACAAGCCGAAACTGGTCACTATGACGGGCTTTACACCCATGCACTGTGGTCGCGATCCAGACGGGCACCGACGCCCTACCACCTCGCTGCTGCTCGTTTAGCGCCACCCAGGAGTCACGTGTAGGGAAGCTAGGGTAAAAAGCCAACGGACGCGAGCAGCTTCGACTCCCAAAATATATAGCTATACCTCTCCCTTTCAATCCCGTGTATGCGAAAAGAGATGTGCTGTAGTTGCTATAGTAACAAATCTAAGATAGGGGATAGGATGGATTATTAAGTTCGGGCATAAAAGAATAGTTCTAGCTACTTTTACTAGTCGCTCAGGAGTAATCTTCGACTAATAAATCACGCAGTCTATTTATGAATCGGTCAAGCAGTCAATCAACTGGTAAGTCATACCGTCAGTCAACTAGTCAAGAAGGAATTTAGACTGCTATATAGTCAATCAACTAGCATGTCATCCAGTCGGTCAATTAATTAAGCGTGGAGCTAACCCACAACTGATTTAGCTCCACGATTAAAATGAATTAATTAATGAATGAATTAATGGATTGAAATGGATTGACTACATAGTCAATCTACTGGTCCATCATGCAGTTAGTCATTAATTCAATTCACCGATCGGTTATGGAGTCCATTAACGGATATGTCATGCGGTCACGAAGATCATGCCTAGTGATGAAAATGCCCGGGAATTTACCCAAAGTGCCCAAAAACTTCCTAGGGAATATTCCCGGGAATTTACGAAATGTTCTCGGAAGTATTGGGCACTTTGGGAAAATTCCCGGGCATTTTCATCACTAATCTTGCTATCAGTCATAAAGCCAATCTACCAATCGGGAACAGTCAGTACCAAGTCTGGTGAGCAGCCGGTAGGACTCCCAGCGCGACGAGCTTCCCTCCTGACACAGGCTGGGCGGGTGACGTTGAGGGCGTCCCCGTCCAGTGCAGAGAGGAGGCGAGGGGTTTAAATCCCCCTCCACGAGAGGAGGCCTGCCCAAAGGCCAATGCCCGCCGAGCCGTCGGAAGTATTCGGATTCCCAGGCTCGGCGAAGGCGAAGAGAAGGCAGTGCTGGCACCCCGGTGGATTTAGTCGGGGCAGGTCCGACACACCGGGGGAAGTGGCCCTCACCACTTCCCCTGACGGTCCGTAGGGATTTCCACCGGGTTAACAAAAAAAAAAATGGTGAGCAGCCGGTCAGCGGCGTGTCTCGGCTGCTGAAGGAATGTCTCTTGGCTACTCACTAGCCGTTAAGGATACATCTTCGACTAATCGATCATACAGATAAGTATATTATGTAGTCATGAAGTTAATCTACCAATCGGAAATAGTCAGCCGGTCAGTACCGTGTCTGCTAAGCAGCCTGGTCGGCGGCGTGTCCGGAGCGCGGCCGCTGAAGGAGTGACTCTTTGAGACGGCTCCGCGAACTCGACAGCTCCCGCCAGTCGCTGGAGATGAGCTCTCGAGGGACTGCACCTGAGGATCGAAACCATTACATCACATATAGTCATCACACGAGCTGAAAGCAAACGGGAGCTGAGGTAAAGGGTGGACGCATCGAAATTTGTACTTAAAATTCAAAAGCAAAGCAAACAAGGTTTTTTTAAGGCACGCGTAATGTTAAGGAAGCGAAAGAAGTTTGGGAGAGAGGTTTTGGAGGGGTGGGCTCTTTACTCTCATTCCCTCTTAGAGAGGTAGCCTCAACAAGGCTTTTCACTCCGCGGGCGTCTGGATGAATTTGGTTTCCCAGGCCCGGGTGGAGCAATTAAAGGGACACTCCGCAGGTTTTTAGTCAGTAGGAGTTTGACACACCGGGGTCGCTGCCCTCACAGCGTCCCTGATGGTCCTATTGCAAGATTATCTCCCGGGTTGAGAAAAAAAATCGACGGAAGGTTGCAAGAACAGAAACGTAAGACATTCCATTCTTCTGCCTATCCCAATCGGGATTCGGCGTAACGATACATAAATACATAGAAAATATCTTCTGTCGTATTATATACCATAAGAACATAATTGGAATAATTATTAAAGAAGTAAATAATTATTTGCAATATCGCCAATTTCATTCAAAATTACATTCTATCGTCGCTCGTAACTTTCAAAAGACCATTCTTGGTTTGCGATATTCATAAAGAGCGTTTCTGAAACTGTCCGTTAACATTTTTTTTGTGGTCTAAAGGTGGACGCTTGTCCTCTATCACGGCTGGTGAAAGGCGAAGATGAGTCCAACGAAAAACCGCGTCCGCCCACTAAATGCCTATTCACTCTTCTCTTAAACGCTTCCAAGTCATGAGATCGTGAAAATATGCTGGCTGAAAGACTTCTTAGCTGGTTCGCATGATGAATGTAGAGGCGAATCTCTTCGTGCGGGAGATATAAGAAACTTTATTTTAATCTCATTCTGGAATTAATAATAGTAGTATGATGAAAAAACCAGTCTCACCTTCAGCAATTTGTTTCTGCCTCCATCCGAAGTGAGGAGTTTTATCGGCCCCGACATCCAGGGCCATTGGGATTCGTCCTGGGAGCAATTATCCTGAAAGATAATAAATTATATATCGTCACGCTATATCCGTTACGAGGAGAATGGTGACGTATTATGCTTATATGTCGTGCCGTATTATATTTCGCCGTGGTGGCTGCCGGCAGAATAGAATAGCACCCCCCTCTTTTTGCTGAGGTGTCGTAAAAGGCGACTAAGGTATCTCTTGAACACCGCAATTCAACCAGGTGTTTAGAGAAGGAAAACTCGACCAAACCTGCATCCCGCTCCCTCCCGATCGTACTGGTTCTCCTTTCCATCGGGCCCGAGGGAGCTCGGACGAGAGAGTGCTTTTCTGGCAGCGCGTCCAGCTATGCACTTAAATATCTCCTGCACAATTGACTGTTTCCGAAAACTGGACCTCGAATTTCTTAACCGGTGTTGAAACAGTCGCCGTGGCCGAAACCGGCTAGGACATCATCATCATCATATGTCGTGCCCAACGTGACCAGTGGCGCAGCTGATCGCCGTTCTCACAGCACTAGTACACATAACATGTCTATTAGATTCCGTGCGGGTTTCCTCTAGATTTTTTCCTTCACCGGTGAGCATGTGGTGCCTAAATCCGTACGTAGCCTGGAAAAACCATGAGTCTCGAGCCGGGATTAAAACATACGGCATTATCATTCGGCATAAGGATGCCTTGTGGCTTAAATTAGTTGATTAATAATGAATAATTTAAGCAACAGATTCCTATAACCGACCGTGCTGAATATCCTTCGGCGCACTCTCTCGTACTCCCTCTCTCTCTGCTCCAGCGACTTGCTCCTGTTGGAGGGCATCAAGCCGCCGCTCGGCTCGTCCAAAGAGTGCGCATCTCTCTTCAGTATAAACCTGGAGTGAAACACAATAATTCTATTAAATTGTGACGGCGCTAAATTTTTTTTGTTTTTTTTTTTTTATTACATACAGGCTTGCGCTTGACCTCAATCTCATCTGCTGGAAAGTGATGATGAGGCCGACGATGGAGCGCGCTCACCCAGCAAATACCGATTCACTCGACGTTTGAAGATTCCGATGTCATAAGACGCCGGAAACACTGACGCAGGAAGCGAGTTCCACTCCTTCGCGGTACGCAGCAAAAAGGAGGAGCCGAATCGCTTCGTGCGAGCAGCAGGAATGTCAACCACAAATGGGTGCAAACCTGCACGGTGTCTCGTCAATTTATGGTAGAAGGGGGAGGGTGGAACTAAATCATACAACTCAGCCGCACACTCTCCAGAGTATAGTCTATAGGAAACCGAAAGGCAAGCCACTTTACGCCGGTGTTCCAAACTGAGTAGTTTACGCGACGTAAGAGCCTCATCGGCAATAAGTCGCCGAGCTCGGCGATCAATTGACTCCAAAGCAGCCAGATGGTGTTTGGCGGAACCATCCCTGAGGTGGCAGCAATACTCCACACACGGCCGAACTTGCGCCAGATACAGGTTAAGAAGTTGGGTCGGCGTAAAATGCCGCCTAACCTTGTTGTAGCCTGATGAAGAAACCTCGTGGATCCTCAAGGCTGTCAGGAGGAAAACTACGTAAAATCGGCGAGAGTGTGTAAAGGAACTAATGATTGTTAAGGGAGCGAAAGAGATTTGTAAAATAAGTCATCGACAGATACTAACTCGCAGAAGATTTGCTATTGGAGTAAAGACGCCTGCTTCGCAGTCTTTTACCGATTGTACAGTGGAGAGTGCTCTCAGGAGCTACATCCTCTAATTCCACCAGCCTCCATTTCATCATAAAACTACTAAACGCCGTGTCAGATACCATTAATATGTGGTGGATGTTCCTTGAGCCCGCACCAAGAGATTCGCTTCTACATTAATCATGCGAACAGCTAAGGAGTGGAGTGTGCTTCCAGCGGCCATATTTCCAAGATCCTAAGATTTGGGATCCTTTAAGAGAAGAGTAAACAGGCATTTGTTATGCGGACGCGGTCCTTCATCGGACTCATCTTCACTTTCCACCAGGTGTGATTGAGGTCGAGCGTGCGCCTGTAAATCATAAAAAAAAAACAATAGAGACATCTTTTGTTCCGCTCCCTTTGTCTATTCCAATAGAGCTTCTACGCGATGATATCGATTTTTCTCCTTTTTTAGTTTCGTATTATGTCATACTTTAGAATCATGTGTAGCGGGCGCTGAGGTGACCGGCGCTGCACCCCGGCGCGCGCAGGCAAGTTGCGTGGGCGGACCGCGACGCGAGCGCCGCCATCGCCCACTTTAGTCTGGCTATTACATCGACCGCGCTAGCTTGTTTCCCTCGCTCGCAACTCGTACAGCTATCATTGTTGTTTTGTGGTCATATTTCTATTATTGCGCTGTGTACTCCATTTTTTTTTACACTGGCTCGGCATAGTGACTACAGAGTACCTGATGGTAAGTACAGTGTAGTCCAAAAACGAAAGCGACTATCAAAGGATGAAAATTCATTGATAGTCTACATCGTCATGTCGGCCCACATATACCGCGACTGAAGGTCTCTAGGTATATGAGCTACTGGATATACACAAGCTGATTCCGAAACGCGACAAGCCGAAACTGGTCACTATGACGGGCTTTACACCCATGTACTGTGGTCGCGATCCAGACGGGCACCGACGCCCTACCACCTCGCTGCTGCTCGTTTAGCACCACCCGAGAGTCGCGTGTAGGGAAACTACTTAGACTGTCATACTTGTGCTCACTTATGCTTAATGTGACTTTTATAGTGTTTGTGTGTAAGCCGTGGGGTGGCTGCCGGCAGAATAGAATAGCACCCCCTCTTCTTGCTGAGGTGTCGTAAAAGGCGACTAAGGTATCTCTTTAACCCCGCAATTCAACCAGGTGTTCAGAGAAGGACAACTCGACCAAACCTGCATCCCGCTCCCTCCCGTACTGGTTCTCCTTTCCATCGGGCCTGAGGGAGCTCGGACGAGAGAGTGCTTTTCTGGCAGCGCGTCCAGTTATGCACTTAAATATCTCCTGCGCAATTGAATGTTTCCGTAAACTGGACCTCGATTTTTTTAATCGGTTTTGAAACAGTCGCCGTGGCCGAACCCGGCTAGGACATCATCATCATCAGTGTTTGCTATATTAAACGAGCTCGACTCTTATGCCTGGACTTCTTCATTTCTTTCCATCGTCTCATATGTAACTGCTATCCTGCGCTTTAGCCTAAGGTTTTTTTTTTATAATTAGACGAACGCTTGACCTCAATCACACCTGGTGGAAAGTGAAGATGAGTTCGATGATGAAACGCGATCGCCTAGCAAATGCCTATTCACTCTTCTCTTAAAGACTCCCAGGTCATAAGATCGCGGAAATATGGCCGCTGGAAGCATATTCCACTCCCTAGCCGTTCGCATGATGAATGTAGAAGCGAATCTTTTCGTGCGAATATAAGGAACATCCACCACATACGGTAAGGTAGGTCTACTTCACCACGACGCTAAAGATTTTTATTCGTCATTGTACGGTACTTCGATAGCTCCGCAAGTGGCACGGGCCGCCTAAAGAGTCTCACTTACCGCGATCACCAGTTCGCCAACTCCTCAGGGGCCCCTGCTTCTCCTCCAGGATACTGGTGTCTTTGAGGATCTTCCAAGCACACTTATACACTTTGGAATCGGATAATTTGTTGAACTTAGGAATATTTGTATGTTTTATGTCGTTACTCGGCGGATCGGTTCGAGCGAGAGCAAAACTCAATTGACAACCCGTACGGTGTTGCCAGAGCATAATCGAAGTTGTCCGCACATTTATTAGAATATGGAACAGTCATCTTGTATGTAGACAGATTATCGGGTAATTGTACCTGGCGTGCGTGGATTCGGGCTGATACCGCTGCGGGCTGGGCGGGAAGTTTACCGTGCACCACTGCTTGAAGCTCGTGCAAGGTATGCGTCCGCCGCTCGTGCCTGTAAATATGACTATTAAAAACCCAGCCAAGTTCGAGTCGGGCTCGCTCTCCGAGGGTTGCGTACACATATCCTATTTCTTGTTTCTTATGTTTTTATTGCTTAGTAAGATGTAACACGACCGGGGCCCTCCACGAAAATCAGCGCTGCAGACTTCCTCTGTGGCTTTAAGCTGATGGAGGTCCCATTTTCGCCATGTTAATATGTTTTTGTTTTTTCTTATGTTTTTGTATGTTGTTGTCTTGTAACAGAAATGTTGCTTTTGAATTTCTAGTATTTTGTTAGTTTGTGGTGAAAATAAATATATTTCATTTCAAATAAACTACGAAAGCTCCGAGCATTGCTATAACAATTATTCTAGCTGTATAATTAATAAGATTCATAATGAAAGTAAAGATATATTTTGTAGTTCTCTGACAGCTTTCAAAGCAAGTCTTTTAAAATTGTTCCACGGTTAACATAATTAAAAATTCATAATCTATACTAATATTATAAAGCTGAAGAGTTTGTTTGTTTGTTTGAACGCGCTAATCTCAGGAACTACTGGTTCGAATTGAAAAATTCTTTTTGAGTTGTATAGACCATTTATCGAGGAAGGCTTTAGGCTATATAACATCACGATGCAATTATTAGGAGCGAAGAAATAATGGAAAATGTGAAAAAAACGGGGAAAATTATTCATCCTTGAGTGCTTCCATTGCGTGCGCTGCGAAAACGGTTCAAGATACCAAAAATATATGTATGAAAGAATTATTCTTCTTGAAATGATCTAAAAAAATGTCCGCGACAGTATATGTCTATCTTTTAAGATTAACTCACTAGAACCGTTTTTATGGTAAACAAGTTTGGTCGAAATTAATGCGTTGTTATGTTAAGAGTTGTATCAACGTAATAATATTAATCTTTATCCAAATAAATGTGTTGTTGATTAAGAGTATTTAATTGTGAACAAAATTGTCTTTGACATCACTTAATTTCAATGAACATCTTAGAAGATATTACAAAACCTTATATAGCAAAACAACGTTTGCCGGATCAGCTAGTTTGTGTATAAAGGATCTCTTGTTTCCCATCGCTGTGCTATTAGAAATTTTTGCATTCGAATTTCACTTTGTTTATATGGAAATTTGCTTTGTAGTACATGTTGCGCTTTCACGTAATTGGAGCGGTGCACTGTATGTGTGTATGACATGATGTCTATTGTGATTTTTCAATACATACTATCTGTTTGAAAGCCTATTAAAATAAATAAATAAATTTAAAAAAAAAATGTCAGGGTTAAGCTTTGCAGTTACAAAACTGACTAGGCGAACTTCGCACCGTCAAATAGTTAAAGATAATCTAAGTTAAGAGATCATGTTACCTTTCAGCTGATTCTACGCCTCTCTTCCTCCCCAGTTTCCCATTATTTTAGTTGTTAATAGACTCTTTGCAAGAAATAAATATAAAAAATTCTATTTTTACATACATAGCTTAAAAAAATATTTTCCCGTAATAAATTGCACCCCCTCTTTAAAACCCCTCCGAATTTCATTTTCGCAACAAAAAGTAGTTCGTCTCCAAGGTCTGACCTATTACTATGCAAACAATTCATCAAAATCGGTTCAGCGTTTTAGATGTGGAAACGAAACGCATAAACAATTTCAAATTCATAATATTAAGTAGGATGTACCATCACGGGAGCAATTAACGTTGACCCCTACTCACCGCTCTTGGACACCATGACGCAGCTCTTGCTCGACTGGTCGAGGTGGTGCGACAGCTGGAACAGCGACGCGCAGCGGTGCACGAGCATCCTGCCGTACGACGTCATCACCGGGAATCGAACTATGCACCGCCTTCAATACAGAGACACAATATATGTATATAGATAATTACTAGTGTCCGACCGAAAGTTAGGTTTCGGTTTCTGTTTCGGCCGAGTTTCGGCCAAAAATCAAGTTTCGGCGGCAGTTTCGGTTTCGGCCAAAATTGGCCGAAACTTTTGCCGAAACCGAAACTCATTTCGGTAGTTGTCGTACATGCTTGCCTAACTTCGTTTCTCGCGGCAACGCTTTGACGGACGCTGGCGGCCCTGTTCGGGATTCGTGCGCCGTTCGCATTGCTTTTTTTTTCGAATTTACACGTGTTTGTTGATCGGGAAAGGTCTTCACAACTTAACCGGGCGGGTGGGCGAACACTGAGGGTGCTCAGCCGGCAATTTATGGGTTGGGTGGCAATGCAAGGGCACCCCTGTGGGTACGAACCTCGACTTGGACCCCCAGCCAAAAATACGAAACTTAACGGTGATCTACTAGCGTTTCGGAAGCGATTACCTTGAGACGAAACGCCGAAAGAAACTCAAGGCTGCGTCGGAGTGTAACTGCGTCGTTTAGACGACAGTTGACGGATCTAATTCGCATTGCTCTATAGCAACACAACTTAGTCAGTGCGTTATCACCCGACGTAAGCATTCTTTAGAGGTTATGTTTTGATGGAACTGATTACATGTAAGTTTTTTTTTCATTTTTTTACTTGACCACGTTGACTTTTATACTTGACCACGTGAGTTTCGGTTTCGGCCGAAACTGAAGCCACGACCGAATATTCGGTTTCGGTTTCGGCCGGAAAACCAGTTTCGGTCGGACTCTAATAATTACACACAGAGATGGGCAAAATGTAATCTGATTAATGATGAACGATTACAAAATGTAGTCGTAATTTTAATTTTCTTGCTCTGTAATCATGATTAAATCCATTTAAAACATTAAGAAATCATAAATGTGTATGTAATATGAGATTCTGTAGTCTTTAAAACATAAATGAGCAAAATGCAGTCATATTAATGGTAAAAAACGTAAAATGTAATCGTAATCAATTTTATTAATCTGATTGCATTTCGCTCATCTATGCGTGCACTCACCCTGCGTCGTTGACGAGCGCGTGCAACTCTTTCTCTATCTTCAGAAGGGTCACTCGATCCTTTGAGTTTTTGTTGAGGGTCTCTCTTATGAAGTTCACCAGTTCGGGGCCAGTCGGTTCCGATTTATCATCTGTAATTAACGTATTATTAGGAACCAAAGCTGATAATGAATATAAATATAAAACAACTAGCTGACTCGGCAAACGTTGTTCTGCCATATAAATTATAGCAGACCAGCCACGCTTTGCTGTGACTGGTTTTTGAATAATTACTCAATCCAGTCAACGGATAGCGCCATCTTTTAGAATCGGTTGGAGCTAACTGTAAATTATGACGGCTAAATAATAAACAAATAATTTGCAATAAAAAAGTATTGCGATTATGAATTGAGATGAAAACTATCCTATCTTTTAAATTAGATCAAACTTCACGTGGTGTGTAAATTTCATTAAAATCGGTTTAGTAGTTTAGGAGTCCATCGCGGACAAACATCGTGACAGGAGATTTATATATATTAAGATATAATAGAACAATATTCATCCAGCAGAACGGTAATCCCATTCTAAAACAATTTAGAGTTCACATACCGAACCTGGATAGACCGAGAGGCCCATCCTACCAACTTTTCAATTGGTTTCCCAGGGGACAATCCTGCATAGGACCAACAGCGCCGCTGTGAGGGCAGCGACCCCGGTGTGTCGGACTCCTACTGACTAAAACCCCCCGGGGTGTCCCTCTAATCGCTCCACCCGAGCCTGGGAAGCCAAATTCATCCAGACGCCCGGAGAGCGAAATGCTTTGTCGAGGCTGCCTCTCTGGGAGTGGTAAGGGTAAAGAGCCCACCCTTCCAACACCTATCTCACAGGCGGCGCGCCGGACACTGCACACCGCCACCCTCTCATCCGGACAGCAGACGCCCTCAAGTCTACTGCCCGGCTATTGTCACCGGGGGATGTCGCGCTCGCTCTGGGCGAACGCATCCCTCCGGCGACGGTGCCTTGGCCGCCGAATAGCCAGAGAAGATGTTCTCACTTGTTTACCCTACCTATCCACTTACTACCGCTCATGAACAAACTTAGGCTGAGATTTATAGCCGCAAATTCTACTTTGCTCAGCAAAGTTGTCAAAAAATAAATTCTAAAATTGAATATTGCCGTAGTATTCATAGAACCATGTCCATGTTGATTGAATCGGTAACTTATCAAATCCTTTGACATTTATTGAGTAACTAGCTTTTGCCCGCGGCTTCGCTCGCGTTAAGAAGTATTATAATTAATTAGGTATAGTTTTTGCGGCTTTACTTTTGTTTAGCGTGTGTAAAAAATTAGGGCCTAATCTGTCATTAGGCGCTAAAACTATCAAGCTATTATATTATACTAGCTGATCCGGCAAACGTTGTTTTGCTATATAAGGTTTTGTAATATCTTCTAAGATGTTCATTGAAATTAAGTGATGTCAAAGACAATTTTGTTCACAATTAAATACTCTTAATCAACAACACATTTATTTGGATAAAGATTAATATTATTACGTTGATAAAACTCTTAACAAATAATGCATTAATTTCGACCAAATTTGTTTACCATAAAAACGGTTCTAGTGACTTAATCTTAAAAGATAGACATATACTGTCGGGGACATTTTTTTAGATCATTTCAAGAGGAATAATTCTTTCCTACATATATTTTTGGTACCTTGAACCGTTTTTGCAGCGCACGCAATGGAAGCCCTCAAGGATGAATAATTTTCCCCGTTTTTTTCACATTTTCCATTATTTCTTCGCTCCTAATATTTGCATCGTGGTGTTATATAGCCTAAAGCCTTCCTCGATAAATGGTCTATTCAACTCAAAAAGAATTTTTCAATTCGAACCAGTAGTTCCTGAGATTAGCGCGTTCAAACAAACAAACAAACAAACTCTTCAGCTTTATAATATTAGTATAGTTGATAAAACTCTTAACAAATAATGCATTAATTTCGACCAAATTTGTTTACCATAAAAACGGTTCTAGTGACTTAATCTTAAAAGATAGACATATACTGTCGGGGACATTTTTTTAGATCATTTCAAGAGGAATAATTCTTTCCTACATATATTTTTGGTACCTTGAACCGTTTTTGCAGCGCACGCAATGGAAGCCCTCAAGGATGAATAATTTTCCCCGTTTTTTTCACATTTTCCATTATTTCTTCGCTCCTAATATTTGCATCGTGGTGTTATATAGCCTAAAGCCTTCCTCGATAAATGGTCTATTCAACTCAAAAAGAATTTTTCAATTCGAACCAGTAGTTCCTGAGATTAGCGCGTTCAAACAAACAAACAAACAAACAAACAAACTCTTCAGCTTTATAATATTAGTATAGATTATAGTCGAAAATCTGAGAAGATTTATACAAACTTTCATCCCCTATTTTATCCCCCTGGGGGTGGAATTCATCAAAATCCTTTCTTAGCGGATGCCTACGTCATACCATCTACCTGCATGCCAAATTTCAGCCCGATCCGTCCAGTGGTTTGGGCTGTGCGTTGTTAGATCACTATGTCAGTCAGTCAGTCAGCCAGTCAGTCACCTTTGAGTTATATCTATACTAATATTATAAAGCTGAAGAGTTTGTTTGTTTGAACGCGCTAATCTCAGGAACTACTGGTTCGAATTGAAAAATTCTTTTTGTGTTGAATAGACCATTTATCGAGGAAGGCTATAGGCTATATAACATCACGATGCAACTATTAGGAGCGAAGAAATAATGGAAAATGTGAAAAAACGGGGAAAATTATTCATCCTTGAGGGCTTCCATTGCGTGCGCTGCGAAAACGGTTCAAGATACCGAAAATATGTGTATGAGAAAATTATTCCTCTTGAAATGATCTAAAAAATGTCCGCGACAGTATATCTCTATCTTTTAAGATTAAGTCACTAGAACCGTTTTTATGGTAAACAAATTTGGTCTAAATTAATGCATTATTTGTTAAGAGTTGTATCAACATAATAATATTAATCTTTATCCAAATAAATGTGTTGTTGATTAAGAGTATTTAATTATGAACAAAATTGTCTTTGACATCACATAATTTCAATGAACATCTTAGAAGATATTACAAAACCTTATATAGCAAAACAACGTTTGCCGGATCAGCTAGTAATAAATATAACAAAGAAAAAAAAAACAAATATATGTTAACAATAAGACAGCTCTTTGTCCCGAAACTTGCCCTTCGCAAACATAAAATGTTCACTAGAATCACTAGAACTAAAATTAAGTAAATTAGTAATAAAATTTGGTCGAAATTAATGCATTATTTGTTAAGAATTGTATCAACGTAATAATATTAATATTTATCCAAATAAATGTATTGTTGATTAAGAGTATTTAATTGTGAACAAAATTGTCTTTGACATCACTTAATTTCAATGAACATCTTAGAAGATATTACAAAACCTTATATAGCAAAACAACGTGTGCCGGATCAGCTAGTATATATATATAGAGTAATATAAATTGTAATCTTTGAGTGATGTCTAAGCAAAGTTAAAGTTGCGTCTATAAATCTCAGCGTTAGAGTACGCAAGGGCGCTGAATTACATCTTATGAGAAATTCTAATTACACGGACACCTTACGTGAACGAAATTGTAATACTACGGCAATGCGAATGCTCCTAGGTTCGAATCCCGACCCATCGCTGTTTTTTCTAAATTAATTACGGATTGAGGCTCCACTGGGTCACTGGTGAAGGGAAATTTCGTGAGGAAACCCGCATGGCATCTAATAGGAGCGTCCTGTATACAAGTGCTGCGAGAACGACGATCAGCTACGCTACTGGTCACGTTGGGCACGACATATAAGCGCCATACAGTCGCTAATGTATCTCAGCTCACCCCGCAAGGGGTATAGCGTGACGATATATTATTGATACAAGTAACCCTGTATAAATATCTACCTGAATCTATCCTAGTTAATGGTATGTTCTTTGGCTTATCTTTCTTCTCTGGACATCTGAAATCATAAAATTATGACATTTAACAAATGAAATAGTATTATTTGCAAGCACTTTGGAATCTTAAAAAAAATCTACCATTGGTTCGGTAAGCAGAATCTACCGAGAAGAGCCGGCAAGGAACTCTGGTAGTTGCTTTGGACAACATAATGAGGTACAAATATATAATACACAAAGGGATAAATGTCCCGTGAGATAAATTGTATATGACAGTGCTATCCTCAATTATTGTGAGCAACACCCGCCAAAGGACAAGCCTCCCACCATTCAAACTCTAGTATGTAAAGATCGCACGCACTTTTATAGATCATCACTTTGTCAGCAATGGTTGCCCGGTGCACGTGTTGCGAAGTAATCGTTTACAGTGTTCATTTTATATGATCCTTTTGTTAAATAATAATAGGTGATGGGCTAACAATGGAGTTCGATATTAATCAAATTGTTAAGGGAAAGTGAAAGTGGGACAATTTGATTGTGAAGATTTCATCATTTTAATTAGTGATGTCGGCGCTCCTTTACGCTTATATACATATATATTAAGACAAAGAATGGCGACCTGGCAGGCGCTGCCGAGCAGCAAATGCCTAAATCCGACGACTAGCTTAAAGATTATATTATACACTGACAGTGCAACGGGCTCCCCTCCTGACATAGGCTGGGCAATAGACGTTGAGAGCGTCCACCGTCCAGCGGAGAATGGGGGCGGGGCGGCTTGTGTGTGTCCACACGCCGTCCCACAGAGTGGTAATGAGGGGGTAATTTACGACCCCCTCCCAGAGAAGAGGCCTGCCTAAGGCCAATCGCTCACCGGGCCCTCGGAAGTATTTGGATCCCCAGGCCCTGCGAAGGCGAAGAGTAGGTAGTGCTGGCACCCCGGTGGTTTTAGTCGGTGCAGGTCCGACACACCGGGGGAGTAGCCCTTACCACTTCCCTGAAGGTCCGAAGGGAATTCCACCGGGTTAACAAAAAAAATACACTGACAGTCATCACTGACCTGCAGTAATAGGTCTGCTCGTCTGCGTCCAAGCTGGATGGTTTGGGCATGACGTCGTTATTGGGAGCTGAAAACAATTATTTTTCTGTTATTATTAGAGATGCCACGAATATTCGGCAACTATTCGGTATTCGGCCGAATAATACGTACTATTCAGTCGAATACCGAATACCAAATCATCTAAAAAAGACACATTAAATTACTCAAAGCTATATATTTATTTCCAAATTACAACACTTTAGTAATTAAAATTGATCTGTGGCAAGTTGTGATGGATAAAAACAAGCTTTTCAGCATTTTTTGATAGCAAACGATTACGCTTTTCGTAAATCGTAAATTTTATCAGCCTCAGAAAATAACCTCTCACACACACACACTCTCTCTCACACACACAAACACACACACACACTCTCTCTCGCTCACACACATACTAATAAACTTATACCTTTAATATCCATATAAAAACACAAAACTCCCTTGAATAACCCGGACGGAAGTGCGAGTCTCACCAGAGACAAGATTTACTTAATCGGTGAGACTTATCACCCTGTGTATATGCATAAGTTTTGTGTTGAAATAAAGATTATTATTATTACTAAACACGCTACTTCCAGGAATATTCGGTATTCGGCCAATTCACTATTCGTGGCATCACTAGTTATTATGTATACCTTTGTATTATAGAATTATTCTGGGTCAAATTATGCCGCGTAGCCGTGGTCGCCTAGTAGATAGGGGACCTCTATACCTCTGGGTTTTTCCAGATTACGTACAGATTTATGCATCACATGCTAACCTGTAAAGGAAAACATCCTGAGGTGGCCGGCATGGCATCTACTAGAAATGTCTTGTGTACTAGCGCTTTTAGAACGGCGATCGGCTCCGCTACTGGTCACGTTGGGTGCGACATATAAGCGTAAAGTGGATACAACCACCAATGTATCTCTGCTCACCCCAAAAGAGATATGGCGTTATGATATTTATGTTTGTGGCTATGTTGACATATAGCCGAAATTAATAACCTATTCTATCTCCTATCTTAGATTTGTTACTATAGCAACCATAGTACATCTCTTTTCGCATACACAGGTTAGAAAGGGAGAGGTATAGCTATCGATCTGTGAATTAAAGATAGATAGGTTATTAATTTTGGTAGCTAATCGATATGAGATTATATACCAAAAAAATAAAAATAGTAAAAAAATGTATAAACGACGTTGCAAAAAACAAAGCCACGGAGAGGAGGTGCCGTTAAAAAAACCGGTAGTGATGTATACCTGCTACTTCATTGTCTATGCAGTCGAGACATTCATCCGGGCAGATTATGCCTGAATCCTGCTTCACCGGGCAGTAGTTCCGACGTCGGCGGCCTCTGCAATCAAAACAGATCGCTTTTTCATTCACCGATTATTAACCCAAAAAAACAGAGACATTATAAGTTTTGCGCGTATATTCGTGATTATTTATTTTACTTATACTTTTTTTATTTTACAACATTTTTAATAATGCATATTATTTTTGAAACACTAACGTTACTTGAGTTTTAATTTAATGTCGCTATATGAGCGGCATCCAGTAAATTAAACATACAAATTAAATTATCTGATTTTGAAAATCAGTCATACATGCTTTAATGTGAAGTAGCTCCTAATACAATATCAGAAGTGGGATTATAATAAAACATATATGAAATTTCACGTATCTCTTTAACGTCGATGCAAAAGTAGACAATGTGTCGAGGCTTCAAAAAGAGGATAGTATATGAATAACATAGGGAAAGAAAATATAGCAGGAGGGGAAGGGTTTTTGAGAGGGGACGATTAGGGGAAGAAAGGGATGAGATTTTATTATTTAAATTACGTTTAACTAAAAAGACATTCATTAGCGAATTAATCAATTAATTAATAGTTAAGTTTCAAACTCCATCATATCTATATGATAAACTCAGTTGGGTGGGCAGTAAAAGAGGGAGTGCTCCTAGAACCGGTGCACTACAAATCGCTATACCTCGTCACTGCACTGCTGCTTTTAGAGGTAGTTTCAAATACAATGCAAGTAAATGCTGGAACAATATACCTCCACCTATAAGATCTTCGTTAAGTATTTATGCTTTTAAAAATAAATTAAAAAAATATTTGCTTGAATCTCAAATTAAATACGAAAAAGTAACTTTAGATATTTCTGTAATTTGACTTGATATTTTATGGAACAGCCTGTATGTATGTAAATGTATTTTATTATCAATCTACCCTATCTCTATTATATTTTATTTAGTATTCTACATTTTTGTATGCTACTCAAAAGTGTTCTATGTATTTATTGTCATACTTGTTTATTGTACGTTATAAGGTTTTTTTTTTGTATATTTGGTTAGATTCTAATATTGAAATAGCACCGTGACGTCCGCGCAATCGGTTCCCCTGAGCGTCGGCTGAAAAACAGCGCTGGATGGCGCGTACAGCGTCGCCCAGCATATGCTGAGCTGAGTGCTCTTTGAGATGGGTAGCAGCACACAGGATACATGATGGGATGTTATGTATTATTCTTTCATTGTTGTTTTTATATAAATATGTTTGTTGTGTGTTGTTTCCTTTGCCTCAATAAACTTTTTCTTTCTTTCTTTTTTTCTTTAAGCGGTGTGATGTACGCCGGGTTGACCAGTTAAATTATTATAAACGGGACTCACCGACAGTGCGGGCAGGCGGAACAGTTCCCGCAGACGCACGTCACTCGAGGATTATTCGACAGGAGGTCCGGGGAAAGCTCCGGCTCATCCGGTTGCTTGGTGTTCTGGCGCTGGTCGCTCTGTGACTCCTGGTCCCAGTTCCCAGACGTTATCTGAAAGAACTACCATCTCAATTGACTTTCTTGATGATCTTTACTGATTTTTAATGGGAAAATATACTGCCAATGCTGAACATGGGACTCCCTTGAACTTTTCAGAGCAACTGGTCGAAAGCGGCTTGTATCCAGGGTCACTTTGCGTTTTTTATGATTTCTTGGCGAACACTCGACCTCATTCGCACCTGGTGGAAGGTGAAGATGAATCCGACGATGGACCGCGCTCGCCCGTCAAAAGCCTAATCATCTCTTAAATACCCCCAAGCCATAAGACCGTGGATATATGTTCGCAAGAAGCATATTTGATACCTTAGCTGTTCGCATGATGAATTTAGAAGCGAATCTTTTCGTGCGAATGTAAGAAACTTCCACGACTTAAGGATGAGAAATTAGGTTGGTGAGATTAGAGATTGTAGCTCTTGATAACATTGTGCAACCAGTTAAAGACTATGAAGAAGGCGACTTTGCGTGGATTCTCGATGTTAAAAATTCATAATTTGTGTATAAAGGATCTCTTGTTTCCCATCGCTGTGCTATTAGAATTTTTTGCATTCGAATTTCACTTTGTTTATATGGAAATTTGCTTTGTACTACATGTAGCGCTTTCACGTAATTGGAGCGGTGCACTGTATGTGTATGGCATGATGTCTATTGTTATTTTTCAATGAATACACTCTGATTTAAAGCCTATTAAAATAAAATAATATAAAATGTTCTAAATGTTAGCCTCAGATAAAGAGCCATCGCGATCAAATCTACAAGCCCTGAGATCAATTGAGTCCAGAACAGCCAAACGATTTTTAGCGGACAGCGGACATTAAAGATATCACCAGTACTCCACACTATACCGCAACTGTGTCTTTTTTTTTTGTTAACCCAGAGGAAATCCCTAACGGACCGTCAGGAGAGTGGTGAGAGCCACTCCCCCGGTGTGCCGAACTTGCACCAGCTAAAACCTCTGGGGTGATGCGTCACTCGCGTTTATACCGCACCTAGGACGTCGGCAAGCCCGGTGCGCTATCAGCCCCAATACAACACAGATACATGTTAAGAACTTGCGATGGCGTGATGTAACGTCTAATCTTAGAAAGGATATTATTTTTTTAGGAGCTGGGTTTCTGTTCGCCTTGTAGGTATTACTATTACATTGGCTCGACATGGTGACTACAGAGTACCTGATGGTAAGTACAGTGTAGTCCAAAAACGAAAGCGACTATCAAAGGATGAAAATCCATTGATAGTCTACATCGTCATGTCGGTCCATTTTACCACGACTGAAGGTCTCTAGGTATATGAGCTACTGGATATACACAAGCTGATCCAGAAACTCAACAAGCCGAAACTGGTCACTATGACGGGCTTTACACCCATGTACTGTGGTCGCGATCCAGACTGGCACCGACGCGCTACCACCTCGCTGCTGCTCGTTTAGCACCACCCAGGAGTCACGTGTAGGGAAACTAGGGTAAAGCCTACGGACGCGAGCAGCTTCGACTCCCACGCGAGCAGCTTCGACTCCCAAAAGACGTGATAAATGTGAACGTCCCACACTACGGTTGTCAATACGTGGTCTCCACTGGAGAATTGCCCTGCCCTATCTGTCATTTGTTCTACGAGCTGTGTCTTCTCCGCAGCCACTTCAATGTGCTAATCAAAATATTTTTATTTTGTGGGTGGCTAAAACAACACCCAAAATAAGTCAATATTACATTTTAACGTGCGCTCATAAAAGTTAGTGTTCTTCAGAGAATAACGTACAAAATACACTTTCAGAGTGTTTTTTCAAAGAAAAGAGAAATTGATTAATTGATACATAAATGAAAAAAGAGAATCCTAACAGGACAATTTAAGCAGTTAATTCCAATGGGTTTTAGTCAGCTTTGTAATCTAAAACAGCATATCTCTTTGTACATATTTTTTTCTTAATTACAATTTTAAATTTATTTAAGGGTGTAATTAAGAAAAAAATATGTACAAAGAGATATGCTGTTTTAGATTACAAAGCTGACTAAAACCCATTGGAATTAACTGCTTAAATTGTCCTGTTAGGATTCTCTTTTTTCATTTATGTATCAATTATGTGTAAATTTTGAATATTTGTTGTAATTTTATTATAAAAGCGTGCAAATTGACCCTAAAATGAATTCCTAGCTTTGTAGAGTCGGCTAACAAGACAAGCAAGTTAATTCTTGTGCCTTGTGTAAACATCGTGTCTGTCCAATTTTTTTTTAACAAATTGATTTTTTTCTTAACATATAAATACAATCCACTGGGTTATGTAGGGGACTCTCGTTCGTCTATGGATCTCTTCAGATCGACAATCATTAACCAAAATATTATTTAATTTTTACAAAATGCAATTTAATCACAGCCTGCTGACTATGAAAGGTTTGCTTATCGATTATAAAGCAATTATAATTTTATGAACTGACGTATCTCCGTGTATCTCTTATAGTTTAATTTAATTTTAATTAACTTTGTCAATTATTAGAAATCTTAAATATAAAATATTTCAGATTTCATAAAAAAAAAATCCAAGTATTTTCTAAACGCACTGGAATCGGAGATTTTTTTTTACAGTAAGCTATAGAGCTACCATTCCTCTATCAGCACTTTAGCTTTGGGTATTGACTTACGAGACACCCTGTATAAATGACAGACCACTTTCTATCAGGTACAGTATCAGCGCGTTTGCTCGCGTTTGGTATAGAAAAGTAACTCACCTGTATCTCAACTGGTTGCGGTTTCATTTTATAATCATTAAAATCGTCATTATTGACGTAGCTAACATCTTTACGGCAATTATCACTATGACTAGAATTATCGGTCGGTATCTCGCGACGCGTTCTCGGATCACAGCTGTTCCCGACGTCATCCATGGTTGGCGTTCTCGTGATAACAGTGATGGTCGACTCCGCCCCTGACTCCGTGCCGGCGGGGGCGGGGGACGCGGTGCGGGGTGGCGACTGCGTCTCTCGTATCGCCTGACTGCGTACCAACTGCTTTGACTTAAAACTCTGAAAAATATGTCGCAAAATTAAACTCCGTTGACATATTACAATTGAGTGCGGCACAAAATTGTATTCTCCATACATATTACAAATGGATACGGCACAAAATTATATACTATGCACATTTTGCTTTGCAGTAGTATAATAATTGAGTACGGCACAAAATTATACTCAGAAGGCATATTTACAATTGGCTACATTACAAAATAATATTTTGTGCATATGTGACACTTGAATACGTCACAAAGCTCTGCAGCCATATTACAATTAAATACGTCACAGAATTATGCTGCACGTCCACATTACGTTACAAAAATATGCTCCACTCCCACATTACGTTACAAAATTATAATCTGCGGCTACATGTGATATCAATATTAAACTTAAACATACATTCTGTTTTGAAAACTCTGTCCGACCCGAAAGGGGCACATTGGTGACACGATAACATTAATAAAATACACCAAAAAATTATATGATTCGTGAACATTAAAAAATTATAAAACTTACGTAAATCTGTTTAAAGACAAATTGAACGATTTAATTAATAAATAGTGATTCGGATCAACGGGGCATGTCTTTTTTGACGTCATGTCTTACTAACATGATTTTTTGCTCTTTTTTCCTTTTTCACAAGCTCCACTCTCTACTTTTCCAGTGTAAGTGAGCATTTAAGTTTTTTCCATTTAATTGAATTTGATTTTATTCGTTTTTTTTTTGTTATTTAGCTAAATATAATATATATATATATACATATAATCAAATATCGATATCGAATAACGCCTTCAATGGTCAGGAAGAATTTATTTTTATAACATTATTGTATACATAGTTATATACATTTGCAATTTTTCATATTTATTCCACTGTTATAATTATAAAGGAGACAATACTCACTCTATTTCTGTTAAGTACAGACAACTCATCTACAGGGGGGAATACGGTATCCAATTCCGGTTTCTCCATGGTTTCGCAAGGACCCTGAAAAAGTAATCACGTTTTTTCATTTACTCAAAAAATTTCCATGACCTTATGACCTGGGAGCCTTTAAGAGAAGACTGAACAGGCATTTGTTGGGCGGACTCGGTCCATCTACGGACTCATCTTCCCCTGCCAGCAGGTGTGATTTAGGACAAACGTTTGGCTGCAAATAATAAAAAAAAATTAGATGTTTTTTTTTTTATTCGACAGGACAGTACATTGATGTCTTGGAAAGACCTTTATGAGCCCACCGAGCATGGATAGCGACCGCTTAGGGTGTTCAGCTAGAGATTTATGGGCTGGGTGGTAACACGAGGTACGAACCTCGACTGGGGCGGCCAACCAGGAAAACGAACCTGACGGTGATCTACCAGCGTTTTGGAAGCGGCTACCTTGAGAAGAAACGCCGAAAGATACTCAAGGCTGCGTCGGAGTCGGTTGATATTAGTGATGCCACGAATAATGAATTGGCCGAATACCGAATATTCGGCAACGCTGTCGGCCGAAGCGCCGAATATTCGGCCGCCGAATATTCCTAGAGGTAGCGTGTTTAGTAATAATAATAATAATCTTTATTTCAGCACAAAATTTATGCATATACACAGGGTGATAAGTCTCACCAATTAAGTATATTTGGCGCTGGTGAGACTCGCACTTCCGTTCGGGTTATTCGAGGGTGTTTTGTGTTTTTATGTGGATATTCACGGTATAAGTTTATTAGTATGTGTGTGAGCGAGAAAGAGAGTGTGTGTGTGAGAGGTTATTTTCTGAGGCTGGTAACATTTACGATGAAAAGCATAATCGTTTGCTACCAAAAAATGCTGAAAAGCTTGTTTTTATCCATCACAACTTATCACTGATCAATTTTAATTACTAATGTGTTGTAATTTGGAAATAAATACACAACTTTGAGTAATAAAACGTGTCTTTTTTACATGATTTGGTATTCGGTATTCGGCCGAATAGTACGTATTGTTCGGCCGAATACCGAATAGCAAAAAAAGTGGCCGAATAGGCCGAATACCGAATAGTTGCCGAATATTCGTGGCATCTCTAGTTGATATACCATACCACCACCTACTCAACGATGATGGAAACCATCGCGAGGTAACCCTGCCGGGTCACGTTACGCACGACATATTTATAAGCACAAAGCGCATAGATGATGATGTCCTAGCCTTATTTGACCACGGCGACTGTTTCAACACCGATTAAGAAAATCGAGGTCCAGTTTACGGAAACAGTCAATTGCGCAGGAGATATTTAAGTGCATCGCTGGACGCGCAGCCAGGAAAGCACTCTCTCGTCCGAGCTCCCTCAGGGCCGATGGAAAGGAGAACCAGTACGATCGGGAGGGAGCAGGATGCAGGTTTGGTCGAGTTTTCCTTCTCTGAACACCTGGTTGAAATGCGGTATTAAAGAGATACCTTAGTCGCTTTTTACGACACCTCAGCAAGAAGAGGGGAATGCTATTCTATTCTGCCGGCAGCCAACACGCCACCATAACCCATAAAAAAAGTGCATAGATAACCCAATATAACTCTGTATACCCCGAAAGAAATATAGCGGAACTATTTTGTTATAAGGACAGATTTGTTGGCTGTATGTAATAATGACTTTTGCCTATGATTCAGATCATTTACAATTAATATTTGAAATATAACTTTCTTCTCTGTAATAAAATCGGTGATTGCATCTCTTTAATAAATGTAAGGTTAATAGAATTATGAATATTATGTTTAAATAATTATTTAATTCGATTTGTAGTATCGATATTGGAATAATATTGATATGATGCTGACATACTATTTGCAACACTATACGATTTTTATGTTTGTATTATCCATAGATGGGAAAAATATAATCAGATTAATAAAAATGATTACGATTACATTTCACGTTTTTTACCATTAATATGACTGCATTTTGCTCATCTATGTTTTAAAACCACTACAGAATCCCAGATTGTATACACATTTATGATTTCTTAATGTTTTAAATGGATTTAATCATGATTACAGAGCAAGAAAATTAAAATTACGACTACATTTTGTAATCGTTAATCATTAATCAGATTACAGTTAGACCATCTCTGATATTATCTATAGCATTTTTGTGGTGGTGGGTCGCGAACACGGTATACAAGAGTAAAGATCGTCATAATGTTCTGCTGGGTTTAGAGAACAGTTTGTTTATTACCAGTTGTTCATTTACTGCCAAAATTAATAACCTATCTATCTTTAATTCATAGATCGATAGCTATACCTCTCCCTTTCTAACCTGTGTATGCGAAAAGAGATGTACTATGGCTGCTATAGTAACAAATCTAAGATAGGCGATAGGATAGGTTATTAATTTCGGCCAATAGAGACCTTCCGTCGTGGTATACGTGGGTCGACATAGCGATGGCGACTGTCAACGGATTTTCACCCCTTGACGGTCGTTGCCGCTCTCGGACTACACTGTCCTTTCCATCAGGCGTAATGTAGTCACTTTTCTCAAGCGAATATAAAAAAAATCTACTAGTATAGTTAGTTTTAGCCGATTTAAAACAGAATAAAAAAGAAATTATACACACCTTCGCTAGTTCCTTGAAAATAAATAAACTCTAAAACACTCCTTAAATTTATTCACAGGGGGATCAACTACTCCTATTTATTATAAATATTATAGAAGAAATTGGACCAAACGACTACCAATAGAAGGCAACTATTTTTTTTTTAATATTAATTATAAACTAACTTTTTTAATCTTCATTCTATTCGACATTCAGAATCTGTGTTAAAACCTCTCCTGGTCAAAAAAAAAATTAGATCGCGCGGGAAATTTTACTAATGAGAAAGGTTTCACTATTTCTAAGCTCGATGTTTTTCTTTTTGATCTTTAAACTTTTTATTATGTTTCTTTTTGTTTTCGTGCGTGGACGGTCACCGGCGGAGAGCATCTTTTTCGAAAAATACTATTAATTAATTCAAAATGGCCGAGCTGTTTGTCTGCGCATGTTCAGAATTCTCGATGCGGTAACTTTCCCTCGTTTCGGACGCCATAAATCTGAAACAATAGAAAAAATATCATCACGCTTTTATCCCTTTCGATCCGAACAGAGATGCATTAGTATTGTATCCACTTTGCGCTTATATATCGTGCCCAACGTGACCAGTAGCGCAGCTGATCGCCGTTCTCACTGCACTAGTACATATGACATATCTATTAGATGCCATTTGGGTTACTGTGGTCACTTAGCATTTGCTGAGCTGACTTCCCTTTGGCGCATCACATCACAGGGTATTTGCTTTTGTTGTTGTCTGTTTTTTTTAACCTATTCTGATGTGTTGTATGTTGTGTGCCAAATAAATGTTTTATTATTTATTTATTTTATTATTTCAAAATTTGCGAATACGAGCATGGATACAGGTCCCTTATCCAGAAGCCTCTCATTATCTCTGTCATGCAAGCCTTAAGCTCTTTGCCCATTACACTATGTATATCTTTGTCTAGTACCCATAGTATTTTTTCATACTTTACAGGCGAACCCTAGACCTCAATCGCACCTGGTAGAAGGTGAAGATAATCTCGACGATGGACCGCATTCGACCAACTATTGCCTATTCACTTTTCTTGTAACCTGTTAATATCGATGTTCAGAAGTTTAACAAAAACAACTCTTCTCGTATATCATTTATTCCCATTTCCTTACATTAGCTATAATATTAACCAGACTCATATTCCTTGTGAATAATCCTTCCATATATTTTAATAATATCCTTACAGAATAACCATGGCCAGGCGTACGTCTTTACTGTACGAGTGCCACCCTTATGAATGCCCGTCATCCAGACGACGTTATTCCGTTATGCTTTACAATCAAAAAAATAATAAACATACTCTCAATTCATTCTTATAAATATTTAAAAATGTAACCAGACCATATTCTATAATAATTCTAGGATATCATGTTTTAGCTTTGATCACACTATAGACAGAAACGGAAACTAATGGCACTGTTTGTAAAATACACCTTACAGCTCGGCCATCCTGTTTACCGCGAGTCCCTTCGCGGTCGTTTCAAAAATTAAATTTTCTTACAAATAAATACATAGTCCTATATTTTGAAACAAGATAACAATACGACGTAAAGATAGGTATAATAATAAATGCTTAGAATTAATTACATTAGTTACAAAATCACAGCAGTATAAAGAAACAAATGCCATTGAAAAAGGAACTGCCATTGTCAATTTTATATTATTTATCATTTACTTCTTCAGTCTAACGGTTAATAATTTACAAAGAAATATAAACAAAAATATTTAATTTACATTAATAAGCATTCTATAAAGTTTTGATTACTTTACATTTACTCAACTTACATCTACTTAATTTCAACATTTTTACATCATTTATGATCATCATTATCACTAATACAGCTATTCTTGGAGTCATCAGGATCTCTGTCAATTTCCGAATCCCTAAAAGTCCCGGTCAAAGCTCATCCAAGGCTGTTTTTTTATCTACAGACACTGTCCACTCATACCGCCGACCATTTTTGCATGATAGAGGAGTATCCTCAACTATAAATCGGTCGTGGTCAAGCACCTTCACAATGCAATAGGGTCCTTGGAAATTTACTACTAATTTTTGCGATTGACATTCACCGTCATTGAACTTATCTTTCAATTCTAACGAAATCCCCTACTTTATACTTCTTTCCCGTTTCCCTATGTTTGTTAAACCATTCAGCATTCTTTTGCTGTTATACTTTAATTCGTTGTGCAGCTTTGTCCCTAACTACGTCTAAATCATCAGATGATAATGGGTGCAGAGTATCATTAATTACCGAATTTGATATCCCTCGACTGCTATGATTAACATTGAATCCAAATAAAAGCTGTGATGGGGATTTCTGTGTGGTTTTATGCACTGCCGTGTTTAAGCCTACCTGAATATCGCGTATATTCTCATCCCACATTTTCTCATTTTTAACATGGTTTGACGTGGCTAATGCTTCTGTAATTGTTTGGTTAAACCTTTCTACTTGGCCATTAGCCCTTGGCGTTGCGACTGCATTTAATACCTGCTTAATCCCGAATTCCATAATGAAGTCTTTAAAAGTTTTACTAGTGAAACCGGGTCCTCTATCGGTTAGTAACCGAGTCGGGACTCCAGAAAAGCTAATATGTTTTTTTTTTCACTTTTAGTGTGTTATCGATTTTTAACAGGTGTGATAATAGCAAATTTATTGAAACTTTCAATAATAACTAAAAGATAACAATTACCCGATTTGCTTTTTATAAAAGGACCCAAGTAATCTGCATGAATCTTATGATAGGATATACTGATTTTCTCAATAGGGTGTAAATAGTCCCCACGTTTACCGCCTAGGGTTGTGTGATAAGCACTAGACAAGCTAAAACGTTTTTTTTTTAACAGATCGTCTCATACGACTAAACCAATAGTGCTTTTTAATTCGTTCCAAGATTTTCCTTTTTTTTTTGTATCCGTAGTGACAACGTCATCATGGTTCCGTTTTAATATTTGCCAACGCGCACCTTTAGGTACCGCACATCTTAACTAATTGCATACTATACGATAAACCCGTCCGTATTTAAGTTTAAATTTTTTGTGAATATCAGCTATATACTCGGTTTCTCTATGGCTTTAGATGTTCTTTATTCTAACTATTTCTTCATCTGTTGTCTGCACGGTGGCGATCCAATTTGTTCAAAATCTAGTGATAACACATCAAGAACATGTGACTCTTATGTTTGCGGATCAATTGGATTTTAACTCAGTGTGTCCATATGGGTCATCTTGGCCCCTGGTCTATATTTAATTGTACAATTGTATTCTTGTAACTGGTTCTACCACCGAGCAATTCTTTGAACTAAATCACTTTTGTTCATAGTAGTGCTAGGGCATCACAAACGGTCAGTATTACAAATGGGATTCCTATTAGATAAACACGAAACCTATTTAAGGACGCGCTGACGGCTAGTGTCACTAGCTCAAAGGAGTGGTATTTTTGATCCTCACTAGATTCCTACTGAAATACGATACAAGTTGGAAAAAAAACACTATTATTACATTGAAACAAGGTACTAGCTATACCGTTCTTGCTCGCATCCGTGTGGAGCTGTGTTTCTGCTATGGGGTTATATAATGCTAGAAGTGTTCGCTTACATAATATACATTTAATAAGTGTAAAAGCATCTTCCTGCAATTTATTACAGGCCCAGCCATTATCCTTTTTCAGCAAATCAGTCAAAGACGCTGCTATTAACGAATACTCTTTTATAAATCTTCTAAAGAATTCGGAAAGTCTCAAAAATTGACGTAATTTGTGTTGACTTTTAGGTTTAGGAAATTTTGAGACCACATCGGTTTTCCTCGATCCCGGTCGTTTTACCATTACCATTTGGACTTACTGCAAAGCCAAGAAATCGATTTTATCGAAAAAAAATTACATTTACTTAATTTCAAAGTCAGCTCACCCCTTCATAACAAGTTAAGTACTTCAGTTAATCTATTTAAGCCTTCATCAATTTTTTTTTACACGGTATCAGTAATAATCCGTATAAACGAAAGCATACTTAATTTTTGCCTCCGACAAAATTATTGTTCATAATCCTTCGGCCAAACGGCATTCGGTTATACTCAAACTGAACATGCAGCGTGACAAAAGCAGTTTTATTACGCGACTGTTCGTTAATTGGAATCTGATAATATCCGGAGGCTAAGTCCAGTGAAATGAACATGTTGTTACCCGCAAGGAGGTCTAATTGATCTGAAATTCTTGGTAACGGATAATAGTCTTTCTTAGTTTTCCGATTTAGTGCGCGGTAATCTACGTATAACCTTTTGTCTCCGGTTTTCTTTTGCACCAAAACTGGGCTGGCGTATGGTGAACACGAGTCTCGAACAATATTACTATCCAGCATTTCCTAAACCATGTTTCGTACGAAGCATATTTCCGAATATGACATACGATAAGGCCTATAAACTACGGGTTGTGAATCGTCTAACTCTATATGCGTTTCGGTAGCATTGGTGAATCCTTAATCCATAAGACTACTGGAAAACAGTCTTTATATTTTGTTAATAGACTTCGGAGAGCTAGGCGTTGTTCGGTCATCAAACTGGGATCGCTAATAACCTTTTCGTCTATTTCGGTCGTATTTATGTTAATTTCACACACGTTCACTATGGCACGCGCCGGTACAACCCTAGTCATGTTAGTTAATGCTTATTTCATTATCGGAAAAATTATGAATAAGAAGGGCACAACGATTTTTTTATCACACTATACTCTCCGGGCAATAAAAAAAGTATTCACGTCCTTGCAGTCCTCTGACGGATCCATGAACACAGACCCTTTTACTGATTACGGAATCGCAAGTAACTGGTATAGCACGTAAGTTATTGACGAGGATTCCAATGGTTTTACTTGAAGTAAGGTTAATCCTTATTTTTAGCATCGATATTTTGAACTATAACTTTTTTCTTGGAGTTTTTGTAATAATCATATTCGATTTTTCTGTGAACGTATGTCCTAATAAAACTGGTAATTAATTACATAATATTCCACAATATAAATGTCTGTCGTTTCTTTAGTATTTCGTACTTACATAGTTGCGACAATTAGGCCTAAAGGTCGAATAAGGTTACAAGCCTCTAAGCCTCTATACCTCTAAGCAATGGTAATTCCGCATCAGTTTCCAACATGAAATTCAAAACCTGGACGTCACTCACTCGAATTAGTAAAACCTGGCTTCCTAGATCATCACGACAATTAAACGTTATCCCATTAATGTTTATGTCAATTACATATTTATCATTTGCCTTATTAACAGCACTAAGTTCAGAAACTCTCCACTCTCTCAGAGGAATTAATATTATTATTTGGCTTAGAACCATCCTTTGCTTTGTTTTTGTAACAGTAAGCCGCTTGATGACCTACCTTGTCACAATGTGTACATTTTATTAAAGGTTTTTCGCATTTAAAACTTGGAAACCCTACTTGATTACAGTTAAAACATCGTATATTGGAGTTGCCTTCATATTTTGAACTATTTGGTTTGTAACGGTTCAAAGAAGCGATTTTTTTTTTTTACTATCCTCCCCTGTTTGAAATTATCGTTACTATCTTTTGTTGGTCTTACTTTGACGGATCGAAAATATTTTAAATTTTGTTCAGGTTCAGAAAACTGAGCCGCTTGCGCACCTACTCTAACTGCACGATAAGCTACCCCATTAAACAGTCTACCGCTTGTCTACCGGATATCTTGCAGCGATTAAGTAAATTAATTTTTGCGTAGTAATACTGCTGTAATAAATCTCCACACCGATCCCTCTTATTTTACATCTCCGTAAGAAGTTCAGCATAATCTTTACGAGACCGAAACGATCCTAAAACCCTTTTTTTTCGTTTTGGCCAAGAGTGTAGTAGAGTCGGGAGTTACCATGTCTTCGCAACACCAACTAGTTTAAGAAGAAGATAGTGAATTAACTCTTTCTCATCCCAACCATAAATTTTGTCGCATTCTTCCACTTTGGTTATCCACGTCAACATGGATTGTTCCTAAGACATGGGATAAAAATCAGGAATCACGTTTACATTAAAAGATAGTTTTGGCTTGTCCGAACTTTTCACGACTTTGATAATTGATAAAACTCTATCTAAAGATAGCACTAACATTATCTGTAGATTTAAATCGCTTGGAACTTGATCGGGCCTTGACATACTCACCTGATGACTCCGACGTGCTACGATAACTACGTCTTCGAGACCTACGTCTTTCACCGCCGTCTTCTACCGACGATGAAATTGTTCCACCTCTACGCGTTCGCCTTTTCAATCGTAACTCACTTCTTTTGATTTTCTTAACTTACACAGACCTTCGAGCCATACGCCTTCGATATTGAGTATCACCATTGGATCCTTGTTCTTGAATATCGTCAATCATAAGCCGTTGCCCTCGAGCAATATAGTCGATTATCTTTTGACCTCGCGTATCATTATCTTTATGTCCTTTACCTCGAGCTCCACTAATTACAAGCCCTTGACCTCGAGCAACGTGATTTTTTTCTTTTACCCTTGACCTCAGTCATCATTGTCATTGTGTCTTTGACCTCGGGCTTCACCAATCACAAGCCCTTTACCTCGAGCAATGCGATCGGTTGGCCCTTGGCCTCGGTTATCATCCTCATTATCAGTCACTTGACCTCGAGCTTCACCAATCACAAGCCCTTAACCTCGAGCAATGCGATTGGTTGACCCTCGGCCTCGGTTATCATCCTCATTATCAGTCACTTGACCTCGAGCTTCACCAATCACAAGCCCTTAACCTGGAGCAATGCGATCGGTTGGCCCTTGGCCTCGGTTATCATCGTCATTGTCAGTCCTTTGGTCCCGGGTTTCATCAATCACAAGCCCTTGACCTCGAGCGACGTGACCAGTTGGCCCTTGGCCTCGTTTATCATCGTCATTATCAGTCTCTTTTTCTTGAGATGTATCATCATTTGACCCTTGACTTCGGGTCACATATCGATCCATGTCTCTGAAACTTTTAAGGAACCAGTTAAGGAATCTGATAAGAAGAAAAGATGTAAGCGTTGTCAACATCATTATTATGTTATTATTATTCATCTCTCTTTTTATCATACTATATTTTTTTTAGGAATTTAAAAAGAAAAATTGCAAATTAAAAAAAAACAAGAATATTACGTATTCGGAATGTAAGATCAATTTAAAATAAATTTAATATGGCGCAATTTTATTTGCGTTATAATTTTATCTTTGTTCTCTGCCTACCCTACAGATAATCGGCTTGGTGATAGAGATATCTTTGTTTAAATTACACTGTTTTAATTTAATTTTAGTGTCGGTGTATTCAAGCGTCGTATTAAGATTACAACGAAAGAAACTAAATGTTTACGAGAAAAAAAATTAAATAAACAAACACGTTACTCAACATACGCATTTATACAAAACAATGAAAGAACAATACAAATTATCACGTCATGCGTCCTGTGCGCCGTCAGCAATCTCAAAAGCGCTCGGCTCAGCGTGTGCTGGGCGACGCTGCTACGCGACAATAACAATATCAGAACCGATCGATATAATAAATAGGTATTACAATAAATACATAGAATATTTATAAAGTAGTGTACAAACTGAAGAGTTTGAAAAAAAATAAAAAAAATGTAATATAAATACAACAGGTAGATAATAATAATATATCTATACTCGTACATCTATATATATCTATAGGGAGTGTCATGAAAAATTATGTTATCTAATTACCAACTTGCATAAAGATCATGGTACTTACATGGGACTTAATATTCTTCTATACAATACAACACTCAAAGACACTATCGTCATTGAAATTAAATTGGATATAACGATTCAAAAATGTAAGTAGATAGACCTGTTTCAACTCACTTATATTTAATTTAACTTCATATTAATAAGATTCTGATTAGAATCACAAATGCACAATTTAATAAAAAGAAAAAAAAAAAAACACCGGCAGAGAATAAGAAAAATAAGTAGGAATTCGGTTACTTACACTTAGTAGGCGTGAAAGGAAGTTTTATGTATCCTTTTCGATCCCACGTACTGAACTAATATCGATGTTCAGAAGTTTAACAAAAACAACTCTTCTCGTATATCATTTATTCCCATTTCCTTACATTAGCTATAATATTAACCAGACTCATATTCCTTGTGAATAATCCTTCCATATATTTTAATAATATCCTTACAGAATAACCATGGCCAGGCGTACGTCTTTACTGTACGAGTGCCACCCTTATGAATGCCCGTCATCCAGACGACGTTATTCCGTTATGCTTTACAATCAAAAAAATAATAAACATACTCTCAATTCATTCTTATAAATATTTAAAAATGTAACCAGACCATATTCTATAATAATTCTAGGATATCATGTTTTAGCTTTGATCACACTATAGACAGAAACGGAAACTAATGGCACTGTTTGTAAAATACACCTTACACTGTTAACCGGGGAATTACCTATTGCTCAACTCGTTTCAGAATGGGGCCTTTTAGTTCGCAGCGATAAGTAACTCAGGTTCACACCTCAAATAATAAAATAATATCGTTTTTAACTTGTGGTTTTTATTTATTTTGATAAAGTATTTCCATGACGAAACATGTCGTCATGCCCATTGCAGTAGGCTTTTATGTATGACGAAATATTTCGTCATACCCAGTTAATAGGTTAAAGGCTCCCAAGTCATAAGGTCGCGGAACTACGCTCACTGGAAGCATATTCCTCTCCTTAGCTGTAGCTCCTTGGTATAAACGCAAGCTTAATTTGGGGCTGGGTCCGATATATGTAATTGTCCGCAGATGTTACGAACTCAAATTAATTTTTTGCAGTACATATTGCGTGACTTAATAGCAAACAATTTTACTTTCTTTTCTTTCAAACGCAATAAAAAACAATAATATTATACTACAAAGACAATAACCGGAACAATGTTAAATAATGTATGCTAGAATAGAAACGATCAATTTGCCTTATCGCTGCCTACTTCACTCCCTTTCGCGTTAACACTCACGACACGGCAATTTTTGAAGAGAAATACTCTTTTGGCACTATCACGTGGTCGATTTCGTATAGAAGGTCTAAATTTTTTTTTCACTTTCGACCCGTTTTTCTTTGGAAAGTTGTTTACTATCATAGTCTGAACCACCTATTTCAATTTGGCGGGAGGTCCAAAAATAACCCTGTAATATTAAATAGGCACTTGTTATGTTACAAGTATTTTAAAACGTTATATTTTGGACTACTAGATATTTTATTGCCCGTCACTACCCCGTCTGTCAAAAAGATCAAGCTATCTTGTACAAGGTACAATGAATACAAGTGTCAGCAGTCGAATTTAGCGCGCAAACATAAAGCTAGTCAGAAATGTCGTGACAGACAATGGAAACGGTGATTCGTATCATAGGCTACACACAGCCCTGACCCGAAAACCTTGTGAGTCAGCCAAGTTCACGACGACCGCCACGTCATGCCGTCACGCCGGGCAGGGCAAACAGGGGGTGGCAGTAATCATCGCTTTTACTATTATAGTTGTAACGTTCACTAAAGTTCGTGTTTCGCTCTCAAAATCCTCATTCGGTAAAACCTTCTGCATCGATCAAAGTGCAGTAGCGTTCATTCCATAGATGCATGAAACCATTGCATGTTCTTACGATAAATAAGTCTAGAATAAATTGCTTAAAGTTAAATAAAAAAAGGAACCATTCATATTCATATCAATTCTATATTCACGCCATCTATCTTTCTTATGAAAGAAATATAATGTTTACTATCATAATATAATATTCAAATTTATTACGTGAATTCTGCCTACCTTGACAAAATATCCTATGTACGTCACAGTCAAAGTGGAGTACGAAATTTTGGCTCACGAAGGTTTTAGCAAGCGCAAAAAATTAAACGAATTGTTAGGAATGCGCGCAATATTTACAAATGTTATTATTTTTGACATTATTTAAGATAATTTTAATCTTTACAAATTATAAATATCCAATGGGACTTATGCGCAAATAAACTTACTTTTAAATATGGCTCGGCGTTTAGACCTGCTTACACAAGTCATGGTCTAGGGTAGACTGACATGCCCCTGAATTTTCGTAGGGATCGGGAGCCACTTCTTGTAAAAGAGGGTAACCTCTTTTGTTCTTGATAATTTGAATAGTCACGGCACAGTATCAGCATTTTTACAAGCTAGCAATAACTACAAATTGGTCATACATTTACAGTTAAAATACCCTTTTTTTTAATCACTAGATAATCTGATTATATACATGAAAAAAAACCTCTGAAATATGTAGTCATAATATATCGTTACGGTATACCCATTTCGGAGTGAGTAGAGATATATTAGCTGCTGTCTCCACTTTCCGCTTACCTATGATGATGTCCTAGCCGGATTCGGCCACGGCGACTGTTTCAACACCGATTAAAAAAATCGAGGTCCATTTTCGGAAACAGTCAATTGCGCAGGAAATATTTAAGTGCATAGCTGGACGCGCTGCCAGAAAAGCACTCTCTCGTCCGAGCTCCCTCAGGCCCGATGGAATGGAGAACCAGTACGATCGGGAGGGAGCGGGATGCAGGTTTGGTCGAGTTTTCCTTCTCTGAACACCTGGTTGAATTGCGGTGTTAAAGGGATACCTTAGTCGCCTTTTACGACACCTCAGCAAGAAGAGGGGGGTGCTATTCTATTCTGCCGGCAGCCACCACGGCAACTGCACTAGTACACGTGACATTTCTGTTAAACGCCGTGCGGATCTCCTCAAGATGCTTTCTTGTCATACGTAAAAGCCCTGAGAACAGCGATTAGCTGCACTAATTATCACGTTGGGCACGACATGTAAATGCAAAGTATATACATCTATTAATGTATCTCTACTTACCCCGAAACGGATATAACGTGATGATATGTAAAAACGTTTAGAGATTATCAAAATTATCTCACAATTTGTCAAAGGGTGGCTAAACCTACAGCCATAGATTCTGTCAACACTAATATTTTAGAAGGATTTCAATTAAAAATTTGCTTACCCTGATCATACACAGAATGCACGCACCTCGTGTGTGGATGATTAATACAAATTTACGTGCAATTTTCAAACAAGCACGTAGAAATAAATGCGAGCTTTAACGCACTCCCTGCGCCGATTCAAGGGCTGTACATTCTGAGTTGTAATCTAGGTCATCTGGGGTAGATCAACGTGACATGCAAATATAGAGGCGGGGCGGGTGCATCGGGGGTGACCTATATAGCGGGCGGACGGTGCCCTGAATCCCGGATCGAGGTAGGACACCCTGATAGGATTGCATCAGTGTTGCCCACTTAAAATTTTTACCCTTTAACTTAGTATTCAACGCGGCTGTGAGGGCCTCGTGGATTAGGTACGGGTAACCATGCGTTGCAACGTCAATGGCCGTAGTTTCAAATCCCGGCATGTATATCTTGGTTTTTTCAGATTAAGTACGGATTTACTCCCGACATACTCAACGATGAAGGAAAAAATCTTGAGGAAGCCCGCACGGCGTCTAATAGAAATGTCATGTGGACTGGTGCTGTGAGAATGGCGATCTGCTGCGCTACTGGTCACGTTGCGTCGTCTACTCACCCCGAAAGGGATATAGCGAGACGAAATACTATATCGAGGGGTGAAAGCCTATTTGGTTAAAGGGACATTTTTGGTGATATAGTAATATATATATATATATATGGAATCGGTAAAAAACGCTGATTCCGTATATATATATAATATATATATTACTATATCACCAAAAAATGTCGCTTTAACCAAATATCATTTCACTCCTCGATATTATTATTAGTATTTAATATGGATACTATAATATTTATAAGAAGATCTTAATAACCCGATGAATCTTTGACATTCCAAATATTTCAACAAATTACCAAGCCGTCAAGCGTTTTATAGTTGAAGAATTAATTTGATTTCCATGTCTGTAAAATATATTTAATAGCTTTTAGGAAAAATGGTGTTAGGGAGATTTTTCCACGGGCTGGCAGCACAGGGTTGCAACCTTCGTAACAGCCCCCTGCGAACACCCAACACACAACTAGGTCATTCGATGAACTAATTGTTAACGGGTCGAATCTCCCCGACCAAGCTAGTCTATAAAATTGCAGTTCCTAAGTTTAACCGTTATCATTGATCTAGCCCTATGCGAAAGACTCGAGAAATCAAATCAAAAGTATCTTTATGCTGTATGCAGTTAAATCACACTTAAAATAAGTCAATGTTACATTTTCAACGTGCGCACACAAAAGACTGCCTTCTTCCGTCTCCCGAGAAGTAAAAGGAACATTTTGTGGTTGACGGTCACTTCAGGGCATTTGGGAAATTAACCCTCACGGGAATAAATTGGGCTGTAAAGTTTGGACGTAAATCAGTCGATTTTGACGTAAGCATTCTGAAAATCGATATTTAGCTTTTTGATTAGAAAACAAAAAAATATTTTATCGTGACTTGGCATATTGACCACGCCTGAGGTAAAGCTGGTGAAGTCCAAACAACAACTACGAATATAAACAGTAAATAGCCTATCTATTCTATTTGCATTTATTTTGTTTGTATCTGTATATTAATGATAATAATGTATATGATATGTGTATGTAATGTACTTATATATTTGTGTTCTTGTATATGTGTATTTGCATCTATGATATATATTCATTTATGATACTTTGAATTTTAGTCTCCAATGCTGTGTATCTGTCTTATATTGATCCCTTTCTTGCTGTTTTCTGCGCGTCGCCACAATAATCAGGTGTCAGCTGAAAATCAGCGCTGGGTGGCTCGGCTGGTCACTTAGCATTTACTGAGCTGACGTCCCTTTGGCGCATCATCACAACACAGGGTATATGCTTTTGTTGTTTTCTATTTTTTTTTTTTTTACCTATTCTGAAGTGTTGTATGTTTTGTGCCAAATAAATGTTTATATTATTTATTTATTTTTATCGTTAGTTGATTATTTCGTCCTACACAAATCTATTCAAGCTTCGTTTAAAGGAGACAATATTATTGGAAGGAGGGAACAGCCCACCAACTCGGCTGCAGTAAAAGTTACAGAACCTTTTATTCCTAGCCCGGATGTGAGTTACCGTTTTTTTTTTTTGTAACCCTTAACTCCCTAATGGAAATAAATCCCTGACGGACCTCAGGGGGCGGTGAGGGCCGCCTCCCGTTGTGTCGGACTTGCACCGACTAAAACCCCCGGTGGAACCGCCGTGAATTTGCAGGGTTCCGTGGAATTTATTAGTGGACTGTAATTTTTCAAGGTCTTGGCTCATGCGATATAACTGTTGCCACCCACCTGTTAGGCTGTTCAGCAGTCCTGATGATATGTGATGTCCCTTCCACAACACAGTATTTGTATAAAAAACCAAAATATATATTATTAAAGTGCACCGTCGCCGCATATGTCTTGATTGTAAGACGAACGATTTTACAATAGTTTGACAAACTACCCCCTCCTCGGACTGGGTGGCAATCAAACGCAACAAGAGCCAGACAAAGCAAGGACTTATTAACTGTGGCGTTACCACCCGGGGTGTTCCTTCTGCTCGTCTGCCGGGGCCTAGGGTACAGCACTGGCCACTTCCTCGGCACCCGGCGAAATTACCGTATGTATACCTGTAACTCCGCAAACCCGCGCGCGTGTTTCTGTTATGGAAGGAAAAGAGTGGAGTAAGGCTAAATAGCTCTGGCCTCCTTTTACCTGACGGAAAGCACAGTGTAATCCAATAGGGCAGTGAATACGGGGGGGGGGCAGGAATGCATTGTGAATCGCCGTCATGTCTATCCACATATAACAAGACAAAAGGTCTCCAGTTATTTTTTTTTTTAAACTGACTCGACACAGTGACTGATGGCACCGTAGCTGATGGTAAGCATGGTACAGTCCAAAAAACGCCAACGACTATCGAAAGGTAAGACAAAACCCATCGGTAGTAGCAACGATCATGCCGGCCTGCACAAATATCTCTTCACGTTACGCTTAAAGGATCCCATATCATAGAACGGTGGGAACATGCTCGCCGGATGACCATTCCACAGCCCAACGACACGGCAAAAGAAGGAGTTAGAGAACTTCTTAGTTGATAGATTATTGACATAACATAAGCTGATCGGGAAACGCGGCAGGGAGTCAGTATGACGGTCTTTGCACATGCGTACTGCGATCATGATCCAATTTGGGCATTCGTCCTACAATCTCGTTCAGGGCTTTCATAATTTATGAGTACAGAACCTTCAGTTCGCGACTCCTGCTTCTTAATCTATAATATAAAAATGAATCGCAAAATGTCTTGATAAGCGCGAAACTCGAGAACGGCTTAACCGATTTGGCTGATTTCTTTTTTTTTGTGTTTGATGGAGTCTGGGGAAGGTTATTACGGAGAGAAAAATTTAAAAAATTGTCTGAAAAAGTCTAAAAACAACACTTTTCTATATTCTCATACAAAAAATTCGTAATAATATTTAAAAGTCAATTTGAACTTTAACACCATACAATAAAGTTTAAATGTTAGTGGACGGGTTCCGGGAAGGCAAAACAATTATTGAGTGACGTATAAATATTAATGTCAATATTTGTCAATTTTTATACATATAGCATTAAGGCCAGGTTTCTTCAAACAATCAAAAAACAGCCGACAGACAAAGAAACAATGTGACTTTGTTTTAGAGAAATAGGTCTGCCGGGATAGCTAGTAGCGTATAATTCTTCTATTAAAGTACAATTCGGACTGTGGTAGTCGGCAGCAACGGCTGCAAGAATCGAATCCACACCTTTAGTTGGTATATTTGCTAACTGCAACGAGAAACATTAACAAAGATACAATGTAGAGTTACTTTATAAAGAGCAGCACCTTAAACCATGCGGTGAGGTATGAGGGCCAAGGCGAAGGCCGTATTCAAAAGCAGGGCCAATGCGTGAATTAGATTTATGGGGTTAGCAATAAACCGCCTCAGCCCATTTGCCTTTTGAACCGAGGCAAAAAAGCATTTACAACGCCTCAATAAAAATAAATCACAAAAAGAAAAAGTAGAAGAGATAAAATCATAAGCAAATGGCGAGATTAAATTAATAAGGATAGGGGAGAGGGGGACGGGAAGTAGACTTGGGATTCTGCTACCCGGATGAAATGGAGACGGTGCGCAGTGTTCGGCGCGCCATCCATGAGAAAGATTTGGAGGCTGGGCTCTTTTACACTCCTCCCAGAGATGAAGCCTAATCAGGCTGTTCGCTCCCCGGGTTTCTGGAAGAATCTGGATTGCCAGGCCCGGGGGGAATGATCGGAAGGACTCCCCGAGGGTTTTTAGTCAGTAGGAATCCGACACACCGGGTTCGCTGCCCTCAGAGCGGCCCTGATTGACCTATGAAGGATTTTCCCCCGGGTTTCCAAAAAGGAAAGGAGAGGAGCAAAGAGAGATTCCCTTTCTAAAATACCTTGACAAGACGGTGTACGTGCATAGATGAGCAAAATGTAATCAGATTATTTTTTTATTTATTTTTTAATTTCATTCACATTTGTTTTAGATTGCTGAGCTGACTTCCCTTTGGCGCATCATCACAACGTAGGGTGTTTACTTTTTTGTTTTCCGTCTTTAATAACCTATTTTGCTGTGTTGTTTGTCGTGTTGTGTGCCAAATAAATGTTTTATTATTATTATGAACTATATTAACAAACTCCTCACCCACCCGCCCAACTCTAGCATTAGGCGAGGGATGGTACTCCTCCAGCATAAGCACAAACGGCCAGAGATTAGGGCCCCAAAGATAGAAACCTGCGCACTATTCGCGCAGTATCAGGAATGACTGCCTTCTGCATACGCGCCATCATCCCCTTGGCACTGAAACCCAACCTCTCCAGGTTCTTTTGTGGGCCAACTGTGAAACCAAGCCATTAGCAGAAATTACAATAGGGTTATTATTATTAATGAAAGCCGGTTACGATTACACTTTGCGTTTTTCATCATTAACATGACGGCATTTTGCTCATCTATGTTTTAAACACTACGAAATTCTCAATTGCATACACATTTAAAACTCTGTAATTTTTCGAAAGGATTTAATCATGATTACAGGGCACTAAAATTAAAATTACGACTACATTTTGTAATCGTTAATCATTAATCAGATTACATTTTGCCCATCTCTGCGTACGTGTTTGCCCCCTTAAGTGGTTGACATTTCAGCTGCTCGCATAAGATGAATCATCTTCTCTTTTTTGCTGCAAACCTAGACCCTCCGTCGTGGTCAATGTGGGCTAGCATAGCGACGGCAACTGTTAGCAGATTTTCGTCCCTTGCAAGTCGTTGCATTGACTGCAGATACAATGAAGCCATTGCGCAGTCTCAGAATTAAAAAAAAAAAAAACTATGCTTGGAAAGTAAAATCAACGAGATTATATTCTCTGGTTTCGGTAGCAATCGGGATAAACGCTCATGCGATTCCGCGCATCGAATCCGACCAGGTCACCGGGTCATCGGGACGCTGCACAGGCGCCGTGCAGCCCGTTACACGTGTGTGCGTGACCTGGTAACCCGTTCAACACCTTGAAGCTACAGCATCCCTTTGTTACCTAGGTTATTCTATGTTAGAATTTTACTATGGTAGCAATGCTTATCGCATTTCCAAAAACGCTCTTTAAATTTTAATACACTTTTAAAGAGTAATTAATGGCAAAGTATGCAATTATAAACATTATTTTTAATGTGGTGCAAAGTTAACATGGACAATGTTCCCTATTCACAAATCTGACACACCGGGGTCTCTGCCCTCACAGCGTCCCTGATTGTCCTATGCAGGATTTTCCCCCGGGATAAAAATAAAAGTACAATGTAGTCCAAAAACGATGTCATCAATAGCATCCACAAAATAATGCTTCGATTGTTCGGGCAAATAGACAGAACTAATGATGAAAGGGTAACGAAAAAGTTTTACAATATGAATAAGAATGGAAATAAGAGCAGAGTCCGATCGAGACTTACCTACACAGGCCTGATAAAGAGAGTTCTGATGGAGGGTCATGTGACACCGACCGATCAAACAGTGAGGTACACACACACACACACTACTTTCACTCCACGACACCGGCGTCGCCGAAAAAGGATAGTTCAGTCAACTGCTGCTAACCGGTGCGTTTTCGCACCGAGGCGCAGTTCTACTCCGACACAGCCTTGAGTTTCTTTCGGCGTTTCTTCTCAAGGTAGTCACTTCCGAAACGCTGGTAGATCACCCGTAGGGTTAGTACTTTATTTGGCTGGCGGTCCAAGTCGAGGTTCGTACCCACAGGGGTGCCCTTGCATTGCCACCCAACCCAAAAAATTTCGCTGGCTGAGCACCTTCTGTGCTCGCCCCCTAAGCCCGGTTGAGCTGAAAATGCCTTTCCCGGCAATCAGTAGTTAGTCCGCTTCAAAAAAAAAAAAAAGGAGGATCATGTCAAAAGTCTACGTGGAAACGGCGAGAGTGCGTGAAGGGACTAGTGAAAGTTAAGAAAGTGAAAGAGGATTGCTCGACTAGAGAGAGCCTGCGTTCCATTCTCTCTGCTTACCGGGAGCTTGCTGCTTTCTGCTGCTTGCTCTCTGTTTCTCTGGGATTCGGCGTAATAATAGATGGATTATTAAGTGGATTTAATAAAGAAGACATCATAAAATCAGCCGGACAAATTTTGAAAAAGCATGTCAATTTATTTATTTTATTTATTTATTCACGATCATTGAACAGCACATACAAAACATTTTACATACGGCACAGTTGACAAGCTGTGCCAATTACACAATGACAATATTTAAAAACTAACAAAGAAAAGGAAAATAAAATAACAGTAAACTCGCAACAATAAGAAATATATGTGTGTGTGTGTTTGTTGTGACAAGGTGAGTGTAAGAAAGCTGAAAGATATTAACAGACATTTTTAGATAAATTAACATCCGATCGATACATAATCGTAAGGAGCGGTCAATGGTGACGAGGCAAAGGTTTAATGAATGGCTCCACCGTATTTTTAGACCCGAAGGGCATTTAGTTATCCAATGGTCAAGCAGGGGAGCTTTTATGTGCATGTGCGAAAAAACGACCATCGGAGGCGGCATATGGAGCGTACTCGGTAGCACAGATAAAATTTATTTAGGACTAGCTGATCCGGCAAACGTTGTTTTGCTATATAAGGTTTTGTAATATTTTCTAAGATGTTCATTGAAATTAAGTGATGTCAAAGACAATTTTATTCACAATTAAATACTCTTAATTAACAACACATTTATTTGGATAAAGATTAATATTATTACGTTGATACAACTCTTAACAAATAATGCATTAATTTCGACCAAATATGTTTACCCTAAAAACGGTTCTAGTGACTTAATCTTAAAAGATAGATATATACTGTCGCGGACAATTTTATGATCATTTCAAGAGGAATAATTCTTTCTTACATATATTTTTGGTATCTTTAACCGTTTTTGCAGCGCACGCAATGGAAGCCCTCAAGGATGAATAATATTCCCCGTTTTTTTCACATTTTCTATTATTTCTTCGCTCCTAATAATTGCATCGTGATGTTATATAGCCTAAAGCCTTCCTCGATAAATGGTCTATTCATCTCAAAAAGAATTTTTCAATTCGAACCAGTAGTTCTTGAGATTAGCGCGTTCAAACAAACAAACAAACAAACTCTTCAGCTTTATAATATTAGTATAGATGATCGACGACAATCAACTTTGATGTGGTAGCTCGATTGCCCGAATTGAGTTGTGTCATGCTAAGATACTTTAACAAAAAAAAAAAAACACTTTTAAATACTATTGAACTATCAATTTCACATTTATCATCTCTTTTGGGAATGTAGTTGCTATGAAAAGTTTAGGAGAAGACTTCTTTCTCAGGACTGGCGAAGTGTAGGAGAAATTAACATCATATTGGGAGAGCCGACTTCGGTTAACGCAAAAAAATATACAGATTTATACAATTGTCACTTCGCCAGAAGTAGAGATGGGCAAAATATAATCTGATTAATGATTAACTATTACTAAATGTAGTCGCAATTTTAATTTTATTGCTCTGTAATCATAATTAAATCCATTTTAAACATTAAGAAATGATAAATGTGTATACAATCTGGGATTTTGTAGTGTTTAAAACATAAATGAGCAAAATACAGTCATATTAATGGTAAAAAACGTAAAATGTAATCGTTAATCATTTTTATTAATCTGATTACATTTTGCCCATCTATGGCCAGAAGTGATTTTAAACAACAAAATACACCTTAAGAGGCATAGTTATCAAGAATGCACTAAGCATTAAAAATATATTTGATAAAAAAACTATCAATTTCATGATTAATTAGAGATTTAAGGCGTGTTTACATTTAAGGAACGTTTCTGAAACTCAGCGTAAAATCAAAAAGAATCATCTAATAGAAAAGGTCATACTGTTACTGCTTTCATAATACCGCATCCACCAACCGCGAAAGTTTTCATATATCTCCGTCGATTACCATCGTTTAGATCTAGATTATCTGCTAAACCGGCCGTTAAGATCGAACCGGTCCGGCCAGACGACGGTTAAATTTAGCCTAACGGTCACTTTCCACGGCATTTAGGCCCGGGTGACGTCACCCGTGTTGTATTAATAAACTTAGCCGAGCTTTTTCTAAGAAACGACTGCACCAATGCACAGAAGAACGTTCAAAATGGCAACCAGTACAGCCCGCTTTAGAACGGTTAGGTAATGTATCTGACTTGAATCACACGAAAGTCTCTAGAGTATTTCCACCGGGTCAAAAAGGAGGGGATATTTGACACACACACACATATTTGGCAGTTGCACAGGTAATATTAGCATGCCGGGCAGCAGACTTAAGTACTCCGATGCTCGGATAAGACAGCACTTTACATCCACCTCTCTCAGAGAAGGAGCCTAAATAGGCTATATGCTCGCCGGACAAATGAAAGAATAAGCATTCCCAGGTCCGGGTAGTGATTTCAGGGACACTCCAAGGTGCTTTCGTCAGTAGTAGTCTGACATACCAGGGTCACAGCCCTTGCAGCAGCCCCGATGATCCTATGTAGGATTATCCCCCAGGATACAAAAAAGAGATAGGTGAATGCTAATGCATTCTCAGATCACTAATGAATGTGTTCATTCTAAACAGTCTATACCGGAAATTCTTACAAACATACAAAGCAAGGTCGCTCTGTGCGTACGTCACGGCGGGAAAATGAATGAAAACGACGTCTGTGGGTAGATCTAAGCAGATGCGATGCCGACTCATTCCGCCTCATTACTCGAGAATAACATTCACAAATCTAATAAGCGCCACACATTTAGGCTTTATTAAAAACCGAGTTGTAACTTAGGATGTTTACTAGGGCGTTTCAAAAAAAAAAAAAAAACATAAATTATTTTACCTCGGAACCACGCTCAAAAGTTTCGTTTTAATGCCAAAATAGGCCTCTAAAAATATGAGCCTTTAAATATTAATATTTAGGTTGTCCACATCGCACTTTTCGATTTCCCATACAAATAACACAGGACAAAACTTTTTTTTCTTTTGATTTGTATAACTAATGGACGATATATCGTATTGCAATACCCATTCATTATTTTCGTAGGGAATTTAACGCCCTACAAAAAAGGTCTGAAGTCAATTTTTGATAAATCAACTCAGTCAAAAGTTATTCAAGATCGAAGTTTAACTTACCCTCAATTCAGCTGTTTTATTGACTGATTAGGCAAAATATTATGTTTTTAGAAAAATTGAAACCAAACATTTTTACAAAAGATAAATTAGACTTCTGAAAACTGTTAATCTTTATTTCCTGCTTTATAGTAAATGTGGACAGGGTACTTAAAACGAATTATCATTGACAGTTAACCCGACATTTAAAAATTCTGGTTGTTGAAAATTAACATCCATTGTTAAATTGAGATCATTTTTTTAACATTAGTTACATTAGTTTGAAGTTTTTTTTTAACATTAGTTTGGAAATTGTTACGCCCTAATGTTCACGGTGACGCTGTCATTCACATTTTTCGCCCATAAATGCGCGCTTAACGCTTTTCGATCTGTCGTCATTTTATTTTCTTAATACATTATCTAAATTTTTGGTTGTATGAATCGGCTAGTACCACAATCAGATGCGAATCATCGGTGGCACGCGCCGCCCGATGAGGCAGACTTGTGCGAGCCACCGGTGGTACGCACCGCCCGATTAGGATTACGATTAAGGTTCAAAAAGAGGCAAAAAAAATCATGGGTACTAGTGCTATGATGTGAACGGCGGTCAGCTGCGCTACTGGTCAGGTTTGGCACGACATATAAGCGCAAAATTTATACAAATATTAATATAACTCTGCTTACCCCAAAAAGGATATAGCATGACCAAATATTATTACATAACATCAGATGCGATACAGTCATTTCGCCGTGCCGCAATAAAAAATATCCCTCAGAGCCGGGAATCGAACTCGATACCCCGGTGAGTATCCACGTACCGATTACTGAGCAGCAATACTTGGCACGAAACGCAGAGCTTGAACCACACGTGAATACGGTTCGTATTTATAGACCGGGAGAATGTGAGCGGTGACGTCACTACTCGCTACATTCTACTGGTGCGTTGTAACCGAGAAACGCGAACTTATAAACCGTTTTTCACACCAAAAGGTGGTAAACATACAAACAGCATGGAGTAAAAATTCTAAGTAGATAGACATCGAAGCTGCTCGCGTCCGTAGGCTTTACCCTAGTTTCCCTACACGTGACTCCCGGGTGGTGTTAAACGAGCAGCAGCGAGGTGGTAGGGCGTCGGTGCACGTCTGGATCGCGACCACAGTACATGGGTGTAAAGCCCGTCATAGTGACCAGTTAAGGCTTGTCGCGTTTCGGGATCAGCTTGTGTATATCCAGTAGCTCATATACCTAGAGACCTTCAGTCGTGGTATATGTGGGCCGACATGACGATGTAGACTATCAATGAATTTTCATCCTTTGATAGTCGCTTTCGTTTTTTGACTATACTGTATTTACCATCAGGTACTCTGTAGTCACTATGTCGAGCCAGTGTAAAAAAAAAAGACATATTCGCTCAGGAAAAAAAAACCGCCTTCATAGAGAGCAGGGGTCGGCAACCTGCAGCTCTTTGCAAGAGAAGCTTCGGCTCTTTAATTCCATACGCAAATATTATTTTATAAAAAAAAAACATTTCAAATTCGCCCTAAATCGATGAGGATTCAATTTTTTTTAAATCAAAAACCTTTATTTGTGACTTGTGACTTGAGCTGACTTAAGGGAGTCTACTGCCCGGATAAGAGAGAGGTGGTGCGCAATGCCCGACGCGCCACCCGAGAGAGGTTTCGGATGGGTTGACACTTTACACTCACCCCACCCCAGTGACCCACCCCAGCCTCAACAAGGCTTTTCGCTCCCTGGGCGTCTGGATGAATTTGGTTACCCAGGCCCGGCTGGATCAATCAGAGGAACACCGGCGGGTTTTTAGTCAGTAGTTGTCTGATACACCGGGTCGCTGCCCTCACAGCGACCCTGATAGTCCTATGCAGGATTTTTCCCCGGATTATAAAAAAGGCTGCCGAAGATTCGGTCAGACACTAATTATAGTTCAAAGGACCCAACATTACAGGAGAGTATATTTTACTGTTTCATAAAATACGTCAGAAACAAACCCGTTTGATCTTGAACTCGCGATGTTTACATGAAACTGTAATAAATACAGAAAATACGATAATTCGAATGTTTTATGCGCATAATTTTCTTTCTTACATCACTCTGACGCCCAGGGAGTCGGCGGAGGTCAATGCCGAATAGTGATGTGTGGATAAGTTTAAAAACTTTCAACAAACTAACATTTTAAAAAAATATGCCTAGTAACTTTCTTGTCTTTACCATTACAAAATACTAAATTAGGGAGACATAGGTCCATTGTAATTATAAACTAAATCTACTTACACCTACAACAAAATACCGACATAAAAAATACAACGTTCATAGAACACAGGATCCCGCTTTGCGCAAGGCTCGTAGTAATTTCTACTCTTGCTATATGGCCAGCTTTCACTGCTTAACCTTCCTCAGACTTTCAACACAGCAAGCAGGACACTATCAACGAAGTTAGACTTTAATAATAAGTATAATGATCGATGGTGTCATTGAAAATAAACATAACAACATTCGATTATCGATAGCGGCGTTATAGGCGGTGTAGAGCTCATCACTAGTTGTAAACGCCGGAAATAACGCGTAAAACGCTGTCCATCGGCAGATGCCCGTCATTTGGCGCGTGCTGGTTTTCACATAAATAAAAAACTACGAATTCTTCTTCTTTCGACTCTTTGGAAAAATTACAAATTTTTGTTACAAAATATCGGAATAAAGTCAAATCAGCGTTTTGCGGCAGTCAAATTGCACGGAGGTACCTGATCTCTCTACTAACAACAATTAATTTATTTTTCATCCCGATGAGAAGGCTACAGGCACGAACAAATATCAATAAAATTAAATTCCAAACGCAGTAGACCCCTTTTTTTAACCCGGTGGAAATCCTTACGGACCGTCAGAGGAACGGTGAGAGCCGCTCCCCCGGTGTGTCGTACCTGCTTCGACTAAACCACCGGGGTGTTCCTTCTCCCGTCTGCCGGATGCTAAGGGCAAAACCGAGCCATCATCCTCGGCATCCGGCGAATGCAGTACACCCCGAGTTATCACACAATCATTTTGCAGAGCATTGTCGGACTATCGAATTTGTCGGATTATGGGGAAAAATATAAAAGAAAAGGAAAAGAAAAATCATTAAATCATTATTAAAGAAAAATAATTTATCTGGCACACAAGGCAATATAAAACGTAGAAGGATAGGTTAAACAAGATACAAAAGCAAATACCCTGTGCTGTGATGATGCGCCAAAGGGAAGTCAGCTCAGCAAATGCTAAGTGACCAGCTGAGACACACAGTGCTGATTTATTTCCTAAGGCCCTCTATAGATCGGAATTGTTTTGAAAAACAGTGCTTTGTAATATATATGACACAAACAATATATTTGAAGTACCTATCATACTAAATAATTATGTATACCTCTACGATATGTATAATTTATGTACAATCAATAGTGATAAGGATGTTAGATTACAGGGGGCGCTGGATTAGACAGGGGTTGGATTACCGGGGTTCCACTGAGTATCAATCACAGTTTTATGAATCCTAATGTTCCGTTTAAAAAGCTTTTTATAGGTTCGCGGATTCTGGTATGGTAGCGCTAGGAAGTTCGCGTATTAAAGTACGGTGGCGCTAGGAGGTCCGCTTGTTATAGTACGTTTGCGCTAGGTCTGCGGATAATAGTATGGTGACCCAGAGCTGGGGTGCCCAAATCGTCGATCGCGAGAGCTTTTTAAGCCGATTCCGAGAAACATTTGGCAATATTGGTCAAATCATAATTTACATTTGATGGGCTACATTACTCATAGTGAAACCAGAGTGTTCCTTATAATTTTTTTAGTATCGAAATAAACCTCTGCTAGCGGCGAGAGGCAGTTCTAGTAACTAACTACAACTTATTTATGTAAAAGCCAATAAAGATGTAAAACGAAATATGATTTTTTTACTAGATTCTTTAGAACATTAATCTAGACTATCTTTGTGATCTACCTACAATATAATAAGCCCTGCCAACCTGCACAACAATCCTGTATCACACATACTTGTGACATCTGCCTACTTACGCGCATAGAATCTATATGGTGGCTCAAAAAGGTTAGCAGATCACGTTAATGTGACACTAGTAGGTCCGCAGATTATGGCACGTTGGTGCTTGGAGTTTCGCGGGTTATAAACCGGTAGTGCTAGAGGTCCACCCTAGAAAAAGATAGGAAAATACTGTTTTAAGTTATACGAGCGCACGAGATATCGTCATCGCTAAATACCAGTCACTGATTCCGCCATTCTCACGTGTATATTAAACTCCGTACAATAATTGAATTACTGCTGATAGCATGCCAAATACCTATTACTTGGTATAATTAATAATACACGATGAAAACATTGATTTTCTTTACCACGTACACATTACGTAATAAAAACCCCATCCGACCCGTGAATAGTGATGAAAATGCCCGGGAATTTTCCCAAAGTGCCCAAAAACTTCCTTGGAAATATTCCCGGGAATTTACGAAATGTTCTCGGAAGTCTTGGGCGCTTTGGGAAAATTCTCGGGCATTTTCATCACTACCCGTGAAGGCGTCACTCTATTACGATATTAAATAAAATTTACGTTATCTTTTTTAGTTAAATAGCAAAAATAGAAACAAGATATAATAAAAGTTAATAAAATCGGGATCTTAAATGACAGCACTGAGAATGTGCGTAGCTCGTGAACAAGAGATAGCAAAGGAATTTGGTATTCCATGCTCGGGTATTGATTGGAAGGACACCCCAGGGTTTTTAGTCAGTAGAAGTTGTTGGAGAGGAGTAGGAGAGAATTGCCGCAATGGCGATCTTATGTAAATTTTCTCCCGGGTCACCAAAAACCTAGTTTATCACATTTTTACGTGTATTTTAAATATACAAAGAAGTGGGTTGCGAAAACTCGGGAAACCTATAAAGTTCTAAGATTCTATAGCTGACCTTTCTACACGAGTTACGAAACTAAAAAAAAAGACAATAAAAAGGGAAAGTTGCGAAAAGGGGGTAACTTTAACAAAAAAATATTGTTCTAAACTTTTTCAAGAACTTTCTATGGTTTCCACAAAGAAAAATTGTCGTTCTTTTGAAAATACATTTTAATGATTTCTCATATTTTGAAACTTTGTAAACATTTCTAATTGCCACCATTTCAAAATCAAGAAGCCATTATAATTCCGTTTATTTAGTCCAATATTCAGAGTTACAACATTCTTTTTCTACATTGTTTTCATATTAACGTTAATAAATCGTCGCGCTATATCTCTTATGAGATGAGCAGAGATATATAAGTGGCTGTTTCCACTTTGCGCTTAAGTGTTGTGCCCAACGTGACCAGTGGCACAGCTCACCACACGCTCACCGGTGAAGGAAAATACTATGACGAAGCCCGCACGGCATCTAATAGAAATGACATGGGTGCTAGTGCTGTGAGAACGGCGATCAGCTGCGCCACTGGGCACGTTGGGCACGAGATATAAGCGCAAAGTGGATACAGCCACTAATGTATCTCTGCTCACCCCATAAGGCACACACAACACAGACACAGCGTGACGATATATTATTAACTAGCTGTGTCCGCGACTTTGTCCGCGTGGAATAGTTATTTTGGGCATTTTAGTTAGTTATTTATTTTAAAATTGTAATATCTTCTAAGATGTTCATTGAAATTATGTGATGTCAAAGACAATTTTGTTCACAATTAAATGCTCTTAATCAACAATACATTTATTTGGATAAAGATTAATATTATTACGTTGATACAACTCTTAACAAATAATGCATTAATTTCGACCAAATTTGTTTACCATAAAAACGGTTCGAGTGAGCTAATCTTAAAAGATAGACATATACTGTCGCGGACATTTTTTTAAATCATTTCAAGAGGAATAATTCTTTCATACATATATTTTTGGTATCTGGAACCGTTTTCGCAGCGCACGCAATGGAAGCCCTAAAGGATGAATAATTTTCCCCGTTTTGGTCACATTTTCCATTATTTATTCGCTCCTAATAGTTGTATCGGGATGTTATATAGCCTAAAGCCTTCCTCGATAAATGATCTATTCAACACAAAAATATTTTTTCAATTCGAACCAGTAGTTCCTGAGATTAGCGCATTCAAACAAACAAACAAACTCTTCAGCTTTATAATATTACTATAGATTAATCTCAAAACATCGTAATAGTCTAGAAAAGTATTAAAATTAGAGTCATTCCGGTTTTTAGTCAGTAGGAGTCTGACACAACCTCGGATGTCATCCTCACGACAACCGGGAAGTACTATGATGGATTTTGCTCTAATAAAAAAAATGCCAATTGTGATTTTAGTTATTCTAAAAATATATCAACTATAAATCGAAAGATTTTAAAATACGAGAATTGACTTTCAGATGACTAAATGGGGGTTGACTTCATTGCAACCCCACTGCACAATTTACAACAACACACATTAACCTATTCCACAAACCTCCTTTTCAGTTTCAATATATTATTACTAAATACATCCAGGTAAGATCTCATGATATGCAATGTGTCAGTCTAGGAATTGAGACTCACTAATGACAGATTCCAAGTTATGGTTTTGTGTGGAAAAAAATGGCATTCAGTGTATATGTTAATAATTTTGTTACTTATGATATGATAGGCAATATTCTTACAAAGGGCTTTGCGTACCTAAGTTTTGTAAGTGTATACTTATATAACTATGTGTATACTTATATAGTATAACTTATTTGGGTATAGGAACGTTGTGATGTGTATAGGTTTGTTTTAAGAGAGAGTAATGAAAACCATTTTATGGTCAAACCTATATGTGCAATATATATACCTATATGTGTATACCTTGTTCATTTTTTGAAGCCCTTTATAACAATTCTTCAAAAGTAAATTTCCATATTTAATATGAATAGTCAAAATAAATATATAGTTACTGAAACACAAAATAAAGTAGAATCAAAATATTTGTTTCACAAACAAAATCAAACAATTTTTTCTATCACAGGGACTTCCTAAAATGAACAAGGTATAGAAAATGTACAGTAAAAAATATAAGTAATTTTTTAATACAATAACTCCTAAGGTAGAAAAGGTGGACTCATGGTGACAGTTAAAACCAATTACAAAGATTACAAAAGTCATTGTGTGACCTTATTAAAATATAAAAAAATCTATACTGATATAATTATATTTATAACAAACAATATATTTGTGCTTGTTTTAATAAACAGGCATAAAATTAACTGCAGTGCATTACAGTATTCGAGCTCAAGTTGCATGACACCAAGAAGGAAAAATTATTTTTGTCCAAACCAACAAAATATCTAGTTTGTTTTTTTTTTACTTATTATTGTCAATTAATGGGTGAGGTAATTAGCTGATGTGCCTATATAACATTTCTTGGGGACACTTTGCTTGGGGTTAATCCTCATAGGAACATTTCAGCCACACAGGGGGGATTGCATGACTGAGTTATGTTGGACTTGTACCAACTAAAAGTGCGTATGTGATAATTCAACACACCAGCTGAGATAAAGGTACATCATAATACCTGCTCGCATATTTTTTTGATAATAATAACAAAAACTCCAAGATGACTACTTCTGTGCATTGGCAGGGAATGAGGGTCCTGTGGTCAATTCACCATAACCTCATCACATTGCACCTGCTGGTTACCAGCTCGGGGGAGTTATTGCCTACACTGGCACTGCTCATTATGCTTAGGCAGAGCACACCACAATGCTTTGCCAACTTCTCAACCCTCACTAATCGGTTGCTCGGGGGGGCTGATCCCAGATCAAACCTAGATTGGGTCTTATATCTACATAATATTATAAACTCAAATTTAGTTTGACTTTGAGCTGATTCAAAGACTCTTTACTAAATATTATATTTGTTTGTTTCTGTGGGAAGAATATGAGGAAATGTTTATCATATATTTTAAAATGAAATTTATCTGTAACATATATTTTATTTTAAAGAAAACATTCTCATTTTTTCTAATAATATATAATAGCTGCTTTTCTTTTTTTGCTCTGACATTACTAGATTTCAGATGGAAGGTATTTTTTATGAATAAATTAAAAATATAATAGCAAGAATAGAGATTGAAATAATGTAAAAAAGGAATTTGTGTACATTTACCAGTAATATTAATTTAAAAATCAGTTGCTTAAAAATATGTTGTGATTGTATCATGCAGACTTAATAATAAATTCAGAGGCAAAAGAATACGCGTTATTATTAATTTAAAACAAATTACGGTGGCGGGAAAAAGTGGTGGTCGCAATATTACAGGAATATATATAAAACAATAAATAAACTTACGCAATTTCCCAGTCTGGCGTGGAGTAATTCATCAAAACAGAACACTGGCGATATTTATAGCAAAGCAAAGTCAAAAATAGACTTTTAATTATCGTTTACTGACGTCTGATACAAATCACTTCATGTTATAAATACATAACAAAAACACCAGATACGTTTTCGCGGAACTCCTATAGCAAAAATCTACGGGAAACTATGGAAAAGCGAAAAATTCCGTGGGTTTCTGCAAGCGTCTATAAGCACGAAGTTTGGGTACACTAGCGTGTTCTGCTGGTATGGTTAATTATCACAATAGTCCACACAAAGGAGAGACTCATCCCGAAGCCACAAAGTGCAGTTTCTACAGGATCCTCCCGTTTCACAATACCTATCGCAAAATAAAATGCAATGAAATGTGAAATATGAATGACATTTATTTTTGACATGCGCAAACCATTGCGAAAATCAGTAGCGACATCTATTATAGCTTTTAACAAACGAAGCTTGGAACTGATCCCATGCCATAAAAAGTACTACTACCGTATACTAGATGGCAGTATTTCATTTATTTGTCTAAATTTTCAATTTTTTAACTGAACCTAATTACATTTTATAATGTCTTTAAAATGATAATATTGGTAATCGTTAATATATTATAACACTAAAACAGTATAAAAAAACATTTAAAAATTGATATCGCGTGGTACAATGTCCTGTCTAAAAGTCACATATTTGTCCCAAAAATACGAATGATTCAATTCAACAATGCGTGGTCGTTAGCACTGAAGTATGAAATATGGACATGACATAATAAATGTGTGATATCTCTGTAATTCGCATCTCAAATTCAATACAGACAAGGAAAAACATTGAGAAAACATAAAAAGATTAACATTATCATTATTTGTATTCCGATTCAGCGCCCTGCCGTCAACTTTATGCCAAAAGTAAAAAAAAAACACATCTGTCCCTCTATATTCTATCCCATGCAAAATTCGTCAAGTTACAGCGAACAACCTTGACCGTATTGATCTATCTCGCAGCCAAATACATCTCGCATACAATTATTAATTACAGAGTTAAAGAAAAAACATGATAGAATAAAATGAGTGTGAAAAGCTTACAAAACTATATTGCAATACTTTCAGCAACGCATTTTTGTACTGAATTCATGTATCAATCATACGGTGTTTTTATTTCAACCTGTAATCGTCACTTGAGCGTAGTTGTAATATTTTGTGCGTAGTTATATTCGTAGCTGGAGGTAAGAGGTCTAAGCTAAGACCTTCTAGGAACCTGTGTCAGGTAATATGACGTCATCTATAACGATCCTCACAGCGTCTGAATGTTAATAAGCCGAGTTTATTAACTCGTATGCAATATAACTCAAATTATACGTACTTTAGTGGTAATTTTACCCAAAAACACTAAAAGCGGGTAGCATTAACAAATTTAAATCAATTGATTTCATTCGACCTCAATGATGATCCAAATTGAACAGTTGCTTAAACTGGATGTTTCCTTGCAAGACAATAAGTACAGTTTAACGCTAAATAATATTTGATATAACTTTAGATTGTGGTTGTGGTGGATTAGTGGATAAGGGATGCTCGTAGGCTCAAATCCTACCACACGGCATCTAAAAGAAATGTTGTGTACTAATACTGTGAGAATGACGATGTAAGCGCAAAGTAAATACAGCCACTAAACTAACGCATCTCCGCTCACCCCGAAAGGGATATACCGTGATGAAATCTTATTATTATTGGTTGCCAGATATGTATAGAAAATATATGAAAAAAATTCATAGAATATCACGAACTTCCGCTGTTCAGTTTTTTATATATATAGATACAGGATAATGAGCCTCGTAATAACAGAATTCATTTCAATAAAGAAAAAAAGATTCAAAATAGTAAACTTGTGTTGATAGTACACGCTTAACCAAAATTTTAAGTAAGACAGTTATTTTTCAAGCCGAAAGAGCTAGATTTTCCTAAGACCATATTGACATATCTCTTGTTTTTTTTTAGTTTTTGGCAAGACATAATGTTGGAAGGTGAGGCCTTTATAATTCTACCGGGGGAGAAGGTGCGAGCACTCCCCAGGCCCGACCAGCAGCGACTTGAGGCACATTCCAGGGGTTTTTAGATAGTAGAAGTTTAATACACCGTTCCTATACAACATTTTCTCCCGGTTTACCATTAAAAATAGCTTCAATTTAAGTATAGATGACGTCACAAAGGCGCGTCTCATATAATTGTGAAGGCGAGACGATCTCGCGCACGCGTATATAGTCAAGGAGACAAGGTGCTAACTGTCTGTTTACATTCCTTTTTTATATTGGCTCGATAAAGTACTACTTTGCAACTGATGTTAAGTATAGTAATGATGATGATGATGATAATGTCCTAGCCGGATTCGGCCACGGCGACTGTTTCAACGCTGATTAAGAAAATCAAGGCTCAGTTTTCGGAAACAGTCAATTGCGCAGGAGATATTTAAGTGCATAACTGGACGCGCTGCCAGAAAAGCACTCTCTCGTCCGAGCTCCCTCAGGCCCGATGGAATGGAGAACCAGTACGATCGGGAGGGAGCGGGATGCAGGTTTGGTCGAGTTTTCCTTCTCTGAACACCTGGTTGAATTGCGGTGTTAAAGAGATACCTTAGTCGCCTTTTACGACACCTCAGCAAGAAGAGGGGGGTGCTATTATATTCTGCCGGCAGCCACCACGGCTAGTATAGTGATACAAATCCATTGACAGCTTATATCGTCATGCTCACATATATTAAGATTGAAGGTATGTATGTATATCAACAGCTGGATATACACAAACTGATCCAGAAACGCGACAGGCAGAAGCGAATCACTATGAGTCTTCACACTTGTGTATTTTTATCTCAACCCAGTTCTGGCAATTGCCCTACCACCTCAGAATCTGTAAACATCATCTAAACACACACTACTCCACTGCTGGTGCAATACGATGTTCCAGACGAGATTACCATCGTCTTTTGCTTCTCTAATAACGGTCGTGAGCGGTGAGCTTAGAACTCACCATTCCATTAGAGCCAAAATGTGTTTTTATGCGGGGTTTCTTTGCGATTGCGATAATCGGCGAGAACTTTACATCCTCAGTAGAAGTAGGAGTTTGCTCTATTTGTAAGCTATCACCGACGACTCGGGTCAGCTTCGAATATTTTCAAGCCTGGTCCCGAATGCCAAATCCTAGAGGCGGCAGACGAACACAACATATTTGGGAGTCGAAGTTGCTCGCGACCGTAGGCTTTACCCTAGTTTCCCTAAACGTGACTCCTGGGTGGTGCTAAACGAGCAGCAGCGAGGTGGTAGGGCGTCGGTGCCCGTCTGGATCGTGACCACAGTGCACGGGTGTAAAGCCCGTCATAGTGACCAGTTTCGGCTTGTCGCGTTTCGGGATCAGCTTGTGTATAACCAGTAGCTCATATACCTAGAGACCTTCAGTCGTGGTATATGTGGGCCGACATAACGATGTAGACTATCAATGGATTTTCTTCCTTTGATAGTTGCTTTCGTTTTTGGACTACATTGCACTTACCATCAGGTACTCTGTAGTCACAATGCCGAGCCAATGTAAAAAAAAAACATATTATGTTCCAAATTAGCTGTATAATTACTTTATGGGAATTTGTGCATTAAATCTGTCATCCGTTAATCTCCAATTTGGATCCTAATATTGTCAGATCTGAATATCTATAGAATTATTCATAGACGGGCAAATGTAATTAGATTTATGATTAACGATTACAAAATATAATTATAATTTTGTTAATCTGTAACCATGATTAAAACCATTCTAAGCATTTATGAGATATAAATTTGAATGCAGTTGAGAATTTATTAGTGTTTAAAACATAGATGGGCAAAATGTAATCAGATTAATGATAAATGATTACGATTACATTTTGTAATTGTTTTATATATACTCGTGCACTGCGTCAGAACTGAGTCTGGGCTCTGGACTATGTAGAATTTCTTGTCGTATTCATGTAAAGCTTTGTGGTACTTCAAATTACCCGCTAGATCTTTATTTTCACGCATCCGGATGAAAGGCAGAGCGAAATGCAACATGCAATATCTGTCCGAGATTTAAAGTCCCGTTTTTTTAACGGTTTTGATTCCAACATAGCGCGTAACCTGATTTAGGATAAAACTAAATACTTAATTTTTTTTATAATCTACAAGCGGACGCTTTTCCTGAGTCACACTCGGCGGAAGGCGAAGATGAATCCGACAATGGACGCGTCCGCCCAACAAATGCCTATTCACTCTTCTCTTGGAGATTCTCAAGTCAAAAGATCACGAAAGATGGCCGCTGGAAGCATATTCCTTAGCTGTTCGTATGATGAATGCGGACACTTTTCTGAGCTGCAAACAATTGCCTATTCCTCTTCTTTTGAAGACTTCCAAGTCTTAAGATCGCAGAATAATGATCGCTAGATGCATATTCCTCTTCTTACCTGTTCAAATGATGACTGTAGAAGCGAATATTTTCGCGCGGATATAAGGAACGTCCAATACGCGTATGGTATCCCTGTGAAATGTTCTCGAATAATGAAGATGATGAAAATGAAAGGATCCACTGTTCCGAGACTATAACATCCGGGTCGCATTGTGCATACATAATATATTAAGTTATCAGCTGTTTAGATGCCAGCTCGGATTCCACAATTAGATTTTATGCTTTTCATATTTAATAATAAGTACTTACTGACCTACTTTGAAGTTTTTTTTTGTTTAATTTATAGAAAAATCACGTATCAAATTAGTATATATGTTACATAGTATAAAGTTACATAATGCGTCAAAAAATTAAATGTCTTTTTTTATTTATTTCGGAAGAAAAGGAAGAAGTGTCCAAGATACGGATTACACGTTCCAGGTACCTTTTTTTGGTAACCTGGAGAAACATCCTTTGTATAACCACCAGGGCTACCAGCGAGACGGCGCGGTGGCAACCCTGGGAAAACTTACGTGGCTACTCTGGGAGCGTGCGTAGCTCATGAACAAAATAAAAAAGGAAAGCAAAAGCCCATGATAGTAGGTAATGACATCAAAAGGATTTCCCGCGTTGATTGTAAGCACCGTATATCAATTACATTTTTTCATTAGTCTTTAAACTGATTTTTATAATTAATCCGTGTAATGTTATGCAAATTCAATTTCGTATGGCAATAACTTTTAATGTTCATGTTTAACATTTATTTTTGTTTTAGTTTATTGGTGATATCGTGTCCAACATGCTCCTTTCATGCCGGACAGGTTTTTCAAAACATACTGTATATTTAGACTAGTCTCAGAACTGTGGTTGTATGTTATTGTGTTTCAAGTTTATTCTTTATACTGTGCGTCTTAATAAATAAATAAAATAATTATATGAAGGTGCTTTTTGTTTTTTTTTTTTTTTAATTTATTCTTTATTAGGGGCTTTTAACTTACGTCATATCAGCCCCATCGTAGCCTAACATAGAGAAATAAAACCTTTCATACCTCACCTTTCATACAATTTCCATAGCATTTCGGCGGTTGCTTTAGTAGGCACCGCTAAAATGCTATGGAACATACCAACATCCAATCTATTTAATTTCAATTCACATATAACATCCTTTCTTACATTACTCTGGGCCTTAGTAAATAAATAAAATAATTATATGAAGCTGCTATTTGTTTGTGAGCGTGAAATATGTATCGTTGCAAATACAGCGTGTGAAAACAATGTCTCTGCCTGTCCCACGTCAAGTAGCGTTAATATACGAAGGCCAAGGTCGGCGCTGGGGTCTGTTATTCAAAATTCTCAACGCGCTTGCCGCAGGATGTGAACAAATGCCTTGCTGTCGCGACTTTTGGGCATTGGGGTTCCGTGTGCTGAGAGAAAAATCATTTACATAATTTGGATTTATAATTGCAGCGTGCACTCTGCCGACCCACTCTCGCGGACGCCGTAATGTTTGCTTGCGCACCGGCCACGGTAGACGGTAGGAGGGAGGATCGTGTGACGTTTTCATGATCGACCGCTCGTTGTGATATGGTTCTCAAAATTATTGAATTTTTTTATACAGTTTTGATTATTTTAATTTAAGTGGCTGTGGAATAAAGGTTTTGTGGTGGACTTCTCTTGTTTTACTGCCTTTGAACGTTAAATAATTGATTAATATATTGATTTTAAAATTAAATTAGGTTATTTGTATTTTAGTGATAATGAAAGAGCGGGTCCCCCCTGGTGATCTGTACCACAGGTATGATACTTACAGCATTCACCAGTTCTTCACAAACATTTTTATTGTAAATATTTCTATTATTATGTACTTCAGTTTCTGTTTGTGAGGAAAAATAAATAAATACATTATTATTATTTTTTTTAAAACTCTTAAATTTAATAATGGTGATAATATTATAGCGAGGTTTGCAAGGCTGTTTGGTTTAAGCGACATTTTTTGGTGATATAGTAATATATATATTTTCGGAATCAGCGTTTTTTACCGATTCTAAAAATATATCGTCGGATGAAAGGCTATTTGGTTTAACCGAAATTTTTTGGTGATATAGTAATATATATATTTTCGGAATCAGCGTTTTTTACCGATTCTAAAAATATATCGTCGGATGAAAGGCTATTTGGTTTAACCGAAATTTTTTGGTGATATAGTAATATATATATTTTCGGAATCAGCGTTTTTTACCGATTCTAAAAATATATCGTCGGATGAAAGGCTATTTGGTTTAACCGAAATTTTTTGGTGATATAGTAATATATATATTTTCGGAATCAGCGTTTTTTACCGATTCTAAAAATATATCGTCGGATGAAAGGCTATTTAGTTTAACCGAAATTTTTTGGTGATATAGTAATATATATATTTTCGGAATCAGCGTTTTTTACCGATTCTAAAAATATATCGTCGGATGAAAGGCTATTTGGTTTAACCGAAATTTTTTGGTGATATAGTAATATATATATTTTCGGAATCAGCGTTTTTTACCGATTCTAAAAATATATCGTCGGATGAAAGGCTATTTGGTTTAACCGAAATTTTTTGGTGATATAGTAATATATATATTTTCGGAATCAGCGTTTTTTACCGATTCTAAAAATATATCGTCGGATGAAAGGCTATTTGGTTTAACCGAAATTTTTTGGTGATATAGTAATATATATATTTTCGGAATCAGCGTTTTTTACCGATTCTAAAAATATATCGTCGGATGAAAGGCTATTTGGTTTAACCGAAATTTTTTGGTGATATTGTAATATATATATTTTCGGAATCAGCGTTTTTTACCGATTCTAAAAATATATCGTCGGATGAAAGGCTATTTGGTTTAACCGAAATTTTTTGGTGATATAGTAATATATATATATTTTCGGAATCATCGTTTTTTACCGATTCTAAAAATATATCGTCGGATGAAAGGCTATTTGGTTTAACCGAAATTTTTTGGTGATATAGTAATATATATATTTTCGGAATCAGCGTTTTTTACCGATTCTAAAAATATATCGTCGGATGAAAGGCTATTTGGTTTAACCGAAATTTTTTGGTGATATAGTAATATATATATTTTCGGAATCAGCGTTTTTTACCGATTCTAAAAATATATCGTCGGATGAAAGGCTATTTGGTTTAACCGAAATTTTTTGGTGATATAGTAATATATATATTTTCGGAATCAGCGTTTTTTACCGATTCTAAAAATATATCGTCGGATGAAAGGCTATTTGGTTTAACCGAAATTTTTTGGTGATATAGTAATATATATATTTTCGGAATCAGCGTTTTTTACCGATTCCAAATATATATATATATATATATATATTATTATATCACCAAAAAATGACGCTTAAACCAAATAGCCTTTCACCCGACGATATAACTATATAAACAACGTGTAGAGCTTATTAACTCTCAAGGTAGTCGCTTCCGAAACGCTGGTAGATCACCGTTATGTTCGTTTTTCAACTGGCCGGCCGCCCAAGTCAAGGTCCGTACCCACAGGGGTGCCCTTGCGTAGCCGCCCAACCCATAAATTTCGCTGGCTGAGCGCCCTCTGCGTTCGCCCACCAAGCCCGGTTTTGTTGTGAAGGTCTTTCCCAGGCCACCTACGTAGGACATGCCAAAAAAAAAAGCTTATCAAAAATGACCTAACAACTTGTTAGAAGGTGGCTAAAGGGTAAAGCGCGATCGAAACTTCGGTTTGACACTATACGGAACTTTAAATATTTTGTGACGGCTTCGCTTCACACATTTTTTATCTCCAAACTCCGCGGCATTTTAATGGCCGAACAATATTCGACTAAAATAAAGCAACAAGAACCACTTCAAAAAATATTAATGGCTTTTTTGGTCTACGCAGCGTCTGCGATCTGGTGCCAATTTTTTATATCGCCATTCCTCAGAAGTTTTGTACATAACGCAACATTCTATACAGCTGAAATGGCGAACTTCGTACCGCCTTAGAATTGTTATTATTATAATCGTACACTTTATTTAATACTAGCTGTCCCGGCAGACCTTGTTCTGCCCTATTTCTCTAAAACAAAGTCACATTGTTTTTTAAATGTTAATAGTAATATTAAAATGAATCGCAAAATGTCTTGATAAGCGCGAAACTCGAGAACAGCAGAACCGATTTGGCTGATTTTTTTTTTGTTGTGTTTGATGAAGTCTGAGGAAGGTTATTACGGAGAGAAAATTTTTAAAAATTCCCTGCAACTGTCTAAAAATAACACTTTTCTGTATTCTCATACAAAAAATTCGTTATAAGTCATTTTGAACTTTAACACCACAACATAAAGTTTAAATGTCAGTGGACAGGTTCCGGGAAGGCAAAACAATTGAGTGACGTATAAATATTAATGTTAATATTTGTCAATTTTTATACATATAGCATTAAGGCCAGGTTCCTTCCAACAATTTTCAAAAAACAGCCGACAGGCCAATAAGTTTTGGCAGAATAAAATCTGACGGGGAAGCAATATGACTTTGTTTTAGAGAAATTGGGCAGAACAAGGTCTGCCGGGACAGCTAGTATATGTATATATTTGTGATGTTGTAGTTAGTTTGTGTTGTTTTGTTGTAGGAACCGGACAATCTCAAGAAAAAATAGTACAATTTGAAAACCGACCAATATCCTAATCACCTTTGAAACAGCATAACCGACCAACTTTCCTCGTTTTTAATCATCACACTGACATTGGCGAAGTCACAAAGGACCTGCCCTTAGAATAAAGCCATAAATTAAAAAAAAGTAGATAAAGTGATTTTTATAATTTACGATAAATGTCATAGAAAATAAACGTAACTATAACAGAGCCTTTTTTTTAAATCGTCATAGAATATTGAATACTTTATATATAAGCACAAAGTGGATACAACCACTGATGTTCCTCTGCTCACACCATAAGTCATATAGCGTGACGATATATGTATAATATATTCGTCGAGTGAAAGGCTATTTGGTTTAAGCGACATTTTTTTAGTGATATAGTAATATATATATCTTTGGAATCGGTAAAAAACGCTGATTCCAAAAATATATGTATATTATATATCACCAAAAAATGTCCCTTAAACCAAATAGCCTTTCACCCGACGTATTTATTTTAAACTAGCTGATCCGGCAAACGTTGTTTTGCTATGTAAGGTTTTGTAATATCTTCTAAGATGTTCATTGAAATTAAGTGATGTCAAAGACAATTTTGTTCACAATTAAATATTCTTAATCAACAACACATTTATTTGGATAAAGATTAATATTATTACGTTGATACAACTTTTAACAAATAATGCATTAATTTCGACCAAATTTGTTTACCATAAAAACGGTTCTAGTGACTTAATCTTAAAAGATAGACATATACTGTTGAGGACATTTTTTTAGATCATTTCAAGAGGAATAATTTTTTCCTACATATATTTTTGGTATCTTGAACCGTTTTTGCAGCGCACACAATGGAAGCCCTCAAGGATGAATAATTTTGCCCGTTTTTTTCACATTTTCCATTATCTCTTCGTTTCTAATAATTGCATTCTGATGTTATATAGCCTAAAGCCTGCCTCGATAAATGATCTATTCAACTCAAAAAGATTTTTTCAATTCGAACCAGTAGTTCCTGAGATTAGCGCGTTCAAACAAACAAACAAACAAACTCTTCAGCTTTATAATATTAGTATAGATAAAATATTGTCCATTATTAACCTCGCTCGTATCACTCTCTCACATTTTATATTATTTCTGTGTTGCTCTTTATTACAAAATAGCGAGTTGGAAATAGTTGAGATATCGGTAAATGCTAGTCGGAGGCAGGCGGACCTTGAAGTGACCGCCCGACCTTGCATTCAAGCATCAATTATTATTGTTTCATCACGAACCGACATCATCTAATGATAATCATAAACAATTTTATTGATTCTGTTTCGCGGTCATCGACAACTAAGCACCTTTTTTTTTTTGGTTACCCTGGTTAAATCCTTAACGGACCTTCAGGAGCAGTGAGGGCCACCCCCCGGTGTGTCGGACTTGCACCGACTAAAACCCCTGGGGTCACACAGCGCTTTCGCCTGGATAAGTTGGGCGGCACGCTCTCTCAAGCGCATCGCCGGCGTATATCAAGTTGGGTCAACATAACCCCTTTTTTTTTTTTTTGTTACCCGGGGGAAATCCTCATAGGATCGTTAGGGGAGTGGTGAGGGCCACCCCCCGGTATGCCGGACTTTTACCGACTAAAACCCCCGGGGTGTTCCACCTTCCGCCTACCGGCATCGAGGGCACGACTGGGGTCTCATCGTCAATGACCGGCTGGGCGTGCGGCCATGAGTAGGCCTCTACTCGTTTAGGGAGGGGTGGTGTATAGAGCTACCCCTCTTATGCCTCTGTGTTGTAGTGCGGCACGCGGGAACACGTCGCGCGCCGCTCGCACCCTTGTTGGACGACACACTCCCTCAAGCGTGCCGGCCGGTGTCGCCGCTAGAGTCTGACTTTCCTGAGGAACGCCGCTCTGCGGCGCCCTGTTCTTTTAGGCCGGCGGCCAGGTGGGGACGGCGCTGCCAAAGATGTTGTAGCCAGCGCCTCCCGGACCCGCTCCGCCGCCTCCTTCCTAGCTAGCACGTCCTCGGCGAACCGCAGGACCGCCCGCCATGCATCTTCGCTGCCGACCATTAGTGAAACCAATGTCGGCAGCAAAAGGTCTCCACCCACCACTCTCTCCAGCTCGGCCCGCTCCGAAGCCCAGGCTGGGCATATCTGGAGCGTGTGCTCAGCCGCCTCGTCGGGGCATCCGTCACAGGGGTCAACATAATCCAACCCAACCCAACACAACACAACACAGCACAACCCAACACAACCTAACTTGTGCAAATAAAAGCTGTTGTTCACAAAGTGTTGGATATATCAGAAACCGTTATCCTCCAGTGAACATTGTCTAGTGAACAAATTAAATCAAATTTGCTGCAGGGTTGTTTTTGTGTTAATTTCTATTTTACTTAATTTAATGTAAATGTAAAATAAAAAACCTTTTAGTAATAAATTTAAATGTACATTAAGTTTTAAATTTAATAATTTAATCATATTTTTTTAATCCTAATTTTAAAAAATGTCTTCTACAAATTAAGTAGCACTGATTATTTGATTAATTGATATTATGTTTCAACAACATATAAAGTAAAATCAAATGAATTGACTGCAACAGTGGTGGTGACCTCCGATGAATACCTCCGATTAAAAAGGTTCGGATCCGAAGGTGTAATAACGATCGGAAGTTCCGACTTATCGGAGTCGGAGTCGAAGCTCCGTAACATTCCTGGTATAGAAGTATACGGTCTCTAAGGTTGTGATGACAGCGAATATTCAAATATAAAATAGGCTCTCGCGCTTTGCAAGCGACACTTTCTGGAGAGAAAAAAGGGAGGAGAAAGTGATACCTACTTACTAATATACTAGCGGCATCTGCCTGCCAATTCCTGCAAACTGCATCGCTTATAGTCTAACAATCTTGAACTAGATCGCCAGCAGTTCAAATCTGAACTCCCCTGTCTTAGACGATGATTATTCGTGTTACTATGAAAAAATCATGTTGGTCTTTATGCCAGTTCCTAGACTAGCAAGTAACCTTTCAAAGTCTAGACTTGTGGTGGACCTATCAATTTATGCACAAAGCAATATCTATTATTTCCACATTCACACTTTTAAATGGCAAGCGAATTCTCTAAAATAATTGAATTTCAGGAATTTTATCTGATATTTTTTTTTTGTGGTTAGCAGGTGGACGCTTGACTTTAATTACACCTGGTGGAAGGTGAAGATGAATCTGACCATGGACCACGACCGCCGAACAAATGCCTGACTCTTCTCTTAAAGGCTCCCAAGTCATAAGATCGTGGAAATATGCTCGCTGGAAGCATATTCTACTCCTTAGCTGTTCGTATGAATTCGAATGTAGAAGTGAATCTTTTCATTCAAATTTAAGGAACATACACGAAATACGTATGGTATCCGACACGGTATCTAGTGGTTTTATAATGAAACTAGCTTTTTCCCGCGGCTTCGCTCGCGTTAAGAAGTATTATTATTAATTAGATATAGTTTTTGCGGCTTTACTTTTGTTTAGCGTGTGTAAAAAACCTTAAGCCTTTAAATCTTTGAGTTATATATATTTAGGTAGACCTTTTCTTCGCCTTTAAACGCCATGAGCAGGATATCGTTGATAGCTGCTGCTTGATCGTTCTTTGGAGTAAGTATGGCACGCTCACATAATCATTCAACAGGCTTGTCATGTATATGAATAATGTCTGGATAAACTTTAGAACAGCAATTCTTGAAAATATAAGAACATTTATACAAACTTTTATCCCCTATTTTATTCTATTGGGGGTGGAAATTATCAAAATCCTTTCTTAGCGTATGCCTACGTCATAACATCTACCTGCATGCCAAATTTCAGCCCGATCCGCCCAGTGGTTTGGGCTGTGCGTTGATAGATCACTATGTCAGTCAGTCAGTCAGTCACCTTTGAGTTAGATATATTTAGATATAATTTTCTGATGTGATATTATGGCAGCATCGATATGCTCCTTTCGGGTAGGACAGGGTTTTTATAACATACTGTATACGTATTTAAAACGATTAAACTAGGACTAACAGCTGAATACTTTTGCCTCTAAATATCTCTATTCATATTAGTATGTTTCACATTTCGTCTTGTCACACGTATAACCTTGAACATTGACATTTAAGAGACCGAATTTAGGGTCCCGCGGACAGATTTCGTAAAACCGTCCAAAGGTGTAACGTGTTTTAAGATGTTTTAGTTTTATGTCTATCGGTCTTATTAGAAAACGAATTTTATCTCTGGTATAATTTTAAACAGTGGCAAAAATTATTTACTATCCCTAATAAAACTGTCTGTGATAGCGTATTGTGTTAGGGACCGGTATCCCTCCCTGCCAGCAGTGGTGTCGGCAATGCTGGCAGGGTATGACAACTGGAGGGCAGTGGTCTCCTTCTGTGAAGATGTCATGTCCCAGAAGGAGGCCGCAGAGCGAGAACGGCAGAAGGCCGTTCGAAGGAGACACCAGGGTGCCGGCAACCGCCCTGGCACATCAGTTCTAGCCGACCGATCGATCCACGACCAGTTGGCTGATGTCTTTGGAATCGTGGCTGCTCAGGGTGGGGGCCCTGAGCAACTGGTTTAGCGGCCCTCGAGAAGTTGGCAGGGCATTGTAGCGTGCCTAAATACAACGAGCAGTATCGGGGAGCATATCATCTTCCCCCGAGTTTGTGCCCATCGGGCGCGGCGCGACGGGGCTGTGGCGAATTGATTACAGGACCCACAGTCCCCGCCAATGCGCAGAAGTAGTCACCTTGGGGTTTTTAGTCGGTATAAGTCCGACACACCTCGGTCGCGCAACCCCCCTGTGCGGCTGAGACGGTCCTATGAGGATTATCCCCAAAAAAAAAAAAAAAGGGACCAGTATCCACGCGCACGATACGGATGATCGTGGGATCGTATTCCTACACTTACGTACGCTTTCGCAGATTATAATAATAATCGACTAATGGGCTGATAGCAAAGAGCCTCGATTACCATCTTAAGAGGCTCTCGCTTGTTTTTTGGATCAAGGGCCGGACACAGAAGGCAGTATTATTAGACACGGCACGTATTGTTAGAAGGTTCCTCACTCTGAGCTCCTAACTACCAGTGGCTTGGTTATTCAGATGGTAGATTGCTGTGGTGAATCGATGATTTTCTGATAGGGTGTAGTAGTGTGCACATCGCTTGATCCTTGGTTTTTCATTAATTAGAAACTACTGAGTGTTAAAAAATATTAACGACTGGCTCAAAGGACTTTTATACATAGCTGTAAAACTTAATATATACCTTAAAATACATATAGTGATATTATAATCATATTGGAAATGATAAACTACAGTTCTATGATAATAAATAGCATTAAATTCCAATGTTTGTAAAAATGTGTTATAATTTTTTTAATAGTGGTATCGTCGGGGGAAAGGCTATTTGGTTTGAGCAACATTTTTTGGTGATATAGTAATATATATTTTTAGAATCGATAAAAAACGCTGATTCCAAAAATATATATGTATATTACTATTTCACCTAAAATGTCGCTTAAACCAAATAGCCTTTTACGTCTCGATATATTCTATGGGTAGTATTATTGATTATCTATTGTAGCTGCGGTGGTTTAGTGGATAATAGACTGATTTCCATGCACGGCAATGCGAAAGGTCATAGGCTTGCATCCCGGCCCGTATTTCTTGTTTTTTTTTTTTCATATTATGTTTGGATTTAGCCACTACATGCTAACTGTTGAAGAAAAACCTCATGAGGAAGCCCGCATACCATCTAATAGAGGTCATGTGTACAAGTGTTCTGACTATTTGGTGCTATTGGTCACGTGGGCACTACATATGTATAAGCGCACAGTCGATACAACCGCTAATGTATCTCTACTCACCCCGTAAAAGATATAGAATGATGATATATTATTATTTTATAAAACAAATATTGGCAAGCACTCCCCTTTCAGTAGAATGTTCTCTGGTTATAATGGTATCTGTAAATCTTTCGATATCTTTCACTCTTCCTTCCCCTTAGCTAAACGTAAGATTTTGCAGTGCGTGCAGGTGTAGCGCGTTTTTTTGTTTTCTGATGATTCTATGTGTCTGATTTATTTATCATAGCATTATTTACTTTGCTTGTTGTGTTCACTTGTTAAGGACACACCTTTTGTATTATTTTAGTAAGATTCGTTTATGTTTTGTATGTTTTTGTCTGACGCCTTGTATGTGAACCAAATTAAAAAAAAAATAGTATTACCGAAACATACCCGGAAATCTTCACCTTCAAAATAATTATAATTTCTCGTTTGTCAGATGAATAGAGTTTTACAATAAATATAGCGCTGTTTAAAATAAAGCTTAAACAACTACAGAACCCAACAAGAGCGAGTGCTAAAAATCCAGTCTCATACCATAAGCAACTTTTGTTTTTTTCCACATTTATTTTTAAATCCGGCAACGGTCTAAGCGTCTCGCAGCCAGTTCGCGCGCATCCTCTAAAATGGCGCCACAAATTAATTATTATTATAGCAACCAGTTCGTGGGCAATTTTAATCGATTTTCGAGGACATTTCGTATCGTCGATAGTCGGCTGTCGCGTTCTAAGGCGGTTTACCTTAATTCGATAATCAGTTTGGATTTTGTGTCTGTGAATGCGCGACGTGCGTGCGCGCCATTTTTATTTTATTTTTTTAATCTGTGCGTATAGAACTGTCATAGGTAAGTTTCTAATTTTTTTAACAATATATAACAGCTTTATTCCATAATTAACTTTATATTACTGTTAAAAGATGAATTGCATAAGATTATCATTTTTATTAAATATCTAGAAATATAGTGCTGACTTTTAAACCCCTTTGGAATACAAACACCTTGCCTAATGATAATATACCAGCACCTTACGGGGTGATACATTAGTTGCTATATCCACTTTGCGCGTATATGTTGTGCCCAACATGACCAGTAGCGCAGCTGATCGCCGTAATATACGTAAATACCTTATTTAATAATTTACTATAAAATATTGCATAACTAATGAGCTGGCAGGGCTATTGCCCGAACTAGGTAGTAACCATCGTAGGTACACAAGTTCAAAGACCGTCACAGTGGTGGTAAGCATTGTACAATCCAAAAAACGCCAACGATTACCGACGGGTAAGAAAAAACCCGTCGGTAATCACAGCGATCATGCCGGCCTGCACAAATATCTCTTCACGGTACACTCAAAGGATCCGATATCATAGGAACGTGGGGACACGCTCGCCGGAAGACCATTCCACAGCCCAACGACACGGCAAAAGAAGGAGTTAGAGAACTTTTTAGTCCTGGCCGGGATGTGAGATACCGTATAGCTGTGACTCCGCAAACCCGCGCGCGTGGTTTTATTCAGGAAGGGAGAGGGTGGAACAAGGTTAAACAACTCTTCAGAACACTCAGAGCTAGTATAAAGAAATACTTCATTAATAGTCACTTTTTCTACCGTCTGTATCATGGTGAGTGTTTTGAAGAGTTGTTTAACCTTGTTCCACCCTCTCCTTTCCTGAATAGATCCACGCGCGCGGGTTTGCGGAGTCACAGCTATACGGTTTCTCACATCCCGGATAGGACTAAGAAGTTCTCTAACTCCTTCATTTGCCGTGTCGTTGAGCTGTGGAAAGGTCTTCCAGCGAGCGTGTTCCCACCATCCAATGATATGGGATCCTTTAAGCGTAACGTGAAGAGATATTTGTGCAGGCCGGCATGATCGCTGCGACTACCGATGGGTTTTTCTTGCCTGTCGATAGCCGTTGGCGTTTTTTTGCACTGCACCATCCTTACCATCAGGTATGGTGCAGTCACTGTGTCGAGACGGTATAAAAAAAAAGTCAGCTTCACACGGACTCATTTCCCGCAACTCGACGTCTGAGTGCGTCTATTTTGCGTGAGACCGGGCCGGGGTAATTTCAATCATCCCAGCCCAGCTCCTTCAGGGAATCCGCCAGCCGCCTGACATTGCTGGTTGCTTCCGCAAGGGACCTCGGTGTGCCGGGGTGTCAAGCCCGGTACACTGCCAGTTCACTGCTCTCGATGAGCTCGTGCCTGGCTGTCTCCTCTTCTCCCATGCATGCTCTGCACAGAGTAGTTTCTGTGACACCTGAATAAAACAGATGTCTATTAAAATAACCGTGTCCTGTTATGGCTCCGGTGACCCTACGTATCTGTAATCTACTGAGCTGCAAAATAGCTTTAGAAACCTTAGGATTCGCTCGAGGTAAGGCCTCCTTAGCTTGTCTCTTCATTAATAGTCTTTTGACGTAATTTTATCTGTTTCTATATCTGTATGTTAAAATGTATGACCTTACATGGAACTATGTTAATTTTTAATCTACATTTAAATACCCGCATTGGTATGTTCGAACTATTGCTAGATATGACATTACACACAATTAAACTACCTAATGATACTAAACAATACGCTTTATCGCTTTTGGTGTAAGCAGAGATACATGGCAGATAGTGTTGGCAGTGCCCGATAAAAGTATTTAAATTATTTTATTTTTGTATTTATTATTTATAGCTAATCCGGCAAACGTTGTTTTGCTATATAAGGTTTTGTTATATCTTCTAAGATGTTCATTGAAATTAAGTGATGTCAAAGACAATTTTGTTTACAATTAAATACTCTTAATCAACAACACATTTATTTGAATAAAGATTAATATTACGTTGATACAAATTTGTTCACCATATAAACGGTTCTAGTGACTTAATCTTAAAAGATAGACATATACTGTCGTGGACATTTATTTAGATCATTTCAAGAGGAATAATTCTTTCTTACATATATTTTTGGTATCTTGAACCGTTTTCGCAGCGCACGCAATGGAAGCCTTCAAGGATGAACAATTTTCCCCGTTTTTTTTTCACATTTTCTATTATTTCTTCGCTCCTAATAATTGTAGCGTAATGTTATATAGCCTAAAGTCTTCCTCGATAAATGGTCAATTCAACTCAAAAAGAATTTTTCAATTCGAACCAGTAGTTCCTGAGATTAGCGCGTTCAAACAAACAAACAAACAAATTCTTCAGCTTTATAATATTAAGTATAGATAAGGGCTTTTGCCATTTTGGCATATCAGCCCTATTGTACCCAATACGGTGAAATACACCTCAATTCTGAGGGAGTCGCTGATGAGTCAGTGCTGCCATATCCACCAACAATTCCATAGTATTCCCTGTCAGATCACATAGGATGCCATGAAAGGCACCTATATCCCATAAGCTGACTCTGCATTGGTTCATCAGCGACTCTCTTGCACTTTTATTCCGGTCACACTCCATCAGCAAGTGATGCAAATCCTGATAAAAGCTATGGTGGTAAGGCTTCTGTCAGAACTGGGTCATGACTACAGAATACAAGTGCAAAGACCGTCATAGTGACTCGCTTTGGCAAGTCGCGGATCGCAATCAGCTTGTGTATCCAGTAACTCATATACTTAGAGACCTTCACTCCGCTGACATTACGACGGAGACTATCAACGGATTTTCGTTCGTTTCGTTTTGGACTACACTGAACTTACCATCAGACGCACTGTAGTTAGTTTGTCGAGCCTGTATATATAAAAAAAGTTCTACGAGAGTGCGAATAAAGTTGAATTTTCCTCAGAAAGTAACGCATTTTTAATATTTTATGTAGCAAATGCTATTATGTTATTTAGTGTTATATATAACATCGTGCTATATCCCTTTCGGGATCTGCAGAGTTACATTAGCGGATCTATACACTTCGCGCTTATATGTTGTGCCCAACGTGACCAGTAGCGCAACACTAGTACACATTAAATTTCTATTAGATGTCATGCGGGCTTCCTCAACATGGGAGTCGAAGCTGTTCGCGTCCGTAGGCTTTACCCTAGTTTCCCTACACGTGACTCCTGGGTGGTGCCAAACGAGCAGCAGCGAGGTGGCAGGGCGTCGGTACCCGTCTGGATCGCGACCACAGTACATGGGTGTAAAGCCCGTCGCAGTGATCAGTTTCGGCTTGTCGCGTTTCGGGATCAGCTCGTGTATATCCAGTAGCTCATATACCTAGAGACCTTCAGTCGTGGTATATGTGGGCCGACATGACGATGTTGACTATCAATGGATTTTCATCCTTTGATAGTCGCTTTCGTTTTTGGACTACACTGTACTTACCATCAGGTACTCTGTAGTCACTATGTCGAACCAGTGTAAAAAAAAAACATATTTTCCTCCACCGGTGAATATGTGTTGCCTAAATGGTCTTCTGACGATCGTGCTCCCACCGTCCTATGATATGGGGTTCTTTAATCGAAGCGTGAAGAGATATGTGTGCTGGCCGGCATGATCGCCACGGGTATCGATAGGTTTTCCTTACTATTGATAGCCGTTGTTGTTTTTGGACTGCACCGTGTTTATTATTAGGTTTGGTGTGGTAACTGTGCGATGTCAGGATAAAAAAGAATCCATATTTAATCTGAAAAAATCCAGATGTTTGAGCCGGGATTCGAATCTACGATCATTGGTGTCGCCGCGCATGCATACCAGTCCTTCATTCATAGGCCATTACGGCCATTAAAATTTGGTGTTTACCAAAATAGAGGTCTGAGAGTCCAAATCGGACCGAATTTTTTATTATATATATCGAGGGGTGAAAGTATTTGGTTTAAGCGACCTTTTTTGGGGATATAGTATATATATATTTAAAATCGGTATAAAACACTGATTTCGAATATATATATATATATATACATATATATATTTTCTAATAAAATAAATATATATATAGTAGAGTCCGACCGAAACTGGTTTTCCGGCCGAAACCGAAACCGAAATTTCGGCCGTGGCTTCAGTTTCGGCCGAAACCGAAACCGAAACCGAAACTCACGTGGTCAAGTATAAAAGTCAACGTGGTCAAGTAAAAAAATGAAACAAAAACTTACATGTAATCAGTTCCATCAAAGCATAACCTATAAAGAATGTTTACGTCGGGTGATAACGCACTGACTAAGTTGTGTTGCTATAGAGCAATGCGAATTAGATCCGTCAACTGTCGTCTAAACGACGCAGTTACACTCCGACGCAGCCTTGAGTTTCTTTCGGCGTTTCTTCTCAAGGTAGTCGCTTCCGAAACGCTAGTAGATCACCGTTAGGTTTCGTATTTCTGGCTGGCGGTCCAAGTCGAGGTTCGTACCCACAGGGGTGCCCTTGCATTGCCACCCAACCCATAAATTGCCGGCTGAGCACCCTCAGTGTTCGCCCACCCGCCCGGTTAAGTTGTGAAGACCTTTCCCGGTCAACAAACACGCGTAAATTGGAAATAAAAAAAGTAATGCGAACGGCGCACGAATCCCGAACAGGGCCGCCAGCGTCCGTCAAAGCGTTGCCGCGAGAAACGAAGCTAGGCAAGCATGTACGACAACTACCGAAATCAGTTTCGGTTTCGGCAAATGTTTCGGCCAATTTTGGCCGAAACCGAAACTGCCGCCGAAACTTGATTTTTGGCCGAAACTCGGCCGAAACCGAAACCGAAACCGAACTTTCGGTCGGACACTAATATATAGTATAACGAAATAAATCTTTTTTATGCTTCATATGGGGCACACGCCACTCCTTAAGTATATACAGAGCCAAGTTCAAGTCAAGAAACCTGGTAGCTTACCATTACTTTGATATCCATTAAATAATATAATTTTTTACTAAAATCTAAAGCAAAGTTTTGTCCTCAAACTTTTTTGTTTCGTTAACCCCTCTGATGTGTTTTTTAGTTTTGGATAGACCCCGCTAACGTAATATTGTATTTTGCAATTTCAACTGTGATGACTGTGGCGGCAACGCGTATGGTCGTAGGTTCGAACCCAAAGTACGTACCTCTGAGAATGGCGATCAGCTGCCCTACTGGTCACGTTGGGTACGACATATAAACACAAAGTGGATACAGCCACTAATGTACCTCTACTCACCCTGCAAAGGATGTAGCGTGACAGTATATCTGTTATTATTTATTTCGCAAATTCATCACCTTCAAATGTGTTTTAGAATTATTTCTAACTGTACCTACGCAAGTGCAGAGCGGAAAAACAACAAAAAATACTCGTTAAGTTTTATACATTTATTAATGAAATTCAAACTGACAAAACCAAATTATAATTTATTATGTATCTATTGTTTAATTGCCTGTTACGTAGTGGGAGGGATGGACATAATTTTTATATTACAACTAGCTGTCCCGACAGACCTAGTTCTGCCCTATTTCTCTAAAACAAAGTTACATTGTTTTTTTTTATGTTAATAGCTGCCCCGTCAGATTTCATTCTGCCAAAAGTTATTGGCCTGTCGCAGTTTAATAGAAATAAAATTGCACGGAAAGACATAATAAGTCATATCTAAGATAATGATATTTTTCTATAATGTCTTATGGGACATTTTTGGGTAATGTCTTGTTTGATTACTTGCCGTATAAATTATAATTTTCATTAATGACATGCAACCTCTAATCAACTTGAAGGCATATCTTTGTTTTTTTGATTGACATCATATGTTTTACAGCTGGGTTTTAGAGTTGTTTGTATGGGAAAACAAAATTGTTGTTTTTACTATATTCCTAGCATTTTTTTTTCATATTTACTCTCCTTTTAAACCTTCCCTGGACTTTAACAATGAATTCAAAACCAAAATTAGCCAAATCGGTTCAGCCGTTCTCGAGTTTTAGCGAGACCAACGAATAGCAATTGGTAATTATTATATATGTATATAGATCTACGGGCGGACGCTTGACTTCAATCACACCTGGTGGAAGGTGAAAAAGAGTCTGATAATGAACCGCGTCCGCCCAACAAATGCCTATTCACTACTGTATCCGGCCCTTGATCCAACAACCAAGCGAGAGATTAAAATGGTAATCGAGGCTGCTTGCTACCAGCCCATCAGTCGATACGACTATCGGGACAATAATCGCGGAATCCACATCCCACATGCTGGTACCCTCGTGGCTGCGGTCTAAATATTTTGAACACTTTTCTCTTGCTGCTTTCACAAGATTCTCGTCATGTGGTATGGTGATATCAACGAGTATTGCCCGGCGCGCAGACCGATCTACTACCACAAAGTCAGGTCTATTATCATAAATAGTCCTATCAGGGATAATCGTTCGATCCCAGTACAGCATTGCACGACCATTTTCAAGAACTGGCTGTGGTACATACTGGTGGTACGGTACCTCATTATCCATAAGACTATATGAAAGAGCAAGTTGCTGGTGTATGACCTTGGCTACTTGATTATATCTGTGCAAGTACTCGCCGTTAGCAAGAAACGAACAACCAGAAACCGCATGCCTCAAAGATTCTCCACGACGGTGGCATGCCCGACATATATCGACCGTACCATCTATGAGGATGTACTTTCTTTAGTTATTTGTCTTGGTAACTTCATACATAATTGCACTGACAAAACCTTCGGTTTCCCCAAAAAGGTCACCGAAACGTAGCCAAGAGGTGGGTGCAATCGAGTCTACATCAGGCCCACGAAGAGCCAGATGAAACCGATTGTTTTTCTTTATTCCATGATTGAATTCGTGAGTGCGTATTGAAACATATTTTTATTCATAATGACACACCATTAGCCATAAACATGGTGTAATATTGAACTTTCTTAGAAGTACTAGAAATAACAGGTTTTCTGAGCAAGTGATGTCAATTTTTACGTCATCTTGGCAGGATTATCCTCTTGTTGAACTGTAATGTGGTAAGAAAAAACAACCAACTGCGAGTCGGACTTGAGTAACAGGTGTTCTGGATAAAATTGTTGGTAAAATTTAAACGCAAAAAACTTATTAATCGCAAATAACTTAATAAATGCTTACGCTATGCTGCTTTACACTTTTGGGGTTTACCCACACATATACATACTATAAAACATTGCCTAATTTTTTAATTCTACGTCAACAGAAGGTATTTTGTAGGTTTTTTATTTCCTGTTAAAAACGTTTTTGTAACATATACGTACGTATCTTTTGATTGCGTTCACTTAGAAGTTTGAATTTTTCTTAAATCCAAGAGACTACAGACTTGAACATTTGATATTAATTTAAAGTTGATACTTGCACGCGGTCCGAAGAAAAGGGTCTGGACAAACAGATAGACAGTCTATTAATTTGACAGATCATTTACTACAATTTTTTTATTTTATAGAATCATCATTTTTATAGCTATACTTCATGATAAAATTATTTAATAATATCAATATATCGTCATGCTATATACCTTTCAGGGTGAGCAGAGATAAATTCGTGGTTGTACTCACAGCACTAGTACACATGATATTTCTATTAGATACCATGCCTTTACCTCTACCGGGGAAAATGTGGCGCGGCATTCCTTACGTGATCTGGAAAAACCCAGTTGTACGTACCGGGATTCGAACCTACGACCATTCGCGTTGCCGCGCATGGATATAGGTCCTTTACCCACTATACCACAACAGCCACCAGCCATGTTAACGAGTAGTGGTTTTCTGTTCTTGCTTGATGACGCCATTATCTGTGTCGAACTTGTGTAAAAAATACTACAGGATTAAATAAATACGTCTAAATAAGATGAACGCGAGTTTTTTACACTGGCTCGATAAAGTGAGTACAGTGTACCTGATGGTAAGTGCAGTGAAGTTCGAAATTGAAAGCGACTATCAAAGGACGAAAATCTATTGAGACTGTCGTCATGTCGGCCCACATATATCACGACTGCAGGTCTCTAAGTATATGAGTTACTAGGTATATATAAGCTGATAACGAAACGCAACAGGGCAAAGTTAGTCACTATGACGATCTTTACTCTCGTGTACTGTGGTCTTGACCCAGTTCGATAATCGACCACCACAAAAAATAACAACAAAGTAAGGAATATATGAAAACATAAAAAATATGTTGCTTTATATTGATTTACACGTTTTGTTAAGATTACCCTTTTTTTGTGACCCGGGAGAAAATCTGAGTCACTCTGAGGGCAGTGACCCCGGTATGTCAGACTCCTACTGACTAAAAACCCCCGGAGAGTCCCTCTGATTGCTCCACCTGGCCTGGAAAACCAAAACCGGATGACTAGAGAGCAAAACTGCGACACTGCGCACCACCTCCCTCTCATCCGGCAGTAAACTCCCTCAAATCTACGTCTAGATTACCCTTTCGTATATTTCTTAGTCCTATGAACAAGCGTTTCATCATCGTTGATGGAATACAAGTGACCGAGAATGACCGAATGTCTTCGTTTTTGTTGTATTTCCTATCTGCCCCTCAGCATATAAGCGCGAAGCTAAATTCTAAATAAGATCGAACATTAAATCTTGACTGTAAATCGTACAATTAGCATATATTTTAATATTAACCAGTGTTACGTGACATTTGCCTCAGCACACTTTCCCCGCGCGTGGAGGTCTCGGCAACTGGCCGTGCCAAGCTAGCAACATATCAAGGATAACTTGTTCTTTACCATTCTAAACACGTTTTCTTGTTTTTTGTGTTTCTGAGAATCATTTTATTCGTCTGGGAGGTTGCCATGTAGGAATTTTCGTTTATTGTTCTAGTAACAGTTTCTTTCCTTTTTCTCTTAGATTTTTCATGTATGCTCACATTTTTGTTCATCGTGTGTGTGTGTGTTTGTATTTAACTCTGGGGAAAGTCCTGCATAAGACCGTAAAGGTTGCCGTGAGGCAGTGACGTGCATAGAGTATTTAGACAAGGTAGGCAGAATTCAAGTAATTATTTTAATATTATGTAATTATAGTAAATATTATATTGCACTCGTGGAAAAGATATATGACGTAAAAATAGAACAGATATGAATATAAATGTTTTCTTGTTTTGTTTAACTTTAAGCAATTTATTCCAGACTTATTTATTGTAAGGGCATGCAATGCTTTAATGCATGTATGGAATGACCGCAACTGCCGTGAGGGCTGCGCCCCTGTGTGCCAAACTGCCAGCTTAAAGTCTTCAGGCTGTCTCACATTTCGTTGAAAGCTGAGCCTGGGAAGCTGTATTCTTAGTCTTACGACCCTTCAGGCACCAGCCCTGAGAGAAGTATGTGTATTGTCGCGTCCCTCAGAACCTTTCTATCTTTTTTACATGGGAAAAATGATCATAAGACGTAGGCTTATAATATTGTAGCGGCTAAAAGAAAGTTCCAGAACAAAAAATAAGCAATTGAATGCTTTTTTAGAACCTTTGTGTCATTAAGATTCCTGTAAAACGTCTACATAATTTACTATCCTGTCTGGATATGTAACGTTCGGAATATGTTAAACTCTTAATTGGTGTAATGCCGCCGTTTATCTTCCATCTAAACTCTTAATTCTCTATCGTTTTCGATTGTTTCTCATATTATCTCCTGCACTAACATAGCAATGATGTATAATTTAGTCATATTAGTTGACACTTTCTCTTTAGAAAGATATCAACGCGTTCTGTAAAAGTTTTCATAACAAAATCTAAAAGTATTTTTCCCCAACCATTTCCTGCCTATTGGTGGAAGTTGACCTATTCATAATTGATATTAGAGGTCAGCAAAGCTACAGTGACTCAAGTGAAAATTTTGTGAATAACAGTTAGCCGCAGAAAAGCGTCTTGAAAATAAAAAAAAATTCATCACACTTGCTCATAACAAATGTATTTTTACATCACTTTTAGGCTTATTACTATCTAAATTATGTACTAGGGTTCTAATAACATTATCGCCCTCGCAGTGTAGTAATGTGATAACCCGATTAAGTTAAGTTTGTAACTCACTGCAAAATATAATGTATGAAAAATAAGTATTTTTAATTTAACCGAGTACTACGTTTTCTTTTAAATTCGACTGAGATTTTTTTTAATGGCGAATGTAGAAGTCGCATATCTTTGGCGTGTCGCGTAGTAAAATAACACCATCGCATAGATGGGTAAAATGTAGTCAGACTAATGAAAATGATTAACGATTACATTTTACGTTTTTTACCATTAATATGACTGCATTTTGCTTATCTATGTTTAAAACACTACAAAATCCCAGATTGCATACACATTTATGATTTCTTAATGTTTTAAATGGATTTAATCATGATTACAGAGCAAGAAAATTAAAATTACGACTACATGATGAACATTAATCAGATTACATTTTGCCCATCTCTGGTACATCGATGAAATCATGTTACGGCAAGTGTGTTTGTATGTGTGTGTTCGTTTTCACTGCGATTATTATTCAAATATATAATTTGAAATAGTGTAGAAGAACAGGATGCAGGTTTGATCCTGTCTGATGTATGATAGAGGCACAAAACACGCATTGTCCCTGTACTTTCACTATTTTTGCAATAATTTAACAATATAAGATTGTCTTTTCCTCCTACAGTACAGTCTTGTTCAATAAAGTCCTGTCTAAGAAACACCATAAACAAATCACGAAGGTACACAGGTTAATTTTATAGACGAGGGTGGTATTCAGGGAGGATATACAACATTCGATTCTAATTCCAAATATGTTGTAGTAGTAAGATAGTGATATCTAAATATTTCCATTAAATCAAGATAAATTGTAGTCAACATACATATTTAGTGACAATTACACATGATTGAATGAATAACAATTAATTATTAAATAAGTATTTCGCCTGTCCTAAGCCAGGATACAGTGCGAAGGCTGTTTACCTAAAATTACGTACTATCTATTAATTAATATTATTAAACTATTTACCAATCAATCGTGTGCCACACGCGCTGCGGTGTTAACACTTTTTACGGATTAATTCTTATTTGTTTATCAATGTTTCTGTATGATTTTTTATGGAATTTAGTTATTTACATGTTTACTCAACATGGTACAAATATATTTTCCTCGTCTATAAAATCAACCTGTATAAATAACTGGCTGTAGTGATACGGCGTTGCCCGGTAGAACTGCCTTATTTTACTCTTTTTTTTTACACTGGCTCGACATATTGACTACAGAGTTCCTGATGGTAAGTACAATGTAGTCCAAAAACGAAAGCGACTATCAAAGGATGAAAATCCATTGATAGTCAACATCGTCATGTCGGCCCACATATACCACGACTAAAGGTCTCTACTCCCTTGGAATTTATTAAGAATTAAACGCTGAGACACGTATTCCTAACCAGAAATTTGATTAGCGGTTTTGAAGTAAAATAGTAACAGTTACATATCATCACGTTCTATCCCTTTCGATCCGAACAGAGATGCATTAGTGGTTGTATCCACTTTCCACTTATATGTCGTGCCCAACGTAACCAATAGAACCGCTGATCACCATTCTCAGGGCACTTACACATGATATTTTTATTACTTGCCATATTTTCTTTCACCGGTAAACAAATGGTGCCAAAAGCCATACGTAATTTGGAACAGCCCATCGGGACATGCCGGGATTCGAACTAACGGCCATTCACGTCGTCGCGTGTGCAAACTGGACCTTTATCCACTAGGCCACAAAGTCACTACAAAGACACAACCAAAGTAAAACAATGAAAAGAAAAGAAACGTTTATGAAGAAAAAAGACAACACAATGAAATAATAATACATTTTATTTATTTATTAAAACACTAACATAGACTACATTAACACATGTATATAAAACAAGAAAAAATGAAAATGAAATGAAATGAAAAAGTATTTATTTCGCCACAAATATACAAAAAATCCAGAAATTTAAACGTAGCAATACAAACAACACACAAAAACACACAAAAGAAAATACAAAACATATAAACATGGCGAAAAACAGAATACTTTACAAATGGGCCTATATTTAACACGTGCTCTTCGGCGCGGTCCACCGTTGGCCCGCACTAGACTGTGCTATTAAACGGTACGTAACACCAAATATTTAGATCTTTAACTAAGTAAAAATAATTTCCACATAGATGAGAAGTAAATTATGAAAGCCTTGGATTAGCTCCCGTCTGATAGAGCAAAAAGCTGAAATACAGTAGCATGAAATACAGTGCCGGTGCGAACGTGTTAAGAATAAAAAACTTGTTCAAAAGAAAAGGAAAATGAAAATACGAGCAACACACGGGCAAGAACTGTAATCCAGGCGCGAGCGGTGTGCGATGTGTTCCCGCACACCGCTCCAATGATAAATTAAGGAGATGAGGGGGGGGTGGCATTTTTACACGACTCTCCCCGCCAAATGTGTTAGGTGTACGTAGGGGGTGGCGACTATTCAGCCACCCCCTGCCAAGAAGGCGGGGCCTGCAGAAGGTTAGACGTCGCCGGGTGCCGAGGAAGATGGCTCAGCCCTGCCCTTGGCACTCGGCAGGCGGGAGAAGGAACACCCCGGCGATTTTAGTCGGTGCAAGTCCGACACACCGGGGAGCAACCCTCATCGCCCCCTGAGGTCCGTTTGGGATTTTCCCCGGGTAACCAAAAAAAAAGGTAGGAACTGTAACAAAAATGAAAACAGTAAATTTAATTTGCAAAAAAAAAATACATAAAAGATAGAGGAAAAGAAAAAAACAAACAACTAGCAACTTATTCCACAATCCTCTTCAATAACATCCTTTTTTGAGTTTCAAAATGTTATCATAGAATATATTGTAATCAGTAGATCTCGACGTAGAATTGTAGTCGCTATGTCATTAGAGTGCACGCATACGAGTATTACATGTATTCTGTCTGCTGTCTCCAATCTCAAAAAGCACTCGACACAGCGTGTGTTGGGTGAGACCGTGGCGGGTGGCGCCATCTAACGTTGATTTTCAACCGACGCACGATAGAACCGATCAAGAACAGAGAAGAAGTAATCAAGGCAGAAGAAATGGGGACTTTGACCTAGCCTCTCCTTGGCTTTGTCTGTACCTTATAAATATGTCAGACATAGCCTGATAGAGGTTACGTTTTGTCCCTTTCACTCGACGTTGGATAGAGGAAGACGCAAGATTTAGCAAGATCACGGAAATCAGTGACATAAGTACATTAACTTGGGAAAAAGTATTCTTAATTTCTTTTCATAAATAAAACCAATACTATTTGATAACAAAATTGTATTTATTTTATAAAAGTTGAAATATTAGGCTGAGATTTATAGACGCAACTTTGACTTTGCTTACACTTTAGACATCACAATTTCCATTACTCAAAGAATGTCGAAGGATTTGGTAAGTCACCGATTTTATCAAGATGGATTTGGCTCCACGAATACTATTGCTATACTCAAGTTCCTATTAAATATTCAGTTTTTTGTCAAAACTAATTTATATTTTGAGAGCTTTGCTAAGCAAAGTCGAAATGCGTCTATAAATCTCAGCCTAAGTCTATGATCGAAGGCTGTTACTAAGGCTTTTAAATAACGATACTAGAATTACAAATCTACTGACTTCGATGTATTCAATGATAGCAATTTGAAACTTAATAAAGTATGTTATTCGATAGGATTGTGGATTAAATAATTGTTTCTTATTTTTCTTTTCTTCTTTTTTATGAATTTTTATTTTGAAAATTAGTGTTTTTCTTTTTGTTATAGTTCCTGTCCGTGTGTTGCTCGAATTTTCATTTTTCATTCCTTCTGTACAAATAGTTTTTAATTTTAAATACAGTCGCGTTTGTAATGCATCTTGTTCATATCTTATATGTATATGTGTTAATGTAGACTATGAAAGTGTTCTAATATATAAATAAACTAGCAAGCCCGGCGAACTTCGTTTCGCCACCAGATGGCTTCGTTTTGGTTTTTAGTTAGCGTTTGAAAGAACGTGCGCATAATAAATGTCACATGAAATTAACTGAGCAGAGTAGAATAAGTAGCTGTCAAACAATGTATAACGCATCGGCGCCATCTACTTAAAATATTGGTGCGATCTGCTCCACCACCATGCAAAACCATATTGGTTTGTAGTACATGATATGTATCAGAGATGGCGCTGTATGTGAAAAATGATTTTTCCCGTTTTCCTGCTTTTCTGTTGATATTTTTCTTGAATTTTGTTTGCTATAAACCTCACGGAGCCCGAGACCTTTCCAACGAATACAGAACCGTGGAAATCGGTTCGTGCGTTCTGGAGTTATAGCGTCAGGAAGGAAAACCGGGCTTATTTTTATATAATAGATTATTGTAGTAAGCTTTTCAAATGGGACAAAATTTCGACTAAAATCTAAATGTGATAAAATAAATAAAACCATGGCTAGCAACGCGAATGATCGTAGATTCAGTATCATTTCATCATAGAAACCACTAGACGCCGAATCGGATACCATCCGTATGTGGTAAATGTTCCTTTCCTCCGCACGAAGAGATTCGCTTCTAAAGTCGTCATGCGAACAGCTGAGGAGTGGAATATGCTTCCAGTGAACATATTTCCACGATCTTATGACTTGGGAGTCTTTAAGAGAAGAGTGAATAGGAATTATCAGGCAGACGGGATACATCGTCGGGCTCATCTTCACCTTCCACCAGGTGTCAAGCGTCCGCCTGTAAATTATAAAAAAAGTTTCTAATTCCTGTACTTCGGCAATTCGAGTCAGAGTTGATACAGCCACTAATGTACCTCTGCTCACCCTAAAAGGCATTTAGCGTGACGATAATAATAATAATATTTACTAACAATTACACACATTGACCTAGTCCCAAATTAAGCTTGCGCTTGTACTATGGGTACTAGACAAAGATATACATACTTAAATACATATATACAGCCATGACTCGTGACAAACTCATCTGCTCATCACAGAAAAGTTTACCACTACCGGGACTCGAACCCAGGACCTTTAGCATCGTAAGTAGGGTCGCTGCAAACAGCGCTATCAGGCCGTCAAATATACTATTAGCATTAAAAAAAATAGTTGTTTAATAATCGTTGATATTACTGTCAAGCTTAAGAACGCGTTTATAACAATATGCCATCAGTCAGACTGTCCGTTCCAAGCGAATGTATGTTGTCAGCGCAATGACATTTATCTCTGTCTGTTTTGATATGTTGATAAGAGATGGCGCTAGCGTTTACTGTTTCTGAAGCTTTCAATCTTGAGTTTTTAGGTGTTAGCAATAAAGCTTATATTAATCTATAATAGTTTATAGAAACTTGTATTTGTAAACAGCTTACTTAATTATTAAGAAATAGCCCTAATCATGATTAGTCAAGCCATGTATTTTTCTGTATATAGAATAGAGTAAATTGAAGATATATTACATATTACTATAACTAGCCTCATTGTCTAATTAGTTTTTGTTTAGTTGTTTGGGAGTCACTCGGGAATAGTGTAGCTTGCCAACGGTGAAAGAATTTTTGAAATCGGTCCAGTAGTTTCGGAGCCTATTCATTTCAAACAAACAAACAAATCTTTCCTCTTTATAATATTGGTATAGATACCTTATAGCCGTGACTTCGTCAACCCGCGCGCGTGGTTTTTTTTATCCAAGGGAGAGGGTGGAATAAGGTTAAATAACTCTTCAGAACACTCGCCCAGGTTAATGAGGCAATATCTCTGCGCAGCTAGAGCAGTTCAAGATTCTTAGTAACGTTAAATAGGGTATAATAATAATAATCGAATCTTTGAGGCATGTTTTTTGAGAGTCGAAGCTGCTCGCGTCCGTAGGATTTACCCTAGTTTCCCTACAGATGACTCCTGGGTGGTGCTAAACGAGCTGCAGCGAGGTGGTAGGGCGCTGGTGACCGTCTGGATCGCGACCAAAGTACATGGGTGTAAAGCCCGTGATAGTGACCAGTTTCGGCTTGTCGCGTTTCGGGATCAGCTTGTGTATATCCAGTAGCTCATATACCTAGAGACCTTCAGTCGTGGTATATGTGGGCCGACATGACGATGTAGACTATCAATGGATTTTCATCCTTTGACAGTCGCTTTCGTTTTTGGACTACACTGTACTTACCATCAGGTACTCTGTAGTCACTATGTCGAGCCAGTGTAAAAAAAAAGTTGTTAAGCTATATAAACGTGCATATGTATGTATATTTAGCGAGATCTGTCGCGGCACCCGTCGCCCTTGGCTCTAAAAACCGAGCACACACGACCGGTCATCGGCTCTCGACTCTCGTGTCATTTTAAAGTCGAACAACAAACGACTTTGAAATGTATCTAACATTTTTTAGCAGCTAGTCCTTTTTAGATATACTCTGTAGGTACTTATAAAGAGGAAAATAAATCCGTATGAGTAAAAATATTCTTGGTTGTGAGTTTGTGACCACAGTACTATAGCACGCTTGCAGGCGTCTCTACATTCCCTGTGTGTTTATTATGAGTGTGGTCACTCGCTTGAAAATAATAACACTTTCTTTATATCTGTACTCCCATATATTTCAAATAAAGTTTACATGTATTTTTCTAATCTTATTAATATAATTTATATAATCTGAACCTTCCTTTTTATCTTTTTCAATCTATCTCTCAAATCAAACCTCATATTTTAAAATTAGACGTCCTAAGCTTTTCAAATAAACTAATTTTTTTCTATTTATCGGCCAATTCCGACAATAACTAACCTATTTTACAAACCAAACATACAATCACTATAGTACACAAATGTTGATAGCGTCTTAGTTGCATTTCGAAATTGTTTTGTGTATCCAGTTCATACATCTAGAGACCTTCCGTCGTGGTTAATAAAGGCCGTCACAGCTCTGTCTCGAATTTGTTACAGGTCCCGCGGACCCCGTGAATCCGCAGAAGAAGTCACCTTGGGGTTTTTAGTCGGTACAAGTCTGACACACCTCGGTTTCGCGCAACCCCCAGTGCGACCGAGACGGTCCCATGAGGATTTTCCTCAAGTAAAAAAAAAAAGCATCCCAAAAAAAAAGGCCGTCACAGCAATGGCTACTGTCAACGGAATTTCCTCTATTGAGGGTCGTTGTCATTCTTGGACTACACAGTACTTTCCGCCAGGTGCACTGTAATCTCTTTGTTGAGCCATTACGAAAAAAGAGTAAATTTACTAAAATAACTCTGGGAGCGTGCGTAACTCGTGAATAAAGGTAAAGAGGAAAGTAAAGGATCATGCTAGTAGGTCATAACCTCATAAGGCCTTTGAGGTTAAGATTTATGTGGCTTTATGAATACTTATGCTATACTCGAGTTCCTATTATATCAAGGGGTGAAAGGCTATTTGGTTTAAGCGACATTTTAGGGTGATATAGTAATATATATTTTCATAATCACCGTTTTCTACCGATTTCGAATATATATATTACTATTATAAGACGAAGTTATTTCTTGAACAAACTCTAAGTAAAATCAAAGTTCGTTTATAAATCTCAGTCTAAGAGTTTTGGCCCCACAGATCTAAATCATCATGTATCAATTAAATCGTTTTAATAATCCTCAAACTAGTTTTTTTAAGTAATCCGAGTAATCTGATGTTTATGATTTGTGAATATATTTTTTTATGTATTTTGGAAATGTTATTGTGTCACCAATATGCCCCTTGTCGGGTCGGGACAGGGTTTTAAAACATAGCGTGAAAGTAAGAACCCTTCTTATAAAAGGCTGAAGCTTAATTTGTTTGCAATTGCAGCGTTACTTAGCATTTGCTAAGCTGATTTCCCTTTGGCGTCTCATCACAGCACAGGGTATTCGCTTTTGTTGTTTTGTATCTTGATTAACCTATCCTTTTGTGTTATATGCTATGTCGTGTGCTAAATAAATGTTTTTTCTTTCTTTCTTGCAATACATTTTGAATCGATCACGCTTACAGAAGTTCTACATGTGCCTTAAATAAAGAGCTTATAATCTTCAAAGAGCTGATCAGATTTCCTTCAATCATAGTTAAGAACAAGATCAAGTCACCTTTCAAAGAAATATCTTTCATTTGTTTATAAGCTACAGTACCATAAATACGCGATTGTACATGTTAAACTTATAAAACTCCTCTTATAGCCTGAGTTTTTCCAGATTAAGTACGGATTTTAGGCCCTAGATAGAGGCTCATCTATGAAGGCAAACATCGTGAGGAAACCCGCATGGCATCTGATAGAAATTTAGCCGATTAGCTGCGCTACTGGTCGCGTTGGGTACGATATCAGTTCCATTGAGCGTCGGGTGAAGATCAGAGCTGGATGGCGCGTAGCAGCATCGCCCAGCACACACTAAGTCGAGTGCTCTTTGAAATTGGTGACAGCACACAGGGTACAGTATGTGATATTACATTTTCAATTATTTTTCAACAAGTGAGCTATTTTTGAACTGTTAATTTATCTTAAAACCTTTTTAACGAAAATGTCACAATTTCTCGCATATGTATTGTTACACGCGCTGGACAAGTTCATATTGTCAAGTTGGGTTTCCCCGTTTCAAAGGAGCGATTTTTTATCACGTATACATAATATCGGCGTAAATAGACAATATTTTTATTATTGATTCTATATTCATTGTTTTTTTTATAATCTACCTATCATCATATCGAATCCTTATTGGGGTAGGAAAAATAATGAAACACTACTTCTCTCTATTCTTGTAAACCTTGTTCGCTTCCTTAACATTTATTAGGCTCTCCATGCACACGCGCCGATTCCGCGTGCTTTTGACATGACTCTCCATTAAAACCCTTTTTATTTGGTCCGCGTATGCGAATCTCGGACGGCCTCGGCTCTTCCAGACACATTCATATTTTTTTTATAATAATGTAGACAAATTAAAATTAATTACTGTAACATTGAGGCCCCGATTATGTTATGTTCTTAAAGCATAGTATTAAAATAAAACCTTGAAGCTTCATAATTTATTTTTATTAAGCAACTCTCATAAAGATAGGTCTATGAATACTTTAAATAATAACTCAGATTTAAAGTTTTGTTCATTAATTATATTTATTCTCTGTTTTTCTAATCTTGGATATTAAGCTTTATACTTACAATGAGGCTATTATATCCTATGAGACGTTAACATTAAAAGAATTAAAATAAAATTCATGACGAGGTTGACAAAATTTTTTAGATAGACTTGACTTCCGGGACAATAAAAGAAAATAGAAATTAATTTGGTACACAATATAATATATAACACAGAAGGATAGCTTAATGGAGATACAAAACAACAAAAACAAATACCCAATGCTGTGATGATGCGCCAAAGCAGAGATGGGCAAAATGTAATCTGACTAATGATGAACGATTACAAAATGTAGTCTTAATTTTAATTTTCTTGCTCTGTAGTCATGATTAAATCCATTTAAAACATTAAGAAATTATAAACGTTTACACAATCTGGGATTTTGTAGTGTTTAAAACATAAATGGGCAAAATGCAGTCATATTAATGGTAAAAAAACGTAAAATGTAATCGTTAATCATTTTCATTAGTCTGATTACATTTTGCCCATCTATGCGCCAAAGGATGTCAGCTCAGCAAATGCTAAGTGACAGCTGAGCCACCAAGCGCTGAAGTTTATCTGTTTACCCATTTATTATGTCAGCACGCAGAAAACACCGAGGAACTGTAGCATGGTAGAACCTCGGAACCTCGGTTCTCCAATTTCGAGCGAGCTCTACTGCCGGCCACTATCATCCCTGGACAAAGGACGGAAGGCGTCTCACAAGCCAGATCACCAGTGCTTTCAGGTCGCGTCGTTTCCCCACCTAGCCCCCTTTATTTTCTCTCCTGTTCCTGGAGAGGAGTGAATTGTGCTGCTGTCGACCCACGAGCCCTACAACACTTTCTTTTTATACTTCGAAATAAATGTATGTAACAAGGGAAGGTGTTTTTATCCTCTAGCCGGGAACAAGTCTCCTTGTTCCGGGAAGTATTAATAGAATATGGATACACAACTCTAGACTGATTACACAGACATAATGGGCTCGTCTTGCCCCATTCAAGATCTGAGCCTGTGGAACCGCGTCTTAATTGTGTAAAATATCCTGCTGTACCAACGTAACGCTCTGCGGATATTGTAATCCAGTGACGTGCCAAGGGTATTTGGATAGGGTAGGCAGAATTCGTATAATTAATTTGAATATTATATAATGATAGTAAATATCATATACAAAACTATATAGTCAAAGATAGACGGCATGAATATAGAATAGATATGAATATAAATAGTTCCTTTTTTTGTTTAACTTTAGGCAATTTATTCCAGACTTATTTATCATAGGGGCAAGCAATGCTTGCATGCATCTATGGAATGAACTACTGTTGTAATCAGCTTCTAGATTCGTAGTTTGACTCTGATGAGAGGCAATGCGAAATACAATATCTGAACTCGATCCGAGTTTTCTAACCGCCTTTTTTCCCGGATTTATATCGGATACAGTGGGTAACTGCCCTTACCGTGACATTAGAGGAGTTAAGATTAAGACACGCTTGTCTAACAATCTAAAACTAATGATGAAAAACGCGAAGGTCGCACGGACATGTCAAGGGGGCCGTGCCGCGGGCGCGGACGTGTCTATGCGGTGACGTCATGCCGCCTGCTATCGGCTATGCATACATGTGTACGCGCATGATACAAGTGGCTCTATTGGATGTATTGGTTAAGATCGGATTGATTACTGCCCAACTTTAGAATCACTATAGCGCAGTTTTGTTGGCGGGAGGGCGATTGCTCGAACTGGGTCATGATTAGTGATGAAAATGCCCGAGAATTTTCCCAAAGTGCCCAGCACTTCCGCGAACATTTCGTACATTTCCGGGAATATTCCCAACCAAGGTTTGGGCACTTTGGGAAAATTCCCGGGCATTTTCATCACTAGTCATGATTACAGTATACAAGCGTAAACACCGTCATAGTGACTCGCTTTGGCCTGTCGCGTTTCGGGATCAGCTTGTGTATATCCAGTAACTCATATACCTAGAGACCTTCAGTTGTGGTGTATGTGGGCCGACATGATGGAAGCTAGCAACGGAATTTAATCCTTTGATAGTCGCTTTCGTTTTTGGATTACACTGTACTTACCATCAGGAACTCTGTAGTCACTATGTCGAGCCATTGTGAAAAAGTGAGATCGGGAAGACGAAGTGTGGTAGGGTAGACGATATGACTCAGGTTTCGAGCTGTAACTGTATGATCTTGACACAGGGTCGAGAATTGTGGCACAACATTAGAGGCCAACATCCAGCAGTGGGCAGAAACGGACTATTGGTAATGTCCGGCTTAAACCGGACAAGTTTGGCTTTCAGCCCCGTACGGTCACTTATTTATACATATGTCCAGCAGTGACGTGCATAGTGTATTTGGACAGGTAGGCAGTTTTACATAATAAATTTGAATATTATAATATGATAATAAATATTATACTACTTTCATAGAGTAGATAGATGGCGTGAAAATAGTTCCTGTTTTTGTTTAACTTAAAGGAATTTATTCCAGACTTATTTATCGTAAGGATATGCAATGCTTTTATGCATTTATGGAATGAATGCTACTTACTGATGTTATATGTTTATAATTCTACTGTTAGAAAAATGTAAAGTGGATACAGCCACTAATGTACCTCTGCTCACCCCATATGGAATATAGCGTGACGATATATTATTATTATTTATGCAGCTAGACAGTGAAACTTGTCTTAAGAAAAAAAAAAACAAAACAAAATCTTAAATATTTTATTAAATAACGGAAATAAATTAATTTAAATTATTATTTCAAATACTGATATATAAAATTATAGACATTCTTATGGTACATTAGACACAAAAAACGCGCCGCTGTCGTAACATTTTAATAAAGTCTCAAACACACACGGCACACCGTCCTCATTTTGCCGTCGAGTTTGCAACGCAGTGTGTGCGATGCACTTAGATAAACGAAACTGAGTACAATTCAAATTAGACACTTACGTCATCTATTGGATCGTGGTTAAAAATAGTATTAAATATTCTAAGCATTTCAAAATTTTCTGACTTTTCCTTACGGCGCCTTCGATTGTTAATATGCGTTCGCCGTTGAGGCCCACGTTTTAGTCATTACTATTCAATAACAGATGGCAGTATAGAGCAACTATAAAATATTTATTCCCTAAATAAATTCTCTCTAGAAGGAAACGACTTATATATTTAAATAATTAAAAATATTGCCTGTAAAACAATAAAGGTATGCTTAAAACTGCTAAATTTTGTCCAACCCCAACAGTGGAATAATAAAAAAATGTAATGAAACTGGAAATTAATTACAAAATCCCGTAATTTAAAAAATACACTTTTCTTTTAAGAATACGATAAAAGTAATAATGAAAGGGAGTAATCTTATTTCTATTTTATCTATAATACGACGCTGTTAAAGGATTTTGAGGTTCGATCTTCATGTAATTTCCATATGGAGTGCTTATAGTCTGAGGACCTCCGGCGTATGTGTCGATCACAACGTTGCTAACAACACTCTGTTGGGCTGCATCCGCGCCATCTCTGTTCCACGCTATAAAAACATAGATTAAATTACAACGCCATCTGTTGTTAAGTAACAAAACTACTTTATAAAACTTTTCTTATTGTCATCTGTAATAATATATCGTCACGTTTTTTTCGTTTCGGGATGAGCAGAGATACAATATTTGTATCTAATGTGCGGTTATGTGTCGTGCCCGACGTGGACAAAACAACAGCTGACCGCCGTTCTCCCAGCATTAGTGCAGATGACATTTAGATATCATGCGGGCTTCCTCACGATGTTTTCTTTTACCGGTGACCATGTGCTGTTGAAATCAGTACAGTTGGGAAAAACCAAAAGGTACGAGCCAGGTTTCGTACCCACGCGCAGTACTATACATGGACCCCGGTCAGTTATCCAAGGCCGTCAAAGCAATTGTATTTTGCCGTGCTCAAAACGGCAGGTAAGTGATATATCACTAAAATTGAATATATTCAATTTTGTATCATAAGCAAAGAGCGATTACGTTGAAAATTGTTTGGCGGCTTACCGCCACACTACTACACTTATGTAGTAATTATTTTTAAAACTTTGCAGATATATAAAGGGCAGACACGGATATCTTGATATTTTAATTCTTATTGTAAAAAATGCTCAAAGGTTGCTTGAAAGAACAACTACTAGTCTAAAGCAGAGGTTCTCAAACCTTTTATCTCGTGGACTCTTTTCTAAATTTTATTAGTTTCGATGGATCCTTTGCTGCTATATTTGAACCTTAATACCAAACTTGTAAAAAAAATGAATATCATAAAAAAAAAAATTGCGAAAAAAATCTAAACATTAGAATCTCGATGCGTTATAATGCTGTTTGAAAGTCTCAACACGACCAATTTCATCGAACACCGAATAGTCTTGTCAAAAATCACCGAAAATATTTGTATTTCGTTTTGCTGCCACAATTTGTTAACTAGTGTTTTATCTGCCTACATTGATAGATAAAGCCAAGTCAGCATTTTTGTTCTTTACTATCGAAACATTTTATCGATACATTTTCGTGGACCCCTGAGGGTCCACCTGGCCCATTTTGGGAATCACTGGTCTAAAGTCATCTATCTTTAGATAAATTAAAATTAGTTTTCCTATGATTATCTTTAAATTAGGTTTCGTTACTCTTCCATTTTTTAGAAAGTGATAATATATATTAAAACCACATTTTGTTTACTATATTTTAATATATAGTAATTTATAACCTTATTCAAATCTTTGCAATCGAAGTATGTATTTAAAATAAAATCAAGTAGTGACATCTATACGAGAGATTTAAAAACAAAACATAACTAGTACTGCTATCGACCGATAGATGGCACGTACATGATAATTACCATTCGCTCCTGATGCGCCGTATGCGTCATGCGCCTCCAAAGTGTCCTTATGGATGTGTAAATGAATTTCTTTCTGCTGCGGATACTGTGTACTCCAACCATGATCCTGGTGGCCCTTGGAGCCAAACAAGGCGCCGATCTGCAACGAAATTTACAAAAAACATTAAATAGATGTCGCTAATATACATTCGACAAAAGTAACCTAAACTTTCACAAATTGATGCATACTTGAAAATTAATTCTGCGAACCAAATTGATTTCAATAAAATTTTCAATTTGATTAGCAACTTTGATGATACTGCACACATTTATCCGTAACTATGAGTTTTACCATTATTGGTAAATTTGGAGATTTTTTTTTTACAACTATCCGACTACATTGCACCTGAAGGACGAAAATCCATTGTCGACCAGATGTACCACGACTGAAGGTCTCTAGATGCACAAGCTGATCCTAAAACGCCGCAGGTCAAAGTTAGTTACTATGACGGTCTTTACAATTGCGTTCTGGTTACAGATCGTAACATGTGTTCTGGTTACAGATCGTAACAGTTTTTATGTTATTCTATTTAAGAACTTATTTACGAATCACTTTTAAAAGTTGTATTTGATTTCTTTAGACAGTATGTTATGAAAACCCTGTCCGACGCATAAAGTCGTTACTCGGTATCGAAATTGGATTATATTTAAGTTATCCTTTTTAATTAAACAAAAAAACAAAAACCGAGTAATATTATAATATAAATTAAACTTCCATAGTAACACCCAGATCATGCGAAGGTCATGAACAAAGAAAAAAGGAAAGCAAAAGATCATGTTAGTACATCGTATCGCCCGTTAATCCCAAGCACTGTTTATTAATTAAATCATTTCAAATTACACGAGCATAGACCGTTAATTTTGCCGATGGCAAACTGCTGTCTACACACATCAATGCAATCTACATTAGCGCTCCGTAATATGTACATCAATTTTTTATATTATAAATATCTAATAATTACTAGATAATATCTAATAATACACATTATTATTGCCATTTACAAAATTAATTACTCTAATGTTTGTGAAACTTTCCCAAAAAGCAATAATTGTAATCTAAAATCTAACCCATAAATTGTTATCTTGAAAATGAAATTATTGTTTCTATGAATCAAATAAAAATTTAAATATACTTAAAGATGAACCTGGTAAAGTTTTTACCTATATAAATATTGTGATAATATGTTAATGAGCGTTCTAGATTATTTTATGCAAATTATAAAAATAAAAACGACCTCACACGCGCTAGAAGTGAAACTGTATAATGTATTCTATCTCATTGTCAAGCACCTATACATTTATGCGCTTATCTCTTGTAGTGTCGTATTTTCATTACAACGAATTAGAAATTACAATAATAAACAAAACACTTCAATATAATAACCTAAAGTGACTTATATTGTTGATATATCAAACTAAGTTTGTATTTTTAGGGTCATCGTACACAACATACAACAACAGTCCGACAACAATAAAACAGTATTAACAATACAATACCAATGCAACAGTACAACAACAATACAACGGTATATTAATTTTTTAAAGGCAAATAAAGTGTTAACTGATCTCGTAGCTGTGGCTCCTGGCCGACTGTGGCTTGTACGAGACAGCCAGTGGATAGCCATATAATATAAACTGGTTTTTTGAGGTAGTGTAATCATTTAGCAACTTTTTTTTGGTAACCCGGGGGAAAATCCTACATTGGACCATCAGGGACGCTGTGAGGGCAGCGACCCCGCCGTGTCAGACTCCTACTGACTAAAAACCCCCGGGGTGTCCCTCTAATCACTCCACCCAGGCCTGGGAAACCAAATTCGTCCAGTCACCCGGGGTGCGAACAGCCTTATTCAGGCTTCCTCTCTGGGAGGGATGGGTATAAAGAGCCCACGCCAATACCTCTTTCATAGGCGGCGCGCTAGACACTGCGCACCGCCGCCCTCTCATCCGGGCAGCAAACTCCCTCAAGTCTACTGCCCGGAATCATTTAGCAACTCAATGAGAAGCGATCAACTTCTTAGAAATCTTCTTCTTCCTTTAGACGAACTGGGAGAAAAAGTATGTTAGTTTGAATTTTTTTTTTCTTGTTGTAGAATTTTTTATATATAATTAATTAGCTAATTTGCTTTTATTGTTTTGTATCGCTCTTCTCTTAAATGCTCCCAAGTCATAGGAACGAAGAAATATTTTCGCTGGAAGCATATTTCACTGTTTAGATGTTCGCATGAAGAATGCAGAAGCGAATCTTTTCGTGCATAAGGAATGCACATCCTATGAATGATAACTGATACGGCATCTAATGATTTTTAGGTAAAATGGGGCTGGTTGAATTAGAGAATGTAGCTCCTGTTAACTCTCCATTGTGCAACCGGTAAGAATGCGAATATACGTCGATACTCCATGTTCTACATTTCAATCTCAATTAAAGAGCCATCAGCAGATTTGTTTGTCGCAAACATAGATGGGCAAAATGTAATCAGATTAGTGAAAAAAATTAACGATTACATTTTAAATTTTTTACCATTAATATGACCGCATTTTGCTCATTTATGTTTTAAACACTACAGAATCCCAGATTGTATACACATTTATGATTTCTTAATGTTTTAAATGGATTTAATCATGATTACAGAGCAAGAAAATTAAAATTACGATTACATTTTGTAATCGTTGATTATTAATCGGATTACATTATGCCCATCTCTGGTCGCAAATTACAGATTTGTCTATATATTTAAGTTTGTATGTATTTTTCTATTTCCCAGTGTACAAGCACAAATTTAGTTCGAGGCAAGGTAATGCGTGTAATTGCCAGTAAAAAAACTTCCGTCTACCGTTTATAGTAATTCCCCACGAGTAAAGCCGTAGGCTGTTGTTAGTGTAAAATAAATATTTTAAGTAAATTAATTAAGATAAGTCCAAGGTACAATACTTGTTGTGTTAAACGTATCTCGACCCTCAAATACAAGCTTGACTTGTTTAAATTGACTTTTGTAATACTATTCAAAAGGATGGAGGTTCTATGTACAGTAGTGTAAATTTTTCTACCTTTTTATTTTATTTTATTTAATAACTCCTCTATTTTTGGACCGGTTTGCATAATTCTTTTTTTCTGGCAATAGGATATATCTTAAAGTTAATAATATATCGTCACGCTAAACCCCTTACGAGGTGAGCAGAAATACATAAATGGTTCACTCCACTTGCGTTGACGGATCATGCAGCAGTAGATGCTAGCAATATGCGTGCAATTTAGCATATTGTATAAGTTAGTCAACTCTTACGAGACCTCAGTAAGGTGAAGAGGGAGGCACTGTTCTATTCTGGGCGAAAACGCTAGTAAGCAAATGAATATCCTAAAAATTAATTTTCATAAACCTGGTTTGCATAAGAAACTCTAGAACATCGCTGAGACCGACCTTCGCAGCGCCGGCCACGAGTAGCAGCTTCAGTATGATGAGGGTGACCACCAGCGTCTTGACCCCCACTAGAGCGGCAACCACCGCCCATGTCGAGGCAGCCCCGATGTGGAACACAAGCGGTATCAACGCTTGCGCCATTTTCTTGAAAGGGCGTCCGAACGTTCTACCTGTGGAAATAAGAATTTATCAAGAACAATAGAGGGTAGAGGAATTAAATTCTCGACCACGACGAAAACTCTGCCATAATTAAAAGTAATTAATTCGCCCATAAGACCCGTTAAAATATTTATATTGAGTACAAAATACGAAATGTGCTAAATTAATGTTTAAGCATTCTGAAAAAATGGTGCAAAATACTAAATAATTGTTGAAATAAATTATAGCTGAAGGCGTATATGTTATTATTTTCAACACTTTTGCACATATAGGTTTCACATGATATTTAACAGGTGTTATAATTTTTGTAGCAGGTGGGGCATGTGATTGATTTTTGTCACAGTTATATAGCAGGTTATGCATGGAATGTCCCATGCCTAATGAATAGTCCCTTGATAGCCATTGGGGTTTTTGAATTACATTATATTTTCTGTCAGGTAAGATATAGATAATTCGTCGATCTAGTACTATAAAAACATTCCCGGGCTATTTTTTAGGTCTTTTACATTGCAATTGTCTTTTTTTTATCTGAAACGAAGTCACACCGACGAATAGCCCACCAAATGTTAAGCGGTCACTATTGTTTATAGAAAACTACAAAACGAGAAGTTTTATAATGGCACTGCCTAGACGAGCGTTTTTTACATCTTTTTCGTAGAACCCTATGTCGTAGTTCAGAGGGCGTGTTGCGTCTGGAAGCCCATTCGACAACTTTAAAGTCTGTGACAAGAAGGTTCTAGAGAATCGAACTATTGTTGCGATACTATTGTTGGGACTTTACAGTGTGAACCGTTAAATTTTTTGTTTGTGTTTTTTGGGAGTCGAAGCTGCTCGCGTCCGTAGGCTTTACCCTAGCGTGTAGGGAACTACACGTGACTCCTGGGTGGTGCCAAACGAGCAGCAGCGAGGTGGCAGGGCTTCGGTACCCGTCTGGATCGCGACCACAGTACACGGGTGTAAAGCACGTCATAGTGACCAGTTTCGGCTTGTCGCGTTTCTGGATCAGCTTGTGTATATCCAGTAGCTCATATACCTAGAGACCTTCAGTCGTGGTATATGTGGGCCGACATGACGATGTAGACTATCAATGGATTTTCAGCCTTCGATAGTCGCTTTCGTTTTTGGACTACACTGTACTTACCATCAGGTACTCTGGAGTCACTATGTCGAGCGAGTGTAATAAAAAAAAATATATTTTCAACATGGCGATCGGTATATAATTACAAAGCTTTCTAATCATGACAGCTCCTCGGCTAGGTCCAGTAGTTTTTGAGTTTGCTTTTTAATTTGAACAAAAATACTTTCTCTTTTTGATATGTAATCTCTCATTCGAGCTTTGCTCAGTTATTTCATTATTTTTATTATAATACTAGCTGTCCCGGTAGACCTTGTTCTGCCCTATTTCTCTAAAACAAAGTCACATTGTTTTTTTTAATGTTAATAGCTTCCCCGTCAGATTTTATTCTGCCAAAACCTATTGGCCTGTCGGCTGTTTTTTGAAAATTGTTTGAAAGAACCTGGCCTTAATCCTATTTGTATAAAAATTGACAAATACTGACATTAATATTTATACGTCACTCAATTGTTTTGCCTTCCCGGAACCCGTCCACTGACATTTAAACTTATGGTATGGTGTTAAAGTTCAAATTGACTTTTAAATATTATTACGAATTTTTTGTATGAGAATATAGAAAAGTGTTGTTTTTAGACTTTTTTAGACATTTTTTCTCTCCGTAATAACCTTCCCCAGACTTCAATAAACACAACTAAAAAGAAATCAGCCAAATCGGTTCAGCCGTTCTCGAGTTTCGCGCTTATACACATTTAACGATTCATTTTTATATTATAGAAAAATATCGTCACGCTATATCCCTTACCGGGTAAGCACATTAGTGGCTATCCCTTTTGCGGTTAAATGTCGTGCCCAACGTGTTCAACAGTGCAGCTGATCGTCGCTTGCAAGGCACTAAAGTCAGGGTTAATTTTTTTTAAAGTATACAAACTCATGAGTAAAAGCTAGCTTAAAATTACTTGACTTAATTTGTTGGTGTAAGTCGCCCTTAGCATTCGCAGAGTCAAGTCTAAGCTAATATCGTAGCTTACCGCACGCTGACATTAACTAATTAACGTAATTTGTGATGTTTGAGTAAAATATAAGCAATCTAATGTAACGTTTAAATCTTTGCCTAATCTCTTAAATACTAACGAACTAGGTTAACATAAGTATAAGTTATTACTCCTCGTGGCTGGACATACAACACGGCGAGCTCTCCTTTCGGCTCACCCAGATCCTCACGGGTCACGGTAGTTTTGGCCGTCACCGGTGGCGGGTGTCCGGAGGAGAGCTTACGGCGAAATACCGTAGTAGTTTTGGAGTCGAAGCTGCTCGCGTCCGTAGGCTTTACCCTACACGTGACTCCTGGGTGGTGCTAAACGAGCAGCAGCGAGGTGGTAGGGCGTCGGTGCCCGTCTGGATCGCGACCACAATACATGGGTGTAAAGCCCGTCATAGTGACCAGTTTCGAGTTGTTGCGTTTCGGGATCAGCTTGTGTGTGTCCAGTAGCTCATATACCTAGAGACCTTCAGTCGTGGTATATGTGGGCCGACATGACGATGCAGTCTATCAATGGATTTTCATCCTTTGATAGTCGCTTTCGTTTTTGGACTATACTGTACTTTCCATCAGGTACTCTGTAGTCACTATGTCGAGACAGTGTAAAAAAAATGTCACGAGTGTGGGAGCCCCGAGGACACGGCGCAGCACACGCTTGAGGTGTGCTCAGCCTGGGCTGAAGATAGGAAGGTCTTTCAGGACCGCATTGGGGACGACCTCTAGCTGCCAGCGGTGGCAAAAGCCATGGTCGGCAGCGAAGAGGCATGGCGAGGAGTCACAGCCTTCTGCGAGGTTGTGATGAAGCAGAAGGAGGCCACCGAAAGGGTCAGAGAGCGCACATCTCTGGCTATTCGGTGGCCAAGGCACCGTCGCCGGCTCGCCGCCTGTGTGATAGGTATAGGAAGGATGGGCTCTTTACCCCTACCCCTCCCACTGAGGCAGCCTCGACAAGGCATTTCGCTCTCCGGGCGTCTGGGTGAATTTGGCTTCCCAGGCTCGGGTGGAGCGATCAGAGGGACACCCCGGGGGTTTTTAGTCAGTAGCAGTCTGACACACCGGGGTTGCTGCCCTCGCAGCGGCCCTGATGGTCCTATGCAGGATTTGCCCCCGAGAAACCAAAAAAAAAAGTATAATTTATTACTTATGCATTTTACAGTATTATCTTTTTATATAGTGTCTATGTATGTATATATAACCCTCTTTTCTTTATTTTTTGTAATTTTAATAATATTCTTTACTATAAACTAGCATTATATATATATATACATATATGTATATTGTGCATGTTGTGTTGCCATATAAGTTTTCCCCATTATTCTTATTTCCATTTTTTATTTTCTCTTTAATAAAGATTGCCTATTGAGTATGAGAATAAATTTCCACCCTTTTGAAAAAGGTGTCCCTAGTAGGGATGTAACGGAGGCAATTTTATCGGAACCGAAGTCGGAATCGGAGTTTTTAAATTTGAATTATCGGAGTCGGAGTCAATGTCAGTAATCACAAGTGATGGTAGAAGAAGGTAGTTTTATTTAAGGACAAATAAAAACATTATTCAGTGAACCATTTTCATTAGAAAGTAATAAATTTACACATATACAGACAATGAAAATAAAAATTGCTGTTTCTTGTTAACATTTTCCCATTAACAGTGAACAATTGAACCAAATTTGCTTCAGGATTGTTTATGTTTTAATTTCTATTTTATTTTATTATTGTAAATGTATAATAAAAAATCTTTTAATAATAAATTTTAATGAACATTTACTTTTAAATTCAATAATTTTAATCACATTTTATTTTAGTCTAAAGTTTTAAAAATGTCCTCTTCAAATTAAGTATTATAGACTCATTGATTCATTGATATTATGTTTCAACAACATACAAAATGAATTGACTACAATAGTGGTGTTGAACTCCGATTGACACTTCCGATTAAAAAGTTTCGGAACCGAAGTCGGAACCGAAGGTGTAATAACAATCGGAAGTTCCGACTTATCGGAGTCGGAGTCGTAGCTCCGTAACATCCCTAGTCCCTAGTGATACTGCATTTGTGCTCTCTCAAGTAGATACTTGTAATTTGAAATTGTATCTGTGAGGACTCGATTTCAATAGTTGACATTCGGTTGCAGCGTTAATATCCTTTTTCATGTAGCGTCAAAACTGTTAACAATCGTCCCGGAAAAGTAGCATTTGCAGGAAATTTTGCTGCATTATTCATTCAAAGAAAAGTGCAGCTATTTCGGACAATATTTCACGAGATCGACTCAAAAGGTTTTTCGTTTTACCGTTGGACCACCCCTGATATAGTGAGTCAAGTCTAATTTTATTTTACTTAGAGAAATTCCTCATGGGACCTTCCCAGCCGCACATGGGGGCTTCACAAGGTGTAGCGAACTTGTACCGATTAAAAACCCTAAAGATGATTGCTTTGTGCATTGACGGGGACTAGGGCTCCAGTATTTTTTTTACACTGGCTCGACATAGCAACTACAGCACACCTGATGATATTCACAAAATTGACAGGAACTATCATAGAACGAGACTCCATTGACAGTCTCTATCCTCATTTTGACACACATACACCACGACTGAAGATATCTAGGTATATGAATGATTGAATGTGCACAAGCTGTTCCCGCAAGGCCGAAGCGAGCCACTATGACGGTCTTTACACTTGTGTACTGTAGTCATGAGTCATGACCCAGTCCGGGCAATCGCCCTACCATAATTCAATTCAATCCTGTATTATTTCACCAGAGCCCCGCCGCGCCGCGTTTATCAAGCACATTCGCGGGGGAAGAGGCCACCTCCCCCGATACTACTCCGTATGCTTCGGTAAAGTACGTCACGATGCTCCGCCAACTTCTCGAGGGTCGTCAACCGGCTGATCAGGGTCCCGTTACGGCCGTTTAAGTGCCACTGGTATAGTGGGTCAAGTCCCTATACCAACAAAACCGCTCTTCAATTATTTTAACCTGACGGTAACTCGGTCAAGGCGTTATGATTCAGTTTTCTGTAGTATTGGTTTGTATTATTGTATTCAAAGGTCACACAAATCAATTCGATATGATTGATGACTTATTATCCATTACTTTGAGGATGTGTCCTAAGATTATATGCAACTTTAAATATGAATATATATATCTCTATGATATTTGGGTTTCGAAGCTGCTCGCGTCCGTAGGCTTTACCCTAGTTTCCCTACACGTGATTCCTGGGTGGTGCTAAACGAGCAGCAGCGAGGTGGTAGGGCGTCGGTGCCCGTCTGGATCGTGACCACAGTGCATGGGTGTAAAGTCCGTCATAGTGACCAGTTTCGGCTTGTCGCGTTTCGGGATCAGCTTGTGTATATCCAGTAGCTCATATACCTAGAGACCTTCAGTCGTGGTATATGTAGGCCGATATGACGATGTTGACTATCAATGGATTTTCATCCTTTGATAGTCGCTTTCGTTTTTGGACTACATTGCACTTACCATCAGGTACTCTGTAGTCACTATGTCGAGCCAGTGTAAAAAAAAAATATCATTATTATTTTCAAATAATAGGCGAGCAGCTATTACCTGATGTGCCTATCTCTCAGCCATATCCATTCCACGATCACATATTGTTTAAAACTGCTTTGACTACATTAAAATCTCATTATGTTGAGAGCAATCTATGCAGCCTTATTTTGTAACTAATAGTTAATGGTACGTCAACAATATCCTTTTTTTTTAACCTGATGATAATCCTCGTGGAGGTCAAGGCACCGGTAAGGGCCGCAGCCACGGTGTGTTGAACTCTTACCGACTAAAACCACCAGAGTGTTCCTCCTCCCGTCTGCCGAGCCCTCAGGGAAAGGCAGGGCCTGATTCCTCGCGCAGTTCTGCGATGTCGGGCCTTTTTCAGACCTCATCCTTATTATGAGAGAGGTGGTGTAGAGAGCCCTCGCTTGCCTCGTGTCTTGGAGCGGTACGTGGGAACACATCACATACCGCTCACTCCAGAGCGCCGCTATGGCATCACATTCTTTATGGAGAGAGGTTTCGTGAGAATACCTCCCTCTGGCGTCCCAATCTGGTAGGTGGGCGATGAGGACTGTCTCTCCCGCTCTCTTTCCACCTCTTTCACGGTCAGCACAATCTCACAGAATATCAAAAGCATATATTTTTAATTATTTGCACGCTTGATTCCGCTGAGAAATAAAAAAAAAGTATAATGACGTAATATGTATGGTAAACTAGACGTTCATTTCTACCTAAATAAAATACACAAATATTTTTTTAGTGTGAGTAAGCTGGTATGTACACCTCATAATTAAATTAAACAGTAAAATGTCAGAAGTAACTTTTTAATTAGAGTAAAAGAAAAGGCAATGGAGCGAACTAAACATCCGTACAAATGACGTGATATAGCGCTTACGTCAGTTTAGAATAAAACTAACTTGAATGAAAATTTTATGCGGAACGACCGCGTTTCGATGAGAAAAAAAAGCTATTCATGGGTTTATAACTTTCTATATAGTTTCATTTAATATATTAATACTAGCTGTGCCCGCGACTGCGTTCGCATTAAAGTAGTGTTTTTTCAATTATTTCCAACTGAAATATGTAATGCCATAGTTTTTGATATATAACATCACACCTTGATATAAAACTTATGATAATTACTTCATATCTTTTAAACGTAGCGTGAAGAGATATTTGTGTAGGCCGGCATGGTCGCCATGACTACCGATGGGTTTTTCTTGCCTAACGACAGTCGTTGGCGTTTTTTGGACTGCAACATGCTTACCATCAGGTGCGGTGCAGTCACTGTGTCGAGTCGGTATAAAAAAAAAACGCAATAAATAATTTCGGTCAGTATACAAACGACGTTTAAATTATTTGGATATTGTTCGCACAAAAATATTAAAACTGCGATTAAAAAAAAGAGGGTGTGAGTAGGAGGGTAAACATTTGGAGTTATAGGTATTTTTTGATAATAATAATAATATATCGTCGTTTATTCTCTAACAAATCATAAAGAAAAATTAATGAACAAATGAGAATTGATTCGTAACTCGTGTGGGCACCGCAGCGCGTGTGGCGCTAGATAGATTGGTATGTGGATAAAGTTCGTTTTACGCAATTTTAGGTAATCAGGTATTAACTTAATTTCCCTCAGTACTTTATACTGGCTTAGGACAGGCAAAATACCTACTCAATAATTAATCCATGTGTGTAATCGTCTCTCAATATGTTGACTATAATTTACTTCGTTTTAATAGAAATATTAAGGGCGGCTTGCACTAACAAATTAAATCTAGTTTAGAGTTATATAAAATGCTATTTAGCGCTGATCTGTACTTATTGTCTTGCACTAAATCAAAATCTAGTTGTAACAACTCTTAAACTGAAATCATCATTAAGATGGAATCAAACCAATTCAATTAATAAGCGTTTTATACAAGCTTAAACTAGATTAATTCGTTAGTGCAAGCCGCCCTAAGTATCTCACATCCCGGCTAGGACTAAGAAGTTCTCTAACTCTTACTTTTGCGAAGACGTTGAGTTGTGGAATGCTCTTCCGGCGAGTGTGTACCCATCGTCCTATGATATTGGGTTTTTTAAGCAAAGCGTGCAGGCCGGCATGATCGCTACGGCTATCAATGGTTTTTTTTTTGCTGTTGGTAGTGTTGTCATTTTTGGAGTACACCATGCTTAACTTTAGACGTGGTGTGGTCACTGTGCCGTGTCAGGATAAAAAAGATATATCTATTTTTACATATTTGGTATTAGAATCGAATGCTGAATATCTCCCTCAGCTATAAAATCACCCTGTATATAAGTTTATGCATATCTTTACTAATATTATAAAGCTGAAGAGTTTGTTTGTTTGTTTGTTTGAACGCGCTAATCTCAGGAACTACTGGTTCGAATTGAAAAATTCTTTTTGAGATGAATAGACCATTTATCGAGGAAGGCTTCAGGCTATATAACATCACGATGCAACTATTAGGAGCGAAGAAATAAAGGAAAATGTGAAAAAACGCGGAAAATTATTCATCCTTGAGGGCTTCCATTGCGTGCGCTGCGAAAACGGTTCAAGATACCAAAAATATATGTATGAAAGAATTATTCCTCTTGAAATGATCTAAAAAAATGTCCGCGACAGTATATGTCTATCTTTTAAGATTAACTCACTCGAACAGTTTTTATGGTAATCAAATTTGGTCGAAATTAATGCATTAATTGGTAAGAATTGTATTAACGTAATAATATTAATCTTTATCCAAATAAATGTGTTGCTGATTAAGAGTATTTAATTGTGAACAATGTGTGTGTTTGACATCACTTAATTTCAATGAACATCTTAGAAGATATTACAATAACTTATATAGCAAAACAGCGTTTGCCGGATCAGCTAGTTACAAATATATGCAGTCGATTATCGTGAGTTCGTGAACTTTATGTGGGTCGCGGTAGCTTTGTGCATGGGTTGCAGTATTCGCAGTTACATTGATTCTCGGGTTGAGCAAGATATATCTATAGTAACATATTAAAGAAGTGATGATTATATGTGGTAGTCTAGTGAATAAGGGACCGGCAGCATTTCATAGGACGGTGGTAGGTACGTGCTTGCCGGAAGACCGTACCACGGCTCAAAGATTCAGAAAAACTTGCTCCTAGTTGGGATATGAGTTACCACCTTCCTATGATATGGGATCCTTTAAGCGCAGTGTGAAGAGATATTTGTGTAGGCCGGCATGATCGCTGCGACTACCAATGGGTTTTTTCTTACCTTTCGATAGTCGTTGGCGTTTTTTGCACTGCCCCATGCTTACCATCAGGTTTGGTGTAGTCACAATGCCGTGTCAGTGTAAAAAAAAACCCTATAGCCATGACTCGAACCCGAACCGAAACCGAAACCCGAGCGCGTGGTTCTTTTATGGAAGGGAGAGGGTAAGAAACTTGCAACATCCCTCTTTGCGTCAGAGGTTAAAAAATTATGTATTTGATATAAAAAAATGAGATATTTCAAAGGTTTATGTCAATCAAATACATTTTGCACTTTTCAAGGCCCTCTAGTGCTACCAGATCAGTGTCTAGGAACCGGTATCCAAGCGCGGCAAGACGAATGGGGGTAGGTTCGAAACCTAACAAGAACACCTGGATTGTTCCAGATTACGTACGAATTTAAGACCCATGTGCTCACCGGTGAAAAAACATAGTGAGGTAGCCCGCATGGCATCTAATAGAAATGTCATGGGTGCTAGTGCTGTGAGAACGGCGATCTGCTGCGCTACTGGTCACATTGAGCACGACATAAAAGCGTCAAGTGGATACAGCCACTAATTTAACTCTGCTCATCTCGAAAGGGATATAGTGTGTGAATATGTTATTATCTAAGGAGTTTATTCCTTTTTACTTTTGTAAATAAATGTTAAAGGATTTTTTAAATTCGATTTTTAATTTATTTCGTTCGAAACTGTTAACCCCATCTGTAGATTCATTTTTATTTTTTAACAACCGCAATTATGTAACCATTCCTAAATAACGCAGTTTTCACGGAAAGATTAGCTGTATAATTATAATGCGATCAGCAAAGATGTGATATATGTTCCCAGAGTCTATATATCCATGTCCAGATCCTAACCACGTTAAAAGGTTGGGCAAACCCGTTCTATTATCGAAGTTATCTTCGCTTTACACCGATTAAACCATAAAATATATCATAGTGAAATATAATATATCATAATATAATAATAAAAAAGCGGCTATAAACCAAAAAAATAGTCAAAAAATAATTTTCTCGATTTAGGTAATTAACTCGTTAAAAAATCACAAAATACATACCAAATTATTTTCTATGTAATGTTTAGTTTGAACTATTTTTTTTTTATCTGGGTTCTTCTGTCTTTTCCTTATTCTAGAAATGCAAAACATTGCAAATATATATTCTTGTGTATCATTGTGTAAACTCAATACTGCAAACTTTTTCACTCACAATATTTTAAAAAACAAAAACATCGTGGCAATAGGATAAAGATTGCTTGACCTACATAAATAAATTCACAAAATTATTACTCACCAACAGAACTGTCCTCGAAAGATCTCCCTTTCTCCGTAGTGTTAATATTATTATCACTTTGGTCATTTTTAATATCATACAAAGGTCTTATATCTATATTTTTGGTTTTATTATAAGTATTAATATCTAGGCTGTCTACCTTAGTCGTAAACCCCAACTGAATATTAAAAAGTAAAAACAAACAAATGCAGGTCAAATAAGTGTCCAATCTTATTTTCCTCACTCTCAATATATGAAAACACGGTATAAACCACTTTATTATCTCTTTTAAATCCATCATTTCTTTTTGCAACACGATTTAAACAGTTTCTGTGTTAAAAATCTTCTGTATTTTTATAAAAAGTCGTGGTAGCGTCATCTCGCGCCAAGTGCAACACCAAAACTGAGCACAGTTATGTGCGACGCGCCATTTCTTCTTTCACTTTACGTCTTAAGTGATGACCGTTTTAATATTATCGATATTTTATTATATCGAAAATAAAGTTACGTGTAATTTATAGTGACCGATATAGATCTATATCAATATGGAAGATTGTAGTCAACACATAAACCCCTCATAGTGACTCGCTTCCGCTGATTGCATATCGGGAACAAATCATGTACGCCCAGTTAACCTTATGTTTAAAGATCTTCAGTCGTTGTAAATTTAAACAGGCTGGCGTGACGATAGTGACCGTCATTGGACTTTCATCGTTTGATGGTAGCCGTCATTCTTGACTTACTCTGTACTTACCGTCAGATGCGATGCTTTTACTTTACCGTCACATTGTAAAAAAAAAATACGCTATGTAATATATTTACTTTTAATACCAATTTATTCATCGTTTGAAGGTTCCCATGTCATAAGAAGCTGGAAAAATAGACGCAGGACGCGAAATATACTCCTTAGCGATTCGCAGCAAAAAAGAAGAGGAGATCACATACGGCTGTAAGCTTACACGGCGATTAATTTATGCTACAAGTGTTTGGAAGGAATTGCATTATACAACTCAGTCATACATTCTCTTGAATATATTCTATAGAAAACCGAAAGGCAGACCACTCTACGTCGGTGTTCCAAACTAAATAGCTAACGCGACGTAAGTTCTTCATCAGCAATCAATCGCTGACATATTTTGATAATGACAGGGTAAGGAAAATAACAAGTTAAATTTGATTATAATAAAGATAATATTAATCTATAAAGGTAGTTACGAAATATAAAACCTTATAAAATAATAAATTAAGCGGACTTTTACAACACCTAACCTTGTAAATATATGACCTTGCAGTTAGTCAAATAATATTAAAACCTGAATTAATACAAAACCGATAAAAGGTAAGTCCCTTTTGATAAAGGTATCTACAACTCCCATCTCAAGACTATATATTATAATGTATTTTTTTGTATACCATAAATCAAGTTTTAATTTTAGATAATAATCGTTGTTACAAAACCATGTAACTATGCTCCAGTCTAATTAATTTAATGCACGAAATAATGTCTAATAAATAATAATAGTAATTTGTACGAAAAGTATTTCCACAAATTGCAAGTCGAAACAATAACAACCATCAGTATAAATTCCGTACCAGTAATACGCAGTTACAACTCTTCTTCTTTAGCAGTTGACCATTGATAACAGTAACTACTTATCATCAGGTAGTCGTCAGACTGTCTGTTAACAAACGTCTAAAAGAAAGGTTTAAAGGGTAATGCCTCGTAAAGGTTATGAAGGTAAACTTAATAACAGAAACTGTTTGTGTGTGTGTGTGTGTGTGTATGTGTGTGTGTGTGTGTGTAGAAGTAAATCTTTATAGTATGTTGTCACATTCTCTCACAGGCTTATATTTACAGACTAGCTGTCCCGGCAGACCATGTTCTGCCCTATTTATCTAAAACAAAGTCATATTGTTTTTTTTAATGTTAATAGCCTCCCTGTCAGATTTTTTTGAAAATTGTTTGAAATAACCTGGCCTTAATGCTATATGTATAAAAATTGACAAATATTGACATTAATATTTATACGTCACTCAATTGTTTTGCCTTCCCGGAACCCGTCCACTGACATTTAAACTTTATGATATGGTGTTAAAGTTCAAATTGACTTTTAAATATTATTACGAATTTTTTGTATGAGAATATAGAAAAGTGTTGTTTTTACACTTTTTCAGACAATTTTTTTTTATTTTTCTCTCCGTAATAACCTTCCCCAGACTTCAACAAACACAACAAAAAAGAAATCAGTCAAATCGGTTTAGTCGTTCTCGAGTTTCGCGCTTATCAAGACATAGCTGATCCGGCAAACGTTGTTTTGCTATATAAGCTTTTGTAATATCTTCTAAGATGTTCATTGAAATTGAGTGATGTCAAAGACAATTTTGTTCGCAATTAAATACTCTTAATCAACAACACATTTATTTGGATAAATATTAATATTATTACGTTGATATAACTCTTAACAAATAATGCATTAATTTCGACCAAATTTGTTTACCATATAAACGGTTCTAGTGACTTAATCTTAAAAGATAGACATATACTGTCACGGACATTTTTTTAGATCATCTTAAGAGGAATAATTCTTTCTTACATATATTTTTGGTATCTTGAACCGTTTTTGCAGCGCACGCAATGGAAGCCCTTAAGGATGAAAAATTTTGCCCGTTTTTTTCACATTTTCCATTATTTCTTCGCTTCTAATAATTGCATCGTGATGTTATATAGCCTATAGCCTTCCTCGATAAATGGTCTATTCAACTCAAAAAGAATTTTTCAATTCGAACCAGTAGTTCCTGAGATTAGCGCGTTCAAACAAACAAACAAACAAACAAACAAACTCTTCAGCTTTATAATATTAGTATAGTAATATAGATTTATCTATTTGCTTGTATTTATTGTCCCTTTTTCGTTCCATTCATATTTAAATCACATCGATTCTAAACAATTGTCACCTCAAAAATATTGCCTAGTTTTTTTTTATAATTTACAGGTGGACGCTTGACCTCAATAACATCTAGTGGAAGATGAAGATGAGTCCGACGATGAACCGCGTCCGCCCTACAAGTGCCTAATTACTTTTCTCTTAAAAGCTCCCAAGTCATAAAAACGTAGAAATATAGTGGAATATTAAATTAAATAGTAACTTCATGACATTTTACTTAAATAGTAAATTTGTAGTAGTTATAACTTTTTGTAAATATCGCATTGTATTGAAACTTGAGTTGTAAATCGTAATTTTTATCGATAAAGATTAATGTTAGCAGCACGACACTATTAAAGTCCGGGACGCGCGTCATCGCCGTAGGCAGTTTGTGAATTTGGTCATAACTTTCGCTTTTTTCATCAACACCATACAAATTCTAATCACTTATAACGAATACAATTATGTGATGTTAAGCAAAAAAGATTTCCTTACATTTTAATACAAACTCTGAAGTGATATTTACTCTGTGCTAATGCCGAACGTCCTAGACCCCTTGTTAATTCGAAGACCTTAGCCTAGGTACACAATTTTCTTTGACCTTCCTACTGTAAGTTGGCCAGTACTACGGAGAGTTCAAGTTACACAACTGGTCATTATCGTATAATTATAATTTTCTTTTTACTATTACTCAATATTAGCTTTTTTATTTTATTTATAGTTTAAGATTTGTGCTCCTATTATATACTAGTATATAAGAGCAATATTTATTTTATCCAAGATTTATATATATTTGCTGTTGGGGTAAATCTATAATATAAAAATGAATCGCAAAATATCTTGAACAGCGCGAAACTCGAGAACGGCTGAACCGATTTGGCTGATTTTTTTTTGTTGTTTTTGTTGAAGTCTGGGGATGGTTAATACGGAGAGAAAAATTAAAAAAATTATCTGAAATAGTCTAAAAACACCACTTTTCTATATTCTCATACAAAAAATTTGTTATAAGTCATTTTGAACTTTAACACCATACCATAAAGCTTAAATGTCAGTGGACGGGTTCCGGGAAGGCAAAACAATTATTGAGTGACGTATAAATATTAATGTCAATATTTGTCACTTTTTATACATATAGCATTAAGGCCAGGTTCCTTCAAACAATTTTCAAAAAACCGCCGACAGGCCAATAGATTTTGGCAGAATAAAATCTGACAGGGAAGCTATTACCTTAAAAAAAACAATGTAACTTTGCTTTAGAGAAATAGGGCAGAACAAGGTCTGCCGGGACAGCTAGTAAATAATAGATTTACGCCAACTATATAAAATTAGTAAAATTATTTTACTGTGGCTATGGTGACCTAATGGATAACGTACCGGTTTCCATACGCGGCAATGCGAATTGTCGTAGGTTTGAATCCCGGCACGTACCTCTGGATTTTTCCAGTTTACGAACGGATTAGGCACCACATGTTCTGTCCACCGATGACGGAAAACATCGTAAAGAAACTCGCTTGGCATCTAATACAAGCGCTGTGAGAACGGTGATCGTCTGCGCTACTGGTCACGTTGGGCACGACATATAAGCGTAAAGCGTGTACAGCCACTTATGTATCTCTGCTCACCCTGTCAGAGAGATAGCGTGCCTATATATTGTTATAACTTATTGTTTTAAAACGTTATTCGAGCAAACATGATCTGTTATTCATAATATTTATCGAAAATCATTATATTTATTGAACTTGATTCAAAGACTCGAGAGTAGAACTCGATTAGAAACAATCGACAATTCATAATCACGCGTGGCAACTCGATGTTTCAGACGATGAATTGTTGTTAGGCTTGAATCGAATGAATCGAATAAAATACAAATCATCAATCGTCTAAGCCATAGGTGCCCAAACTTTTTCAACTCCTAGACCCCTTGACGTGTTTTTTGTAGACCACCTGCTAAGCTAATATTGTATTTTGCAAATTGATTCTACTCAAGCGTAGAGAAAAAAATACACGTTAAGTTTTGTACATTTATTAATGATATTTTATTTGACAAAACCGAATTAAAATAACGGCGTAACACATTAACGTACTTTTTTTTGAATTTTTTTTTTGTTCTGTAGCGTTTGATCACTGGCCGCTCTTAATGTTGTAAAAAATAAAATAAATAAATAAAATGTATTATGTATCAATTATTTAATTGCCTTTTAATGGGAGGTATGAACCTGATGCTTTTATAATACATTTCTAATATTTGACATCCATTTAATTAGGTTAATATTATACACAAAAAAATTGTGAAAATCGGTCCGTTTGTTACGTTTTCAGGTAAAAACTAAACAATAATTATCTATGTTAGTAGATTATTCCATTCATGGAAAGCCAAAATAAAAGTCATGACTTTGATGAGATCAAATATCGTAGACCCCGGTTTGCATCCTATCGCCCCCAATTGTTTTTTCGCTCACGTGGCCCTCTGACAATTCGTCGTCGCCCCTGGGAGTCGATATATACCATTTTGGGAATCAATGGTCAAGGCGATTTGCTTGCAAACTCTATTTTAAAACATGTCAAGTGCGGATTTCTTGATTTTTGGAATCTATCGCAATCACCCATCGCTATATCAGATATATACAGAGAAATCCAAATAATTAATGTACAGACGTAATGTGTCAAAGTAATATTTGAAAAGCTTATGTCAACTGCATACACTTTTCATTATCGATAAACGGTTTATACTTTGTCTAGGTCTCCAGATCAAACATAGCCCCGGATTTTGAAATTTTCCGAAGGAGGACACAAATAGCTGTCTGTCGCCTGGTACCTCCCCAGTATTTTATTCACCTTTACTAGTCAATTATATGGATTACTCCAATAAAAGAATGAACCTCTGCCGCTTGTGGGAGGCTTGTTAATCAAAGGCAGTCTTAGCTTGAATCCAACTGGAGCGTTTCCCACAAGCGATAGAAGCTTCACCACTACACAATCAGCGGCTCACATTCCACAAGAACATATTTTTTAATGATTTTGTGCTATACAACTTTATGAAATATTCACGAAAACCGAGCTTTGACCTTCCATAACCTAAGCTCTAGTAACGAAATATTATGGGATTTTTAAGTTAACTTTTACAATGAGACAATAAAGGCTTGTATGTCTTATGGAGACGTTGGGCCACGTTTTTTTTAGGTATATTATTCATTGAGGAAGCTGGATGATGTGTTCGACTTTTGCTTCTGAAATTTGGCGTTTAGGTTGCGGGTCCCGGCTTGCCCCTTCTAGATTCGGGCCTGGAGAAACATATTTAAGGAAATAGGTACATATGCAGTTAGCGAAAGTAATTCACTAGAATAAGTAACTATTGACTTAAAAATGTAAAACGAACATTAGAAAGTACTGTTTCCTATTTATGTAACAGTATTTTGTTACTAAAATTCATTCATTCCTCATTAGTTTTGTTAAAAATATTTTCTAACGCTTGGCACCGATTGTTCGAGTGGCAGACAGCGATTAGCTAGCCCGTTTTCTCCATTTCGGTGCATATTTGCAATGAATATATTAAATTTAAGCGGAGAAAATCATTGTTTTTACATTCGTTTATCTTTTGTCTTATTTAGGTTGATTGTTTTTACTGACTCGAGAAATTGCCAACATTACATTTGAATGAAAGTATTGCCTAGTCCAGGCCTTCTTAAACTTTTGTCATTCACGACTCCATTTATGATTGCGAGTTTCTTGACGACCCCATACAAATATAAAAGAAAAATGAATTAATATTTTTTGATGATTTATTTATTAGGTAACAATATACATATACATATGAAAAATATAGTTTTAGAATTCGTTTAGAAACATACAATAATCTAAAATTAAGAATTGCACAGAAAATTATAAAATTGTATTTATTATAGTTTCAAAAATATAAGTGGATTCTGACCGTCTTAATTCGCTCGAATATATTCAAGTAGTTGCGTGGTTAGTATTAAATTAAAATATATGTAAAAAATTTAATGAGATCGATGTGCCTGTTTTCATTGCATAACAAATCAAATCTTGGTGGAATGTTTGAAACTGCCGGTCGTAAGATTTAGAAGTTTATAAAATGGTATATATAAATATTTGACATTAAAATCTCTTGCGACCCCAGAATTGTGCTACGCGATCCCATCTGGGGTCGCGACCCATAGTTTAAGAACCCCTGGCCTAGTCAAAGAACAGCATTGACCGCCAAAAGAAAATCCGTTAACCGTCACCACGGCTATGTCTGGCTCATATTTACCATATTTCCGCGGCCTCATGACCTGGGAGTCTTTAAGAGAAGAGTGAATAGGCATTCGTTGGATGGACGCGGTTCATCATCGGACTCATCTTCACCTTCCACCAGGTGTGATTGAGGTCAAGCGTTCGCCTATAAATTAATAAAAAAAAACCATGACGGAAGGTCTCTAGGTGTATGAACAAATGGATATTGTAGTGATTGTATGTATGGATCATATTAAAGTAGATTAGTGATATATGGCACTTCTGCCGTTAAATAAATAAGTTTATTTTTAAAAGGGAAAACATCGAAGAAAGACATTTTAAAAGATAAAGTTTAAATTGATGATTCAATTATTAGATAGAGATTGAATCGCAAGTAAAAAAGGGAAAGTTGCATATTAAAAATTATAATATAAAAATAAGATAGTTGTGATTATTAAATAAATAAGTGCAATATAAATATTGAAAATAATAACAGAGTATCATTTCATGCGAGTGAGCGACCAAACATATAGGGAATATAACACGACTGCCGAAGTTATAAATGTTATAATATACACAAACTGATCTCGAAATGTGACAGGCTGAAGAAATTTTACTGTTGTGTTTCCATTAGCCAGAAATAATAGTCCCGATGTATTGAATCAGTTTATTTTATTTTATAAGACCTGTATACAAAAAGTCCGTGTTCTTCATTCATGACAGGAAACGGAAGAGGCATGTCACAAACAATACAAACATAAATGGAGGGTCGTGGTCTCCTTCTGTGAGGATGTCAGGTCCCAGAAGGAGGCCGCAGAGCGAGAACGGCAGAAGACCGCTCGAAGGAGACACCAGGATGCCGGCAACCACCCTGGTGCATCAGTCCCAGCCGACCGGTCGATCCACGACCAGTTGGCTGATGTGTTTGGGGTCGTGGCTGCCCAGGGTGGGGGCCCTGAGCGACTGGTTAGCGATTCTCGAGAAGTTGGCGAGGCATTGTGACGTGCTCTGCCTAAATACAACGAGCAGTATCGGGGAGCGTATCATCTTCCCCCGAGTTTGTGCCCATCGGGCGCGGCGCGACGGGGCTGTAGCGAATTGATTACAGAACCCGCAGTCCCCGCCAATGCGCAGTAGTAGCCACCTTGGGGTTTTTAGTCGGTACCAGTCCGACACACTTTGGTCTCGCGCAACCCCCCTGTGCGGTCGAGACGGTCCTATGAGGATTTTCCCCAAGTAAAAAAAAAGACAATGCAAACTTATGCCAAGTTCATGTTTCTATGACACAGATTATAACAGTTACTATAATGGTATTTACACTTCTGTACTGTGGTCACGAGTCGTGATGAAAATGCCCGGGAATTTTCCCAAAGTGCCCAAAACTTCCGAGAACATTCCGTAAATTCCCGGGAATATTCCCAAGGAAGTTTTTGGGCACTTTGGGATAATTCCCGGGCATTTTCGTCACTAGTTACGACTCACGACCCAATTCGTGCAATCTCCCTACGCTTTTCCTTTTTTATTTATTAACGCTGAGCCTTCTGCACCAGGTGATCGGTCCATCTAGGTAATTGTTGAGACGGAAAACAACGTGTGGAAGCCCACACGGCATCTAATAGAAATGTCATGAGTACTGGTGCTGTGAGAACGGCGATCTGCAGCGCTACTGGTCACGTTGGGCACAACAAATAAATGTAAATTGGATACAGCCACTAATCTATCTCTGCTCATCCGGAAAGGGATATAGCATGCTTATATATTGTTTTAAAGCGATATTCAAGCAAATATGAGCTGTCATTTATATTTATCGAAAATAACTTTGTTTTTTATATTATCATCCTCCATATTTTGTTAATTGTTATTCGAACAATCAATGTTTTAACTTGTTTCGAAGACTCGAAGCTCGATTATAAATATAAACAATGAATTGTCACGGCGACTGTCAGCGGAATTTCGTCATTTGACGGTCAATGCCGTCCTTGGACTACGTTGTAGTTCCTATCAGGTGGATAATAGTCACTTTGTCGGGCCAGTATAAAAAGAGTGAAAACATTCGACCAACGTGACTGGAAAGGAATGTATTTAATGATCTTAACTGAATCACTTTTCGTGTAAAAATGATTGAAATCAGTAAAGCTAATGGAGAAATCTGTTCCGACATTGTTTTCCGGAGTAACGCAACTGTTACGCACGATAAGTTTTTACTACATTTAGTATAAACTTCACTTGTACATACAGTATGTTATAAAAACCAGTATGTGTTGTATGTTTTTGCGAGGTGGTAGGGCGTCGGAGCCCGTCTGGATCGAGACCACAGTGCATGGGTGTAAAACCCGTCATAGCGACCAGTTTCGGCTTGTCGCGTTTCGGGATCAGCTTGTGTATATCCAGTCGCTCATATACCTAGAGACCTTCAGTCGCGGTATATGCGGGCCGACATGACGATGTATACTATCAATGGATTTTCATCCTTTGATAGTCGCTTTCGTTTTTGCACTACACTGTATTTACCATCAGGTACTCTGTAGTCACTATGTCGAGCCAGTGTAAAAAAAACCCTGTGCGACCTGTGAAGGTTTTACTCGGTATCGATATTAGATTAAATTAACGTATCCAGTTTAGTTAAAGAGCAAAACATACTAGAATATTTATTTTGACTCGGCCTAGTCGCAATCTTTTTTAAGCTTAAACCAACAAACTAGTGCAGAATCCTCGATGCGCTGGTCTTTATCGTGCTTGCCCCGTTTTTACTTTAGAGGTAAGAGACCTTAAAACAATTATACGTTTAACGGAAAATTTAAATTTCAAGGGAGGTAAATTCTCCAAATTGAGGTTGCTGATGCACAGTTTTGATATTTCTAGTTTTTTTACAAGAATTAAATCTTTTTTTTATGTTTCGGCACAGTGACCACACCACTCCTGATGATAAGCTTGATGCAGTCCATAAAACGACTATCAACGGTAAAGAAAAACCTATCCACAGTCGCAGTGATTATACCGGCCTGCACAAATATCTCTACATGCTTCGTTTAAAGGATCCAATATCTTAAGAAGGTGGGAACACGCTCGCCGGAAGACCATTCCACAGCTTTACGGCTCAATAAAAGTTAGAGAACTTCTAAGTCCTAGCCGGGATATCAGTTACCGTAAAGCCATGAAACTGCAATCCCGCGCGCGTTCTGCTATGGAAGGGAGAGGGTGGAACAAGGTTAAATAACTCTTTAGAACACTCACCATAATACAGACAGTAGAAAACGCTCAGTGAGGCAACATCTCTGCGCAACTGAAGCGGTTCAAGAGGCTCAGTTACGTGAGAATAATTCCCTTTCTAGATATTTGTATGAGCGGGTTCGTGTCTCGCAGTAGCGTTCTTTCCATATATGTATGAAAGCATTGCATGCCCTAACGATAAATAAGTCTGGAATAAATTGATTAAAGTTAAACAAAAAAGGAACCATTTATAATCATATATATTCTATATTCACGCCATCTATCTTTCCTATGAAAGCAATATAATATTTACTGTGATAATATAATTTTCAAATGAATTATGCAAATTCTGCCTACCCTGTCTAAATATACTATGCACGTCACTGGTGTCTCGTGATAGTCATAGTCGGTTTTTGAATTGTACTGTTATTTCCATCAAGTGTGACGTAGTCAGTAGGTAGACTCGGAATAAACATACCAGATTAAGTCGATGTCTTTGAAGTTACGCAGGAAATCTTTTCCATGTGGTCTTATGACACACTCACTATCTGTTTATTTATTTCTGTCCTTAGCATTATCTATTTTCTAATTCTTTATACTATACTAACCTATAGCTAACAACTATTTTAAATAACATTATTATATCTTCACTTATTTATCTAAGTAATTTTATCAACACATTTCATACTAACACACTTGATATTTCATTACAATATCGTGTCGTGCGGTGGAAACGGCTCTAATTTAGAGAGACGTGGGATACAGGCGCGCGCGGGGCACTGCGCATGCGCACGCGACACAAGCGCTTAACCGTCTGCGCAGCCGTAAAAACAGTCTCGACAACACACTCGATACGTTTCCACGCACCATTCGCTCGTTATTTATAGTTTTCAAGTTATTGTTATTTACGTATTCTTATTTGTATTGTTGTGCTCTTTACTTTATATCTAATTGGACTATCATACTTGTGCTTTATTATTTCTACTAGACTTTGTACTGTGCTTCATTAAACGTCTATCTAATTGCTGACTGGACTTCTTCATTTCATCCTTCATCAACTCATCTATCACGCTATCCTGCGCTCTAGTGCAATGTAGGTCAACTATCCCCCTATTGAAGACGGCGACTACTACAGACAATTCAGGCTTGTAGCGCAGGTGTGCTCTAGCGACGCCTGTAACGGACCTACTAACGCGCAGCCCGTGGGAACATCCCTACGTGCTCTGGTGCGTCTATCATGCGACCTTAAATTGATCAATTAGAAGGCGCATCCCGAACATCACCCGACTTTCAACAAAATGTAACGTTTGTTACCATTGCCTATGAACTAAATACGTCCTACAAACTACAATTATGGCCTCAGTATAAGCTTTACGGTCTAAAAATCTAAATTCAACTTTGTAGACTATTATTATAATTACAGATCAGATAATGCAAAATATAATTAAATTTTAAAATAGAAAGTGTGCCGTTAACTTATTTTTTAAGGCTATGTGTACACTCATATATTTGAACGAATTCAGTTTTAAAACTAACTTATCTAAAGTGTGTGGTGATTATTAACCCTTTGCACTTCGTAGGCGCCGCTATTGCGCCAGTGCTATCAAAGCAACTAACTCTGTAGGCACCTCTATTGCGCCATATGCTTTCATTAATTTATTGCTTTGAGTTTATTTTTCGATGCTACAATGCAAAAATGTCACGGAGATGCCGCAGTCTTAAGTAAAAAAACACTCGGAGTGCTAAAGTTAATAAAATAAGATTGCGTCTGACATTTAATTCTTTAATAAAAATATTGTTATATGGGAATTCATAAAATGAACGAGGCATAATGTATCTCTGCTCACCCCTAAGGGATATAGCGTGACGACATATTATTATTTAAATAAAACACATCAATATACTGTCAAATATTTATTCGTGAACTTTCGAGGTTTTATATTGTTTATAACATTTACATTTGTAAATATTAACTAATTCAATCTATCTAATATCTTTATAATTTTAATATAATTATAATTACTTTTTATAACATATTCACGGATTGTCCATTACTTTTAAACCAAAGTGGACATACAACCAAATTTCGAGCTTACTTCAAAGTAACTATGAATTTCTAAACTTATTTTTAATTTTCGTGATAATTGTGTAGATCATATCTACCCCCCCCCCCCACCCTTAAACTAAGTGTATATATCCATATTTACTCATATTCTGCAAAGATGCATTCATCAAATATGTCGTAAATGCATTGTACCTATCCTCAAAAACTACAGAAAATGTAGGTATCCATTCCAAGATTATTTAAGCTTTTTGTATTTTGTAATCATTATAAGTACTAACGGGTCTTATGCGCGAAAAAAATTATTTTAATTACGGCTCAATGTTTGTTAATTTTATTTTTACGATTTACAGGCAGACGCTTGACCTCAATCACACCCGGTGGAACGTGAAGTTGAATCCGACGATGGACCGCGTCCGGCCAACAAATGCCTATTCACTCTTTTCTTAAATGCCCCCAAGTCTTAATCCCGAGATAAATAGTACAATTTGACAACCGTCCAACTAGTTAAGCACATTTGAAACAGCATAACCAGCCAACTATCCTCGTTTTTTAATCATTAAACTGACATTGGCGAAGTCACAAAGGACCAGTCCTTGGAATAAAGCCATAAAATAAATAAATAAAAAAGATCGTGGAAATATGCTCGCTGGAAGCATATTCTACTCCTTGGCTGTGTGCATAGCTAATAAATATTTCGTTTATCAAAAACAAAAGCGGGTAAAAACAACTTTAAGTCTCCAACGAAAACTCCGCAGCGCTTCAGTCGTGATTATGTTCCGTGTAACCAGGTCGAAACGTCGAGCGATAAGTTAAAGTAAGGTCACTCTCCAGAGTATAGTGTGTAGAAAATCGAAAGGCAGACCAACCTACGTTAGTTTATTTTTACGGATCCGTATCGGATATAGTGCGTAAACACCCTTAAAGTATTTAATATTGACTATTTAAAATACTGAGTTACTGTTAACGAAAGCATAACCTTTAAAAGTGACTTTTGTTTATCAAGACTGACATCTTTAATTGTACGACTTTATCGTGTCCGATTATGTTTTTCTCATACAAAAAAAAAATGCAATTCTAATCTTCTTAACTCCACATAAACTTGCCTCAAGCGCACGCGTTACTAACACGACCCTCTCTAGCAGGTTGGGGCGATGTGGGCGGAAGCATACCTATGCCAGAATCGAATGAAGGAACGCTGAAATATAGTTATTAACGAGGCATATAGCTAATGCTTGATAGAAAGCCCCATTAAAGTACAAAAATATTTTCTTAGGATGTATTACGTTTTAATGAAAGTCATAGAACAAAAACTGTCTGTCTTGGAAAACCGAAATCACCTTCAAGAGGTGATGCGTTAGCTACCAGTAACCTTATATACATTCCTCAATGATATTATATACACTCGGTAAATACATATTTTTTAAGATTACATCTGCTGCGTAGAATTTCCATTCCAAGTATTATTATCATCATCCCCTCCCCTGTCACCGGGCAGTCTGTGGACGTTCCCCCTGCGGCGTGGACCTGAGGGCGGTTGAGGAGGCTGGTGCGTGCGGGCGGACGGCGGGTCGGAACGCGGCGCGGGAGGAAAAAGGCGGGCTCGGATCCACTGGTACACTTGCTGCGACGGATCCAGTATCAGGGTGGTGAAGAGTTGCGTGAAGAAGGCTGCGGGGAAACATTGATTATGTCTGAGAAAAATAAATTGTATTTATTATTTGCTATCTATTGATAGGAGATGACTAAAAGTGGAAAAAGTTGTCACCTTTCATTTTTACTGTTATGGACATTTACCCACCTTGTCTTATAGACCGAACCCTGAGTATGTTACCTACCTACCTTTAACCTTTGGTTTGATAACCTTTGGTTCCCCTGAGATCAAACAATGAGTGTGACTTTCATCCCCTTGGATCGGGCACTGAGTGTTACTGTGGCTTCCCCTTGGATTAAAGATTGATTGTCATCTTTCTCTTCCTTCGACCATACTCTGACTGTTACTTTCTTTTGCCTTGGATCAAACATCTAGTGTTACCTTTTCCCCCAATAATCAGGCACTGAATATTAGCCTCCACTTGGATCGGATACCGAGCTTTACCTTAGCTTTCCTTTTGACTAGACTCTGACTCTTATAATACCTTCATTCCCTTTTATATCGAACCCAAAGCAATACCAATGAAAGTGGAGAACGTCGATGGCGTGGCTACGACCGCCGCGGTCCTTCTCGGCAGCACCAGCAGCGCGGCAGATGGAGCCAGCTCCAAGTCCCGGAGGGTAGCTCCGGCGTCCGTCAGCTCGCGGCGGGGGAACGCAGTCCACAGCGAGAATGACGATGCAGACAGCTAGGCGAGAAACAAAAATATTTTAAAGGGTAAGAACCCAAAAAAGAAGATAGAAGTAGTTAGGCAAAGAAACTCATATAGCAGAGATGCTCAGATTGCTGGCGATCTACCTTAAAGGGTAAGAACCTAAAAAAGAAGATAGATAGAAGTAATTAGGCAAAGATGCCTTAAAAGAAACTCATATAGCAGAGATGCACAGATTGCTGGCGATCTACCTCAAGATTGTTAGACTCCAAGCGAACACCTCTACAAGTGTATGGAGGTCGATGTCGCAGGTATGTGTGATGCAGGATAGTTGTGCAGGTTGTTAGGGCTTATCATAGCGTAGGTAGGTTACTGTCGCTGCCGGCAGCGTCAGACCGTGGCAAGCAGTACTCCTATCTTACGAGACATTCGTGATAAATAAGAAGACTGCCGAACTGGAGAGGCAGAGAACAATCTCGCGCCCGGACAATAAGCTTGCTGGAACTTGTTTCACATGCAGGAGGAGCGAGGTTGTTGGAGAAGAGGATTACAATGTACCTCTGGCCCCAGTCAGACGGGAAGAACGAACATCCCGGGGGTTTTAGTCGGTGCAAGTCCGACACAACGGGGAGCATCCCTCACCGCTCCCCTGTGGTCCGTCAGGGATTGCCCTCGGGTTACCAAAAAAAAAGGAGGACCGAGGTTCACGCGCGATTTTGCGCATGACCACCCTTAGATTCGAGGAAGTCTGCAGCGTAGAAGAGGTGGAGGCTGTGTCTGGATCCCACCACTTACGTGGTAACTAGAGGAGGGGATAATTTCTATTCAATCTTCGAAAAAATGAAACCTTTTATAGGCCTTTCGCAAGCCAGGCCGAAAGACGAATGTGGACCACAGACCCGGTTAGCAGCGATGAGGACACGACACCCCGGGGGTTTTAGGAATTAGGAGTCAGGTACACCGGGGCCGCGGCTCCCACGGCGACCCCGACGATTCTATGCAGGACGACGCTATAGTTGTGGGAGTGTGCTGTCCAACATATCCAGGTTAGAGCGGAGCGTGATAAGTTCCCGTACACCGCTTCAATAACATTAGTTCAGAGGTCAGTGAGGGGTGGTCTTTTACTCCGACCGCATAATTATAGGTGAAGCCTGCACAAGGCCAGAAATCAGAAATTGGCAAGTCCGTACCCTTCTCTCTGATAGATAAGTAGAGAGAACACTCCGGTGTTTTTACTCAGTAGGAGTCCGGCGGTCTTGGAGGTCCATGAGTATGTCTACCGGGTCAAAAAATGACAATCTAGCTCCGGAGACCTGGAAGTTTCCTACACGTGACTCCTGGGTGGTGCTAAACGAGCAGCAGCGAGGTGGTAGGGCGTCGGTGCCCGTCTGGATCGCGACCACAGTACATGGGTATAAAGCCCGTCATAGTGACCAGTTTCGACTTGTCGCGTTCCGGGATCAGCTTGTGTATATCCAGTAGCTCATATACCTAGAGACCTTCAGTCGTGGTATATGTGGGCCGACATGACGATGTAGACTATCAATGGATTTTCATCCTTTGATAGTCGCTTTCGTATTTAGACTACACTGTACTTACCATCAGGTACTCTGTAGTCACTATGTCGAGCCAGTGTAAAAAAAAAAAAGTTTTCATACCTGTAGATTCTGAGCGACGTATCTCTGCACGTCGGCCAAGGTCCCGCCGGCCTCGAATTGCGCCGTGTGAGAGCTTCCATCGGGCAGCTTGAACTGGATCCTAGCGCCGGTGGTCGCATCTCCTGACGCTGGTAAACATTCTCTTATTACAGCTTTACACTAGTTCTGAGGCAGTAAGACGGTTGCTGGTTGACATCGTGGTTGGTGGCGCCATCTACTGGCTTATTTGTGCTACGTTGTCATTTTTAATGTATCTTAGAATAGGTCTGATTGTTTTAAGCTATTATCAGGGATAGCGATTGGATATCGATTAATCGAAGAATAGATTTATTTTTGACTAGCTGTGTCCGCGACTTCGTCCGCGTGGAATAGTTATTTTAGGCATTTTAGTTAGTTATTTATTTTGAAATTGTAATATCTTCTATGATGTTCATTGAAATTAAGTGATGTCAAAGACGATTTTGTTCACAATTAAATACTCTTAATCAATAACACATTTATTTGGATAAAGATTAATATTATTACGTTGATACAACTCTTAACAAATAATGCATTAATTTCGACCAAATTTGATTACCATAAAAACGGTTCTAGTGAGTTAATCTTAAAAGATAGACATACTGTCGTGGACATTTTTTAGATCATTTCAAGAGGAAATTTTTTTTATACATATATTTTTGGTATCTTGAACCGTTTTCGCAGCGCACGCAATGGAAGTCCTCAAGGATGAATAATTTTCCCCGTTTTTTTCACATTTTCCATTATTTCTTCGCTCCTAATAGTTGCATCGTGATATTATATAGCCTAAAGCCTTCCTCGATAAATGGTCTATTCAACACAAAAATAATTTTTTAATGCGAAGCAGTAGTTCGTGAGATTAGCGCGTTCAAACAAACAAACAAACAAACTCTTCAGCTTTATAATATTAGTATAGATAATAATAATAATAACATATCTTCACGATATATCTTTTTCCGGGTCAGCAAAAGTATTTTAGTGGCTATATCCCCTTCGCGCTTATATGTCATGCCCAACGTGACCAGTAGCGCAGCTGATCGCCGTTCTCACAGCACTAGTACACGTGACATTTCTATTAGATGCCGCGCGGGTTTCTTCTCGATATTTCCTTCACCAGTGAGCATGTGTTAGATATAAAAGAAGACAATAAGAGAAAAAAGATTATTTATTTTCCTGTACATTTGACTGTGAATCTAGTAGTAGAATTAGCAAAGGACGAAAATTCATCGACAATGGCCATCGCTATGTCGGCCCACATATACCACGAAGGAAGGTCTTTAGTTATATGAACAAGTAGTTATAAACCATAGATGGGCAAAATGTAATCAGAATAATGAAAATGATTAACGATTACATTTTACGTTTTTTACCATTAATATGACTGCATTTGGCTCATTTATGTTTTAAACACTACAGAATGCCAGATTGCATACACATTTATGATTTCTTAATGTTTTAAATGGATTTAATCATGATTACAGAGCAAGAAAATTAAAATGACGACTATATTTTGTAATCGTTAATCATTAATCAGATTACATTTTGCCCATCTCTGTTATAAACAAACTGATCCCGAAACGCGACAGGCCGAAGCGAGTCACTACGGCGGTCTTTACACTTGTGTACTGTGGTCACGACCCAGTTAGGGCAATTGCCCTATTATCGGATAAAAAAAAATGTTTAACTTGTAAAACTCACTCGCTCTGGGCTGTTGGGACGCTTGCGGCTGCGGAGCTGGCGGTACGTCCCTGGATTTCCTCTCGGCTCTGTCCTGCGCTATCTGCTCCAGGATCCTCTGCCGGGCCAGGTTGTTCTCCATCTTCTCGCGTTTTCTCTCTTCCTGCGTAACGTCATAACTTGAAAACACTTCAATTTTTTTTAAACAATAATTACGGACTTATTCACACATTGATATTGCCCCAAATTAAGCTTCCGCTTGTGCTAGGCTAGACAATGATATACATACACATACAGAGTGTAATAAATACCTTGTCCGACCCGTAAGGTGCATATTAGTGTCACAATAACTTTACTAAATTACATGTTAAAATAAAATTCACGAACATTAAAAAATATTTCATAAGTTCGTCGCTACTCTACACTAATATGGGTGACGCTATTTTTCTTGTTGAAATAAATAGGATTTTTAAAAGGAATTTAATGGAATAAGCATTTATATGTAATATAGGATATACAACATTAAAGTACTAAAAGCATTCACATTGTACAATATATTTTATTAATATATATATATAGAATAACATATTACACAATACTATGGCGTATGTTATCGTTAAACACTCGAAACACATTTGAGGTGAGGAGTAAACTTTTTTGCGATAAATCGAAAATAATAATATCATAATATAGCCATAATACTTGAGGTACATTGTTTATATATCGCGTGTTTTCGTTACGGCGTGCAAAGAGTTGGATTTGGGCCCCGTGAAAAACACAAACGAATCGCGCTGCCCGACGAACAAGTTAAACTACTAACGCTGGAAATTTTGCCACTGGGTTATTTTCATGAGCTAGTTTTTATGATAGTCCACCCCTAAAAGAGTAAAATAGGGGTAGAAAGTTTGATATTGTAATTATTCAGTGTTGGATATAGAAACACAATTATTATTACTAGCTAGAGGCCATGAGATCCTGGAACTAGGTAAGACAGGAACCACGTGTCATTTTGGTGATGAATGACGCGTCTTCGATGTCGTTGAAATTGAGAAAAAGGAATATCCACAGTTTAGCGCTCGCGTTACGTGTTGATTGCACCGGTGTTGATTAGTACTGTTTGATTCGCGCGCGGCGCCATCTGTTGCTTAGGTTTGTGGTGGGAGGGGATAGGGGACCGACTGGTAAATAGTTGGATTCTCATGGCAATACCTAACATTCAGTATAAATCACACAGAAGCGAAGGCAGGCAGGGTCTGCAAGTCTTTTTTTATGATTTACAGGCGAACGCTTGACCTCAATCACACCTGATGGAAGGATGATGAAATAAGCTGGCTGAAAGCATATTCCACTGCTTAGCTGTTCCCATGACGAATGTAGAAGCGAATCTCTTCTCTATTTCTATCTTTATTCGAGGATATAATATTAAAGTCATCAATCATACCTGTAACTGTTTCAACTCCTGATCGGCTTGCCATTTCTTCAGCTCAGCGACTCCCTTTCCAGTTGTCCTTCTCTCTATCTCCTTCTGTTTCTCCAACTATAAGAGACATAGAACGTTTTATTAAAGTTTACTTGACCACAGGAGATGACCACAATGGATGAACAGGCGCAAAGAATATACTGCTGGCGGTGAGCCACAGCAGTGTCGGCAGCGAGAGGTCACAGCAAGCAGTAGTCATATCTAGCTAGACTGTCATGATAAAGGAGACGGCGGAGCGGGAGAGGCAGGTAACAATCTCACCCCGGATAATCAGCGTCCTAGAACAAGACTCAGAAAGAGTCGGTGACTGCCCTTCCTGCCAGTAGACTTGAAGGAATCTGATGCTTACGTATCCTGCACACCACTTAAAAGAGAGGTCTTGGGGGTTGAGTTTTATTTATATTTATTTTATTTTTTACAATATTAAGGGCGGCCAGTGGCCAACACACTACAGAATAACAAAAACAATTTAAAAAAAAGTACATTAATGTGTTGTGCCGTCTAAGGCCACGACATCAGATGTGGTGCATCAGATCATAAACAATTCAACACAGCTAACAAAATATTTACACTAACAAAGAAGAACAAATAAACCAAAGTGAAAAGAAAAAAAAAATCTATACTAATATTATAAAGCTGAAGAGTTTGTTTGTTTGTTTGAACGCGCTAATCTCAGGAACTACGGGTTCGAATTGAAAAATTCTTTTTGAGTTGAATAGACCATTTATCGAGGAAGGCTTTAGGCTATATAACATCACGATGCAACTATTAGGAGCGAAGAAATAATGGAAAATGTGAAAAAAAAGGGGAAAATTATTCATCCTTGAGGGCTTCCATTGCGTGCGCTGCAAAAACGGTTCAAGACACCAAAAATATATGTATGAAGTAATTATTCCTCTTGAAATGATCTAAAAAAATGTCTGCGACAGTATATGTCTATCTTTTTAAATTAACTCACTAAAACCGTTTTTATGGTAAACAAATTTGGTCGAAATTAATGCATTATTTGTTAAGAGTTGTATCAACGTAATAATATTAATCTTTATCCAAATAAATGTGTTGTTGTTTAAGAGTATTTAATTGTGAACAAAATTGTCTTTGACATCACTTAATTTCAATGAACATCTTAGAAGATATTACAAAACCTTATATAGCAAAACAACGTTTGCCGGATCAGCTAGTCACAAATAAACAAAAAGAACAGAAAAATCACACCAACACCTACTGTGTGTCCCTCAACCGCCTGATGATTTTCCTTCTAAAGACCAGTTTTTACACCTAATCTCGAAGAGATGAAGCCTAAAAAGCTATTCACTCGCTGGGTCGTTGAAAGAATGCCGATCCCCAGGTTTGGCTGGCAGCGACTTGAAAAACACCCCGGGTATTTTTAATCAGGAGGACACACCGGGGTTGACCCTGATAGTCCTATGTTAAGTTATTCAACGTATTACGTAACAGCGTTAAGTGCTTCACTGTTTTTTATAATTTTCTTTTTTCACTGGCTCGACATAGTGACTACAGTGTACCTGATGGTAAGTACAGTGTAGTCCAAAAACGAAAGCGACTATCAAAGGATGAAAATCCATTGATAGTCTACATCGTCATGTCGGCCCACATATACCACGACTGAAGGTCTCTAGGTATATGAGCCACTGGATATACACAAGCTGATCCCGAAACGCGACAAGCCGAAACTGGTCACTATGACGGGCTTTACACCCATGTACTGTGGTCGCGATCCAGACGGGCACCGACGCCCTGCCACCTCGCTGCTGCTCGTTTAGCACCACCCAGGAGTCACGTGTAGGGAAACTAGGGTAAAGCCTACGGACGTGAGCAGCTTCGACTCACAAATAAATGAATATGAAATTGTATGGCTTTTGATATTACTGGCTCATCATTGGACCTTTTTTAGTATTCTGTAGTCTGATTAAGGTCAAAGTGCGATTAAAGCAAAACTTACTTCCTTCTCTTTTTCAGCTTTCTCACGTCTCCTTGCTTCTATTAAATCTTTTGCTTTCTCCAACTTCTCTTCTATGCTTACGGCGCTCTCTGCTTCAGCGGGTTGCGGCGCGGGTTGGCTGGTCTCCTTAAAGTGAACATTTCATCATCATTATATTTAAAAAAAAAACATTATTTTATTTATTTATTTAATGGTAACTACACAGGATATTATAAGATTATATACAAAAATAGGAAATAAAATAAAAAATCTAAAATGCCAATAACCTAGTACACAACATATTAAATTTTGGTAAATGTTTGGGTCGCTCCCCGTATCGTATATTGAGTGTGTGTGCGTGATTTGTGAGTGTTGTGTGAGTGTTGAGTGTGTGAGTGCATTTGTGTGCATGTGTGCTCATATCGGTGTTGTATGAGATTCATCTAACAGCAATTCTTTAATTTCTCATCTGGCACTCCGGTGGTTTTAGTTGGTGCAAGTCCAGCACACCGGGGGAGTTGCCCTTACCATTTCCCTGACGGTCCAAAGTGATTTCCACTGGGTTAACAAAAAAAAAAAGTCTACAACAGCCTAAATAAATGTTTTTTTCAGATTAATTTCATTCCTTTGCTGTTCCCTCAAAGAATGGAGAATCGACTCACCGGATTGCTGGGAACCACCTCCTTGCTGGTGGAAGGGCCATCAGCCTGGGTCTTGGGTCGGCGTACGCAGACGTCTCCGGAGCACACGATCTCACTCTCATCAGGACCGGACTCCGCTTTCTTTATCGGCTCGTGTGGTTCCATTCGAGGTACTTTCGCTGCCGGCCCTGACGATGTTTCTAGAAACAATTTAAAATAAACATAGAGCTAGTAGCGTAAAGAGCTTCCTATCCTTCCTTTTTTATGCCTTCTAGTGACCAAACCACAACTGATGGTAAGTATGGTGCAGTCCAAAAAACGACTACAACGATCAACAGTAAAGAAAAACAATCGATAGTCGCAGTAATCATGCCGGCCTGCACAAATATCTCTTCACGCTTCGTTTAAAGGAGCCAATAGCATGGGACAGTGAGAACGCGCTCGCCGGAAGATCACCCCACAGCTCAATTAATCGGCAAAAGCAAGAGTAAGAGACTTTTAGAGTCGTGCCCAAGGATAACAGTAGCTTTAGTTAAGCGTAAAGTGGATACAGCCACTAATGTATCTCTGATCACCCCGAAAAGGATATGGCGTGAAGATATATTACTTTTATTATCATTAGAGACATTTACAAGGAAATAAATTTAGAAAAATAGCTCGTTTATATTACGCCGGAAATATTATTGTGGTGACTCAAGCTATACTGTCAACAACTGTGGAGGCAGGCGGCGCGAGGCTTGCGGCCTGATGTGGACCGCGATGATTACGTCGGGGTCGAAAGTTGTGGAAGACTAGTCATCGCTTGTAGGCTTGTCTCTACCGATAGAAGAGATTAGTGATTCAAAGGCATTCCTTACTTTAAACCCCAAATATTATTTATTTGGCGAGCATTATATAAAATGCACTTGACTAGATATCGTGCATTGAACTGTTAATATCCGTATGTTGCATAATATACGTCACTATATTATCATTCAATCAAAGGCCGGTAACTTAAGGCTAATAAGAAACTGGTTTCTGGATTCTCACCTGGTTCTTGCTTTGAAGACATCGGCTGGGCTGGTAACGTCGCACCCTGATTGGAAGCCTCTACTTGCAGCAAGCTTGTTGTCACTTCCTTTATGTTTTGGGATGACGTCGAGGGCTCCACCTGTGACGGTTTGCCCTTATCTGTAAGGCAAGGGTGTTTTTTCCTATAGGACAATAAGCTTTTGACCAAGTAAGGCCTTTAACTTTACAACTTTAACAGACTTGGAGAGTGAGCACCCAGCCCATCAGTTAAATATCTCTTTTTCGTGTCGCTTTTCTGCTTCATTAAACTTTAAATTACAACTATTCTAAAGAAATTTTCCTTTAATAAATAAAAAAGTAATTATATAAGTTAAAATTCTACTTACAATGCTCCTCCAGGATTCTGTCGATGCGTACAGCAAGGTTGCTGGCGGGCACTCCGGCGCATACCACCTCCAATGGAGTTCCATTTCTTCCTATGAAGAACACAGAAGGCACTGGCACAAATTGATCTAACGTTATTATTAAGGATATTATAAAATCTCTAGACGTTATGTTCAATGCCATTCAGATGGTGAATATACAAGATCAATGATAACCATAGATGGGTAAAATGTAATCAGATTAATAAAAACTATTAGGATTACATTTTGAGTTTTTTACCATTCTATGACTGCATTTTGCTCATCTATGTTTTAAACACTAGGGAATCCCAGATTGCATACACATTTATGACTTCTTAATGTTTTAGATGAATTTAATGATGACTACAGAGCAAGAAAATCAAAGTTAGGACTACATTTTGTAATCGTTAATCATTAATCAGATTACATTTTGCCCTTCTCTGCTGGTAACTAACACATAACCTCTTAAAGGTTATTGTGGTTTATCAAGACAGACAGCTTTTGTTGTAAAACTTTTTCTAATTTAATGATTTATTTCCTATATAAAGAAAAAAAATCACATATCTAATCTTCTTAGTTCCACATAAACTTTCCTCAGGGTGCAGAGGCGGCACACTCTTCACTACTGCAACTATTGATAGCTTTTTAATTGTTCATAGTCCTTATCATTTTTAAACTGCACTATGCTTATCGTGAGGCGCAGTGTGGTCACTGTGTCGTGTTAGGATAAAAAAAACCCACAACTTGTCAAAATATGGCAAACATAAAATCTGCAACGGATGCTTCTGTCAAGCTCTACCGTAAATACAGACGAAGGGAGGTGTAAGGTAGGCGATTGCCTGGACAGGCGGCTCGGGAGAAGGGAGCAGTTCGCGCAGGACTCCCAGCGCGACGAGCTCCCCTCCTGACACAGGCTGGGCGGGTGACGTTGAGGGCGTCCCCGTCCAGTACAGAGAGGAGGCGAGGGGTTTAAATCCCCCTCCACGAGAGGAGGGCTGCCCAAAGGCCAACGCCCGCCGAGCCGTCGGAAGTATTCAGATTCCCAGGCTCGGCGAAGGTGAAGAGAGGGCAGTGCTGGCACCCCGGTGGTTTTAGTCGGGGCAGGTCCGACACACCGGGGGCAGTGGCCCTCACCACTTCCCATGACGGTCCGTAGGGATTTCCACCGGGATAACAAAAAAAAAAGCGTTTATCTGGACTACTAGTAGCATTCATTCCATAGATACATAAAGGCATTGCATGCTCTGGTGATAAATAAGTCTGGAATAAATTGCTTAAAGTCAAATAAAAAAGAAACCATTTATATTCATATCTATTCTATATTCATGTCATTTATCTTTCTTGTGAAAGCAATATAATATTTATTAACATAATATAATATTCAAATGAATTACGTGAATTCTGCCTACCCTACCCAAATATCCTATGCATGTCACTGTGGACTACCTTCCTATGTGAACTCTCCACTTTAGAAGTTGTATATATAATTAATTGACAGTTAAAAAGTTGTTTATATTTATAAAAAGGATACATATTTGGGCAAAATGTGTGTAATTAGGGGACCCACTTTTCAGTTTGATGGCGAGGAAGTTGTTCTGGTTTGACAGTCGCGAGAGAACTGCTTCATCCTCTAAGGTTTGTGACATTTCTTGTGACAGGCTGTTGTCACCTGTCGGGATAGACACAGATATTTATTTAATATGAATTATATAATTTTATATAAATCAGACATCGAAATGTGCTCCACAAACTTTTCCATCAAATCAACAAAATTGTAAGTTAGGATTTGAGCAAAATTATGGTCAGTTTCTGAACTAGCTTATAGTACAATAAAATGGTACTTTCAATTAAAATGTTTATTTATGCATGAATCAGGATACAGCTTTTGGGTATCACACTTCAACTTTTTTTTACTTATAATGTCATTTTTGTCACATAAAAATAGTTCTATTGGTCATAGAAATATGACTCCTAGACTAAACAATAGCTCTTTTTGCAAATAGAACTATTATGATATAGTTCAATATAATTGTAAATTAAGACACAATGTTATTGAATTGAAGTGTTAATATGTTGTAGTCATTATACTCAAGTAATACAAAAGAATATGAGTCCTATTAACCTGCCAACCTTTTTTAAATTCAAGCCAAAACGATCATTCAATCACCTTATGCATACAAGAATGAATACAAAATGAAGTACTAGAATAAGAAAACAACGAAAAATATTGAACTGCTTTGGAATAAATATATGTATTTATGTATCAATTTACATTTAAGAAAATGAACCTTACCAATGGCGTCACGCGTCAATTTTAAAGGTAAATATCGTTGTTTCAGTGAACAGAATATCTGAATAATGTATTACGAAACAATATATGATAATTTCCTAAAGTAAATTTTATGTCAGTACGATTTATCGGAATAAATTTTTTTACATTATGAAGTTCCAAAAGGATCTTTCAATTTGATAAATACATTATAAGTAAGTATTACATGAAATAAATGTAAAGATAAAATATTACCTTCGACAAATACAACAAATATAGCATTTTTTTGTTTCGATAATGTCACTGCCTCGGCGATACTCCCGCCGTACCAATGCATTATGTAGATAAATTAAAGTTTTCTTTTTTCTTTATAAATTATTTTTGCCGGTTAAATTTGTTACGGACAAGACAATTACGGTTTTAACGAAAATATTACAAAGACATGACACAACAAATTTTGACAGCTGACGTGTTTATTTTTATTTTTTATTGTCATTGGTTTGTTGTGTTCGTAAACCATAATACATCAACATTTATTGTAATGTTAAGATATATTTTTATCCATGTAAATAGAGACCATTTATCTAAAATTTTATAAAATGATTTTTAATTTTGTTGTTATTCATTTTACTGAAAATTTTATTTCATGTTATGTCTGTTACAATATTATGTATTTATTAAAATGGACTAAACATAAATACAAGAAAACCTGATTGGTCCTTGTTATTCATTCAAATTATTATTACTTTTGTGCTGTATCAAATAAATAACGATAACATTTTGTTGAATAAATTTAGTAATGCAAGATATTTATAATATTTAAGCTAGCTAGGTATTTGAACACACTACTTCAAAATAAATGCTATGCGGTCAGGTAAAAAATCAATTACACCTATAAATTCCTTAACACAGTGTTATCATTTCAATTTGATAGACATATAGAAATGATTTATACAATTGTCTATGAATATTTACATGTGACCTTGCAAAAACTACTCGATAACAGAGGTCGCTGTTAAAATTATTACAATTTATCTATCCTTCACTAGATGACAGTATATAGTAGTAAAATAAAATAATTTTTCTCATTTTGTAGATTTATACAAGCTGATTATTCACCTGATGGTAAATCAACTAATAAATTTAGTGCACTCCGCAATGTTTTTTAATTTATTATACGTAACATTTATTTTTAGATTCCTTGGAAATTAATACAAGGTAACATAAAATCTTAAATCTTAATTACAAATCCCTTAATGTATAAATAGTTTTATACTTGATGGAGTCTACTTCTTATTCAGTTAGTTGTAGTCACACTGTTGTTGTACTACTTGAGATTCTGGAATATTTCTTAGCAGTCGTTTGTAAATACAGTGTAAACTCCATATAACGCCACTCGACTTAACGACAAACTCTCTAAAGCGTCGATATCACTCGGCTTTGGTTGGTTTAGTTTGTTTCCCATACAATGATACACTCTATATAGCATCACACCCACTCTCAATAACGACAGCAATTTAATAATATAAAGTACTTTTTAAGCTAAGATGACTTTTAAGTTGCCAAAATTAGTAAAAACTGCGCAGCTGTGTACGTTCTTTTGTCGGTTTATTATCCTAGCCCGTAATAAACTCGACTGTCGGCATTACACATACCCAACTTTCTAAGAAATCCGTTCTTTTGTTTATAAATTGGGATTGCTTGCACGTGTTGACTGTTGTTAGTAGGAGTCATGGATTATCTATACGTTATCATATTCTTAGCTACTCACAAACTTTCAAACTGTAATCATGGCAAGTAAGAGTATAAAACTTTTCTTTTTCTAATACAGATTTTTCTTCTCTCCATTTAACGACAACTCTCTATAACGTCAAAATATGCACAGTCCCTTGAGGGTCGTTATATAGAGTTTACACTGTAACTGCAAGATTGCAGTCTTATTAATGGGATCCGTCGTAATGATGGGATTCAATTTGAAGAAGCGACAGATTCGATCGTGTGCAAAACCGGGTCTGTCATATACATATTGTACATTATTTGAGGTGTTCGAAAGAAGTCCACAATGTACACAGATCATAAGTGTTTCATGGTAAGCGATTAGCGTCGGTTATTAACATCTGTATTTATAAATATGAAATTACAGTAAGTCACACTCCACTAAATCAAGGGATAACTATTTATATAAATTATATAATTATTAATATTTATACTCTTTTATTTCTATATTGATTACAGTAACTTAAATAAGAGCCAAAATATTATGTAAAAATGCGCAATTCATTAATTTAATAAGTTTTTTGTAATTCGTCATTTTATTTAAGTTATATATGTATAAGGGCATATATGCGATTGTGATTAAATAAAAATAAAGTCATCTCTTATCTTTATTTTTATTTATGTATCTTTATTTTAGTGAACTTCTTTTAGCTAAACAGGGCTGGCGTAATCACATGTGTGATTAAAGCCCTAACCAAATTATTGATTAAAAAAAAAGTCATCTCTTTTTATAATAATTCTTACATAAATATTACATACTCTTAAGTAATATTTAATACTTTTGTAACATGCTGTATATAATAGTATTCACTTATAGTTATTATACTTTTTTTTTGTAATTTAGAACTAATAAATAAAAAATAAAAAATAACTTATTTAAAATAATTTGTAGTATGTTTAAAAATAAAAACGAAAAACGTCCATATAAAACACAATGTAAAAAATAGTTTTTGTTAGTTTAAGTTTGAAAATAAGTATATGTATAATTGCATTATTTAAATATTACTGTATGCTTGTTATATTGATGTAGATTGATTATAATTATCATAAAAAATATTTTTAATCTATGACGCGTGCAATTTGGCGCGCTGTCACGGTGACAGCACAGCGGAAGAGGCGTGGCTTCCGGTCGCGTTCCGTTTTACGAAGTTGCGGTGAGATGAAGAGATCCATTAGGAATGTCCAGATAACTTTGGCCTCCCCTCTCATATAGTTTAATCACTGCAAGTTTGGATTAAAATATTACTGTAATTGAATTATACATTTATTTTGCATTGTTTTGTAGGATATTACTCTTTTGTTTATTATCTTTTGTATTTACTGTATTTATTGTAATTTGGTATTACACTAGTATTATGCGAATGTTTGTGTGTTTGTAATAGGTATGCGCAAAAGGAGGCTACATATATGTTTTATTTACCTTTTTTACGAAAAAATGAAGGCTGGTCAGAATTTTAAAATGTGAATGTTTGAGCTTAAACAAATAATGAAAGATTAAAAAAATAAAAGAGAAATGTTGTAAATAAGATTAATAACTGTAAAATTATCTTGAAGGGTTTTACCCTTGTATATTCTTATACTTATATTTCAAATATATATGAGTGGGTGTATCCACTTTTTTTTTTTATTTCTTTATTATTTTAAAGGGGTTTTGTCACAGAGCGACCACGTCACCCCCGTACTGGCAAAACACTTATAGTTACTTTAAGCCACCTTCAGGTAAAGTGCAACTAACATTTTGGCCTGCTCGGAAAGCGGAGAGGACAAAATGCAGTTGCAAGTGCCCACAAGATAATTGACAACCGGTATATCCCGACGTTGTGCTTCGTTCCGGACGCACTCCATCAGCAAATGGTAAACATCTTCTTCTACACCACATGTCGTACAGTTTGGGGAGTCGGAGATTCCTATTAAATGTTTGAATTTGTTCGATGGAATATGCCCGGAACGGAGTCTAAACAATGTCACAGCGTCTCTCCTGCTAATATCGGATTGTTCGAATCACGGATACCGGGGCAGACTACACTGAATAGTTTTGTACCAGATGCCTTTAGTAAGGGACCGCTCATTAAAGTACTCATTCCAGAGTTGACTGCAATGTTGTTTAACCTCACCCAGTAACTCTGAGTGTGTCCACTTGACGCTTATATATTGTGGCCAATGTAGCTATGTAGCTGATCTCCCTTCTCTCAGCAGTAGTACAAATGATATTTCTATGAGATGCCACGCGGGCTTCCTCACCAAGTTTCCTTCATCGGTGAGAATGTGGTGCCTAAATCCGTTAAAACACAAATACTCCTATACGTGCAGTGTTTTGAGCGAACGACCGTTGGCTTCGCTGCGAATGAATACGAGTTCTTATCCACTAACCCACCACGGTAACTTTGAATTTTTATTTTAAATTGTGCCATATATAATTTTCATGTTTCTAATCTTTTTTCAAAGGTATGTCCTCTGCCATAAACCCACGCCGTGGGATCGTATCATTACGGGACAGCCTGTGTATTTTAAACAGTTAACGCTCTGTCACAACATCTAGTAAGGTACAAAAGCGTGCGTTTTAGTCTTTAATTTATAATTTTATTATACTCCTCGCCTCGGATCGCGTGATGTCCGAACAAATATTCAGAAGGTGTATAATTCACAAAACATACATTGTACGGTGACCATATTCTAATAATACACCTGAGGGTACTCACTAATTGTAGGGAATTTATCGAATAAATATTGATTTGTAATTATGGCGCCAATGTTGTATCAAATGTTTGCGTATCTGCAAAGTTATCTCTACAGAAAGACACCCTAGAGGTTTACCAATTTTGTTTATTTAACAACTTTCGCCTGCGACTCCGTCTGCGTTAATAATGAATTTAAGTCAAAACCGATGGGTAGCCTATTTCAGTTGACCTCTGCAGTGTATTATTGTAACTACAATGGAGAGAACAATCGGTATCGTTGTTTCAATTTCACCGATGTATGGTAAATGTTTAGGCTTGCATTACTTTGGCTATAATTATGAGCAAGTTTATTTAGTGACTAGCTTCGCTCGCGTTAAGAAGTATTAATAATCTAGTCTAATAATCTGTCATTAGGCGATAAAACTATGAAGCTATTATATATATATGTATATTATATTATAGTCGAAAATCTGAGAAGATTTATACAAAATTTCACCCCCTATTTTATCCCATTGGGGGTGGAATTCATCAAAATCCTTTCTTAGCGGATGCCTACATCATAACATCTACCTGCATGCCAAATTTCAGCCCGATCCGTCCAGTGGTTTGGGCTGTGCGTTGATAGATCACTATTTCAGTCAGTCAGTCAGTATCCTTTGAGTTATATATATTTACATTGTACACAGTATAGTCCATTGGGAATTTCTAGTAATTGGTATAAATACAGTGAGTACAGTTGGTGAGGCGGGTGAGTAGAAATAGTTATTCAAGTAAGTACAATAAATGAGGCAAAAGAGTACAGTAAACGAGGCGAGTGAGTACAGTCAGTGAGTACGTTTTATTTATGTAATCTAAATAGGCAATGACGGTACCTTACCTGGTGAAAAAAACAGTGTAGTCTTTTTTTTTTGATGTCCCGGACAAAATCCCTGACTGACCTCAGGGGGCGGTAAGAACAGATCCCCGGTGTGTCGTACTTGCACCGACTAAAACCCCCAGGGAGTTCCTTCTTTCTGTCTGACCAGGGCCGGAGTTACAGTGTTATCCTCCTCTCCGACCCTCGGCGGCGTCAGGCCGCATCTCTGCACTGCGAGGAGTGATCTTAGGAGCGACTCCTCGCTTACCTCAAAACAGTGTAGTCCAAAAAAACCGAGTACAACTTCCAAATGACAATTATTTGCCTACAGTCGCCGCAGTAATACCGGCCTACAAAAATATCTTTTTTACGCTCCATTTAAAGAACCCAATATCATAGGAAAAAGGGAATGCACACGCCGGAAAGCATTTCATAATCCAATGACCAAATAATACGAGTACATTGAACTAAGTAATTTATTTAATTTTTGGTAATATTAACAATACTTTCAAAAGGTTATACAAAATATTGTTTCCTAAAATTAGTTATGTAAGCATCTTGAACCGCTCTAGTTGCGCAGAGATATTGCCTCACTGAACGTTTTCTACCGTCTGTATCACGGCAAGTGTTCTGAAGGGTTATTTAACCTTGTTCTACCTCCTCCTTTCCTTAACAGAACCACGCATATGGGTTTATAGAGTCACAGATATACGTTTACTCACATCCCGGCTAGGACTAAGAAGTTCTCTAACTCCTTCTTTTGCCGTGTCGTTTGGCTGTGGAATGGTCTTCCAGCGAGCGTGTTCCCACCGTCCTATGATATGGGATCCTTTAAGCATAGCGTGAAGAGATATTTGCACAGGCAAGCATGATCGCAGCGACTACCGACGGGTTTTTCTTAACTGTTGATCGTCGTTGTCATTTTTTGGACTGCACTATGCTTACTATCCGGCGTGATGTAGTCACTGCGTTGAATCAGGGTAAAAAAATTATGCACGGTAGAGGCGTTACACAAAATCTCATAGAAATTATTTTCAACTGTTTTTTTTCACAAACCATACGCCACAAATCTTCATTTCACAAAAATTACTACCAAATATTTATTCCAACATTTGCTCCAACATTTATCCAACTATAATTAAAGTTGGCAAATGTATGATTATCTGGTTATAGACACAGACCGCTCATTTACTGTATATTCCAATTGGACTGTAATATTTGTTCATAGAGTTAAGAATACCAGACGTGACAGTTTTATATCATTTACTAGATACACAAAATTAATAATATATAATTTTTAATAATAATAATATATCGTCGCGCTATATCCTTTTCAGGGTGAGCAGAGATCCATTAATGGTTGTATCTACTTTGTGAATACATATATGTCATGCGCAACGTGAAAATTAGCGCAGCAGTTCGCCGTTCTCATAGCACTATTACACGTGACATTCCTATTATATGCCATGCGGGCGTTTTAGCCGTGGTGGCTGCCGGCAGAATAGAATAGCACCCCCTCTTCTTGCCGCGGTGTCGTAAAAGGCGACTAAGGTATCTCTTTAACACCGCAATTCAACCAGGTGTTCAGAGAAGGACAACTCGACCAAACCTGCATCCCGCTCCCTCCCGATCGTACTGGTTCTCCATTCCATCGGGCCCGAGGGAGCTCGGACGAGAGAGTGCTTTTCTGGCTGCGCGTCCAGTTATGCACTTAAATATCTCCTGCGCAATTGACTGTTTCCGAAAACTGGGCCTTGATTTTCTTAATCGGCGTTGAAACAGTCGCCGTGGCCGAATCCGGCTAGGACATCATCATATGCCATGCGGGATATCTAAGGATGTTTTCTTTTACTGGTGCGCATGTGGGACCTTAATTCGTACGTGTATAAAACCCGGAGGTGCATGCCGTGTTTCGAACCTACGTCCGTTCGCGTTATCGCGCATGGAAAACAACCCATTACCCTTTAGACCACAACAACCACTATTTTTTTTTCTTAACCAGGGGAAGCCCGTTATGGGCCGTCAGGTGACGATGAGGGTCACCCCCCGGTGTGTCAGAGTCGCACCGACTAAAACCCCCGGGGTGTTCCTTCTCCCGTTTGCCGGGGCCAAGGGCAAGGCTGTGCCAGCTTCCTCAGCACCCGGCGACGTCTGGCCTATTGATGGAAGGCCCCTGGACACCATTCCGCTCTCCTTCATTATCTTTGAGCGGTGCGCGGGAACACATCGCGCACCGCTCTTGCCTTGGAAAGACCACACAACCACTCATAATTTAATATAATAGTACTAGCTATCCCGGCAGACCTTTTTCTGCCCTATTTCTCTAAAACAAAGTTACATTGGTTTTTGTTATGTTAATAGCTGCCCCGTCAGATTTCATTCTGCCAAAAGTTATTGGCCTGTCGCAGTCTATTAGAAATAAAATTGCATTGAAACACTTAAGTCATGTCTAAGATAATTATATATTTACTATAATGCCTTATGGGACATTTTTAGGTTATTTCTTGTTTGATTACTTGGCGTATTAATTACAATTTTCTTTAATGACATGTAACCTTTAATCAACTTGAAGGCATACCTTACTTTTGTTTTTATTGACATCATATGTTTGACAACTGCGGATAGAGTGGTTTGTATGAGAAAACGAAATTGTTGTTTTTACTATATTCCTAGCATTCTTTTTTTCATATTTACTCACCTTTTAAGCCTTCCCTGGATTTCAACAATTAATTCAAAACCAAAATTAGCCAAATCGGTTCAGCCGTTCTCAAGTTTTAGCCAGACTAACGAACAGCAATTTATTTATATATATGTACATTAAAAAATGAAACTTTAGCACAGAAAAAAAAATACTACAGTCGCTTCTAATTATCTGTAGCTTCTTTGGGGCCCTCAAATGTGTACTTATGTGTAATTTGTTAATATTTGGTTCCGTGACGCGCTTTAGCGAGGCCCTGCTCCTCGGGGGTGAAAACATTTGGGGGCAACATCGCCCTCACTTCGGACGCCCTTCATTATATTTAATTTATCGGCCTGTTTTGAATGATCACTTTCAAACATTGATTATTTCGTTATTCCTGAAAGTTTACTGACGGTCGCCGCTGTTATTATAGTGGCTAAAATATATTAAAAACATTAGTAAGGTGGTAGCGTGTTTCGCAACTAAATGGTGGCCAATCAATCGATAGTCTCCGTGATGATACCAGCCTAGACGAATATTTTTTAACACTTCGTTTAAAGAACCCAATATCTAGCTGCTTGCTAGCTGCTGCTTGCGTCCGTAGGCTTTACCCTAGTTTCCCTACACGTGACTCCTGGGTGGTGCTAAATGAGCAGCAGCGAGGTGGTAGGGCGTCGGTGTCCGTCTGGATCGCGACCACAGTGCATGGGTGTAAAGCCCGTCATAGTGACCAGTTTCGGCTTGTCGCGTTTCGGGATCAGCTTGTGTATATCCAGTAGCTCATATACCTAGAGACCTTCAGTCGTGGTATATGTGGGCCGACATGACGACGGAGACAACAATGGATTTTCATTCTTTGATAGTCGCTTTCATTTTTGGACTACACTGTACTTACCACCAGGTACTCTGTAGTCAATATGTCGAGCCAGTGTAAAAGAACAAAAAATATGAAAGGCCGATGTGAACACCGAGAGGCCTGGGAAACCAAAATCATCCAGACGCCCAGGGAACAAGAAGCCTTGTTAAGGCTACCTCTCTGGGTGGGGAAGGAGTAAAAGCCCACCCCTCCAAAACTTCTCTCCCAGGCGGTGCGCTGGACACCGTGCACCGCCTCATGGATACAGCCACTAATGTATCTCTGCACATCCCGAATGGTATGTAGCGTGAAGATATTATTATTAAGTTTGTAGTCGATTTATTTATTATATCGTCGGGTGAAAGGCTATTTGGTTTAAGCGACATTTTTTGGTGATATAGGAATATACATATATATATATATATATATTTGGAATCGGTAAAAAACGCCGAGTCCAAAAATATATGTATATTACTATATCACCAAAAAAATATCGCTTAAACAAAATAACCTTTCACCCGACGATATGTGATAGTTTATTTGGTATTATTCAATTTTAAGTATAGACATATTGTTTTAAGTTGTTTTTCTTTTTTATTGTATTGTTTTATTTTTTAATAATTATCTTGATAAGATGTAACACAACCGGCACCCTCCACGCAAACCAGCGCCGCTGACTTCTGTAGCATTAAGCTGACGAAGCCCATTTCGCCATGTTTATGTTTTTGTCTTTAGTTTTGTTTTCTATATTTTGGATAGGTTTCTGTATTTTTCATTTTTATTTTAAGGCAAAATAAATAAATTTCATTCCATTTAGTGCAGCTGGACGCCATTCTCCAGCCACTTAAACATTTTTATTAGAAGCGAATTTGGTTTCCTTTGTAACAATTTCGTTTGTGCCCCAAGAACCGTCACCATGCTACAAATCCTAATTTAAATCAGTGATTATTCAAACAAATGAGACATTACAAATGTATCGCTTCACGGAAGAGCGGCTCGATTGAGCCGGAGGCAAAAAACAGATCATTTCGAGTCGTGTCGAGAAGAATTCAAATTAACATACCACGCGCTAAATGGGTATAAATCGTGATCAATAGACGCGTCGACGGCTGTTTTTAAATCTAATTTCGTGCCAAATGACAATTAACGAAGTCATCAATGCCTAACGAGTGATTGCGTTACACGCTGCCAGTGTATCTGTTATTTCCATGGGGGATATTTTTTTGTCTCAACTTACAATATAGTTAAAATATTTCCCTCATACAGGCTCTATTGTAAATTAACATGGCATGATAGCGAAATTGCGACTTTTCTCACACTTGTCCACTAGGCATGTGTCTATTAACAAATGCATGCTACAGTTTTTTATTTTTTATGTTCATGCATTTTTCTGTTAATGCATTGACCATTACAATTGTTTTTTTTTTTATCCTGACATGGCACGGTGACCACACCATACCTGATGGTAAGCAAGCCGCAGCGATCGATATTTGTAATATTTGCTGGAGATGCACTATAAAATATAAATACTCCCAACAAAATTAAAGATGATATATCAGGACTGTAGCAAGTGGCTAACGGATGTCATTGTGACAGATAACTGGGCGGATTGTTCGTCGGTTTGTTTGCGAGAAGCGTCAAAGCGCAACGCGACGTGGATGTTGGCTTTTATCTTTATGACTCACATCACAGCGGTGTGGACACGGGCGTTAGTTTTACGCGGCTATACTTGCTAAAAGCCCGCGGTGCAGGTGGTTTGCGGATAAATATTCAATTGTACTGACCTCCATAGATGATAGCGGCCCTGGATCTCTTTGTAAACCTAGCCCTGGATGCCAAATTCAAGGGGTAGCAAGTGAATGACTTGGCGTAACCACTAAATAACATATTTAAAAATGCGAGCCACTCGTTCCATTAAAAATAGACTGAAAATTTGTACGAGCCTTTGTTGTGACGTTTTAAAAGTTAACGCAAAAGTTTCAAAGGATATCTTTACCGCACTTTAAGATATATTAGGTTAAATTCTGGATGTGAGGGTGTCCGCTGTCCGGCAGAGTAAGGGGCAGCGTGTGGGCATTGGAGAGGAAGTGAGGAGATAGTTATTCCAGAGTGGAGGTCTGCCTAAAGCCAATCGTTCGTCGGGCCGTGGGAAGTATACGGATTCTAAGGCGCGGCGAATGCGAAATGTAGGCAGTGTTTGACACCCCGGTGGTTTTAATGGGTACATTCCAGCACACCGGGGCGGCAGCCCTCACCATAAGGATTCCCAACGGGTTAACTAAAAAAAATGCTAATAAAAGTCTAATAAACTTTTTCGTGAATATTTCCTTTTCTATCTAATAAATTATATTTACATTTTTTTAAAGATGTTGAGCATAAAATCTCTAAAAATTGTGCTGTAAATGTTTTTCCATCAGATTAATCCATATAATTGACAAACAACGGTAAAAAGACTGGCGCCGGCGGCAGGGAGTGTTACCCTGCCTTGTAAAATTTGAAGTTCCGGGCCTGCCATAACCGATGTACTTAATCCGAGAAAAAACATATCCTATCCTATATATTTTTGGAACATACTGACACAGTGTAAATTAAATTGCTTTAAATCTTTGTAGATGTCCGTTTAGGCTTGGAGCGGACTTCGCCCATAATAAGCGCGACATCCCCCCCCCTGATACTTGCTAGGAAGTAGTCTTGGGAGACTCTGGTGTCCGGATGAGAGGGAGAGAGTGCGCAGTGTCCGGCGCACTACTTGTGTGAAAGGTTTAGATGGACGGGCTCTTAACACTCACCCCCTCCAAAGCCGAAGTCTAAACAAGCTGTTCACACCCTGGGCGACTGGAATAATTCAGTTTCCCAGGCCTGAGTATTGATTGAAAGGACAACCCAGGGGATTTAGTCAGTAGGAGTCTGAAAAACCCGGGAACATTGCCCTCACAGTGGTTCTGATGTTCCTTGGACTTTCCTCCGGGACACAAAAAAAGCTTTGACCGCATAGCGGAATATCACCGTGCGGGAAAATATCGCGCAAATTTTATTCACGAGCGAACATTCGCCTAGCTCGCACTGCGAACTTATTGCGCCCGCAAGATCGTCTGAATATCAGCTGAGACAGGGTCCTTATAGGTGGCGCCCTAGTTTTAATTTGATTTATATGTTTTTACAATTTCTTTTCTTTATGTATCATTTATTTGTATTGTTTTTACTTTGGTTGTAGGCTGTAGCTGTTTTCGATTAAATGTTTTCTTTTTTTTTATTTTATTGCAGAGAATTCCTAGCATTATGTTTACGGTAAAAATACGCAGTGCGTATTAGGCTTACGTCAATACATCTGTATATCACAGCTGTCAGTCTGTCTGCCGCCATCTTGAAACGGCAAAGGCGCGAAACATTTCGCGGCCCATTGCAACTTCAACGCAATGTTCGGTTCCATTTTCAAACGCACTAAAATGTTGCAACAGCAATAAAACTAAACGAGCGGAACACTGTGTTGCCAGACTACGGATACAAGTTATTAATTGCCCGATGTTTAAAATAGCTTGAGAGGAAACTACGTTCTAATTACATCTTCTTTGACAGTGTTGACGTGTCATTAAATTAACGATTGACGCGGTAGTGATAGGTTTTGTCAAGCGTCAAGAATTATTAATGTTGGGAGAGAATAATATAGAACGCTGGATGAATTCTGTAACATACACACGAGAAAAGGACGCATTTACACGAGCTGCATACGAACGAACAATTGCGAGTTTGAGAGAGGCTCGTTCATCAAGGGTCCCGTACATATTTGTCGGTAGGTATTTTTCTTTCTCACTAGCGGAACCCTAAAAATAACCCCATACGAAAATTTGAAGCGATCACTTGAACAGTAAAAATTACTTTGTAAAATAAATTAGTAGCGCTTGTCATTTTTGAAGTGTAATGTCGCCTGTTGACGTTTTTGACAGTTGAACGACGCGGGGGGCGCAATGCATCGTATTTAAATTCAGGATTCTATAAAAGGGCTACCATTAAAATTGCTGATTATTATTTTTTTTTTTTACACTGGCTCGACATAGTGACTACAGAGTACCTGATGGTAAGTACAGTGTAGTCCAAAAACGAAAGCAACTATCAGAGGACAAAAATCCATTGACAGTCTACATCGTCATGTCGGCCCACATATACCACGACTGAAGGTCTCTAGGTATATGAGCTACTGGATATACACAAGCTGATCCCGAAACGCGACAAGCCGAAACTGGTCACTATGACGGGCTTTACACCCATGCACTGTGGTCGCGATCCAGACGGGCACCGACGCCCTACCACCTCGCTGCTGCTCGTTTAGCACAACCCAGGAGCCACGTGTAGGGAAACTAGGGTAAAGCCTACGGACGCGAGCAGCTTCGACTCCCAAAAGATCTGATTAGATTTTTTAAATATTTTTTACAGACCTTTCTCCATTCGAAAGGCACCACAGTGGCTTTTCGACGTCAGTGTGTGTACGTACACCCAGTTGTTAAATACCTAGAAACTGAATTGTGGTGTATGAGTTTACCAAACTTTTTTAGTCCTAGCTCTACAAAGTGGCTACATCGCACCTGATGGAAAGTGCAGTGTAGTCCTAGAACAGTATTGACCCTCAAGGGACGAAAATCCATAGACGGTCACCTTTGGAATATCAGTCCACATATACCTCGACTGAAGGTCTCCAGCTATATGAACAACTGGTTATAAACTGACCCTGAAACGCGACAGGTCGGAGCGAGTCACTATGACGGTCTTTACACTTGTCGGATTCCTATTAAAAGGAATTGAACAATTTCAATCAGATCAATCAGTCTTTTACCTTAGGCTGTAGCTATAGATAATTTCAGCTCATTTGAAAGTTTTTTTTTACAGACAGGTTATCGCTTGACCTCAATCGGGCTTGATGAAAAGGGATAACGAGGATGATGATGATGCGTGCTCATCAGTGACGTGCATAAGATATTTGGACAGGGTAGGCAGAATTTGCGTAATTAATTTGAATATTATATTCTGATAGTAAATATTCTATTGCTTTCATAGGAAAGATTCCTTTTTTTGTTTAACTTTAAGCAATTTATTTCAGACTTATTTATCGTCAGGATAAGCGATGCTTTCATGCGTCTGTGGAATGAACGCCACTGGTGCTCATCCAATAAGTACCGATTCACTCATCGTTTGAAGATTCCCATGTCGTAAGATGCTTTAAAAACGGTCTCAGGAAGCGAATTCCACTTTTAGTCGAATCACCTTGTTAGAGTCGTGAGAATATCAACCACACACACATATAAGGGTGTAAACCCGCGCGATGTCTAGTCAATTTATGGTAGATGGAGTAGGAAGGAATTAAGCTTTACAACTCAGCCACACACTCTCCAGAGTATAGTCTATAGAAAACCGAAAAGCAGGCCGCCCAAAGTCTCTCCACCATAATAATAATTTATCGTCGCGCTACATCCCTTTCGGTGTCAGCAGAGTTACATTAGTAATAAAATAATAAAAAATAATAATAAAATTATTTATTCGACAAACAACTACAAGGCAGCACATTAAAAATCAGCTGACATCCAAACTAGGACACACTGTATCTTGGATGTCAGGATAACACATTAACGTATCGTTCGTTTCGTTGCTGTATGCATTGTGCGCATATATGTAGGTATGTCGTGCCCAACGTGACCAGTTGCAGCGGATCGCCGTTCTCACAGCACTAGCACAAATGAAATTTCTATTTAATGCCATACGGGTTTCGTCAGCATGTATTCCTAAATGCCTAAATCCGTAAGTAATCTGAAAAAATCCAGAGGTACGTGCCTGTATTCGAATTTATAAGCATTCGCGTTGCTGCGTCTAGAAACTGGTCCATTAACCACTCTATACTCTACTTTAGCGATACCTAATGTGGTCTTTTAGACAGAAGACGCTTAAAACGGAAACAGAAGACTTCGATTGGACACTACTGAACTGGCTTCTCTTTTGCATTGTGACCACACAACATTGGATAGTAACGCGTTGTAGTAGTATTCTAGGCTGAATAGAAAAAAATCAGTGTAAGCTTTGTTCCTTAGCCAGGACACGATTAAAAAAATAAAAGTAAAGTCTCTGAGCTGCTAATAAAAAATAAATCGTTAATTTCAAACTTAGAACCCATTAAACTCAACCAATCGGGGCCTAGACGCTTGATTGCGGGGCGTGACCGATCTCATTACTCACAGAACAACGAACCCGAGCGAAACGCACAACTATATCCGTCCCTGTTGCGCGACTCCGATTCAGAGCGGGATGGGGGAGATTTGATTATGGAACGCAATTTCGGCCGTTAACGGTCTCATTCACAGGCTGTTTTAATATTTAATTTTATGGTCATATTAATGTTGTTATGAATAACTTGATTGTTGCGGATTTATGTCACGGGGGAGTTAAGGCTTCCTCAATGGGCTTAATGGTTCCTGATGTGATTTGTGAGTTAAATTGCTCGATGATATTAAATTATATTTTGTGTAATGATGCGTTGTTTTTAAAATGAGTTCGGAATAATAATAGTTTCGTATTATGCCTACATTTGAAATTGTTTTAAAAAAAAAATACAGATATTTAAATATATTCACAGATTTTATACGCAATCAAACTATTACTAAGCTATAGGTACTTTAGTAGTGTAAATAAATTTACAGTAGGTACGGAATATTTTTATTAGTATGAAGTTACGTACCATATGCTCACTGGTGAAGGAAAATATCGTGAGGAAAACCATATGACTAATAGAAATGTAATTTGTACTAGTGCTATGAGAACGGTGATCAGCTACGTTACTGGTCTAGTTGGGCATAGCATATTACCGCAAAGTGTATACAGTTATTAGTGTATCTCTGCCTACCCTGAACGAAACATAGCGTGACGATATATTATTATAATTGTGTTAAATAAATATTAAGGTGTATTATTTGATGGCCTGATAGCGCTATGTGAGTATTGACTCTGCCTATAACGCTGAGGGTTCTCTGTTCGAGTCCCGGTAGCAAGGAACGTTCCTATAATGAATAGGTGAGTTTATATATTTATATTTAGTGATGGACAGTAGAGTGCTATCCAAAAACGGAGTACGACTGTTGAGAAGCAACTGCCTGGCGATATTTTTTTTTTTATAACTTATAGGCGAACGCTTGACCTCAATCACACCTGGTGGAAGGTGAAGATGAGTCCGATGATGAACCGCGTCCGCCTAACAAATGCCTATTCACTCTTCTTTTAAAGACTCCCAGGTCATAAGATCGCGGAAATATGGCCGCTGGTAGCATATTCCACTCCTTAGCTGTTCGCATGATGAATGTAGAAGCGAATCTTCTCGTGCGGATATAAGGAACATCCACCACATACGGATGGTATCCGACACGATGTCTTGTGGTTTTGTGGTGGAATGGGGCTGGTGGAATCAAAGAATGCAGTTCCTGAGAACACTCTCCACCGTGCAACCGGTAAAAGACCGCGAGGCAGGCAACTCTACGTCGATGCTCGATGCTCTGCATTTTAATTTTTGACAAAGAGTCATCACCAATAAGTCTACGAGCTCCACGATCATTCGAGTCCAAAGCCGCCAACTGATATTTAGCGGATCCGTCCCAAAGGTGACAACAGTACTCGACACCCGGCCGCACCTGGTACCTGGCACCTGGTGATAACCACTAGGATCATGCTGACCTGGACAAATACCTCTCCACGCTTCGGTTCGGTTTTATTTTTGTATAGTCTATTGTTTAGTATGTAATATTATTGTTGTATTGTTTTATAAGATTGTAGCTACGCAGCGGTAATAAACTGTAACAAATTGTGTGAAATATGCTGACATCCAAGATACAGGTTGTCCTAATTTGGGTGTCAGCTGATTTTAATGTGCTGCTTGTAATTGTTTGTCTAATAAATAACTTTTATTATTTTTATTTTTTTTATTAAAGAACCCATTATCGTAAGACGAAGGGAACACTTGTCGGAAGACTGTTTTTTTTTTTTTTACTCTGGCTGGAAATAGTGACTACATAGTACCTGATGGTAAGTACAGTGTAGTCCAAAAACGAAAGCGACTATCAAAGGATGAAAATCCATTGATAGTCTGCATCGTCATGTCGGCCCACATATACCGCGACTGAAGGTCTCTAGGTATATGAGCTACTGGATATACACAAGCTAATAGCCGCCAAATAGCTAATAATAATGCAAATAATAATAGCTAATGGCTAGGTATATGCCGTGGTGGCTGCCGGCAGAATAGAATAGCACCCCCTCTTCTTGCTGAGGTGTCGTAAAAGGCGACTAAGGTATCTCTTTAACACCGCAATTCAACCAGGTGTTCAGAGAAGGAAAACTCGACCAAACCTGCATCCCGCTCCCTCCCGATCGTACTGGTTCTCCATTCCATCGGGCCTGAGGGAGCTCGGACGAGAGAGTGCTTTTCTGGCTGCGCGTCCAGTTCTGCACTTAAATATCTCCTGCGCAATTGACTGTTTCCGAACCTCGATTTTCTTAATCGGTGTTGAAACAGTCGCCGTAGCCGAATCCGGCTAGGAAATCATCATCATCATCATCATACACAAGCTGATCCCAAAACGCGACAAACCGAAATTGGTCACTATGACGGGCTTTACACCCATGTACTGTGGTCGCGATCCAGACGGGCACCGACGCCCTGCCACCTCGCTGCTGCTCGTTTAGCACAACCCAGGAGCCACGTGTAGGGAAACTAGGGTAAAGCCTACGGACGCGAGCAGCTTCGACTCCCCAAACAATCTAATGACCTGTCATTGGTAAGAGTTAGAGACTTTAGTTCTAGCTGAAATAAAAAGTCACAGTAAAATCACATGTGGCATCGCAATTAAGCGCGCGTGGCTCTATTGTGGAAGGGGGACGGTGGAATGAGGAATACGTATCAATGTATCCTGTTGCAATAAAATTAACGTCAACAGATCGATTAAAAATCAAGGCCTCGGTAATGATTATTCTATTGTTCATTAATCAATTCGCAACAATAGACATTCCCTGTGCGCCGGGAAGCCGATATGTCCATTTTGATATGTGGGAACTTAGAACGAGACTGGACTTGCAATCTCAAACGTCAATGTCAAGCGATAACGCAATCGTGTAGTTCATTGGTTGTGGGAGTGACTAATATACCAAAAATCAAATTAAATTTATTGTGAACTAGCTGTCCCGGCAGACCTTGTTCTATCCTATTTCTCTAAAACAAAGTTACATTGTTTTTTTAATGTTAATAGCTTCCCCGTCAGATTTTATTCTGCCAAAACCTATTGGCCTGTCGGCGGTTTTTTGAAAATAGTTGAAGGAACCTGGCCTTAATGCTATATCTATAAAAATTGACAAATATTGACATTAACATTTATACGTCACTCAATAATTGTTTTGCCTTCCCGGAATCCGTCCACTAACATTTAAACTTTATGGTATGGTGTTACAGTTCAAATTGACTTTTAAATATTATTACGAATTTTTTGTATGAGAATATAGAAAAGTGTTGTTTGTAGACTTTTTCAGACATTTTTTTTATTTTTCTCTCCGTAATAACCTTCTCCAGACTTCAACAAACACAACAAAAAAGAAATCAGCGAAATCGGTTCAGCCGTTCTCGAGTTTCGCGCTTATACACATTTAACGATTCATTTTTATATTATAGATTGTCCCTTTGTTTTGTTAACCCGGTGGAAATCCCTACGGACCGTCAGGGGAAGTGGTGAGGGCCATTCCCCCCGGTGTGTCGGACCTGCCCTGACTAAAACCACCGGAGTGCCAGCACTGCCATCTCTTCGCTTTCGCCGAGCCGGGGTATCCGGATACTTCCGATGGCTAGGGCGAGCTTGTGAATTGTCCCTGCCCTATCGCCTTTCGGGATCAACCCATGATACCAGCTCCTTTTTTCTTTTTTACAAGCTCCACAGCGCAAGCATTTCTGGGGTTCAATATATTACAAGCATTAGATGTCACTTTATATAAATTGCCGTTTTTAATATTAATGTTTATGGATCATTATACACATTGATCTAGTCCCAAAGCAAGCTTATGCCTGTAATATGGGTACTAGATAAAGATATACATGCTTAATTACATATACCTACACATCAATGACAAGCGAAAAATTAACCTGTTCATCATAGAAAATCACCGCTACTGACACTCAAATCTAGGATCTTCAGCATTGCAGATAGAGGCGCTACCATGACGCAATCAGGCCGTGAACTTTTGCTATAAAAAGCACTTTATACTAATTTGTCACAATACACGACATCGAATGGAATTTATAATGGTGATGAATGCCGTAAAAATATTTTATTTATTATTATAACTTATCTCTGACTCAAAATAATATACCTATTTGTTTTAAGAAGCTTATTACAAGCAGCTTATAAAATAAAATGGTCAAAAAAAGGCAATAAAATGGTGAAGAAAAATGCTCCGGTTTAGAAAGCTGGGTATACAGCCGGCATAAAATTTAGGTAATCGTCCATTCCAAAATATTTTTTCTTAGGTACAAATTGAATTGATATTGATTATTGCTCATTGTTATTTGTGTTCTTTTATGACTAATGTTGGTACGTTTTTATAAATTAAAATATATAAAATAGGCGATTCTAATGAATGCTATGTATGTCTTAATATCCACTGTACATTTGTAATTGTAATTATACAGGGATACAGGTAACTAACGCAAAACCTCTCAGGGGTGACTTTGGTATATCAAGACTGACAACTTTTGTTTTACGACTTTTTATAATTCAATCTTTTTTTCCCTATAAAAATAATTAATAAATCAAATTTGCAGTTCTGATCTTCTTTAATACTCTGAGGCCGCGCGATGCAACTGGAGCAGACGATTTCGTAGCATCAGCTGACTGAACTTTAAACATAGAGCTAACGATTGATAGAAATCTCTACTAAAACTAAAAAATATATATATCTTAGGATGCGTTAAGTTTTGGCAAAAGTTATAGAACAAAAGTAGTTAGTTTTGATGTACCTAAGTTACCTTTAAGAGGTTTTGCGTTAGTTACCAGTAACGTTGTATATGTATTGTATGAATGGAATAAGGAATTGAGCTAGTGATAACCCCCGTATGAATAAAATAAAATAATAAAATAATCAAAATGGTTATAGAGATGACAAAATATTTTTTCTACAAATTTATTACGCCATTATCACGCCAATCCTCTATTGAAATGGACAGAAATAACGAAAGGTTATGCTCTTGTAACTGAACGCTGGCAATGGCATTACCTTTAAAATCAATTGTCCCGAATCCGATCCGAAATTGGTCGTTCGCATATAACATGTCCCATTTATTTATTACCATTTTATTTGACTTCTGTAATAACTACTCATATGATAACACATACCTATTATGTACCTTTCTAGTTATTTATATTTTTAATGTAGACTATTGTGAATATCGAATTATATTTAGATAATTTAATATATTTTAGCGCTATAAGAATCTATGCCTAAATGAGATATCGGTTAAGCCTAATAGATTCAATTAAAAAAGACTCCTTACGTAGGATAACAAGCAATAGTAAAAAAATATTTATAATTAGTACCTACATACATAATATAAAAGACCTAAACTATGTTTTCGATTCTATCCATTAAATAACAGCCGTATGACTATTATAAATATTAAGGACATCACATTACTAATTCTTTTCAAAATGGTTGCAATAATTTCTCCGATATGTTTAACAAACACTTGTTATTTATTTATTATAACCTTGTCATAGTCTATGTTTACACATATATAAATATATAAGACATGAACGAAATCCATTACAAATGTGACTATATTTAAAATTGCCGATTACTATATTGAAAATTAAATGAAAATAGAAGCAACACACGGACAGAAATATTGACAAAAAGAAAATGCTAAATCTAATTTGCGAAAAAAAAAACAATATGAAAGAAAAATAATAATACCATATCATCACGCCATATCACTTTTGGAGCAAGCCGAGATACTCGTATATTAGTGATTATATCTCGCTGGTATAATCACCGTTTTCACAGCACTAGTACAAAAGACATTTCTATTGTATGCCATGCGACATTCCTTACGGTGTTTGCCTTTACCGGTGAGCCTGTAGTGCCTAAATTCTAAGGCTGGATTTACATCAAACGAACATAGAGCTAGAGCAAGAACAAGAGCATTCTTTCTCGCTCTTTTAGTCTAAACGAAATATCGCTCTTAGCGTTAACACCAAACGATCAACGAGCAAGAATGAGAATCAAGAACACGAATTCAGGTGTTTAGCGGCCGAACGAATGCTCATTGCGCATTCGTGTTAATTCTGTGGTTCTGTGACCATACCCTTTCTCAGCGATAAGATGCGAGAATTGAGTCCATCTTTTTTTTACTTCTTCAGCATTGAATTCTAGTATATTTGCAATCTCCAGCCAATCAGTTTTTTGCGATATGTATTTTTGTAGTGTTCAAACATCGGATCCCACAGACATTTGGAATTTCGGTGGGCTTCTATCATAAATAGGCATTTTTCTTAAAACCAATACATAGTTCAATCGACGAGTATACTCAGATCAGTGATCGAGATCTCTCGAACACAAGAACACTTTGAAGAGACCGCTCTGGTGGGCGAGCGCGTCCGAACACTAGTATTGTTTACATAAAGCGAACGAGCATTCTTAGAATATTCTATAGAATCTTTACGAGCGCAGGAAGAACAACGAAAAAACGCTCGATGTCTGTTTACAGTAACCGAATTTGATAGAGTGGTGATAGAATGAGCATTCGCTCGTTTGATGTAAATCCAGCCTAAGGATTGAAATATGCTAAAACGTTGCGTGTTTAGAAATCTTCAATATATGTACATTATCGTTCTACTATAAATTGTTACTAAAATACAATTAGGAAGCTATAAGACGAAACTGACCCAAGGGCATTAAAGATATTACAAGGCAAATGAGTTATGGCGGCAGTAAATTATTCCAGACATGCATCAGCGGTTTGCGGAATACCCACGAATGGCACAATCAATTTGTCTGAGCCGCGGGTGGAGGGTCGCGGGGTGCGCCGGCTAAGTGAACCGGGGGAGGGGTAAATTGTCCTCTGATGAGTTTGTCGACATTAACTGAGGGTGCTGCCTTTAGACTCATCCTTTTTCCTACTATCCTTATCTATACTAATATTATAAAGCTGAAGAGTTTGTTTGTTTGAACGCGCTAATCTCAGGAACTACTGGTTCGAATTGAAAAATTCTTTTTGAGTTGAATTGACCATTTATCGAGGAAGGCTTTAGGCTATATAACATCACGATGCAACTATTAGGAGCGAAGAAATAAAGGAAAATGTGAAAAAAACGGAGAAAATTATTCATTCTTGAGTGCTTCCATTGCGTGCGCTGCGAAAACGGTTCAAGATACCAAAAATATATGTATGAAAGAATTATTCCCCTTGAAATGATCTAAAAAAATGTCTGCAACAGTATATGTCTATCTTTTAAGATTAACACACTAGAACCATTTTTATGGTAATCAAATTGTTCGAAATTAATGCATTATTTGTTAAGAGTTGTATCAACGTAATAATATTAATCTTTATCCAAATAAATGTGTTGTTGATTAAGAGTATTTAATTGTGAACAAAATTGTCTTTGACATCACTTAATTTCAATGAACATCTTAGAAGATATTACAATAACTTATATAGCAAAACAACGTTTGCCGGATCAGCTAGTCTCTAAATAACCACCACATATAGAAAATTTTGGACTAACTACGATTTCTTTTCTTCGAACACAATGCTGTCAACCAGGAAAAGCTTTTACAACTTTACCGGCTCTGCTGTGTTATGGATTGGAAACAGTAGCGTTCATTCCATAGATGCATGAAAGCACTGCATGCCCTTACGATAAATAAGTCAGGATTAAATTGCTTCAATTTAAACAAAAAAAGGAACCCTTTATATTTATATCTATCCTATTTTCACGCCATCTATTTTCCTTATGAAAGTAATATAATATTTATTATCATTATATAATATTGACATTAATTAAGTTAATCTGCTTACCCTGTTTAAATACCCTATGCTGGTCACTGATTGGATGATAACGTAAGGGCACCTCTGTGGGTACAACCTGTGGGTGGCCAGTCAGGCAAAGAGTCTAATATGATCCAGCAGCGTATCGGAAGAGATTGCCTTCAGAAGAAACGCCGAAAGAAACTCAAGGCTGCGTCGGAGTGAAACTTGCCAGGATACCGATACGTTTACTAAGGCTGAGCCGAGTGCTTTTCAAGATAGTCATATTTTATAATCTATACTAATATTATAAAGCTGAAGAGTTTGTTTGTTTGTTTGAACGCGCTAATCTCAGGAACTACTGGTTCGAATTGAAAAATTCTTTTTGTGTTAAATAGACTATTTATTGAGGAAGGCTTTAGGCTATATAACATCACGATGCAACTATTAGGAGCGAAGAAATAATGGAAAATGTGAAAAAAAAACGGGGAAAATTATTCATCCTTGAAGGCTTCCATTGCGTTCGCTGCGAAAACGGTTCAAGATACCAAAAATATATGTATGAAAGAATTATTCCTCTTGAAATGATCTAAAAAATGTACCGACAGTATATGTCTATCTTTTAAGATTAACTCACTAGAACCGTTTTTATAGTAATCGAATTTAGTCAAAATTAATGCATTATTTGTTAAGAGTTGTATCAACGTATTAATATTAATCTTTATCCAAATAAATGTGTTGTTGATTAAGAGTATTTAATTGTGAACAAAATTGTCTTTGACATCACTTAATTTCAATGAACATCTTAGAAGATATTACAATAACTTATATAGCAAAACAACGTTTGCCGGATCAGCTAGTACTAAATATATATAATATTTATATATTAAAATACTGTGTTGATTGTTTTTTTTTTATTGTCTCCTGTTTTTTTTTGGGGCTTTGGATCAGGCTGACCATGTCAGTCCCATAATTACACTATACTTTTGTAACTACACTACACTATACTATACTATTTCAATAATTGGTATGTGGGTCAGCAGCAAGATGTTTCCACAGGATTTCTCTCATAGATACGCTCCGAACACATTCCACCAAGAAATGGTGTATGTCTTCTGGGCCTCCACAGAGCTCACAATTAGGAGAATCGATTTTCCTCATCAAATATTTGAATTTATTGAGTGGCATGTGTCCAGAGCGCAATCTATGAGAGATCACAATAAGCTTTCTATTCCATCCCACATCTGCAAACCATGGTATATGAGGAGGCTCCATTTGTATAGTCTTAAACCATATGCCTTTTTCCAGAGAAACAATATCAAAGTATTCTTTCCATTCCTTACTTATCTTCTTTTTGTATTTCAACAATACCTCTGAATATTCGGGTTTACGGTGGATTTCTGTGCCATTTGATATTGCTTCTCTGGACTGTGTTGATTATGTTGAAACACATAAATGTAACTGTGGTGGCCTAGCGCATAAAGATCAGACGAGGGAATATGTATGGTTGTAGATTTGAATCCCAGTAAGTACCTCTGGGATTTTCTAGAGTAGGAAACAGATTTAAGCATCACAAGCTCAATATAATATAATTTATATCAAATGTTGAGCAAAGTCTAAGAAAAATCAAAGTACCAATAATAAACCTTTGCCTTATTAGAACTACAAAATAAATCCAACCCGTTTTATACCTAAGTAACCTGCTACTTGCCAGATTGATATAAAATTCGAACTCAAAAATGAACTCATATTTACAAAAAGCTAGATACGATAGGTAAAAATTTTTTGTAGATCATTAACGTAATTATGATGCTTCTTGTTTTCTAGTTGTACAAAGGAGACAGTGCCCGCTTCCCACCAGGCGGCCATATTGCCTGTTAGTCTTCTTTCACATAAAAATCTAATAACAGTATTAACTTTGCGCTTGGTTTTTGACTTTAGATACAGGATCCTATTTTGAACAGTTATTGCACACCAATGTTTATTAAAATCTAAAATTTATCGTCACGCTATATCTCTTTCTGAGTTAGCAGAGATACATCAGTGGTTGTATCCACTTTGCGCTTGTATGTCGTGCCCAACGTGACCAGTAGCGCAGCTAATCGCCGGTCTCACAGCACTAGTACTCATGTCATTTCTATTAGATGCAATGCGGGCTTCCTCACGATGATATCCTTCAATGGCGAGCACTAGATTAGATTGAAAACCCTAGAGATACATGCCACGTTTCAAACCTATGAGCCTTCACATGGATACTGGCCCCTTATCCACAACGTTATAACAGTTTAAAAATATTTCAGGAATGTAACGTGAAAATTTAGAAAAAACAGTTATTCTCTATTTGTATAAAATACACATAAAAGCTAAACATTAAAGCCAAATGTCTTTACAACAATTCTCAGGCCACAGCATTTAAAGAGATTGAAATGTTGCTTTACGTATTCCGAGCCAGTACAAACCATTTCGTAATAATTCAACCAGAACAGAAAGTGTCTTAAACGAGGCACTAAACTATGAATTTATACACACTGCTGACACTGGCAAAACATTTTGATCACCACCAATTACCAGTGTATTCTGCCTTTACAATATCTGTCTCTATCTCTTTCATACTCTATGTTATAATTTACGTCTATCTCTTTTTCTCCTCATACAAAAGTGTCTTAATCATTCCAGTCTCAGAAACAGAAGGTTGTTAGTAAAAACTGCTTAAACTAAATTAAACTTTTTCATTTGACGATACGGATTAAAATAATACGTTAATTGAGATCTGTAGAATTATTTTCAAAATGACTCTTAGTTCTTTGGTTTTACAGTAGATATTGTCAGAGCTTTGTGTTGAATTAGGTTGTTTATAGACGAAAACGACGTAACATTGTTTGCGTCATTAAATGAAGATGGTTAAAGTTGATATTTGCTCAGCAAAAGTAATAATGAAGTTTAGTCAACACCCCGTATACGGGGCGTGGCGGGAAGCAACTCATTTCGAGCGAGTCTAACGCGAACTTCGTTGGGAGCGCTCGCGTCTCGCGTTCCATCTTCAAAATTCAAATTTAGAACAGTGAAGTTGACGAAATTTATTCATAGATAGTAATTTCATTATTTGTCCAATCGGACTGGCTAAAGTATGGGCCATACTGCCATGAAACATAGATAATAAACCTAAAAGTAGTGAGTGATTCAAATGAACACAGATGTAAAGTGAGTGAATTATGAAAGTTTAAAAAATGGAATCGGATATTGTTGAAACACAAACTCAGAGGAAGCAGCCAAAATCGTTTTCAATTGAATCGATAATAGGGAGCACAGATCGAAAATCACCAGAAATCGATATCGAGAATAATTTATCGGAAAATTCTAGAAATTCAGATGACGATGAGACTGAGAAATTGGATGAGTTGAACAGAATGCGGTATTATGCGCCTTTTTTGCAAAATGGAGTTAGTTTTCCCTTTCTGCTGGGCTACCACGAGCCTTGGTTGTCGAAAATGCTGGGACCAACGCAGTCTGCCGAAGATAATCGGGACAAACAGGATAGCCCTGTAAGTGTGGGCAGCGAGGAAAGTGACGGCGGAGAAGATAATACACAAGGTACTTGCAGTTTTAAAAACTAAACTATAGATACCTAATATGTAAGTAGGTACAATAGATAGACTAAATGTAATCAGATTTATGAAAAACAATTACAATTTCAGTTTACCCATCTCTGGTAAGTACCTAAGCAATTGGGTAGTAAATAAGTAGGATTAAGAGTTGATGAAGATTTGAGAATCGAAATGCTCCAAAGAGAAATGTACTCCAATAGCCATAACAGCGGCCCATTGAACATTTTAGAGGCGAAACAAAATCTATGGCTGCAGCGCCCCTGTCCAGTCCTTTTTTATCTTTGATTTTCCATCATATGTGTTAAGCACTTGGTTTTACTGTGGAAGGGAGAAGGTGGCACAAGGATAAATAAGTCTTCATAACATTCGCCGTGATATGTACGATAGAAAACGCTTAGCAAGGCTTTATTTCTGCGCACTTGGAGCCGTTCAAGAGGTACTAGTTGGATACATTTTGGTGATCAGCTCCGGATCATGAGCTTGGGTAAAAATGCTGTCTGCTCCCCTTCAACCCCGCCAATCCTTCTGCCTTTGTTTCTCAATTATATGGATTAATCCAATGAAAATGCTTACGGCATAATTGTTAGAGATTTTACGCTCGACAACTTTGAAAATGTAAATGTCCATTTATCGCATAAGAAGCGAAGTTTAATCTAACCGAACCGAGCATAACTGAAGACCAGTAGCGTTCATTCCATAAATGCATTCAAGCACGGCATGCCCTTATGATAAATAAGTCTGGAATAAATTACTTAAAGTTAAATAAAAAAGGGACCATTTATATTCAGATCTATTCTATATTCACGCCATCTATCGTTCCTATGAAAACAATATAATATTTACTATCATAATATAATATACAAATTAATTACGCGGTTTTTGCCTACCCTGTTCAAATTCCCTATACACGTCACTGCTTAAGACGTGGTAACGATATCTTATGAGACTTTTGAGTTAACTTTTAAAACGTCAAAACAAAGGCTTGTACAAATTTTCAGCCTATTTCTTATGGAAAAAGTGGCATATTTCCGGGAATATTCCTCAGTGTGTACCCTGGGCGATGTGCTTGTCTGTCACCCCTACAATTTAGAACTTTTTGGCGGTAGGGCGATTGGCCGAGCTGTGTCATGACTTCAATGAGTACACAAGTGTAAAGACCGTCATAGTGACTCTTTTTAGCTTGTCGCGTTTCGGGATCAGCTTGTGTATATCCAGTAGCTCATATACCTAGAGACCTTCAGTCGTGGTATATGTGAGCCGACATGACGATGTAGACTATCAATGGATTTTCATCCTTAGATAGTCGCTTTCGTTTTTGGACTACACTGTACTTACCATCAGGTAGTCTGTAGTCACTATG